>JASDDO010000001.1:250593926-252074402 GCA_030015575.1 Agapanthus africanus | reverse complement strand
ACATTAAATCATTAAATCAACACTTGATCTAACGATCCGGTCATATCGCATATAACCGACTAGTATCCTATGTATCGGCTTATCGAATCAATACTTGATTCGATAACTAGGTTATATCGCATACAACCAATCGATACATTCATCACGAGAATGAAATACGGTATCACATACACGCATTATTCTCGGTCCCGCACATATCTCATATGCGCTCCTATTTCGTTTCGCTTGAGCCAGGAAACCTCTGTGTAGGACTCTAAAGACTCGTCAATACGCCGGTAGCAGATGATGATCATATCAAGCACCCACAAGCCGCAAGCGGTCTGCTAAACGTAATGTCCACCCAGATATTGAGCGATCAGAAGATCGACGAGCAAGCCCGCTCACACTCCTGTGAATCCAACCAGTAACACTTACCGTACAGTCCGGTCTCGTCGTCTGATATGTCGCATATCTCGCCTAGGGGTGGTAAACGTCAGACCACAATAGCTCGATAAGTCGTGTCGATATGAGGTCTATAACAATTCGAGAAACTACTGGTAACACTTACCAGTAAATCTTAGCAACCCTGGCCAGGGATTTCCGGTTATAGCCAATCGAACACAGCGCAACATCAACTCCCTATACCAGGAGAGACGAATCCCCTCCTATAGCTCATTGCCTCCATGTGATTCGGGACTGTACCCAAAAACCACCGTTTTGCACGCCCTCTTAGACGTGGTAAGGTGGAAATCAAAGCACAGTGGGAACCACACAAGACTCTATGACGATCTCGGGTCAACAGACTACTCTGTACCAGTGTCACCAGAGAACTGCCATCTGACGTAAGGTATAATACCATCTGGGAGTTCTCGGCGAGTCCGTCCGGTGTACCCAGTCTCCACTGAGCACCCGTATATCATCTCTGATGTCAAACACCAATGGATATGGGATCATCCATCGCCCATCTGTATGGGTCGAGAAGGTATACGCTAGTCTACTCTGGTATATCGATGCCCCGTCTCGATACACCCACGACTAGGGACTTTGAAGGATGTACTTATGGACTACCATGTCCCCACTAGTATGATCCGCATCATAGTCCAGGTAGTCAAGTACACATCCTAAGGGCTTTACCAACATGTAACAGAGAGACAATCAGTGTACACGTTAAGGTAAAGAGTAACCAGATAGCATACTATCATGTCGAGCAAGAAAGTCCTCCCTATATATGTCCAAGCATCCACTACAATATACATCCTATGTATAGTAATGGCCTCTAGGGCATACATATAAGTAACAACTTGCACAAACACGAACCTTGAAACTTGGAATAGTAGAGGAGACCTTGAAATGCTCTTGTTTAAATCTTAGTATGAAGGAAAATAAACTAAATACAAGTGTGAATAAAGAGATAAAAAAATGAACACTGGTTTAGTAATTATTTAAGGCTGCAAAAATAGAAAAATATATAGCGAGGGTGCCTTATCACCTAGTGTCTTAGACCAACTGGTTTGGGAGTCACTGCTAAAGCCTTAGGGATTACGAGACTAAGAATTACGCTTTAATGTGTGAACACATTTTGTAATCGGTTGTTGGTACCTCAAGAAGTATTAACGGTCGCTTGAAGAATGTGTGGGCAATTTCATCTAAAAATTCACCAATAGAAAAGTACTTTGGACGATGGTCAAGAGTATAATACCTTGATTTGCATTTCCAAGTGTAAGGGTGATATATACACACACGTAGGGGTATGTGATTGGGGTTTAGATAAGAGATAGGAATGAAGAATAGGACTAATATCTTTAATAGAGATGATAAAAATTCCCAAGTTCAGATAGAACCCTAGAACGAAAACATAAAAGATGCTAAAAGCTAAATAGGTCTACACAACATATATAATCTTAAGTTAAATAATAAGAAATTATGAAGAATACGGGTGGATAATTTCTAAGTCGAAGATAATAGAATTTCTTGTTAGAAAACCTAATTGGAGAATAAAAGTCAATGGGCCGAATTAATAGGATTTTGTGGGTAGTATCCGCAGAAAATCCTCAGAAGACAACACTCCTCCTACTAAGGACACCTAGAGGTTTAACGTCTTGTTGCAAGAGCTCAGTGCAATCGCATTTCCCTGCGAAAGTAAGGCTAGGTCTTTTTCGAGAATAAATACTTGGTTTGCTCGAGGACGAGCAAAAGATAAGTTTGGGGGTATTTGTTCATACCATAACTTTGCATTATTATATTCCCCATTCTTATTCATTTTTACAAATAAACAGCTGCTTTTGACCTATGTCTGCTACATAGTTGCAGGTTACAGGTTCTCGGAACAAAAGCAGGGAAAAAGATAAAAAGACGATACAAAAGTTAGACTACGACCGACAAATGGAAGAATCTTGGTCAAGCCTACAGTTTGGAAAATAAACGAAGATCAATGGAAGATTTCACAAAGAACAAAGGCAGCGCAAGGTTCAAGACTTCAATACGAAGCAAACGGTAAAAGTCCACGAAATTATTCACTGTGGAAATCTTGAAGAAAACCAAAAGACAACCTGAGAAACTAAGCAAAGAAACAAGAAGCAAAATGCAACAGAAGAAATCCAGAGGAAAATCAGCCCAAGACTCCACTATTTGGCCGCGAATCCGCGGCCAAACATGGCCAACGGCCGAGGATCCACGGCCGTGCCAGACACGTGTCGGTGGGGATTTTTGTCGGTGCGACGCGTGTTGACTAGGCTTCTTAGGGGAAAATGTGTAATTGCAGATGTGAGTCGATTGTAACCCTAGGTTTTCTATGTTCTATAAATAGAAATCCTAAAATCTGTTTTAGGTTATGCCTCTTTTTATTTCATCTATTCAGATCTGAAAATTCCTGTGTAAATGTTTGGAGAGATCCATAAATAAAGTAAGTAGTTTTATTTAATTTCCCTAGTTAATTTTTGTTCTGCCTTAGTATAATTTTATTATCTGCCCTAGTTAGATAGATAGAAATGTTCTTCAGTTCCCTAATGAGCGAGTAGTCTCCTCGCTTGTGAGGGTTAGATTTGGGGAATGCTTGAGAGATGAAAATCTCTCACCCCTTTCTTGCCCATCACATATAATTAATAGGACTCCATGCATACATGCACACACCGTTCCCTACGGCACCCTACCCACGAGGTAACGGTGATACCGTAGTATAAACGACCGGTTGTGTATGTTTTCCATGGAGGTTAGGGTAAGAATTAAGAAAGGAAGGACTAGAACCTAGAGGAAGAAACATTGTTTCTTCCCGATGGTACTATTCCTTTTTTTTAAATGTTACCATAACACTTAATGAGATCTAAATTAGGGCAATGAAAGCGGCGAGGAAATCTTCAATTTCCAAACTCAACCTAAACCTAACCCTACCAAGATTCTAGTCTTAGTATAAATCAGTTTAGTTTTTAGCGATAATCCATTCACACCGTTTGGAATTAACTCTTTAGACCAAATTAGGAAATACACAACATCCCTGTGGACCGACCCGTACTCACCGGCTAGCTACCAAGCGACGTCGTTCTTGATTGCGGTTAACAAATATTTTTGATTCATCTTTTAAAATAGCGCAAGCATGCTAAAACATTTCAAATCAATCCCCGGCTATTCATCCACGACAATCTAATGAAGTTTATATCCACAAACCAATATCCATTAGAGAAATGTGCAACCCCCAACTAACCAACATACTAGCAATTAGTGGAGGTTTACGAACATATTAAACATCACAGATAAAACCTAATTAGAAAATAACTTAGAATTTCGATCGACAACCTTTTCCGTGTCTACCCCAAATGCAAGCCAGCACTGAAAAAACCTGGGCAGAAACAAAATATACAGGAAAACAGAACACTCAGAAATAAGTGTTACTGTGGAAATACGAGTCAACTCGGAGTTGACTCGGCCGCAGATCTGCGGCGGATTGCACTAATCCACCGCGCTTTTGCGGTCGTCTTACCGAGTTAGAATCTTGTATTTCTCTAGTATTCTTAGAATTCCCTGCTGTGAATTTTCATACATCCGAAATAATTTTTTCGACAAGTTTAAAATCGACAGAAACTTTAGGGAAGCGGGGTTAAGTTTTCGCGTTTTTCCGACGATCGTAGTTCTAATTAGTTGCTAACATGCTTGTAATGGTTTAGTAGGCTCTGATACCATTGTAAGTCCATGCCACGCACCATATGTGTTCGCGGGGAGGCGGAATATACGAAAAACAATTATCATAGCTTCGTAACACGGACTTGAGCACACAGATCATGTCTAAACCATTACTAGAAAACTACGAGAGGTTTAACTAGTCTGATTCGAAATTATACCTCACGTTGCTTGTCCTTTAGGTCTTCATCGCTGTCCTCCACACCTCATCGGCTCTATGGAACATGGGCACCTCAACGGCCTCCTCGAGTTAAAGACGATCCACCCAAGAGTCTATAGTCTGAGATCCTATCTCGAATCTGAGATAACTACAGCTTCTAGTTTGCTAATCTAGAAGTCCTAGAGAGTGTAGAGTATTTAGAGGGATTACTTAGTCACTTAAACCCTAAGATTCTCAACTCATGAGAGCTTTTATGGTTTGAGGATGAAGATGAAGACTTGAGGAGAGAGAAGTGTTTTGTGATTATTTTTTGATCCTTGACTCAATTTGAATTATTATGAGGCATCTAAAATATCTTAGACAAATATCATCCATGCTTCATTTAATTCTTGAGATGAATCATCTCATGAGACATGGTGCAATTAATGATAATTACACCTCATCTCCTCCACCTCATTTAGTTTAAATCTGAAAAGAAATAAACACAAATGAGACACCTCTTTCTAAAAGCTTCCCGACAAATTAGGAGACCGCCCCTCCCATCCGTATTTCCCAAAACACGGATAATCGTTGACTGAATAAATCCATCTGCATAATACTAGAATCTGGCTTAAACAAAAGCCCGATAGTATTGTCTCCCCGATCATAGTACGTGCACAAGTGTACGTAAGTGATCGCGGCTCTGCCGTAAAACCATACGGCCTCTACACCTTTTGCCCGGTGCAGGGAAACTCTCTGTGTGGGACTCTAAAAACTCAACACTATGCTGGTAGTGGGTTTAACCACAGGCCGCAAATGTTACTAGCTGTACGTAACGGTCCCCAAATAGATGTCGACAAGAAGGACGATGAGGAAACCCATCTGAACTCTAACTGAGCCTGATGTGACAATCACTGTACAGTCCGGTCTGTTCGTCAAGGACTATCGCATATCGGGCCTAGGGGGTGGTAAACGTCAGACTCCTATTAGCGGTATATGTCGTGTCGGAGTGTAGCCGATTACACCTTGAGAAACTACAGTAACCTACCAGTAAATCTCGCTTGCCCTAGCCAGGGACTTTGCGTAATGGCTCTCCATACACAGCGCGATATCAACCCCCAATACCGGGAGAGACGAATCATGTCTAACCGCCACTGCCTCCAAGTCCTTCGGGACTGCACCCAACTACAACCTGTTTGCACGACTCCTTTGAGCCGTGGTAGGGTAGTAATCTAAGAAAAGTGGGAAAACACCCGAGGCGAAGTTGCAGTGTCAAGTCGACGGACTAAGCTATACTCATGTCACCTGGGAACTGCAATCTGACGATAGGTATAGTACCAAGCTGCAGTTCCCGGCGAGTCCTGTCCGGTGTACCCGTAACATAACGAGCACCTGCATACTATCTCCAGTACGACGTAATGATGGCTATGGGGCAGACCATCTCCCCATGCTGGGGTTGGAGATAGTGCCCTCAGAGTCAATTATTGGATCACAGGCACGTGATTTCAATGATTGAGGGAGGACCTGTCCTAGTAGAACAGTCTTACTCGAGATGATAGTATGCTATCTGGTTTATCTTTATCATCGTGTACTGCTTTAGGTGACCAGACAGGTCGCTATTACACGTTGATAGAGCCCCTAGGATTCATGCTTGACTGCCAGCAGTATGAGGGCGATCATATACGTGGGAGCTGGTAGTCTATAAGCACATCCTTAAAAGGTCCCTAGTCGTGGGAGTTTCGAGACAGGGCATCGATACTCCAGAGTAGACTAGTGTATACAGTCGAGACCCTGACGAGGGACGGTGGCCGGTCTCACAAGCCATATGTGTCAGTTGGTTCACCTAAGATGTATACAGGTGCTCATTAGGTTATGAGTACACCGGACAGGACTCGCCGGGAACATGCTAGTTGGTCTTATACCTGACGTCAGATAGCAGTTTCCTGGTGACATGTGTACAGGTTAGTTCATCGACCTGGGGATCGTCATTTGTCTCGTGTGAGTTCCCACTGTACTTTGATTACTACCCTACCACGCTCAAAGGAGACATGCAAACAGGTTTTAGTTGGGTACAGTCCCGAGCCACATGGAGGCAGTGAGCGAATCTTTAGGGGTTCGTCTCTCCCGGTATTGGGGGTGAGGTCGCGCTGTGTCTAGGAGAGCCATTACACGAAGCCCTCGGCCGAGGCAGGAGATTTACTGGTAGGTATTCCAGTAGTATCTCAGGGTGTTCTGGGCTACACTCCGACACGACTTGTACCGCTTTTGGGGGTCTGACTTTTACCAACCCCCTAGGCCCGCCATGCGATGCTCATAGACGAACGGACCGGACTGTACGGATATTGTCACTGACAGGCTCTGTAGGGTGTCAGGATGAGTTCGCTCATCGACGTCCCTTTTTGGTCAATAGCTGGTGGACTGTCACGTATTGGCTTATACCTTTGACGTGCTAGTGGTTAAATCCACAACCAAGGTGTTGATGAGTCTTTAGAGTCCCCCACATTCAGTTGCTCAAGTTTTCGGGCGAAACGCTGTAGAGGCCGTACGGAGATATGGCAGGGTTCGATCAGATACGTCCGGTATTGTACGGATTAGGCTCGGACGGATAATACCAGCCGGCTTTGGTTTAAGCCGGATCCTAGTATAGTACAGTGTAGATTTTGTCTCATTGCATTTGTATTTCGGTTGGAATACAAATGCGGGTGTGTATACACAGTTTCGGGGTTTTCCTGTAATTTATTACTGGACCGGTTTTCTGGAGTTGCCAGTTTGCTTTCCGTTTCGGCCATATTTCTTTGTATCTTTCGTTGGCCGAAGATTGGTGGAGGAGGGCTTATTTGCATTTGTGCAAATAAGCATTTGTGGAGGGTGTTCATTGCATTTTGTTGGATCATGATGATGAACCATCCCCTGACCATTTGACTTCTTCATCCATCATGGCTTGACTTTTATATGATATGGTTGTTGATGATGGCATGACTTTTGGAAGTGATGATTGTTATTTGAGTGTTGGACTTTCCTAGCTATCATTTCTTTGCATGATAACCATTCCTCTCTATCTTGTATGTTTAGTGAGTGGCTCCTATACTTTGGAGAAGACTCTCATTCTCACTCTCTCCTCATTTTTGTGATGGCCGGCCATTCCTCATGGGGCTGCCCAAAATTTGTAGTGTGGGATTTTGGTTCATTTGATGTTGGAAAAATCCCACAACACCATCTCCAAAAAGCTTATATCATTTCCTCCATCATAAGGCAACTCCACAACCCCAAAATGAGACATGGTTCTACACACATTCTACAGCAAATCTTGGGCACGTTGACTCGCCAGCTTCGTGCCCGAGTTGCCTCGGTATAGAGGTGGGAGCCCGTAAAAGAAGCCGGCGACGTGGTGCCCTTCCGGCGACGAGGTGGAGACTGGAGACTCCGCGGGAGATCGGGACGACGACGAGAAGACCGGAGGACACGGATCAGTCGGTATATCTCTCTTCCCTTTCTTGTAGTTAGCTAGGACTAGTTAATGGTTCGATCCGGGTTTTAGTGCGCGGTGGTGCCGGTTCTAGAAAATTTAAAGTTAACCATCGCTTCCGCATCTGGCCTCGGGTTGGAGGCCGGGGCACCGCCGTGCACTTACAGTGGTACCAGAGCCTCGCCATTAACATAGTCTAGCTTTGTCTAATGTGTTTTAAATTTCCGGTCGAACAAATGTTCCGAAAACTCAATAACACATGCATCAGTTTTCTGTCGAATTTTTTCTGGCTCGAGAAATTTTTCAGGTTGTAGAAAACTGATGTACTGGAAGTCCTAAGAATTCTGGAAAAATTTGAGACATTGATCTTTCAAGGAGAGCGCAGAACCGCGGCCAAACCCCACTTGGCGCCGCGGTTCCGCCGCAGTATGGAGGGATCAATGCTTCAACTTTTTCCAGTGGGCTTGTGGAGTGAAAATAGGGTTTCTGGAATATTATTTTTGGGCCCAGAATTTCTTGATGTGCTACAGTAGTACTTGGGGGCCCACTTGGTAATTTTTGATCGATCGGACATTTTAGATACATTAGATCACAGTTTTTACATTATATCTACGACCGTGAATGTCACTTGATCGGTAAATCCAGTCTAACTGCTATAGCCCGGTTAGACGTATTTCCGAACGTGACATTCACATTGATGTTTTGAGATTTTGCTGTGATGTTGCGGATCGGTCGTGGGGGATAGCCTGGATGCAATGCTAGTACAGTTTTTGTTGTATTATGTACATTTGATATTGCGGGGCGAGCATCCGACATGTGGACTGCCGTCACTGCCTGTTTGTATTATTATTTTGGGGCACGACCAGGTTGCGGTCGATGTACCCGTTGTATGTATATTTTTACTTTCTGTACTAGGATTACCCCGCGGAGGGGTGCACGGGCAGCCGGATTCTAGAAGGCAACAAGCCCGCATCTCATGGCATTGGGACGGAGGGGGCTTCACTCTAGGATTGGCGGGCTATTCGCCGCACTCGTAGGGGGTACAGGTTGACCCAGGAGGGGTGCCTAAGTTACCGGATTCCGTGAAGTGTTGGGTGGACCATTCACGTTGCTGAAGGGGGCTGCCTCGCTTCAGGTTTTGGCGGGTAACTTGCCGCGCCCGTGGGGGTCTAGGATTTCATTGCACAGGCTATCCACACGACCAGGGGAACGTCGGGTTTCAGTAGTGGCTCTGTGAAACCCAGGGATCCCAGATATTTGTTTTATTCTATGATGCTGTACATTTCTGTGATGTTGCATTTTATCACGCCTTGAGCGAAATATTATATATTGGTATATATATATTAGTAGATGTTGTATATGTTTTGCATCCGCGCTAGTCCAGTCCCCGCTCTGTCGTTAGTTAGCTAACCTAACGGGTAATGACGGGACCCAGTTGCGAATGCGGATGGCATATACGTACATCAGTATATTTTCGTTCTTTGTGGTGTGATCAATTGATGGGACTGCGTTGATTTGGATCAATGCAAGCTAAACAAACCTATTCTGATGTTGTTGGAACATTTTTCAAAAAGCTGTTATTGCAAGGGCGTTCTCTTTTATTTTGCATAGTGGTATTCGATTATGAATATCCAGCACCTCAGTCGATGAGGCAAGGGCCGAGATCCCTTCACCGGGAGTGACCCCTTGGACAAAAGTTCGTGTCAGGGCAATAACTTCACTATAGCCGATTACTTTTGCTTTGCACCGTGGTATTCAGTTGGAATATCCTGCACCTCATTCTACGGGGAAAGAGCCGAGATCCCTTCACCAGGAGTGACCTCTTTAGCAAAGGTTTTCGTCACTATATTTTAAAAAGCTATCCGTTCCTTCAACGATATCAAGTTCATTACGTTAAAGGTTTTCGCCAGAAACCATTCGTAGCCCTCCGTCGTTTCATATGGGTGGTCAATAGTTTTCAAGCTGTGTTTGTTGGCCAAAGTCAAGGCACAGTGTTTGGTAGCTGTTGGGTATTCATATGCAGTATAGATAGATGCGTTGGTTTGGGGCAGTCGTACAGCCTTGTTGGCCAAAGTCAAGGGCTTGTGCGGGTGGGCTTAAATTAACCTGGAGAATGACGGGTAGAACTTGACATGTGACTTATGATTTGTTGGCCAAAGTCAAGGTCATAAGAAGATGGGGTAAAAATCACATCGGGAGTTTCTAAAGAAACTGAAACTTGACAGATATGTGCATACCTTTTGGAGTATGATGACGTGAGCGGATTCCGTCACGTTATCATGCGATGATAGTTGGATCCCGATTCCCACTGATGAGTTGGTTTACTCCTCGGGTGATCCCGACTAATTCTTCTTTTGGGTTTGGAGAAGAATTTGACGGTACAGTGGGAGGTTTCCAGATTAGATAAATTGGTAACCATTCTGATCTAGGTTAGAGTGCATGCTGAGTGTTTCTTTTCTCTCTCTCTTCGGCAGCGACTATTGACCCGACCCTAAGACAATGACTCAGTGACCAAGTTAACCGAACCTTCTTAAACACTTGCTTTTGGATTGTCAGAGTTGCAAACCTCATTGCCACTCCTACTTTTACTCTTTTCTCTAGGACACCCCGTATTATTACGAACGTCCACTTCCATTGGACCAAACCATCGTATGGTTATATACGAACTCGAAGGGATTTATTCGAGGATGGTTTCCGGTTCTGGAGAAAACGGATAGGATTTTTCAGTTGTCTTTTCCTTTTACTTTCTCTTAGGTTGCGAGTACTCCTTGGTTTAGGAGATAGTACACCTATTACGCAAATTGGATAGTCTTCTTCCAAACCTTAGGCTGGTGCCGAACGGTGGGGAATGAAGAAAACCAATTAGCCTAACGATGGTGTACAGAAGGTATTATGTAAAGACAAAGAAAGGGATTAGTAAGAGGGCAAAGTAAATTGCGACTGATATTCACGACCAAACCAAGTATTTCATTACCACTCCCACTTCACCTTTGTATTTCTCCAGAACACTCCATATCACTACGAAGATCCACAGTTTATTAGATATTCCATCGTATGGTTATATACGAACTCGAAAGGAACTTGTTCCAGTTCGGGGATGGATTCTGGTTTTGGAGAAATAGGAATAAGGTTTATTCAGGTGTCTTTTATCTTCACCTTCTCTCGTATTGCGAGTGTTCCTAGGATTGGGACAGTACACCTATTATGCTTATTGGATAGTCTTCTTCCAAACCATAGGCTGGTGCCGAATGGTAGGGAAGGAAGAAAACCATTTGGCCTAAAGGGGTGTACAGAAGGTAATGAATAAAGACATATGAAGGGATTTGGAGAGGTGGCAGAGATTTATACGGTTACAGTTGTGAATCTGGAAGAGGCATTACTAGGAATACCAGGATACCCGTACGAAACATTTCACTGTTTCAGTTTCAATGTGTACTGTTAAAGGAAAACTGATTTCCCGATTAGATACTTACTCCAGGGTATGTATTTGCCAGATATGATTCTCACATCTGTATGGTTTTACAGATGATGAGTGGGAGTAAGTTATTGGGAATTAGGTGATCTTCCTCATTATATCGGAATTCGTTGTAATTGGTGATATTTGAGGAAGTCACCTAGGCTGTTTGCCGGTCGGCAAATATTTGGTTTTGAATATCCGCTGTTATGCACCAATTTCAAATTGATATATCTGTACGTCTATTTTCATAGAGTGAGATATACCTTTTTGAAATTATGTCTATGACATTTACCTATATCAGTTGATGATTAGGTAAGGAGCATTAAACATCGGTGTAATTCTTCTTAACCAAAGGTACAGTTTTCAACCTACAACACACAGTGAATGAGTTGTCAGACTCAAGGGACTTATACAGAGTATTGTATGTTGTCCAGGGTCCTTGAGGACAGAGGGGTTGGTCCTCGTACTGTATTCGATTTACTTATGACTTCTCTAGTTTTTAGAAAAGTGTTTCGTGGAAACACAGGGTCCGAATTTTGAGAAGTTATAGGTATTTGAATAAAGTAGAGAACCAGGTGTTGCAAGTATCGGGATTCTTCAAGTTGATCGAAGATGTAGATACTTGTATATGGTATTCAGTTGATAGTAATGATTAAGAGAACTTGCTTCTCTTTCAGGTTACTCATAATTGGAAGTATTCCTAAGTTGAATAACGCTGATCAGCCTCCTTCCATTTAGTTGACATGCACTGGAGACAGTTGCATGATTTGAATCTGGTTCAATTAAATCAGTGCCTCTGGTTCTATATTGGATATAGAACAGTTCATATCTTAACGATGTTATGGTACGGGGAGTTGTCCGGCTTATACTTAAAACCAGACTCTGGATAACTCGAGGCACGTTTCTGTAATGGCTGTTTGTGGGTTGACCCAGGCTATGATAAGGGTTGACTTTCTACCATCTGGAAAAACAATAGCGATATTGTTCTAAACTCGCCACAGTTTTAATAAAAATGGATTTTTTCAGAAAACAGTAGTGGGAGTATGGTAGAACTGGAAGTGATTCCCGAACCACAAACGATTACTGATGATTTGATAGGAACCTAAAGATTCAATCTGGTTTGACATTCCATTGGCCACTCCGCAGATAAGGTGGGTAACTTCAGGCACCCGAGAGGTACTCCGGTAGCCTCAAGGACGGTGACAGGGAAGTTCTTGCTTACCCACACTTGCCATTGCTGTTGTTCCAGACTGCAAGACCCGGCAGGAGGATAAGTATAGCGTCGTTCTAAACTTGCTTTAGAAGTGTACGTGTATATGACTCAGCCAGAGGGTTGTCGTAGTCAATGGGAGCAGTGGAAGCATTGGTGGACAGGTAGCTTATGTCTATTTATAGACTAAAGCAGATATAGCGGAGATAGATCATCAATTTCTGATGTGACAGTCATAGGCTTGACTTCATCGGAATAGGGGATGGATCTGTTGAGAAGGTAGTAGGGTGTGATGTCATGGTATTTGGATGACATACACAGAGTAGGAAGTGATATTCCTATACTAGGATCGGTTATACTTTGGTCGTCACACAGTGGTTTCTCCACATTGGACTTGGACATTATATCAGACATACTGGTTACTAGATCTATGGTTTTAGATCTAGATTTGGGTGGTTTCCCAATTAAAGGTACTTAGACAGCATTCTAAGAGTATTTAGAATGGACGACCCCTGGCACGGTAGTGTACCTGCAGGTGATGGAATCACCCTCTCTAAAGGTGTCTTACAGACTAAAAGGGAAAGGGATGTGCATGATTGGCAGATCACTTGCTTAGGCAATTGAGTCAATCATGAGATGTCAAGTACCACACCAGATGTTGTTCTTGCAGTAAATGCAATAAGTTGATATTGATCCAATCCTGGAGAAACAATCGGAAGCAGCTTTAGAACATAAGTGGATGTTCTAGGGATATGATAACGACAGCCTCATTCAGGAGACAGTTTTCATTCCAGGCTTCTAATGTGACTTGGACAACAAGGAGGTTGTCAGAGTTATAATTTTTCCTTCTGACGAGGGGCAGTATTTTGGACAGGTGGTCCAAGGAAATACTGAGGGAGGCATGGCGCTGGATACTAATGAAGTTCGGTTGTCGATACAGTCTAAGAAGTTTGGATTTGGAGTTCATTTATGAGCTAGGCCCCATCAGACATCCAGACATTCTAAGACAGGTATTGCTAATTTCGGGAGATGGCTTTCTCCGCGAACTGGAGATATAGACAGACATAAAAGGAAACATCAAAGCGGATCCACTCACTGAGGCTATTCCTCGAATGCAATAGTTTCGCAAACTAGCTTTGTGAGACTGACTAGAAGAGAAGTTGGGTGTTCGATATCACACGGGCTGTGAGTATGCGACATCGCAATAATTAGCCTTGAGTGCAAGTGGGAGATTGTTGGAGATAGTGCCCTCAGAGTCAATTATTGGATCACAGGCACGTGATTGCAATGATTGAGGGAGGACCTGTCCTAGTAGAACAGTCTTACTCGAGATGATAGTATGCTATCTGGTTTATGTTTATCATCGTGTACTGCTTTAGGTGACCAGACAGGTCGCTATTACATGTTGATAGAGCCCCTAGGATTCATGCTTGACTGCCAGCAGTATGAGGGCGATCATATACGTGGGAGCTGGTAGTCTATAAGCACATCCTTAAAAGGTCCCTAGTCGTGGGAGTTTCGAGACAGGGCATCGATACTCCAGAGTAGACTAGTGTATACAGTCGAGACCCCGACGAGGGGCGGTGGCCGGTCTAACAAGCCATTGGTGTCAGTTGGTTCACCTAAGATGTATACAGGTGCTCATTGGGTTATGAGTACACCGGACAGGACTCGCCGGGAACATGCTAGTTGGTCTTATACCTAACGTCAGATAGCAGTTCCCTCGTGACATGTGTACAGGTTAGTTCATCGACCTGGGGATCGTCATTTGTCTCGTGTGAGTTCCCACTGTACTTTGATTACTACCCTACCATGCTCAAAGGAGACATGCAAACATGTTTTAGTTGGGTACAGTCCCGAGCCACATGGAGGCAGTGAGCGGATCTTCAGGGGTTCGTCTCTCCCGGTATTTGGGGTGAGGTCGCGCTGTGTCTAGGAGAGCCATTACACGAAGCCCTCGGCCGAGGCAGGAGATTTACTGGTAGGTATTCCAGTAGTATCTCAGGGTGTTCTGGGCTACACTCCGACACGACTTGTACCGCTTTTGGGGGTCTGACTTTTACCAACCCCCTAGGCCTGCCATGCGATGCTCATAGACGAACGGACCGGACTGTACGGATATTGTCACTGACAGGATCAGTAGGGTGTCAGGATGAGTTCGCTCATCGACGTCCCTTTTTGGTCAATAGCTGGTGGCCCGTCACGTATTGGCTTATACCTCTGACGTGCTAGTGGTTAAATCCACAACCAAGGTGTTGACGAGTCTTTAGAGTCCCCCACATTCAGTTGCTCAAGTTTTCGGGCGAAACGCTGTAGAGGCCGTATGGAGATATGGCAGGGTTCGATCAGATACGTCCGGTATTGAACGGATTAGGATCGGACGGATAATACCAGCCGGCTTTGGTTTAAGCCGGATCCTAGTATAGTACAGTGTAGATTTTGTCTCATTGCATTTGTATTTCGGTTGGAATAAAAATACGGGTATGTATACACAGTAGCGGGGTTTTCCTGTAATTTATTACGGGACCGGTTTTCTGGAGTTGCCAGTTTGCTTTCCGTTTCGGCCATATTTCTTTGTATCTTTCGTTGGCCGAAGATTGCTGGAGGAGGGCTTATTTGCATTTGTGCAAATAAGCATTTGTGGAGGGTGTTCTTTGCATTTTGTTGGATCATGATGATGAACCATCCCTTGACCATTTGACTTCTTCATCCATCATGGCTTGACTTTTATATGATATGGTTGTTGATGATGGCATGACTTTTGGAAGTGATGATTGTTGTTTGAGTGTTGGACTTTCCTAGCTATCATTTCTTTGCGTGATAACCATTCCTCTCTCTCTTGTATGTTTAGTGAGTGGCTCCTATACTTTGGAGAAGACTCTCATTCTCACTCTCTCCTCATTTTTGTGATGGCCGGCCATTCCTCATGGGGCTGCCCAAAATTTGTAGTGTGGGATTTTGGTTCATTTGATGTTGGAAAAATCCCACAACACCATCTCTAAAAAGCTTATACCATTTCCTCCACCATAAGGCAACTCCACAACCCCAAAATGAGACATGGTTCTACACACATTCTACAGCAAATCTTGGGCACGTTGACTCGCCAGCTTCGTGCCCGAGTTGCCTTGGTATAGAGGTGGGAGCCCGTAAAAGAAGCCGGCGACGTGGTGCCCTTCCGGCGATGAGGTGGAGGCTGGAGTCTCCGCGGGAGATCGGGACGACGACGAGAAGACCGGAGGACATGGATCAGTCGGTATATCTCTCTTCCCCTTCTTGTTGTTAGCTAGGACTAGTTAATGGTTCGATCCGGGTTTTAGTGCGTGGTGGTGCCGGTTCAAGAAAATTTAAAGTTAACCATCGTTTCCGCATCTGGCCTCGGGTTGGAGGCCGGGGCGCCGCCGTGCACTTACAGCTGGGATGAGAAGCGTATATACCAATTTACTCTGGATTATCGATGCCCCGTCTCGATAATCCTATGACCAGGGACCTGTATAGGATGTTGCAAATAGACTACCCAGCCCCCACTAGTGTGACTGCCATCACAACGCTGGTAATCAAGCAAAGATCCTAAGGGCTCTACTAATATGTATAAGCGATATGTTAAAAGAAACATATGCACATATTAAAGTAGAAACAAACCAAGTAGCTTACAACCATTTTTAGCAAGACTGTCAATACAACTGTGAATATCCCAACCTTCCATTAAGTAATATGCAAACTAGTATGATACAGTAATGGCCTCTAGGGCATAAACACTAATAGCGATGCTACCGAGGCGACGAGGATAAGGGGAGGCCGACAAGGTGGTCGGGGCTCCGGTGATGGGTTAGGGTTGAAGGCTGGGCCGTGGGTTCTAGGGTTTGTAGCGGGGAAAAAGAGGAGAGAAGAGAAATGAAGACGAGGAGGTGGAGACAAGGGTGTGGAGATGGTCAACGACGACATGTTCCGGCGAGGGCAAGGTGAGGGCTGCGACGAGGGGGTGGCCGCAGTAGGTACATGGGTTTGTAGGGTCGGGTTCTGGGTTGGTCAAGAAAAGAGTGGAGGTGAGGTGGAGGTGAAGTCACGGTGGTGGTGTGGTGTCGGCGAAGAGGGGATGAGGGTGAGGTTCGAGGCGGCGACGAGGCGAGGGTGAAAGCTCAGGTTTGGATCTCGTGACGAGGGCACGAGGCGGGAAGAAATAATGAAGAAGAAGAAGAGAGAGGAGAGAGTGAGACGGAGGTTGTGGGCAAAATATTATATATATATATATATATATATATATATACAGAGGAGAGATAGAGAGAGAGAGAGAGACGGTGAGAGAGACGGAGAGAGAAAGAGAAAGAGAGATAGAGAGAGACCGAGAGTGGAGAGAGGGGGGAGGGAGAGAGAGAGAGGGGAGTGAGAGAGAGAGAGGAGATAGAATTCTGTCTTCTAGTTAGGATTTAAAATCTTTATTGTTATATAAATTTTAACTGGTATTAATATTTTAAATATTATATTAAAAAAAATGATATTTTGGCAAATACAAACCTACTCCAAAATACGCCCAGGTCGGTTCAAAAAATCCAGTTTCAAAATATGAAAAATATATGTGTCGATCAAAACTAAAATTGGATATCCGGATAACGAAAATGCTTACCCCCAAGAACGGATGCACGTACGCTCGCATTGCCATCTTAACAAGTCCGTTTCTGTAACATTTCAGAATAATAAAATATTATTTTTAGGAATTTTTATAATTAAATAATAATTATATTGAATATTTTAATGAGGTGGTAAAATTAAATACTGATAATTTGGGGAAAATTGGGAAAATTATAGAAATTTCTAAAATTAGGTTGTTTTATTGGATTTAAGAAAATTATGAAATTTTATAATTTATTATATTCAATTTTAGTGCTAATCGCGATTAAATATCGCTAATCGTGTAAAAAGCATGTTTTGTGCATATGACTTGCACCAAGTTATTTTAACACTTGTTACATTTTATCATGGTCTTTTCATCATTTATCATGCATGGTTGTTAACTTCAGAAAAGAAAAGAAAACGAAAAAGAAAGGAAATGATGAGAGAGGGGACATAATCATGAGGCAAAGCATGGGCAGGAGAGAAAGAGAGGGTATGAAGGGTCAACTATAGTTATGGGCCATTGTTCTCATTTCTTCTTCTTCATCTTTTCTTCTTCTCCTCCTCTCATGGCAGCACCCCTCCTCCACCTCCACTACACACCTCAAAACACCATAAAAAACAACCCAAAACCCCATCTCCTTTACACAAAAAACATGCTCATGCTCAAGGGAAGCACATTGGACCAAGAAAAAACAGATTTTGGTGCTCTAGGGGATTCATGAGTGCCAAATGAGGTATATATTTCACATTAATTATAGTATTCCCTTTGTTTTAGCCTCTATTCAAGTTTAAATTCAATTTCGGGTAGTTTTGTGCACTTTGGAATTTCCTTGACAAGGTTATGTGGAATATTGATTTGGGTTAGTGCTAATAAGCCTTATTGGTGACCTTAGGCCCCCCTTTAATGATAGAAACCAAGACCAAGCACAACTGAATGTTAGTGTATATGCCCTAGGGGCCATTATTGTATCATACTAGATTGTATATTACTTAATGGAAGCTTGGGATATTCACAGTTGTATATACAGTCTTGCTAAAAATAGTAGTATGCTACTTGGTTTGTGTCTACTTTAATATGTGCATATGTTTTTTGTAACGTATCACTTATACAAATTAGTAGAGCTCATAGGTTCTTTGCTTGATTACCAGCGTTGTGATGGCAGTCACACTAGTGGGGGCTGGGTAGTCTATAAGCAACATCCTATACATGTCCCTAGTCGTAGGATTATCGAGACTGGGCATCGATACTCCAGAGTAGACTAGAGTGTGTACGCTTCTCATCCCAGTCAGGGAGATGGTCTATCCCATAGCCATCAGTACGTCGTACTGGAGATAGTATACAGGTGCTCGTTAGGTTACTGGTACACCGGACAGGACTCGCAGGGGAACAGTTGGTTGGTATTATACCCGTCGTCAGTTAACAGTTCCCAGTTGACATGAGTACAGCATAGTCCACAGACTTGACACTGCTACTTCGCCTCGAGTGTGTCCCACTGTTCTTAGATTGCTATCCTACCATGGCTCAAAGGAGTCGTGCAAATAGGTAGCAGTTGGGTGCAATCCCGAGCACTTGGAGGCAGTAGTGGTTAGACAGGATTCGTCTCTCCCGGTATTGGCAGATGATATCGCGCTGTGTCAGAGAGCCATTATGCAAAGTCCTTGGCCAGGGCAAGCGAGATTTACTGGTAGATTCCAATAGTTTCTTAGGGTGTATTGGGCTTCGCTCCGACACGACTTATACCGCTATTAGGGGACTGACGCTTTCCGCCCCCTAGGCTCGATATGCGATAGTCTTAGACGAACAGACCGGACTGTATGGAGATTGTCACATCAGGCTCAGTGGGAGTTCGGATGAGTTTCCTCATCGGCCTTCTTATCGACATCTACTTGGGAACCGTTACGTACAGCTAGTGCCGCTTGCGGTCTGTGGTTAAACCCACTGCCAGCGTAGTGTCGAGTCTTTAGAGTCCCACACAGAGAGTTTCCCTGCTCCAGGCGAAACGATATAGAGGTCGTATGGTTTTACGACAAGGGTTCGGACGTGTACGTGTGTTTACGCACGTACGACTTTTCGGACAGTTTTTACTAGCCGGCTTTGGTTTAAGCCAGATTCTAGTATCGGGTTATTGGATTTATACAGTCAAAAGTTTTTCCGTGTTTTCACCGATCGGAGGGGCGTTCTTGTAATTTATCTGGAAGCTTCTAGAAGAGTGGTGACTTGGGGGGTAAGGTGGCATTGCATTAAATGAGATTAGTGACTCATTTGTGTGATTCATCCATGTCATTAATGCATCATAAATGCTTAATGACTCATGGAGATGAACACTCATATATATTTATGAAGCATGGTTGTTAAATCTATTATTTCATTTTTGGATAAATAATAATGTTTCATATATATTATGATAGATCATTATCTCATTCTCATTCTCATCTTCACCTTCTCTCTCCTCAAGCTCACTCTCTCTTCAAACCCTAACCCTAACCTCTCATGTGTTGAGATCAAGGGTTAGCTAGACTAATACATCCATAATCTCACTCTATATCCCTAAGGTAGCTTAGATTAGCACTTTAAGCAACCTAGTTATCTCAAGTTAGAGATCAAGCTTGGCGTAGGAGCTTTCGGGTGGATCGTCTTTGACTCGAGAAGGCCGTTGAGGAGCCGATGTTCCAAGGAGCCTATGAGAAGTGGAGGACAGTGATGAAGACCCGAAGGACATGTAATGTGAGATATGATTCATGCGCTCAAGTCCGTGTTACAAAGCTTTGATAATCGTTTTTCATATATTCCGCCTCCCCGCAAATTCGTGGGGTGCGTGAGATGGACTTACAGAGGTATCAGAGCCAACTAAATCATTACTAGCTTGTTAGCAACTAATTAGAAGTTCGATCGACGGAAAACACGAAAAATAAAACCCCGAAAATTCAAAGTATCTGTTAATTTTAAAAGTGTCTGAAAAAATATTTGACATACCTTAAAATTCACATCAGGGAATTATAAGATTACTGGAAAAATATGAGGACTCAACTTGGTTAGATGGTCGCGGATCCGCGGCAATATGATGCCTTTGGCCGCGGATCCGCCGCCGAGTCAACTACGAGTTGACTCGGATTTGCTCTGTTATTCATATATTTTGGTGTTCTGTTTTCTTGTATGTTCTGTTTCTGCCCAGGTTACTTCAGTGCAGGTTTGCTTTTGGGGTAGACACGGAATATGGTAATCGATCGATATTCTAAGATATTTGCTAATTTGGTTTTTATCTGTAATGTTTAATGTGTTCGTAAACCTCCCCTAACTGCTAATATGTCGGTTGGCAGGGGGTTGCACATTTCTGAAATGTTTACCATTTGTGTATATGAACTGTGTTGGACTGTTGTGATGATTAGCCGGGGTTTGAGATGTGTTTAATATTCATTCATTCAATGTAAATGTAATTTGATGTAATATTCTTTTGCGGGGCACATCCAGGTTGCGGTTGTAGCCACCGTTGTATTATTTCTTTTTACTGTTTTTGCTTCTAAGATAGACCCAAGGTGGGGTACACAAACTACAGGGTACATCAAAGGGTTTAGTGTCCTACTCACGTTGTTGAGGGAGACCGCTTCACTTCGGGTACTTGACGGGTAGTTTGCTGTACCCGTAGGGGTCTAGGGTGGGGTAATGGCTATTCATCACAACTGTGTAATCCGTCTTTTATTGCAGGCTCAAAAACAAATGCGGATTGCTAGCAAATCCAATAAAGTTCATCTTTGATCTGGAATGCTTATTATTGCCTCTGACGAATGTACAATATCTATATATGATAGCTATTAGACGTCACTTATGTTTTACACCCGTGCTTGCCCAGCCCCCGCTCTGTCGTTAGTTAAGTAACCTAACGGGTGATGACGGGACCCAATGGCGAATGCGGATGGCATAAGAGGGCATGGTATTTTCGTTGTTTTCTGCAATGATAGGATAAATGATGGGACGCATTATTATAATGCAAAGAAAATAAACCAAAGTTGAATCGTTGGAAAAAATTTAAAAGAAACCACTCGGTTATTTTAAAAGATCAGAATTTTTTTTAATTGCGGAGCTTTAACCACTCCTTTTAAAAACTATCAGGTTCCTTCGATTATATCAAGTTCACTACGTTCACGGTATTGCCAAAACCAGTCATAGCCCTCCGTCATTTCAGTTAATTCTTCAGTAGTATTCAAGCTATGTATTTTGACCTTCGCCAAGGCATAGTGATTGGTAGCTGCTGAATGTTTATCTGTAGCATAGATAGATGCGTTGGTTTGGGACTGTCGTACTACTATTTTGGCCTTTGTCAAGGGTATGTACGGGTGGGTTCAAATTAACCAGGATAATAACGGGTAGAACTTGACATGTGACATATGATATGTTGACCTTCGTCATAGTCATAAGAGCATGGGCCAAAAATCCACATCGGGAGTTTCTAAAGATACTGAAACTTGCTAGAGTTGCATACCATTTTGGAGTTTGATGAATGTTGGTAGGATACCTTCAACATTATCATACGATGATATTTTGGATCCCGATCCTACTGTGAGTATAAACTATTTATCAGGAGATTCGTCACTTAATGATTAATGCTATAAACCAAATAGGTGCCTAGAAAGGTGTCAGCGGGGTTACGCCCCCAAAGAAAAGAGGTTATTTTATTAAGGAACTTCGCAAAAGCGTTGGAAAACCTCCCTCGAAGTATCGACACTGGCCTGGCTGAACGGTTAAGCAAGTATTGTACGATGAGAATAGTCCTGACTAATTCTTCCTTTATGGTTTGAGGAAGGATTCGAGAAACAGTAGGAGCCATCCAGTTTAGATAAATTAAAAATCACTCTAAGCTTGCAAGAGCATCATGCTAATAGAGTTTTCTTATTTCTCTCTTAATTGCAGCGACCTTGTGACCACACATAGGTTACATCTAGATAACAATTTGACTGAATCCGACTTATATGACTGGCAAAGGTCTGTCCAGATGTCCATTGCCTATGACAAGCTGGAACACCCTATTACTAATCAAGATCCCGCCGTCCCAGGTCCACTTTCCACCGTCGCGGATATGGATATCCGTCAGACAAGGGAAAAGGATATAACGAAACCCAAGTGCCTCGTGTCAGCTTCAGCTGATGGTGTATACCGGAAGCAGCATGAGAAGATGGACTTAGTTTCCATCTCTCTCCATAACAAAGATTTATATGGAGAGCAATCTCATATCGCAAGATATGAGACCTTGACCGATTTAATTCAAGTGAGGATGGCTGTTGGGTCATCTTAGGGGACAACGTCCTTACAATGACTAGCTATATTGATAAGCTCTTGGACCTGGAGACCACGTTGGAGAACGGGTCAGATACTGACTTGATTCTACAGTCTCTACCTTCTACCCTGAAGGAAACCGGGGAAGTAGAAGGAAAGAGAAGGGCAAATGTTTCGGGACTGGATGTAGTAAAAGTGGGACATTCCTATTATTACAGGAATGAACATTGGCAGAAGGATTGCAGGGCTAGCAAAGCCAGTAACCAGGATTCGAAGCATGTTGTGGCTTCGGCTTCGGGTGTGTTTATGATAGAGAACAGTATGTCAGTTAACCCTACTTCCTGATTATTGGATACCGGGTCAGGATCTCACATCTGTAATTTATTATAGGCTCTGAGAAACCGTAGGGTTATCGGGATAGGTGATATGACTCTCACGGTTGCTAACGGAATGAGCATGAACGCTGAATCCGTAGGGGAATATCATCTTGGAATGACAACTGGGCAGATATTGATTCTGCGTAACTGTTTTTATGTACCAGGTACAACCTGTAATATCATATCTGTATCCTTACTTTCTAAAGAAGGATATGATTTTACTTTTATAAGAGATGTGCTTCACATCCACCTAAATCAAGTGCTGATTGGGTCAGGTACATTAGAAAGCGGAATATACGTATTAAATCAAGCTCAGATTTTCAGTGTCTAGAACACACTTAAAAGAAAGTCTCCAGATTTAAATCAGGCTTTCTTATGGCATTGTAGACTAGGTCATATTAATGAGAGAAGGTTGACAAAACTACATAAAGAAGGATATTTGGATCCGTTCGAATATCAAACTTATGCAACTTGTCAATCCTGTCTCATAGGAAAGATGACAAAGACTCCATTCACTGGACACGGAGAAAGAGCAAGCGAGCTCTTGGGACTCATACACTGTGACGTGTATGGTCCAATGTCTACACATGCGCGAAGTGGTTATTCATACTTCATTACATTCACAGATGATTTCTCTAGGTATGTGATCGCACGCTTTTGGCGTGTCGGATGTTCAAAGAATTTAAGTGTAACCGCGATCAGGACGGTGTCGCTTTGCAGCTAGCCGGTGAGCACGGGTCGGTCCACAGGGAGATGGTGTATCTTACCTTCTTGTCTTAGACGAGTCAATAAAGAATCTTGTATGTGTTTGTTCGATTCTAACCTATGTGTTTATCTGCAAGTATAAAGTTGTTAAGAAAAGATACGAAATTGTAAGCTAAGAAATCCGTACTCAAAACCTTTGAGCCGAGTCTTGACCAATTGAAGCTATGCAATTGGCAACAACGTGGATTAGGGGATTTAAGCGCGGTATTCGTGGAATCCGGCTTATTTAGCCTTGTCCTTCCGTTCTTGTCTCTTGCTTTCGCCTCCGGCCAAACCGAACGCAACCGGTCGTGGTTAGGAATCACCGTTACCTTGTCAGGGTACGGTGCCTAATGGAGCGCTTGCGTATGGTTTGGGCGAAGTTCAAATGGAAAATAACGGGAAAAGGAATTGGCAAAGAAATGTGTTAACTTACAATACCGTATTTCTTCTTAACAATAATAATTACAACATTCACAAAATGAACAAAAGAGAACAAAAAGAAAAGAACAAAGAAAAGAAAAGATACAAGTAATTAAAGTGCATGAATAAAATTGCAAGTAATAAAAGCAAGAAATAAATAAGCAAGAAAATAACAATAAGAACCATAGAACCAAATACAAGACATGGGTTCAATAACCAAATCTTAAACTTGCAAGCTCAATTAAGAGGTTGCAAGATCAAGAAGAGGCAAAGAACTCATGGTGAATGAAGCACAAAAGAGAAGACTTTATTGATTCCAAGATGATACAACCCTTGAGATCAATAACCAACCCTTAAACCTTCAAGCTCAATGAAGAGGTTGAAAGATCAAGAGAAGGCAAGGACCTCAAGGGGAAGCTAAGCAAAAGAATGATACAATGTATGGCAAAATTGGACTCCCTTCTCCTTTGCCCATGGTTTGCTTTTATAGGCAAAGAAAGAGACCTTTCCTTTAATTTGAATTTGAATGCATCCAAAATTTGGAGGGAAGTTTGAATTTTTGAATTTGAATGCATCCAAAATTTGGAGGGAAGTTTGAATTTTTGAATTTTTGAATCAACACTTTATGCATTGAATGCACCATTCCCTCTCGTGCTTTGTGCTTGTCCCTCTCGTGCTTTGTGTTTGACCATCTCGTGCTTTGTGCTGCCCCTCTCGTGCTTTGTGCTTGTCTGAGACATGAATGAACACTGTCATTTGTCTTGTCTCTGGAACAGGTACGCGGCACTGGACGGATACGGATGATCGGAACCCGGCTTTTTTCCGCTGGCAACAGATGTCCTGGATTTTAGCGTAACAGTAAAGATTTTGTATTATTTGCGTTATTTTGCACTAGGAACCTGTAGCCTGTAAATATGTAGCAAACACGGATTAAAAGCACCTGCCTATAAACAAACGAGCATAAGAATGGGCGGTATAAAATGCAGTTTTCTGTGATGAACAAATACTCCCAAACTTATCTTTTGCTCGTCCCGAGCAAAACCATTTATTCACAAAAGAGAATCCTAACCGCACTTTCGCAGGGAACGCGATTGCACTGAGCGTGTGCAACAAGCCGTTAAACCTCTAGGTGTCCCTAGTAGGAGGAGTGTTGTCTCCTGAGGGTTTTCAGCGGATTACACCCACAAAATCCGGTCAAGCTAGTTTTGCAAAATAACTATGATTCAAACCCTAAAGTTTTGTTTCAGAAAATAACAATTCTATTATCCTAAGTCTAGACTATCGAACCTTTATTTTTCACACCTCGCTTCTTATTTAACTACAGCTTTTATATGTCTTTACGTGTAGTGCGAATAGTGTGTTAAGTTCCAGAAGGATCGAATAAAGTCATCATATCACTCAATTAAGCCCGGATAAAAATTTAAAAAGGATCACATAAGTTTTATAAAGAGTTAAGTAATTTTTCAAGCTTCGTTTTCCAGTAAAAGTTTCAACTTCAGAATTTCTATCTTCCCTAACGGGAACTAAGTCTTATTTTTCACACCACCTTTTCCTTGTTTTCATTTCATACACATCTCTGTGAACGTGCAATAGTCTTTATCATAGAATAAAACCTTCAAATCTCCACTAAAATTTTTATAAAAGCCTGTCTTTTATCAAGATTATTCTCACACAAAGAACCGTTAGGAATTTTAACTCGGAGAGAACACTTGCTTGACTTTGTTTTAATTTGGACTTTCTAGGCTTCTTAGCGAGCTTTGGGCCAATGCTCCCAAACCAGTTGGTTTTAGGGCATTAGGTGTAGAAACACCCCAGCGGACTTAATTACTCAAGTTACCTAGGTCCAAAAACACAAGACAGTTTGGCGTGAAAATCATGATGATTCAATACGAACGGAGATATAGCTGGCATTTCGTTATTTTTTGGATAAAAGACGTGTTTAGTGGGTTTGGTGTGTAATCATTCCAATCAAGTTTCAGATGGGTTATTTTTCAGACTTAGTTCTAATTAGGGCATTAATAATATTCCTACATATTCACTTCACTTCATAAACTATTCTTGATATTACTTATTTCAGAACAAACCTATTTGATCCTCAGAAAATCTTTGATCCATTTAAAAGTTTTTTAAACATAAAAGACTTGTCATCTAATTTCCAAGACTCACAACACGTGTAGTGTAATGTAAAGACGTATATCAGCTATAGTTAACTTCAAAGGAGAGTTATCTTTCAGGTTTTCAAAATCCAAACATAGGATTTAGTTATTCCTATCTTTTCAAACAAAAACCGTCGAATGTTGAATCAGAGTTCTTCCACAAGCTAACTTGACAAAAAGTTTTTATATTTTTAGAATTTTTTTTTGATTTTTATGGATTTTATGAATAAGGTATGCAAATGCAAAATATACAAATGAATGGGAAGGAAGAAAGCTTACCGAGCACACCCCCAAACTTAAACTTGACAGTGCCCTCACTGTCAGGCTATACCAAGAGGGTCAAAATTGCCGGCGCTCCCTAAAAACAAATTATGTACAAAAAAAAAATATATATATATATATACAAAAAAGGAGTCCCCCCAAAACTTAAGTAAAACAGTGTTTCCACTGTTAAGCGTTGAAGTTCAGGATTAGGGGGGAAAGAACAGTATAAAACTATACAAGGCCTTACACAGGCCAAAAGTTAGTACCAACCATTCAAAGATTTTATCGTGAAAAAGCAGAGGTTGGTCAAAGAAGGCGTAGAGAAAAGAAATGGAGAATACGCGAGACCGTATGGGAAGAGAAGCGGGATACGGTCTCGGTATATGAGAGGAAGAAGAATGGCGGAAGGGAAAAAGAAGTGGAGTACGAACTTGAGGGTGCAAATGGAGTAAATAGATTAGCACAATTTGTGATGAGCGATGTGTGAAAAGCGATTGTGCTAATATATTTACCCGTCGAGAGATTGGGTCAAATCCCTCAAGGTTCGTGAGAAACCATGGGTACGCCGAACTTGGTAAACCAGACATAGAAAGTGAGACGGGTTCTTGCAAGGTAGGAACGATGGAAAGGGTGGAGGGAAGTGGTTGAGGAAGGTTATCGGTTAAAGGTGCAGGAGGGTGTATACAGTCAATGAAAGTAACAGGATGAATTGGAAAATCCGACTCATCAATTAAAACTGTTTCATCCTCAAAACTATCCTCAATATTCTCCTCAGAATTTATCTCATCCATGCCTTTATCATTAATATCAAGACGCATATGAAGTTCGGGACAAAAATTTAATGACTCGGGATGATGAATTGGAGAGAAAAGTTCAGCCAAATCTATAGGTTCATCATCCAAAATATTCCCTGCGCCAACATCCTCGATCAAGTGAAAATCAATATTCTCCGACACCTCAACCAAAGCATGGATATCAATCATTTCAGGTTCTAAAGTGGAGGTGTAGAGGTCAAAAGGTTTAGGATCGGTTTCACTTGGAAGAGACCCTTCACAATCGGGCAAATCAAACACTACAAAGTCGTACAACTCATTAATCATTCTATCTTCAATTGGTGAATCGTTGGGAACACTAGATAGATATTCAAAACTGGAGTTGTGGGAGTCAAGTTGAAACGGGTAGGTTTGATTTGGAAGGGTATACAGCTCACTCTCTCCACTCAAATTCACATCCTGTCCTACCGCCTCTTCATACATTGGAAAATTTGGAGCTAGTTGAAAACTAGCTACCGGGTCACTAGGTTGCATGAGGGCGGCCAAGGACGCATTCAAATCCATCGTCTGTTGTGACGCTACCCTAAAGTCTTCCAACGACTGTTCTAGACTAGACATTGGTTGTGAAGGGGTTTCAGTAAAAGATTCAAAGTTGTTTGGATACTGAAAACTCCCAAATTGCGGTTCTGATGCGATGTCTAGGGAAGGTGCAAAATTAGGGTAGGATTGGTAGGAGTTGAATAGCTGGACAGGAGTGGGATCAACATTTGGATAAGAAGGTGAATGGAATTGTTGATCCCAAGAATTTGTAGTGGTGAAAGGAGTGAAAGATCGTCTACGGGATTGTTCAATTCGTTCAGCAAGAGACATTGGTCTCGGAGTGGCAACATGACTCGAAGAAGGGGTATCAACGTAAGAAGGGGTGACTGTTTGAAATGGTTGATACGAAGTGAATTGCGGAGTCAAATTGTTTATCCAAGACGCGTCTATCCGATCTTTCAAAGAAATTTTCGGCATGGAGGGGTCGTTCGAAGTTCGACCAAAACAAGAACCGTAGGATGTAATGTCTGGTTGTGGGTACCAAAGTTCGGCAAGAGTTTTGCGAGGTGGAGTACCCATGATATGAAGAGAGAACGAAAGAAAGGCAGGGAAAAGGAGGGGGAAAAGAATGTGAATTTTTTTTTTTTTTTTTTAGTTAGTTATTAGCAAAAGAATGAAATATTCACGAAAAGAATATGGACAAAAATCATGACACAAAAATACCACACACCTAATCGTTCTAGGGTTCACCTAGGTCAACTAGACCTGCTCAAGAACTTGATTGTCGAAGTGAAACTGTGTCGAGAAACAGACTCAAGATGCACTGATCACGAGGCCAGGTAAGTGCAGAGATAAGGGGAGGTTTTCCAACGCTTTCGCGAAGTTCCTTAATTAAATAACCCTTTCTCTTTTGGCGGTTTCGCCGTTAACACTTTCCTAGACACCCCGTAAACAATATACCGTTAAGCAAGCTTCTAAATACAGTTAACTTCTCCTAGTGAGCGCGAAGTCCTTAAGGCTTAAAGTCTAATTTCTTTTAAAATTTGTGCGGGTAATCGTTATGCTTAAGTTCGTGATTTGTGGGCCACGGAAAAGGTGATGAAATCCTTTACCGTATGTTGTGGGGTTCGCTTGCCCTTAAGTCCGTATTAATGTATGCAATGCGCAATTCAAAAATTCTTTAAAGAATCAAACAATCGTTTTTTAGTTTAAGCGCGGCGCTGCAACAAATACGGGTTAGTCAATTTTTAGCGTTTGCTAGCGAACTTGCAAAGAATCCTGCAAAGAATAGTATATTGGAAGCGTCGGATTTGAGAAGAAGGTGTTAGTAAAATACGTACCGTTAAGTTTTGGGTTAGGAAACCCCCGTTGAATCAAATCCGGTAAGCTTGAAAAGTTCGCTTGCGCGGGTCAAACTACCCGGATCTTTGGCACTGTACTTCGTAAACACCTTAGCCTTGAATGTACACTTTGCTCCCCACAATTGCAGTTTGCAAATACGCAAAATTCTGCACACTTGCCCACAAAAATGATAAAAAAAAACAAAAAGAATATATATATATTTTTTTTATATATGTACAAAAAGAATATCAACCCGAATAACAAGAAAGAAAATACGCTACCGTCTCCCCGGCAACGGCGCCATTTGATCGCACGCTTTTGGCGTGTCGGATGTTCAAAGAATTTAAGTGTAACCGCGATCAGGACGGTGTCGCTTTGCAGCTAGCCGGTGAGCACGGGTCGGTCTACAGGGAGATGCTGTATCTTACCTTCTTGTCTTAGACGAGTCAATAAAGAATCTTGTATGTGTTTGTTTGATTCTAACCTATGTGTTTATCTGCAAGTATAAAGTTGTTAAGAAAAGATACGAAATTGTAAGCTAAGAAATCCGTACTCAAAACCTTTGAGCCGAGTCTTGACCAATTGAAGCTATGCAATTGGCAACAACGTGGATTAGGGGATTTAAGCGCGGTATTCGTGGAATCCGGCTTATTTAGCCTTGTCCTTCCATTCTTGTCTCTTGCTTTCGCCTCCGGCCAAACCGAACGCAACCGGTCGTGGTTAGGAATCACCGTTACCTTGTCAGGGTACGGTGCCTAATGGAGCGCTTGCGTATGGTTTGGGCGAAGTTCAAATGGAAAATAACGGGAAAAGGAATTGGCAAAGAAATGTGTTAACTTAAAATACCGTATTTCTTCTTAACAATAATAATTACAACATTCACAAAATGAACAAAAGAGAACAAAAAGAAAAGAACAAAGAAAAGAAAAGATACAAGTAATTAAAGTGCATGAATAAAATTGCAAGTAATAAAAGCAAGAAATAAATAAGCAAGAAAATAACAATAAGAACCATAGAACCAAATACAAGACATGGGTTCAATAACCAAATCTTAAATTTGCAAGCTCAATTAAGAGGTTGCAAGATCAAGAAGAGGCAAAGAACTCATGGTGAATGAAGCACAAAAGAGAAGACTTTATTGATTCCAAGATGATACAACCCTTGAGATCAATAACCAACCCTTAAACCTTCAAGCTCAATGAAGAGGTTGAAAGATCAAGAGAAGGCAAGGACCTCAAGGGGAAGCTAAGCAAAAGAATGATACAATGTATGGCAAAATTGGACTCCCTTCTCCTTTGCCCATGGTTTTCTTTTATAGGCAAAGAAAGAGACCTTTCCTTTAATTTGAATTTGAATGCATCCAAAATTTGGAGGGAAGTTTGAATTTTAGAATTTGAATGCATCCAAAATTTGGAGGGAAGTTTGAATTTTTGAATTTTTGAATCAACACTTTATGCATTGAATGCACCATTCCCTCTCGTGCTTTGTGCTTGTCCCTCTCGTGCTTTGTGTTTGACCATCTCGTGCTTTGTGCTGCCCCTCTCGTGCTTTGTGCTTGTCTGAGACATGAATGAACACTGTCATTTGTCTTGTCTCTGGAACAGGTACGCGGCACTGGACGGATACGGATGATCGGAACCCGGCTTTTTTCCGCTGGCAACAGATGTCCTGGATTTTAGCGTAACAGTAAAGATTTTGTATTATTTGCGTTATTTTGCACTAGGAACCTGTAGCCTGTAAATATGTAGCAAACACGGATTAAAAGCACCTGCCTATAAACAAACGAGCATAAGAATGGGCGGTATAAAATGCAGTTTTCTGTGATGAACAGTTTGGACATGTCTTCCTGATAAAGCATAAATCCGAGGCCTTTAAGAAATTTCGGGAATACAAGAATGAAGTTGAAAAACAAACAGGCAAAAGTATCAAGACACTGAGATCTGATCGAGGTGGTGAATACTTGAGTGCCGAGTTTCTGAACTATTTAAAAGAGAATGGAATTCTCTTTCAGCTTACTCCTCCATACACACCACAACACAACGGTGTATCGGAAAGGAGGAATCGAACCCTATTGGATATGGTTCGTTCCATGATGAGTAAGGCTGAGTTACCACGATCTTTCTAGGGATATGTACTAGAATCAGCTGCATATCTTTTAAACAAGGTTCCAACCAAAACTGTGCCTACCACACCATATCAGATGTGGAGTGGGATGAAACCCTGTCTTCAGTACCTGAAGGGATGGGGATGTCCAGCTTTTGTTAAAAAGTAGCATGCGGACAAGCTCGAGGCACGCTCAGTACTGTGTAAGTTTGTGGGATACCCAAAGAACTCCAGGGGGTATTTTTTCTATTACGCAGAGGAACAAAAGGATTTTGTTTCTCGTAATGCCGATTTTCTAGAACATCAGTTTTTAGAAAAGGAATCAAGTCGGAGCGAAATAGAACTGGAAGAAATTCCAGAACCACAAACTATAACTGAAAGTATGGTAGAACCAGAGGTTTCAGAAGAAAGGGGCATACCAGCGCCTATCCGCAGAAGTAGTAGACGGTCTCATCCGCCTGAGAGATACTACGGTTTTCTCATTGATGGGGATAGAGAGGATTGCATCATTGATGATGATGACCCTACTAGCTTCCAGCAAGCCATTCAGAGAGGCGACTCGGTAAAATGGCTGGATGCAATGCGGACCGAAATGGAGTCCATGTACACTAACAAAGTATGGACTTTGGACATTGCTTCAGATGGGGTAAAACCCGTAGGATGCAAATGGATCTTCAAAAAGAAGATTAGTGTAGATAGACAGGTTGAAACCTATAAGGCTAGACTTGTTGCAAAGGGCTTCCGTCAAAGACCTGGTTTGGACTATGACGAAACCTTTTCTCTAGTGGCTATGATCAAATCCATTCGGGTGCTTCTTGCTGTAAGGTTAGTCTAGCACCCTATGAAGAGTTTTGAAGCATCACATGACCCAAAGTTTTAATTTTTATGGTGCTAAACTAACATGGAAAGGGATCGATCCTAGAAAATTAGGGTTAAAAAACATTAAGCTAGTAAAGATTAGGGTTTGAAGGCTACAACCTTTGTAGCTCCCCTTTGCTAGACTCCTTGGTGTCTTGGGTGTTGAATCGAGGTCCTCTTGAAGTTCCCTTGCGTCCACGACGATCCACCACGGAATACTCCGTCCAAGCTTGCTACTTTTGAAAACCGAAGGAAACACTCTAATCAAGTTGGCTAGACTTGAGTAGAATGATGTTGTGGTTTGGAATCTCACTTCAAAAACCTTTCTTTAGTTGTATTTAACTCACTAGAAGAAACTAGAGAGGAAAAGATGAAGCAGGACGAAGATGGTGGCTAATTTTAGCAAGAGGTGTAAAAAGATAACCCTTGAGTTAAGAAGAAAATGAAATATATATCACTATATATATTTATTTCCTTCTTAACTTCAACCATGATTAAATGATGGATAGTTAGTTTAACTTAGGTTTTAAATGATAAAGAGAAGGATAACCATAGGTTAGTGGTAGTTGAGATAGGTTAGGTTAGAAGAAGAGTGTAGAATCAAGAATGATTATCCTTTTCTTTTTCATTTTACTTTAAAACCAAAATTAAATAATAATCCATTATTTAATCTATGGTGTGAGTCTTATATTGCCACCATTTCCATATGCAATCAACCATGATGGATGGGTGTATGTATGTATACATGTATGCACATCTACATATGCATGAAACTAGAAAGGAAGAAAGAAACACATGCATGCATGCATACATCCATCAAACCCTAGAAAGGTTTCAAGTGAGAAAACTAATGGTTAGATGATAAATCAACACTTAATTTATCAATCCGGTCATATCTCATATGACCCCACCAAAAGCAGGCCACCCGATCAATGTTCGGTATCATATACGCACATTTCAATCGGGTGCAAGCGCATATCGCATACGCGCACCACAACGTTTCGCCTGGACTGGGTAACTCCTTTGTGGGACTCTAAGACTCGTCAATACGCCGGTAGAGGGTGATGATCATATCAGGTACCCTCAAGCCGCAAGCGGTCAGCTAAACGTAACGGCCACCCGGGTATTGAGCGATCAGAAGACAACAAGCGAACCAGCTACAACTCCCGTCGAGCCATCCGGCAACACTACCGTACAGTCCGGTCTCTTCGTCAGATATGCTGCATATCGAGCCTAGGGATGGTCACGTCGACCCCAATAACTCAATAAGTCGTGCCGGTGAATGGTCTATAACAGATCGAGAAACTACTGATAACACTTATCAGCAAATCTCAGCAGCCCTGGCCAGGGACTTGCTGTTATAACCAGTCGGGCACAGCACAGCATCAACTCCCAATACCAGGAGAGACGAAACCCCTCCTATCGCTCATCGTCTTCGTATGTCTTGGGACTGTACCCAACGGCCACCAGTTTGCACGACTCAGTAGAGCCGTGGTAGGGTGGCAATCAAAGTACAGTGGGAGAACACACAAGACTCCATGACGATCTCGGGTCTACAGACTAACCTGTACCAGTGTCACCTGAGAACTGCTATCCGACGATAGATATAATTCCATATAGGAGTTCTCGGTGAGTCCGTCCAGTGTACCCAGTCACCACTGAGCACCCGTATATGATCTTGATGTCAAACATCGATGAATGTGGGAACATCCATCGCCCATCGTATGGGTCTAGTATCATATACGCTAGTCTACTCTGGTATATCGATGCCCCGTCTCGATATACCTACGACTGGGGACGTTCCAGGATATGCTTATAGACTACAGATGTCCCACTAGTATGATCTCCATCATAATCAGAGTAGTCAAGCCGATATCCTCAGGGCTTTATCAGCATGTATGAATGAATAAAAGCATGATCAAATCAACATGTCAGATAAAGAAGAACCAGATAGCATTCTATCATGTCGAGCAAGAATGCAAACTGAATATATATACATGTATAGATACATCGACTATCACATAATGGCCTCTAGGGCATACATATATCCAACAATCTCCCACTTGCACTAAGGCCAGTTATTGGCGTATCTCATACCCAACATCTCAAAAAGTCGCTCATGCTGTGGCTGAGGGAGGGCCTTGGTGAGTGGATCCGCGGCGTTGTTCTTTGTATCTACTCTCTTAATCTCGATCTCGCGGCGATCTACAATCTCCCGGATCAAATGAAAGCGCCTCAGGATGTGTCTGGACCGCTGATGGGATCCGGGCTCCTTGGCTAACGCCATCGCCCCATTATTGTGACAATACAAAGGTATTGGATCAATAATGGTTGGAACTACTCCTAGCTCCGAGACGAACTTCTTCATCCAGACGGCTTCCTTGGCGGCATCATTTGCAGCAATGTACTCAGCCTCCATCGTAGAGTCTGCAACGGTATCCTGTTTGGAACTCTTCCAACTTACCGCCCCTCCATTGAGGGTAAATACAAACCCTGAGATAGATTTGCTGTCATCCTTATCGCTCTGGAAGCTCGAATCGGTAAAGGCCTCCATTTGGAGATCTGTATTACCATACACCAAGAACAATTCTTTAGTCCTTCGCAAGTACTTAAGAATGTTCTTCACAGCTGTCCAGTGGTTCTCCCCTGGGTTGGATTGACACCTGCTTACAACACTAAGTGCATAAGCTACATCTGGGCGTGTAGATAACATCACATACAATATAGATCCTACTGCCGAAGCATAAGGTATAATGCTCATGCGAGCTCTCTCTTCATCGATTTTTGGACAAGAATCCTTGGAGAGAGTGACTCCATGGCAAGCGGGTAAGGCACCCCGCTTGGAGTCTTCCATACTAAACCTCTTTAGGATGGTGTTGATGTACCTGGTTTGGGACAATCCCAAAAACTTTTTGGATCTATCCCTATAGATCCTTATGCCCAGGATGTATGTGGCATCACCCAGGTCCTTCATGGAGAACCTTAGTGATAAGAATGATTTGACCGACTGTAGCATAGGAATATCATTTCCTATCAGAAGAATATCATCCACGTACAATACGAGGAATGTGACAGCTCTTCCTACAGCCTTCTTATAAACACAAGGTTCATCTGGATTTTTGATGAAATCAAACTCTTTGATAACATCATCGAAACAGATGTTCCAACTCCGAGATGCCTGCTTTAACCCATATATGGATTTAAGCAGTCTACATGCTTTTTCGCTGCTCCCACTGTTAATGAAGCCCTCTGGCTGATCCAGATAAACGCATTCTTCTACATCTCCATTTAGAAATGCTGTTTTAACATCCATCTGCCAGATTTCATAGTCGTAGTGAGCAGCAATAGCAAGTAGGATCCGAATGGATTTAAGCATGGCTATGGGCGAAAAAGTTTCGTCATAGTCCAAACCTGGTCTTTGACGAAAACCTTTCGCTACAAGTCTTGCCTTATAGGTCTCTACCTGCCCATCTACACAAATCTTTCTTTTAAAGATCCATTTGCACCCTACAGGTTTTACCCCAGGGGGTACAACGTCCAAAGTCCATACTTTGTTGGTGTACATAGACTCCATTTCGGATCTCATGGCATCCAGCCACTTCACAGATTCACCACTCGTGATAGCTTGCTGAAAACTGGTAGGATCATCATCATCCATGATGCAATCTTCTCCGTTAGCATCAATGAGGAAACCGTAGTACCTCTCCGGTGGGCGAGAAGTCCTACCAGATCTACGGAGTGGCCGAGGTTCTTCAGTTTCTGCTGCAACAGTCGGTTCAACCAAATCGTCATTTATAGTTTGTGTCTCTAGAACCTCTTCTAGATCTACCACCTTGCCATCATCTTTGTCTGTGAAAAACTCTTTTTCTAAGAATGTGGCATGTTGAGAAACGAACACTTTTTGTTCCTCTTTGTGGTAGAATAGATATCCATAAGAATTCTTTGGATATCCCACAAAGTTACACATGACCGACCGTGTCTCGAGTTTGTCCGGATTCTGCTTTTTAACATAGGCCGGGCAACCCCAAATCTTAATTCTCTTAAGAGATGGTCTCTTCCCATGCCATATCTCATATGGTGTGGTGGACACGGTTTTGGTTGGAACCCTGTTTAGTAGAAACGCTGCAGTCTCTAATGCATGCCCCCAAAACGAGACGGGTAACTCAGCGTCACTCATCATGGACCGGACCATATCTAATAGGGTCCTATTCCTTCGTTCTGACACACCGTTGTGCTGTGGTGTGTAAGGAGGAGTGAGCTGAGAGAGGATCCCATTCCCTTTCAAGAAGTTTGCAAATTCTGCACTGAGATACTCACCACCTCGATCTGATCGAAGCATCTTGATACTCAAGACGATTTGTTTTTCTACTTCTTGTTTATATTCAATGAATTTCTCGAAACCGTCGGACTTGTGCTTTAATAAAAATACATGACCGAATCTTGAGAAGTCGTCAGTGAATGTAATGAAGTATGAAAAACCGCCTCTAGCCTGTGTAGACATTGGCCCACATACTGTTAGTTATATATATGCCCTAGAGGCCATTACTGTACATAGGATATATATTGTAGTGGATGCTGGGACGTATATAGGGAGGACTTTCTTGCTCGACATGATAGTATGCTATCTGGTTGAACATTACCTTAACGTGTATACTGATTGTCTCTCTGTTACATATTGGTAAAGCCCTTAGGATGTGTACTTAACTACCTGGACTATGATGCGGATCATACTAGTGGGGACATGGTAGTCCATAAGTACATCCTTCAAAGTCCCTAGTCGAGGGTGTATCGAGACGGGGCATCGATATACCAGAGTAGACTAGCGTATACCTTCTCAACCCATACAGATGGGCGATGGATGATCCCATATCCATTGGTGTTTGACATCAGAGATGATATACGGGTGCTCAGTAGAGACTGGGTACACTGGACGGACTCGCCGAGAACTCACAGATGGTATTATACCTCACGTCAGATGGCAGTTCTCTGGTGACACTGGTACAGAGTAGTCTGTTGACCCGAGATCGTCATAGAGTCTTGTGTGGTTCCCACTGTGCTTTGATTTCCATCTTACCACGTCCAAGAGGGCGTGCAAAACGGTGGTTTTTGGGTACAGTCCCGAGTCACATGGAGGCAATGAGCGATAGGAGGGGATTCGTCTCTCCCGGTATAGGGGGTTGATGTTGCGCTGTGTTCGATTGGCTATAACAGGAAGTCCCTGGCCAGGGCTGATCAGAGAATTGCTGGTAAGTGTTACCAGTAGTTTCTCGACCCGTTATGAGCCTCATATCGACACGACTTATCGAGCTATTGGGGTCTGACGTTTACCACCCCTAGGCAAGATATGCGACATATCAGACGATCAGACCGGACTGTACGGTAGTGTTACTGGTCGGATTCACTGGAGTGTGAGCGGGCTTGCTCGTCGATCTTCAGATCGCTCAATACCCGGGTGGCTGTTACGTTTAGCAGACCGCTTGCGGCTTGTGGGTGCTTGATATGATCATCACCTGCTGCCGGCGTATTGACGAGTCTTTAGAGTCCTACACAGAGGTTTCCTGGTTCAAGCGAAACGAAATAGGAGCGCATATGAGATATGTGCGGGACCGAGAATAATGCGTGTATGTGATACCGTATTTCATTTGCAGGGTTCCTAGGCACGCTAGTGAGGTCTCCCAAGCCATCAACCATGGCAATTTCAAAAATATGGTGCCTACAAACCCTAGTGTACGGATCGATAACTAGATGTCTAGGCGAAAAGAAAGCTAGCTAACAACTTAGCTAAAGAGAATACGGAAATACAACCTTTGTAGATCCGGTGCTCCACCACCACGGCTCCGCAACGATGTCGTCTCCGCTGTCCAAATCAAATCCGGGCTCTAGAGTCGGCTTCGTCGGAGAATGGGCAAGCTAGGTCGTCGATGTCCATGCCGAAGATGATCTATGTCGAGGCATCGATGAATCAAGCTCCACCTTCACCAAACCGTGAAAAGTTGTGAAGGAAACACACTCTACTACTTGGCAAGAGGTAGAGGATGAAGAAATAGGAGTTGGGTTAACTTTAGAATTGGATTTCTCACTCTAATTCATCAATCACCATTGATGAGGTAAGCTTTCTTCTTCAAGTTCAAGGAAGAAGAAGAAGAAAGATGATAAGATAAGTTAATTAGAAAAATGAAAAGAATATGAATACTTATCATATTAGAACCATGGTCAAGTGTAGAGAATTAACTAAGGTTAGTTTAATTGTTAGGGTTTAAGATGAAGACAAGAATGGTTACAAAGTCAAAGCTTCATGAAGTTTCAACTAAACTCCAAAATTAGCAACCATTCTTTTGTTATCTAATCAAAATAAATAAATAAATAAATAAGTAATAAAAAGAAAACCCTAATCATTAGATTAACCATTGCTTAATTCATTACACTTAACTATAGTTAAACATGTATCATCAAACATGATACAATCAAGTGTACAAAAGTATATCACATATACAATGTGCACAAACCAAGTGAGAAAATCCGTTTAAAGTGAACCAATACTAGTTAGTGCAAAGTAACATATCAAATATATAATTATGCATTAAATCATTAAATCAACACTTGATCCAATGACCCGGTTATGTCGCACACAACCGACTAGTATACAATATATCGGCTTATCGAATCAACGCTTGAATCGATAACTAGGTTATATCGCATACAACCATTCGATATATTTATCGCGAGAATAGAATACGGTATCACATGCACGCATTATTCTCGGTCCCGCACATATCTCATATGCGCTCCTATTTCGTTTCTCTTGAGCCAGGAAACCTCTGTGTAGGACTCTAAAGACTCGTCAATACGCCGGCAGCAGATGATGATCATATCAAGCATCCACAAGCCGCAAGCGGTCTGCTAAACGTAACGGCCACCCGGGTATTGAGCGATCTGAAGATCGACGAGCAAGCCCGCTCACACTCCAGTGAATCCGACCAGTAACACTACCGTACAGTCCGGTCTGATCGTCTGATATGTCGCATATCTCGCCTAGGGGTGGTATACGTCAGACCCCAATAGCTCAATAAGTCTTGTCGATATGAGGTCTATAACTGTTCGAGAAACTACTGGTAACACTTACCAGTAAATCTCAGCAACCCTGGCCAGGGATTTCCTGTTATAGCCAATCGAACACAGCGCAACATCAACCCCCATATACCGGGAGAGACGAATCCCCTCCTATCGCTCATTGCCTCCATGTGACTCGGGACTGTACCCAAAAACCACCGTTTTGCACGCCCTCTTGGACGTGGTAAGATGGAAATCAAAGCACAGTGGGAACCACACAAGACTCTATGACGATCTCGGGTCAACAGACTACTCTGTACCAGTGTCACCAGAGAACTGCCATCTGGCGTGAGGTATAATACCATCTGGGAGTTCTCGGCGAGTCCGTCCAGTGTACCCAGTCTCTACTGAGCACCCGTATATCTCCTCTGATGTCAAACACCGATGGATATGGGATCATCCATCGCCCATCTGTATGGGTCGAGAAGGTACACGCTAGTCTACTCTGGTATATCGATGCCCCGTCTCGATACACCCTCGACTATGGACTTTGAAGGATGTACTTATGGACTACCATGTCCCCACTAGTATGATCCGCATCATAGTACAGGTAGTCAAGTACAGATCCTAAGGGCTTTACCAACATGTAACAGAGAGACAATCAGCATACACGTTAAGGTAAAGGTCAACCAGATAGCATACTATCATGTCGAGCAAGAAAGTCCTCCCTATATACGTCCCAGCATCCACTACAATATACATCCTATGTATAGTAATGGCCTCTAGGGCATACATATAACTAACAATCTCCCACTTGCACTAGGGCCATCTGTAGCAGTGGTTTGAAGTATCTCATACTCAACCATCCCATAAAAGTGTCTCTCTCTGGGAACAGGCCTTTGTGAGTGGATCCGCTGTGTTGTCCTCTGAGTCTACTCTCCTAACCTCGATTTCCCTGGAGATCAACCATCTCCCTGATCAAGTGATACTGCCTTAGAATATGTCTGGATCACTGATGGGACCGGCGTTCCTTGGCATAAGCCACAACTCCATTGTCACACAATGGTAGGAACATAGTTCATCTCATGAACCAATATACACCCAAACAGCCTCTTTGGTAGCATCTTAAGTAGCGATCTATCCTGCCTTTATCGTCTAGTATGCCACGGTATCTAGCTTGGAACTCTTCCAACATACCGTCCCTTTACTGAGGGTAAAGACAATGCCTGCGACTGACATTCAGTCGTCTTTATCACCCTGGAACCCTTCCAGTGATTCTCCCCAGGATCGATTGATACCATCTCACTACAGCTAGTGAGTATCCTAACATCCATTTAGATCTATCTCATAGATCCAAAATCCAGGATTTAGTAGGTATCACTTTAATCCTTTATGGAGAATCTTTGTGATAAGCGGAGATTGATCGAGCGTAGCATAAGAAACTACTTTCTTATCAAGAGTATGTCATCCACGTACTCTACGAGGATCGTCACCATACTCCCTACTACCTTTTTGTATATACAAGGTTCATCTACCATTTTGATGATGTCAAACTCTTTGACTGCTTCATCAAAACAGATGTTCCAACTCCGCGATGCCTGCTTTATCCTATAAAGCATCTTGCACACGTTTCCGCTGCTCCCACTGTCTACGAAGCCCTCTGGCTGCGTACTTATAGACACTCTTCTCTAAATCATCATTTAGAAAAGCAGTCAAGACACTCAACCATCAGATATCGCAGTCAAGGTATGTAGCCGTGGCAAGTAGGATCTGGATGGACTTAAGCATAGCTACTTGAAAAGGTTTCATCATGATCCACGCCTGGTCAATGACGAAAAGCTTTAACAAGTCTAGCTTTGAAAGTCTCAACCTTTCCATGTACACCTAGTAATCTTCTCAAGATATACTTGCTCCTGATGGGGATTTAACCCTTCAGATATAGCAATCAAAGTCCATACTTTGTCGGTGTATAAGGATTCCATCTCAGATCACTAAACATCCAGCCATTCTTATGGAGTCTTACTCCTGATGGCCAGCTCGAAACTAGTTGGGTCATCATCTCATGATGTAATCCTCGCTCCCACTGTCACAGAGAAACCGAAGTATCTCTCAGGTGGGTGAGGAACCCTACTAGATCGGCGGAGAGGCTGAGGTTCGTTGGAATCTACTGAATCCTTTGGTTGTATCAAATCATCTGCTTTAGTTTGTATAGCTGGAACCTTTCCAGTTCTACATTACAGACTTTGCCACGAGCTTGTCCGGATTTTGCTTTTAGACATAGGCCGGACAACCCCAAATCTTAACTGACTTAAGACATGGGCTCTTCCCATACCATATCTCATATGGAGTGGTAGGCAACTGATTTGATTCGAACCCTATTCAATAGGTATGCAGCTTCTCAAGTGCATAACCCCTAAAAGGAAATAGGTAACTCAGTAATACTCATCATAGAGCACACCTTATCATATAGGGTGTGATTGCTCCGCCCCGATATACCATCGTACTATGGTGTATACGGAGGAGTAATGCTGAGAGAGAATCTCATTCTCCTTTAGAATAATCAAGGATTTCCGTGCTCAAGTATTCTCCTCCTTGATCTCATCAATGGACATAATACTTATACCCGTTTTGGTTCTCTACTTCTAACTTATATTCTGTGAATATCTAAAAAGGTTCGGACTTGTGTTTCAACAGGAACATATGTCTGAATCTAAAGAGATCATCAGAGAATGTAATGAAGTACAAAGAACCTGTCCTGGCATGTGTAGACAGGGGACCTTACATACATCAACATGTATCAATCCCAAGAGTTTACCAACTCTTTCTCTGTTTCCAATAAACAGAGCTATGGTCATTTTATCTTTGTGACATGACTGGCGAGTTTCACAAGATGTAAATTCAAACTGATTTAAATATGCATCTAAATGTAACTCCAGCCAGTCGGGTTACATTGATATGACCTAGTCTACAATGCCTCAAGAAGGATTCGTTCATTTCTGAACTCTTCCTCTTGTGTGTGTTCCGTATACTAAGAACTGTAGTTTGATTTAGAACATTAATGCTTTTAGATAACGTGCCTGGACCGATCAACTTTTGATATAGGAAATGTTCAAAACATTATCCAACAATACAAAATTATATCCTTTCTTTACTAATAAAGAGACTGATATGATTTTGTATATCAGGTTCGGTATCTAATAACATTCGTTCAGAATCAATGTATTTGTAATACAGGGTGACAGTGACCGACAGACTTGGCTGCAACACTTGCCCCGTTTTCTGCCTCATGAAACTTATCACCCGTTCTCAGTTCTCTACCTATCTGTAGCCATATGTAACAGATTACATATCTGGGATCCTGATCTGGTATCACATACCCAGGACGTAAAGGATACTGAGAAACAGTTTTGTATAATGAACATACCCGAAGATGATGCATCAGCATGCACTCTCTTCGTTTGGGCGGCACGGGAAATCTGGTATTCCCCAATTTCCTGCTCTGTCTTATAACAATTATAAGTTGGAGCGGGACCAACGTTCCCCAGCTCAGTATAGCAAGCGGGTTCGGTCAATAATCCGTATTATTATCTTGATTAAGGCGTGATATGGTCGCTACCAGGAGAGAGAGAGAAGAAAACACTCAGCGTGCGCTCTGTCAAGAATAGATTGGTTATTATTTTATCTAATCAGGATGGCTCCCACTACTTTTTATCAAATCTTCCTTCAAACCCTAAAAGGAAAGACTAGCCGGGATTAATTACACACACAAGTTCGCCAATCTTTCAGCCAGGCCAGTGTCGGTACTTTGAGGGAGGTCCCCCGTGCTTTCGCACGAACCTAATTAATGTAAACCTCGTTTTCCCAGAGGCGTAACCTCGTTAACACCTTTCTAGACACCTACTTGATCGGCTAATTGTAATGTATAAAACTCTCCCAGGAGTAACTCTTACTCGCAGCGGGTATCGGGATCCAACTATCACATAGAAGGTATGCAATCTCATTGCAAATCTCAACACTTGAAATTCCCGATAATGTTTTGCCCCTAACCTCCTATGGCCTTGACAAAGGCCAAAAAACCATAGGATGCTAGTCAAGTACAACCCGTCATTTCCTGATTGAATTAAACCCACCCGCACGGCCCTTGACAAAGGCCAACAAGGTCGCACGACTACCCTAACTCAATCTGCATCATATGCATAAGCAGATAAGCACCAGTTAGCTACCGCACACTGCGCCTTGACAAAGGCCAACAAACGCAGCACGAATACTAACTACTACTTATCTGAAATGACGGAGGGCTACGACAGGTTTTTCTGAAAACCTATTGCGTAATGAACTTGATATCGTTGTAGGATCGAATGAATTTTGAAATGGAGTGCTTTTGAGGCTTTTCTTGTTTTGCTAAAGGAGTCACTCCCGGTGAAGGGATCGTCGGTCCTTTCCTCGTCGAATGAGGTGCGGGATATATCATATATATCACTGTGCAAAGCAAAAACACTTAAAATCAATCAAAAGACAAACCGAGTGTGTAGCATCTGCCAGTTATTGCTAAAGGAGTCACTCCCGGTGAAGGGATCTCGGTCCTTTCCTCATCGAATAAGGTGCAGGATATATCACATATACCGCTGTGCAAAGCAAGAACTGTAGCTACCTGTTTTATTTTGAAATTCGATTCTACAACATCTTAGGTTTCTTTTATTTCATTAATCACATTAATGAAGTCCCATCATTTAAGTACCTAAACATCACAGATAGATATGACGTACACTTATGCCATCCGCATTCGCCTCGATGTCCCCTCGTGCACCGTTAGGTTAGGTAACTAACGGCAGAGCAGGGCAGGGCTAGCGCGGGTGTAAAACATAAGTAACATCTATATAATATATCATATATACTATATACTATATCCATCACAGAAACATCACATGATCTCATCACAGATATCGCAGCAGAAGAATCATATGAAATATTGGATATACTAGGACGTCCGTGTTTTCAATACGAGCCAGTATAAAACACGGATTCCACGGTCGTGATGAATAGCCAAACCCACACCCCTAGACCCCTACGAGAGCGGCAAGCAACCCTGCCAATTCTAGAGTTAGGAGACCCGGACCCGACTCCTCGAGTTGGTCTCCCACTGGACTCCAGAACCCGGTTACTTGTGCCCTCCTCCTTGGGTCTATCCTAGTGCGGAAAAGTAAATAATATACAACAGGTGACAACTCCCGCAACCTGGAAGCGCCCCAAATAAAAGAATATTACATACAAGTTTTTACATGAATGAAAATGAAAAACACTCATCTCACATAAAAAACCCCCGGCTATTCAAACACGACGATCCAATATAACATATCCAGCAACACATAACATCACATGTCATCAACGTAAGTAAATATGCGCATCCCAATTGTCGTTGACATATAGCAACGAAACCGGCGATATCACCTATTACACTTACGGTCACAGAAAAGAAAGTGTAAAACTACAACAGTTGGAATCCGCAATCTCCTCAGACATCGCATGCCTGACAAAATGAATTACTTAGACATCGCATGCCTAACAATTATAAACCCCGCATTTTAGTCTCAAAATCGAAAACACTTTTCAATACCAAGTCGGGTAATTCAACAAGATTCCCGACATCCTGATCGAATGCTCGTCGCAAACTTCAGTAGACGGCCGCACCCCTGATACCGTCGACGAAGTGCACCAAGGCGGTGCACCGCTACCGCGAGCACCCGAACGGATGCTTTCGGCGACGGGGTTCTCCTACAGTCACTTGGTCGGGGCAATGGAGCGAGGCTGTCTATTAAGTTTACCCGGCGAGTATCCGCGTACGCTACGTGATTGCGACGGACTTTTGATCACATCAAAATTCCGTGGCAACCGATCAAGTGAGACTAAATTGCTACGTTTATAACATTCATTCAGTTATCATATAACTTATTGTGAATTCCAATTATTGTATCCCATTCCAGATAAACAGAAAATGTCAAACTTTTCGATCGAACAATCGAATACCCATGTTTTCCCGATGCAGATCAAAACATGAAACTAGTCTAACAACATTCAGTTCGTACCTCAGTACCAACGGTCCAGCCGTAGAAGGGTCAAGCCAACGCCTCACATGTGGCACGCCGTACTGCCCCAAACCCGAATGTTCAAAGGGCAGTTCAAGACGGTCACATAATCGAGTTAAGGTTTGTGTCTTCTAGAGGGACCATCGCGTTACTTGCACTACTTAGAACGTCGTCAAACTACGGAAAATCCAACACTTGGAAATTTCCCGACAGGGGAAAAATTGGGTATTTATATCCGGTCGAACTTTTTAACATATTCTAAAATTTATCCGGAAAGCCACACAGACAAAATTTGATACCCGATCGAAATACCGAATCCCCAAATCAACTCAGATTATTCAACACTTGAATAAAATTTTAAAAATATCCAGAGAACTCAGCACAGTTAAATAGGAGTTACTGTGCAAACGACCCCATATAAAACGACAAAACGGCCGCGCTTTCGCCGCACGAGCCATGCTCGTGCCGCGGAAGCGCGGCGCTTTAAGGGAATTAGGGCTACGGTTTGTACAGTTACTCTTAGATTTTCCTGCATGTTTTTCTGAATATTTTTAATGTGGAAAAATGCACTGTTTTGAAAAAAGTACAGAGAGCATATTTGATTTGGACTTTCGGGTTCGATCGGACTTCAATTTCCGTCTGGACTTCGCCTAAGGCTCTAGCTAGTCTCTGATACCACTGCAGGGTTCCTAGGCACGCTAGTGAGGTCTCCCAAGCCATCAACCATGGCAATTTCAAAAATATGGTGCCTACAAACCCTAGTGTACGGATCGACAACTAAATGTCTAGGCGAAAAGAAAGCTAGCTAACAACTTAGCTAAAGAGAATACGGAAATACAACCTTTGTAGATCCGGTGCTCCACCTCCACGGCTCCGCAACGATGTCGTCTCCGCTGTCCAAATCAAATCCGGGCTTTAGAGTCGGCTTCGTCGGAGAATGGGCAAGCTAGGTCGTCGATGTCCATGCCGAAGATGATCTACGTCGAGGCATCGATGAATCAAGCTCCACCTTCACCAAACCGTGAAAAGTTGTGAAGGAAACACACTCTACTACTTGGCAAGAGGTAGAGGATGAAGAAATAGGAGTTGGGTTAACTTTAGAATTGGATTTCTCACTCTAATTCATCAATCACCATTGATGAGGTAAGCTTTCTTCTTCAAGTTCAAGGAAGAAGAAGAAGAAAGATGATAAGATAAGTTAATTAGAAAAATGAAAAGAATATGAATACTTATCATATTAGAACCATGGTCAAGTGTAGAGAATTAACTAAGGTTAGTTTAATGGTTAGGGTTTAAGATGAAGACAAGAATGGTTACAAAGTCAAAGCTTCATGAAGTTTCAACTAAACTCCAAAATTAGCAACCATTCTTTTCTAATCTAATCAAAATAAATAAATAAATAATAAAAAGAAAACCCTAATCATTAGATTAACCATTGCTTAATTCATTACACTTAACTATAGTTAAACATGTATCATCAAACATGATACAATCAAGTGTACAAAAGTATATCACATATACAATGTGCACAAACCAAGTGAGAAAATCCGTTTAAAGTGAACCAATACTAGTTAGTGCAAAGTAACATATCAAATATATAATTATGCATTAAATCATTAAATCAATACTTGATCCAATGACCCGGTTATGTCGCACACAACCGACTAGTATACAATATATCGGCTTATCGAATCAACGCTTGAATCGATAACTAGGTTATATCGCATACAACCATTCGATATATTTATCGCGAGAATAGAATACGGTATCACATACACGCATTATTCTCGGTCCCGCACATATCTCATACGCGCTCCTATTTCGTTTCGCTTGAGCCAGGAAACCTCTGTGTAGGACTCTAAAGACTCGTCAATACGCCGGCAGCAGATGATGATCATATCAAGCATCCACAAGCCGCAAGCGGTCTGCTAAACGTAACGGCCACCCGGGTATTGAGCGATCTGAAGATCGACGAGCAAGCCCGCTCACACTCCAGTGAATCCGACCAGTAACACTACCGTACAGTCCGGTCTGATCGTCTGATATGTCGCATATCTCGCATAGGGATGGTATACGTCAGACCCCAATAGCTCAATAAGTCGTGTCGATATGAGGTCTATAACTGTTCGAGAAACTACTGGTAACACTTACCAGTAAATCTCAGCAACCCTGGCCAGGGATTTCCTGTTATAGCCAATCGAACACAGCGCAACATCAACCCCCATATACCGGGAGAGACGAATCCCCTCCTATCGCTCATTGCCTCCATGTGACTCGGGACTGTACCCAAAAACCACCGTTTTGCACGCCCTCTTGGACGTGGTAAGATGGAAATCAAAGCACAGTGGGAACCACACAAGACTCTATGACGATCTCGGGTCAACAGACTACTCTGTACCAGTGTCACCAGAGAACTGCCATCTGACGTGAGGTATAATACCATCTGGGAGTTCTCGGCGAGTCCGTCCAGTGTACCCAGTCTCTACTGAGCACCCGTATATCTCCTCTGATGTCAAACACCGATGGATATGGGATCATTCATCGCCCATCTGTATGGGTCGAGAAGGTACACGCTAGTCTACTTTGGTATATCGATGCCCCGTCTCGATACACCCTCGACTAGGGACTTTGAAGGATGTACTTATGGACTACCATGTCCCCACTAGTATGATCCGCATCATAGTCCAGGTAGTCAAGTACAGATCCTAAGGGCTTTACCAACATGTAACAGAGAGACAATCAGCATACACGTTAAGGTAAAGGTCAACCAGATAGCATACTATCATGTCGAGCAAGAAAGTCCTCCCTATATACGTCCCAGCATCCACTACAATATACATCCTATGTACAGTAATGGCCTCTAGGGCATACATATAACTAACATCATTCTCGCGATGAATGTATCGATTAGGTTATATGCGATATACCCTAGTTATCGAATCAAGGATTGATTCGATAAACCGATACATTGGATACTAGTCGGTTATATACGATATGACCGGATCGTTAAATCAAGTGTTGATTTAATGATTTAATGCATAATTATATATTTGTTATATTACTTTGCATTAACTAGTGTCGGTTCACTTTAATTGGATTTTCTCGCTCGGATGTGCACATTGTATATTCGATATAGTTTTGTGCACATGATTGTATCATGTTTGATGATACATGCCTTTTGGTTAAGTGTAAAGTATCAAACAATAGTTAAGTGGATGATTAGGGTTTTTGATTTCCTTATTTATATATTAATCTTTTTCTTTTTGGAAAAAGAATAAGCAAATGCAAAATGGTGGCTTTATTTGGAAGCTTGTTGAAGCTTCATGAAAACTTTGACTTTGTCACCATTTTGTCTCATGCTTAACCCTAACTACTCCACTAACCCTAGTTCACTCTCTACAACTAACCATGGTTCACTTATGATAAGAATGGATTATTCTTTTGATTTTAAATTAATCTTATCATAATATTTATCTTCTTCTTCATCTTCTTCTTCAAGAAGAAAGCAAGGTCCATCAATGGTGATTGATGGAAATGAGTGAGAAATCCAATTCTAAATTGAACCCACTTCCTATTTCTTCATCCTCTACCTCTTGCCAAGTAGTAGAGTGTGTTTACTTCACAAGTTTCTTGACTTGGTGAAGTCGGAGCTTGATTTAGCGATGCCTCGACGTAGATCATCTTCGGCACGTCGTCGATGACCTAGCCCGTACATTCTCCGATGAAGCCGACGCTAGAGCCCGGGACTTGTAATGGACAGCGAGGAGACTTCATTGCGGAGCTATGGAGGTGGAACACCGGATCTACAAAGGTTGTATTTCCGATTCTTATAGTTAAGTGTTAACTAGTTAGCTTTTTTCGCCTAGTTTTCTAGCAAACGATCCGTAGTCGGGTCTCTCGGCACCCATAAATTTTTATATTGGCATGTTCAATGCCTTGTGAGACCTCACGAGGGTGCCTAGGAACCCTACAGTGGTATCAGAGCCTAGCTAGAGCCTTAGGCGAAGTCTAGACGGAATTTGAAGTCCGAACGAACCCGAAACCCCAAACCAATCTTGCTCTCTGTCCTTTTTTGAAAACAGTGAGTTTTTCAACATTAAAAATTACTAAAAAATTCAACAGGGAAATCTAAGAATTACGATGCAAAAATTATTTCATGAACAGTAATTTTCGCGGCGGATCCGCGGCAGAAGCATGGCTTCTGCGGCGGATCAGCGGCCCCTTGATGACGTCAGCCCTGTTCCTTTGCACAGTAATTCCTAGTTCAAAGAGCTGAGTATTCTGGGAATTTTTAATATTTATTCAAGAGTTGAATTTTCTGGGGTTGTTTTGGGGATTCGGTGTTTCGATCGGAGTATCAGATTTTGTCTATTTGGCTTTCCGGATTAATTTTAGAATATGTTAAAAAAGTTCGACCGGATATAAATACCCAATTTTTCCCCTGTCGGGAAATTTCCAAGTGTTGGATTTTTCCGTAGTTTAACGACGTTCTAAGTAGTGCAAGTAACGCGATGGTCCCTCTAGAAGACAACAAACCTTAACTCGATTATGTGACCGTCTTGAACTGCCCTTTGAACCTTAGGGTTTGGGGCAGTACGGCGTGCCACATGTGAGGCGTTGGCTTGACCCTTCTACGGCTGGACCGTCGGTACTGAGGCACGAACTGAATGTTGTTAGACTTATTTCATTTGTTGATCTGTATCGGGAAAACTTGGGTGTTCGATTGTTCGATCGGAAAGTTGACATTTTCTATTTATCCGGAATGGGATACAATAATTGGAATTCACAAGAAGTTATGAGATAACTGAATGAATATTATAAACATAGCACTTTAGTCTCACTTGATCGGTTGCCACGGAATTTTGATGTGATCAAAAGTCCGTCGCAATCACGTAGCGTACGCGGATACTCGCCGGGTAAACTTAATAGACAGCCTCACTCCATAGCCCCGACCAAGTGACTGTAGGAGAACCCCGTCGCCGAAAGCATCCGTTCGGGTGCTCGCGGTAGCGGTGTTCCGCCCTGGTGCCTTTCGTCGACGGTATAGAGGGTGCGGCCGCCTACTAAAGTTTGCGACGAGCATTCGATCAGGATGTCGGGAATCTTGTTGAATTGCCCGACTCGATATTGAAAAGTGTTTTCGATAATGAGACTAAAATGCGGGTTTATAATTGTTAGGCATGTGATGTCTAAGGAATTCATTTGATCAGGCATGCGATGTCTAAGGAGATTGCGGATTCCAACTGTTGTAGTTTTACATTTTCTTTTCTGTGACCGTAAGTGTAATATGTGATATCGCCGGTTTCGTTGCTATATGTCAACGACAATTGGGATGCGCATATTTACTTACGTTGATGACATGTGATGTTATGTGTTGCTGGATATGTTATATTGGATCGTCGTGTTTGAATAGCCGGGGGTTTTTATGTGAGATGAGTGTTTTTCATTTTCATTCATGTAAAAACTTGTATGTAATATTCTTTTATTGGGGCACTTCCAGGTAGCGGAAGTTGTCACCTGTTGTATATTATTTACTTTTCCGCACTAGGATAGACCCAAGGAGGAGGGCACAAGTAACCGGGTTCTGGAGTCCAGTGGGAGACCAACTCGATGAGTCGAGTCCAGGTCTCCTAACTCTAGAATTGGTAGGGTTGCTTGCCGCTCTCGTAGGGGTGTGGGTTAGGCTATTCATCACGACCGTGGAATCCGTGTTTTATACTGGCTCGTATTGAAAACACGGACGTCCTAGTATATCCAATATTTCATATGTTTCTTCTGCTGCGATATCTGTGATGTGATCATGTGATGTTCTGTGATAGATATAGTATATAGTATATATGATATATTATATAGACGTTACTTATGTTTTACACCCGCGCTAGCCCTGCCCTGCTCTGTCGTTAGTTACCTAACCTAACGGTGCACGATGGGGACATCGAGGCGAATGCGGATGGCATAAGTGTACGTCATATCTATCTGTGATGTTTAGGTATATAAATGATGGGACTTCATTAATGTGATTAATGAAATAAAAAGAAACCTAAGATGTTGTAGAATCGAATTTCAAAATAAAACAGGTAGCTACAGTTCTTGCTTTGCATAGCGGTATATGTGATATATCCTGCACCTTATTCGATGAGGAAAGGACCGAGATCCCTTCACCGGGAGTGACTCCTTTAGCAATAACTGGTCGATGCTACGCCCTCGGTTTGTCTTTTGATTGCTTTTAAGTGTTTTTGCTTTGCACAGTGATATATATGATATATTCCGCACCTCATTCGACGAGGAAAGGACCGACGATCCCTTCACCGGGAGTGACTCCTTTAGCAAAACTAGAAAAGCCTCAAAAGCACTCCATTTTTAAAATTCATTTGATTCTACGACGATATCAAGTTCATTACGCAATAGGTTTTCAGAAAAACCTGTCGTAGCCCTCCGTCATTTCAGATAAGTAGTAGTTATTATTCGTGCTACGTTTGTTGGCCTGCGTTAAGGCGTAGTGTGCGGTAGCTAACTGGTGCTTATCTGCATAAGCATATGATGTGATTGGATTAGGGTAGTCGTGCGACTTTGTTGGCCTGCGTCAAGGGTCGTGCGGGTGGGTTTAATTCAATCAGGAAATGACGGGTTGAACTTGACTAGCGGACTATGGTTTGTTGGCCTGCGTCAAGGTCATAGGACGCTAGGGGCAAAATATTATCGGGAATTTCAAGTGTTGAAATTTGCAATGAGATTGCATACCTTCTATGAGATAGTTGGATCCCGATACCCGCTGCGAGTAAGAGTTACTCCTGGGAGAGTTTTACACATTACAATTAGCCGATCAAGTAGGTGTCTAGAAAGGTGTCAATGGGGTTACGCCTCTGGGAAAACGAGGTTTACATTAATTAGGTTCGTACGAAAGCACGGGGGACCTCCCTCAAAGTACCGACACTGGCCTGGCTGAAAGATTGGCGAACTTGTAGTGTGTAATTAATCCCGGCTAGTCTTTCCTTTTAGGGTTTGAAGGAAGATTTGATAAAAAGCAGTAGGAGCCATCCTGATTAGATAAAATAATAACCAATCTTTTCTTGCAAGAGCGCACGCTGAGTGTTTTCTTCTCTCTCTCTCCTGGTAGCGACCATATCACGCCTTAATCAAGATAATAAAACGGATTATTGACCGAACCCGCTTGTTATACTGAGCTGGGGAACGTTGGTCCCGTTCCAACTTATAAATGTTATAAGACAGAGCAGGAAATTGGGGAATACCAGAATTCCCGTGCCGCCCAAACGAAGAGAGTGCATGCTGATGCATCATCTTCGGGTGTGTTCTTTATACAGAACTGTTTCTCTATTCTTTACGTCCTGGGTATATGATACCGGATCAGGATCCCAGATATGTAATCTGTTACATAGGGCAACAGATAGGTAGAGAACTGAGAACGGGTGATAAGTTTCATGAGGCAGAAAACGGGGCAAGAGTTGCAGCCAAGTCTGTTGGTCACTGTCACCCTGTATTACAATACAATGATTCTGAACGAATGTTATTAGATACCGAACCTGATATACAAAATCATATCAGTCTCTCTTTGTTAGTAAAGAAATGATAAAATTTTGTATTGTTGGATAATGTTTTGAACATTTCCTATATCAAAAGTTGATCGGTTCAGGCACGTTATCTAAAAGCGTTGATGTTCTAAATCAAACTACAGTTCTTAGTATACGGAACACAAACAAGAGGAAGAGTTCAGAAATGAACGAATCCTTCTTGAGGCATTGTAGACTAGGTCAGATCAATGTGACCCGACTAGCTAGAGTTACATATAGATGCATATTTAAATCAGTTTGAATTTACATCTTGTGAAACTCGTCAGTCATGTCACAGAGATAAGATGACCATAGCTCCGTTTATTGGAAACAGAGAAAGAGTTAGTGAACTCTTGGGATGATACATGTTGATGTATGTAGGTCCCCTGTCTACACATGCCAAGACCGGTTCTTTGTACTTCATTACATTTTCTGATAATCTCTCAAGATTCAGACATATGTTCCTGTTGAAACACAAGTCCGAACCTTTTGAGTTATTCATAGAATATAAGTTAGAAGTAGAGAACTAATAAGGGTATAAGTATTATGTCCTTTGATCTGATCGATGAGGAGAATACTTGAGCACGGAAATCCTGGACTTTTCTAAAGGAGAATAAGATTCTCTCTCAGCATTACTCCTCCGCATACACCATAGCACGATGGTATGTCGGGGCGGAGCAGATACACCCTATTTGATATGGTGTGCTCTATGATGAGTACTACTGAGTTTCCTATTTCCTTTTTGGGAGTTATGCACTTGAGAAGCTGCATACCTATTGAATAGTGTTCAAATCAAATCAGTTGCCTACCACTTCATATTTGATATGATAAGGGAAGAGCCCATATCTTAAGTTGGTTAAGATTTGGGGTTGTCTGGCCTATGTCTAAAAGCAAAATCCGGACAAGCTCGAGGCAAGGTCTGTAATGTAGAACTGGAAAGGTTCCAGCTATACAAACTACAGCAGATGATTTGATACAACCAAAGGATTCAGTAGATTCCAACGAACCTCAGCCTCTCCGCTGATTTAGTAGAGTTCCTCACCCACCTGAGAGATACTTCTGTTTCTCTATGACAGTAGGAGCGAGGATTGCATCATGAGATGATGACCCAACTAGTTTCGAGCAGGCCATCGAGAGTAAGACTCTGTAAGAATGGCTGGATGTTTAGCGATCTGAGATGGAATCCATGTACACCAACAAAGTATGGACTTTGGTTGCAATATCTGAAGGGTTAAATCCCCATCAGGAGCAAGTATATCTTGAGAAGATTACTTGGGGTAAATGGAAAAGTTGAGACTTTCAAAGCTAGACTTGTTAAAGGTTTGCAACATTGACCAGGTGTGGATCATGATGAAACTTTTTCTAAGGATCTATGCTTAAGTCTATCCAGATCCTACTTGCCACGGCTACATACCATGACTGCGATATCTGGTGGTTGGGTGTCTTGACTGCTTTTCTAAATGATGATTTAGAAGAGAGCGTCTATAAGTACACAGCCAGAGGGCTTCGTAGACAGTGGGAGCAGCGGAAACGTGTGCAAGATGCTTTATAGGATAAAGCAGGCATCGCGGAGCTGGAACATCTGTTTTGATGGATTAGTCAAACAGTTTGACATCATCAAAATGGTAGATGAAACTTGTATATACAAAAAGGTAGTAGGGAGTATGGTGGTGATCCTTGTAGAGCACGTGGATGACATACTCTGGATAGGGAAGGAGTTTCCTATGCTACGCTCGATCAATCTCCATTTATCACAATGATTCTCCATATAGGATCAAAATGATACCTACTAAATCCTGGGTTTTGGATCTATGAGATAGATCTAATTGGATGTTAGGATTCTCACTAGTTGTAGTGAGATGGTATCAATCAATCCTGGGGAGAATCACTGGAAGGGTTCCAGGGTGATAAAGACGACTGAATGTCAGTCACAGGCATTGTCTATACCCTTGGTAAAGGGACGGTATGTTGGAAGAGTTCCAAGCTAGATACCGTGACATACTAGACGATAAAGGCATGATACATCGCTACTTGAGATGCTATCAAAGAGGCTGTTTGGGTGTATATTGGTTCATGAGATGAACTATGTTCCTCCCATTGTGTGACAATGGAGTTGTGGCTTATGCCAAGGAACGTCCGTCCCATCAGTGATCCAAACATATTCTAAGGAAGTGTCACCTGATCATGGAGATGGTTGATCTCCAGGGAGATCGAGGTTAGGAGAGTAGACTCGGAGGACAACACAGCGGATCCACTCACAAAGGCCTGTTCCCAGAGAGAGACTTTTATGGGATGGTTGAGTATGAGATACTGCAACCACTGCTATCAGATGGCCCTAGTGCAAGTGGGAGATTGTTAGTTATATATATGCCCTAGAGGCCATTACTGTACATAGGATGTATATTGTAGTGGATGCTGGGACATATATAGGGAGGACTTTCTTGCTCGACATGATAGTATGCTATCTGGTTGAACTTTACCTTAACGTGTATACTGATTGTCTCTCTGTTACATATTGGTAAAGCCCTTAGGATGTGTACTTAACTACCTGGACTATGATGCGGATCATACTAGTGGGGACATGGTAGTCCATAAGTACATCCTTCAGAGTCCCTAGTCGAGGGTGTATCGAGACGGGGCATCGATATACCAGAGTAGACTAGCGTATACCTTCTCAACCCATACAGATGGACGATGGATGATCCCATATCCATTGGTGTTTGACATCAGAGATGATATACGGGTGCTCAGTAGAGACTGGGTACACTGGACGGACTCGCCGAGAACTCCCAGATGGTATTATACCTCACGTGAGATGGCAGTTCTCTGGTGACACTGGTACAGAGTAGTCTGTTGACCCGAGATCGTCATAGAGTCTTGTGTGGTTCCCACTGTGCTTTGATTTCCATCTTACCACGTCCAAGAGGGCGTGCAAAACGGTGGTTTTTGGGTACAGTCCTGAGTCACATGGAGGCAATGAGCGATCGGAGGGGATTCGTCTCTCCCGGTATAGGGGGTTGATGTTGCGCTGTGTTCGATTGGCTATAACAGGAAGTCCCTGGCCAGGGCTGATCAGAGAATTGCTGGTAAGTGTTACCAGTAGTTTCTCGACCCGTTATGAGCCTCATATCGACACGACTTATCGAGCTATTGGGGTCTGACGTTTACCACCCCTAGGAAAGATATGCGACATTTCAGACGATCAGACCGGACTGTACGGTAGTGTTACTGGTCGGATTCACTGGAGTGTGAGCGGGCTTGCTCGTCGATCTTCAGATCGCTCAATACCCGGGTGGCCGTTACGTTTAGCAGACCGCTTGCGGCTTGTGGGTGCTTGATATGATCATCACCTGCTGCCGGCGTATTGACGAGTCTTTAGAGTCCTACACAGAGGTTTCCTTGTTCAAGCGAAACGAAACAGGAGCGCATATGAGATATGTGCGGGACCGAGAATAATGCGTGTATGTGATACCGTATTTCATTCTCGCGATGAATGTATCGATTAGGTTATATGCGATATACCCTAGTTATCGAATCAAGGATTGATTCGATAAACCGATACATTGGATACTAGTCGGTTATATACGATATGACCGGATCGTTAAATCAAGTGTTGATTTAATGATTTAATGCATAATTATATATTTGATATATTACTTTGCATTAACTATTGTCGGTTCACTTTAATTGGATTTTCTCGCTCGGATGTGCACATTGTATATTCGATATAGTTTTGTACACATGATTGTATCATGTTTGATGATACATGCCTTTTGGTTAAGTGTAAAGTATCAAACTATAGTTAAGTGGATGATTAGGGTTTTTGATTTCCTTATTTATATATTAATCTTTTTCTTTTTGGAAAAAGAATAAGCAAATGCAAAATGGTGGCTTTATTTGGAAGCTTGTTGAAGCTTCATGAAAACTTTGACTTTGTCACCATTTTGTCTCATGCTTAACCCTAACTACTCCACTAACCCTAGTTCACTCTCTACAACTAACCATGGTTCACTTATGATAAGAATGGAATATTCTTTTCATTTTAAATTATTCTTATCATAATATTTATCTTCTTCTTCATTTTCTTCTTCAAGAAGAAAGCAAGGTCCATCAATGGTGATTGATGGAAATGAGTGAGAAATCCAATTCTAAATTGAACCCACTTCCTATTTCTTCATCTTCTACCTCTTGCCAAGTAGTAGAGTGTGTTTACTTCACAAGTTTCTTGACTTGGTGAAGTCGGTGCTTGATTTAGCGATGCCTCGACGTAGATCATCTTCGGCACGTCGTCGATGACCTAGCCCGTACATTCTCCGATGAAGCCGACGCTAGAGCCCGGGACTTGTATTGGACAGCGAGGAGACTTCATTGCGGAGCTATGGAGGTGGAGCACCGGATCTACAAAGGTTGTATTTCCGATTCTTATAGTTAAGTGTTAACTAGTTAGCTTTTTTCGCCTAGTTTTCTAGCAAACGATCCGTAGTCGGGTCTCTCGGCACCCATAAATTTTTATATTGGCATGTTCGATGCCTTGTGAGACCTCACTAGGGTGCCTAGGAACCCTACACATACATCACTATGTATGAGGCCAAGGAGCTGAGTAGCTCTTTCTCCATGTCCGGTAAACGGAGTTTTGGTCATTTTACCCTTGATACAAGACTGGCAAGTCGCATAAGATTTATATTCAAAAGAGTTTAAATATCCATCTTTATGTAACTTGTTTAGTCTTGTTTCGTTAATATGACCAAGTCTACAATGCCAAAGAAAAGCTTCATTTAATTCTGAAAGTTTTCTTTTATTAGTGTGTTGTATACTGAAAACTGTGTGTTGATTTAGGACATATATTCTATTATTAAGCGTACCATACCCAACCAACATTTGATTTAGGTGAATGTTCATAACATTGTTCTGCAACACATAATTATATCCTTCATTGTCCAACAAAGAAACGGATATTATATTACATAGCATACTTGGTACAAAATAACATGGATTCAAAATCAAAATACATCCAGATGGCAACCCCAAGTGATACTCTCCCACTGCGACTGTATGTACATTGGAACCATTTCCAACGCGGAGAGTATGGTCACCTGTCCTCAAAACCTTGCTATTTCTCAGCCCCTGCATAGAATTGCAAATGTGAGAACCTGAACCGGTATCCAATACCCAGGAAGCAGAGTTTATAGAAAAACAGTTTTCAGTCACAAACGCACCTGAAGCAGAAGCATCACCATGCTTCTTCTTGAGACTTAAGTACTCCGTGCAATTGCCCTTCCAATGTCCTGTCTTGTGGCAATGAAAACATTCGCCTTTCCCGGAGTCTCCAGCCTTGGACATTCCCTTTCCCTTCACCTTTTTAACTCCGCCCTTAGGATTAGTGGGTTTCTTCTTTTTCTTTCCCTTGGCCTTGGCTTTCGGGCGAGAAGAGGAAGACTGTCCAATAGTCATAACGGGAGTTTTTGCTAACTTCATAGTGCTTTCTGCACTCCTTAACATATTAAGGAGTTCAGGGAGGTCCTTCTCCATGCCATGCATGTTGAAGTTCACTATGAACTGAGCAAAGGTGGAGGGGAGGGACTGCAGAATAATATCTATATATTGTTCATTGTCCATTGTCCATCCAAGGTCCTCAAGCTCTTCTATAAGAGCTATCATCTTCAGAACATGGTCTCCTACTGGTGTGCCAGGGGCCATTCGCATCTGAAACAATTTCTTTGATGCTTTGTATCGTAATACGCGGGATTGCTCCCCATACAACTCCTTTGTATGGAGCAATATACCGTGAATGTCCATGTCCTCGTGCTGCTTTTAATGTGTGTTATCCATCGATGCAAGCGCGAGGCATGTGGCCATGGCACAGTCAGCGTCCCATGTCTTGCGGACTTCAATGTCCGCAACTGAGGATTTTGGACCAGGGACGGGAGGGGCTGAAGCCGTGAGGACATATGATACTTCATCATAAGTCAAGGCGATTTTCAGATTCCTCAGCCAGTCTTTATAGTTGGTCCCATTCAGTTTGTTTTTATCTAGTAGAAGCTTAAGTCCAGTCATTGGTATCTGCCATTAAGAGAGAGAAAAGAATACACTCAGCGAAAGCTCTTGCATAGATTAGATTGGTTTATTATCTTGTCTAATCGATGTTTCCCACTGCTTTTATCGAGTTTTTCTTTCAAACCTTAAAAAGAAAAACTAGCCAGGATTAATTACAGTCTACAACTTCGCTAACCGTTCAGCTAGGCCAGTGTCGGTACTTGAAGGAGGTTCCCCGTGCTTTTGCACGGACCTAATTAGAGTAAACCTCGTTTTCCCAGAGGCGGAGCCCCGTTAACACCTTTCTAGACACCTAATGAGTTAGCTAATTGTAAACTTTAAAACTCTCCTAGGAGCAACTATTGCCCACAGTGGGATCGGGATCCAACCATCATATGGAAGGTATGCAATCTCATTGCAAATTTCAACTATTGAAATTCCCGATGTGGTTTTTACCCCTAATACCCATGACCTTGGCTAAGGTCAACAAATCACGAGCACTAGTCAAGCTCAACCCGTCATTTCTTGATTAATTTAGACCCGTTCACATGACCCTTGGCTAAGGTCAACAAAGTCATATGCCCGTCCTAATTAATCTGCATCATATGCGTTTGTAGGAAGACATCACTTAGCTACCGTACACTACGCCTTGGCTAAGGTCAACAAACGTAGCACGAATACTAAGTACTCTACTTCCTAAAATGACGGAGGGTTGCGAATGATTTTTAAGAAAATCTTTAACGCTTTGAACATGATATCGTTGTAGAATCAAATGGTTTTCAAAAGGAGTGGCTTAAGCTCCGCAGTTTTGAAATATAGCTTTTTCATACATAGCCGAGTGGTTTTTAAATCCGATTCTATAACATCTTTTTAGGTTTATTTTCTTTACATTTATCACATTAATGTAATCCCATCATTTAAGTCCTAAAGCCAATCACAGAAAAGAAACGAAAATAACACGTACGCTTATGCCATCCGCATTCGCCGCAATGTTCCGTTATGCACCGTTAGGTTACTTAACTAACGGCATACCGGGACGGGACTAGCGCGGGTGTAAAACATAAGCAACGTCTACTATATATCATATATATAATATGTCATTCGTCTCAGATATCACAGAACACAGGCAGCAGAAACATAGATATAACGTGGGATATCCTAGGACGTCCGTATTTAGTATTTAGCCAGAATAGAAAATACGGATTCCACAGTCGCGATGAATAGCCAAGCCCACACCCTGGACCCCTACGAGAGCGGCAAGTGACCCTACCAATCCTGGAGTTTAGGAGACCCGGTCTCGACTCCTCGAGATGGCCTCCCACTGAACCCCAGAACCCGGTCACCTGTGCTCCCCTCCTTGGGTCCATCCTAATGCGGAAAAGTAAATAATATACAACACTGGTGACACAACCGCAACCTGGAAGTGCCCCAAATAAAAGAATATTACATTACATTTGAATTTACATGAATGAAAATATAAAACTCTCATCTCACAAAACCCCAGGCAATTCGATCGCGACAATCCTACACATCATATCTCAGCAACACATAATATCTCATATCATCAACGTAAGTAAGTATGCATACCCCAATTGTCGTTGATGTATAGCAACGAAACCGGCGATATCTAACATACTGCACTTACGGTCACAGAAAAGAAAGTGTAAAACTACAATATTTGGAATCCACATTCTCTTTAGACATCATAAATGCGAAATATCACATATTTCGTATTTCATGCCTAAACTATATGAATTCCACATATTGTATCACATTCCAGACAAACAGACAGTATTAAAGTTTTCGAACGAACGATCAAGCACCCAAGATTCACTAAAGCTCAACACTTGAGCAGGGTTCAAAAATCCGGAGTGTGACAAAGTAGTAGCGGTCCAGCAGTAGAAGGGTCAAGCCAACGCCTTACATGTGGCACGCCGTACTGCCCCAAACCCTAAGGTTCAAAGGGCAGTTCGAGACGGTCACATAATCGAGTTAAGGTTTGTTGTCTTCTAGAGGGACCACCGCAAAAAGACTTGCACGTATCTCCAAAGTATTTAAACCCCGTGAATAGTGAGTAAATGATACTCGTTCAAACACTTCAATACTTTCTAATTTACCCGGAAAAGCTACGAAATGAAAGTCCCGATCGAAATGACGAGTCCAACACCATCTCCAGAATTTTTCAAAACCAAATACAGATTAAAAATATCCAAAATTTTATACAAGAAGATTCATGAATTACTGTACAAAACGTATCCATCAATTCATATATACGGCCGCGGAACCGCGGACTAAGCAAGCTTAGGCCGCGTTTCCACGGCGAGAATCACTATTCACTGGAAAATTTTTATACCGTAATCCTTATTTTTTCCTGCTGTATTTTTTACATATTTTTGATCCTGCAAATTATCAAATTTTAGAAAATTTTCAGAGAGCACCCAAAAATACCATATTTTTGTCCGATCGGGGTTTTCACTTCGTAAAAACGTCGCCTAATATTCTAGGTCGGCTCTGATACCAATGTAAGGTTAGTCTAGCACCCTATGAAGAGTTTTAAAGCATCACATGACCCAAAGTTTTAATTTTTATGGTGCTAAACTAACATGCAAAGGGATCGATCCTAGAAAATTAGGGTTAAAAAACATTAAGCTAGTAAAGATTAGGGTTTGAAGGCTACAACCTTTGTAGCTCCCCTTTGCTAGACTCCTTGGTGTCTTGGGTGTTGAATCGAGGTCCTCTTGAAGTTCCCTTGCGTCCACGACGATCCATCACGGAATACTCCGTCCAAGCTTGCTACTTTTGAAAACTGAAAGAAACACTCTAATCAAGTTGGCTAGACTTGAGTAGAATGATGTTGTGGTTTGGAATCTCACTTTAAAAACCTTTCTTTAGTTGTATTTAACTCACTAGAAGAAACAAGAGAGGAAAAGATGAAGGAGGATGAAGATGGTGGCTAATTTACCAAGAGGTGTAAAAAGATAACCCTTGAGTAAAGAAGAAAATGAAATATATATCACTATATATATTTATTTCCTTCTTAACTTCAACCATAATTAAATGATGGATAGTTAGTTTAACTTGGGTTTTAAATGATAAAGAGAAGGATAACCATAGGTTGGTGGTAGTTGAGATAGGTTAGGTTAGAAGAAGAGTGTAGAATCAAGAATGATTATCCTTTTCTTTTTCATTTTACTTTAAAACCAAAATTAAATAATAATCCATTATTTAATCTATGGTGTGAGTCTCATATTGCCACCATTTCCATATGCAATCAACCATGATGGATGGGTGTATGTATGTATACATGTATGCACATCTACATGTGCATGAAACTAGAAAGGAAGAAAGAAACACATGCATGCATGCATACATCCATCAAACCCTAGAAAGGTTTCAAGTGAGAAAACTAATAGTTAGATGATAAATCAACACTTAATTTATCAATCCGGTCATATCTTATATGACCCCACCAAAAGCAGGCCACCCGATCAATGTTCGGTATCATATACGCACATTTCAATCGGGTGCAAGCGCATATCGCATACGCGCACCACAACGTTTCGCCTGGACTGGGTAACTCCTTTGTGGGACTCTAAGACTCGTCAATACGCCGGCAGAGGGTGATGATCATATCAGGTACCCTCAAGCCGCAAGCGGTCAGCTAAACGTAACGGCCACCCAGGTATTGAGCGATCAGAAGACAACAAGCGAACCTGCTACAACTCCCGTCGAGCCATCCGGCAACACTACCGTACAGTCCGGTCTCTTCGTCAGATATGCTGCATATCGAGCCTAGGGATGGTCACGCCGACCCCAATAACTCAATAAGTCGTGCCGGTGAATGGCCTATAACAGATCGAGAAACTACTGATAACACTTATCAGCAAATCTCAGCAGCCCTGGCTAGGGACTTGCTGTTATAACCAGTCGGGCACAGCACAACATCAACTCCCAATACCGGGAGAGACGAAACCCCTCCTATCGCTCATCGTCTTCGTGTGTCTCGGGACTGTACCCAACGGCCACCTGTTTGCACGACTCAGTAGAGCCGTGGTAGGGTGGCAATCAAAGTACAGTGGGAGAACACACAAGACTCCATGACGATCTCGGGTCTACAGACTAACCTGTACCAGTGTCACCTGAGAACTGCTATCCGACGATAGATATAATTCCATATAGGAGTTCTCGGTGAGTCCGTCCAGTGTACCCAGTCACCACTGAGCACCCGTATATGATATTGATGTCAAACATCGATGAATGTGGGAACATCCATCGCCCATCGTATGGGCCTAGTATCATATACGCTAGTCTACTCTGGTATATCGATGCCCCGTCTCGATATACCTACGACTAGGGACGTTCCAGGATATGCTTATAGACTACAGATGTCCCACTAGTATGATCTCCATCATAATCAGAGTAGTCAAGCCGATATCCTCAGGGCTTTATCAGCATGTATGAATGAATAAAAGCATGATCAAATCAACATGTCAGATAAAGAAGAACCAGATAGCATACTATCATGTCAAGAAAGAATGCAAACTGAATATATATACATGTATAGATACATCGACTATCACATAATGGCCTCTAGGGCATACATATATCCAACACTTGCTATTGCTGCCTTCCACGATTATGAGATCTGGCAGATGGACGTAAAGACGGCTTTTCTAAATGGAAATTTAGAAGAGAGCGTCTATATGGATCAGCCAGAGGTATTCATTCAGAGTGGGAGCAGCGGTAAAGTATGCAAGTTGCTTAAGTCCATTTATGGACTAAAGCAAGCATCGCGGAGTTGGAACATCTGTTTTGATGATACTGTCAAGGAATTTGACTTTATCAAAAATCCAGATGAACCATGCATATACAGTAAGATTGTAGGGAGAGCTGTAGTATTTCTCGTATTATATGTGGATGACATTCTCCTCATAGGAAATGATATTCTTATGTTACAGTCTGTCAAAAGATTCTTGTCACATAAATTCTCCATGAAAGACCTGGGTGATGCCACCTACATTCTGGGGATCCAGATCTATCGTGATAGATCAAAAAGGATGTTGGGACTTTCGCAGTCCAGGTACATAGACAACATATTGAAAAGATTCGGTATGGAAGATTCTAAGCGCGATAACCTACCGGCTTGTCATGGAATCACCCTCTCCAAAGATATGTCTCCCAAGACTAATTTGGAAAGGGATCGCATGTCGATTATACCCTACGCTTCAGTGGTAGGCTCTATAATTTATGCGATGTTATGTACCAGCCCAGATGTCGCATACGCATTGAGCGTAGTAAGCCGGTATCAAGCAAACCCAGGGGAGAATCACTGGATAGCAATAAAGAACATTCTCAAGTACCTGAGGAGGACTAAGGAGATGTTCTTGGTGTATGGCGGAAAAGACCTCCAGATGGAGGCCTTTGCCGACTCCGGCTTCCAGAGTGACAAAGATGACTCTAAGTCCATGTCGGGTTATGTCTTTACCCTCAATGGAGGGGCGGTCTGTTGGAAGAGTTCCAAACAGGAGACCGTTGCTGACTCAACGATGGAAGCGCAGTACATAGCTGCTTGCGATGCCGCAAAAGAAGCTGTCTAGATGAAGAAGTTCCTCACAGAACTTCAGGTGGTTCCTTCCGGTGTTGGTCCAATACCTCTGTATTGTGACAACACCGGCCAGGTCCCATCAGAAGTCCAGACACATCTTAAGGCGGTATCACCTGATCAGGGATATCTTAGATCGTCAGGAGATCGAGGTGAAGAGAGTAAAGACGGAGAATAACATTGCTGATCCATTCACAAAGGCCATTCCTCAGACGCAGTTCGAGAGGCTATTCAAGATGATAGGTCTACGATATGCCACCTCATGGCCCTAGTGCAAGTGAGAGATTGTTAGTGTATATGCCCTAGGGGCTATTATTGTATAATACTAGATTGTATATTACTTAATGGAAGCTTGGGATATTCACAGTTGTATATACAGTCTTGCTAAAAATAGTAGTATGCTACTTGGTTTGTGTCTACTTTAATATGTGCATATGTTTCTTGTAACGTATCACTTATACATATTAGTAGAGCCCATAGGTTCTTTGCTTGATTACCAACGTTGTGATGGCAGTCACACTAGTGGGGGCTGGGTAGTCTATAAGCAACATCCTATACATGTCCCTAGTCGTAGGATTATCGAGACTGGGCATAGATACTCCAGAGTAGACTAGTGTGTACGCTTCTCATCCCAGTCAGGGAGATGGTCTGTCCCATATCCATCAGTACGTCGTATTGGAGATAGTATACAGGTGCTCGTTAGGTTACGGGTACACCGGACAGGACTCGCAGGGGAACTGTTGATTGGTATTATACCCGTCGTCAGTTAACAGTTCCCAGGTGACATGAGTACAGCATAGTCCGCAGACTTGACACTGCTACTTCGCCTCGAGTGTGTCCCACTGTTCTTAGATTGCTACCCTACCACGGCTCAAAGGAGTCGTGCAAACAGGTCGCAGTTGGGTGCAGTCCCGAGCACTTGGAGGCAGTAGTGGTTAGACATGATTCGTCTCTCCCGGTATTGGGAGATGATATCGCGCTGTGTCAGAGAGCCATTACTCAAAGTCCCTGGCCAGGGCGAGCGAGATTTACTAGTAGGTTCCAGTAGTTTCTCAAGGTGTAATGGGCTTCGCTCAGACACGACTTATACCGCTGTTAGGGGACTGACGCTTGCCGCCCCCTAGGCTCGATAGGCGATAGTCTTAGACGAACAGTCCGGACTGTACGGAGATTGTCACATCAGGCTCAGTGGGAGTTTGGATGAGTTTCCTCATCGGCCTTCTTATCGACATCTACCTGGGGACCGTTACGTACAGCTAGTGCCGCTTGCGGTTTGTTGTTAAACCCTCTACCAGCGTAGTGTCGAGTCTTTAGAGTCCCACACAGAGAGTTTCCCTGCTCTAGGCGAAACGATATAGAGGTCGTATGGTTTTACGACAAGGGTTCGGACGCGTACGTGTGTTTATACACGTACGACTTTTCGGACAGTTTTTACTATCCGGCTTTGGTTTAAGCCAGATTCTAGTATCGGGTTATTGGATTTATACAGTCTAATGTTTTTCCGTGTTTTCACCGATCGGAGGGGCGTTCTCATAATTTGTCGGGAAGCTTCTAGAAGAGTGGTGACTTTGGGGGGTAAGGTGGCATTGCATTAAATGAGATTAGTGACTCATTTGTGTGATTCATCCATGTCATTAATGCATCATAAATGCTTAATAACTCATGGAGATGAATCACTCATATATATTTATGAAGCATGGTTGTTAAATCTATTATTTCATTTTTGGATAAATAATAATGCTTCATATATATTATGATAGATCATTATCTCATTCTCATTCTCATCTTCACCTTCTCTCTCCTCAAGCTCACTCTCTCTTCAAACCCTAACCCTAACCTCTCATGTATTGAGATCAAGGGTTAGCTAGACTGATACATCCATAACCTCACTCTATATCCCCTAGGTAGCTTAAATTAGCACTTTAAGCAACCTAGTTATCTCAAGTTAGAGATCAAGCTTGGCGTAGGAGCTTTCGGGTGGATCGTCTTTGACTCGAGGAGGCCGTTGAGGTGCCGATGTTCCAAGGAGCCTACGAAGAGTGGAGGACAGCGATGAAGACCCGAAGGACATGTAACGTGAGGTATAACTTCGAGTCCGAGTAGTTAAACCTCTAGTATATAGTTAGCAATGGTTTAGATACGATTCATGCGCTCAAGTCCGTGTTACGAAGCTTTGATAATCGTTTTTCATATATTCCGCCTCCCCGCAAGTTCGTGGGGTGCGTGATATGGACTTACACTGAAAACCCAAAATATGGAATTACAGAACTTTCATGTCGGTTTGTGAGGTATTTGAGTGCGCAGGAAAATCTGGAATGACCTGGGAAAATTACGAGATGAGCAAACAACCCCTGTAAACTAGAGTTGACCCTAGGAACCCCCTGTAGCCATACGAACCACAGAGGAGCCCCAGGGCCGGCGAGCTCGGAAATTAGGGGGAGGGGCTCGGCCACTTGGTGAGGGGTGGGGTCCTGGTTGTAGGGTTCCTAGGCACTCTAATGAAGTCTCACAAGGCATCTACCATGCCAATTTCAAATTTTACGGGTGCCGAGAAACCCTAATACGGATCGTTGACTAGAAGTTTAGGCGAAATACGAATCTAGTTAACAACTTAACTAAAGATAAGAAGCTACAACCTTTGTAGATCCGGTTATCCACTTCCTTAGCTCCACGTTGACGTCCTCTCACTGTCCGTCTTGAATCCCGAACTCAAGGATCGGCTTCATCGGAGAAATGGGCGGGCAAGGTCGTCGGCTTCGTGCCGAAGATGATCTACGTCGAGGCTTCACAAGATCAAGCTCCGACTTCACCAAGTTGTGAAACTTGTGAAGAAAACACCCTATACTACTTGGCAAGAGGTAGAGGGTGAAGAAATAGGAGGTGGGTTCACTTTAGATTTGGATTTCTCTCACTTTTGCTCAAGTTGCCATTGATGGACTTAAGCTTTTTCTTGAAGAAGAAGATGATAATCAAAATAGAATATGATAAGTCTTGGATTTAAAATGAAAATAAATCAATACTTATCATAAGCTAACCATGGTAAAGTGTAGAGAATGAACTAGGGTTAGTTCAAATGGTTAGGTTAAGCATGAGACAAGAATGGTTACAAAGTCAAAGCTTCATGAAGCTTCAACTAGAAACAAAGAAAGCCACCATTCTTATCATAATCTTTTCAAAATAAATAAACAAATAAATAAATGAAAAAGCAAAACCCTAATCATCAACTTAACCATGGTTTAATTCTTTACACTTAACCAAATGAGCAAGTATCATCAAACATGATACAAACATGTGCACAAAAGTATATCACATATACAATTTGCACATCGAGTGAGAAAAATCATTTAAAGTGTACCAATACTAGTTAATGCAAAGTAATATATTAAATATATAATTGTACATTAAATCATTAAATCAACACTTGATTTAACGATCCGGTCATATCGCATATAACCGACTAGTATCCTATGTATCGGCTTATCGAATCAATCCTTGATTCGATATCTAGGTTATATCACATATAACCAATCGATACATTCATCGCGAGAATGGAATACGGTATCACATACACGCATTATTCTCGGTCCTGCACATATCTTATATGCGCTCCTATTTCGTATCGCTTGAGCCAGGAAACCTCTGTGTAGGACTCTAAAGACTCGTCAATACGCCGGTAGCAGATGATGATCATATCAAGCACCCACAAGCCGCAAGCGGTCTGCTAAACGTAACGGCCATCCGGGTATTGAGCGATCAGAAGATCGATGAGCTAACCCGCTCACACTCCTGTGAATCCAACCTGTAACACTTACCGTACAGTCCGGTCTGTTCATCTGATATGTCGCATATCAAGTCTAGGGGTGGTAAACGTCAGACCCCAATAACCGATAAGTCGCGCCGATGTGAGGCTCATAACGGGTCGAGAAACTACTGGTAAACTTACCAGCAAAACTCTGATCAGCCCTGGCCAGGGACTTCCCTGTTACGGCCAATCGAGCACAGCGCAACATCAACCCCCAATACCGGGAGAGACGAAACCCCTCCTATCGCTCATTGCCTCCATATGACTCGGGACTGTGCCCAAAGACTACCGTTTTGCATGCCCTCATGGATGTGGTAAGGTGGATATCAAAGCACAGTGGGAATCACACAAGACTCTATGACGATCTCAGGTCTACAGACAAACCTGCACAAGTGTCACCTGAGAACTGCCATCTGACGTGAGGTATAATACCATCTGGGAGTTCTCGGCGAGTCCGTCCAGTGTACCCAGTCTCCACTGAGCACCCGTACACCATCTTTGATGTCAAACACCAATGGATATGGGATCATCCATCGCCCATCCCATGGGTCGAGAAGCGTATACGCTAGTCTACACTGGTGTATCGATGCCCCATCTCGATACACCCACGACTAGGGACCTTGAAGGATGTACCTATGGACTACCTGTCCCCACTAGTATGATCTGCATCATAGTCCGGGTGGTCAAGTACACATCCTAAGGGCTTTACCAACATGTAACTATAAGACAGTGCAAAGAGACAAGTGTACATGTTAAGATAAAGAGTAACCAGATAGCATACTATCATATCGAGCAAGAAAGTCATCTCTATATATGTCCAAGCATCCAATATAATATACATCATCTGTACAATACTGGCCTCTAGGGCATACATACAACTAACACTGGTTGCTTCCATAGCTCTTATACCCTATATACATCACTCCAGTATTGTTTTGGAACATTGTTTACACCTTAATAAAATCTGGGACCTCTTTCTTAAGTTGCGTATTTGATTCGGCATATGGTTTTGCGTATTTTGAATCCTTGATTTTGGTGTTTGTGTTTTATTTCGATCACTTGACGTTTATATATCTATATCGAGGGTTATTTGGTTGAATTGCGAGAGGTAGACAATAGGTTTTGACCTATGGGTGATTTGTGCGACATTTTGTTTTTGTGTGTGATTTCGTTTACGATGCTATATATGATATGTAGGTACCCCATGTGGATTTCGAGACGACGAGGATGAACATGGCGTCATCAACTCCAGAAGGCGCAGATCTGGTGAGTGGATTATATCTATGGGGGAAGTCGGGTGGATGGCGTATAGCACCCCCGCAAAGTTGTGAGAAATGATGGGATGTGATATATAAATATATATACTTTTACACGTTAGTATGGGATATGAACCTTAGCAAATAAAAGATTTAGGAAATTATGGGCTTAGTGTTACAAAGAAGTGAAGAATGGACTTTTGTCGATTTCTTAGTCATGGGAACCTAGAGTAAAGATTTGTATATACACACATACACATACTCGCATACTTTTATTTCCTTGTGCGTATTAGTGATATATATATATATATATATTGGCTTTCGACTGTGCAGGTGGAGATCTGTTGAGATCATGTGCTTGGATGATGAGGATGTTATATGATACTTGGGAATGAGTCGATATGATCGGGCATGTTCCCGTGGGGTATTTAATATGTGACCGAGATATGTCATGATGTTATAGCGGATCGTTGGACGACAATAACATGTGGGTGATGATATATATTGGATAGTTGTCATATGATCGAGATATGAGATGAGATATTTATGATATTTATAATGGATCGCTTGGGCGATGTATACTTCTACATGATAATATGTGTTGATGACATCGGATTGTATGAGACTTTAGATCAGTAGCCAGATCATGATATTGTTGATGATATTAGTAGTGTACCAGACTTAGATCAGTACCCACTGTTCACGATATGTGATGATAAGGATATCAGATGAGTAATGAGGTAAATATGATATTTGACCCGTACCCAGATTTGGGGATGTCATACGATAGATTTACCGTACGAAATATATTTATGATGTTAGATCCACACTTTTGACTCGAGGAAGTCATTTATATATATATATATATATATATATATATTATATCGTACATGATACTATTGAGGCGAGATCACCGACTACTAGGTATATAGATCGACGCAGACTTAGGTGGATTCCCTTACCCTTTTGACTGGGCTCGAGTCAGACTCTTTTTCAAAAGTGGAGAGTCGTGAGTATGTTTATATACCAAACTGTATGACTCATATATTGGGTAGGTATATTTTCATTGTTGCTGTTACTACATCACTTTCTGTACATTTCATGATGTTTCATCGCATTGCATGCTTGTGCATATGTTATCTGTAATTATCATGAAACCCTGCTGTCTGGACACCAGCACCATTACTAATGATGCGTATGCTCCACATACACTTGCTTGCCGGCTCACACACATCTGTAAGTCCGTGTTGCCCATCCCGGTGCTTACGGGAGGCGGAAAACATAATAAAAATCGGATTTTTAATGACTTAGGCAACATGGACTATGCTTGTGAGGATCTTTGCTAAACTAAAACTAGCTAAAGTAAACTAACAACTAACAAAGTTGTAGAAAGGTTATACCTTTGGTCTTTAGTCCTTCTCTCCTTGCTCCTAGGTATGGTAGAAAAGGATCACCTTGCTTGTCTTCTCCCGTCAAAGAAGGATCCACCCGAAAGCCACCACCTTTAGCTTCAACTCCAAGCTAGGAGTAACTAGAGTGCAAGAAATGCTAAGACTTGAACCCTAGAAGTGAGTAGAGAAGATCAAGAGAGGGTTTTTCTCAAGCTTTTTGTTTCTCAACACATGAGAGGGAGAGAGCTTGAGGGAGAGGATGAGCAAGAGAGAGAAAAGAAATGAGAGAATGAGAATAATAGTGAGCCATTCTCACTAATATGTGAGGATAAGTTTAATTAGATAATTAGCTTGAAAATTGTCATGATAAATCATGAATTGACCATTATCATTTCATTTTTGCAAAGATCAAAGAGCATCTTCCAAATGAAATGATTATGGTCAAGTTGTCAACATGGTCAACAAGTCAATGAAGTCAAATTGTCAACAACAACCATGCACAATAATTAAGCTAATTATCAATTAACAATAATCCACACAAAATCAATAGGGTTAATAAAATGACAAAGGCCATTAACCCTAAACAAGGTCCTCTCCCCCAATCTCAAGCAACTGTGCATACGCACCCGCATTCGTGATCCGAGGAACACGAACACAATGAGAAAAACCAATCTCAAAACATATACTAGGATCCGGCTTAAACCAAAGCCCGCTAGTATAAACTGTCCGGACAGCAAACGTGCACAAGTGCGCGGATGCGAACGAACCCTGTCGCAAAACCATGCGACCTCTACTCGTTTTGCCTAAAGGCGAATAGCTCTCTGTGTGGGACTCTAAAGACTCGACACTACGCTGGCAGTGGGTTTAACCACAGACCGCAAGCGGCACTAGCTGTACGTAACGGTCCCCAGGTAGATGTCGATAAGAAGACTGACGAGGTGAACCCCATCTGCACTCCTACTGAGCCTGTATGTGACAGTCTCCGTACAGTCCGGTCTGTTCGTCTGATACATCGCATGGCGGGCCTAGGGGGGCGGTGAACGTCAGTCCCCTAATAGCGGTACAAGTCGTGTCGGAGTGTAGCCCAGAACACCCTGAGATAACACTGGAAACCTACCAGTATATCTCGCTTGCCCTGGCCAGGGACTACTCGTGTAATGGCTCTCCTAGACACAGCGCGATGTCAACCCCCAATACCGGGAGAGACGAATCCTGTCTAACCGTCACTGCCTCCAAGTGCTTCGGGACTGCACCCAAAAACTACCTGTTTGCACAGCTCCTTTGAGCCGTGGTAGGGTAGTAATCAAAGTGCAGTGGGAACACACTCGAGGCGAAGTGACAGTGTCAAGTCAGCGGACTAAGCTGTACTCATGTCACCTGGGAACTGATAACTGACGATAGGTATATTACCAACCAACAGTTCCCGACGAGTCCTGTCCAGTGTACTCGTAACCTAACGAGCACCCGCATACTATCCCAAGTACGACGTACTAACGGCTGTGGGACAGACCGTCTCCCACACTGGGATGAGAAGCGCATACGCTAGTCTACTCCGGAGTATCGATGCCCTGTCTCGATAGTCCAACGACCAGGGACCTGTATAAGGATGTGCTTATAGATTACCCAGCTCCCACGTGTGCGAGCGCCATCACAACGCTGGTAATCAAGCAAAGATCCTAAGGGCTCTACTAATATGTATACCAGCAATATGCTAAAAGAAACACATGCACATATTAAAGCAGAGACAAACCAAGTAGCATACTACCATTTCGAGCAAGATTGTATATACAACTGTGAATATCCCAAGCTTCCATTAAGTAATATACAAGCTAGTATGATACAGTAATGGCCTCTAGGGCATATACACTAACAATCTCCCACTTGCACTAAGGCCATGTACTGGCGTATCGAAGACCTATCATCTCGATCAGCCGCTCGAACTGAGTCTGGGGCAAGGCCTTGGTGAATGGATCTGCTGTGTTATCCTCTGATGCAACTCTCCGGACCTCGATCTCCTGGCGATCCACGATCTCCCTGATCAGGTGATACCGCCTTAAGATGTGTCTGGATTTCTGATGGGACCTGGGTTCCTTCGCTAAAGCTATAGCCCCGTTGTTGTCGCAATACAGAGGTATTGGGTCAACAATGGACGGAACCACCTGAAGTTCTTTCAAGAACTTCCTCATCCAGACAGCTTCTTTTGCGGCATCAGATGCAGCGATGTATTCCGCTTCCATAGTCGAGTCAGCAACGGTTTCCTGTTTGGAGCTCTTCCAACACACCGCCCCTCCATTGAGGGTAAAGACAAAACCCGACATGGACTTGGAATCATCCTTGTCACTCTGGAAGCTGGAGTCAGCAAAGGCCTCAACCTGCAGGTCTTTTCCGCCATACACCAAGAACATCTCCTTAGTCCTTCTCAGGTACTTGAGAATGTTCTTTACTGCTATCCAATGTTTCTCCCCTGGGTTTGACTGATACCTGCTTACCACACTCAGTGCATAAGCCACATCTGGTCTGGTACATAACATCGCATACATTATAGAGCCTACCGCAGAAGCGTAGGGTATAATAGACATGCGATCCCTCTCCAAATCAGTCTTGGGAGACATCTCTTTGGAGAGGGTGATCCCGTGACAAGCCGGTAGATTACCGCGCTTGGAATCTTCCATACTGAATCTCTTCAGTATGGTGTCGATGTACCTGGACTGCGAGAGTCCTAATATCCTCTTGGATCTGTCACGGTAGATCCGGATACCCAGAATGTAGGAGGCATCACCCAGGTCTTTCATGGAGAACCTGTGTGACAAGAACCCCTTGACAGATTGTAGCATAGGAATGTCATTTCCTATTAAGAGAATGTCATCCACGTATAACACGAGGAATACTACAGTTCTCGCTACAAATCTACAATAGATGCATGGTTCATCTGGATTTTTGATAAAGCCAAATTCTTTGACCGTCTCATCAAAACAGATGTTCCAGCTCCGCGATGCCTGCTTGAGTCCATAAATGGACTTGAGCAACTTGCACACCTTTCCGCTGCTCCCACCCTGAATGAAACCCTCTGGCTGGTCCATATAGACACACTCCTCTAAATGACCATTTAGAAAAGCTGTCTTTACGTCCATCTGCCAAATCTCATAATCGTGGAAAGCAGCAATGGCAAGAAGGATCCGAATGGATTTCAGCATAGCTACTGGAGAAAAGGTTTCGTCATAGTCCAAACCAGGTCGTTGACGAAAACCCTTTGCTACCAGTCTAGCTTTATAGGTCTCAACCTGTCCATCTACACCAATCTTCCTTTTGAAGATCCACTTGCATCCTACGGGTTTTACCCCGTCTGGAGCAATGTCCAACGTCCATACTTTGTTGGTGTACATGGACTCCATCTCGGTCCGCATTGCATCCAGCCATTTTACCGAGTCGACGCTCTGAATGGCTTGCTGGAAGCTAGTAGGCTCATCACAATCTAGGATGCAGTCCTCTCTATCCCCGTCAATGAGAAAACCGTAGTATCTCTCGGGCGGATGAGACTGCCTACTACTCCTGCGGAGCGGCGTAGGAATGTCCTGTTCTTTTGAACCTTCTGGTTCCACTAAACTTTCAGTAATAGTTTGTGGTTCTGGAATTTCTTCCAGTTCTATTGCGCTCCCACTTATTTCTTTTTCTAAAAACTGATGTTCCAGAAAGTGGGCATTGCGAGAAACAAGGACTTTTTGTTCCTCTGCGTAATAGAAAAGATACCCCCTGGAGTTCTTTGGGTATCCCACAAACTTGCACAGTACTGAGCGTGCCTCGAGCTTGTCCGTATGCTGCTTTTTGACATAAGCTGGACATCCCCAAATCTTCAAGTATTGAAGATAGGGTTTCTTCCCACTTCATAACTCATATGGTGTGGTAGGCACAGTCTTAGTGGGAACACGGTTCAAAAGATATGCAGCTGTTTCTAGCGCATATCCCCAGAAAGATCGCGGTAACTCAGCATTACTCATCATGGACCGTACCATATCCAATAGGGTTCGGTTCCGTCTCTCCGATACACCGTTATGTTGCGGGGTGTATGGAGGAGTAAGCTGAGAGAGAATTCCATTCTCTTTTAAGTAATTCAGGAATTCGGCACTTAAGTATTCTCCTCCTCGATCCGATCTTAGGATCTTGATACTTTTGCCGGTCTGTTTTTCTACTTCATTCTTATATTCCTGGAACTTATCAAAAGCTTCGGATTTATGCTTTATTAAGAAGACATGTCCGAATCTTGAGAAATCATCCGTAAAAGTTATGAAGTAAGAAAAACCGCTTCGCGCATGTGTAGACATTGGACCGCACACGTCGCTGTGTACGAGTCCCAAGAGCTCGCTCGCTCTTTCTCCGTGTCCAGAAAACGGAGCCTTTGTCATCTTTCCTTTGAGACAGGATTGACAAGTTGCATACGATTGATAATCGAACGAATCTAAATATCCTTCAGTATGTAACTTAGTCAATCTTCTCTCGTTGATGTGACCCAGTCTACAATGCCATAAGAAAGTTTTATTAATATCTGGAGACTTTCTTTTATGTGTATTCTGGATATTGAAAACCTGTGGTTGGTTTAAAACGTAAATACCGTTGTTTAATGTACCTGACCCAATCAAAACTTGATTAAGGTGAATGTTCACTACATTACTTACAAATGCAAATTCATAACCTTCTTTAGATAATAAAGATACAGAAATGATATTACAGGTTGCATTTGGTACATAATAACAACTACGCAAAACCAAAAAGTGTCCATCTGATAATCCCAGGTGATAGTCCCCCACGGCCTCTGCATCCATGCTAGCACCGTTCGCAACTCTGAGGGTCATGTCACCTGCCTTCAAAACTCTACGCTTTCTCAACGCCTGCAAAGAATTACAGATATGAGATCCTGATCCGGTATCCAATACCCAGGATGTAGAGTTTATTGATAGACAGTTTTCAATAACATACACACCTGAAGCTGAAGCTGCAACTCGCTTCAAATCCTGTGTTCTGGCTTTCCAAGCCTTGCAATCTTGTTTCCAGTGGCCACTTTTGTGACAATAGAAGCATTCTTCCTTCCCCACCAGCTTCCCCGCTACCTTTGTTGCTTTACCCTTTCCCTTCGTATCCACTTTACCGACACCGCCTCTTGGTTTGGCGGGGGCTTTCTTCTTCTTGCCCTTGGCTTTCGCCCTGGACCTAGAAGAGGAAGATCCTCCTACAAACAAAGTGGATGTCTCCCTACCCTTCTGTAGGGTGCCCTCAGCAGTCCTCAACATGTTCAGAAGCTCGGCAAGTTCAACCTCCTTTCCTTGCATGTTGAAGTTAAGAATGAACTGGGCGTAAGTGGAAGGAAGGGACTGGAGAATCAGATCAGTATAGAGTTCATTCTCCAACGTGGTCCCAAGGTCCGCGAGCTCCTCTATGTAGCCGATCATCTTAAGCACGTGGTCCGCTACCGATGATCCGACGGCCAACCTTGCCGAAAAGAGCTTCTTCGACACTTCGTATCTTGCGATACGAGACTGCTCTCCATACAGTTCTTTTGTATGGAGAAATATGGACTCTAGGTCCATATTCTCGTGCCTCCTCTGATGGTCGTTGTCCATCGAGGCTAATACGAGGCATTTGGCCCTCGCGCAATCTATCTCCCATGTCTTACGGATTTCTATATCCGCGACGCTGGAGGTGGGACCTGGGACGGGGGGAGCTTTGGTGGTATGTATATACCCCAGCTTGTCATAAGTGATAGCCATCTTGACATTCCTGAGCCAATCTTTGTAGTTTGGCCCTGTCAATATGTTTTTATCTAATAGTAACTTAAGTCCGGTCATCTTGAATGGTCGCTGCAATTAGGAGAGAGAAAAGAAACACTTTAGCATGATGCTCTTGCAAGTTTAGAGTGGTTTTTAGTTTGTCTAAACTGGATGGCTCCCACTGTCTCTCGAATCCCTTCTCAAACCATAAAGAAAAGGATTAGCCGGGATCATTCTCACCGTACAATACTTGCTTAACCGTTCAGCCAGGCCAGTGTCGGTACTTCGAGGGAGGTTTTCCAACGCTTTCGCGAAGTTCCTTAATTAAGTAACCTCTTTTCCCTGTGGGCGTAGCCCCGCTAACACCTTTCTAGGCACCTACTAGGTTTATAGCATTGATCGTTAAGTGAGAGTTTTCCCGAGGAGTAGCATATACTCACAGTAGGATCGGGATCCAAATATCATCGCGTGATAAAACCGAAGGAATCCTACCAGAATTATCACACTCCAAATGGTATGCAACGCTAGCAAGTTTCGGTACTTATGAAACTCCCGATGTGGATTTTTGCCCCATGCTCTTATGACCTTGGCGTGAGGTCAAAATGTCATAAGTCACATGTCAAGTTCTTCCCATCATTATCCTGGTTAATTTGAACCCACCCGTACCTACCCTTGACGTAGGCCAAAACGGCAGTACGACTGTCTCAAATCAACGCATTCTATCTATGCAACGGATAAATATCCGGCAGCTACCAATCACTATGCCTTGGCGTGAGGTCAAAATACATAGCTTGAATACTACCGAATATTTAACCGAAATGATGGAGGGCTACGGATGGTTTTGGCGAAACCGTGAACGTAGTGAACTTGATATAATCGATGGAACGAGATAGCTTTTAAAAGGAGTGGTTCAAGCTCCGCGTTTAAAAGTTTTAGTTTTGAAAAGAACCGAGTGGTTTTCAAAGTGTTCCAATCGACTTTTACTTGGTTTATTTCTTGCATTAGTTCTTTTAATGCGTCCCATCATTTAATCCTACCATTGCAGAAAACAACCAAAATATGACGTACGCTTATGCCATTCGCATTCGCCACGGGGCCCCGTCATCACCCGTTAGGTTACTTAACTAACGACAGAGCGGGGGCTGGGCTAGCGCGGCTGTAAAACATAAGCAACGCCTAAATAGTTATTATATATAAATATATAGCAATGATAGACATTACAGATCACAGATGAATACATTGGATATACTAGGAATCCGCAATGCGTTCGAGCCTGCAACGCAAAGCGGATTACACGGTCGCGGTGAATAGCCAATACCCCACCCAAGACCCCTACGGGTGCGGCAAACTACCCGCCAAGCACCCGAAGCGAAGCAACCTCCCTCACCACCGTGAGTAGGCCACTCGGCACTTCGAGTACCCGGTAGTTTGTGCACCCCCTCCATGGGTCTATCCTAGGAGCAAAAACAGTAAAAAGAATTATACAATGACGGCTACAACCCCGACCCGGTTGTGCGGCCATACAAAGAATATTATTACATCAATTTACATGTTACAAATGAATGAAAGAAAAACAACGCTCATCTCACATCCAACCCGGCTATTCACCCGCGACAATCCAATCCATTCATATTCACAAACCAACAACAAACACAGATCATGTATAACCCCGACTAATCGTCTTATAGCGATTAGCCGACGTTCAATACATGCAAGCATTACAGATATAACCGATGTAGTTAAAGCGTAGTGAAGTTCCGGAAAAATACGGATTTATAGGCCCGCAAAAGCAAATTTTAGTTCTGGAAAATCTGGGCATATAATATATATCCTAAAAATCCCAAAAACAATACAGAAAAACACTGCACGAAAAACGATGCAGTGAAGACATCAAACCGCGGCGCTTCCGCGGCACGAGCCTACCTCGTGCGGCGGAAGCGCGGCGGTTTGGATGATTCTCTGTCTCGTTTTTCGTGGGTGTTTTTAAAAAACCCTGAGATGAATTTACAAATATAAAGTTTTCTATTTTGAGCAGAAAAAAATTCAACAGAAACTAGGGTTTTTCAAAGTTCGGCTTTTGGATTTTTCGGTTTCGAAACTTCGCTACACTTTACTACCTAGCTAGTTTGAGTTTAGTTAGGCTCTGATACCACTGTAAGTCCGTGTTGCCCATCCCGGTGCTTACGGGAGGCGGAAAACATAATAAAAATCGGATTTTTAATGACTTAGGCAACATGGACTATGCTTGTGAGGATCTTTGCTAAACTAAAACTAGCTAAAGTAAACTAACAACTAACAAAGTTGTAGAAAGGTTATACCTTTGGTCTTTAGTCCTTCTCTCCTTGCTCCTAGGTATGGTAGAAAAGGATCACCTTGCTTGTCTTCTCCCGTCAAAGAAGGATCCACCCGAAAGCCACCACCTTTAGCTTCAACTCCAAGCTAGGAGTAACTAGAGTGCAAGAAATGCTAAGACTTGAACCCTAGAAGTGAGTAGAGAAGATCAAGAGAGGGTTTTTCTCAAGCTTTTTGTTTCTCAACACATGAGAGGGAGAGAGCTTGAGGGAGAGGATGAGCAAGAGAGAGAAAAGAAATGAGAGAATGAGAATAATAGTGAGCCATTCTCACTAATATGTGAGGATAAGTTTAATTAGATAATTAGCTTGAAAATTGTCATGATAAATCATGAATTGACCATTATCATTTCATTTTTGCAAAGATCAAAGAGCATCTTCCAAATGAAATGATTATGGTCAAGTTGTCAACATGGTCAACAAGTCAATGAAGTCAAATTGTCAACAACAACCATGCACAATAATTAAGCTAATTATCAATTAACAATAATCCACACAAAATCAATAGGGTTAATAAAATGACAAAGGCCATTAACCCTAAACAAGGTCCTCTCCCCCAATCTCAAGCAACTGTGCATACGCACCCGCATTCGTGATCCGAGGAACACGAACACAATGAGAAAAACCAATCTCAAAACATATACTAGGATCCGGCTTAAACCAAAGCCCGCTAGTATAAACTGTCCGGACAGCAAACGTGCACAAGTGCGCGGATGCGAACGAACCCTGTCGCAAAACCATGCGACCTCTACTCGTTTTGCCTAAAGGCGAATAGCTCTCTGTGTGGGACTCTAAAGACTCGACACTACGCTGGCAGTGGGTTTAACCACAGACCGCAAGCGGCACTAGCTGTACGTAACGGTCCCCAGGTAGATGTCGATAAGAAGACTGACGAGGTGAACCCCATCTGCACTCCTACTGAGCCTGTATGTGACAGTCTCCGTACAGTCCGGTCTGTTCGTCTGATACATCGCATGGCGGGCCTAGGGGGGCGGTGAACGTCAGTCCCCTAATAGCGGTACAAGTCGTGTCGGAGTGTAGCCCAGAACACCCTGAGATAACACTGGAAACCTACCAGTATATCTCGCTTGCCCTGGCCAGGGACTACTCGTGTAATGGCTCTCCTAGACACAGCGCGATGTCAACCCCCAATACCGGGAGAGACGAATCCTGTCTAACCGTCACTGCCTCCAAGTGCTTCGGGACTGCACCCAAAAACTACCTGTTTGCACAGCTCCTTTGAGCCGTGGTAGGGTAGTAATCAAAGTGCAGTGGGAACACACTCGAGGCGAAGTGACAGTGTCAAGTCAGCGGACTAAGCTGTACTCATGTCACCTGGGAACTGATAACTGACGATAGGTATATTACCAACCAACAGTTCCCGACGAGTCCTGTCCAGTGTACTCGTAACCTAACGAGCACCCGCATACTATCCCAAGTACGACGTACTAACGGCTGTGGGACAGACCGTCTCCCACACTGGGATGAGAAGCGCATACGCTAGTCTACTCCGGAGTATCGATGCCCTGTCTCGATAGTCCAACGACCAGGGACCTGTATAAGGATGTGCTTATAGATTACCCAGCTCCCACGTGTGCGAGCGCCATCACAACGCTGGTAATCAAGCAAAGATCCTAAGGGCTCTACTAATATGTATACCAGCAATATGCTAAAAGAACCACATGCACATATTAAAGCAGAGACAAACCAAGTAGCATACTACCATTTCGAGCAAGATTGTATATACAACTGTGAATATCCCAAGCTTCCATTAAGTAATATACAAGCTAGTATGATACAGTAATGGCCTCTAGGGCATATACACTAACAACATCATCATCGGTAATTGCTATATCACGTACACTTTAGAAAATACTATTCCTTGATATAGCTTGCTAAGTTGATAGTTGCAATATATTATAGCTTTCAGATGCTAGTTTAACTATTGCATTCATTGCAAGATATCAGATGCATTCATGTATTCATTGATTATGCAGTATTATGGAGATTTATGCCAGTTTTCATTGTTATTGACAAGGTGACTTGATGATTTCGGATTATTCTTGATATTTTCTGGATTTGGAAACCGCATGTGAATGTTTTGTAAAACTGATGAATTATTTTAAAGAGAAAAATGCCGTTTTCCTTGATATGATGAGTATTGTCCACCATGATGTTTTCTCGGTTCTGAGATGTTTTCAAGACCCGATTCGAGGAGTTGGATGAACTGTCTCAGGTACATGGTGGACCCGGTAAGGTACCCCGGGGCAAGAAGCTCGAGCTGTAGACGATGAGCCCGGCAGGGTCAGACTGCCTACCGGTGATTTTACCTGGCGTGACGGATATCCGGAGGTTACTGTTCGTGGTCGTGTGATTGATGATATGGGCCGATCCGGACTGACGGGGCCCGAGGTAGTGAGATATTGAGATTTTGAGACACTAAGATATTAAGATTTGATGATACAAGCCAGTCCGGATAACCGGAGCCAGAGGTATTGAGATACGAAGATTTATGTTTTTTGTCGATACTGGACACTGTTTTATCTGTCGATTTCATCGATGATACGCGATTTATATACATACAGAAATCTCATTAAAATAAAGAAAACAGTTGTCTCATTCATGATGTATTCTGTTTCATTTGTAATGCATTCATATATCATATATTTGATATGCTGCTATCTGAGGTACTAACACGAGAATGCATTATCACACTTATACATAGATGGGCCAGAATATTTATCTGAGGATATTACTTGATATGAGCTAGGACAACGTCATGCATGCGATTTCTACTCATAGATGTTTTCTACTTACGAGTTGGCAACTCACTCCCGTTGTGCCAAATTTTTCTTACAGGTTTCTGTGGCAGCTTGCTGGCACATAATTTCATTCGGGGTGATTTTCTTTGGTAGGTAGGTTCTTTTGCATCAGGACCTGTTAGTTATATGTATGCCCTAGAGGCCATTACTATACATAGGATGTATATTGTAGTGGGTGCTTGGACATATATAGGGAGGACTTTCTCGCTCGACATGATAGTATGCTATCTGGTTACTCTTTACCTTAACGTGTACACTGATTGTCTCTCTGTTACATGTTGGTAAAGCCCTTAGGATGTGTACTTGACTATCTGGACTATGATGCAGATCATACTAGTGGGGACATGGTAGTCCATAAGTACATCCTTCAAAGTCCCTAGTCGTGGGTGTATCGAGATGGGGCATCGATATACCAGAGTAGACTAGCGTATACCTTCTCGACTCATACAGATGGGCGATGGATGATCCCATATCCATTGGTGTTTGACATCAGAGATGATATACGGGTGCTCAGTGGAGACTGGGTACACTGGACGGACTCGCCGAGAACTCCCAGATGGTATTATACATTACGTCAGATGGCAGTTCTCTGGTGACACTGGTACAGAGTAGTCTGTTGACCCGAGATCGTCATAGAGTCTTGTGTGGTTCCCACTGTGCTTTGATTTCCATCTTACCACGTCCAAGAGGGCGTGCAAAACGGTGGATTTTGGGTACAGTCCCGAGTCACATGGAGGCAATGAGCGATAGGAGGGGATTCGTCTCTCCCGGTATAGGGAGTTGATGTTGCGCTGTGTTCGATTGGCTATAACCGGAAATCCCTGGCCAGGGTTGCTGAGATTTACTGGTAAGTGTTACCAGTAGTTTCTCGAATTGTTATAGACCTCATATCGTCACGACTTATCGAGCTATTGTTGTCTGACGTTTACCACCCCTATGCGAGATATGCGACATATCAGACGATCAGACCGGACTGTACGGTAGTGTTACTGGTTGGATTCACTGGAGTGTGAGCGGGCTTGCTCGTCGATCTTCAGATCGCTCAATACCCGGGTGGCCGTTACGTTTAGCAAACCGCTTGCGGCTTGTGGGTGTTTGAAATGATCATCATCTGCTGCCGGCGTATTGACGAGTCTTTAGAGTCTACACAGAGGTTTCCTGGCTCAAGTGAAACGAAATAGGAGCGCATATGAGATATGTGCGGGACCGAGAATAATGCGTGTATGTGATACCGTATTCCATTCTCGCGATGAATGTATCGAAAGGTTGTATGCGATATAACCTAGTTATCGAATCAAGGGTTGGTTCGATAAGCCGATACATAGAATACTAGTCGGTTATATGCGATATGACCGGATCCTTAAATCAAGTGTTGATTTAATGATTTAATGCATAATTATATATTTGATATATTACTTTGCATTAACTAGTATTGGTTCACTTTAAGATGGATATTCTCACTCGGATGTGCACATTGTATATGTGATATATTTTTGTGCACTTGTATGTATCATGTTTGATGATGCATGCTAACTTGTGTTTTGTGTAAAGTTTAAACCATGGTTATGTAATGGTTAGGGTTTTCATTTTCATATCTATTTATTTATTTGTTTATTCATTTTGGAAAATGATAAGCATAATGCAAAATGGTGGCTTTCTTTGGAAGCTTGTTGAAGCTTCATGAAGAGTTTGACCAAGTGACCATTTTGTCTCATGCTTAACCCTAACCATTCCTTTCAACCATGATTAACTCTCTACACATTACCATGGTTACATTATGATAAGTATTCTTATTATTTCCTTTTTTGAAAAAGACTTATCATAATATTCATCTTCTTTTTCTTCATCTTCTTCACTTGAAGAAGCTTGCTTCATCAATGGTGATTGATGAAAACAAGTGAGAAATCCAATTCTAAAGTATACCCACTTCCTATTTCTTCATCCTCTACCTCTTGCCAAGTAGTAGAGTGTGTTTCCTTCACAAGTTTTCATGGCTTGGTGAAGGTGGAGCTTGATCTAGTGATGCTTCGACGTAGATCATCTTCGGCACGTCGTCGATGACCTAGCCCGCTTCTTCTCCGATGAAGCCGACGCAAGAGCCCGGATTTCGATTTGGACAGCAAGGATACTTCGTTGCGGAGCTATGGAGGTGGAGAACCGGATCTACAAAGGTTGTATTTCCGTTCACTTAGTTAAAGTAGTTAACTAGTTGCTTTTTCGCCTAGACATCTAGCCAACGATCCGTTCACTAGGGTTTCTCGGCACCACAATTTTTGAAATTGGCATGGTTGATGCCTTGTGCGACCTCACTAGGGTGTCTAGGAACCCTACATTGGTATCAGAGCCTAGCTAGAGCCTTAGGCGAAGTCTAGACGGAGTTTGAAAGCCGGACGAACCGAAAACCCATTCCCAAAATAGCTCTCTGGACTTTTTCTAAAAACAGGGATTTTTCAGTATTAAAAATTACTAAAAAATTCAGCAGGGAAATCTAAGAATTACGGCGCAAAAATTTTCTCGTGAACAGTACAAACCGCGGCGGAACCGCGGCAGAAGCCTGGCTTCTGCGGCGGTTCCGCGGCAATTTGATGGCGTCACCCTTCCCTGTTTGCCCAGTAACTCCTATTTTAATATGCTGGATTTTCTGGGAATTTTTAATATTTATTCAAGAGTTGAATTTTCTCGGTTGTTTTGGGGATTCGAATGTTCGATCGGATTATCAGATTTTGTCTAAGTGGCTTTCCGGATAAATTTTTAGAATATGTTAAAAAGTTCGACCGGATATAAATACCCAATTTTTCCCCTGTCGGGAAATTTCCAAGTGTTGGATTTTTCCGTAGTTTAACGACGTTCTAAGTAGTGCAAGTAACGCGATGGTCTCTCTAGAAGACAACAAACCTTAACTCGATTATGTGACCGTCTTGAACTGCCCTTTGAACCTTAGGGTTTGGGGCAGTACGGCGTGCCACATGTGAGGCGTTGGCTTGACCCTTCTACGGCTGGACCGTTGGTACTGAGGCACGAACTGAATGTTGTTAGACTTATTTCATGAGTTGATCTGTATCGGGAAAACTTGGGTGTTCGATTGTTCGATCGGAAAGTTTAACATTTTCTGTTTATCTGGAATGTGATACAATAATTGGAATTCACAAATAGTTATGAGATAACGAAATGAATATTATAAACATAGCAGTTTAGTCTCACTTGATCGGTTGCCACGGAATTTTGATGTGATCAAAAGTCCGTCGCAATCACGTAGCGTACGCGGATACTCGCCGATAAACTTAATAAACAGCCTCGCTCCATAGCCCCGACCAAGTGACTATAGGAGAACCCCGTCGCCGAAAGCATCCGTTTGGGTGCTCGCGGCAGCGGTGTTCCGCCTTTGTGCACTTCGTCGACGGTATCGGGGGTGCGGCCGTCTACTGAAGTTTGCGAGGAGCATTCGATCAGGATGTCGGGAATCTTGTTGAATTGCCCGACTTGATATTGAAAAGTGTTTTCGATTTTGAGACTAAAATTCAGGGTTTATAATTGTTAGGCATGCGATGTCTAAGTAATTCATTTGGTCAGGCATGCGATGTCTGAGGTGGTTGCGGATTCCAACTGTTGTAGTTTTACACTTTCTTTTCTGTGACCGTAAGTGTAATATGTGATATCGCCGGTTTCGTTGCTATATGTCAACGACAATTGGGATGTGCATATTTACTTACGTTGATGACATGTGATGTTATGTGTTGCTGGATATGTTATACTGGATCGTCGTGTTTGAGTAGCCGGGGGTTTTTATGTGAGATGAGTGTTTTTCATTTTCATTCATGTAAAAACTTGTGTGTAATATTCTTTTATTGGGGCACTTCTAGGTTGCGGAAGATTTCACCCTTTGTATATTATTTACTTTTCCGCACTAGGATAGACCCAGGGAGGGGAGCACAAGTAACCGGGTTCTGGAGTCCAGTGGGAGACCAACTCGAGGAGTCGAGTCCGGGTCTCCTAACTCTAGAATTGGTAGGGTTGCTTGCCGCTCTCGTAGGGGTCTAGGGGTGTGGGTTTGGCTATTCATCACGACCGTGGAATCCGTGTTTTATACCGGCTCGTATTGAAAACACGGACGTCCTAGTATATCCAATATTTCATATGATTCTTCTGCTGCGATATCTGTGATGTGATCATGTGATGTTCTGTGATAGATACAGTATATAGTATATATGATATATTATATAGGCGTTACTTATGTTTTACACCCGCGCTAGCCCTGCCCCGCTCTGCCGTTAGTTACCTAACCTAACGGTGCACGAGGGGACATCGAGGCGAATGCGGATGGCATAAGTGTACGTCGTATTTATCTGTGCTGTTTAGGTAATAAATGATGGGACTTCATTAATGTGATTAATGAAATCAAAAGAAACCTAAGATGTTTTAGAATCGAATTTCAAAATAAAACAGGTAGCTATAGTTCTTCCTTTGCACAGAGGTATATGTGATATATCCTGCACCTTATTCGATGAAGAAAGGACCGAGATCCCTTCACCAGGAGTGACTCCTTTAGCAATAACCGGCAGATGCTACACACTCGGTTTGTCTTTTGATTGCTTTTAAGAGTTTTTGCTTTGCATAGTAATATATATGATATATCCCGCATCTCATTCGAAGAGGAAAGGACCGACGATCCCTTCAGCGGGAGTGACTCCTTTAGCAAAACTAGAAAAGCCTCAAAAGCACTCCATTTTAAAATCATTTGATTCTACAACGATATCAAGTTCATTAAGCAATAGGTTTTCAGAAAAACCTGTCGTAGCCCTCCGTCATTTCAGATATGTACTAGTTAGTATTCGTGCTGCGGTAGTTTGGCATTCGTCAAGGCGTAGTGTACGGTAGCTAACTAGTATTTATCTGCTTGAGCATATGATGCGATTGGATTAGGGTATTCGTACGGCGTTGTTTGGCATTCGTCAAGGGTCGTGCGGGTGGGTTTAATTCAATTAAGAAATGTACGGGTTGAACTTGACTAGTGGACTATGGGTTGTTTGGCATTCGTCAAGGTCATAGAACACTAGGGGCAAAATATTATCGGGAATTTCAAGTGTTGAAATTTGCAATGAGATTGCATACCTTCTATGAGATAGTTGGATCCCGATACCCGCTGCGAGTAAGAGTTACTCCTGGAAGAGTTTTACACATTACAATTAGCCGATCAAGTAGGTGTCTAGAAAAGTGTTAACGAGGTTACGCCTCTGGAAAACGAGGTTTACATTAATTAGGTTCGTGTGAAAGCACGGGGGACCTCCCTCAAAGTACCGACACTGGCCTGGTTGAAAGATTGGCGAACTTGTAGTGTGTAATTAATCCCATCTAGTCTTTCCTTTTAGGGTTTGAAGGAAGATTTGATAAAAAGCAGTGGGAGCCATCCTGATTAGATAAAATAAAAACCAATCTATTCTTGCAAGAGCGCACGCTGAGTGTTTTCTTCTCTCTCTCTCCAGGTAGCCACCATATCACGCCTTAATCAAGATAATAAAACGGATATATTGACCGAACCCGCTTGTTATACTGAGCTGGGGAACGTTGGTCCCGCTCCAACTTATAATTGTTATAAGACTGAGCAGGAAATAGGGGAATACCAGAATTCCTTTGCCGCCCAAATGAAGGAAGTGCATATGATGCATCTTCTTCGGGTGTGTTTATTACAAAGAACTGTTTCTCAGTATCCTCCGCATCCTGGGTATATGATACCGGATCAGGATCCCAGATATGTAATCTGTTACATAGGGCTACAGAAAGGTAGAGAACTGAGAACGGGTGATAAGTTTCATGAGACAGAGAACGGGGCAAGAGTTGCAGCCAAGTCTGTTGGTCACTGTCACCTTGTATTACCAATACATTGATTCTGAACGAATGTTATTAGATACCGAACCTGATATACAAAATCATATCTATCTCTTTATTAGTAAAGAAATGATAAAATTTTGTATAGATGGATAATGTTTTCAACATTTCCTATATCAAAAGTTGATCGATTCAGGCATGTTATCTAAAAGCATTGATGTTCTAAATCAAACTACAGTTCTTTAGTAATTGGAACACACACAAGAGGAAGAGTTCAGAAATGAACGAATTCTTCTTGAGGCATTGTAGACTAGGTCATATCAATGCGACCCGACTAGCTAGAGTTACATAAAGATGCATATTTAAATTAGTTTGAATTTACATCTTATGAAACTTGCCAGTCATGTCACAGAAACAAGATGACCATAGCTCCGTTTACTGGAAACAGAGAAAGAGTTAGTGAACTCTTGGGATGATACATGTTGATGTATGTAAGGTCCCCTGTCTACACATGCCAAGACCGGTTCTTTATACTTCATTACATTCTCTGATGATCTTTCGAGATTCAGACCTATGTTCCTGTTGAAACACAAGTCCGAACCTTTTGAGATATTCACAGAATATAAGTTAGAAGTAGAGAACCAAAATACGGGTATAAGTATTATGTCCTTTGATGAGATCAAGAAGGAGAATACTTGAGCACGAAATTCTTGGACTTTTCTAAAGGAAAATGAGATTCTCTCTCAGCATTACTCCTCCATATACACCATAGCACGATGGTATATTGGGGCGGAGCGATAACACCCTATGTGATTAGGTGTGCTCTGTGATGAGTACTACTGAGTTTCCTATTTCCTTTTAGGAGTTATGCACTTGAGAAGCCGCATACCTATTGAATAGGGTTCAAATCAAATCTGTTGCCTACCGCTCCATATGAGATATGGGATGGTAAGAGCCCATGTCTTAAGCTAGTTAAGATTTGGGGTTGTCCGGCCTATGTCTAAAAGCAAAATACCGGACAAGCTCGAGGCAAGGTCTGTTATGTAGAACTAGAAATGTTCCAGCCATACAAACTACAGCTGATGATTTGATAGAACCAAAGGATTCAGTAGATTCCAACGAACCTCAGCCTCTCCGCCGATCTAGTAGGGTTCCTCATCCGCCTGAGAGATACTTCGGTTTCTCGATGACAGTGGGAGCGAGGATTGCATCATGAGATGATGACCCAACTTGTTTCGAACTGGCCATCAGGAGTGTGACTCTGTAAGAATGGCTGGATGCTTAGTGATCTGAGATGGAATCCTTATACACCGACAAAGTATGGACTTTGGTTGCTATATCTGAAGGGTTAAATCCCCATCAGGAGCAAGTAAATCTTGAGAAGATTACTTGGTGTACTTGGAAAAGTTGAGACTTTCAAAGCTAGACTTGTTAAAGTTTTTCGCCATAGACCAGGCGTGGATTATGATGAAACCTTTTCAAGTGGCTATGCTTAAGTCCATCCAGATCCTACTTGCCACGGCTACATACCATGACTACGATATCTGGCGGTTGGGTTCCATAACTTCTTTTCTAAATGATGTTTTAGAAGAGAACATCTATAAGTACACAGCCAGAGGGCTTCGTAGACAGTGGGAGCAGCGGAAACGTGTTCAAGATATTTTATAGGATAAAGCAGGCATCGCGGAGTTGGAACGTCTATTTTGATGAATTAGTCAAAGAGTTTGACATCATCAAAATGGTAGATGAACCTTGTATAAACAAAAAGGTAGTACGGAGTATGGTGGCAATTCTCGTAAAGTACGTGGATGACATACTCTTGATAGGGAAGGAGTTTCCTATGCTACGCTCGGTCAATCTCCGCTTATCACAATGATTCTCCATACAGGATCAAAGTGATACCTCCTAAATCCTGGGTTTTGGATCTATGAGATAGATCTAATTGGATGTTAGGATTCTCACTAGTTGTAGTGAGATGGTATCAATCGATCCTGGGGAGAATCACTGGAAGGGTTCCAGGGTGATAAGGACGGCTGAAAGTCAGTCACAGGCATTGTCTTTACCCTCAGTAAAGGGACGGTATGTTAGAAGAGTTCCAAGATAGATACCGTGGCATACTAGACGATAAAGGCTGGATATATCGCTACTTAAAATGCTACCAAAGAGGCTGTCTGGGTGCATATTTGTTCATAAGATGAACTTAGTTCCTCCCATTGTGTGACAATGGAGTTGTGGCTTATGCCAAGGAACGTCCGTCCCGTCAGTGATCCAGACATATTCTAAGGCGGTATCACCTGATCATGGAGATGGTTGATCTCCAGGGTGATCGAGGTTAGGAGAGCAGACTCAGAGGACAACACGGCGGATCCACTCACAAAGGCCTTTTCCCAGAGAGAGACTTTTATGGGATGGTTGAGTATGAGATACTACAACCACTGCTATCAGATGGCCCTAGTGCAAGTGGGAGAATGTTAGTTATATGTATGCCCTAGAGGCCATTACTATACATAGGATGTATATTGTAGTGGGTGCTTGGACATATATAGGGAGGACTTTCTCGCTCGACATGATAGTATGCTATCTGGTTACTCTTTACCTTAACGTGTACACTGATTGTCTCTCTGTTACATGTTGGTAAAGCTCTTAGGATGTGTACTTGACTATCTGGACTATGATGCAGATCATACTAGTGGGGACATGGTAGTCCATAAGTACATCCTTCAAAGTCCCTAGTCGTGGGTGTATCGAGAAGGGGCATCGATATACCAGAGTAGACTAGCGTATACCTTCTCGACTCATACAGATGGGCGATGGATGATCCCATATCCATTGGTGTTTGACATCAGAGATGATATACGGGTGCTCAGTGGAGACTGGGTACACTGGACGGACTCGCCGAGAACTCCCAGATGGTATTATACTTTACGTCAGATGGCAGTTCTCTGGTGACACTGGTACAGAGTAGTCTGTTGACCCGAGATCGTCATAGAGTCTTGTGTGGTTCCCACTGTGCTTTGATTTCCATCTTACCACATCCAAGAGGGCATGCAAAACGGTGGTTTTTGGGTACAGTCCCGAGTCACATGGAGTCAATGAGCGATAGGAGGGGATTCGTCTCTCCCGGTATAGGGAGTTGATGTTGCGCTGTGTTCGATCGGCTATAACCGGAAATCCCTGGCCAGGGTTGCTGAGATTTACTGGTAAGTGTTACCAGTAGTTTCTCGAATTGTTATAGACCTCATATCGACACGATTTATCGAGCTATTGGGGTCTGACGTTTACCACCCCTAGGCGAGATATGCGACATATCTCACGATCAGACCGGACTGTACGGTAGTGTTACTGGTTGGATTCACTGGAGTGTGAGCGGGCTTGCTCGTCGATCTTCAGATCGCTCAATACCCGGGTGGCCGTTACGTTTAGCAGACCGCTTGCGGCTTGTGGGTGTTTGATATGATCATCATCTGCTGCCGGCGTATTGACGAGTCTTTAGAGTCCTACACAGAGGTTTCCTGGCTCAAGCGAAACGAAATAGGAGCGCATATGAGATATGTGCGGGACCGAGAATTATGCGTGTATGTGATACCGTATTCCATTCTCGCGATGAATGTATCGAAAGGTTGTATGCGATATAACCTAGTTATCGAATCAAGGGTTGGTTCGATAAGCCGATACGTAGAATACTAGTCGGTTATATGCGATATGACCGGATCGTTAAATCAAGTGTTGATTTAATGATTTAATGCATAATTATATATTTGATATATTACTTTGCATTAACTAGTATTGGTTCACTTTAAGATGGATATTCTCACTCGGATGTGCACATTATATATGTGATATATTTTTGTGCACTTGTATGTATCATGTTTGATGATGCATGCTAACTTGTGTTTTGTGTAAAGTTTAAACCATGGTTATGTAATGGTTAGGGTTTTCATTTTCATATCTATTTATTTATTTGTTTATTCATTTTGGAAAATGATAAGCATAATGCAAAATGGTGGCTTTCTTTGGAAGCTTGTTGAAGCTTCATGAAGACTTTGACCAAGTGACCATTTTGTCTCATGCTTAACCCTAACCATTCCTTTCAACCATGATTAACTCTCTACACATTACCATGGTTACATTATGATAAGTATTCTTATTATTTCCTTTTTGAAAAAGACTTATCATAATATTCATCTTCTTCTTCTTCATCTTCTTCACTTGAAGAAGCTTGCTTCATCAATGGTGATTGATGAAAACAAGTGAGAAATCCAATTCTAAAGTCTACCCACATCCTATTTCTTCATCCTCTATCTCTTGCCAAGTAGTAGAGTGTGTTTCCTTCACAAGTTTTCATGGCTTGGTGAAGGTGGAGCTTGATCTAGTGATGCTTCGACGTAGATCATCTTCGGCACGTCGTCGATGACCTAGCCCGCTTCTTCTCCGATGAAGCCGACGCAAGAGCCCAGATTTCGATTTAGACAGCAAGGATACTTCGTTGCGGATCTATGGAGGTGGAGAACCGGATCTACAAAGGTTGTATTTCCGTTCACTTAGTTAAAGTAGTTAACTAGTTGCTTTTTCGCCTAGACATCTAGCCAACGATCCGTTCACTAGGGTTTCTCGGCACCACAATTTTTGAAATTGGCATGGTTGATGCCTTTTGCGACCTCACTAGGGTGCCTAGGAACCCTACAGGACCACCACTGTATATTTGTTATTTCAGTTCTATCTAGTAAAACTTTATCAACCGGACTTGTATATTTGACAGAGATAGATGACCTGTGTATATTCTTTCGACCTTAGAGCCGCGCGCTGTATTATTTGGTTTTCCTATGGTTTTCTTAATGATGTTGGATTTTTATCCTGAGTTTGATCCTCACCCTTTGGCGTTGTATTTTTTATTGCATTTTGTAGTTTTGTCCATCAATTGACGAAGAGCTAGCTCCCACTTGGGGATGCCTTTATTCATTATATATGCTTTATCAGGTTTCTACACGTTTGGGGTCAGTTTTTACAAAGGAAACTCTGCCGAAATTTTCAGAAAAGACTTGAGATTTTAAAAATGCATATTTCGGCTTATGTTGTTAAGCTTCATGCTTTAAAATTGGTTTTTTCTTCACTCTACTGCTTTACATGCTTTGGATTTTTGGGTTTTTGCTTACTTAGATTACGTACGCCTTGAGACGTTTCGTAGTTTAAGTGCCGGTCATGTTCCGTAATTTTCGGGGCGTGAAAAAGTTGATATCAGAGCGTTAGGTTTTACCTTCTGAGTGTAGGACGACCCTTGGTTGATGGAGTAGGTAGCTTGAGTAGAGTGACGTACCGTACGTATGTTCCGCGGCATACTTACGATACGCTACTCCACTTAAGAAGCCTTAGGATGTACATTTCTTTGCACAGTATACTATTCATTCCTATGATCAACCCTCATCAGTACTAGTTATGGTTTTGTTACCACGGTTGTACGGGCATAGAGATCTATGGCTAGAGTTGAGGTCAGCATGAGCTCGTCACCGACGAGGACTGACTATGGCGTGATTTCAGGGATATACGATTGCATAGAGGCGTCGTTTCATTGTGTTTCGCGCCATAAGCGTTTGATAGGTCGCTTTAACGAGATTTCTCGGACGTGCAAATTTGCACCAAAGGATTGAGGCACTGATAGAGTCCAGCAAGAATGTGATGACCATTGATGTATCGCTTATTTTGATGATTGAGGCACTATTCAGCGTACGGACGAATGAGCTAGTGATTTCCGCGAATGAAAAGATATTGTCCCACATGTTTGAAGCTAATGCCATACGAGTTATAATTCGAGATATGATAAAAGATCGCTAGTCACCAAAGATGAAGGACTAGGACATGTGATTCATTACCTACCCCGATGCGAGGTCATCAGATTGTTTGATTCCAGCTAGAGACGACTTCACGCTAATACGTTGAGAGTCGATATAGACGATCGAATGTCAGGAACCCATTTTCCAAGTTTAAAGTATTCGGAAAATAATGCAAGTAATTCTACGGACCCTCTAAAGAATGAAACCCTAACTCAACATAATGACCATGGAACACCAGCGAACCTGAGGGTTTGCGGCAGTTCAGCGGTGCCATTAGTGAGGCTTGGGTTTGCCCTTCTACGGTTGGTCCATAAGTGCTGTGGCATATATTCGATACTATTAAACTGTATCCAAGATGTTGAGCTCTTAGGGGATTATGGAACCTTGACGAATCGATCGAAAACATCGACATCATTTGGATATCATGTGATGGGATGCATTGCTTGGGAGACTCCAGATACGAGTATAGCCATTAGAGCGCAGTCCATGCAACCATGAGGAGACGAGTCCGAATCAGTCAACGTTAGAGAAAAGTGGAGTAAGAGGTTCGTACGAGATCGTGACGAGAGGACGTTCCACTCCACTGACATCCGAGATGTGATACGCAAGAAGAGGCGTTTGTAGGGGTCCTAGGCACTCTTAATAGGTCTCACATGGCATCAACCATGCCAATTTCAAATTTTACGGTGCCGAGAAACCCTAGACTAGATCGTTGGCTAGAAGTTTAGGCGACAAAAGAAACTAGTTTACAACTAAACTAAAAGAACGGAAATACAACCTTTGTAGATTTGTTTCTCCACCTCCATAGCTCCATGATGAAGTCCTCTCCGCTGTCCAAATCGAACCATGACTCTAGCATCGGCTTCATCGGAGAAAGAGCGGGCTAGGTCATCGACGACGATGCCGAAGATGATCTACGTCGATGCATCACTAGATCAAGCTCCCACTTCACCAAGTCATGAAACTTGTGAAGAAAACACCCTATACTACTTGGCAAGAGGTAGAGGATGAAGAAATATGAAGTGGGTTCACTTTAGAATTGGATTTCTCACTCTTTTTCATCAATCACCATTGATGGTCAAGCTTTTTCTTCTTGTAAAGAAGAAGAAGAAGAAGAAGATAATGATATGATAAGTTAATTCAAAAAGAAAAGAATATGAATACTTATCATATACAAACCATGGTTTAGTGTAGAGATTTAACTAAGGTTAGATGGAGTGGTTAGGGTTAAGCATGAGACAAAATGGTGACTTAGTCAAAGCTTCATGAAGCTTCAAAATCAAACAAAGTTAGCCACCATTCTCTCTTTATGCTTTTCATTTTCCAAAAAGTATAAATAAATAAATAAATGAATAAGAAAATGAAAACCCTAACCAATATACAACCATGGTTTAATCTTTACACAAACCCTAGTGAGCATGTATTATCAAACATGATGCAAACTTGTGTACAAAAGTATATCACATATACAATGTGCACAATCCAAGTGAGAAAATCCATTTAAAGTGAACCAATACTAGTTAATGCAAAGTAATATATCAAATATATAATTATGCATTAAATCATTAAATCAACACTTGATTCAATGATCCGGTCATATCGCATATAACCGACTAGTATCCAATGTATCGGCTTATCGAATCAACCCTCGATTCGATAACTAGGTTATATCGTATATAACCATTCGATACATTCATCGCGAGAATGGAATACGGTATCACATACACGCATTATTCTCGGTCCCGCACATATCTCATATGCGCTCCTACTTCGTTTTGCTTGAGCCAGGAAACCTCTGTGTAGGACTCTAAAGACTCGTCAATACGCCGGCAGCAGATGATGATCATATCAAGCACCCACAAGCCGCAAGCGGTCTGCTAAACGTAACGGCCACCCGGGTATTGAGCGATCAGAAGATCGACGAGCAAGCCCGCTCACACTCCTGTGAATCCAACCAGTAACACTTACCGCACAGTCCGGTCTGTTCGTCTGATATGTCGCATATCTCGCCTAGGGGTGGTAAACGTCAGACCCCAGTAGCTCGATAAGTCGTGTCGATATGAGGTCTATAACAGTTCGAGAAACTACTGGTAACACCTACCAGTAAATCTCAGCAACCCTGGCCAGGGATTTCCGGTTAGAGCCAATCGAACACAGTGCAACATCAACTCCCTATACCGGGAGAGACGAATCCCCTCCTATCGCTCATTGCCTCCATGTGATTCGGGACTGTACCCAAAAGCCACCGTTTTGCACGCCCTCTTGGACGTGGTAAGGTGGAAATCAAAGCACAGTGGGAACCACACAAGACTCTATGACGATCTCGGGTCAACAGACTACTCTGTACCAGTGTCACCTGAGAACTGCAATCTGACGTAAGGTATAATACCATCTGGGAGTTCTCGGCGAGTCCGTCCAGTGTACCCAGTCTACACTGAGCACCCGTATATCATCGCTGATGTCCAATACCAATGGATATGGGATCATCCATCGCCCATCTGTATGGGTCTAGAAGGTATACGCTAGTCTACTGTAGTATATCGATGCCCTGTCTCGATACTCCCACGACTAGGGACCTTGAAGGATGTACTTATGGACTACCATGTCCCCACTAGTATGATCCGCATCATAGTCCAGGTAGTCAAGTACACATCCTAAGGGCTTTACCAACATGCAACAGAGAGACAATCAGTATACACGTTAAGGTAAAGAGCAACCAGATAGCATACTATCATGTCGAGCAAGAAAGTCCTCCCTATATATGTCCCAGCATCCACTACAATATACATCCTATGTACATTAATGGCCTCTAGGGCATACATATGACTAACAATCTCCGACTTGCACTAGGGCCATCTGATAGCAGTGGTTGTAGTATCTCATACTCAACCATCCCATAAAAATCTCTCTCTGGGAACAGGCCTTTGTGAGTGGATCCGCTGTGTTGTCCTCTGAGTCTACTCTCCAAGCCTCGATCTCTTGGAGATCAAGCATCTCCATGATCAGGAGACACTGCCTTAGAATATGTCTGGATCACTGATGGGACCGTCGTTCCTTGGCATAAGCCACAACTCCATTGTCTCACAATGGTAGGAACGTAGTTCTTCTCATGAACCAATATACACCCAGACTGCCTCTTTGGTAGCGATGTATCCTGCCTTTATCGTCTAGTATGTCACAGTATCTAGCTTGGAACTCTTCCAACATACCGTCCTTCGATTGAGGGTAAAGACAATGCCTGTGACTGACACTCAGTCGTCTTTATCACTCTGGAACACTTCCAGTGATTCTTCCCAGGATCAATTGATACCATCTCACTACAGCTAGTGAGTATTCTAACATCCATTTAGATCTATCTCATAGATCCAAAAACCCCGGATTTAGGAGGTATCACTTTGATCCTATGTGGAGAATCATTGTGATAAGCGGAGATTGATCGAGCGTAGCATAGGAAACTCTTTCCCTATCAAGAGTATGTCATCCACGTACTCTACGAGGATCGTCACCATACTCCCTACTACCTTTTTGTTTATACAAGGTTCATCTACCATTTTGATGATGTCAACTACTTTGACTAATCCATCAAAACAGATGTTCCAACTCCGCGATGCCTGCTTTATCCTATAGAGTATCTTGCACACGTTTCCGCTGCTCCCACTGTCTACGAGGCCCTCTGGCTGTGTACTTATAGACGCTCTCTTCCAAAACATTATTTAGAAAAGTTGTCATGACACCCAACCACCAGATATCGTAGTCATGGTATGTAGCAGTGGCAAGTAGTATCTGGATGGACTTAAGCATAGGTACTGGAAAAGGTTTCATCATTATCAACGCCTGGTCGATGGCGAAGACTTTTAACAAGTCTAGCTTTGAAAGTATCAACTTTTCCATGTACACCAAGTAATCTTCTCAAGATTTACTTGCTCCTGATGGGGATTTAACTCTTCAGATATAGCAACTAAAGTCCATACTTTGTTGGTGTATAAGGATTCCATCTCAGATCGCTAAGCATCCAGCTATTCTTACAGAGTCCCACTCCTGATGGCCAGCTCGAAACTAGTTGGGTCATCATCTCATGATGCAATCCTCGCTCCCACTGTCATAGAGAAACCGAAGTATCTCTCAGGTGGGTGAGGAACCCTACTAGATCGGCGGAGAGGCTGAGGTTCGTTGGAATCTACTGAATCCTTTGGTTCTACCAAATCATCTGCTATTGTTTGTATAGCTGGAACCTTTCCAGTTCTACATTACAGACTTTGCTTCGAGCTTGTCCGGATTTTGCTTTCAGACATAGGCCAGTCAACCCCAAATCTTAACTAGCTTAAGACATGGGCTCTTCCCTTTCCATATCACATATGAAATGGTAGGCAACTGATTTGATTGGAACCCTATTCAATAGGTATGCAACTTCATAAGTGCATAACTCCCAAAAGGAAAAAGGCAACTCAGCAGTACTCATCATAGACCACACCATATCAAATAGGGTGTATCTGCTCCGCCCCGATATACCATCGTGCTATGGTGTATACGGAGGAGTAATGTTGAGAGAGAATCCCATTCTCCTTTAGAATAGTCCAGGAATTCCGTGCTCAAGTATCCTCCTCCCTGATCACATCAAAGGACATAATACTTATACCCGTATTAGTTCTCTACTTCTAACTTATATTCTGTGAATATCTCAAAAGGTTCGGACTCATGTTTCAACAGGAACATAGGTCTGAATCTCGTGAGATCATCAGAGAATGTAATGAAGTACAAAGAACCGGTCTAGGCATGTGTAGACAGGGGACCTTACATACATCAACATGTATCATCCCAAGAGTTCACTAACTCTCTCTCTCTCTGTTTCCAATAAACAGAGCTGGTGTCAATATATCTTTGTGACATGACTGGCAAGTTTCACAAGATGTAGATTCAAACTGATTTAAATATGTATCTATGTGCAACTTAGCTAGTCGGGTCGTATTGATATGACCTAATCTACAATGCCTCAAGAAGGATTTGTTCATTTCTGAACTCTTCCTCTTTTGTGTGTTCCGTATACTAAAGAACTGTGTTTGATTTAGAACATCAACACTTTTAGATAACGTGCCTGAACCGATCAACTTTTGATATAGGAAATGTTCAAAACATTATCAAACAATACAAAATTTTATGATTTCTTTACTAATAAAGAGACTGATATGATTTTGTATATCAGGTTCGGTATCTAATAATATTCGTTCAGAATCAATGTATTGGTAATACAGGATGACAGTGACCAACAGACTTGGCTGCAACTCTTGCCCCGTTTTCTGCCTCATGAAACTTATCACCCGTTCTCAGTTCTTTACCTATCTGTAGCCCATGTAAAAAATTACATATGCGGGATCCTGATCTGGTATCACATACCCAGGACGTAAAGAATACTGAGAAACAGAACTGTATAATGAACACACCCGAAGATGATGCATCAGCATGCACTCTCTTCGTTTAGGCGGCATGGGAATTCTGGTAATCCCCAATTTCCTGCTCTGTCTTATAACAATTATAAGTTAGAGCGGGACCAACATTCCCCAGCTCAGTATAACAAGCGGGTTCGGTCAAATATCTGTATTATAATCTTGATTAAGGCGTGATATGGTCGCTACCTGGAGAGAGAGAGAAGAAAACACTCAGCGTGCGCTCTTGCAAGAATATATTGGTTTTTATTTTATCTAATCAGGATGGCTCCCACTGCTTTTTATCAAATCTTCCTTCAAACCCTAAAAGGAAAGACTAGCCGGGATTAATTACACACTACAAGTTCGCCAATCTTTCAGCCAGACCAGTGTCGGTACTTTGATGGAGGTCCCCCGTGCTTTCGCACGAACCTAATTAATGTAAACCTCGTTTTCCCAGAGGCGTAACCCCGTTGACACCTTTCTAGACACCTACTTGATCGGCAAATTGTAATGTGTAAAACTCTCCCAGGAGTAACTCTTACTCGCAGTGGGTATCGGGATCCAACTATCTCATAGAAGGTATGCAATCTCATTGCAAATTTCAACACTTGAAATTCCCGATAATATTTTGCCCCTAACGTGCTATGACCTTGACGAAAGCCAACAAACCATAGCCCGCTAGTCAAGTTCAACCCGTACATTTCTTGATTGAATTAAACCCACCCGCACGACCCTTGACGAAAGCCAACAAAGTCGCACGACTACCCTAATCCAATCGCATCGTATGCAGCAGATAAGCAGCATATAGCTACCGCACACTACACCTTGACGAAAGCCAACAAATGTAGCACGAATACTATATACAACTTATCTGAAATGACGGAGGGCTACGACAGGTTTTCTAAAAACCTATTGCGTAATGAACTTGATATCGTTGTAGAATCAAATGATTTTAAAATGGAGTGTTTTTGAGGCTTTTCTAGTTTTGCTAAAGGAGTCACTCCCGGTGAAGGGATCGTCGGTCCTTTCCTCGTCGAATGAGGTGCGGGATATATCACATATATCACCGTGCAAAGCAAAAACTCTTAAAAGCAATCAAAAGACAAACCGAGTGTGTAGCATCTGCCAGTTATTGCTAAAGGAGTCACTCCCGGTGAAGGGATCTCGGTCCTTTCCTCATCGAATAAGGTGCAGGATATATCACATATACCGCTGTGCAAAGCAAGAACTGTAGCTACCTGTTTTATTTTGAAATTCGATTCTACAACATCTTAAGTTTCTTTTGTTTCATTAATCATATTAATGAAGTCCCATCATTTAAATACCTAAACATCACAGATAAATACGACATACACTTATGTCATCCGCATGCGCCTCGATGTCCCCTCGTGCACCGTTAGGTTAGGTAACTAACGACAGAGCGGGGCAGAGCTAGCGCGGGTGTAAAACATAAGTAACGTCTATATAATATATCATATATACTATATATAGTATCCATCACAGAACATCGCAGCAGAAGAAACATATGAAACATTGGATATACTAGGACGTCCGTGTTTTCAATACGAGCCAGTATAAAACACGGATTCCACGGTCGCGATGAATAGCCAAACCTACACCCCTAGACCCCTACGAGAGCGGCAAGCAACCCTACCAATTCTAGAGTTAGGAGACCCGGACTCGACTCCTCGAGTTGGTCTCCCACTGGACTCCAGAACCCGGTTACTTGTGCTCCCCTCCTTGGGTCTATCCTAGTGCGGAAAAGTAAATAATATACAAAGGGTGACATCTTCCGCAACCTGGAAGTGCCCCAATAAAAGAATATTACATACAAGTTTTTACATGAATGAAAATGAAAAACACTCATCTCACATAAAAAAACCCGGCTATTCAAACACGACGATCCAATATAACATATCCAGCAACACATAACATCACATGTCATCAACGTAAGTAAATATGCGCATCCCAATTGTCGTTGACATATAGCAACGAAACCGGCGATATCATATATTACACTTACGGTCACAGAAATGAAAGTGTAAAACTACAACAGTTGGAATTCGCAACAACCTCAGACATCGCATGCCTGACCAAATGAATTACTTAGACATCACATGCCTAACAATTATAAACCCCGCATTTTAGTCTCAAAATCGAAAACACTTTTCAATACCAAGTCGGGTAATTCAACAAGATTCCCGACATCCTGATCGAATGCTCGTCGCAAACTTCAGTAGACGGCTGCACCCCCGATACCGTCGACGAAGTGCACCAAGGCGGAACACCGCTACAGTGAGCACCCAGACGGATGCTTTCGGCGACGGGGTTCTCCTACAGTCACTTGGTCGTGGCAATGGAGTGAGGCTGTCTATTAAGTTTACCCGGTGAGTATTCGCGTACGCTACGTGATTGCGACGGACTTTTGATCACATCAAAATTCCGTGGCAACTGATCAAGTGAGACTAAACTGCTATGTTTATAACATTCATTCAGTTATCTCATAACTACTTGTGAATTCCAATTATTGTATCGCATTCCAGATAAATAGAAAATGTTAAACTTTCCGATCGAACAGTCAAGCACCCAAGTTTTCCCGAAACAGCTCAACTCATGAAATAAGTTCAAAGCCATTCACTTCGTGCCTTAGTAGCAACGGTCCAGCAGTAGAAGGGTCAAGCCAACGCCTCACATGTGGCACGCCGTACTACCCCAAACCCTAAGGTTCAAAGGGCAGTTCAAGACGGTCACATAATCGAGTTAAGGTTTGTTGTCTTCTAGAGAGTCCATTGCGTTACTTGCACTACTTAGAACGTCTTTAAACCTCGGAAAAATCCAACACTTGGAAATTTTCCGACAGGGGAAAAATTGGGTATTTATATCCAGTCGAACTTTTTAACATATTCTAAAGTTATCCGGAAAAACACACAGACAAAATTAGACAATCCGATCGAAGCACCGAGTCCCCAAAACAACCCCAGAATACTCAACTCTTGAGTCAAATTAAAAATTCCCAGAAAACTCAGCAAAATAAAATAGGAGTTACTGTGCAAACAATGAAGGATGACGTCATCATACGACCGCGGAACCGCCGCAGAAGGCAGGCTTCTGCCGCGGTTCCGCCGCACTTTGGAGGAATCATGGACACGTGTTGAACAGTAATTCTTAAAATTCCCTGCTGATTTTTCTGCATATTTTTAATTGACAAAAATCCACAAATTTGAAAAAAGTCCAGAGTGCATTATCGGGTTAGGGTTTCGGGTTCGTTCGGGTTTCAAACTTCGTCTACGCATCGCCTAAGGCTCTAGCTAGGCTCTGATACCACTGTAGGGTTCCTAAGCACTCTCAAGAGGTCTCACATGGCATCAACCATGCCGATTTCAAATTTTACGGTGCCGAGAAACCCTAGACTAGATCGTTGGCTAGAAGTTTAGGCGACAAAAGAAACTAGTTTACAACTAAACTAAAAGAACAGAAATACAACCTTTGTAGATCCGTTTCTCCACCTCCATAGCTCCATGATGAAGTCCTCTCCGCTGTCCAAATCGAACCATGACTCTAGCATCGGCTTCATCGGAGAAAGAGCGGGCTAGGTCATCGACGACGATGCCGAAGATGATCGACGTCGAGGCATCACTAGATCAAGCTCCCACTTCACCAAGTCATGAAACTTGTGAAGAAAACACCCTATACTACTTGGCAAGAGGTAGAGGATGAAGAAATAGGAAGTGGGTTCACTTTAGAAATGGATTTCTCACTCTTTTTCATCAATCACCATTGATGGTCAAGCTTTTTCTTCTTGTAAAGAAGAAGAAGAAGAAGAAGATAATGATATGATAAGTTAATTCAAAAAGAAAAGAATATGAATACTTATCATATACAAACCATGGTTTAGTGTAGAGATTTAACTAAGGTTAGATGGAGTGGTTAGGGTTAAGCATGAGACAAAATGGTGACTTAGTCAAAGCTTCATGAAGCTTCAAAATCAAACAAAGTTAGCCACCATTTTCTCTTTATGCTTTTCATTTTCCAAAAAGAATAAATAAATAAATAAATGAATAAGAAAATGAAAACCCTAACCAATATACAACCATGGTTTAATCTTTACACAAACCCTAGTGAGCATGTATTATCAAACATGATACAAACTTGTGTACAAAAGTATATCACATATACAATGTGCACAATCCAAGTGAGAAAATCCATTTAACGTGAACCAATACTAGTTAATGCAAAGTAATATATCAAATATATAATTATGCATTAAATCATTAAATCAACACTTGATTCAATGATCCGGTCATATCGCATATAACCGACTAGTATCCAATGTATCGGCTTATCGAATCAACCCTCGATTCGATAACCAGGTTATATCGCATATAACCATTCGATACATTCATCGCGAGAATGGAATACGGTATCGCATACACGCATTATTCTCGGTCCCGCACATATCTCATATGCGCTCCTATTTCGTTTCGCTTGAGCCAGGAAACCTCTGTGTAGGACTCTAAAGACTCGTCAATACGCCGGCAGCAGATGATGATCAAATCAAGCACCCACAAGCCGCAAGCGGTCTGCTAAACGTAACGGCCACCCGGCTATTGAGCGATCAGAAGATCGACGAGCAAGCCCGCACACACTCCTGTGAATCCAACCAGTAACACTTACCGTATAGTCCGGTCTGTTCGTCTGATATGTCGCATATCTCGCCTAGAGGTGGTAAACGTCAGACCCCAGTAGCTCGATAAGTCGTGTCGATATGAGGTCTATAACAGTTCGAGAAACTACTGGTAACACTTACCAGTAAATCTCAGCAACCCTGGCCAGGGATTTCCGGTTATAGCCAATCGAACACAGTGCAACATCAACTCCCTATACCGGGAGAGACGAATCCCCTCCTATCGCTCATTGCCTCCATGTGATTCGGGACTGTATCCAAAAGCCACCGTTTTGCATGCCCTCTTGGACGTGGTAAGGTGGAAATCAAAGCATAGTGGGAACCATACAAGACTCTATGACGATCTCGGGTCAACAGACTATTCTCTACCAGTGTCACCTGAGAACTGCCATCTGACGTAAGGTATAATACCATCTGGGAGTTCTCGGCGAGTCCGTCCAGTGAACCCAGTCTACACTGAGCACCCGTATATCATCTCTGATGTCAAACATCAATGGATATGGGATCATCCATCGCCCATCTGTATGGGTATAGAAGGTATACGCTAGTCTACTCTGGTATATCGATGCCCTGTCTCGATACACCCACGACTAGGGACCTTGAAGGATGTACTTATGGACTACCATGTCCCCACTAGTATGATCCGCATCATAGTCTAGGTAGTCAAGTACACATCCTGAGGGCTTTACCAACATGCAACAGAGAGACAATCAGTATACACGTTAAGGTAAAGAGCAACCAGATAGCATACTATCATGTCGAGCAAGAAAGTCCTCCCTATATATGTCCCAGCATCCACTACAATATACATCCTATGTACAGTAATGGCCTCTAGGTCATACATATAACTAACAGCGTTGACTATGGATATACCTTCTAGGAGGAGTCGCGATGAGTATCCAGCCATTCCGGAACCAGAAATCGATATAGAAAAGATGATGACTTCCGGGCAGTTCGGCAGAAACGAGATTAGGAAGAGTCCTTGACAGGACCTTTCTGGAAATACTATATGAGAAGACTTGGACCCAGGATCGGTCATATTGTACACGCCAAGTAGGCCAGAGATCTTTAGAGGACGTGCCAGAGCGGACTACTTCCATTACCGTTTCCATATTGGACCGTTGAGCCGGGGAGCAATGTACTTAGCAATTCACAGTGAGAGACGAGAGCCTAAGGGCACCAGTCGACAGGCCATGATCAGAAGGCAAGTGGATATCTTGCTCTGCTAGCATTGGATGCACCGACACCTTCTCGACCTTGAAGGAAGGACATATCGACGACAGTATTTACGACTTGAGATTTTGTGAGTGGACTATCACGTATCAGTCACTATGGATTTCGGTATTTTTGGTGTTTTATTGGATGATTGCGTTTTGATTACCGAGCTTCATGATATTTGCTTTCGTGCACCATGGTTGCACCTACTGGGTATTTCTATTTTGTGCATAGTTATTACACTTGAGATATGCTTTATACACCATTGTGTTGAGTTATGATTTGTATAGATTTATTGCACTTGATGTTGATTTTTATTTCATGCCTATGGTATGCATGTGATTTTACTTGTGCTTTCCGTATAGTTTTCATATACTTTTAGTATTTTGATTCGATTTTGTGCACGCTGATGCATATGGTTGTGAGATTTTATACCGTGGTATACCATATTGGATTGAGGTTTATTATATACCATCAATTTCGATTATGATGTTTGGTATTGTTTTCGTGCACCATGTGCATTGGATTTGGATTCTTGCGCATATTTGGGCGCTTGATGCGATTTTGTTGCACGCCAGATGCACTAAATCGAGATTCTTCATGCATATCAGATGCACCTGTTTTGCTGTCAGGCACCCATGTTTCCTCTGACAGGTGTTTCGTGCACACCCGTTGCACTTAGATGTTGTTTCTGTGCACATGTATGGCACATTCATGGATTTTGATTTCCGTGCGCACCAGACGCACGCAGCTTTCATAAGCACGTTTTGGGATTGATTCCTTATGGAGCAGTACGTTTTTATGATATTGCTATTTTTTTTCGTACTGAGCAGGACTAGTCAGAGGGCAGAACCAGGATATGTTTTGAATGCATTAAGAGTTATCGAAGGGATTTCCCAACAGGGAGCTATAGTCTCAGTATTTACCTATGTCTCTGATATGACACAAAACGTTTAAAACAAGAAAACCCTTCTAATTTATTTTCAAGAATGGCGGTGTCCCGACCCAAAGTTCGGCCCGTGACTGGCACTTAACTACGTAACGTCTACAGGCACAATGCGATCAAGTAAGCCGAAACCCAAAAATCAAAACCATTAAAATAGTAAGTGGAGAAAAACATTAGTTTAAAACATTTAGAAAATATTGATTATAAATCTTTAAAGTTTTTTTTATTTTCTTAAAAATTTCGGCAGCACTTCCTTTGTAAAAACTAGCCCCGAAAACGGATACAAAACATGATATAAGTAAAATGACTGATAAAAAAAATAAAACATCCCCAAACGGGAGCAATCACGCCCAACGGCGGAAAAAACCACTACAAGAATAGTATACGACGCTGTAGCGAAGAAATGGACAGAATAAGCAAAAAGAACAGCATAAAAGATAAAACTGCATAAATAAAGTTGGCTCACACGAGCATGACAACAGAGTACAAAATAATATACGACATTGCCCTTACGACTGGTCTCTAAGTGAATACATGAAATAGTATATGGAGAGTACTAGATACAATAGAGTGTACAAATGGAAATCAAACGGATACCGCAAACCCACCTATCAGCACAATGGCTCACACGCCAACTGCAGTGGTATCCGTAGCTAAAAGGTACAAGAGATAGCCCTGCCGCAACTACTCTGTGGGTCGACCTGCAAACACTGTGGCACAACAAGGGTGAGTTGCCAACTCGTGAATAGTAAATAACATATAAAGGTAATCGCGAGTATGCACGTACTGCGATACTCTAACATATGCAATCAGATAACATCTATATGATGAGCTGGGTATGCAATAATCATGCATACCAAATGCAATCTAATAACATCAATATGAAGAGCTGGGTACGCAGTAATCATGCAAAGTACTCTATCAGGTACTACGACTACATGATGCAATGTATAACAATGAATGCTGGGCATGGAATAAAAATATCATCTACACGGATCATCAACGTTGAAAACCCCGGTGTTTACCAAAAACACCCCAAAATCTCGATAACTCAGGCGCCGTCACTCTATCCGGCCCTCAATCCCGTAAATCTCATAGAAGCAGGGTGGCCAACATCGGCACCTAAAAACATCATGAAATACTCGTGTCCAGCATCGACACGCAAATCCTCATATATCGAGCTCCGTCAGTCCGGATCGGCCCACGGGCTCCGTCTACGGAATCGGCCCTCGGCCCCGGCAGTACGGGTCGGCCCGTATCCATCTCTCGACTCTGGTCGGTATCCTCCAGATAACCGCCAGGTCCAACAAATCACCGGTAGGTAGTAGTCCCTCTGCCAGGCTCACCGTCTGTATACACAGCATCCCTTTCTTGCCCCGGGGTGCCATACCGGGTCCACCATGTACCCGCAATCGGCTTCATCCAGCTCCTCGAATCGGGTTCACATGTCACACATCTCAGAACCGAGAAAAATCATGGTGGACACACTGAAATATCATATCAAAAGAAACCGGTTTTTCAAAACAGTGCATACTTTCTTAAAATAATATCACGGTTCTCAATCCAGAAATCACATGAATCCAAAACTCACTACGTAAATCCATGCAATGTGTCGTATACCACATAAAATCGTACTATGAGTAAAAGGGGAAAACCGCTCTTTTAAATGGATCCAGCTGAAAATATTTCATGCGGTCCCCAATTTTCCAAAATCAAAGTCAGCATCATCTACGTATGTGCAAGAGTATGTATGTAGGCATGGATGTACAAGTGGTATATACGCAAGCATGAGTGTACAATATGTGTATGTGCCAATATAAATGTACAAGTGGTATATACGCAAGCATGAGTGTACAATAGGTGTATGTGCCAATATGGATGTACAAGTGGTATATACGCAAGCATGAGTGCACAATATGTATATGTGCCAATATGGATGTACAAGTGGTATATACGCAAGCATGAGTGTACAATATGTGTATGTGCCAATATGGATGTACAAGTGGTATATACGCAAGCATGAGTTTACAATATGTGTATGTGCCAAAATGGATGTACAAGTGGTATATACGCAAGCATGAGTGTACAATAGGTGTATGTGCCAATATGGATGTACAAGTGATATATACGAAAGCATGAGTGTACAATAGGTGTATGTGCCAATATGGATGTACAAGTGGTATATACGCAAGCATGAGTGTACAATAGGTGTATGTGCCAATATGGATGTACAAGTGGTATATACGCAAGCATGAGTGTAGAATAGGTGTATGTGCCAATATGGATGTACAAATGGTATATACGCAAGCATGAGTGTACAATATGTATATGTGCCAATATGGATATACAAGTGGTATATACGCAAGCATGAGTGTACAATATGTATATGTACCAATATGGATGTACAAGTGGTATATACGCAAGCATGTGTGTACAATATGTATATGTGCCAATATAGAACAAAATCATGTCTAATCATCAATGATGAGATAATCCAAACGATGTATGGTTCTTAGAAATTCTATAGTGCGAGTGTCATGGCAATCACTAACGGTGTGGGTGTAACATACAAATAGTGCTCGTGCAGCTTGAACCGCTAGTGACAGTGCGGTGTTACATAAATACTGTGTCTATACAAAATCCTAGTGACAGTGCGGTGTGACAGTGCGGTGTTACATAAATACTGTGCAACAAAAGAGGGGACGCTACAAAAGTACATATGCACAAGCAATATATATATTTATATACGCGATTACAAAATCCTATCAAGTCTTGACGCTTAACGCCATACGGGCGATTTCCCCGTAGATGTTAAATCTACATAACGTGATCTCGTGCCAAGTGTAGCCGACTTCCTGCTTCCCTTTCTTTGTGGCGTCCGAAGTACCCGCCTGTGAACCTATAATTTTCACAAAGAATACACATAAACTAAAATCCTGCAAAAACACAACATCAAAACAAAACGAGAAACTCACGTCGCAAGCTAAACGCGTGTGTCTCCGATATGCTAACACGTGTGTATACGTGTCTGAAACTACCCCGACACGCTGCAATGCGCATCAAACACTAAACCCACTGACATAACGCACGTATCACGCAAGCTTAAAGTATTGGTAATACGGTATTTTGTTCCAGATTTTGATACAAGCAGAATTAGGAAAAGTTGCGTATACCAAACACCCTAGATATGTAGCAGACTCCCCTAGCCCAAACCGCGACACCCAACTCACTCCTCTAGCCGCAATTTGCGGCCAGATCTAATAAATTTTCGTCGTGGACAAGGAATAGGGGTCTCATGCTTTGTGTGTGTGGTCTAAGTTAAGTGTACATGCTCCGGTAAACTCAGTTTTTGCCTGAAGCAACCGGGTTGAAAGCAGATCACAAAAGAGAACAAATCTTAACTAAAACGCTAATTTAACACTAATTTGGTACAAAATGGTACTTTAGTGTAAACTGAGGAAATGACTCGGTTTAAACAACATTAATAGCACCAAATTAAGTTAATCAAACCCTAAAACCTTTATCATCACTTACCCTAATCATCACTTAAACCATCTCATTAGCACTAAAACGTACAAAACACAACTTTTAGCTAATAAAAACTACAAGTTTAGCAATAAAGTGATTTGGGTGAGTTTAATACCTCAAATTGGTCTTAGGGGAGTCTAACTTGCTGCACTTTCCTTTAAAGGCAAGGATTTGCCATCAAGACCAACAAAGGAGGTGTTTTGCAAAGGTTTTATGAAGAAAAGGTGAATTTTTTATGTAGGGATTGGTGTTTGAAAGAAATGAGAAGAAAAAGAAGAAGGAGATGAAGGATATGCTGCTGCTGCTGCGTCTGCTGGGCTGCAGAAAAAATGAGAGGGAGAGATAGAAAAGAGAGAGGGTGTGGTCAAAAGTCAAGTCCATTCTTCACTTAATACCAACCATGCCTCTCATTTCTTCTTATTTCATTTTAAAATAAAAGTTTGACTTGTTTTGTGAGGATAGAAGAACCATGCAGGAGGGAAAAAGAAAATGAAAACAAGTTATTACTTAACCTAGGCGATTAGGGTTGTGCATGCTAACTAATTTTGCTTACGAAATATAGCCAACAAAATTTGCTAATTAAGTGAACACTAAACTAATTAATAATTAATAAAACACTATTATATATATAATTACATACTATCACAATTAAAAGTAAGTTTATTCCAGTCTAGGTGGAAATAGCTATTAATTAAGTTTTGTGAAAACACGCATTATCGCTAATTAACGCGAAAATTAACCTAACGAATTTCGAAGTGTTACAATCTTCCCTCTTAATGAAATTCGGTCCCCAAATTAAAAAATCTAGCTACGCGTACCTTCAAAGAGATGAGGATATTCCTTCCTCATCTCGTCCTCGGTCTCCCAGGTGACCTCGTCGCTGCTCGGGCCACGCCAAAGGACCTTGACGGACGGTATAACCGTAGATCTCAATTTCTTCAACTGCCAATCCAGGATGACCACCGGTTGCTCTGCAAAAGAAAAGTGTCACGACCCGAAATTGGCACGTGATGACCCTAATACTACGCAACGTCTACAGGCGTAACGCAGTAAAAGAAAGACAAAACCCAAAAATCTAAACCATTAAAAGACAAGAGAAGATAAGAAACATTTTTAAAACCTTTGAAATCGCAACCCAAATTGTTTAAAAGTCGAACTTATTTCTTTTAAAATTTTGGCAGCACCTTCTTTGTAAAAACTAGCCCCAAAAATGGATACAACATAAATATAAGTAAAGCATTCCCAAATGGGAGCAAATACACGCCCAAAGACGGAAAACAATCACCACAACAAATATACGATGCTGTAGCGAAGAAATAAAAGACGATAGAAAGGAATTGTATAAAAGACAAAAAGTCACAAAATAATATAGAATATCGTCCTCACCAAGACTTTAGGCCAACAAGAAAAAGAGTAGATGGAGAGTACAAGGATACAACGAATATACAATACAACAATACGGATAACCACAAAACTCACCTAAGCAAAACTGCACACTTTGAGCTGAAGCGGAATCCGCAACAAAAGATGATGAGATAGATGAATAGCCTGCCTCTGGGGAACAGCCGGCAAAACAACTGTGGCACAACGGGGGTGAGTTGCCAACTCGTGAATAGTAAATAACATATGCAGGTAATCGCAAGTATGCACGTACAGCGCGAATCTAACATATGCAATTAAAGGAAATAAAAGGTCATAGGAATGCAGTAATCATGAAAAGTATACTGACTGGTACAACTAATACATGAAGAAATAATATATGACAATCAGTATGCAATAATCATGCAATAATGATATGAAAATGTATATATGCAACAATCATGAAAGGTATACCAACAGGTACAACTACACATGAAACAATGCATATAAATAAAGGTATGTAAATGCAACAGTCATGAAAGATACACTAACAGCTACTACTAATACAAGAAGCAGTGCATAAACAATAAATATGGAGTATGGAATAAAATATGTCATTTCCACGCAATCCTGACATCGTGGTAGGATCACAATCCATCATCACAATCCAAATCCCAATTCCTTAAATCAGCCCCCAAATTGGCTCTCATATCATATAAGTCTCACAAATTCTTAATGTACAATATCGAATAAATCTCATATATCCTGAATGTACATACTCAAGTAAATATCATATGTCCAAAATCCAATATCAAGTGAATCTCATATAACCTAGGTATATTTGCATGAATAAATATGATGAAGTATATGAATTGATATGTATACATATATATTAGCGTTCCATTCCACTAATATATACATATATGCATATATAACAGCGTTCCATTTCACTGTTATATATATCTAGGAGTAAAAATATCATGAAACCAATGTGACAAGTATCGATACAGAAATGCTGATCTATCAGGTGCTGTCACCAAGACTAGCACCCTTATAGCTACGTATCATACGCTATACCGAAAAGCACGAGTGCCTAGCTCTGACTCTCATCTTTCCACATATCCATACGTACATGACTCCCGTCGGTATCCCCATGATAACCGCCGAGTCTTAGGTAATGTCACCGGATGGTATGGTTCCCTTGACAGGCTCAATCGACAAGGTCCATTAATCGTCTTACCCCGGGGTACCTCCGGCCCCCACCATGTATCCTCATACGGCCTCAACGCCTCCTCGCAGGGCTATATATATATCAGAACCGATAAATCTCATGGTGGATGCTGAAATATCACATCAAGAGAAACCGGATTTTTCAAATAATGCATAATTTCATGAACTCCCACGGTCCCCAAATCAAGAAAACATCATCAAAAATCCATAGCTCAGTGCGAAAAATCCATGAATATAATATATCCAACATAAAACTGAAATGTAAGCATATAAAGAAAAAGCCGCTAATTAACTGCAACAAGTTAATACAAAATATCATGCGGTTCCTATTTTGTCCAATTATAAATAACATCAAGTAAAGGTAAATATGTAGATATAACTGATATATGTGTAAACATAAAGGTATATCATGGTATATGTATCTACCTATGAGTAATGATGTAATATACCCCCTAGGTACAAGTGAAATATGTGTGCAAGGTATACCTGTAGTTATGTCATTAAGTGTGTATATACATATCGCTAATGGTAAAATACTCTATAGGTATACAGATATCTAGCAGGTAAGTATGTGAAGGTATATGTGTAAGCATGTGGATATACAGGTATGCTAAATGTCATATGCGATAAGAAATATGAATCAATGTCTCAATGTTCCTAACTAAACAATATCATATCTATAAGTGGGTTGTGCGTGTCATGGCAATTTTGACGGTGTGTGTAGCATTCAACCAGTGCTCGTGCAACATGAGTCGTCAATAATATGTGCAGTATCCTGAGGATACTAGTCCAAGCACAACAATAACTATGTAGTAGGTTGTATGCGCAATTCTAAATATGACATAGAATATGCGACAAGTCAAGTCATTTCTAGCCCAGACGCATAACGCCATGCGGGCGATTTCCCTGTAGATGTTAAATCTACTCTCCAACGCTCCAAGCTAGGTGAAGTCTACCACCTGTTTTGCGTTTGTAGCAGTGTCCGAAATCCCCACCTGCGAACCTGCAACATTGAAACAATAAAATAAGTATATATTAATAATAGACCCAAAATGCATACAATATACACGGACCAACACGACACACATACGTACTCTAAAGGGTTCGTATTGTAGCTAACCCGTATAGCGACACTACGAAACTAACTCAGAGCAACAACAACACGAAACATGCATCGTAAGGGATAACGTATCGCGCGAAACGAAACACTAGAAATATGCAAAATGGTCCCAGATTTTTCTGTACCAATAATCTGTAAAAATTGCAAGTACCATGAGACTACAAATAACCCAAGAGACCCTTACACCAAAAACCCAAATCCCAACTCCCCAGTCTGGCCGTAATTTGTGGCCAAAACCAATAAAACTACGGCCTGACCTTGGAGGAATTGGCTCGTATTTTGAGGGTAGGTTCTAGGTCTCTGCACTAGGTTACTGTCATGCCAACTTTTGCAACAAATACCTAGTTTAACAGCAGATCATCCGAGACCCCAAATCAACACTAAAAATACGATATTTATCCGTAACGATACGATACGCGATAAAAACTAAAACTAACAATCTAAGCTGCACAAAATTAACTTAAAGAACAGAAAGGAATCATTACCTACACAAAAGAACTCAAAGATCCAAGCTTGGCACACTCTAAGGCATCCATGAGGCAAAACCAAGATAAAAATGTGATTTTGATGAAGTTTGTGAATTTTGTGATGAATTTTGTGTAGAAAATGGAGAGTGTTCAGTTTGATGAGGGAGAGATGAAAGAATAATTGAAAAGAGATAAGAAATGAGAGAGTGTGTGAGGAGATGAGAGAGGGAGGTGAGTGTAGGGTGTGAGATGAGTGTGAGTGTATCCAATGCATTAAATGCTAAGCATGCTTTCACATTTAATGCTTTCATACAACTCATCACTCCAAAAGAAAATATCTCCCTCTCTCACTCACAAAAGATCTAGGGTTAAGCAAAGGGTGGATTAAATATGGATTAGGTTAAGTGTCATGGTTGCTAAGAACAAAATTAGCACAAACAAATCTCACATTTATGTAGACACGTGCATGCATACATATAACAAATAATAATAAATTATTAATTAAAAGTTATAAAATGTGAGGATCTCGAATTGGTAAACTTTTTACAGTAAACCCGCATTAACGTCTAAACGAACACTAACCGAAATCTAAGGCGTTACAATCTCCCACCTTATAGAAATTCGTCCCCGAATTTAAAATTCTCACTAAGCGTACCTTCAAAGAGAAGATTACAAATTCTAAAATCTCGTTCGCAGCCTTACAAGTGATCACCTCACCATACGGCTACGTCCAAAAAAAACCCTTCACAGATGGCAACACCCTTGACAGAAATTTCTTCACCTGCCGAGCCATTAACACAATTGGCTGCTGGTGAACGAAAGATCGTGTCCCAGCTAAATGGTCTAGTGCCGAATCATGTGAGAAAGGTCATGAAGGTAATTGCAAAGTATCGACACAAGGAATACGGGGTGAATACTCAATAAACTGGGCGGAAGTGCCAAATTAAAAGCAACGGAACTAACTCGCTTTAAGGATCTCAAAAGGACCTATAATTCTGGGGTAAGCTTCCCAAAACTCAACACGTCATTCATCGGAATGTCCATAGGAATACATGATCTCCCACTACGAACATAAGTCTGCGAGCATCACGGTCGGCATAAGACCTCTGTCCGCAATAGACAATTCTCATCCTGACCAAAAACAACTGGATCATCTCCGAAGTCTCTAGACTAGCTGGTGTCCAAAAATCCTACATACGCAGAGTCAGAAAAATAGACTGGTGATCGACACGACCTAAACTCTAAACCTAAAGGTTGCCAATTGGAGTGACTCCTGATAACAGCTACCGAAGGAGAACCCTAACAATGGCAAGCGACGATCCCAACTGCTTACAACAATTAGTACGTATGCACAACCATATCCTTCAGAGTCGGTATAGCCCGCTCTCACAAAACCATCATCCTGCGGATGGAAAGATGGTGCTAAAGCTCAACCAGTACCCAAGGCTTGCTAAAGCTCCTTCCTAAGACGGCATGCAAACAGGGTGCCTTTATTGGATACGACCCATGAAGGAACTCCGTGCAACGCACAAACTTAACAAAGAACAACCGAGCAAACTGAGTACAACCGGACGACAAGCATCCGAATGGAGTCACACCCTGAGTAAACCTGGGTAGACACCATAACGAAATTCGTAGAGATCTTCTCCCCCTCCCACATCGGAAGGGTTAAAGGTTGCAACTCTCCAGCCGGTCTCAGATGCTCAACCAAAGCACACCACAAGACAGACACCTTGAAACGAAACCCGAAACTCCTCTTTTCATCCCTGCCTACCCGTAACTATCTCACAAGTCACGTCAATGTTGGTGGAACTTGAATGAGTACAGAGAGTTGACAGATGTGCCTGCTCTAGGATTTCGCATCCCAACCTAATAGTATCAGGTACACAAACGCGTTCCTAAACATAGCACACCCTTGTCACAAATCAAGGACTCAGAATCATTACCCAGCAGAGTATACTCAAGTATCTCTGACAAAAGAGTATCTGCGGGCAGTGCCTCGCGAAAGCGATTAAAGAAAAGTGGTCGGGCACGGACATGAGCAAGCAGTCTCCTCAGTAAGGCGAACTTAAGCTGTACTCAACGATCGCACAAGAACAGTAAATCTGCAGAAGACTATCTCAACAATCACAACCCGCTGCAGGAAGATGTATATTAAGCTCTGGTGGTCCGTGAAAATCTGACACGACTCTCGAACAAGTAGTGTCTCCAAATCTCCAATGCAAGACCACCGCGGCCATCTCCAGATCATGAATGGGATATCCTGCTAGTACTTCCTCCAATGTAAGAAAGTAAAAGCGATAACTCTATAATGCCGCATTAGCGCAAAATCGAGCCCCACTCGCGAAACATCACAGTTAAACCACAAAGTCGCCCGAACCAGTAGCAAAGAAAGGACTGATGCAGTTGTTAACCGAGTCTTGAACTGCTGAAAAACTCTGCATGCATGCCTCAGTTCAAGAAAAGAAACCTCCTTTCCGGTCAGTCCAGTCAACGGTGTAGCACTACAATAGAAATCCTGCACAAACCGCGGTAAAAACCTGCTAAGCCCTAAAAATCTGTGGATCTCCATCCCGCACACAAGTTTGGGCCTAAGCTGTACGGCCACGATCTTCCTCGGAACCATACAAAACCGTCTTCCGTAACTATAAAACCTAGGAGTAAACACAAACAAGCCTGAAGGAACACTCCGAGAATCTAGCAAACAGCTGGTGCTCTCTCAGTAGCTACAAAACAAATCCTCAAGTGTTGCTCCTGTTCCTCAAGGTACATTGAATAGAACAGAATGTCGTCAATGACACAACAATGACTGGTCGAGCAACGGCCTGAAGAAATCTGGTTCATCATGTCTACGAATGCTGCTAGGGCATTGGTGAGTCCAATGACACACCAACACACACAAAACCCGCAGCACGCACAACACAGTCTTCGGAATATCATCACTCCGAACCCGCAACAATGATGACCTCATCCCGAACAACTTAGAAAATGTCTCACACTCTGGTGCTGATCGAAGAATTCGTCAATGCGAGGTAAAGGATACCTATCTGCACCGTAAGCCGGTTCAATTGACGATCCATCAATGTACAACCTCAATCTGTTGTCTATCTCCTTGATGAACAGAAATAGGAGCTCCCTAATGCGAAATACTCAGACGCACAAACCCACAAAAAAATAACTGTGCAGCAGATCCTTAAGCTCCCTATGCTTCGCCGGCACATCTGGAACAACGTCGGATAACTCTCGCACGAAGGAACCCGGTCCAACAAACCAACTGTGGCTTCGGTATCACGAATGAACGCCAAGAATCCCCGACATCTCCTCCTCAAAAGCTAACTAGCGAAACGGCTGAATTCAAGCTGTCAAAGGCGGCACCACTGTCCCCCTACACAACAACAACTAACTTACCGGGAAAAAAATTCCTGACTGTTTCCTCACCGTAGTCCACAAACGCCTAGCACGTAGATAACCAGTCCGTGCCCAGGAGAACGTCAAATCCAACATCTCTAGAAAGATCAAGTGACGGATGAATCTCCTACCCGATTGGCACATGACTGAAATACGCGTCGCGCAACAAAAGAATCGCTGACAAAAATTAACACATCAAACGACTGATCTAGCTAACACGACTCTCGCCCCAACCACGGCACAAGTGTGTAAAACAAACAAACAAATACATCAAAAGAACATACGAATTAAGGATACCTGTAAACTCTGCATTGGACGCCCGCACGTCTCGATGAGTAGAAGCAAACTCTTATGTCTGCCCCCTACCTGCAACTGGCTAAACTCCTCCTCTACTAACCTGTCCCCTCTGAGCGAACCTTTCGCGTCCACGAACTCTCTGCACATAGGCCTGGCGTGGTGCTAAGGAACAATGTCTGACAAAGCGTTGAAAGCTTCCGCATCGAAAACATCCACGCGATGACTGTTGGCCCTCCTGGGGATGAGAGCTAAACGACTGTCCTCGTCCTAATACTCTGCTACTCCCGCGACGGTCACGAAATCTGTCTCGACGACTAAGCCTCTGTCTCTGGGCTGGTACACCGGTACGAGTCCTCCACGGTTCCGGAACTCCCAAGGTCTCTGGAATACATGTCTCGTCAACTAGGGCTGCATCCACTGGTGCTATGTGGGTGACGGAATGCTGCAAGCTGATAGCAAGGAACAACTGGGTAACAGGGGTGACAACCTCCTGTCGCTGCGCTTAAACGGTCTCAACCAATGAACTCATCGTCTAGCGCATATCCTGCATCTCTGTCACAGGCCTAGCGATACTATCTGTCGAAGGTGGATCCATCTGCACCTGTGTATCGAGCGTGCCATCCCGGTCAGTCCTCGTCTCACCCGAACCAACTCTGACATCGGCCATCGCTGCATCACTTAGAGTCCCTATAGTCATCGGCGGCAAGGCTATAAATGGAAATAAGATTCGATAAGAACACGGAAATCGAATCACAGGGATATGAATCATCAAGGAAGGAATTTCAAGCAATTTATACTTAGGTCACTTTAGGCGGAGTACCGCATCGTGAGTATGCTGCAGACATACACACACTACGTTACTCTGGTTAAGCTACCTACTCCATCATACCTAGGTCATCCTACACTCCGAAAGGAAAAAACCTAGCGCTCTGATACCAACTTTGTGACGACCCGAAATTGGCACGTGACGGCCATAATACTACGCAACGTCTACAAGCGTAACGCGGTAAAAGAAAGCTAAAACCCAGAAATATAAACCATTAAAGAGAAGAAAAGATAAGAAACATTTTTAAAACCTATGAAATCGCAACCCAAATTCTTTAAAAGTCCAACTTATTTCTTTTAAAATTTTGGCAGCACCTTCTTTGTAAAAACTAGCCCCCAAAATGGGTACAACATAAATATAAGTAATGCATTCCCAAATGGGAGCAAATACACGCCCAAAGACGGAAAACAATCACCACAACAAATATACGATGCCGTAGCGAAGAAAAAAAAGACGATAGAAAGGAATTGTATAAAAGACAATAAGTCACAAAATAATATACAATATCGTCATCACCAAGACTTTAGGTCAACAAGAAAAATAGTAGATGGAGAGTACAAGGATACAACGAATTTACAATACAACAATACGGATAACCACAAAACCCACCTAAGCAAAACTGCACACTATGAGCTGAAGTGGTATCCGCAGCAAAAGATGATCAGATAGATGAATAGCCTGCCTCGACAACTCTGGGGAACACCGTGCAAAACAACTGTGGCACAACGGGGGTGAGTTGCCAACTTGTGAATAGTAAATAACATATGCAAGTAATCGCAAGTATGCACGTACAGCGCGAATCTAACATATGCAATTTAAGGCAATAAAAGGTCATATGAATGCAATAATCATGAAAAGTACACTAACTGGTACAACTAATACAAGAAGCAATAATATATGACAATCAGTATGCAATAATCATGCAATAATGCTATGAAAATATATATATGCAACAGTCATGAAAGGTACACCAACAGGTACAACTACACATGAAGCAATGCATATAAATAAAGTTATGTAAATGCAACAGTCATGAAAGGTACACTAACAGGTACTACTAATACATGAAGCAGTGCATAAACAATAAATATGGGGTATGGAATAAAATATGTCATTTCCACGGAATCCTGACATCGTGGTAGGATCACAATCCATCAAGACAATCCAAATCCCAATTTCTCAAATCAGCCCCTAAATTGGCTCTCATATCATATAAGTCTCACAAATCCTTAATGTAAAATGTCGAATCAATCTCCGATATCCTGAATGTACAAAATCAAGTAAATATCATATGTCCTAAATCCAATATCAAGTGAATCTCTTATAACCTAGGTATATTTGCATGAATAAATATGATGAAGTATATGAATTGATATGTATACATATATATTAGCGTCCAATTCCACTAATATATACAAATATGCATATATAACAGCGTCCCATTTCACTTTTATATAAATCTAGGAGTAAAAATATCATGAAACCAATGTGTCAAGCATCGACACAGAAATGTTGATCTATCAGGTGCTGTCACCAAGATTGGCACCCTGATAGGTACGTATCATACGCTATACCGAAAAGCAAGAGTGCCTAGCTCTGACCCTCATCTTTCCACATATCCATACATACATGACTCCCGTCGGTATTCCCATGATAACCGCCGAGTCATAGGTAATGTCACCGGATGGTATGGTTCCCCTGACAGGCTCAATCGGTAAGGTCCATCAATCGTCTTGTCCCGGGGTACCTCCGGACCCCACCATGTACCGTCATACGGCCTCAACGCCTCCTCGTAGGGGTATATATATATTAGAACCGATAAATCTCATGGTGGATGCTGAAATATCATATCAAGGAAAACCGTGTTTTTCAAATAATGCATAATTTCATGAATTCTTACGGTCCCCAAATCCAGAAAACATCATGAAAAATCCATAGCTCAATGCGAAAAATCCATGAATATAATATATACAACATAAAACTGAAATGTAAGTATATAATGGAAAAGCCGCTAATTAACTACAACAAGTTAATATAAAATATCACGCGGTTCCTATTTTCTCCAATTCAAAATAACATCAAGTAAAGGTAAATATGTAGCTATAACTGATATATGTGTAAACATAAAAGTATAGCATGGTATATGTATCTACCTATAGGTAATGATGTAATATACCCCCTGGGTACAAGTGAAATATGTGTGCAAGGTATACCTGTATTTATGTCATTAAGTATGTATATACCTATCGCTAATGGTAAAATACTCTATAGGTATACAGATATCTAGCAGGTAAGTTTGTGAAGGCATACGTGTAAGCATGTGGATATACAGGTATCCTAAATGTCATACGCGATTAGAAATATGAATCAATGTCTCAATGTTCCTAACCAAACCATATCATATCTATAAGTGGGTTGTGCGTGTCATGGCAATTATTGACGGTGTGTGTAGCATAGAATCAGTGCTCGTGCAACATGAGTCATTAATAATATGTGCAGTGTCCAAAGGATACTAGTCCAAGAACAACAATAACTAAGTAGTAGGGTGTTTGCGCAATTCTAAATATGACATAGAATATGCGACAAGTCAAGTCATTTCTAGCCCGGACGCATAACGCCATGCAGGTGATTCCCCTGTAGATGTTAAATCTACTCACCAACGCTCCAAACTAGGTGAAGTCTACCACCTGTTTTCCTTTTGTAGCACTGTCCGAATTCCCCACATGTGAACCTGCAACATTAAAACAATAAAACAAGTATATATTAATAATAGACCCACAATACATACAATCTACACGGACCTACACGACACACATACGTACTCTAAAGGGTTCGTGTTGTAGCTAACACGTATAGCGACACTACGAAACCAACTCAGAGGAACAGCAACACGGAACACGCATCGTACCGGATAACATATCGCGCGAAACGAAACACTAGAAATATGCAAAGTGGTCCCAGATTTTTCTGTACCAATAATCTGTAAAAATTGCATGTACCATGAGACTACAAATAACCCCAGAGACCCCTACACCAAAAACCCAAACCCCAACTCCCCAGTCTGGCCGTAATTTGTGGCCAGAACCAATAAAACTGCGGCCTGACCTTGGAGGAATTGGCCCGTATTTTGAGGGTAGGTTCTAGGTCTCTACACTAAGTTACTGTCATGCCAACTTTTGCAACAAATACTTAGTTTAACAGCAGATCATCCGAGACCCCAAATCAACACTAAAAATACGTTATTTATCCGAAATGATACGATACACGATAAAAACTAAAAATAATAATATAAGCTACACAAAATTAACTTAAATAACAGAAAAGAATCATTACCTACACAAAAGAACTCAAAGATCCAAGCTTGGCACACTCCAAGGCATCCATGTGGCAAAACCAAGATAAAGATGTGATTTTGACGAAATTTGTGAATTTTGTGATGATTTTTGTCTAGGAAATGGAGAGTGTTCAGTTTGATGAGGGAGAGATGAAAGAATAATTGAAAAGAGATAAGAAATGAGAAAGTGTGTGAGGAAATGAGAGAGGGAGGTGAGTGTAGGGTGTGAGATGAGGGTGAGTGTATCCAATGCATTAAATGCTAACCATGCTTTCACATTTAATGCTTTCATACAACTCATCACTCCAAAAGAAAATATCTCTCTCTCTCACCCACTCACAAAAGATCTAGGGTTAAGCAAAGGGTGGATTAAACAAGGATTATGTTAAGTGTCATGGTTGCTAAGAACAAAAGTAGCACAAACAAATCTCACATTTACGTGCACACGTGCATGGATGCTTATAACAAATAATAATAAATTATTAATTAAATGTTATAAAATGTGAGGAACCCGAATTGGTAAACCTTTTACAGTAAACCCGCATTAACGTCTAAACGAACACCAACCGAAATCTAAGGCGTTACAAAAGGTCGTGCTCCAGCTGGATCGTCGGGTGCTGAATCGCATGCGAAGGATTATGAAGATACTTGCGGAGCATCGAAACGTGGAAAACGGGGTGAACGTCAGGAAAACTTAGCGGAAGAGCTAACCGATACGCAACTGCACCAACACGCTGGAGGATCTCGAAGGGGCTCACAAATCTGGGACTAAGCTTTCCCTTCTTCCCAAATCTCATCACACCTTTCATTGGGGAGAACCTCAAGAAAACATGATCGCCAACAAAAAACTCAAGTCTGCGCCAACGACGGTCTGCATAAGATCTCTGCCTGCTCTAGGCTGCTCTCATCCTATCGCGAATTAACTGGATCTTCGCGGTCGTCTCTTCAACAATCTGCGGCCCCAAAATACTGCTCTCGCTGAGCTCTGTCCAACAGACGGGCGATCTGCATCTCCTCCAATATAGAGCCTCGAATGGTGCCATCTGAATGGTCTACTGGAAGCTGTTGTTGTTGGAGAACTCAACTAAGGGCAAATGGTGATCCCAGCTACCTCCAAAATCTAAGACGCACGATCGGAGCATGTCCTCGAGAGTCTGAATAGTCTGCTCTGACTAGCCGTCGGTCTGTAGATGAAATGCTGTGCTGAAACACAAAAGGGTGCCCAAAGCCTCCTGAAGCCTCTGCCATAGTCGGCTGGTAAACTGGGTGCCTCGGTTAGACACAATATATGTCGGGACTCCATGCAGTCGTACGATCTCGTCGATGTATATCTGGGCATACTGAGCAAATCCAAAAGTGGTCTTCACCAAGTGAGCCGCTTTCGTCAATCGATCTACGATCACCCAAATGGAGTCATACCCTCGACTAGTCCTTGGTAGACCCACAATGAAGTCCATAGAAATCTGCTTCCATTTCCACTCCGGAATGGGCAACGGCTGTAGCTCTCCCGCGGGCCTGTGGTGCTTGGCCTTGACTTGCTGATAAGTCAGGCATTTCAACACGAAGTCTGTGACGTCCCACTTCATCCCTTCCCACCAGTAAACATCTCTCAGATCATGGTATATCTTGGTAGAACCTGGATGAACGTTATACACTGATCGATGCGCCTCCTCGAGAATCTCATGCCTCAGTCCCTCAGAATCTGGTACACATAGTCGAGTCCTAAATCACAGTATCCCCTGACCATCGATCACGAACTCGGAGTCTCTTCCCTGTCTAATCTGCTCCCTGATCTCTGAAATACGGTCGTCACTGGGCTGCGCCTCGCGGATACGGTCAAGCAACTTTGGACGTGCACGAACATGCGCAAGCTGTCCCCCGATCGGAGTGAACTCGAACTGCACTCGGCTGTCTCATAAAATCTACCAATCTGTCGACGACTGCCTCTGCACTGTGCTCAAACAAGATAGACTACCCCCAGGCCTCCTACTCAAAGCATCCTCCACTACATTCGCCTTTCCCGGGTGATAAAGGATCTCACAATCGTAGTCCTTCACTAACTCCATCCAACGGCGCTATCTAAGATTCAGGTCTCGCGGCTGAAATATGTACTTCAAGCTCTTGTGATACGTGAATATCTGGCACGACTCGCCGTATAGGTAATGTCGCCAGATCTTGAGTGCAAAGACCGCTACAGCCATCTCCAAATCGTTAGTGGGGTAGTTTTGTTCGTGTTTCTTCAGCTGCCGAGAAGCATACGTAATAACCCTATCGTGTTGCATCAATACGCACCCTAGCCTCACTCGAGAAGCGTCACAATAGACCACAAATCCGCCCGATCCCGAATGCAATGATAACACCGGCGTCGTAGTCAAATGAGTCTGCAACTGCTGAAAGCTATGCTCGCACGCCTCCGTCTAATCAAAAGGAACTCCTTTCCGGGTCAACCTGGTCAACGGTGCAGCAATACGGGAGAAGTCCTGTATAAATCATCGGTAGTAGCCAGCTGTTGGATATATGTATGACCTAGAGGCCATTATGTGATAGTGGATGTATTTATACATGTATATATATATATATTCAGTGTACATTCTTGCTCGACATGATTGTATGCTATCTGGTTCTACTTTATCTGACATGTTGATTTGATCATGCTTTTATTCATTCATACATGTTGATAAAGCCCTGAGGACATTGGCTTGACTACTGTGATTATGATGAAGATCATACTAGTGGGACATCAGTAGTTTATAAGCATATCCTAGAATGTCCCTAGTCGCAGGTGTATCGAGACGGGACATCGATATACCAGAGTAGACTAGCGTATATGACACTAGACCCATATGATGGGCGATGGATGTTCCTAAATTCATCGATGTTTGACATCGAGATCGTATACGGGTGCTCTATGGTGACTGGGTGCACTTGACGGACTCGCCGAGAACACCTATATGGAATTATATCTATCGTCGTATAGCAGGTCTCTGGTGACACTGGTACAGGTTAGTCTGTAGACCCGAGATCGTCATAGAGTCTTGTGTGTTCTCCCACTGTACTTTGATTACCACCCAACCACAGCTCTACTGAGTCGTGTAAACAGGTGGCCGTTGGGTACAGTCCCGAGACACACGAAGGCGATGAGCGATAGGAGGGGTTTCGTCTCTCCCGGTATTGGGAGTTGATGTTGTGCTGTGCTCGACTGGCTATATCAGTAAGTCCCTGGCCAGGGCTGTTGAGATTTGCTGATAAGTGTTATCAGTAGTTTCTCGATTTGTTATAGACCTTTCATCGGCACGACTTATTGAGTTATTGGGGTCGATGTTACCATCCCTAGACTCGATATGCAGCATATCTGACAAAGAGACCGGACTGTACGGTAGTGTTGCCGGTTGGCTCGACGGGAGTTGTAACAGGTTCGCTTGTTTTCTTCTGATCGCTCAATACCCGGGTGGCCGTTACGTTTAGCTGACCGCTTGCGGCTTGGGGGTGCTTGATATGATCATCACCCATTGCCGGCGTATTGACGAGTCTTAGAGTCCCAAAAAGGAGTCACCTAGTCTAGGCGAAAAGTTGTGGTGCGCATATGCGATATGTGCGTGGACCCAGTTAAAATGCGCGTATGAGATACCGTATATTAATCGGGCGGCTTGCTTTTGGTCGGGTCGTATGTGATATGACCGGGTTGATAAATCAAGTGTTGATATATCATTTAACCATTAGTTTCTCACTTGAAATCCTTTCTTGTCTTTATGCATGCATGTATGCACTCATTCTCATTCATTCTCATTGTTGCGCATAGGATGTGCATGCACACATACATGCATACATAAAGGTTATCATGGTTGTATATATAGGAGATGGTGGCAATATAAGACTCACACCTTATAATTATATATATATATGGAAATATATTGCATTTGTTTCAAAACAAAAGAAAAGAAAAAGGTTAATACATGATTATCTTCTACACTCTTCTTTGAACTAACCATGCTCACTGACTTTTTAACCATGTGTTAATCTTTCTTTTATGTTTTTACTCAAGTGCAATAATATCTATATAATGTAACTATGGTTTGAGATGAAGAGTTGAAAATATATATACTTATATTTTCTATTTTTCACAACACAATTATCATTCTCGTGATATTTCAAAAGCCATCATCTTCTTCCTCCTTGCTCTTTTGCTCTCTAGATTTCTCAAGTGAGCAAAATACTCATCAAGTTAGGATTTTGAAGTGAGAAAACCAACCACAACACCATTCTACACTATTCTTGCCCGCTTGTGAAGAGTGTTAGCTTCCATTTTCTTATCTTGATCTTGCGAAGTTACAAGCTTGGACAAAGAGGACTCCGGGTGGATCATCGTGGACCTAGAGGTTCTCAAGCGGACGTTTTCCAACCCCCAAGTAGCCGAGGAGTCTAGCGTAGGGAGATACAAAGGTTGTACTCTCAAAACCCTAGCTTTATCTACATGTGATGATGTGAATGTTTAAGCAACCCTAAAATTCTAGTGTTGATTCTTTTCATGTTCACTTAGCACCTTAAAAATTTAATTTTGAGACATGTGATGCTTGCAAACCCATCATGAGGTTCTAGGTAAACCTAACATTGGTATCAGAGCTAACCTAGAACTTTAGGCGACATTTTAACGAAGTTAAAACTCCGATCGAACCAAAATACGGATTTGTAGAACCCTCTCTGGACAATTTCTGAAACTGTGGTTTTTCCAGAATTAAAAATACTTAAAAAATACAGCAGGAAAATCTAAGAAACACTATGAAATACGAAGCCATGAGCCGTATAAGCCGCCGCGGAACCGCGGCCATACCTTGCTTGGGCCACGGCTCCGCGCCTGTACAGAGGCTTCATAACTTCTTATTTACACAGTAATGCCTATACCTGCTTGTATATTGTTCTAGGTATGTTTAATCTGATTCATGTGTTGAATATTCTAGGGATGGTTTTGGACTCGGTGATTCAATCGAAATTTTAATTTCATGCCTTTTTCCGTTTAATTTAGAAAGTATTGAATTGTTCGAACGAGTATCATTTACTCACGTTTTCACGGGGTTTAAATCTTTCGGAAATACGTGCAAGTTTTGTGGTGGACCCTCTATAAGACAACAAACCTTAACTAGATTATGTGACCGTCTTGAACTGCCTTTTGAACCTTAGGGCTTGAGGTAGTATGGCGTGCCACATGTGAGGCGTTGGCTTGACCCTTCTACGGCTGGACCGCTATTACTGTGACAACTTCCGGGTTTTTTGAACTCCGCTCAAGTGTTGAGCTTTAGGAAATTTTGGTTATTTGATTATTCGATCGAAATGTTTTATACTGTCTATTTATCTAGAATGTGATACAATATGTGGAATTCATATAGTTAGGCATGAAATGCGAGGTATGTGATATCTCGGATTTACTATGTCTAAAGAGAATGTGGATTCCAAATATTGTAATTTTACACTTTCTTTTCTGTGACCGTAAGTGTAGTATGTCGCATATCGCCGGTTTCGTTGCTATACATCAACGACAATCGGGGTACGCATACTTACTTACGTTGATGATAAATAATATAATGTGTTGCTGAGATATGATGTGCAGGATTGTCGCAATTGAATAGCCGGGGGTTTTATGTGAGATAAAAGTTTTATTTTTCATTCATGTAAAATTCAAATGTAATGTAATATTCTTTTATTTAGGGCACTTCCGGGTTGAGATTGATGTCACCATTGTTGTATATTATTTACTTTTCCGCATTAGGATAGACCCAAGGAGGGGAGCACAAGTGACCGGGTTCTGGGGTTTAGTGGGAGGCCATCTCGAGGCGTCGAGACCGAGTCTCCTAAACTCCAGGATTGGTAGGGTCGCTTGCCGCTCTCGTTGGGGTCTAGGGGTGTAGGCTTGGCTATTCATCGCGACTGTGGAATCCGTATTTTCTATTGTTGGCTAAATACTAAATACGGACATCCTAGTATATACCACACTATATATATATGTTTCTGCTGTCTGTGTTATGTGATATCTGAGACGAATGATATTAGTTGTATGTATGCCCTAGAGGCCAGTATTGTACAGATGATGTATATTATATTGGATGCTTGGACATATATAGAGATGACTTTCTTACTCGATATGATAGTATGCTATCTGGTTACTCTTTATCTTAACATGTACACTTGTCTCTTTAAACTGTCTTAAAGTTACATGTTGATAAAGCCCTTAGGATGTGTACTTGACTATCTGGACTATGATGCAGATCATACTAGTGGGGACGTGGTAGTCCATAAGTACATCCTTCAAGGTCCCTAGTCATGGGTGTATCGAGACAGGGCATCGATATACCAGAGTAGACTAGCGTATACGCTTCTCGACCCATGAGATGGGCGATGGATGATCCCATATCCATTGGTGTTTGACATCAGAGATGGTATACGGGTGCTCAGTGGAGACTGGGTACACAGGACGGACTCGCCGAGAACTCCCAGATGGTATTATACCTCACGTCAGATGGCTGTTCTCAGGTGACACTTGTGCAGGTTAGTCTGTAGACCCGAGATCGTCATAGAGTCTTGTGTGATTCCCACTGTGCTTTGATCTCCACCTTACCACGTCCATGAGGGCGTGCAAAACGGTGGTCTTTGGGTACAGTCCCGAGTCACATGGAGGCAATGAGCGATAGGAGGGGTTTCGTCTCTCCCGGTATTGGGAGTTGATGTTGCGCTGTGCTCGATTGGCCGTAACAGGGAAGTCCCTGGCCAGGGCTGATAAGAGATTTGCTGGTAAGTGTTACCAGTAGTTTCTCGACCCGTTATGAGCCTCACATCGGCACGACTTATCGGTTATTGGGGTCTGACGTTTACCACCCCTAGATTTGATATGCGACGTATCAGACGAACAGACCGGACTGTACGGTAAGTGTTACTGGTTGGATTCACAGGAGTGTGAGCGGGCTAGCTCGTCGATATTCTGATCGCTCAATACCCGGATGGCCGTTACGTTTAGCAGACCGCTTGCGGCTTGTGGGTGCTTGATATGATCATCATCTTCTACCGGCGTATTGACGAGTCTTTAGAGTCCTACACAGAGGTTTCCTGGCTCAAGCGAAACGAAATAAGAGCTCATATGAGATATGTGCAGGACCGAATAATGCGTGTATGTGATACCGCATTTCATTCTCACGATATATGTTTCGATTGGTTATATTCGATATGACCTAGTTATCGAATCATTGATTCGATAAATCGATACATAAGATACTAGTCGGTTATATGCGATATGACCGGATCGTTAAATCAAGTGTTGATTTAACGATTTAATGTATAATTATATATTTGATATACTACATTGCATTAACTAGTATTGGTTCACTTTATATGGATTTTCCCACTTGATGTGCAAGAAGTATATGTGATATACTTTTGTGCACATATTTGTATCATGTTTGATGATACTTGATCTTGTTGTTAAGTATAAAGAACTAAACCATGGTTAAGTGTTGATTAGGGTTTTGCATTTTCATTTATTTATTTATTTGAAAAAGGATTATGATGAGAATGGTGGCTTTCTTTGTTTTAAGTTGAAGCTTCATGAAGCTTTGACTTTTGTAACCATTCTTGTCCTCATGCTTAACCCTAACTCTCCAAATGACCATGGTTTATTCTCTACACTTAACCCTAGTTAGATTATGATAAGTATGGATTTTTCTTTTCATTTTAAATAACTTATCATAAAACTAGCTTCATCTTCTCCTTCTTCTTGAAGATAGAAACCTTGATGCCATCAATGGCAACTTGAGTTCTAGTGAGAGAAATCCAATTCTAAAGTGAACCCACCTCCTATTTCTTCACCCTCTACCTCTTGCCAAGTTGTTTTGGGTGTTTTCTTCACAAGTTTCACAACTTTGTGAAGTCGGAGCTTGAACTTGTGATGCCTCGACGTAGATCGTCTTTGACACGAAGCCGACGACCTAGCTCGCCCGTTTCTCCGATGAAGCCGATGATTGAGTTCGGGATTCATGATGGACAGCGAGAGGACACCCACGTGGAGCTAAGGAAGTGGAGAACCGGATCTACAATGTTTGTAACATCTAACTTTTAGTTAAGTAGTTAACTAGATTATCTTTTCGCCTAAACTTCTAGGCAACGATCCGTATTAGGGTTTCTCGGCACCCATAATTTTTGAAAATGGCATGGTTGATGCCTTGTGAGACTTCATTAGAGTGCCTAGGATCCCTACAGTGGTATCAGAGCCTAGCTAGAGCCTTAGGCGAAGTCTAGACGGAGTTTGAAGTCCGAACGAACCCGAAACCCTAAAACCCATGAGCTCTCTGGACTTTTTCTAAAATCTGGGATTTTTCAATATTAAAAATGCTTAAAAAATTCAGCAGGGAATTCTAAGAATTACGGTGCAATTTGTTTTCAATGAACAGTGTAATACGCGGCGAAACCGCGGCCTAAGCCAGATTAGACGGCGGTTCCGCGGCTAAAGAATGACGTCAGCCTTCCTCCTCTGCACAGTAATTCATAGTTTCTGCAGCTGAGTTTTATGGGTATTTTTAATAATTATTATAGAGTTGAATTTTCTGGGGTGTTTTAGAGCTTCGGTGTTTCGACCGGATTATCAAACTTCGTCTTTGTGTTTTTCCGGATAATTTTTGAATTTGTTAAAAAAGTTCGACCGGATATAAATACCCAACTTTTCCCCTGTCGGGAAATTTCCAAGTGTTGGATTTTTCCGTAGTTTAACGACGTTCTAAGTAGTGCAAGTAACGCGATGGACCCTCTAGAAGACAAGAAACCTTAACTCGATTATGTGACCGTCTTGAACTGCCCTTTGAACCTTCGGGTTTGGGGCAGTACGGCGTGCCACATGTGAGGCGTTGGCTTGACCCTTCTACGGCTGGACCGTTGGTACTGAAGCACGAACTGAATGTTGCTAGACTTATTTCATGTGTTGAGCTGTATCGGGAAAACTTGGGTATTCGACTGTTCGTTCGGAAAGTTTAACATTTTCTGTTTATCCGGAATGGGATACAATAATTGGAATTCACAAACAGTTATGAGATAACTGAATGAATGTTATAAATCTAGCGGTTTAGTTTCATTTGATATTGAAAAGAGTTTTCGATAATGAGACTAAAATGCGGGATTTATAGCTGTTAGGCATGTGATGTCTATGTATTTCATTTGATTAGGCATGCGATGTCTAAAGAGGTTGCGGATTCCAACTGTTGTAGTTTTACACTTTCTTTTCTGTGACCGTAAGTGTAGTATGTTCATATCGCCGGTTTCGTTGCTATACGTCAACGACAATTGGGGTATGCATACTTACTTACGTTGATGACATGTGATGTTATGTGTTGCTGGATATGTTATATTGGATCGTCGTGTTCGAATAGCCTGGGGTTTTTATGTGAGATGAGTGTTTTTCATTTTCATTCATGTAAAAACTTGTATGTAATATTCTTTTTATTTGGGGCACTTCCAGTTAGCGGAAGTTGTCACCTTTTGTATATTATTTACTTTTCCGTATTAGGATAGACCTAAGGAGGGGAGCACAAGTAACCGAGTTCTGGGGTTCAGTGGGAGACCAACTCGAGGAGTCGAGTCCGGGTCTCCTAACCCTAGAATTGGCAGGGTTGCTTGCCGCTCTCGTAGGGGTCTAGGGGTATGGGATTGGCTATTCATCACGACCGTGGAATCCGTGTTTTATACTGGCTCGTATTGAAAACACGGACGTCCTAGTATATCCAATGTTTCATATGTTTCTTCTGCTGCGATATCTGTGATGTGATCATGTGATGTTCTGTGATGGATACAGTATATAGTATATATGATATATTATATAGACGTTACTTATGTTTTGCACCCGTACTAGCCCTGCCCTGCTCTGTCGTTAGTTACCTAACCTAACGGTGCACGAGGGGACATCGAGGCGAATGCGGATGGCATAAGTGTACGTCGTATTTATCTATGATGTTTAGGTATTTAAATGATGGGACTTCATTAATGTGATTAATGAAAGAAAAGAAACCAAATGATGTTGTAGAATCAAATTTTAAATTAAACAGGTAGCTACAGTTCTTGCTTTGCATACCGGTATATATGATATACCCTGCACCTTATTCGATGAGGAAAGGACCGAGATCCCTTCACCAGGAGTGACTCCTTTAGCGATAACTGGCAGATGCTACACACTCGGTTTGACTTTTGATTGCTTCTATAGTTTCTGCTTTGCACAGTGATATATATGATATATCCCGCACCTCATTCGACGAGGAAAGTGCCGACGATCCCTTCACCTGGAGTGACCCCTTTAGCAAAACTAGAAAAGCCTCAAAATCACTCCATTTCAAAACTATATTTGATCCTACAACGATATCAAGTTCATTACGCAATAGGTTTTCTGAAAACATGCATAGCCCTCCGTCATTTCAGATAAGTACTAATTAGTATTCGTGCTGCGTTAGTTTGGCATTCGTCAAGGCGTAGTGTACGGTAGCTAACTAGTATTTATCTGCTTATGCATATGATGCAGATTGGATTAGGGTATTCGTACGGCATTGTTTGGCATTCGTCAAGGGTCGTGCGGGTGGGTTTAATTCAATCAAGAAATGTTCGGGTTGAACTTGACTAGTGCACTATGGGTTGTTTGGCATTCGTCAAGGTCATAGAACACTAGGGGTAAAATATTATCGGGAATTTCAAGTGTTGAAATTTGCAATGAGATTGCATACCTTCTATGAGATAGTTGGATCCCGATACCCACTGCGAGTAAGAGTTACTCCTGGGAGAGTTTTACACATTACAATTAGCTGATCAAGTAGGTGTCTAGAAAGGTGTCAACGAGGTTACGCCTCTGGGAAAACGAGGTTTACATTAATTAGGTTCGTGCGAAAGCACGGGGGACCTCCCTCAAAGTACCGACACTGGCCTGGCTGAAAGATTGGCGAATTTGTAGTGTGTAATTAATCCCGGCTAGTCTTTCCTTTTAGGGTTTGAAGGAAGATTTGATAAAAAGCAGTGGGAGCCATCCTGATTAGATAAGATAATAACCAATCTGATCTTGCACGAGCATACGCTAAAGTGTTTTCTTCTCTCTCTCTCCAGGTAGCGACCATTTCATGCCCTAATAAAGATAATAATATGGATGTATTGACCGAACCCGCATGTTATGCTGTGCAGGGGAACGTTGAACCCGTTCTATCTTATAAGAGTTATAAGAATGAACAGGAAACAGGAGAATATCTGGATTCTCACACCGCCCAAAAGGAGAACATGCATGTTGATGCATCATCTTCGGGTGTGTTTGTCCTTGAGAACTGTTTCTCAGTTCACCCTACGTCCTGGGTATTGGATACCTGATCAGGATCCCATATATGTAAGATGTTACATGGGCTACGGAAAGGTAGAGAACTGGGAAAAGGTGATCATTCCGTTCAAGTAGGGAATGGGGCAAATGTTGCAGCCAAAGCAGTTGGCGAATATCACCTAGTATTACCAAGTGGTGATACAATAATTCTGAATGAGTGCTATTATATACCAAACATGATGTGCAACATTATATCAGTTTCTTTATTGAGTAAAGAAGGATATAATTTTGTAGTAAAGGATAATGTTATGAACATATTCCTGGATCAAAAGTTGATTGCATCAGGCTCGCTATATAATGGCATATTCATTCTAAATCAAAATACAGTCCTCAATATACAAAACACACACAAGAGGAAATGTTCAGAAATGAACGAATCCTTCTTGTGGCATTGTAGACTTGGTCATATCAATGCGACACGACCGGCTAAGTTACATAAGGATGGTTATTTGAATCCGTTCGAATTATCATCTTATGATACTTGCCATTCATGTCTCAAAGGAAAAATGACCAAAGCTCCGTTTAGTGGACACGGAGAAAGAATTACTGAACTCTTAGGACTAGTACATAGTGATGTATGCGGTCCCATGTCTACCCATGCCAGGAACGGTTCTTCCTACTTCATTACATTCACTGACGATCTCTCTAGATACGGGCATGTGTTCCTTTTGAAACACATGTCTGAAGCTTTTGAGAAATTCAGAGAATATAAGCAAGAGGTAGAGAACCAAACGGGCAAAAGTATTAAGATCCTTCGATCTGATCGAGGAGGAGAATACTTGAGCAATGAGTTCCAAGATTGTCTAAAAGAGAATGGGATTCTCTCTCAGCTTACTCCACCTTATACACCACAGCACAACGGTGTATCGGAATGAAGGAATCGCACCCTATTAGATATGGTGCGTTCAATGATGAGTACAGCTGAGTTACCTATTTCCTTCTGGGGGTATGCGCTTGAGACAGCCATACACCTATTGAACATGGTTCCTACCAAATCAGTGCCTACCACTCCATATGAGATATGGAAAGGGAAGAGACCATCTCTTAAGTATGTTAAGATATGGGGTTGTCCAGCCTATGTCAAAAGACAAAATCCGGAAAAACTCGAGGCGAGATCAGTCTTATGTAAGTTTGTAGGATATCCCAAAAATTCACAAGGGTATATCTTCTACCACCCCGAGGAACAAAAGGTGTTTGTTTCTCGACATGCCACTTTCTTAGAAAAAGGTTTTCTTATGAAACAGATTAGTGGCATTGAGGTAGAACTGGAAGAGGTTCCAGCAACACAAACAATAACTGAAGATTTAGTAGAACCAGAGGATTCAGTAGTACCCGACGAACCCCAGCCTCTCCGCCGATCTAGCAGGGCTTCTCGTCCACCTGAGAGATACTACGGTTTTCTCATTGACGGTGGAAGTGAAGATTGCATCATGGAGGATGATGACCCAACTAGCTTCGAGCAGGCCATCATGAGTAGGGACTCAGTGAAATGGCTGGATGCTATGCGGTCCGAGATGGAATCCATGTACACCAACAAAGTATGGACTTTGGAAATTGCTCCTGAAGGGGTAAAACCCATTGGGAGCAAGTGGATCTTTAAGAAGAAACTTGGTGTAGATGGGAAGGTGGAGACTTTCAAAGCTATACTTGTTGCAAAGGGTTTTCGTCAAAGACCAGGTGTGGACTACGACGAAACCTTTTCTCCAGTGGCTATGCTTAAATCCATCCGGATCATGCTTGCCATCGCTGCATATCATGATTACGAAATCTGGCAAATGGATGTTAAGACCGCCTTTCTAAATGGTGATTTAGAAGAGTGCGTGTACATGACTCAGCCAGAGGGCTTCGTAGACAGTGGGAGCAGTGGAAAGGTGTGCAAGCTGCTTAAATCCATTTATGGATTAAAGCAAGCATCGCGGTGTTGGAACATCTGCTTTGATGTCGTTATCAAAGAGTTTGATTTCGTCAAAAATCCAGATGAACCTTGTATCTACAAGAAGGTGGCAGAGAGTAAGGTTGTCTTCCTCGTATTGTACGTGGACGACATACTCTTGATAGGAAATGATATTCCTATGCTGCAATCGGTCAAGCTCTTCTTATCACAAAGATTCTCAATAAAAGATCTTGGTGATGCCTCCTGCATATTGGGGATCAGGATCTATAGAGATAGATCCAAACGGATACTGGGATTGTCCCAATCCAGGTACATTGACACCATACTAAAGAGGTTTAGTATGGAAGAATCCAAGTGTGGGAACTTGCCCACGATCTCTGGAGTCACTCTCTCCAAACAGATGTCTCCCAAGACTGATTTGGAGAGAGCTCGCATGCAAGGGATACCCTATGCTTCGGCAGTAGGCTCTATCATGTACGCGATGCTATGTACCAGACCCGATGTTGCATACTCACTAAGTGTAGTGAGCAGGTATCAAGCTGATCCTGGAGAGAGTCACTGGACAGCTGTGAAGAGCATTCTCATGTACTTACGAAGGACTAAAGAGATGCTCTTGGTGTATGGTAACGGAGAACTCCAAGTGGAGTCCTTTACCGATTCGAGCTTCCAGAGTGATAAGGACGACTCTAAGTCGCAGTCGGGCTTTGTCTTTACCCTTTACGGAGGGGCGGTTAGCTGGAAGAGTTCCAAGCAGGAAACCGTGGCAGACTCGACGATGGAGGCTGAATACATCGCTGCCAACGATGCTGCCAAAGAGGCTGTCTGGATCAAGAAGTTCATTACTGAACTTGGAGTGGTTCCATCCATTGAGCATCCAATACCTTTGTATTGCGATAACAATGGAGCGGTGGCTTTGGCCAAGGAACCCAGGTCCCATCAGCGATCCAGGCATATTCTGAGGCGGTATCACCTAATCCGGGAGATAGTTGATCGCCGAGAGATCGAGGTCAGGAGGGTTGACACGAAGAACAACACGGCGGATCCACTCACGAAGGCCATTCCCCAGATACAGTTTGAGAGACTCTTCGGGATGCTCGGTATGCGATACTACAGCAGCTGGCCCTAGTGCAAGTGGGAGATTGTTAGTTGTATGTATGCCCTAGAGGCCAGTATTGTACAGATGATGTATATTATATTGGATGCATGGACATATATAGAGATGACTTTCTTGCTCGATATGATAGTATGCTATCTCGTTACTCTTTATCTTAACATGTACACTTGTCTCTTTAAACTGTCTTAAAGTTACATGTTGATAAAGCCCTTAGGATGTGTACTTGACTACCTGGACAATGATGCAGATCATACTAGTGGGGACGTGGTAGTCCATAAGTACATCCTTCAAGGTCCCTAGTCGTGGGTGTATCGAGACAGGGCATCGATATACCAGAGTAGACTAGCGTATACGCTTCTCGACCTATGAGATGGGCGATGGATGATCCCATATCCATTGGTGTTTGACATTAGAGATGGTATACGGGTGCTCAGTGGAGACTGGGTACACTGGACGGACTCGCCGAGAACTCCCAGATGGTATTATACCTCACGTCAGATGGCAGTTCTCAGGTGACACTTGTGCAGGTTAGTCTGTAGACCCGAGATCGTCATAGATTCTTGTGTGATTCCCACTGTGCTTTGATCTCTACCTTACCACGTCCATTAGGGCATGCAAAATGGTGGTCTTTGGGTACAGTCCCGAGTCACATGGAGGCAATGAGCGATAGGAGGGGTTTCGTCTCTCCCGGTATTGGGAGTTGATGTTGCGCTGTGCTCGATTGGCCGTAACAGGGAAGTCCTTGGCCAGGGCTGATAAGAGATTTGCTGGTAAGTGTTACCAGTAGTTTCTCGACCCGTTATGAGCCTCACATCGGCACGACTTATCGGTTATTGGGGTCTGACGTTTACCACCCCTAGACTTGATATGCGACGTATCAGACGAACAGACCGGACTGTACGGTAAGTGTTACTGGTTGGATTCACAGGAGTGTGAGCGGGCTAGCTCGTTGATCTTCTGATCGCACAATACCCGGATGGCCGTTACGTTTAGCAGACCGCTTGCGGCTTGTGGGTGCTTGATATGATTATCATCTGCTACCGGCGTATTGACGAGTCTTTAGAGACCTACACAGAGGTTTCCTGGCTCAAGCGAAACAAAATAGGAGCGCATATGAGATATGTGCAGGACCGAGAATAATGCGTGTATGTGATACCGCATTTCATTCTCGCGATATATGTTTCGATTGGTTATATTCGATATGACCTAGTTATCGAATCATTGATTCGATAAATCGATACATAAGATACTAGTCGGTTATTTGCGATATGACCGGATCATTAAATCAAGTGTTGATTTAATGATTTAATGTATAATTATATATTTGATATACTACATTGCATTAACTAGTATTGGTTCACTTTATATGGATTTTCTCACTTGATGTGCAAGAAGTATATGTGATATACTTTTGTGCACATATTTGTATCATGTTTGATGATACTTGATCTTGTTGTTAAGTATAAAGAATAAAACCATGGTTAAGTGTTGATTAGGGTTTTGCATTTTCATTTATTTATTTATTTGAAAAAGGATTATGATGAGAATGGTGGCTTTCTTTGTTTTAAGTTGAAGCTTCATGAAGCTTTGACTTTTGTAACCATTCTTGTCCTCATGCTTAACCCTAACTCTCCAAATGACCATGGTTTATTCTCTACACTTAACCCTAGTTAGATTATGATAAGTATGGATTTTTCTTTTCATTTTAAATAACTTATCATAAAACTAGCTTCATCTTCTCCTTCTTCTTGAAGATAGAAACCTTGATGCCATCAATGGCAACTTGAGTTCTAGTGAGAGAAATCCAATTCTAAAGTGAACCCACCTCCTATTTCTTCACCCTCTACCTCTTGCCAAGTTGTTTTGGGTGTTTTCTTCACAAGTTTCACAACTTTGTGAAGTCGGAGCTTGTACTTGTGATGCCTCGACGTAGATCGTCTTTGACACGAAGCCGACGACCTAGCTCGCCCGTTTCTCCGATGAAGCCGATGATTGAGTTCGGGATTCATGATGGACAGCGAGAGGACACCCACGTGGAGCTAAGGAAGTGGAGAACCGGATCTACAAAGGTTGTAGCATCTAACTTTTAGTTAAGTAGTTAACTAGATTATCTTTTCGCCTAAACTTCTAGTCAACGATCCGTATTAGGGTTTCTCGACACCCATAATTTTTGAAAATGGCATGGTTGATGCCTCGTGAGACTTCATTAGAGTGCCTAGGATCCCTACAAATGATATATTATATATGAGATATATAGTAGACGTTGCTTATGTTTTACACCCGCGCTAGTCCCGTCTTGGTATGCCGTTAGTTAAGTAACTTAACGGTGCATAACGGAACATTGCGGCGAATACAGATGGCATAAGCGTACGTTGTATTTTCGTTTCTTTTCTGTGATTGGCTTAAGGACTTAAATGATGGGACTACATTAATATGATTAATGTAAAGAAAATAAACCTAAAAAGATGTTGTAGAATCGGATTTGAAAACCACTCGGCTCTTCATGAAAAAGCTATATTTCAAAACTGCGGAGCTCAAGCCACTCCTTTTGAAAACCATTTGATTCTACAATGATATCAAGTTCAAAGCGTTAACGATTTTCTTAAAAATCATCCCCAACCATCCGTCATTTTAGGAAGTAGAGTACTTAGTATGCGTGCTACGTTTGTTGACCTTAGCCAAGGCGTAGTATACAGTAGCTAAGTGATGTCTTCCTACAATGCATATGATGCAGATTAATTGGAACGGGCATATGACTTTGTTGACCTTAGCCAAGGGTCATGTAAACGGGTCTGATTAATCAAGAAATGACGGGCTAAACTTGACTAGTACTTGTGATTTGTTGACCATAGCCAAGGTCATAGGTACTAGGGGTAAAGATCACATCGGGAATTTCAAGTGTTAAGATTTGCAATGAGATTGCATACCTTCCATATGATGGTTGGATCCCGATCCCACAGTGGGACAATAGTTGCTCCTAGGAGAGTTTTACAGTTTACAATTAGCTAACTCATTAGGTGTCTAGAAAGGTGTTAACGGGGCTACGCCTCTGGGAAAACGAGGTTTACTTTAATTAGGTCCGTGCGAAAGCAAGGGGAACCTCCCTCAAGTACTGACACTGGCCTGGCTGAACGGTTAGCGAAGTTGTAGACTGTAATTAATCCTGGCTAGTTTTCTTTTTAAGGTTTGAAAGAAAAACTTGATTAAAGCAGTGGGAGACATCGATTTGACAATATAATAACCAATCTGATCTTTGCAAGAGCTTTCGCTAAGTGTATTCTTTTCTCTCTCTTAATGGCAGATACCAATGACTAGACTCAAGCTTCTACTAGATAAAAACAAATTGAATGGGACCAATTATAAAGACTGGCTGAGGAATCTGAAAATAGCCTTGACTTATGATAAAGTATCATATGTCCTCACGGCTTCAGCCCCGCCCGTCCCAGGTCCAAAATCCTCAGTTGCGGACATTGAAGTCCGCAAGACATGGGACACTGACTGTGCCACGGCCAAATGCCTCACGCTTGCATCGATGGACAACACACATCAAAAGCAGCACGAGAATATGGACATTCAAACCATATTCCTTCATACAAAGGAGTTGTATGGAGAGCAATCCCACATATTACGATACGAAGCATCAAAGAAATTGTTTCAGATGCGAATGGCCCCTGGCACATCAGTAGGAGACCATGTTCTGAAAATGATAGCACTCATAGAAGAGCTTGAGGACCTTGGATGGACAATGGACAATGAACAATATACTGATATTATTCTGCAGTCCCTCCCCTCCACCTTTGCTCAGTTCATAGTTAACTTCAACATGCATAACATGGAGAGGGAACTACCTGAACTCCATAATATGTTAAGGAGTGCAGAGAGCATACTGAAATCAATGAAAACTCCCGTTATGACTGTTAGACAATCTTCCTCTTCTCGCCCAAAGGCTAAGGCCAAAGGAAAGAAAAAGAAGAAGCCCACCAATCCTAAGGGTGGAGTTAAAAAGGTGAAGGGAAAGGAAAAGTCCAAAGCTGGAGACTCGGGGAAAGGGGAATGTTTTCATTGCTATAAAACAGGACATTGGAAGCGCAACTGTACGGAGTACTTGAATCTCAAGAGGAAGCATGGGGATGCTTCTGCTTCAGGTGTGTTTGTGACAGAAAACTGTTTTTCAATAAACTCTGCTTCCTCGGTATTAGATACCAGTTCAGGTTTTCACATTTGCATCTCTATGCAGGGGCTGAGAAATAGCAAAGTTTTGAAGACAGGTGACCATACTCTCCGCGTTGGAAATGGTTCCAATGTACCTACAGTCGCAGTGGGAGAGTATCACTTGGGGTTGCCATCTGGATGTATTTTGATTTTGAATCCATGTTATTTTGTACCAAGTATGCTATGTAATATAATATCCGTTTCTTTGTTGGACAATGAAGGATATAATTTTGTGTTGCAGAACAATGTTATGAACATTCACCTAAATCAAATGTTGGTTGGGTATGGTACGCTTAATAATGGAATATATGTCCTAAATCAACACACGGTTTTCAGTATACAACACACTAATAAAAGAAAACTTTCAGAATTAAATGAAGCTTTTCTTTGGCATTGTAGACTTGGTCATATTAACGAAACAAGACTATACAAGTTACACAAAGATGGATATTTAAACTCTTTTGAATATAAATCTTATGCGACTTGCCAGTCTTGTATCAAGGGTAAAATGACCAAAACTCCGTTTACCGGGAATGGAGAAAGAGCTACCCGGCTCATAGGACTCATACATAGTGATGTATGTGGGCCATTGTCTACACAAGCTAGAGGCGGTTTTTCTTACTTCATTACTTTCACTGACGATTTCTCAAGATTCGGTCATGTTTTATTAAAGCACAAATCCGAAGCTTTCGAGAAATTCACTGAATATAAACAAGAAGTAGAAAAACAAACCGGCTTGAGTACCAAAATGCTTCGATCAGATCGAGGTGGGGAGTACCTCGGTACAGAATTTGCAAACTTCCTAAAGGAGAATGGGACTCTCTCAACTTACTCCTCCTTAGACACCACAGCACAACGGTGTGTCTGAACGACGGAATCGGACCCTATTAGATATGGTCCGTTCCATGATGAGTGATGCTGAGTTACCTGTCTCATTTTGGGGGCATGCATTGGAGACTGCAGCATTTCTTTTGAACAGGGTTCCAACCAAAACCGTGTCTACCACGCCATATGAGATATGGCATGGAAAGAGACCATCTCTTAAGAGAATTAAGATTTGGGGTTGCCCGGCCTCTGTTAAAAAGAAGAATCCGGAAAAACTCGAGACACGGTCAGTCATGTATAATTTTGTGGGATATCCAAAGAACTCTTATGGATATCTTTTCTACCACAAGGTGGAACAAAAGGTGTTTGTTTCTCAGCATGCCACATTCTTGGAAAAAGTGTTTTTCACAGATAAAGATGATGGCAATGTGGTGGATCTAGAAGAGATTCTAGAGACACAAACTACAAATGACGACTTGGTTGAACCGGCTGTTGCAATAGAAACTGATGAACCTCGGCCACTCCGTAGGTCTGATAGGACTTCTCGCCCACCGGAGAGGTACTACGGTTTCCTCATTGATGGTGACAGAGAAGACTGCATCATGGAGGATGATGATCCTACCAGTTTTCAGCAAGATATCACGAGTGGTGACTCTGTGAAGTGGCTGGATGCCATGAGATCCGGAATGGAGTCCATGTACACCAACAAAGAATGGACTTTGTACATTGTACCCCCTAGGGTAAAACCGGTGGGGTGCAAATGGATCCTTAAAAGAAAGATTGGTGTGGATGGGCAGGTAAAGACCTATAAGGCAAGACTTGTGGCGAAGGGTTTTCGTCAAAGACCAGGTTTGGACTATGACGAGACTTTTTCGCCCGTAGCCATGCTTAAATCCATTCGGATCCTACTTGCTATTGCTGCTCACTACGACTATGAAATCTGGCAGATGGACATTAAAACGGCATTTCTAAATGGAGATTTAGAAGAATGCGTTTATATGGATCAGCCGGAGGGCTTCATTGACAGTGGGAGCAGCAGGAAAGCATGTAGATTGCTTAAATCCATATATGGGTTAAAGCGGGCATCACGGAGTTGGAACATCTGTTTCGATGATGTTATCAAAGAGTTTGATTTCATCAAAAATCCAGATGAACCTTGTGTTTATAAGACGGCTGTAGGGAGAGCTGTCACATTCCTCGTATTGTACGTGGATGACATTCTTCTGATAGGAAATGGCATTCCTATGCTACAGTCGGTCAAATCTTTCTTATCACTAAGGTTCTACATGAAGGACCTGGGTGATGCCACATACATCCTGGGCATTAGGATCAATAGGGATAGATCCAAGAGGTTGTTGGGATTGTCCCAAACTAGGTACGTTAACACCATCCAAAAAAGGTTTAGTATGGAAGACTCCAAGCGGGGTGCCTTACCCGCTTTCCATGGGGTTACTCTCTCCAAGGAATCTTGCCCAAAGACCGATGAAGAGAGAGCTCGCATGAGCATTATACCCTATGCTTCGGCAGTAGGATCTATAATGTAGGCGATGTTATGTACATGCCCAGATGTAGCTTATGCACTTATTGTTGTAAGCAGGTATCAATCCAACCTAGGGGAGAATCACTGGATAGCTGTGAAGAACATTCTTAAGTACTTGCGAAGGACTAAAGAATTGTTCTTGGTGTATGGTAATGGAGATCTCCAAATGGAGGCCTTTACCGATTCAAGCTTCCAGAGCGATAAGGACGACAACAAATCTATCTCTGGGTTTGTATTTACCCTCAATGGAGGGGCGGTAAGTTGGAAGAGTTCCAAACAGGATACCATTGCAGACTCTAAGATGGAAGCTGAGTACATTGCTGCGAATGATGCCCCCAAGGAAGCCGTCTGGATGAGGAAGTTCATCTCGGAGCTAGGAGTAGTTCCAACCATTATTGATCCAATACCATTATATTGTGATAATAATGGGGCTATGGCATTAGCCAAGGAGCGCAGGTCCCATCTGCGGTCCAGACACATCCTGAGGCGCTTTCATTTGATCCGGGAGATTGTAGATCGCCGCGAGATCGAGATTAAGAGAGTAGACATGAAGAATAACGCCGCGGATCCACTCACCAAGGCCCTCCCTCAGCCGCAGCATGAGCGACTTTTTGAGATGTTGGGTATGAGATACGCCAATAACTGGCCTTAGTGCAAGTGCGAGATTGTTGGATATTTGTATGCCCTAGAGGCCATTATGTGATAGTGGATGTATTTATACATGTATATATATATATATATATATTCAGTGTACATTCTTGCTCGACATGATAGTATGCTATCTGGTTCTACTTTATCTGACATGTTGATTTGATCATGCTTTTATTCATTCATACATGTTGATAAAGCCCTGAGGATATTGGCTTGACTACTGTGATTATGATGAAGATCATACTAGTGGGACATCAGTAGTTTTTAAGCATATCCTAGAATGTCCCTAGTCGCAGGTGTATCGAGACGGGGCATCGATATACCAGAGTAGAATAGCGTATATGACACTAGACCCATATGATGGGCGATGGATGTTCCCATATTCATCGATGTTTGACATCGAGATTGTATACGGGAGCTTAGTGGTGACTGGGTACACTGGACGGACTCGCCGAGAACTCCTATATGGAATTATATCTATCGTCGGATAGCAGTTCTCTGGTGACACTGGTGCAGGTTAGTCTGTAGACCCGAGATCGTCATAGAGTCGTGTGTGTTCTCCTACTGTACTTTGATTACCACCCTACCACGGCTCTACCGAGTCATGCAAACAGGTGGCCATTGGGTATAGTCCCGAGACACACGAAGGCGATGAGTGATAGGAGGGGTTTCGTCTCTCCCGGTATTGGGAGGTGATGCTGTGCTGTGCTCGACTGGCTATATCAGTAAGTACCTGGCCAGGGCTGTTGAGATTTGCTGATAAGTGTTATCAGTAGTTTCTCGATCCATTATAGACCTTTCATCGGCACGACTTATTGAGTTATTGGGGTCGACGTTACCATCCCTAGACTCGATATGCAGCATATCTGACGAAGAGACTGGACTGTACGGTAGTGTTGCCGGTTGGCTCGATGGGAGTTGTAACAGGTTTGCTTGTTTTCTTCTGATCGCTCAATACCCGGGTGGCCGTTACGTTTAGCTGACCGCTTACGGCTTGGAGGGCTTGATATGATCATCACCCAATGCCGGTGTATTGACGAGTCTTAGAGTCTCACAAAGGAGTCACCTAGTCCAGGCGAAAAGTTGTGGTGCGCATATACAATATGTGTGTGGACCCGGTTAAAATGCGCGTATGAGATACCGTATATTAATCGGGCGGCTTGCTTTTGGTCGGGTCATATGTGATATGACCGGGTTGATAAATAAAGTGTTGATTTATCATTTAACCATTAGTTTCTCACTTGAAATCCTTTCTTGTCTTTATGCATGCATGTATGCACTCATTCTCATTCATTCTCATTCATGCACATAGGATGTGCATGCACACATACATGCATACATAAAGGTTATCATGGTTGTATATATAGGAGATGGTGGCAATATAAGATTCACACCTTATAATTATATATATATGGATATATATTGCATTTGTTTCAAAACAAAAGAAAAGAAAAAGGTTAATACATGATTATCTTCTACACTCTTCTTTGAACTAACCATGCTCACCTACTTTTTAACAATGTGTTAATCTTTCTTTTATGTTTAAACTCAAGTGCAATAATATCCATATAATGTAACTATGGTTTGAGATGAAGAGTGGAAAATATATAAACTTATATTTTCTATTTTTCACAACACAATTATCATTCTCTTGATATTTCAGAAGCCATAATCTTCTTCCTCCTTGCTCTTTTGCTCTCTAGATTTCTCAAGTGAGCAAAATACTCATCAAGTTAGGATTTTGAAGTGAGAAAACCAACCACAACACCATTCTACACTAGTCTTGTCCACTTGTGAAGAGTGTTAGCTTCCATTTTCTTATCTTGATCTTGCGAAGTTGCAAGCTTGGACAAAGAGGACTCCAGGTGGATCATCGTCGACCTAGAGGTTCTCAAGCAGACATTTTCTAACCCCCAAGTAGCCGAGGAGTCTAGCGTAGGGAGCTACAAAGGTTGTAATCTCAAAACCCTAGCTTTATCTACATGTGATGATGTGAATGTTTAAGCAACCCTAAAATTCTAGTGATGATTCTTTGCATGTTCACTTAGCACCTTAAAAATTTAATTTTGAGACATGTGATACTTGCAAACCCTTCATGAGGTGCTAGGTAAACCTAACACCAGCCAGTCCAAGAAAGCTGCAGATCTCTATAACTGATGCTGGTCTGGGCCAATGCTGAACGACCTCGATCGTCTTCGGGTCCACAGATATACCATCTCGCGTAATCACGTGACCCAAGAAATCTACACTATCAAGCTAAAACGTGCACTGGGAGAATTTCGTGAACAGCTGGTGCTCCCTCAAAGTCTGCAATATGATCCGCAGGTGCTGCTCGTGCTCCTCTCGACTCCGCGAATACACCAAAATGTCGTCAATAAATACGATGATGAACAGATCAAGATACGGCCTGAAAATACGGTTCATCAAGTCCATAAACGTAGCTGTGGCATTGGTGAGTCCGAACGACATCACCAAAAACTCGTAGTGGCCGTAACGTGTGCGAAAAGCTGTCCTCGGAATATCCTCCTGCCGAACCCGCAACTGATGGTGGCCTGATCGCATGTCAATTCTCGAAAAGTATCCTGCACCCTGAAGCTGGTCGAACAAGTCGTCGATGCGTGGTAAAGGATATATGTTCCGTACGGTTACCCTGTTCAGCTTGCGGTAATCAATATACAAGCGCAAACTACCGTCCTTCTTCTTGACAAACAGGACTGGAGCTGTAACATTTCAAAAAAAATAAAATATTATTTTTGGGAATTTTTATAATTAAATAATAAAATATTGAATATTTTAATAAGGCGGTATAATTAAATACCGATAAAAAAATTTTGGAAATTATGGAAATTTCTAAAAAGAGGGTGTTTTATGTGAATTTTACAAAATTATAAGTTTTTATGATTTATTATACGCTATTTATTACTAATCGCGATTAAATATCACTAATCGCGCATTATGCTTGTTTTGTGCAAAACATGCACATGTCTTTTTAGCACTTGTTACATTTTTCTTTCATGCTTTTTTCTTTCTATCATCCATGGTCATAAATTAAAGAGAAGAAAAGAAAAGGAAAAGAACGGAAAAGAAAAGGGATATGAATAAAGAATGGAGGGATGGGTATGAGAGAGAGTGAGAGGGTAAGTGGTCAAACCTTAGACCAAGCTCCCATTCCTAGTTCATTTCTTCATCATCTTCTCTCCTCTCCCTCACTAATGCTGCTGCTACCGCCCTAACTCCCTCTCCCTCTCCATCTTCTCAAACACTATTAAAAACACCTCAAAACTCAATCACCATTTCATTAAAAATGTGCATGAGCTCACTAGCTACACCATGGACCAAGAAAGCTTGCATTTTGGACACTTGGGGCAACTCAAGAATTTTCTTGAGTTGCCAAATCAGGTATTCTCTTAACCATTAGCATAGTATTTCCATTGCTTTTACATCCATGTTTGTTTAGAACCAATTTGGCGTCGTTTAGTGAGATTTTGAAATTTCTAATTAGGGTTTATGGAATTCTTTAGTTATGATGTGTAATTGAGCTTAGTAGAGGCCACACAAACCCCCTAGTGCTAAATTCAGACCCAAACCAGAGAGTAGAACCCCAGAATATGAACATAGAAACCCAGTATTGGAGGAATTGTGGATTCTGTGAGTGTAAAATGAAATCTGATATCACCCGGAGCCTCTGAAAACTATTTAGCATACACAGTGATACATACAGGCACCCAGGAAGCTAACCCTAAGACCCCAGCCCCTGGCTCCACCCTTTGGCCGCAAATAAAGTCATTCTGGCCGCAAATTGTGGTCAGACTTGGTCCAAATAGGTCCGTGTTTGGTCTGTAGCTCAATCTCCTTTAAACTAGACCCTTGGCATATGCAAAATTGGCTGATTTGACCTAGGGTAAAATCTGGGACCATTTTCAAGAGTTGCTGTTTTTATTCGGGGTTTGGTTTTGCGTATTTCGAATTCTAGATTTTTGAGATTTGTTTCGTATTCGATCGCTTGACATTTGTACGACGAAATCGAGTGTTATTTGGTGGTTTTGAAAGCGTAGTCCATAGGTTTTATCTTACAGGATTCTAGCGTGTCGTTTTGGTTTTGAATTGGGTTTTAATGCGACACGATACGTTATGTTGTGTAGGTACCCCACGAAGACTTCGAGACGACAAGCAAGAGCATGGCGACGTCGGCAACGGAAAGCGAAGAGCAAGGTGAGTAGATTATATCTACGGGGGAAGTCGGGTGGATAGCGTATAGCACCCCCGCAATTCGATGTATAGTATGATCTATATATATATATACCATATGATATCTTTTATGTGAGACATGGATATTCAAGATATGTTTAGGTGTTCAATGGTTAGATTAGGGTTTTTAGAAGTGAACTAGTATAGCTTCTTAGTCGCGAACCATAGAATAGGTTTACACTCACACGCACATACATGCTTATTGTTATACTTGTGCGTATATAGGAAGATATATATATATATATATATATATATATATATATATATATATATATATATATATACACATATAGGTATGGGACTGTGTGTATATCTATATATATTCGTATACCTACACTTGGATGATGATGATAGTGGATGATAATTGAAGATGAGTTAATGAGTTTGGGCATGGTGCCACAAGATCGGTGATATGATGTGGTTCGTATTAGGAGATACGACATGAGATGTTAGCGGGCCTTTAGGCGTGTGTTTTCATACACGCATATATATGCAGATAGTATCAGTTTGTACTAGACTTAGATCAGTACCCCAGTTCATGAGATATGATGATAAGGATAGCAGATAATTGATGAGATAAATGTGAGATTCGACCCGTACCCAGATTTGGGATGCTGTACGACGGATTTACGTACGAGCTATATATTGATGATAGATCCGCACTCTTGACTCGAGGATATCATATTGTATATTTGATCAGTCGAAAATATTGTATTTTTAACACGGCAAGTTCCCCATCTTTTGCATACATTTAGAAGTGTTCGGTATTCATATTTCACATATTAGCAAATCAGTTGTAAAATACCAGATTGCATGTATTAGACTTTTAAACCGACACTTTAAAGGAAATTAACCGCATTTCATGGCATCGCATCATTTCTGTATTTGCGCAACACTTGTCTTGAGTCTGTGCAGGAAAATACGGAAGAAAAACCAAAGAGCTGATCAAAATTACGCCAACTCAAAAGATGTAGATCTCGTAGCATTTCAGAAGGAGATATTAAATTCAACATATACAATAAAGACCCATATATCAGCCCAAGCCTGTACCAGAAAGCCCAAGCTCTAACTCCCCCAAAGCGCCGCGGATCCGCGGCGGGAGCGTGCTTGCGCCGCGGATCCGCCGCGCTTTTGCCACGTCATCAGCCAATTTTCAGTGCACAATTTGTATCTATGGGCCCACATTCCTTTCTGATACTTCAAATTCCAGAAGGACCTCGAAGCTACTGCCAGATCAGCAAAGAAGATTAAGCAAGGCTAATCTTAATTAAGCTCCTAACTAACCTCTTCTAGAAGCCCCCACCTAACTAATCACATCTAGATGCTTCTCCTCTAACTAACTTTTGGAGGGAAATTCAAATTTCCTCAACAAACTTTAGGTGGGAAACTTAGAATTTGAAATCCTAGATCTAGGGTTTAGATGTCTATAAATAGGAGCCTAGATCTAAGGGTTGAGGTTAATCTCCCATTCCCAAATCTCAATTCCCACTTTCAACATCTTCTTCCACAAGTCTAGTGACAAGGCTTGTGCGAAACCCTAACCTTAATTCCACTCCAAATTCAAGATCTTGAGTACCAATCAAGCGAGAAGCCTTCAACCTTTTAGGAGCCGAGCCGATCTTCAATCGGGCAAGTGATCCAAGCCGATCCGCGTCCCACGGAGACGAGCGAAGCCAAATCGACTATCGAATTCTTCCTCTTGTAGTTCTTGAGCGAATGTAATGAAATTGTTGATATAAATAAAAGGTGAAATTCTTTTATCTTGCTTTCTTTTAATTCTTGCATCATGATTAGATCTCAATTTGTAATTGTAGTTCTTGTTGTGATGTTTGACTAAAACTCCGCTCGTAAAGGAGTCGAGACGATTGTAGAATGATGATGTAACAAATCTTAATACGATTTTTAAGTCCTACGAGTTTTGTAAACCCTAGCAAGTTCAAGAATCGATGACCTAGTTTCGTAGCGATGCTTTCTTGATTGTGATCGCTCGAAATTAGGGATCTACGATCGTTTCTTGAATTTACTAAAGGCTAGAATATGAATGATATCGATGAATGAACAAGGGATAAGATGAAACCCTAGTTTCATAAGAAATTCCTAATTCTCGATCGATCATCATCGATCTAGTATCAATTCATCGAAGGATAAGAATACGTCATTGTAAGATTACATCACATCTATAGATCCGATCGATTCCTACGAGCCTCATTTAGATTCTTGATATTTGGTTGGAAAAATCATCAAACTATCAATTCTTGATTCTATCTTTTAATGCTTTCTTAGATCTAGATTTTTTCTCTTTCTTGAATTGCAATTACAAATCATGAATTGTTTGTTTTCTTTTCTTTAAAGTTTCAACTCATCTAAATTCGAAAGACGAATTATTACACTGTCCCTGTGGACGATCCGCACTCACTTACAATCTACATCCGACACCATAGTTGATTGCGGTCAAATATTTTTGGTTGTGATTTCTTTACAATTTTCCATTCACACAATCCGAAATCTTTTACAATCAAATGGCGCCGTTGCCGGGGATAGTGCGCTAATTATTCGTATTTTGAAATTTGAGTTGAAAATTTTATTCCATTATAATTTTTAGATCTAAACTCGCACAAACCCTAATACGTGTGTTTTGATTTGATTGCGAGGAAATCTGGAATCATTGGAGCTTGGATAAAAATTTTGTGAATATTCCAGAGAGCTAAAGGGAGCAACAGGAGCATTGTGATAAAAATATTTTGCAGAGATCTCTTCACACAACCGCGATTCCGCGGTCAATACCCCCTTAGTGCGGCGGTTCTGCGGCCCCCTTGCTGAGTCACGGCACCAAATTCTCAGGTAATCTCAATCTTTCTTATCTCCTTCCTAAAATCTGCTCCAATTAACATTTTGCTGCAGGTTTCTTTGCAAATAATTGCAGCGCCGCAAAAGCAAAATAAAAATTTGTGCGTGTTTTGATTTGTAGTTGTTTGCATAATTAATACGGAAAATTAAGGGGCACGACCAAATCCAGATTAGGTGGGGAGTTCATTACCCTTCCTAAGCCCCAAAAATCACAAAACTTGCATCCGCATTGACCCTCATTGACTAAAAAATATCTAGAGATGACTCTGAGGACCGTCGCGCTCACTTAGGACAGAAGAAGGCCGTGGGTAATTCATTGCTTATCCGCGTTTTCTTGTGGTGCCTAGGCAAGTGTGTCGAAGGCTAGTGGTTATTAATTAGGCCCACTACTTACGTAGTGGAGTACCTTCCCACTTACCTGGCACTTACCTGGCCACAGGGGGACAAAGAGGCAGTGGAGGATTCTATCCTGCGACTTGTCTTTTGGCAGTTAGGAGCGGTCTAGAGCCTGACCTAGGTGACTAATAGAATTAGGGTTTTGCCTGTTGCATTTATTGTGTTGCATCATTTTTTTCAAAAATCCGTATATTTTCAAACCAAACACCGCATCATCATTTCCTCTAATTATACCAACGCTGCCACTTGTGCTACAACCATTTAGCACAATGTTAGGCTGGACACGGGATTCCATTTCCCGTGTTGTCCGCGTTTCTTTTATCGACCCCAGAGTCGGTAATTCTCCGTCTTCTCCCCCACCACCCACCACGACCGCGATGGACCCAAATCCATCAATCTTTAACACCACTCTGCCACCGCCCGCAGGTGCGCAGAATCCTCCACGCATTTCTCTCCAAGAGAGATGCTATCCTACACGTGATACCCTTCCCACCTGTCTTTCTATACCACCTGCCAATGGGGAAAATTTTGAAATCAACCCCCAATTCATCGAACTGTTACCCAAATTTCACGGTCTTGATTCTGAAAACGCATACATGTTTATTTCCAAATTCGAAAATGTATGTGCTTTAATGGGGAATTCACAACTGTCTGTGGATGCTCTGCGTTTACGTCTTCTCCCATTCACTTTGTGCAATTTAGCCGAGAAGTGGCTTTACATCACACCCGCACATTCTATTTCAACATGGGACGAATTCGTTGCAGCATTCCTTAAGAAATTTTATCCTAATCACAAGACCAGTCGTGTTAGGAGCGAAATCTTCAAATTTACCCAACTTCCCTATGAACCATTCTGGAAATGCTTTGAACGGTTCAAGGATCTTCTTATCCAATGTCCTCATCACGGAATCTCCAGATGGGATTTGTGTCGAATTATCTATGACGGTATTGATCTCACTACTAGACAGATGCTTGAAACCATGTGTCAGTGCCAATTCCTATCTAAAGATGATGGTGAAGCTTGGAAATACTTAGAAGATTTAGCTCAAAACACATCACAATGGGAAAGTGTTAGACCACTACCACCTAGGGAAGATGTCAATCAGCTCGATGTTTCCGTCACCATGAAAGCCGAAATGGCCGCAATACAAAGGAAACTCGACGCTATAGAGAACAAAATCTCTTCAGCCTCCCAAAACCAATCCACACATCCCAAAACCGTGTGTGGCTGCTGTTCAAACCCTTCACATTTGACGAAAGAATGTCCTTTGAATATACCGTTTCAAGGTCATACTAATGCTGCACTTCAGCAAAGACCTGGAAACTATCCCTCTTCTTCCTCATATAATCAAGATTGGAGGAATCACCCGAACTTTGCTTGGAACCAATCACAATCTCAAAACACGGTTCCAATCCTAAACAATTTTCAAAGGGTCCCTCCACCACAACAGCAACCACCACTTCAATTGAGTCAGCACCCCTTCCAACCGCAAAATTTTCAAAATCCTGCCAATACTTTTGCACTACATGAAAACTCTTTGAAATTGGCTGGTACTGATAATATCTCTGCACAGGTGCAAACCTTGGTTACTTTCATGAAACAATCCATCCAAGAGTCGGCAAGTTTTCAATCTTCCATCGATAATATGATAAAGATCATTCTCATTCAAAATGAGAATATCAAATCAATGGAAGCTCAAATTGAACGAATAACAGCCGAAATAAGTGCTAGAGAAGAAGGGAATCTTCCATCTCAACCCGTACCTGATCCTAGACCTTCACATTACACTAATGTGGACGCTTTTACAACGTTGAGATCTGGAAGAGTGCTAGACAATCATTCGGGTGAACAAATTGATAATGATGAATTGATCATTAACACCCCGTCTTCCACTTCCACTTCCACCCACACTTCTACTTCTTACCCTATTTCGTCTAACTTACCTTCTTCTTCCGAGCCTATTCTCCGTGTTCCGAAAGGCTCGAACCCTCTACCCACCTCATCTTTTCCACCCCCACAAACTTCTCCACAAATGTTGGACCCAACACTTATTGATAGAGCTCCATTTCCAAATAGGTTGAGGCCCAAGAAACATAATGCCCAAATGGAGAAGATTGTGGACATGTTTAAGGAAGTTAACATCAACATCACTCTCCTAGATGCTATTCAACAAGTTCCATCCTATGCAAAAACTCTTAAGAACTTGTGCACTAGGAAGAGGAAGACTCAAGTGCCTAAAAAAATCTTCATGTCGAGTACTGTAGACACGGCTTTTCCCCAACAATTACCACGGAAACGTAAGGACCCTGGCTGTCCTACTATTTCCATTTCTATTGGGGAGAAACACATCAACCGTGCTTTACTTGACCTTGGCGCTAGTGTTAACTTGCTTCCTTACTCGGTTTACGAGAAACTAGGTATCGGAGTGTTGAAGCCTTCGAACATAACTCTTCAGATGGCTGACCGATCAATCACCAAACCTAGGGGTGAACTGGAGGATGTGTTAATAAAAATCGGGGAATTTATATTCCCTGTGGACTTTATTGTATTTGATACACAGCCTGTAGCGAACCCACAGAATCAAATTCCGGTGATTTTAGGTCGCCCCTTTTTGGCCACTTCCAACGCTATCATCAACTGTCGTAATGGTTCTATGACCCTATCCTTCGGGAATAGGTCAATTGATCTAAACATTTACAAATTGGGAAGTGTACCCTCCGAACCTACTGCTCAGGTCTGTTCTGTCGACTTAATGGATGTCGACAGCAGCGAATTTGATGATCCTCCTGATACCGATCTTGACTCTTTTCATACGTTATTGTTTGACCCAACTATGTATCATACACATTCGGACTCTTCCACCGAGATATCCGGGTCAACAACTAACACTGATTATGAACTGCTCTTGGAGTCTGAAGATCACCCCGCACTTTATGACGACAATATTCACCGGGGTATTGATGGAACTTTTGAGGAAATCTTCGCTGATGAACTCGCATTTTTGAATGACACGGGTGTTAAGATGAATCATGTCTCACTCACTGAAATTGAACCTCGACCCTTCTTCTGAATTGTACAAAGAATGCGAGTAATCCATCACAATCACTGCATCGTCTCTCCAAAACGAGACGTACACACACTCTCTTCCACCACTTAACCTTTCCCCACTTCTTCTTACACCAACCAGAGCACTGCATTGATAAAATTTTTGAATGGTTGGTGTTGACATTCGGTCTTTGCAAAGCTTGGCATCGACCACTGATTTTTTACCCCCACTTATGATTTTCAAAGTTTAACATTGCTTAACTCAAGTTTGGGGGGGTAGATTTTCGGGCTCCTAAAAAGAAAATTTTTACAAACTTTTGAGCCAAAAATAAGTTTGGGGGAGGTTCTTCACTTAAATATTTTGCCCCCACTAATAAATTCCTCCCAAGCTTACAGGTTTTTCGAGATTTAGCAGAAGGCAACAGTGAGGACACTGTTGAAAACAAGTTTGGGGGAGGTTTGTGCTTATTTGCGCATCATTTGCATCATACTTTGCATAAGCACAAAACATTTTTTCGAAAACCTATAAAAATATAAAAAAAAATTCAAAAAGATAAAAATATTTTTTGTACATAAATAATATAATAATTGTTTAGATAGTGAAAAATTACATCCATGAGATTAGAAAAATTTAAGAAAACCAAGAAATTAGAAGTTTTTCTTATACGAACTAGTAATAAGTAGTTATGAGCTGTTGTCCCAAGGGTTAGTAAGATGAAGGACGTCACTAATCTGAGGATAAAAATAAGTCTGAAAAATAGTTTCTATTGTGGAAGCCAAACATTTTGAACGTTGCTACCCTGCTATTCGCACTTACACACGTCTTAAAGCCTGGGATAGTAGAGGATACCTTGAAATGCTTTTGCCTTTAAGCCGATGTATGAAGGAAATAAAAAAAATGATGAATGAAGAAAATATAAGTGGTGAGAAAAATGAACACTGGTTTTGTTATCACCAAGGGCAATATAAAAAATATATAGCGAGGGTGCTTTTTCACCTAGTGCCCTAAGGCCAACTGGTCTGGGAGTCACTGCTATGTCTGAGGTGGTGCAAGACGAGGAAAATACACCAAGTAAGCAAGCACAGGAGTAATCGGTCGGTTAGTACCTCAAGAAGTATTAACGGTCGCATGAAAGTGTGTGAGCAATCTCATCTAAATATTCATAAATCAAAAAGTACTGAGGCTGATGGGCAAGAGTATGATAGCTTGAATTGAATTCTCCGGGTGTAGGGATGTCTTTACACACACGCAGGGTTATATGATCGATGTTTGGAAGAAAGATAGGAATGAAAAATAAGACGATGTTTTATTGAGGGAGGACGTGATTTCTAACATCTTTTCATGACCATTAAGATAGGGCTCATGACAACCGAAAAGCTAGCTTAGTTGGAAACCCTAATTTTCAAAGTCTTTCTTTTACAATTCTTTTCTTTAAATGTAATATTCATGATCTTTCTTTTATCATTGGATTTTGTGGGTGCAATCCGCTGAAAACCCTCAGGAGACAACACTCCTCCTACTAGGGACACCTAGAGGTTTAAAGGCTTGTTGCACGTGCTCAGTGCAATCGTGTTGCCTACGAAAGTGTGCTAGTTAGTTTTTTTCTCTTTCTTTATTTTCTCATTCTCTTTTTAATAAAACATTCGCTCGAGACGATCGAAATTAAGTTTGGGGGTATTTGATCAGTCGAAAATAATGTATTTTTAACACTGCAATTTCCCCATCTTTTGCATACATTTAGAAGTGTTCGGTATTCATTTTTCACATATTAGCAAATCAGTTGTAAAATACCAGATTGCATGTATTAGACTTTTAAACCGACACTTTAAAGGAAATTAACCGCATTTCATGGTATCGCATCACTTCTGTATTTGCGCAACACTTGTCTTGAGTCTGTGCAGGAAAATACGGAAGAAAAACCAAAGAGCTGATCAAAATTACGCCAACTCAAAAGATGTAGATCTGGTAGCATTTCAGAAGGAGATATTAAATTCAACATATACAATAAAGGCCCATATATCAGCCCAAGCCTGTACCAGAAAGCCCAAGCTCTAACTCCCCCAAAGAGCCGCGGATCCGCGGCTGGAGCGTGCTTGCGCCGCGGATCCGCCGCGCTTTTGCCACGTCATCAGCCAATTTTCAGTGTACAATTTGTATCTATGGGCCCACATTCCTTTCTGATACTTCAAATTCCAGAAGGACCTCGAAGCTACTGCCAGATCAGCAAAGAAGATTAAGCAAGGCTAATCTTAATTAAGCTCCTAACTAACCTCTTCTAGAAGCCCCCTCCTAACTAATCACATCTAGATTCTTCTCCTCTAACTAACTTTTGGAGGGAAATTCAAATTTCCTCAACAAACTTTAGGAGGGAAACTTAGAATTTGAAATCCTAGATCTAGGGTTTAGATGTCTATAAATAGGAGCCTAGATCTAAGGGTTGAGGTTAATCTCCCATTCCCAAATCTCAATTCCCTCTTTCATCATCTTCTTCCACAAGTCTAGTGACAAGGCTTGTGCGAAACCCTAACCTTAATTCCACTCCAAATTCAAGATCTTGAGTACCAATCAAGCGAGAAGCCTTCAACCTTTTAGGAGCCGGGCCGATCGTCAATCGGGCAAGTGATCCAAGCCGATCCGCGTCCCACGGAAATGAGCGAAGCCAAATCGACGATCGAATTCTTCCTCTTGTAGTTCTTGAGCGAATGTAATGAAATTGTTGATATAAATAAAAGGTGAAATTCTTTTATCTTGCTTTCTTTTAATTCTTGCATCATGATTAGATCTCAATTTGTAATTGTAGTTCTTGTTGTGATGTTTGAGTAAAACTCCGCTCGTAAAGGAGTCGAGACGATTGTAGAATGATGATGTAACAAATCTTAATACGATTTTCAAGTCCTACGAGTTTTGTAAACCTTAGCAAGTTCAAGAATCGATGACCTAGTTTCGTAGCGATGCTTTCTTGATTGTGATCGCTCGAAATTAGGGATCTACGAACGTTTCTTGAATTTACTAGAGGCTAGAATATGAACGATATCGATGAATGAACAAGGGATAAGATGAAACCCTAGTTTCATAAGAAATTCCTAATTCTCGATCGATCATCATCGATCTAGTATCAATTCATCGAAGGATAAGAATACGTCATTGTAAAATTACATCACATCTATAGATCCGATCAATTCCTACGAGCCTCATTTAGATTCTTGATATTTGGTTGGAAAAATCATCAAACTATCAATTCTTGATTCTATCTTTTAATGCTTTCTTAGATCTAGATTTTTTCTCTTTCTTGAATTGTTATTACAAATCATGAATTGTTTGTTTTCTTTTCTTTAAAGTTTCAACTCATCTAAATTCGAAAGACGAATTATTACACTGTCCCTGTGGACGATCCGCACTCACTTACAATCTACATCCGACACCGTAGTTGATTGCGGTCAAATATTTTTGGTTGTGATTTTTTACAATTTTCTCATTATACACATCGAGAAATTCTTTTCAATCAAATGGCGCCGTTGCCGGGGACTATTTGATTTGATACACACAATCGGAAATTTCTTTTACAATCAATATTGTATCGTATGTGATACTATTGAGGCGGGATCACCGACTATTATATTTATATGTATATCGACTCAAATTTAGGAGGTTTCCCTTACCCTTTCGATTAGCTTGTTATTTAGATCTGTAGTTTACTTAGTAGATATTAGAATTGACCCGAGCCATATCTATTTCAAAACAAACGAGTCATGAGTACTTTAAAGACAGGTCAAGGGATTCTACGGATATTTTCAAAAGGCGCATCTTTTCTTAAAAACACCGCAGCCCTTATTTTTCTAAACACCATGATTCGTGTTATTTCAAATGGCAAAACTGTATGATATATATATATATATATATATATATATATATATATTGATGTAGATTCTTCACTGTTGTGTTTATTATTCATTTTCCGCATATTGTTGCTATTCGCATCGCATTGCATGTTTAAATGTGTTTATTGTTATATTAAACCCATGCTGTTAGGACACCAGCACCATTATCGATGATGCGTATGTTCCACGTACACCTGCTTGCCGGCTCACAAACTTCATCATCGATATTTGCCATGTCACTACACAGTAAGACTGTTGCATCTGGATATGACTCATTGCATGACATACTTGCGTACATACTTATTGTACACTCATACTTATGTACATACATATTGTATACCCATACTTGCATACATACGTATTTGTACATATATAGATGATTCTGGATTGATTTTTGAGATTTGGGAACCGCAAGATATATTTTAAAACTGGATTCATTTTAAAAGAGCGGTTTCCCTCGATATGTGCATATTACTGTTCCATGTTGCATGATATACGGATATGCTTACATTTATGTTATATGTCGCATACATCATGCTTTATGATTATACGCATTGGGATATGCTGTTTTCATTAGATTTCTGGATTTAAGAACCATGGCTACTTCAAAAGAAAGCATGTACTGTTTTAAAAACCCGGTTTCTCTTGATATGATATTTCAGTGCATCCACCATGCGTTTTCTCGGTCCTGAGACGTGTGACATGTGAAACCCGATTCGAGGAGGCGGACGATCCGTTTGCGGGTACATGGTAGACCCGGTATGGTACCCCGGGGGGAGAGAGAGATTTCGTGTGGATGACGATGAGCCTGCCAGAGGGACCACTACCTACCGGTGATAGTATTTTGGCTCGGCGGATATCCGGAGGATACCGACCGGAATCGAGAGATGATATGGGCCGATCCGGACCGACGGAGCCCGTGGGCCGATCCGGACTGACGGAGCCCGATATATGAGGATTTACGTGCCGATGCTGGGCACGGGTTTCTTGATGTTTTCGAGTGCCGATGCTGGATACTCAGGTTCTATGATTTTGCTGTGTCGCGAGGGACACATGTTAATTTGTATCCTCATACTTTCATGCATATGCTTTATGGTATTTACATGCATGATGTTTTATGTCATTGGTTGACACTTGGACGGGATCCACATGTATACGGACATTGATTACATAGTCGGATGATATCCACATACTTATAGACTTCATGATATAGTTGACATTGATTCATGTTGATTACATTGATCACACCACATATTTATGATATGTTGCTACTTGAGGAACTGGCACAAGCACTTAATACTACACTTATGTATAGATGTTTACCCTTGCCACCTTATCATGTTTCAGACTTATTCATATTGAGCATATATTATTACTGATCGTTTGACCTAGGATTGAGTCATAACATAAGATTTCTGCTCTGTGACGTTTTCTACTCACGAGTTGGCAACTCACCCCCGTAGTGCCACTGTTTCTTGCAGGTTTTTTCCGTTCAGGTTTGTAGCGTCTTGAAAAGTCGTTTTGGTGTTTTCCTGAAAATCGGTGAAAATTCGGTATTTTTCCGAAAACCGTCTTTTTTGTTATTTTGCAGTTTAGGGCTAATTATACCTAAAATGGATAGGTAATTGCTTGTTTTTAGTAGCTAATGAGTTACTTATTAAATTTTGGGCATTTAAAAAATTTTCCCTATTTTTCAATTTTTTAATATTATTTTAAGCCGGTAAGAAAATACATTAAATTAGCGATAAATACAAATTTTTCCGTGCTAATTTTAATCCTTAAAATTATGTTAATTAAAATCTAGTTGTAACATAAATTTTTAGTATTTTATTTTGATTTTTAACTAATTTTTATTAAAGGAAACGAAATTTATTGAATTTAAGCCTAAACTTGCAATTTTTGACTTGTAGGGGGTCTTTTTGCATGAAATTTCTTTTGTAAAACCCCTCTCTCTCTTCCCTCAGCCCTATGACAGCCCCACCTTGATCAGGTCCAGAAATTTCTGGCCTCACCTTGATTTTTCTTCATGTGTTGAAATGGTTGTTTTGAGAATTTATTTAAAATATAGTTTGTTGAAAGTATGGTGCTTTGACTTTGGGGGAGTTGACTAGTGACTTTCCCACACACCCCACACACTCCCCTTCCCTCTTTTCTGGCCGAAACCTGCTCCCCTTCCCCTTCATCTCTTTTCTTTTCATCTTCTTCAAAATTCTTCAAGTTACTTCAAAAAAAATTGCAATTTAAAGCTTACAAAATAAACCCATCCTTCATCTTTTTTTTCCTACACCTCCCTAGCTTGGATCTTGATGCTTTGAGGCCATCAAATGAAGCAAATTTATTCTTGCTAGATCTTTAGTTGAGGTATAATTTCTTGCTAATTAAATTCTTTTGATTTAGTTTCTTAAGTTAAATTGTTGTAGTGTTAATTTAGTGTAGTTCTAATCTAGTTTTTTTAGGTTATGGTTGAAAATTTAACTAGGGTTTCTTGAAGCCATGTTTTAGTTAATTAAATTTGTTTTAATTAATCTACTTGTTACTTAACCAATCTATATGGTTACCTTGCTTAAGTGGCTTCATATTAAGCTAATCTATGATAAACTTGTGGGAAATTTTCATTAAGTTTGCTAATTACCAAAATCAAGAAGAGGTTTGTGTATGGAATGTGGGTTTTGTAGCATGGTAAATAAGTTAAAATTGTGTTTTTGGTGGCTAACTAGTTGTGTGGATTGGATGGTTGTCCTATTGTCGATGTTTGCACCAAATTGCTTTTCTAGCTTACTAGTTTTTACTAAAATGTTGTGATGATTTAATTGCGATGTCTTGATGACAATTTTAGCGTATCCTATGACATTTAGGATGCGTGTGTGCGGATTTTTGAGTAGTCGAGTTTTAGTTTTGCCGGGCGACCAAATCGGCGATTTTTGGCAGTTTTTGCGATTTTCGCGTATGTTCCGCGCACCTTGTGCACGTAGTACCTAGCTAGTGAACATTAGTATTTTCGTTTGGGTTTTGCGTCAGTCTTGATATGTAACCTTATGTTTGGTATTGATGTAAATTCCAGGTTCGGTCGCGGAGACGTCAGACGCGGCACGAAAGGGGAAAGCGGTGATTGGACACAGCTAGCTAGGGATTCCGGTGAGTAGATGTAACATCTACGGGGGACTATCGTTGGATGGCGCAAGCCACCCGATAGTTTTAGTAACTTAAAAGATTCTTAGTGATGTTAGTAATTAGGGGTGAAATACTTATATGATTATTTGCTGCATCCATGCATTATATTGACATACATATGCGAACCCATTTTATAGGACACCTGCACCATTGCCAGGGTTTTTATATGCAGCACGAGCACTATTCATGCTTACACACACACCCTGGTAATTGCCATGCCACCACACTAGATAATCTTTTACTAATTGATACTTAAACTTGTGCTATTGCCTTTAATTCCTTAAAATGAAATCGTAGGATTGTTATTCATGCGCATGTACTTCATCATATTATTTGTTCATGTCTAATCTATTAATCACACATCGCAACTTGATTATTGATACCATATGCATTCATTATTATTGACATATGCACTTATGAGGATTTCTTGAGATTTTATGATATTTCTGGATTTCGGGGAAAAGCCGCAAAATTTCTAAACTTATTATATTTTTAAAATATGTAAAATTGCGGTTTTCTAGTGATGTAAGTGTCGTCCACCATGAGTTTGCTGTGGTTTTCGAGACCCGTTTCGAGGAGTTGGATGAACCGTCTCGGGTACATGTTGGGCCCGGTAGGGTACCCCGGGGCAAGAAGCTCGTGGTGCTGACGATGAGCCTGGCAGGGGACGGATTACCTACCGGTGACTTCATTGGGCACGAAGGATATCCATAGGATACCGACCGGGGCCGCGAGAGGATGAGATATTGATATTGAGATGGGTCAGCCGGATGGCTGAGGCCAGAGACACTATGACATGGATTTATGAGATTTGAGACAGCTTTTAGGTGTCGTTGCTGGACACCGGTTCTCGTCGATTCTTGAGTTTTATGCTGGCATTCTAAAAGAGTTTCAAAAACAAAAAGAGATAAAATGTTTCTTATATATACCTATTGAGACCCCAGATATTCATGTTGCATACATATTAGTACACTGATGTTGTATACACACCTGCTAGTGCATCCAGTCATACCTGTATTTTAGATGCTAGGATGCTTGTGTGCATGCATACGATAGCCTTTGTAGATGTTATTTATTACTTACGAGTTGGCAACTCACCCCCGTTGTGCCACAGTCTTTTGCAGGTCCGCTCCGTCAGTTCAGTAGCGGCGGGCGCACTTGTTCTTTTGCCTCCTTTGCCTGGACTCGAGGTTTTGCTCTTAGGTGGGTTATATCAATATTTTTGTACCACCTTGTATATTCCTTGTATCTAGTACACTCCATCTACTGTATCTACCAGCATTATTGTATATTGACCTAGAGATGAGACTGTGAGATTTGTGGACTTTTATGCTGTATTTTGGGGTCGAGCTCACTTGAGTCGACATGCTGTTTTTCTTATGCTTCATTATGATTATTTTGCATGTTGTTGCTTTATTTTGCGTGGGATTTGTGACCGCCTTGTGGCGAAGAGCTAGCTCCCGCTTGGGGATGCCCTATTTTGTTGGATTCATATATATTCTTGTTGTATCCATTTTGGGGGCCAATATTTACAAGGGAGACTCTGCCGAAATTTTCTGAAAAATTGGTATTGTTTTTGAAAAGGGTTTTACATGACTTATTTGATAAACTCGCTTTCAATTGATTGGGTTTTCTTCACTCTTTTGCTTTTTGGTTTGGTTTTCTGGGCTTTGGCTTACTTATTTTACGGACGTCTTTAGACGTTTCGTAAACTTAAGTGCCAGTCACGTTCCGTACCCTGCGGGTCGTGACAAAGTTGGTATCAGAGCGATAGGTTTTACCTTTTTGAGTGTAGGATGACCCTTGGTAGATGGAGTAAGTGACTTAAGTAGGGTAACGTAGCGTGTGTATGTCCGCGGCATACTTACGATACGGTACTCCGCCTAAGTGACTTTAGGATATACTTGCTTGAAAATTCCTTCTTCAATTCCGTGTATCCTATGATCCTATTGCACTGTTCTTACTATCCGTTTTCCTGTAACAGCCACTATGCCGCCGAAGGCTACGAGGGCACAGATGGCTGCCGCCCGAGACGAGATTCGAGCTGGCTCGTTTGAGACTAGGACTGAGCAGGGTGGTATGCCTACGCCGCAGGGACAGACCGATCCACCTTCCCCAGGCCGTATCGATAGGCTCGAGACTGGTATGGAGGAGTTGCGACAGATGATGGGAGGCATGCAGGAGCTCCGTCAGATGGTAGGATCCCTAGTTGCAGCCAGTCGTACACCGAGGCCGGATGACGTACCTACTACATCACAGACGACCATGATACCTGCTCCTACTACTACCACCGTGGCCATTCCGGTTTCACTACAGGATTTCATGAGGCTGAGACCTCCAGTATTCACCGGCACCGAGGCAGCGGAGGACCCACAGACGTTCCTTGACAGTTTAGCCAGGATCTGCCGTTCGCTGAGATGTTCGGATGATCGATGGGTAGAGCTTGCGAGTTTCCGACTAGAGGGTCTCGCGCAGACATGGTGGGAGTCAGTTTTGAGAGGTCGAGCTGCCGGTCTGCCGCCTATGATTTGGGTCGAGTTTACAGCGGTCTTTCTAGCCCGTTTCCTTCCAGAGAGCGTTCGTGACGCCAGAGCTCGTAGCTTCGAGGCCTTAGTCAAGACACCTGGGATGACGGTGTCTGAGTATGACATCCAGTTTACACAGTTATCCCGATATGCTCAGTATTTGGTGGATACCGAGGAGAAGATGGTGAAGAGGTTCGTACAGGGACTTGATGCCCAGCTATATCTTGCCATTGGCGCCCAGCACTACGACACTTATTCAGCTGCTATGGATACGGCATTGCGGATGGAGGCACGCATATCACAGACTTCGGCCGTTTCTGGGCCGAAGAGGATTCGCACCGATGTACCGTCTCAGAGGCAGCGCGCCAGATTCTTTCCGAGAGATAGGCCTGGCAGAGGATTTGGGCGGGGTCAGTTATATGGTTCTTATCCCCAGGGGCAGCAGCCGTCGCCAGGGTTTTTTGGGTGCGGGAGTTTGCACCACCTTGTCAGAGACTGTCCGGCGAGACGACAGGGAGCAGCGACAGTTCCGCACGTGACCCTACCACCATCGCCACCCCTTCCTCAGAGAGCCCTACTTCCTACCACAGGCGATGCTCCACGTCAGTTAGGTGCACCCAGAGGCCGTGGACGCGGCGATCCTGTTCAGAGAGGACGAGGAGGAAGAGGCCGAGGTCGAGGTCAGCCCGCTATCGGTGGAGGATAGGCCCGAGTTTTTGCTTTGACACTGCAGGATGCGCAGGCATCCAATGCCGTTGTGACAGGTACCTTGCCAGTTTGTTCTTTCGACGCCCGGGTATTATTTGACCCAGGTTCCACACATTCGTACGTCTCTACACACTTTGCACCGATGTTGTCGTCGTCGTTAGATCATCCGCTTGTTGTTGTTACTCCGGTAGGCGAGTCGTTTGTCGCTCGTTTTGTATTTCGATTGTGTTCCGTTCGTATCGGGGAGAGGGATTCATCGGTTGATTTGATTCTCCTCGATATGTTGGACTTTGATGTGCTTCTGGGCATGGATTGGTTAGCCACTTGTTATGCTTCGGTGGACTGCCGTGAGAAGGCAGTCACATTTAGCTTTCCGGGAGTGCCAGTCCTTGTTATTCGGGGAGACCGCAGTGTCACCCTTCCCAGCTTAATTTCGTCTCTTCGCGCTGGTCAGCTCTTGCGGAAGGGATGTCAGGGATTCTTAGCGTGTATTTGTGATACTCGAGCTGCAGAGGTTCCGTTGGAATGGGTCCCGGTAGTTTGTGAGTTCCCTGATGTTTTCCCTGATGAGCTACCTGGGCTACCGCTTGAGCGCGATGTTGAGTTCTGCATTGATTTGATTCCCGGCTCGGGGCCTATTTCTATACCGCCTTATCGGATGGCCCCGGCAGAGCTTCGAGAGCTGAAGGATCAGTTGCAGGATTTGTTAGAGAAGGGGCTTATTCGACCTAGTGTTTCTCCGTGGGGTGCTCCGGTCCTGTTTGTCAAGAAGAAGGATGGAAGTTTGCGCTTATGTATCGACTACCGCCAGCTGAACAAAGTTACCGTTCGGAACAGGTATCCGTTGCCGCGCATTGATGATTTGTTCGACCAGCTTCAGGGTGCGGGGTATTTTTCGAGGATCGACTTGCGATCAGGATACCATCAGCTGCGAGTTCGACAGGAGGATATACCGAAGACAGCCTTCCGTACACGCTATGGCCACTACGAGTTTTTGGTGATGTCGTTCGGACTCACCAACGCCCCAGCAGCATTCATGGATTTGATGAACCGTACATTCAGGCCGTATCTTGACTTGTTCATCATTGTGTTTATCGACGATATCTTGGTGTACTCCCGGAGCAGAGAGGAGCACAAGCAGCACTTGCGGATTACGTTACAGACTCTGAGGGAGCACCAGCTGTTCGCAAAGTTTTCCAAGTGTGCATTCTGGCTGGACAGCGTCGGATTCTTGGGTCACGTGGTTACGAGAGACGGCATTTGTGTGGACCCGAAGAAGATTGAGGCTGTTCAGCAGTGGCCCCGACCTACATCGGTTACTGAGATCCGTAGTTTTCTAGGCCTGGCAGGCTACTACAGGCGTTTTGTTCAGGACTTCTCCCGTATAGCTGCACCATTGACCGGTTTGACCCGGAAGGGAGTTCCTTTCGTATGGACAGAGGAGTGCGAGCGCAGTTTTCAGCAGCTACGGACTTGTTTGACTACGGCACCGGTATTATCTTTGCCTTCGGGATCAGGCGGATTTGTGGTCTACTGTGATGCTTCGCGAGTGGGATTAGGATGCGTATTGATGCAGCATGGCCGGGTGATCGCTTATGCTTCTCAGCAGTTGAAGAAGCATGAACAGAACTACCCCACTCATGATTTGGAGATGGCTGCAGTGGTCTTTGCACTGAAAATTTGGCGACATTACCTATACGGCGAGTCGTGTCAGATATTCACCGATCACAAGAGCTTAAAGTACATATTTCAGCAGCGAGACCTGAACCTCAGACAGCGTCGTTGGATGGAGTTGGTGAAAGACTACGACTGCGAGATCTTATATCACCCAGGCAAGGCGAATGTGGTGGCAGATGCGTTGAGTAGGAGGCCCGGGGGTAGTCTATCCTTTTTGCGCGCAGTGCAGAGGCAGTCGTCAGCAGATTGGCAGATGTTATGCGACAGCCGAGTTGAGTTCGAGTTCACTCAGACAGGGGGACAGCTCGTGCATGTTCGTGCACGCCCACAGTTGCTTGACCGTATATATGAGGCACAGCGCAGTGACGACCGTTGCTCAGAGATCATGGCACAGATGGGACATGGCAGATTTTCCGAGTTCGTGATTGACGATCAGGGGATTTTACGATATGGATCTAGACTGTGCGTACCAGATGCTGATGGATTGCGGCGCGACATTCTTGAGGAGGCACACCGATCAGTGTATAGTGTCCACCCCGGTTCCACCAAGATGTACCATGATATGAGAGAGACCTACTGGTGGGACGGGATGAAGAGGGACATTGCGGAATTCGTTTCGAGATGCCTGACTTGTCAGCAAGTCAAGGCCGAGCACCAGAGGCCCGCAGGAGAGCTACAGCCATTACCCATTCCAGAGTGGAAATGGGAGCAGATTTCGATGGACTTCGTTGTGGGTCTACCCAGGACCAGTCGAGGGTACGACTCCATCTGGGTGATCGTGGATAGATTGACGAAAGCGGCTCACTTCCTACCAGTGAAGACCACTTTCAGCTTCGCTCAGTTTGCTCAGCTCTATATTGACGAGATCGTGCGACTACATGGCGTACCGACTTGTATCGTGTCAGATCGAGGCACTCAGTTCACCAGCCGACTTTGGCAGAGACTTCAGGAGGCTTTGGGCACTCGTTTGAGCTTCAGCACAGCATTTCATCTGCAGACCGACGGACAGTCAGAGCGGACCATTCAGACTCTCGAGGACATGCTCAGAGCGTGCGTTTTAGACTTTGGTGGTAGCTGGGATCATCATTTACCTCTAGTGGAGTTCTCCTACAACAACAGATTCTAGGATACTATTCAGATGGCATCTTTCGAGGCATTGTATGGGAGGAGATGCAGATCGCCCGTCTGTTGGACAGAGCTCAGCGAGAGCAGCATTTTGGGGCCGCAGCTTGTTGAGGAGACGACAGCGAAGATACAGTTGATTCGAGACCGGATGAGGGCAGCTCAGAGCAGACAGAAATCCTATGCAGACAGGCGCCGTCGCAGATTAGAGTTCGCAGTTGGTGACCATGTTTTTCTGAGAGTCTCTCCGATGAAGGGCGTGATGCGTTTTGGGCAAAAGGGGAAGCTTAGCCCTAGATTTGTAGGTCCCTTCGAGATCCTCGAGCATGTCGGCGCAGTTGCATATCGTTTGGCTCTTCCTCCCAGCTTTCCCGATGTTCAACCCGTCTTCCATGTTTCGATGCTCCGCAAATACCTTCACGACCCTTCGCATGCGATTCAGCACCCGACAGTCCAGCTAGAGTGTGACCTTTCTTTTGCAGAGCAGCCGGTGGCCATCCTGGATCGGCAGGTGAAGAAGTTGAGATCAAAAGTTATACCAACCGTCAAGGTCCTTTGGCGTAGCCCGAGCAGCGAGGAGGTTACCTGGGAGACCGAGGGCGAGATGAGGAAGAAATATCCCCATCTCTTTGAAGGTACGCGTAGTTATATTTTTTTAAATTCGGGGACCGAATTTCTTTAAGGGGGGAAGATTGTAGCGTCTTGAAAAGTCGTTTTGGTGTTTTCCTGAAAATCGGTGAAAATTCGGTATTTTTCCGAAAACCGTCTTTTTTGTTATTTTGCAGTTTAGGGCTAATTATACCTAAAATGGATAGGTAATTTCTTGTTTTTAGTAGCTAATGAGTTACTTATTAAATTTTGGGCATTTAAAAAATTTTCCCTATTTTTCAATTTTTTAATATTATTTTAAGCCGGTAAGAAAATACATTAAATTAGCGATAAATACAAATTTTTTTGGGCTAATTTTAATCCTTAAAATTATGTTAATTAAAATCTAGTTGTAACATAAATTTTTAGTATTTTATTTTGATTTTTAACTAATTTTTATTAAAGGAAACGAAATTTATTGAATTTAAGCCTAAACTTGCAATTTTTGACTTGTAGGGGGTCTTTTTGCATAAAATTTCTTTTGTAAAACCCCTCTCTCTCTTCCCTCAGCCCTAGGACAGCCCCACCTTGATCAGGTCCAGAAATTTCTGGCCTCACCTTGATTTTTCTTCATGTGTTGAAATGGTTGTTTTGAGAATTTATTTAAAATATAGTTTGTTGAAAGTATGGTGCTTTGACTTTGGGGGAGTTGACTAGTGACTTTCCCACACACCCCACACCCTCCCCTTCCCTCTTTTCTGGCCGAAACCTACTCCCCCTCCCCTTCATCTCTTTTCTTTTCATCTTCTTCAAAATTCTTCATGTTACTTCAAAAAAAATTGCAATTTAAAGCTTACAAAATAAACCCATCCTTCATCTTTTTTTTCCTTCACCTCCCTAGCTTGGATCCTGATGCTTTGAGGCCATCAAATGAAGCAAATTTATTCTTGCTAGATCTTTAGTTGAGGTATAATTTCTTGCTAATTAAATTCTTTTGATTTAGTTTCTTAAGTTAAATTGTTGTAGTGTTAATTTAGTGTAGTTCTAATCTAGTTTTTTTAGGTTATGGTTGAAAATTTAACTAGGGTTTCTTGAAGCCATGTTTTAGTTAATTAAATTTGTTTTAATTAATCTACTTGTTACTTAACCAATCTATATGGTTACCTTGCTTAAGTGCCTTCATATTAAGCTAATCTATGTTAAACTTGTGGGAAATTTTCATTAAGTTTGCTAATTACCAAAATCAAGAAGAGGTTTGTGTATGGAATGTGGGTTTTGTAGCATGGTAAATAAGTTAAAATTGTGTTTTTGGTGGCTAACTAGTTGTGTGGATTGGATGGTTGTGTTGGACCGTGATAACTTTGTTGCTATTGTCGATGTTTGCACCAAATTGCTTTTCTAGCATACTAGTTTTTACTAAAATGTTGTGATGATTTAATTGCGATGTCTTGATGACATTTTTAGCGTATCCTATGACATTTAGGATGCGTGTGTGCGGATTTTTGAGTAGTCGAGTTTTAGTTTTGCCGGGCGACCAAATCGGCGATTTTTGGCAGTTTTTGCGATTTTCGCGTATGTTCCGCGCACCTTGTGCACGTTGTACCTAGCTAGTGAACATTAGTATTTTCGTTTGGGTTTTGCGTCAGTCTTGATATGTAACCTTATGTTTGGTATTGATGTAAATTTCAGGTTCGGTCGCGGAGACGTCAGACGCGGCACGAAAGGGGAAATCGGTGATTGGACACAGCTAGCTAGGGATTCCGGTGAGTAGATGTAACATCTACGGGGGACTATCGTTGGATGGCGCAAGCCGCCCGATAGTTTTAGTAACTTAAAAGATTCTTAGTGATGTTAGTAATTAGGGGTGAAATACTTATATGATTATTTGCTGCATCCATGCATTATATTGACATACATATGCGAACCCATTTTATAGGACACTTGCACCATTGCCAGGGTTTTTATATGCAGTACGAGCACTATTCATGCTTACACACACACCCTGGTAATTGCCATGCCACCACACTAGATAATCTTTTACTAATTGATACTTAAACTTGTGCTATTGCCTTTAATTCCTTAAAATGAAATCGTAGGATTGTTATTCATGTGCATGTACTTCATCATATTATTTGTTCATGTCTAATCTATTAATCACACATCGCAACTTGATTATTGATACCATATGCATTCATTATCATTTACATATGCACTTATGAGGATTTCTTGAGATTTTATGATATTTCTGGATTTCAGGGAAAAGCCGCAAAATTTCTAAACTTATTATATTTTTAAAATATGTAAAATTGCGGTTTTCTAGTGATGTAAGTGTCGTCCACCATGAGTTTGCTGTGGTTTTCGAGACCCGTTTCGAGGAGTTGGATGAACCGTCTCGGGTACAAGGTGGGCCCGGTAGGGTACCCCGGGGCAAGAAGCTCGTGGTGCTGACGATGAGCCTGGCAGGGACGGATTACCTACCGGTGACTTCATTGGGCACGACGGATATCCAGAGGATACCGACCGGGCCCGCGAGAGGATGAGATATTGATATTGAGATGGGTCAGCCGGATGGCTGAGGCCAGAGACACTATGACTTGGATTTATGAGATTTGAGACAGCTTTTAGGTGTCGTTGCTGGACACCGGTTCTCGTCGATTCTTGAGTTTTATGCTGGCATTCTAAAAGAGTTTCAAAAACAAAAAGAGATAAAATGTTTCTTATATATACCTATTGAGACCTCAGATATTCATGTTGCATACATATTACTACACTGATGTTGTATACACACCTGCTAGTGCATCCAGTCATACCTGTATTTTAGATGCTAGGATGCTTGTGTGCATGCATACGATAGCCTTTGTAGATGTTATTTATTACTCACGAGTTGGCAACTCACCCCCGTTGTGCCACAGTCTTTTGCCGGTCCGCTCCGTCAGTTCAGTAGCGGCGGGCGCACTTGTTCTTTTGCCTCCATTGCCTGGACTCGAAGTTTTGCTCTTAGGTGGGTTATATCATTATTTTTGTACCACCTTGTATGTTCCGTGTATCTAGTACACTCCATCTACTGTATCTACCAGCATTATTGTATATTGACCTAGAGATGAGACTGTGAGATTTGTGGACTTTTATGCTGTATTTTAGGGTCGAGCTCACTTGAGTCGACATGCTGTTTTTCTTATGCTTCATTATGATTATTTTGCATGTTGTTGCTTTATTTTGCGTGGGATTTGTGACCGCCTTGTGGCGAAGAGCTAGCTCCCGCTTCGGGATGCCCTATTTTGTTGGATTCATATATATTCTTGTTGTACCCATTTTGGGGGCCAGTATTTACAAGGGAGACTCTGCCGAAATTTTCGGAAAAATTGGTATTGTTTTTAAAAAGGGTTTTACATGACTTATTTGATAAACTCGCTTTCAATTGATTGGGTTTTCTTCACTCTTTTGCTTTTTGGTTTGGTTTTCTGGGCTTTGGCTTACTTATTTTACGGACGTCTTTAGACGTTTCGTAAACTTAAGTGCCAGTCACGTTCCGTACCCTGCGGGTCGTGACAAGGTTTCATTGCGACTTTCTGGCACACTGCTTCCTTTCTGGGTGATTGCTTTGGTAGGTGGGTTCACTCGCATCGTGACCACCCTTGTATTTATTTTAATCAGTTGTATCTAGTAATTCCATCTACCAGACTTGTATATTTGTTTCAGACATATAAAACCAGTTGTGTATTATTTCGACCTTAGAGTCGTGCGTAGTAGTATTATGGTTTTCTTGATGATTTTGAGTTTCCTTTTGAGTTTTGAACCTCGCCCTTCGGCGTTGTATTTTATATTGCTTGCGTGGTTGTGACCGTCGATTGACGAAGAGCTATCTCCTGCTTGGGGATTCCTTTTATCATTGATGTATATATTATTCATGTTGTACCCCGTTTGGGGCCTGTATTTACAAAGGAAAATCTGCCGAAATTTTTAGAAAAGACTTGACATTTTTAAAATGCATATTCGGCTTATGATATTTAAAAACACTTGTTTTAAAACTAGTCTTCTTTAAAATGGTTTAGATTTCTGGGATTTCTTGGCTTACTTGAATTAGATGGGGTCCTATAGACTTCATATGATTCAAGTGCCAGTCGCGTACCATTTCGGGTCGTGACAAAGTTGGTATCAGATCGCTAGGTTAACCTTGGTTCGAGTCTAAGATTGATTATGTGGTGCCTAGAGCGTTTGTATACATTCAAAACTTAGGCTCGACCTTACGGAACATAGACTGAGTCGAGAGGGGGTATTAGACCCAAAACTTTCATCGCATAGGTTGACCTTGGTTGATGGAGTAGGTGACTTCAATAAAGTGACGTACCGTGTATATGTTCCGCAGCATACTTACGATACACTACTCCACTTAAGGAGCCTTAGGATGTACATTTCCTTGCACAGTATTATATTCATTCCTATGATCTATCCTCATCGATGTTGGTTATGATTTTGCTGCCACGATTGCACAGGCAGAGAGAGCTACGGCTAGATTTGCGTCAACACGAGCTGGTCACAGACGAGGACTGACCAGGGCGTGATTCCAGGGACATACGATTGCATAGAGGCATCGTTTTATTGTGTTTTCGCGCCATGAGCCTTTGATTAATCGCTTTTACGAGATTTCTCGGAAGTGCAGATCAGCACCAGAGGATTGAGCCACTGATAGAGGCCAGCGAGAATGTGATGACCCATGATGTATCGCTTATTCATGATGATTGAAGCACTGTTCAACATGCAGACGAATGAGCCAGTTGTTGCTGCGAACGACGAGATATTGCCCCAGATCTTGGAGCTATTGCACTACGAGTTGTACTTAGAGATATAATAGAAGGTCGCTAGTCACCTGAGGATGAATGACTAGGACATGTGGTTCGTTCGCTTTCCCCGATGCGAGGTCATCAAATAGATTGATTCCAGCTAGAGATGACTTCATGCAAGTACGTTGAGAGTCGATGGAGACGATCGAATGTCGGGAGCCCATTTTCCAAGTTTAAAGTATTCAGAGACAAATGCAAGTAATGCTATGGACCCTCTAGAAGAATGGAACACTAACTCGACGTAATGACCATGGAACGCCTTTAAACCTTAGGGTTTGCGGCAATTTAGCGGTGCCATTTGTGAGGCCTGGGTTTGCTCTTCTACGGCTGGTCCAAAGGTGCTGTGGCATGTACTGGAGTACTATTAAACTGTACCCAAGATGTTGAGCTCTTAGGGGATTATGGAACCTTGACAAATCGATCGAAAGGTTCGACGTCATTCGGATATCATGTGATGTGATGCATTGCTTGGGAGACTCCAGATACGATTATAGCCGTTGGAGTACAGTCCATGTAGCCACGATGAGACGAGTCCGAAGCAGTCGATAGCAGAGAAAAGTAGAGTAAGTGGTTCATACGAGATCTTGATGAGATGACGTTCCACTCAGCCGACATCAGAGATGTGACACGCATACAGAGGCGTTGTATATGGATATATCTTCCAGAAGGAGTCGCGATGAGTATGCAGCCGTTCCGGAATAAGGAATTGATTTGGTAAATGATGATGGCTTCCGGGCAGTTCGGCATAAATGAGATTTGAGAGAGATCTCGACATGACCTTTCTGGAATACTATACGAGAAGACTTGAACCCAGGAGAGGTCATACTGCGCACACCCAGTAGGCCAGAGTTCGGCATCCTCGACGAGATAGTTGGCCAGAAATCTGTAGATGATGTGCCAGAGCGGGACTGTTTCCTTCGTCATTCCATAATGAGACGTTGAGCCGAGGAGCTATATATCTAGCAATGCACAGTGAGAAACAAGAGCCTAAAAGCACCAGGCGCCAGACCATGAACAGGAAGCAAGTAGATATTTTGCTCTGCTAACATTGGGTGCACCGACACCTTCTCAAATTTGAAGGAGGAAATATCGACGGCGGTATTTATGATTTGTGATTGGGTGATTCGATTGTCACGTATCCGTCACCTTGGATTTCGGTAGTTTGGGCGATCTATTCGCATGATTTAATCTTGATGACTGAGTTTCATGATATTTGTTTTCATGCACCATGGTTGCACCTACTGGGTATTTATATTATGTGTATAGTTATTACACTTGAGATATGCTTTATACACCATTGTGTTGATTTATGATTTGTGCACAGTTATTGCACTTGATATCGTTTTGTGCCTTGGTTGCACATGTTTACGACTTCATGGACTTTATACAGTTGAGTTGATATTGTGCACATGGTATGCACATGATTTTGTTTTTGCACTCGGTATAGCTTATATGTGCTTGTAGTGCATTGATATGTGTTTTGTGCACGCAGTTGTATACGTTTATGACTTTTACACCTTGGTACACTCGGTGTCGCTATTTATGCATTTGAGTTATTGTTTGGTATTTTGTGCACAGGGTGCACTGTATTGGTATTTTGTGCACTGGATGGACTGGATTTGTATTTTGTGCACAGGATGCACTGTATGTATATTTCGTGCATGTGTTGCACCGGATTTATATTTCGTGCGTTTGTTGCACTAGGTTTGCATTTTGTGCACCACGGTTGCACCTGACTTCGGTTTGATGTCATTCGATATGTGGATTTTGATTTCATGCCTATGTTATGCATGTGATTTGACTTATGCTTTTGGCATAGTTTTCATGCACTTTTAGTGTTTTGATTTGATTTGTGCCCGCTGATGCACATGGTTGTAAGATTATATACCGCGGTATACCTGATTTGGATTGAGTTGTAATGTATACCGTCGATTTCGATTCTGATATTGATGTTGATTTCGTGCACTCTGTGCATTTGATTTGGATTCTTACACATATTTGACGCGCTTGGATTCGATTTTCCGCATGTTCGGCGTTTGATAATGGATTTTGTGATTTTGTGCATGTTGGATGCACATAATTTACATTTTATTCATCCATGATGGATGCACCTGATTCGGACTTTCGCGCATGTTGGGCGCATGTTATGAGATTCGATTTTGGTGCACACCAGATGCACTAAATCGAGATTCTTTATGCATATCAGATGCACCTGATTTTGCTGTCAGGCACACACGTTGTCTCTGACAGGTGTTTCATGCACGCCCGCTGCACTTAGATGTTATTTCTGTGCACATCTATGGCACATATATGGATTTTGATTCTCGTGCGCACAAGACGCATGCGGCATTCTTATGCACATTTTGGGATTGATTTCTTATGGAGCAGTACGTTTTTATGATATTTGCTATTCGTTTACGTACTGAGCAGGACTAGTCAGAGAACGGTACCTTGATATATTTTGCATGCTTTGATAGTTATCGAAGGGATTTCCGAAAAGGGAGCTATAGTCTCTGTATTTACCTACGTGTCTGATATGACACAAAACGTTTAAAAACAAGGAAACACTTCTAAATTGTTTTCAAAACGGCGGGACGTACATATTAAACAAAGGATATATACATATATGGTTATTTTCTTACAATAGAAGTCCGCCACTGTGCAGTGTTGTGTGCATCGCACAGCGATTTAAAACGGTTTGGCATGCATTTCTTTCAGATATTTACATGTATAAATTTGATGTTTACATGTATAGTTTTGATGTATATCGCGTTGGATTTCGTGTTAGATTTGACATTGGTGTCTTCACCATGACTCCAATGATTGCGGGTGTTAGTTATATGTATGCCCTAGAGGCTATTACTGTACATTGGATGTATATTGTAGTGGATGCTGGGACATATATAGGGAAGACTTTCTTGCTCGACATGATAGTATGCTATCTGGTTACTCTTTACCTTAACGTGTATACTGATTGCCTCTCTGTTACATGTTGGTAAAGCCCTTAGAATGTGTACTTGACTACCTGGATTATGATGCGGATCATACTAGTAGGGACATGGTAGTCTATAAGTACATCCTTCAAAGCCCCTAGTCGTGGGTGTATTGAGACGGGGCATCGATATACCAGAGTAGACTAGCGTGTACCTTCTCGACCCATACAGATGGGCGATGGATGATCCCATATCCATTGGTGTTTGACATCAGAGATGATATACGGGTGCTCAGTAGAGACTGGGTACACTGGACGGACTCGCCGAGAACTCCCAGATGGTATTATACCTTACGTCAGATGGCAGTTCTCTGGTGACACTGGTACAGAGTAGTGTGTTGACCCGAGATCGTCACAGAGTCTTGTGTGGTTCCCACTGTGCTTTGATTTCCATCTTACCACGTCCAAGAGGGCCTGCAAAACGGTGGTTTTTGGGTACAGTCCCGAGTCACATGGAGGAAATGAGCGATAGGAGGGGATTCGTCTCTCCCGGTATAGGGAGTTGATGTTGCGCTGTGTTCGATTGGCTATAATAGGAAATCCCTGGCCAGGGTTGCTGAGATTTGCTGGTAAGTGTTACCAGTAGTTTCTCGAATTGTTATAGACCTCATATCGACACGACTTATCGAGCTATTGTGGTCTGACGTTTACCACCCCTAGGCGAGATATGCGACATATCAGACGATCAGACCGGACAGTACGGTAGTGTTACTGGTTGGATTCACAGGAGTATGAGCGGGCTTGCTCGTCGATCTTCTGATCGCTCAATACCCGGGTGGCCGTTACGTTTAGCAGACCGCTTGCGGCTTGTGGGTGTTTGATATGATCATCATCTGCTGCCGGCGTATTGACGAGTCTTTAGAGTCCTACACAGAGGTTTCCTGGCTCAAGCGAAACGAAATAGGAGCGCATATGAGATATGTGCGGGACTGAGAATAATACCAGTATGTGATACTGTGTTCGATTCTTGCAATGTGACATTGATCGGTTATATGCGATATAGCCGGGTTATCGGATCAAGTGTTGATTCGATAAGTTGTTACTAATGATACCAGTCGGTTGTGTGCGTCATGACCGGATCGTTAAATCAAGTGTTGATTTAATGATTTAATGCATAATTATATATTTGATATATTACTTTGCATTAACTAGTATTGGTTCACTTAAGATGGATTTTCTCACTCGGTTGTGCGCATTACATATGCGATATGATTTTGTGCACTTGTTTGTATCATGTTTAATGATACATGCTCATTAGGGTTTGTGTAAAGAATTAAACCTTGGTTAAAGAAATGGTTAGGGTTTTTATTTGCTTATTCATTTATTCATTTGTTTATTTTTTTGGTAAAATATTAACATAACATGAAATGGTGGCCTTCTTTGTTTTATTCATGAAGGTTCGTGAAGTTTTGACCTTGTGACCATTTTGTCTCATGCTTAACCCTAACCATTCCTTTCAACCATGATTAATACTCTACCCTAAACCATGGTTTCTTGATGATAAGTATTCTTTTATTTTTCTTTTTGAAAAACAACTTATCATAAGAATTATCTTCTTCTTCTTCTTCTTCTTCAAGAAGAAAACCAAGCTTCATCAATGGTGATTGATGAAAACAAGTGAGAAATCTAATTCTAAAGTCTACCCACTTCCTATTTCTTCATGCTCTACCTCTTGCCAAGTAGTAGAGTGTGTTTCCTTCACAAGTTTTCTTGACTTGGTGAAGTTGGAGCTTGATCTAGCGATGCTTCGACGTAGATCATCTTCGGCATGGACATCGACGACCTAGCTCGCCTATTCTCCGATGAAGCCGACGCTAGAGCCCGGAATTTGTTTGGACAGCGAGAGGACTTCATTGCGGAGCTATGGCGGTGGAGCACCGGATCTACAAAGGTTGTATTTCCGTATTCTCTTAGTAAAGTAGTTTACTAGTTGTTTTTCGTCTAGACATCTAGCCAACGATCCGTAGTTTAGGGTTTCTCGGCACCATAAAATTTTAAATTTGCATGGTTGATGCCTTGTGAGACCTCTTGGGAGTGCCTAGGAACCCTACAGTGGTATCAGAGCCTAGCTAGAGCCTTAGGCGAAGTCTAGACGGAGTTTGAAGTCCGAACGAACCCGAAAACCCATTTCAAAATTGCTCTCTGTCCTTTTTTCAAAAACTGGTATTTTTCCAAATTAAAAATATGCAGAAAACCTAGCAGGGAAATCTAAGAATTACGGCGCAAAAAGTTTTGAATGAACAGTGTAAACGGCGGCGGAACCGCGGCATAAGCCTAGCTTATGCGGCGGTTCCGCGGCAGAATCATGACGTCAGCCCTAACTGTTTGCACAGTAATTCATTGTTTCGGGTGCTGAGTTCTCTGGGTATTTTTAAAATTTATTCAAGAGTTGAATTTTCTGGAGTTGTTTTGGGGATTCGGTGTTTTGATCGGAGTATCAAATTTTGTCTGTGTGGCTTTCCGGATAAATTTTAGAATATGTTAAAAAGTTCAACCGGATATAAATACCCAATTTTTCCCCTGTCGGGAAATTTCCAAATGTTGGATTTTTCCGTAGTTTAACGACGTTCTAAGTAGTGCAAGTAACGCGATGGACCCTCTAGAAGACAACAAACCTTAACTCGATTATGTGACCGTCTTGAACTGCCCTTTGAACCTTAGGGTTTGGGGCAGTACGGCGTGCCACATGTGAGGCGTTGGCTTGACCCTTCTACGGCTGGACCGTTGGTACTGAGGCACGAACTGAATGTTGTTAGACTTATTTCATGTGTTGAGCTGTATCGGGAAAACTTGGGTGTTTGTCTGTTCGATCGAAAAGTTTAACATTTTCCAATTATCCGGAATGGGATACAATAATTGGAATTCACAAAGAGTTATGAGATAACTGAATGAATGTTATAAACATAGCAGTTTAGTCTCACTTGATCGGTTGCCACGGAATTTTGATGTGATCAAAAGTCCGTCGCAATCACGTAGTGTACGCGGATACTCGCCGGGTAAACTTAATAGACAGCCTCACTCCATAGCCCCGACCAAGTGACTGTAGGAGAACCCCGTCGCCGAAAGCATCCGTTCGGGTGCTCGCGGCAGCGGTGTTCCGCCTTGGTGCATTTCGTCGACGGCGTCGCGGGGTGCGGCCGCCTACTAAAGTTTGCGATGAGTATTCGATCAGGATGTCGGGAATCTTGTTGAATTACCCGACTTGATATTGAAAAGAGTTTTCGATTTTGAGACTAAAATGCGGGGTTTATAATTGTTAGGCATGCGATGTCTAAGAAATTCATTTGGTCAGGCATGCGATGTCTGAGGTGGTTGCGGATTCCAACTGTTGTAGTTTTACACTTTCTTTTCTGTGACCGTAAGTGTAATATATGATATCGCCGGTTTCGTTGCTATATGTCAACGACAATTGGGATACGCATGTTTACTTACGTTGATGACATGTGATGTTATGTGTTGCTGGATATGTTATATTGGATCGTCGTGTTTGAATAGCCGGGGGTTTTTATGTGAGATGAATGTTTTTCATTTTCATTCAAGTAAAAACTTGTATGTAATATTCTTTTATTGGGGCACTTCCAGGTTGCGGAAGATGTCACCGTTTGTATATTATTTACTTTTCCGCACTAGGATAGACCCAAGGAGGGGAGCATAAGTAACCGGGTTCTGGAGTCCAGAGGGAGACCAACTCGAGGAGTCGAGTCCGGGTCTCCTAACTCCAGAATTGGTAGGGTTGCTTGCCGCTCTCGTAGGGGTCTAGGGGTGTGGGTTTGGCTATTCATCGCGACCGTGGAATCCGTGTTTTATACTGGCTCGTATTGAAAACACGGACGTCCTAGTATATCCAATATTTCATATGATTCTTCTGCTGCGATATCTGTGATGTGATCATGTGATGTTCTGTGATAGATACAGTATATAGTATATATGATATATTATATAGGCGTTACTTATGTTTTACACCCACGCTAGCCCTGCCCCGCTCTGCCGTTAGTTACCTAACCTAACGGTGCATGAGGGGACATCGAGGCGAATGCTGATGGCATAAGTGTACGTCGTATTTATCTGTGATGTTTAGGTACTTAAATGATGAGACTTCATTAATGTGATTAATGAAAATAAAAGAAAGCTAAGATGTTGTAGAATCGAATTTCAAAATTAAAACAGGTAGCTACAGTTCTTGCTTTGCACAGCGGTATATGTGATATATCCATCACCTTAATCGATGAGGAAAGGACCGAGATCCCTTCACCGGGAGTGACTCCTTTAGCAATAACTGGCAGATGCTACACACTTGGTTTGTATTTTGATTGCTTTTAAGAGTTTTTGCTTTGCACAGTGATATATATGATATATCCTGCACCTCATTCGACGAGGAAAGGACCGACGATCCCTTCACCGGGAGTGACTCCTTTAGCAAAACTAGAAAAGCCTCAAAAGCACTCCATTTTAAAATCATTTGATTCTATAACGATATCAAGTTCATTACGCAATAGGTTTTCAGAAAAACCTTTCGTAGCCCTCCGTCATTTCAGATATGTACTGGTTAGTATTCGTGCTGCGTTTGTTGACCTCTGTCAAGGCGTACTGTGCGGTAGCTGATTAGTGCTTATCTGCATAAGCATATGATGTGATTGATTTAGGGTAGTCGTGCGACTTTGTTGACCTCTGTCAAGGGTCGTGCGGGTGGGTTTACTTCAATCAGGAAATGACGGGTTGAACTTGACTAGCAGCCTATGGTTTGTTGACCTCTGTCAAGGTCATAGGACGCTAGGGGCAAAATATTATCGGGAATTTCAAGTGTTGAAATTTGCAATGAGATTGCATACCTTCTATGAGATAGTTGGATCCCGATACCCGCTGCGAGTAAGAGTTACTCCTGGGAGAGTTTTATACATTACAATTAGCCGATCAAGTAGGTGTTTAGAAAGGTGTCAACGGGGTTACGCCTCTGAGAAAACGAGGTTTACATTAATTAGGTTCGTGCGAAAGCACGGGGGACCTCCCTCAAAGTACCGACACTCGTCTGGCTGAAAGATTGGCGAACTTGTAGTGTGTAATTAATCCCGGCTAGTCTTTCCTTTTAGGGTTTGAAGGAAGATTTGATAAAAAGCAGTGGGAGCCATCCTGATTAGATAAAATAATAACCAATCTATTCTTGCAAGAGCGCACGCTGAGTGTTTTCTTCTCTCTCTCTCCAGGTAGCGACCGTATCATGCCTTAATCAAGATAATAATACGGATTTTTGACCTTACCCGCTTGTTATACTGAGCTGGGGAACGTTGGTCCCGCTCCAACTTATAATAGTTATAAGACAGAGCAGGAAATTGGGGAATACCAGAATTCCCATGCCGCCCAAACGAAGAGAGTGCATGCTGATGCATCATCTTTGGGTGTGTTCATTACAGAGAACTGTTTCTCAGTGTCCTTTACGTCCTGGGTATATGATACCGGATCAGGATCCCGCATATGTAATATGTTACATGGGCTACAGATAGGTAAAAAACTGAGAACGGGTGATAAGTTTCATGAGGCAGAAAACGGGGCAAGAGTTGCAGCCAAGTCTGTTGGTCACTGTCACCCTGTATTACAATACATTGATTCTGAACGAATGTTATTAGATACCGAACCTGATATACAAAATCATATCTGTCTCTTTATTAGTAAAGAAACGGTAAAATTTTGTATTGTTGGATAATGTTTTGAACATTTCATATATCAAAAGTTGATCGGTTCAGGCACGTTATCTAAAAGCGTTGATGTTCTAAATCAAACTACAGTTCTTAGTATACGAAACACAAACTAGAGGAAGAGTTCAGAAATGAACGAATTCTTCTTGAGGTTTTGAGGACTAGGTCATATCAATGCGACCCGACAAGCTAAGTTCCACATAGATGCATATTTAAATCTGTTTGAATTTACATCTTATGAAACTTGCCAGTCATGTCACAAAGATAAGATGACCATAGCTCCGTTTACTGAAAACAGAGAAAGAGTTAGTAAACTCTTGGGATGATACATGTTGATGTATGTCAGATCCCCTGTTTACATATGCCAGGACTGGTTCTTTGTACTTCGTTACATTCTCTGAAAAATCTCTCAAGATTCAGACATATGTTCCTGTTGAAACACAAGTCCGAACCTTTTGAGATATTCACAGAATATAAGTTAGAAGTAGAGAACCAAAATACGGGTATAAGTATTATGTCCTTTGATGTGATCAAGGAGGGGAATACTTGAGCACGAAATTCTTGGACTTTTCTAAAGGAGAATGAGATTCTCTCTCGGCATTACTCCTCCGTATACACCATAGCACGATGGTATATCGGGGCGGAGCAATAACACCCTATATGATAAGGTGTGCTCTATGATGAGTACTACTGAGTTACCTATTTCCTTTTTGGGAGTTATGCACTTGAGAAGCTGCATACCTATTGAATAGGGTTCAAATCAAATCAATGCCTACCACTTCATATGTGATAGGGAAAGGGAAGAGCCCATTTCTTAAGTTAGTTATGATTTGGGGTTGTCCGGCCTATGTTTAAAAGCAAAATCCGGACATGCTCGAAGCAAGGTCTGTAATGTAGAACTGGAAAGGTTCCAGCTATACAAACTACAGCAGATGATTTGATACAGCCAAAGGATTCAGTAGATTCCAATGAACCTCATCCTCTCCGCCGATCTAGTACGGTTCCTCACCCACCTGAGAGATACTTCGGTTTCTCTATGATAGTGGGAGCGAGGATTGCATCATGAGATGATGACCCAACTAGTTTCGAGCTGGCCATCAGGAGTAAGACTCTATAAGAATGGCTGGATGCTTAGTGATCTGAGATGGAATCCTTATACACCAACAAAGTATGGACTTTGGTTGCTATATCTGAAGGGTTAAATCCCCATCAGGAGCAAGTATATCGTGAGAAGATTAATTGGTGTACATGGAAAAGTTGAGACTTTCAAAGCTAGACTTGTTAAAGGTTTGCATCATTGACCAGGTGTGGATCATGATGAAACTTTTTCTAAGGATCTATGCTTAAGTCCATCCAGATCCTACTTGCCACGGCTACATACCATGACTACGATATCTGGTGGTTGGGTGTCATGACAGCTTTTCTAAATGATGTTTTAGAAGAGGGAGTCTATAAGTACACAGCCAGGGAGCCTCATAGACAGTGGGAGCAGTGGAAACGTGTGCAAGATGCTTTATAGGATAAAGCAGGCATCGCGGAGTTGGAACGTCTGTTTTGATGAAGTAGTCAAAGAGTTTGACATCATCAAAATGGTAGATGAACCTTGTATAAACAAAAAGGTAGTAGGGAGTATGGTGACGATCCTCGTAGAGTACGTGGATGACATACTTTTGATAGGGAAGTAGTTTCCTATGCTACGCCCGATCAATCTCCGATTATCATAAAGATTCTCCATAGAGGATCAAAGTGATACCTCCTAAATCCTGGATTTTGGATCTATGAGATAGATTTAATTGGATGTTAGGATTCTCACTAGTTGTAGTGAGATGGTATCAATCGATCCTGGGGAGAATCACTGGAAGTGTTCCAGGGTGATAAAGACGACTGAATGTCAGTCGCAGGCATTGTCTTTACCCTCAATCGAGGGACGGTATGTTGGAAGAGTTCCAAGCTAGATACCGTGACATATTAGACGATAAAGGCAGGATACATCGCTACTTAAGATACTACCAAAGAGGCTGTTTGGATGTATAATGGTTCATGAGATGAACTATGTTCCTACCATTGTGAGAAAATGGAGTTGTGGCTTATGCCAAGGAACGCCGGTCCCATCAGTGATCCAGACATATTCTAAGGCAGTGTCACCTGATCATGGAGATGGACGATCTCCAGGGTGATCGAGGTTTGGAGAGTAGATTCAGAGGACAACACAGCGGATCCACTCACAAAGGCCTGTTCCCAGAGAGAGACTTTTATGGGATGGTTGAGTATGAGATACTACAACCACTGCTACAGATGGCCCTAGTGCAAGTGGAAGATTGTTAGTTATATGTATGCCCTAGAGGCCATTACTGTACATTGGATGTATATTGTAGTGGATGCTGGGAAATATATAGGGAAGACTTTCTTGCTCGACATGATAGTATGCTATCTGGTTACTCTTTACCTTAACGTGTATACTGATTGTCTCTCTGTTACATGTTGGTAAAGCCCTTAGGATGTGTACTTGACTACCTGGATTATGATGCGGATCATACTAGTGGGGACATGGTAGTCTATAAGTACATCCTTCAAAGTCCCTAGTCGTGGGTGTATCGAGACGGGGCATCGATATACCAGAGTAGACTAGCGTGTACCTTCTCGACCCATACAGATGGGCGATGGATGATCCCATATCCATTGGTGTTTGACATCAGAGATGATATACGGGTGCTCGGTAGAGACTGGGTACACTAGACGGACTTGCCGAGAACTCCCAGATGGTATTATACCTTACGTCAGATGGCAGTTCTCTGGTGACACTGGTACAGAGTAGTCTGTTGACCCGAGATCGTCATAGAGTCTTGTGTGGTTCCCACTGTGCTTTGATTTCCATCTTACCACGTCCAAGAGGGTGTGCAAAACGGTGGTTTTTGGGTACAGTCCCGAGTCATATGGAGGCAATGAGCGATAGGAGGGGATTCGTCTCTCCCGGTATAGGGAGTTGATGTTGCGCTGTGTTCGATTGGCTATAACAGGAAATCCCTGGCCAGGGTTGCTGAGATTTACTGGTAAGTGTTACCAGTAGTTTCTCGAATTGTTATAGACCTCATATCGACACGACTTATCGAGCTATTGGGGTCTGACGTTTACCACCCCTAGGCGAGATATGCGACATATCAGACGATCAGACCGGACTGTACGGTAGTGTTACTGGTTGGATTCATAGGAGTATGAGCGGGCTTGCTCGTCGATCTTCTGATCGCTCAATACCCGGGTGGCCGTTACGTTTAGCAGACCGCTTGCGGCTTGTGGGTGTTTGATATGATCATCATCTGCTGCCGGCGTATTGACGAGTCTTTAGAGTCCTACACAGAGGTTTCCTGGCTCAAGCGAAACGAAATAGGAGCGCATATGAGATATGTGCGGGACCGAGAATAATACCAATATGTGATACTGTGTTCGATTCTCGCAATGTGACATTGATCGGTTATATGCGATATAGCCGGGTTATCGGATCAAGTGTTGATTCGATAAGTTGTTACTAATGATACCAGTCGGTTGTGTGCGTCATGACCGGATCGTTAAATCAAGTGTTGATTTAATGATTTAATGCATAATTATATATTTGATATATTACTTTGCATTAACTAGTATTGGTTCACTTAAGATGGATTTTCTCACTCGGTTGTGCGCATTACATATGCGATATGATTTTGTGCGCTTGTTTGTATCATGTTTAATGATACATGCTCATTAGGGTTTGTGTAAAGAATTAAACCTTGGTTAAAGAAATGGTTAGGGTTTTTATTTGCTTATTCATTTATTCATTTGTTTATTTTTTTGGTAAAATATTAACATAAGATGAAATGGTGGCCTTCTTTGTTTTATTCATGAAGGTTCATGAAGTTTTGACCTTGTGACCATTTTGTCTCATGCTTAACCCTAACCGTTCCTTTCAACCATGATTAATACTCTACACTATACCATGGTTTCTTGATGATAAATATTCTTTTATTTTTCTTTTTGAAAAACAACTTATCATAAGAATTATCTTCTTCTTCTTCTTCTTCTTCTTCTTCTTCAAGAAGAAAACCAAGCTTCATCAATGGTGATTGATGAAAACAAGTGAGAAATCCAATTCTAAAGTCTACCCACTTCCTATTTCTTCATGCTCTACCTCTTGCCAAGTAGTAGAGTGTGTTTCCTTCACAAGTTTTCTTGACTTGGTGAAGTTGGAGCTTGATCTAGCGATGCTTCGATGTAGATCATCTTCGGCATGGACATCGACGACCTAGCTCGCCTATTCTCCGATGAAGCCGACGCTAGAGCCCGGAATTTGTTTCGACAGCGAGAGGCCTTCATTGCGGAGCTATGGAGGTGGAGCACCGGATCTACAAAGGTTATATTTCCGTATTCTCTTAGTAAAGTAGTTTACTAGTTGTTTTTCGCCTAGACATCTAGCCAACGATCCGTAGTTTTGGGTTTCTCGGCACCATAAAATTTTAAATTGGCATGGTTGATGCCTTGTGAGACCTCTTGGGAGTGCCTAGGAACCCTACAGCGGGATGCTTGACGGAGTTTTGATTTTGACTTATCTGCTCATTATTCATGCGCATGCATTGCGCTATGATGCGTTTTATGTATTGATGATTTCGGAGCCCGACGACTTGGAATTTTTACTGAAATGTTTTAGTATTGAGAGGTTTAAATTTAAATTCGGGGACCGAATTTCTTTAAAGGGGGAAGATTGGAACATTTCAAAAAAATAAATAATTATTTTTGGGAATTTTTATAATTAAATAATAAAATATTGAATATTTTAATAAGGCGATATAATTAAATACCGATAAAAAAATTTGGAAATTATGGAAATTTCTAAAAAGAGGGTGTTTTATGTGAATTATGCAAATTATAAGTTTTTATGATTTATTATACACTATTTAGTGCTAATCGTGATTAAATATCGTTAATCGCGCATTATGCTTGTTTTGTGCAAAACATGCACATGCCTTTTTAGCACTTATTACATTTTCCTTTCATGCTTTCTTCTTTTTATCATGCAAGGTTATAAATTAAAAAGAAGAAAAGAAAAGGAAAAGAAAAGAAAAGAAAAGGGCTATAAATAAAGAATGGAGGGATGGGCATGAGAGAGAGTGAGAGGGGAAGGGGTCAAACTTTGGACCAAGCTCCCATTCCTACTTCATTTCTTTATCATCTTCTCTCCTCTCCCTCACTCATGCTGCTGCTGCTGCCCTCACTCCCTCCGCTCTCTATCCTCTCAAACACCATTAAAAACACCTCAAAACTCAATCACCATTTATTTAAAAATGTGCATGAACTCACTAGCTACAATATAGACCAAGAAAGCTTGCATTTTGGACACTTGGGGCAGCTCAAGAATTTTCTTGTGTTGCCAAATGGAGTATTCTCTTAACCATTAGCATAGTATTTCTATTGCTTTTACATCCTTGTTTGTTTAGAACCGATTTGGTGTCGTTTAGTGAGATTTGGAAATTTCTAGTTAGGGTTTATGGAATTCCTGAGTTGTGATGTGTAATTGAGCTTAGTAGAGTCCACATAAACACCCTAGTGCTAGAATTCAGTCCCAAACCAGAGACTAGAACCCCGGAATACGAACATAGAAACCCGATATCGGAGGAATTATGGATTCTGTGAGTGTAAAATGAAATCTGCTATCACCCGGAGCCTCTGAAAATTATTTATCATACACAGTGATACATACAGGCACCCTGGAAGCTAACCCCAAAACCCCAGCCCCTGACCCCACCCTTTGGCCGCAAATAAAGTCATTCTGGCCACAAATTACGGCCAGACCTGGTCCAAATGGTTTCGTGTTTGGTCTGTAGCTCCATCTCCTGTAAACTAGACCCTTGGCATATGCAAAATTGGCTGATTTGACCTAGGGTAAAATCTGGGACCATTTTCAAGAGTTGCTGTTTTGATTCGGGGTTTCGTTTTGCTTATTTTTAATTCTGGATTTTGGATATTTGTTTCGTATTCGATCGCCTGACGTTTGTACGTCGAAATCGAGTGATATTTGGTGGTTTTGAAAGCATAGTCCATAGGTTCTAACCAACAGGCTTTTAGTGTGTCGTTTTGGTTTTGAATTGGGTTTTATTGCGATACGATACCTTATGATGTGTAGGTACCCCACGAAGACTTCGAGACGACAAGCAAGCGTGTGGCGACGTCGGCAACGGAAAGCGAAGTGCAAGGTTAGTAGATTATATCTACGGGGGATGTCGGGTGGATGGCGTATAGCACCCCCGCAGTTCGATGTATAGTATGCTATATATATATACAATATGATATCTTTTATGTGAGACATGAATATTCAAGATATGTTTAGGTGTTCAATGGTTAGGTTAGGGAATTTGGAAGTGAACTAGTATAGCTTCTTAGTCGCGAACCCTAGAATAAGTTTACACTCACACGCACATACATGCTTCCTGTTATACTTGTGCGTATATGGGAAGAGATAAATATATATACACACATAGGTATGGGACTGTGTATATATATACTCGTATGCCTACACTTGGATGATGAGGATAGTGGATGATATTTGGAGATGAGTCGATGAGTTTGGGCATGGTGTCACGAGATCGGTGATATGATGTGGTTCGTATTAGGAGATACGACATAAGATGTTAGCGGGCCTTTAGCCGTGTGTTTTCATACAAGCATATATATGCAGATGGTATCAGTTTGTACTAGACTTAGATCAGTACCCTAGTTCATGAGATATGATGATAAGGATACCAGATAATTGATGAGATAAACGTATGATTCGACCCGTACCCAGATTTAGGATGCCGTACAAAGGATTTACGTACGAGCTATTTATTGATGATAGATCCGCACTCTTGACTCGAGGATGTCATATTTTATATTGTATCGTATGTGATACTATTGAGCCGGGATCACCGACTATAATATTTATATGTATATCGACTCAGATTTAGGGGGTTTCCCTTATCCTTTCGATTAGCTTGTTAGTTAGATCTTAGTTTACTTAGTAGATATTAGACTAGACCCGAATCATACCTAATTCAAAACTAACCAATCATGAGTATTTAAAAGTTAGGTCACAGGATTCTACAGATATTTTCAAAAGACGCGTCTTTTCTTAAAAACACCGCAGCCCTTATTTTTCTAAACACGATGATTCGTGTTATTTCAAATTGCAAAACTGTATGATATATATATATATAGATAGATGTAGATTCTTCACTGTTGTGTTTATTATTCATTTTGCGCATATTCTTGCTATTCGCATCGCATCGCATATTTAAATGTGTTTATTGTTATATTAAACCCATGCTGTCAGGACACCAGCACCATTATCGATGATGCATATGTTCCACGTACACCTACTTGCCAGCACACACACTTCATCATCGATAATTGCCATGTTACTACACAGTAGGACTGTTGCATCAGGATATGACTCCTTGCACGACATACTTGCATACATATTTATTGTACACTCATACTTGCGTACACACATATTGTATACCCATACTTGCATACATACGTATTTGTACATACATAGATGATTCTGGATTGATTTTTGAGATTTGAGAATCGCAAGATATATTTTAAAACTGGATTCACTTTAAAAGAGCGGTTTCCCTCGATATGTGCATATTACTGTTCCGTTTTGCATGATATACGGATATACTTACATTTATGTTATATGTCGCATACATCATGCTTTATGATTATACGCATTGGGATACGTTGTTTTCCTGAGATTTCTGGATTTGAGAACCGTGGCTATTTCAATAGAAAGCATGTACTGTTTCAAAAATCCGGTTTCTCTTGATATGATATTTCAGTGCGTCCACCATGCGTTTTCTCGGTTCTGAGACGTGTGACATGTGAAACCCGATTCGACGAGGAGAATGATCCGTTTACGGGTACATGGTGGACCCGGTATGGTACCCGGGGCGAGAGAGATTTCGTATGGATGACGATGAGCCTGCCAGAGGGACCACTACCTACCGGTGATAATATTTGGGCTCGGCGGATATCCGGAGGATACCGACCGGAGTCGAGAGATGATATGGGCGGATCCGGACTGACGGAGCCCGTCGGCCGATCCGGACTGACGGAGCCCGATATTTGAGGATTTACGTGCCGAAGCTGGGTACGGGTTTCATGATGTTATCGAGTGTCGATACTGGATACTCAGGTTCCATGATTTTGATGTATCGCGAGGGACACACGTTGATTTGTATCCTCATACTTCTATGCATATGCTTTATAATATTTACATGCCTGATGTTCTGTGTCATTTGTTGACCCGTGGACGGGATCCACATGTATACAGACATTGATTACATAGTCGGATGATATCCACATGCTTATAGACTTCATGATATAGTTGACATTGATTCATGTTGATTACATTGATCACACCTCATATTTATGATATGTTGCTACCTGAGGCACTAGCACGAGCACTTAGTACTACACTTTTGTATAGATGTTTACCCTTGCCACCTTATCATGCTTCAGACTTATTCATATTGAGGATATATTATTACTGATCGTTTTACCTAGGATTGAGTCATACATACGATTATTGCTTTGTGATATTTTCTACTCACGAGTTGGCAACTCATCCCCGTTGTGCCATAGTTTCTTGCAGGTTTTTGCCGTACAGGTTTCATTACGGCTTTCTGGCACACTGCTTCCTTTCTGGGTGATTGCATTGATAGGTGAGTTCACTCGCATCGTGACCACCGTTGTATTTATTTTAATCATTTGTATCTAGTAATTCCATCAACCAGACTTGTATATTTGTTTCAGACTTAGAAAACTAGTTGTGTATTATTTCGACCTTAGAGTCGCGCGTTGTAGTATTATGGTTTTCTTGATGATTTTGAGTTTCCTTTTGAGTTTTGATCCTTGCCCTTCGGCATTGTATATTATATTGCTTGCGTGGTTGTGACCGTCGATTGACGAAGAGCTAGCTCCCGCTTGGAGATGCCTTTTATCATTGATTTATATATTATTCATGTTGTACCCCGTTTGGGGGCAGTATTTACAAAGGAAACTCTGTCGAAATTTTTAGAAAAGACTTGAGATTTTTAAAATGCATATTCGGCTTATGTTATTTAAAAACACTTATTTTAAAACTAGTTTTCTTTACTTCTCCCTTAAAATGGTTTAGATTTCTGGGATTTCTTGGCTTACTTGAATTAGATGGGGTCCTATAGGCTTCATATAAATCATGTTCCAGTCGCGTACTATTTCGGGTCATGACAGGAGCACCCGAAGGGGACACACTAGGTCGAATAAGCCCTTTATCCAGCAAATCTTGCAACTGACCTTTCAACTCTCTAAGCTCCGCCGGGGCCATCCGATAAGGCGGTATAGAAATAGGCCCCGTGACGGGAATCAAGTCAATGCAGAAAACTATAAGGTTACTAGGCACTATCACAAGGGTCTATAAGGCATCAACCGTGCAAAATTTAAAATTTTCAAGTATCGAACAACCTAAAGCGAGGATCTTTGCTAGATAATTAGGGTTAACAAAGCAAGTAAACAACTTTACAACTAATAGAAAGGGATTACAACCTTTGTAGCCCGTTCCTTCGCTTCATAAGCTCTGAGTAGTAGTCCCTTCGCAGCGATCCATGAACTTCCGGACTCTAGAGAGTCTCTATAAGTCGAACGATCCATATTTGCTTGAAGTCTTCCTTTTCGAAAATGATCTACATTGAAGAATCTTTAACTCAAGCTCTCACTTCTCTAATCAAGTATTAGTGAAGTGAACACCCTAATCTAAGTGTCTAGAATAGATAAGGATATGAAGTAGGAATTTAGCTCTCTTTTTCTTTCAATTTCTCACACTTATTCATCACTAACCCAAAAGCTAGAAAGCTTTTTGAGGAGGAAGATGAAGAAGAAAAGTATATGTGATGAATAATGAATTGTGTTGTGGTTACAAATCCAACCTTGGGTTAAGAATGATGGCTTAACCCTTGTAGAGAAATAACTAAGGTAAAGGGTTTGGGTTGCGTTAAGAAATATCTACACAAAATATCATAACAAAATATCTTAGCTTAAAACAAAGAAAGCTTCTTGAAGCTTCTCGAAAAAGCTAACCCAAATGCTAACCTGTAAGTGCACGGCGGCGCCCCGGCCTCCATCCCGAGGACAAATGCGGAAGCGATGGTTAACTTTAATTTTTCTTGAACCGGCACCACCGCGCACTTTTAACCCGGATCGTGCCATTAAACTAGTCCTAGCTAAGTACAAGATGGGGAAGAGAGATATACCCAGTGATCCGAGTCCTTCGGTCTTCTCGTCGTCGTCCCGATCTTCCGCGGAATCTTCGGTCTCCACCAAGTCGCCGGAAGGGCACCACATCGCCTGCTTCTTTTACGGGCTCCCACCTCTATACCGAGGCAACTCGGGCATGAAGTTGGCAAGCCGATGTGCCCAAGTTTTGCTGTAGAATGTGTAGTGCTCTATATCTCATTTGGGGTATTGGAAGTTGCCATATGGTGGAGGTATGAGATATCAACTTTTTGGAGGAGGAGCTAAAATGATTTTTGCCAAGCCAAATGAGTGTAATTCCCTCATCCAAATATTGGGACAGCCCCCACACAATGTGGCCGGCCATATAAGGTGAAGAAGGGATTGGAGAAAATCCAAGTGGGGGTTTATCAATAATACAAGGAAAAAGAATGATAGATCATCAAGTCAAAAAGCAAACCACACTCCCTCATCATGACCAACCATCATCATCAAGCATGATGACTCCAAAAGGTCAAGCCATCATGAACAAAGAAAGTCAAGTGATGGTGCACCATCATGATACAACAAGATGCAAAGAACACCCTCCACAAATGCTTATTTGTACAATTGCAAATAAGCCCTCCTCCACCAATCTTCGGCCAATGAATGATACAAATGAAAATGGCCGAAACGGAAAGCAAACTGGCAACTCCAAAAAACTGGTCCCGTAATAAATTACAGGAAAACCCCGATACTGTGTATACACACCCGCATCTGTATTCCGACCGAATACAAATGCAATGAGACAAAATCTATACTATTCAATACTAGGATCTGGCTTAAACCAAAGCCGGCAAGTATTATCCGTCCGATCCTGATCCGTGCAATACCGCACGTATCTGATCGAACCCTGCCATATCTCCATACGGCCTCTACAGCGTTTCGCCCGAAAACTTGAGCAACTGAATGTGGGGGACTCTGAAGACTCGTCAACACCTTGGTTGTGGATTTAACCACTAGCACGTCAGGGGTATAAGCCAATACGTGACGGGCCACCAGCTATTGACCAAAAGGGACGTCGATGAGCGAACTCATCCTGACACCCTACTGAGCCTGTCAGTGACAATATCCGTACTGTCCGGTCCGTTCGTCTATGAGCATCGCATGGCGGGCCTAGGGGGTTCGTAAAAGTCAGACCCCCAAAAGCGGTACAAGTCGTGTCAGAGATCAGCCCAGAACACCCAGAGATACTACTGGAATACCTACCAGTAAATCTCCTACCTTGGCCAAGGACTTTTCATGTTCTGGCTCTTATAGACATAGCGCGACCTCACCCCCAATACCGGGAGAGACGAACCCCCGAAGGTCCGCTCACTGCCTCCATGTGGCTTGGGACTGCACCCAACTAAAACCTGTTTGCACGTCTCCTTTGAGCGTGGTAGGGTAGTAATCAAAGTACAGAGGGAACTCACACGAGACAAATGATGATCCCCAGGTCGATGAACTAACCTGTACACATGTCTCCAGGGAACTGGTATCTGACGTCAGGTATAAAACCAACTAGCATGTTCCCGGCGAGTCCTGTCCGGTGTACTCATAACCCAATGAGCACCTGTATACATCTTAGGTGAACCAACTGACACCAGTGGCTTGTGAGACCGGCCACCGCCCCTCGTCGGGGTCTCGAATGTATACACTAGTCTACTCTGGAGTATCGATGCCCAGTCTCGAAACTCCTACGACTAGGGACCTTTTAAGGATGTGCTTATAGACTACCATCTCTCACGTATATGATCGCCCTCATACTGCTGGCAGTCAAGCAAGAATCCTAGGGGCTCTATCAACGTGCAATAGTGACCTGTCAGGTCACCTAAAGCAGTACACGATGATAAAGATAAACTAGATAGCATATTATCATCTGGAGTAAGACTGTCCTACTGGGACAGGTCCTCCCTCAATCATTGCAATCACGTGCCTGTGATCCAATAATTGACTCTGAGGGCACAATCTCCCACAATCTCCCACTTGCACTCAAGGCTAATTATTGCGATGTCGCATACTCACAGGCCTTGTGATACCGAACACCCAACTCCTCTACTAGACAGTCCCACAAAGCTCGTTTGTGAGACTATTACGTTCGAGGAATAGCCTCAGTGAGTGGATCCGCTTTGATGTTTCTTTCTATGTCTCTCTATATCTCAAGTTCGCGGAGAATGCCATCTCCCGAAATGAGCAATACCTGTCTTAGAATGTGTCTGGATGTCTGATGGGACCTAGCTCATAAATGAACTCCAAATCCAAACTTCTTAGACTGTATCGACAACTAAACTTAATCAGTATCCTGCGCCATGCCTCCCTCAGTATTGTCTTGGACCACCTGTCCAAAATACTGCCTGTCGTCAGAAGGAAAACTATAACTCTGACAACCTCCTTGTCGTCCAGGTCACCTTGGAAGCCTGGAATGATAACTGTCTCCCGAATGAGGCTGTCGTTATCATATCCCTAGAACATCCACTAATGTTCTAAAACTGCTTCCGACTGTTTCTCCAGGATTGGATCAATATCAACTTATTGCATCTACTGCAAGAACAACATCTGGTGTGGTACTTGACATCTCATGTTTGACTCAATTGCCTAAACAAGTGATCTGCCAATCATGCGCATCCCTCTCCCCTTTAGTCTGTAAGACACCTTTAGAGAGGGTGACTCCATCACCTGCAGGTACACTACCGTGCCAGGAGTCGTCCATTCTAAATACTCTTAGAATGCTGTCTAAGTACCCTGATTGGGAAACCACCCAAATCTAGATCTAAAACCATAGATCTAGTAACCAGTATGTCTGATATAATGTCTAAGTCCCATGTGGAGAAACCACTGTGTGACGACCAAAGTATAACCGATTGTAGTATAGGAATATCACTTCATATTCTGTGTATGTCATCCAAATACCAGGACATCACACCCTACTACCTTCTTAACAGATCCATCCCCTATTCTGATGAAGTCAAACCTATGACTGTCACATCAGAAATAGATGATCTATCTCTGCTATATTTGCTTTAGTCTATAAATAGACATAAGCCACCTGTCCACCAATGCTTCCGCTGCTCCCACTGACTACGAAAACCCTCTGGCAGAGTCATATACACGTACACTTCTAAAACTAGTTTAGAACGACGCTATACTCATCCTCCTGCCGTGTCTAACTCTGGAACAACAGCAATGGCAAGACTGGGTAAACAAGAATTTCCCTGTCACCGTCCTTGAAGCTACCGAAGTACCTCTCGGGTGCCTAAAGTTACCCACCTTATCTGTGGAGTGGCCAATGGAATGTCAAACCAGATTGAATGTTTAGGTTTCTATCAAATCTTCAGTAATCGTTTGTGGTTCTGGAATCACTTCCAGTTCTACCATACTCCCACTACTGTTTTCTGAAAAAATCCATTTTTAATAAAACTGTGGCGAGTCTAGAACAATATCACTATTGATCTTCCAGATGGTAGAAAGTCAACCCTCGTCATAGCCTGGGTCAACCCACAAACAGCCATTACAGAAACGTGCCTTGAGTTGTCCAGTGTCTGGTTTTAATCATAAGCCGGACAACTCGCCGTACCTTAACATCGTTAAGATATGAACTGTTCTATATCCAATATAGAACCAGAGGCACTGATTTAATTGAACCAGATTCAAATCATGCAGCTGTCTCTAGTGCATGTCAACTAAATAGAAGGAGGCCGATCAGTTTTACTCAACTTAGGAATGCTTCCAATTATGAGTAACCTGAAAGAGAAGCAAGTTCTCTTAATCACTACCATCAACTGAATAACATACACAAGTATCTACATCTTCGATCACTTTGAAGAATCCCGATACTTGCAACACCTGGTTCTCTACTTTATTCAAATACCTATAACTTCTCAAAATTCGGACCCTGTGTTTCCGCGAAACACCTGTCTAAAAACTAGAGAAGTCATAAGTAAACCGATTATAGTATGAGGACCAACCCCTCTGTCCTGATGGACCCTGGACAACATACAATACTCTGTATAAGTCCCTTGAGTCTGATAACTCATTCACTGTGTGTCGTAGGTTGAAAACTGTACTTATGGTTAAGAAGAATTACACCGCTGTTTAATACTCCTTACCTAACCATCCACTGATATAGGTAAATGTCATAGACATAATTTCAAAAGGTATATCTCAGTCTATGAAAATAGACGTACAGATATATCAATTTGAAATTGGTGAACAACAGCGGATATTCAAAACCAAGTATTTGCCGTCCGGCAAACAACCCAGGTGACTTCCTCAAATATCACCAATTACAACGAATTCTGATATAATGAGGATGATCACTTAATTCCCAATAACTTACTCCCACTCATCATCTGTAAAACCATACAGATGTGAGAATCATACCTGGTAAATACATACCCTGGAGTAAGTATCTAATCGGGAAATCAGTTTTCCTTTAACAGTACACTGTGAAACTGAAATATTGAAATGTTTCGTATGGGTATCCTGGTATTCCTAGCAATGCCACTTCCATTATCCAGATTCATGACTATAACCGTGTAATTCTTTGCCACCTCTCCAAATCCCTTCATATGTCTTTAGTCATTACCTTCTGTACACCCCTTTAGGCCAAGTGGTTTTCTTCCTTCCCTATCGTTCGGCACCAGCCTATGGTTTGGAAGAAGACTATCCAATAAGCATAATGGGTGTACTGTCCTAATCCTAGGAGCACTCGCAATGCGAGAGAAGGTGAAGATAAAAGACAACCGAATAAACCTTATTCCTATTTCTCCTGAACCAGAATCCATCCCCGAACTGGAACAAGTTCCTTTCGAGTTCGTATATAACCATACGATGGAATATCCAAATATCTGTGGATCTTCGTAGTGATACGGAGTGTCCTGAAGAAACACAAAGGTGAAGTGGGAGTGGTAATGAGATATTTGGTTTGGTCGTGAATATCAGTCGCAATTTACTTTACCCTCTTACTAATCCCTTTCTTTGTCTTTACATAATACCTTCTGTACACCATCGTTAGGCTAATTGGTTTTCTTCATTCCCCACCGTTCGGCACCTGCCTAAGGTTTGGAAGAAGACTATCCAATTTGCGTAAAAGGTGTACTATCTCCTAAACCAAGGAGTACTCGCCACCTGAGAGAAGGTAAAAGGAAAAGACAACTGAATAGTCCTATCCGTTTTCTCCAGAACCGGAAACCATCCTCGAATAAATCCCTTCGAGTTCGTATATAACCATACGATGGTTTTGTCCAATGGAAGTGGATGTTCGTAGTAATACGGGGTGTCCTGAAGAAAAGGGTAAAAATAGGAGTGGCAATGAGGTTTGCAACTCTGACAATCCAAAAGCCAGTGTTTAAGAAGGTTCAGTCAACTTGGTCTCTGAGTCATAGTCTTAGGGTCGTGTCAATGGTCGCTGCCGAAGAGAGAGAGAAAAGAAACACTCAGCGTGCACTCTAACCTAGATCAGAATGGTTACCAATTTATCAAATCAGGAAACCTCCCACTGTACCGTCAAATTCTCCTCCAAAGCTGAAAGAAGAATTAGTCGGGGTCACCCGAGGAGTAAACTAACTCATCAGTGGGAATCGGGATCCAACTATCATCGTATGATAACGTGACGGAATCCGCTCACGCTATCACACTCCAGAAGGTATGCGCATATCTGGCAAGTTTCAGTTTCTTTAGAATCTCCCGATGTGATTTTTTGCCCCATGCTCTTATGACCTTGGCGTGAGGTCAAAATATCATAAGTCACATGTCAAGTTCTACCCATCATTGTCCAGGTTAATTTGAACCCACCCGTACATACCCTTGACGTAAGCCAAAATAGTAGTACGATTGTCCCAAACCAACGCATCTATCTATGCAACAGATAAATACCCGGCAGCTACCAAACACTATGCCTTGGCGTGAGGTCAAAATACATAGCTTGAATACTACCGAATACTTAACTGAAATGATGGAGGGCTACGAATGGTTTCTGGCAAAAACCTTTAACGTAATGAACTTGATATCGTTGAAGGAACCGGATAGCTTTATAAAAATATAGTGACGAAAACCTTTGCTAAAGAGGTCACTCCCGGTGAAGGGATCTCGGCTCTTTCCCCGTAGAATGAGGTGCAGGATATTCCAACTGAATACCACGATGCAAAGCAAAAATAATCGGTTATAGTGAAGTTATTGCCCTGATGCAAACTTTTGACCAAGGGGTCACTCCCGGTGAAGGGATCTCGGCCCTTGCCTCGTCGGCTGAGGTGCAGCATATTCCAACTGAATACCACTGTGCAAAACAAAAGAGAACGTCCTTGCAATAACAGCTTTTTGAAAAAATGTTCCAACAACATCAGAATAGGTTTGTTTAACTTGCATTGATCCGAATCAACGCAGTCCCATCAATTGATCACACCACAAAGAACGAAAATATACTGATGTACGTATATGCCATCCGCATTCGCCACTGGGTCCCGTCATTACCCGTTAGGTTAGCTAACTAACGACAGAGCGGGGAATGGACTAGCGCGGATGCAAAACATATACAACATCTACTAATATATATACCAATATATAATATTTCCCTCAAGGCGTGATAAAACTGCAACATCACAGAAATGTACAGCATCACAGAACAATACAGATATCTGGGATCCCCGGGTTTCATAGAGCCACTAGTGAAACCCGACGTTCTCCTGGTCGTGTGGATAGCCTGTGCAATGAAATCCTAAATCCCTACGGGCGCGGCAAGTTACCGGCCAAAACCTGAAGCGAGGCAGCCCCCTTCAGCAACGTGAATGGACCACCCAGCGCTTCACGGAATCCGGTAACTTGGGCACCCCTACTGGGTCAACCTGTACCCCCTACGAGTGCGGCGAATAGCCTGCCAATTCTAGAGTGAAGCCCCCTCCGTCTCAATGCCATGAGATGCGGGCCCGTTGCCCTCTAGAACCCGGCTATCCGTGCACCCCTCCGCGGGGTAATCCTAGTACACAAAGTAAAATATACATACACCGGGTACATCGACCGCAACCTGGTCGTGCCCTAAAATATTAATACAAACAGGCAGTGACGGCAGTCCACCTGTCGGACGCTCGCCCCACAATATCAAATGTACATAATACAACAAAACTGTACTACCATTGCATCCTGGCTATCTCCCACGACCAATCCGCAACATCACAGCAAAATCACAGAACATCAACGTGAATGTCACGTTCGCAAATCCGTCTAACCGGGCTATAGCAGTTAGACAGGATTTACCGATCAAGTTACATTCATGGTCGCAGATATAATGTAAATACCGTGAACTAATGTGTTTAAAATATCCGATCGATTAAATTTTATCAAGTGGGCCCCCAAGCTTTACTGTAGCACTTAAAGAAATTCTGGGCCCAAAATTAATATTCCAAAACCCCTATTTTCAGCACAAAAGCCCACTGGAAAAAATTGGCACAATGATAACACAGAACCGCCATGGAACCGCGGCCATAAGGAGGTTTTGGCCGCGGTTCCGCGGTCTTCTTGTCGAATCATGTTGTCGAATTTTTACAGTAGGCTTAAAAGTCCATGCACATACTTCTGCAATACACTGAAAAAATTTTGGAGCACAAAAAATTTTAACAGAGAACTGATCCATGAGAAAACGTGGATTTTGGAATTTTTTATCGATCGGAAATGTAAACACAGTAAACAAAGCTAGACTATGTTAATGGCGAGGCTCTGATACCAGTGTAAGTGCACGGCGGCGCCCCGGCCTCCATCCCGAGGCCAAATGCGGAAGCGGTGGTTAACTTTAATTTTTCTTGAACCGGCACCACCGCCCACTTTTACCCCGGATTGTGCCATTAAACTAGTCCTAGCTAAGTACAAGATGGGGAAGAAAGATATACCGAGTGATCCGAGTCCTCCGGTCTTCTCGTCGTCGTCCCGATCTCCCACGGAATCTTCGGTCTCCACCAAGTCGCCGGAAGGGCACCACGTCGCCTGCTTCTTTTACGGGCTCCCACCTCTATACCGAGGCAACTCGGGCACGAAGTTGGTGAGCCGACATGCCCAAGGTTTGCTGTAGAATGTATAGTGCTCTATGTCTTATTTAGGGTATTGGAAGTTACCATATTGTGGAGGTATGAGATATTAACTTTTTGGAGGAGGAGCTAAAATGATTTTTGCCAAGCCAAATGAGTGTAATTCCCTTATCAAAATATTGGGACATCCCCCACACAATGTGGCCGGCCATATGAGGTGAAGAAGGGATTGGAGAAAATCCAAGTGGGGGTTTATCAATAATACAAGGAAAAAGAATGATAAATCATCAAGTCAAAAAGCAAACCACACTCCCTCATCATGACCAACCATCATCATCAAGCATGATGACTCCAAAAGGTCAAGCCATCATGAACAAAGAAAGTCAAGTGATGGTGCACCATCATGATACAACAAGATACAAAGAACACCCTCCACAAATGCTTATTTGCACAATTGCAAATAAGCCCTCCTCCACCAATCTTCGGCCAATGAAAGATACAAATGAAAATGGCCGAATCGGAAAGCAAACTGGCAACTCCAGAAAACTGGTCCCGTAATAAATTACAGGAAAACCCCGATACTGTGTATACACACCCGCATCTGTATTCCGACCGAATACAAATGCAATGAGACAAAATCTATACTATACAATACTAGGATCCGGCTTAAACCAAAGCCGTCAAGTATTATCCGTCCGATCTTGATCCGTGCAATACCGCACGTATCTGATCGAACCCTGCCATATCTCCATATGGCCTCTACAGCGTTTCACCCGAAAACTTGAGCAACTGAATGTGGGGGACACTAAAGATTCGTCAACACCTTGGTTGTGGATTTAACCACTAGCACGTCAGAGGTATAAGCCAATACGTGACGGGCCACCAGCTATTGACCAAAAGGGACGTCGATGAGCGAACTCATCCTGACACCCTACTGAGCCTGTCAGTGACAATATCCGTACAGTCCGGTCCGTTCATCAATGAGCATCGCATGGCGGGCCTAGAGGGTTGTTAAAAGTCAGACCACCAAAAGCGGTACAAGTCGTGTCAGAGATCAGCCCGGAACACCCAGAGATACTACTGGAATACCTACCAGTAAATCTCCTGCCTTGGCCAAGGACTTTTCATGTTCTGGCTCTCCTAGACACAGCGCGACCTCACCCCCAATACCGGGAGAGACGAACCCCCGAAGATCCGCTCACTGCCTCCATGTGGCTCGGGACTGCACCCAACTAAAACCTGTTTGCACGTCTCCTTTGAGCATGGTAGGGTAGTAATCAAAGTACAGTGGGAACTCATACGAGACAAATGACGATCCCCAGGTCGATGAACTAACCTGTACACATGTCACCAGGGAACTGCTATCTGACGTCAGGTATAAGACCAACTAGCATGTTCCCGGCGAGTCCTGTCCGGTGTACTCATAACCCAATGAGCACTTGTATACATCTTAGGTGAACCAACTGACACCAGTGGCTTGTGAGACCGGCCACCGCCCCTCGTCGGGGTCTCGAATGTATACACTAGCCTACTCTGGAGTATCGATGCCCTGTCTCGAAACTCCTACGACTAGGGACCTTTTAAGGATGTGCTTATAGACTACCAGCTCTCACGTATATGATCGCCCTCATACTGCTGGCAGTCAAGCAAGAATCCTAGGGGCTCTATCAACGTGCAATAGTGACCTGTCAGGTCACCTAAAGCAGTGCACGATGATAAAGATAAACCAGATAGCATACTATCATCTCGAGTAAGACTGTCCTACTATGACAGGTCCTCCCTCAATCATTGCAATCACGTGCCTGTGATTCAATAATTGACTCTGCGGGCACAATCTCCAACATAGCCCAAATCAAACCCTAACTAGTTTAATCTCCACAAATAATGTTGCATTTGTAATCATAACTTGTTACAATATTATATATCACATATATAATATATTTTTTGTAACAAAAGAAAATAATACAATTAACATATATCAATGTATTAACCGGTGAGAAAATGAATCAATAAAGCGAGCTAATATTAGTTAATGTATTGTAATATATCACATATATAATTATACATTAAATTATCGAATCAACACATGATCCGACAATCCGGCTATATCGTATATAACCGACTAATATAACATGTACCGATTCATCGAATCAACACTTGATCCGATGACCCGGCTATATCACATATACCCAGCCGATATCATATATCGCGAGAATAGAATATGGTATATCATATCGTATTATTCTCAGTCCTGCACATATCACATATGTGCTTCTACTCCGATTTTCCTGAGTCAGGAAACCTCTGTGTTGGACTCTAAAAAATCTTCAATACGCCGGTAGTAGGTGATGATCATATCAAACACCCACAAGCTGCAAGCGGTCAGCTAAACATAACAGCCACCAAGGTATTGAGCGATCAAAAGATCAACAAGAAAGCTTCTACATTCTCCTGTGAATCCAATCAGTAACACTCCCGTACAGTCCAGTCTCTTCGTCTCATATGTCGCATATCTCGCCTAGGGGTGGTAAACGTCAGACCCCAGTAGATTGATAAGTCGTGTTGATATGAGGTCCATAACAGTTCGAGAATCTACTGATAACACTTACCAGTAAATCTCAGCAACCCTGGCCAGGGATTTCCAGTTGTAGCCAATCGAACACAGCGCAACATCAACTCCATATACTGGGAGAGACGAAACCCCTTCTATCGCTCATTGCCTCCATGTGATTCGGGACTATATCCAAAAGCCACCATTTTGCATGCCCTCTTGGACGTGGCACGATGGAAATCAAAGCACAGTAGGAATCACACAAGACTCTATGATGATCTCGGGTCTACAGACTAACCTATACCAGTGACACCAGAGAACTGCCAACTGACGTGAGGTATAATACCATTTGGGAGTTCTCGGCGAGTCCGTCCAGTGTACCCAGTCTCCACTGAGCACCCGTATAGCTTCTCTGATGTCAAACACCAATGGATATGGGATCATCCATCGCCCATCATATGGGTCAAGAAGCTCATACGCTAGTCTACTAAAGAGTATCGATGCCCTGTCTCGGTACTCCCACGACTAGGAACTTTTAAAGGATGTACTTAGCGACTACACTGTCCCCACTAGTATGATCCCATCATAGTCCTAGTAGTCGAGTACATATCCTAAGGGCTTTATCAATATGTGAGAGCAAGACAGTAAACTAATCCAAGTCAACATGTTAAGACAAAGAGTAACCAAATAGCATACTATCGTGTCGAGCAAGAAAATCCTCTCTATATATATCCAAGCATCCACTATAATATACATCATATGTACAACAATGGCCTCTAGGGCATATATATAACTAACAATCTCCCACTTGCACTAAGGCCAGCTGTTGTAATATCTCATACCCAACATCCCGAAGAATCTCTCAAACTGTGTCTGGGGAATGGCCGTCGTTAGTGGATCCGCAGTGTTGTCCTTCGTATCAACTCTCCTGACCTTGATTTCCCGGCGATCAACTATCTCCCGGATCAGGTGATACAGCCTCAGAATATGTCTGGACTTCTGATGGGACCTACGTTCCTTGGCCAAAGCCACAGCTCCATTGTTATCACAATACAAAGGTATTGGATGCTCAATGGACGGAACCACACCTAGTTCAGTAATGAACTTCTTCATCCAGACAGCCTCTTTTGCAGCATCGTTGGCAGCGATGTATTCAGCCTCCATCATCGAGTCTGCAACGGTTTCCTATTTGGAACACTTCCAACACACCGCCTCTCCATTGAGGGTAAAGACAAATCCCGACAGCGACTTAGAGTCGTCCTTATCACTTTGGAAGATTGAATCGGTAAAGCACTCCACCTGGAGTTCACCGTTACCATACACCAAGAACATCTCTTTAGTCCTTCTCAAGTACTTGAGAATGTTCTTCACAGCTGTCTAGTGACTCACTCCAGGATCTGCTTGATACCTACTCACTACACTTAGTGAGTATGCTACATCGGGTCTGGTACATAGCATCGCGTATATGATAGAGCCTACTGCCGAAGCATAGGGTATCCCTTGCATGCGAGCTCTCTCCAAATTAGTCTTGGGAGACATCTCTTTGGAGAGAGTGAGTCCAGAGATCGTGGGTTGGTTCGCACGCTTGGATTCTTCCATACTAAACCTCTTTAGTATGGTGTCAATGTACCTGGATTGGGACAATCCCAGCATCCTTTTTGATCTATCTCTATAGATCTTAATTCCCAGTATGCAGGAGGCATCACCTAGATCTTTCATTAAGAATCTTTGTGATAAGAAGAGCTTGACCGAGTGCAGCATAGGAACATCATTTCCTATCAAGAGTATGTCATCTACGTACAATATGAGGAAGACAATCTTACTCTCTGCAACCTTCTTATATATACAAGGTTCATCTACGTTTTTTAAGAAGTCAAACTCTTTGACTACAACATCAAAGCAGATGTTCCAACTTCGCGATGCCTGTTTTAACCCGTAGATGGATTTAAGAAGCTTACACACCTTTCCGCTGCTCCCACTGTCTACGAAGCCCTCTGGCTGAGTCATGTACACGCACTCTTCTAATTCACCATTTAGAAAAGCGGTCTTAACATCCATCTGCCAGATTTCGTAGTCATGATATGCAGCAATGGAAAGTAGGATCCGGATGGACTTAAGCATAGCCATTGGAGAAAGGGTTTCGTCATAATCCACACCTGGTCGTTGACGAAAACCTTTTGCAACAAGTCTAGCTTTGAAAGTCTCAACTTTTCCATCTACACCAAGTTTCTTTTTAAGATCCATTTGCTCCCAATGGGTTTTACCCCTTCAGGAGCAACTTCCAAAGTCCATACTTTGTTGGTGTAAATGGATTATATCTCAGATCGCATTGCATCCAGCCACTTCACCGAGTCCCTACTCATGATGGCCTGCTCGAAGCTAGTTGGGTCATCATCTTCCATGATGCAATCTTCGCTCCCACCATCAACGAGAAAACCGTAGTATCTCTCAGGTGGATGAGAAACCCTATAGATCGGTGGAGAGGCTGGGGTTCATTGGGTACTACATAATCCTCTGGTTCCACTAAATCTTCAGTTATAGTTTGTGGTGCTAGAACATCTTCCAGCTCTACCTCTTTGCCACTAATTTCTTTTGAAAGAAATTCCTTTTCTAAAAAGGTGGCATGTTGAGCAACAAACACCTTTTGCTCCTCACTGTGGTCGAAAATGTACCCTTAAGAATTCTTTGGATATCCCACAAACTTGCAGAGAACTGATCATGCCTCGAGTTTGTCCGGATTTTGATTTTTGACATAAGCCGAACAACCCCATATCGTAACTCGTTTAAGATAAGGTCTCTTCCCACTCCATATCTCATATGGTGTGGTTGGTACAGATTTAAATGGAGGTTGATTCAATAGGTATGCTGCTGTCTCAAGCGCATAACCCCAGAAGGAAATAGGCAACTCAGTATTGCTCATCATAGAGCGCACCATATTTAATAGGGTGCGATTCCTCCGCTCCGATACACCGTTGTGCTGTGGTGTATAAGGAGGAGTAAGCTGATAGAGAATCCCATTCTCTTTTAGATAGTCCAGGAACTCATTGCTCAAGTATTCTCCTCCTCGATCAGATCGTAGGATCTTAATACTTTTGCCCGTTTGGTTCTCTACTTCGTTCTTATATTCTCTGAATTTCTCAAAAGCTTCTGACTTGTGTTTCATCAGGAACACATGTCCGTAACTTGAGAGATCGTTAGTGAATGTAATGAAGTAGGACGAACCGTTCCTGGAATGTGTAGACATGAGACCACATACATCACTATGTATCAGCCCTAAGAGTTCTGTAACTCTTACTCCGTGTCCACTAAACGGAGTTTTGATCATTTTGCCTTTGAGACATGACTGGCAAGTGTCATAAGATGAAAATTCGAACGGTTTCAAATATCCATCCTTATGTAATTTAGCTAGCCGGATCGCATTGATATGACCTTGTCTACAATACCACAAGAAGGATTCGTTCATTTCTGAACTCTTCCTCTTGTGTGTGTTTTGTACATTAAGTACTGTAGTTTGGTTGACAACGTATATGCTATTATTTAACGATCCTAATCCAATCAACTTTTGATTTAGGAATATGTTCATAACATTATCCTATACTACAAAATTATATCCTTCTTTATTCAATAAAGAAACAGATATAATATTGCATATCAGGGTCGGAATGTAATAGCACTCGTTCAGAACCAATGTCTTACCAATTGGTAATACAAGGTGATATTCGCCAACAGCCTTGGCTGCAACATCTGCACCATTCTCTACTTTTACGAAATGATCATCATTCCCGGTTCTCTACCTTTTCGTAGCCCATGTAACATATTACATATGTGGGATCCTGATCCGGTATCTAATACCCAGGACGTAGAGTGAACTGAGAAACAGTTCTGGATAACTTACACACCTAAAGAAGATGCATCAACATGCTTATTCTTCATTTGGGCGGCGTGAGATTCCAGATATTCTCCTATTTCCTGCTCAGTCTTATAACACTTATAAGAAAGAACGGGACCAACGTTCTCCTGCTCAGTATAATAAGCGGGTTCAGTCAAAACATCCATATTGTTATCTTGATTGAGGCCTGACATGGTCGCTACCTGGAGAGAGAGAGAAGAAAACACTTTAGCGTATGCTCTTGCAAGATTAGATTGGTTATTATCTTATCTAATCAGGATGTCTCCCACTGATTTTATCAAATCTTCCTTCAAACCCTAAAAGGAAAAACTAGCCGGGATTAATTACACCTTACAAGTTCGCCAATCTTTCAGCCAGGCCAGTGTTGGTACTTTGAGGGAGGTTCCCCGTGCTATCGCACGAACCTAATTAAAATAAACCTCATTTTCCCAGAGGCATAACCCCGTTAACACCTTTCTAAACACCTACTTGATCGGCTAATTGTCCTGTGTAAAATTCTCCCAGGAGTAACTTTTACTCACGGTGGGTATCGGGATCCAACTATATCATAGAAGTTATGCAATCTCATTGCAAATTTCAACACTTGAAATTCTCGATAATATTCCACCCCTAGCGATCTATGACCTTGACTAGGTCAACAAACCATAAATCGCAAGTCAAGCTCAACCCGTCATTTCCCGATTGAATTAAACCCACCCGCATGACCCTTGACAAGGTCAATAAGGCCGTATGAATACCCAAATCCAACCACATCTCATGTTTTAGCAGATAAACATTAATTAGCTACCGTACACTGTACATTGACAAGGTCAACAAACACAGCACGAATACTAAGTAGGATTTATCTGAAATGACGGAGGGCTACGACAGCTTTTTCTGAAAACCTATTGCGTAATGAACTTGATATCGTTGTAGAAACAAGTGATTTTGAAAAGCAGTGTTTTTGAGGCTTTTCTAGTTTCGCTAAAGAGTTCACTCTCGGTGAAGGGATCTCGGCTATTTCCTCATCGAATAAGGTGCAGGGTATATCATATATACCACTATGCAAAGCAAGAACTATAGAAGCAATCAAAAACTAAACCGCGAGTTTGTAGAATCTGCCTGTTTTGCTAAAGAGGTCACTCCCGGTGAAGGGATCTCGGCTCTTTCCTCATCGAATAAGGTGCACGGTATATCATATATACCGCTATGCAAAGCAAAACTGTAGCTACTATTTTTATAAAGTTTTGATTCTACAACATCTTTTAGGTTTCTTTTCTTTTATTAATCTCATTAATAAATCCCATCATTTTTGCTTCTCAAGCATCACAGAAGAAACGAAAGCAGTAATATTTATATATCAACATATATATATAGTATAAGCATTCGTCTCAGCAGTAATATGATCTCATCACAGAACATTGCATCAGAAGATAACATATGAAATATTAGATATACTAGGACGTCCGTGTTTTATTTCGAGCCTGTATAAAACACGGATTCCACGGTCGCGATGAATAGCCAAACCCACATCCTTAGACCCCTACGAGCGCGGCAAGCAACTCTGCCAATTCTAGGGTTAGGAGACCCGGTCTCGACTCCTCGAGGTGGCCTCCCACTGGACCCTAGAACCCGGTTACTTGTGCTCCCCTCCTTGGGTCTACCTAATGCGGAAAAGTAAATAATATATAATGGTGACATCATCCTCAACCCGAAAGTGCCCCAATAAAAGAATATTACATACAAATGAATTTTACATGAATGAAAATGAAAAACTCTTATCTCACATAAAAACCCCAGCTATTCAGAATACGTCGATCCAATATAACATATCACAGCAACACATAATATCTCATATTATCAACGTAAGCAAGTATGCGTATCCCGATTGTCGTTGATATATAGCAACGAAACAGGCGATACACCACATACTACGCTTACGGTCACAGAAAAGAAAGTGTAAAACAACAACATTTGGAATCCACAATCACTTTACACATCTTAAATCCGAAATATCACATACTTCGCATTTCATGCCTAACTATATGAATTCCACATAATGTATCACATTCCAGATAAATAGACAATGTTAAACTTTCCGATCGAATAATCAAATACCCAAGATTTCCCAAATATCTCAACACTTGATCGGAGTTCAAGAAAACCAGAACATGTCACAGCCCAATGAACCAGCCGTAGATGGGCCAAACCAACGCCTCACATGTGGCAATGCTAAACTACCACAAACAGTTTTGACAGTCACATAATCGAGTTAAGGTTACGTTCTTCTAGAGGGTCCACAAATACGTTTGCATGATTTTCTGAAAGTTTTAAACTCGGGAAAATTTCAACACATGAAAGTTTTCCGTCAAGGGGAAAAATGAGTTATTGATATCCGTTCGAACATTTTAACATGTTCTAAATTACCCAAAAAACTAAACGATGTTAATCTTTCCGATCGAACCAACGAGTTCTAAAGATCTCCAGAAAACTCAACACCTGAGTAATATTAAAAAAATTCCCAGAAGCATAACGTAATACCTACGGATCACCTGTTGAAGTAAGATCCGTGAATCCCCAGGTTCGGCCGCGGAACCGTCGCTAATAGCAAGGTTTGGCCGCGGTTCCGGGGTGGATTGATGGACTTAGGGAATCGTACTTCACAGATATCCATACAATCACCTGCTTAATTTTCAGAGTATTTTTAATACGGAAAATACCATTTTAAAAAAAAAAATTCCAGAAAGGTGCTCCAAAATGATGTTTCGGGGTTCGATCGGACTTTTAACTTCGTCTAGACGTCGCTTAATGCTCTAGCTAGGCTCTGATACCATTGTAAACTTACTAGGCACTAACACAAGCGTCTATAAGGCATCAACAATGCCGAATTTAAAATTTTCAAGTGCCGAACAACCTAAAGTGAGGATCTTTGCTAGATAATTAGGGTTAAGAAAGCAAGTAAACAACTTTACAGCTAAGAGAAAGGGATTACAACCTTGTAGTCCGTTCCTTCGCTTCATAAGCTCCGAGTAGTAGTCCCATCGCTGCGATCCATGAACTTCCGGACTCTAGAGAGTCTCCAAAAGCCGAACGATCCATGCTTGCTTGAATTCTTCTTTTTCGAAGATGATCTACCTTGAAGAATCTTTAACTCAAGCTCTCACTTCTCTAATCAAGTATTTTTAGTGAAGTGAACACCCTAATCTAAGTGGCTAGAATAGATAAGGATGATGAAGTAGCTGTAGGGTTCCTAGGCACACTAATGAGGTCTCACAAGGCATCAACCATACCAAATTCAAAATTTTCCGGTGCCGAGAAACCCTAATACGGATCGTTAACTAGAGAATAGGCGAAACGAAAAGCTAGTAAACAACATTACACTAAAGTGAATGGAAATACAACCTTTTTAGATCCGGTGCTCCACTTCCTTAGCTCCGTGATGATGTCCCTCCGCTGCGATCATCGGATCCCGGACTCTCGCGGTGGTTTCATCGAAGAAATGATCGGGCTAGGTCGATGACTTCGATGCCGAAGATGATCTACGTCGAGGCGACTCTAACTCGAGCTCCAACTTCACCAAGTTATGAAACTTGTGAAGAAAACACCCTATACTACATGGCAAGTGGTAGAGGATGAAGAAATAGAAAGTGGGTTCACTTTGGATTTGGATTTCTCACTTGGATTCATCACTTGAAATTTTGTAGAAAGCTTTTCTTTCTTCATCTTGAAGAAGAAGAAGAAGATGAATGAAAAAGAATAATTCTTTTCAAAAGAAAATCAAGTGACCCTTATCATATTGCAACCATGGTAAAGTGTAGAGAATTAAGTAGGGTTAGGTGAATGGTTAGGTTAGGAAAAAGAAACAAAAATGGTTGAACTTTTCAAAGCTTCATGAAGCTTCAGTGTAAATCCAAAAGAAGCAACCATTTCTTTTTCTTTTGCCAAAAATAATATAGAGAATAAATAAAGGAATAAGTAAATAAAGCATATGAAACCCTAACCATTAACTAACCATGGTTTAATTCAAACATACACCTAAGTTTGCATGTATCATCAAACATGATACAAACTTGTGCACAAAAATATATCATATATACAATGTGCACATCAAGTGAGAAAATCCATCTTAAGTGAACCAATACTACTTAATGCAAAGTAATATATCAAATATATAATTATACATTAAATCATTAAATCAACACTTTATTTAATGATCCGGTCTTATCGCATATGACCGACTAATATCCAATGTATCGACTTATCGAATCAATCATCGATTCGATAACTAGGTTATATCGCATACAACCAATCGATACATTTATCGCGAGAATAGAATACAGTATCACATACTGGTATTATTCTTGGTCCCGCACATATCTCATATGCGCTCCTATTTCGTTTTGCATGAGCCAGGAAACCTCTGTGTAGGACTCTAAAGACTCGTCAATACGCCGGCAGCAGGTGATGATCATATCAAACACCCACAAGCCGCAAGCGGTATGCTAAACGTAACGGCCACCCGGGTATTGAGCGATCAGAAGATTAACGAGCAAGCCCGATCACACTCTTGTGAATCCAACCAGTAACACTTACCGTACAGTCGGGTCTCGTCGTCTGATATGTCGCATATCTTTCCTAGGGGTGGTAAACGTCAGACCCCAATAGCTCGATAAGTTGTGTCGATATGAGGTCTATAACAGTTCGAGAAACTACTGGTAACACTTACCAGCAAATCTCAGCAACCCTGGCCAGGGATTTCCGGTTATAGCCAATCGAACACAGCGCAACATCAACTATCTATACCGGGAGAGACGAATCCCCTCCTAGCGCTCATTGCCTCCATGTGATTCGGGACTGTACCCAAAAACCACCGTTTTGCACGCCCTCTTGGACGTGGTAAGGTGGAAATCAAAGCACAGTGGGAATCACACAAGACTCTATGACGATCTCGGGTCTACAGACTAACCTGTACCAGTGTCACCAGAGAACTGCCATCTGACGTAAGGTATAATACCATCTGGGAGTTCTCGGCGAGCCCGTCCAGTGTACCCAGTCTCCACTGAGCACCCGTATATCATCTCTGATGTCAAACACCAATGGATATGGAATCATCCATCACCCATCTGTATGGGTCGAGAAGGTATATGCTAGTCTACTCTGGTATATTGATGCCCCGTCTCGATACACCCACGACTAGGGACCTTGAAGGATGTACTTATGGACTACCATGTCCCCACTAGTATGATCCGCATCATAGTCCAGGTAGTCAAGTACACATCCTAAGGTCTTTACCAACATGTAACAGAGAGACAATCAGTGTACACGTTAAGGTAAAGATCAACCAGATAGCATACTATCATGTCGAGCAAGAAAGTCCTCCCTATATATGTCCAAGCATCCACTACAATATACATCCTATGTATAGTAATGGCCTCTAGGGCATACATATAACTAACAATCTCCCACTTGCACTAGGGCCATCTGATAGCAGTGGTTGTAGTATCTCATACTCAACCATCCCATAAAAGTCTCTATCTGGGAAAAGGCCTTTGTGAGTGGATCCTCAGTGTTGTCCTCTGAGTCTACTCTCCTAACCTCGATCCGCTGGAGATGAGCCATCTCCATGATCAGGTGACACTTGCCTTAGAATATGTCTGGATCACTGATGGGACGGACGTTCCTTGGCATAAGCCACAACTCCATTTTCACACAATGGGAGGAACTAAGTTCATCTCACGAAAAAATATACATCCAGACTGCCTCTTTGGTAGTATCTTAAGTAGCGATGTATCCTGCCTTTATCGTCTAGTAAGCCACGGTATTTAGCTTGGAACTCTTCCAACATACCATCCCTCCACTAAGGGTAAAGACAATGCCTGTGATTGACATTCAGTCGTCCTTATCACCATGGAACACTTCCAGTGATTCTCCCCAGGATCAATTGATACCATCTCACTTCAACTAGTTAGAATCCTAACATCCATTTAGATCTATCTCATAGATCCAAAACCCAGGATTTAGTAGGTAACACTTTGATCCTATGTGGAGAATCATTGTGATAAGCGGAGATTGATCGAGCGTAGCATAAGAAACTCCTTCCCTATCAAGAGTATGTCATCCACGTACTCTACGAGGATCATCACCATACTCCCTACTACCTTATTGTTTATACAAGGTTCATCTACCATTTTGATGATGTCAAACTCTTTGACTACTACATCAAAACAGATGTTCCAACTCCGCGATGCCTGCTTTATCCTATAAAGCATCTTGTACACGTTTCCGCTGCTCCCACCATCTACGAAGCCCTCTGGCTGTGTACTTACAGACGCTCTCTTCTAAAACATCATTTTAGAAAAGCAGTCATGACACCCAACCGTCAGATATCGTAGTCATGGTATGTAGCCGTGGCAAGTAGGATCCGGATGGACTTAAGCATAGCCACTGGAAAAGGTTTCATCATTATCCATGCCTGGACGATGACGAAAACCTTTAACAAGTCTAGCTTTGAATGTCTCAACTTTTCCATGTACACCAAGTAATCTTCTCAAGATATACTTGCTCCTGATGGGGATTTAACCCTTCAGATATAGCAACCAATGTCCATACTTTGTTGGTTTATAAGGATTCCATCTCAGATCGCTAAGCATCCAGCCATTCTTATAGAGTCCCACTCCTGATGGCCAGCTCGAAACTAGTTGGGTCATCATCTCATGATGCAATCCTCGCTCCCACTGTCATAGAGAAACCGAAGTATCTCTCAGGCGGATGAGGAACCCTACTAGATCGGTGGAGAGGCTGAGGTTCGTTGGAATCTACGGAATCTTTTGGTTCTACCAAATTATCTGCTGTAGTTTGTATAGCTGGAACCTTTCCAGTTCTACATAACAGACCTTGCCTCGATCTTGTCTGGATTTTGCTTTTTAGACATAGGCCGGACAACTCCAAATCTTAACTAACTTAATATATGTGCTCTTCCCTTTCCATATCACATATGAAGTGGTAGGCAACCGATTTGATTTGAACCCTATTCAATAGGTATGCAGCTTCTCAACTGCATAACTTCCAAAAGGAAAATAGGAAACTCAGTAGTACTCATCATAGAGCACAACATATCATATAGGGTGCTATTGCTCCGCCCCGATATACCATCATGCCATGGTGTATACGGAGGAGTAATGCTGAGAGAGAATCTCATTCTCCTTTAGAATAGTCCAGGAATTCTATGCACAAGTATTCTTCTCCTTGATCTCATCAAAGGACATAATACTTATACCCGTATTGGTTCTCTACTTCTAACTTTTATTCTGTGAATATCTCAAAAGGTTCGGACTTGTGTTTCAACAAGAACATATGTCTGAATCTAAAGAGATCATCAGAGAATGTAATGAAGTACAAAGAACCGGTCTTGGCATAAGTAGACAGGGGACCTTCATACATCAGCATGTATCAATCCTAAGTGTTCACTAACTCTTTCTCTGCTTCCAATAAACAGAGCTGTGGTCAACTTAACTTTGTGACATGACTGGCAAGTTTTCGCAAGATGTAAATTCAAATAGATTTAAATATGCATCTATGTGCAACTTAGCTAGTCGGGTCGCATTGATATGACCTAGTCTACAATACCTCAAGAAGGATCCGTTCATTTCTGAACTCTTTCTCTTGTGTGTGTTCTATATACTAGGAACTATAGTTTGATTTAGAACATCAATGCTTTTAGATAATGTGCCTGAACCGATCAACTTTTGATATAGGAAATGTTCAAAACATTATCCAACAATACAAAATTATATCCTTTCTTTAATAATAAAGAGACTGATATGATTTTGTATATCAGGTTCGGTATCTAATAACATTCGTTCGGAATCAATGTATTTGGAATACAGGGTGACAGTGACCAACAGACTTGGCTGCAACACTTGCCCCGTTTTCTGTCTCATGAAACTTATCACCCGTTCTCAGTTCTCTACCTATCTGTAGCCCTATGTAACAGATTACATATCTGGGATCCTGATCCGGTATCAAATACCTAGGATGTAGAGGATACAGAGAAACAGTTCTTTGTAACGAACACACCCGAAGATGATGCATCAGTATGCACTTTCTTCGTTTGGGCGGCACGGGAAATCTGGTAATCCCTAATTTCCTGCTCTGTCTTATAACAATTATAAGTTGGAGCGGGACCAACGTTCCCCAGCTCAGTATAACAAGCGGGTTCGGTCAAAATATCCGTTTTATTATCTTGATTAAGGCGTGACATGGTCTCTACCTTGAGAGAGAGAGAAGAAAACACTCTGCGTGCGCTCTTGCAAGATTAGATTGGTTATTTATTTTATCTAATCAGGATGGCTCCCACTGTTTTTATCAAATCTTCCTTCAAACCCTAAAAGGAAAAACCAGCCGGGATTAATTACACGCTACAAGTTCGCCAATCTTTCAGCCAGGCCAGTATCGGTACTTTGAGGGAGGTCCCCCGTGCTTTCGCACGAACCTAATTAATGTAAACCTCGTTTTCCCAGAGGCGTAACCACGTTGACACCTTTCTAGACGGCTACTTGATCGGCTAATTGTAATGTGTAAAACTCTCCCAGGAGTAACTCTCACAGCGGGTATCGGGATCCAACTATCTCATAGAATGTATGCAATCTCATTGCCAATTTCAACACTTGAAATTCCCGATAATTTTGCCCCTAACCTCCTATGACCTTGACAAAGACCAACAAACCATAGGATGCTAGTCAAGTTCAACCCGTCATTTCCTGATTGAATTAAACCCACCCGCACGACCCTTGACAAAGGCCAACAAGGTCGCACGACTACCCTAACCCAATCTGCATCATATGCATAAGCAGATAAGCACCAGTTAGCTACCGCACACTACGCCTTGACAAAGGCCAACAAACTCAGCACGAATACTAACTACTACTTATCTGAAATGACGGAGGGCTACGACAGGTTTTTCAGAAAACCTATTGCGTAATGAACTTGATATCGTTGTAGAATCAAATGATTTTAAAATGGAGTGTTTTTAGGCTTTTTTAGTTTTGCTAAAGGGGTCACTCCCGGTAAAGGGATCGTCGGCCCTTTCCTCATCGAATAAGGTGCAGGATATATCATATATATCACTGTGCAAAGCAAGAATTGTAGCTACCTGTTTTATTTTTGAAATTCGATTCCACAACATCTTTAGGTTTCTTTTTCTTTCATTAATCATATTAAGGAAGTCCCATCATTTAAGTACCTAAACATCACAGATAAATACGACGTACACTTATGCCATCCGCATTCGCCTCGATGTCCCCACGTGCACCGTTAGGTTAGGTAACTAATAGCAGAGCGGGGCAGGGCTAGCGCGGGTGTAAAACATAAGTAATGTCTATATAATATATCATATATACTATATACAGTATCTATCACAGAACATCATATGATCACATCACAGATATCACAGCGGAAGATATCACCTTTTGTATATTATTTACTTTTCCGCACTAGGATAGACCCAAGGAGGGGAGCACAAGTAACCGGGTTCTGGAGTCCAGTGGGAGACCAACTCGAGGAGTCGAGTCCGGGTCTCCTAACTCTAGAATTGGTAGGGTTGCTTGCCGCTCTCGTAGGGGTCTAGGGGTATCGTTAACTAGATGATAAGGCGATGCAAGCAAGTAAACAACTTTATTGCTAAAGGAAAGTGACTACAACCTTTGTAGATCCGGTGCTCCATTTCCTTAGCTCCATGATGATGTCCCTCCGCTGCGATCATCGGATCCCGGACTCTTGCGGTGGTTTCATCGAAGAAATGATCGGGCTAGGTCGATGACTTCGATGCCGAAGATGATCTACGTCGAGGCGACTCTAACTCGAGCTCCAACTTCACCAAGTTACGAAACTTGTGAAGAAAACACCCTATACTACATGGCAAGTGGTAGAGGCTGAAGAAATAGGAAGTGGGTTCACTTTGGATTTGGATTTCTCACTTGGATTCATCACTTGAAATTTTGTAGAAAGCTTTTCTTTCTTCATCTTGAAGAAGAAGAAGAAGATGAATGAAAAAGAATAATTCTTTTCAAAAGAAAATCATGTGACCCTTATCATATTGCAACCATGGTAAAGTGTAGAGAATTAACTAGGGTTAGGTGAATGGTTAGGTTAGGCAAAAGAAACAAAAATGGTTGAACTTTTCAAAGCTTCACGAAGCTTCAATGTAAATCCAAAAGAACCAACCATTTCTTTTTCTTTTGCCAAAAAGAATATAGAGAATAAATAAATGAATAAGTAAATAAAGTATATGAAACCCTAACCATTAACTAAGCATGGTTTAATTCAAACATACACCCAAGTTTGCATGTATCTTCAAACATGATACAAACTTGTGCACAAAAATATATCATATATACAATGTGCACATCAAGTGAGAAAATCCATCTTAAGTGAACCAATACTAGTTAATGCAAAGTAATATATCAAATATATAATTATACATTAAATCATTAAATCAACACTTGATTTGACGATCCGGTCATATCGCATATGACCGACTAATATCCAATGTATCGACTTATCGAATCAATCATCGATTCGATAACTAGGTTATATCATATACAACCAATCGATACATTCTTCGCGAGAATAGAATACAGTATCACATACTGGTATTATTCTCGGTCCCGCACATATCTCATATGCGCTCCTATTTCATTTTGCTTGAGCCAGGAAACCTCTGTGTAGGACTCTAAAGACTCGTCAATACGCCGGCAGCAGGTGATGATCATATCAAACACCCACAAGCCGCAAGCGGTCTGCTAAACGTAACGGCCATCCGGGTATTGAGCGATCAGAAGATCAACGAGCAAGCCCGATCACACTCCTGTGAATCCAACCAGTAACACTTACCGTACAGTCCGGTCTCGTCGTCTGATATGTCGCATATCTTGCCTAGGGGTGGTAAACGTCAGGCCCAAATAGCTCGATAAGTCGTGTCGATATTAGGTCTATAACAGTTCGAGAAACTACTGGTAACACTTACCAGCAAATCTCAGCAACCTTGGCCAGGGATTTTCGGTTATAGCCAATCGAACACAGCGCAACATCAACTCCCTATACCGGGAGAGACGAATCCCCTCCTATCGCTCATTGCCTCCATGTGATTCGGGAATGTACCCAAAAACCACCGTTTTGCACGCCCTCTTGGACGTGGTAAAGTGGAAACCAAAGCACGGTGGGAATCACACATGACTCTATGACGATCTCGGGTCTACAGACTAACCTGTACCAGTGTCACCAGAGAACTGCCATCTGACGTAAGGTATAATACCATCTGGGAGTTCTCGTCGAGTCCGTCCAGTGTACCCAGACTCCACTGAGTACCCATATATCATCTCTGATATCAATCACCAATGGATATGGGACATCCATCGCCCATCTGTATGGGTCGAGAAGGTATACGCTAGTCTACTCTGGTATATCGATGCCCCGTCTCGATACACCCACGACTAGGGACCTTGAAGGATGTACTTATGGACTACCATGTCCCCACTAGTATGATCCGCATCATAGTCCAGGTAGTCAAGAACACATCCTAAGGGCTTTACCAACATGTAACAGAGAGACAATCATTGTACATGTTAAGGTAAAGAGCAACCAGATAGCATACTATCATGTCGAGCAAGAAAGTTCTCCCTATATATGTCCAAGCATCCACTACAATATACATTCTATGTATAGTAATGGCCTCTAGGGCATACATATAACTAACAGTAGGAATTTATCTCTCATTTTCTTTCAATTTCTCACACTTATTCATCACTAACCCAAAAGCTAGAAAGCTTTTCAAGGAGGAAGAAGAAGAAGAAAAGTATATGTGATGAATAATGAATTGTGTTGTGGTTACAAATCCAACCTTGGGTTAAGAATGATGGCTTAACCCATGTAGGGAAATAACTAGGGTAAAGTGTTTGGGTTGGGTTAAGAAATATCTACACAAAATATCATAACAAAATATCTTAGCTAAAAACAAAGAAAGCTTCTTGAAGCTTCTTGAAAAAGCTAACCCAAATCAAACCCTAACTAGTTTAATCTCCACAAATCATGTTGCAATTGTAATCATAACTGGTTACAATATTATATATCACATATATAATATATTTTGTAACAAAAGAAAATAATACAATTAACATATATCGCATATATATCAATGTATTAACCGGTGAGAAAATGAATCAATAAAACGAGCTAATATTAGTTAATGTTATGTAATATATCATATATATAATTATATATTAAATTATCGAATCAACATTTGATCCGACAATCCGGCTATATCGCAAATAACCGACTAATATAACATGTACCGATTCATCGAATCAAGACTTGATCCGATGACCCGGCTATATCACATATACCCGACCGATATCATATATCACGAGAATAGAATACGGTATCTCATATCGTATTATTCTCGGTCCCGTACATATGACATATGTGCTCCTATTCCGTTTTGCCAGAGTCAGGAAAACTCTGTGTATGACTCTAAAGAATCGTCAATATGCCGGCGGTAGGTGATGATCATAACAAACACCCACAAGCTGCAAGCGGTCAGCTAAACGTAATAGCCACCCAGGTATTGAGCGATCAGAAGATCAACAAGCAAGCCTGTACATTCTCCTGTGAATCCAATAAGTAACACTCTCGTACAGTCCGGTCTCTTCATCTGATATGTCGCATATCTCGCCTAGGGTTGATAAACGTCAGACCCCAGTAACTTTATAAGTCGTGTCAATATGAGGTCCATAACAGTTCGAGAAACTACTGATAACACATACCAGAAAATCTCAGCAACCCTGGTCAGGCATTTCCAGTTATAGCCAATCGAACACAGCGCAACATCAACTCCCTATACCGGGAGAGACGAAACCCCTCCTATCGCTCATTGCCTCCATGTGATTCGGGACTGTTCCCAAAAGCCACTGTTTTGCACGCCCTCTTGGACATGGTATGATGGAAATCAAAGCACAGTGGGAATCACACAAGACTCTATGACGATCTCGGGTCTAAAGACTAACCTGTACTAGTGTCACCAGAGAACTGCCATCCGACGTGAGGTATGTTGGAAGAGTTCCAAACTAGATACCGTGACTTACTAGATAATTAAAGGCAAGATACATCGTTACCAAGGATGCTACCAAAGAGGCAGTCTGGATATATAAGTTCATGAGACGAACTTCTTTCCTACCATTGTGTGACAATGGAGTTGTGTCTTTAGATAAGGAACTACCGTCCCATCAGAAATCCAGATATAATTCTTAAGCAGTATCACCTGATCATGGAGATGGTTGATCTCCAGGGAGATCGAGGTTAGGAGAGTAGATACGGAGGACAACAGCGCGGATCCACTCACAAAGTCCTTTTTCCCAGTAGAGACTTTTATTGGATGGTTGAGTATGAGATACTTCAAACACAGCTAATTGTTGGGTATATGATACCACAACAGATGGCCCTAGTGCAAGTGGGAGATTGTTCGTTATATGTATGCCCTAGAGGCGATTACTGTACATACGATGTATATTGTAATGGATGCTTGGACATATATAGGGAGGACTTTTCTTGCTCAACATGATAATATGCTATCTGGTTGTACTTTATCTTAACATGTACTCTGATTGTCTCTATGTTACATGTTGATAAAGCCCTTAGGATATGTACTCGACTACTGGGACTATGATGAGATCATACTAGTGGGGCCACGGTAGTCGACGAGTACATCCTATAACTGTTCTTAGTCGAGGGTATATCGAGATAGGGCATGATTCACCAGAGTAGACTAACGTATACGCATCTTGACCCATATGATGGGCGATGGATGATCCTATATCTATCGGTGTTTGACAACAAGGATGGTGTATGGGTGCTCAGTGGAGACTGGGTACACTGGACGGACTTGCCGAGAACTCCCAGATGGTTTATACCTCACGTCAGATGGCAGTTCTCCGGTGACACTGGTACAGAGTAGTCTGTTGACCCGAGATCGTCATAGAGTCTTGTGTGATTCCCGCTGTGCTTTGATTTCCATCATACCACGTCCAAGAGGGCATGCAAAAAGGTGGCTTTTAGGTACCGTCTGGAATCACATGGAGGCAATGAATGATAGGAAGGGATTTGTCTCTCCCGGTATAGGGAGTTGATGTCGTGCTGTGTTCGATTGGCTAAAACTGGAAATCCCTGGCCAGGATTGCTGAGATTTACTGGTAAGTGTTATCAGTAGTTTCTTGAACTGTTATGGATCTCATATCGACACGACTTATCAAGCTACTGGGGTCTGACGTTTACCACCCCTAGGCGAGATATGCGACATATCAGACGACGAGACCGGATTGTACGGGAGTGTTACTTATTGGATTCAAAGGAGAATGTACAGGTTTGCTTGTTGATCTTCTGAGTGCTCAATACCTGGGTGGCCGTTACGTTTAGCTGACCGCTTGCAGCTTGTGGGTGTTTGATATGATCATCACCTACTGCCGGCGTATTGACGATTCTTTAGAGTCCCACACAGAGATTTCTTGACTCAGGAAAAATGGAGTAGGGGCACAAATGTGATATGTGCAGGACCGAGGATAATACGGTATGAGATACCGTATTATATTCTCGCGATATTTGGTATCTGCCGGGTCATCGGATCAAGTGTTGATTCGATGAATCGGTAAATGAGATATTAGTCGGTTATATGCGATATAGCCGGATTGTCGGATCAAGTGTTGATTAGATAATTTAATGTATAATAATATATATGATATATTAAATTACATTAACTAATATTAGATCACTAAAAGATTCTTTTTCTCACTCGGGTAATACATTGATATATATGCGATATATGTTAATTGTATTATTTTATTTTGTTACAATAAATGTTGTATATGTGATATATAATATTGTAACATGATGTGGTTATTAACGCAACATGTTTAGTGGAGATTAAACATGGTTAGGGTTTGATTTGGGTTAAGGTTTTCTACAAGTTTCTAGAAGCTTTCATTTTTGTTTTGGAAAAGATATTTTTGCAAGATATTTGTTTAACCCAATCAAACCCTATAACCTAAGTTAAATCTCTACAAGGGTTAGATTGACCATGGTTGCTTTTCTAACCTTATCATAACTTTCATTAATCATCACAAAAGGATTAAGATTCTTCTTCTTCTTCTTCCTTGATGAAAACCTTTCTTGCTTTGCTTTTTGTGATGAAAGTGAGTGAGAATAAGAAAACAAATGAGAGCAAAAATCCTATTTCATCATCCTCATCTATCCTTGCCATTTAGATGAGGGTGCTCACTTCATTTATTGAGTGAGAGATTGTGTTAATGAAACTTTAAGTTAGATCATCTTTGTTATCGAAGATCGGAAGCAAGCTTGTACCTTTTTCTTCGTGGAACCTCTCGAGAGTCCGGATACACGATGATCACAGCGATGGGACCTCAACACGGAGCTTAAGAAGTGAAGGACCGGATCTACAAAGGTTGTAATCCCTCTCACTTAGTGTTAAAGTGTTTAAGATGCTTGTTTTCGCCTAATCTCTAGTCTAAGATCTTGGTTTAGGGTTGTTCGGCACGGCTAAATTTTAGATCGGGCATGGTTGATGCCTCGTAGACCCTTGTGCGTGTGCCTAGCAACCCTACAGTGGTATCATAGCCAAGCTAGATCTTTAGGCGAAGTTTAGGCGAAGTTTAATGTCCGATTGAACTCCGAATACCCGTAAAACCCTAGTTTCTGGAAATTTTTCAAAACTGTTGATTTTTTCATATTAAAAATACTCAAAAAAATCAGCAGGTTATTTTAGGAATTACTGTGCAAAACGACACCCTAAATCCACTAAAGCGCCGCGGAACTGCAGCCAAACCAGGGTATTGGCGGCGGTTCCGCGGCCGGTACTGTAGATTGAGTGATAGTTTTAATATAGTAACGACCGTAGGTACTTCCTGATTCTTCTGGGAATTTTTAGTTATACTCAAGTGTTGAGTTTTCTGGGTTGTATTGGGGAATCGTTGATTCGATCGGATAATTTAACTTCGTTTAATTTTTTTCCGGATAATTTTAGAAACTGTTAAAAAGTTCAAACGGATATCAATAACTCAATTTTTCCCCTGTCGGAAAATTTATCAAAAGTTGGATTTTTTCTCGGGTTTGAAACTTCCGGAAAATCATGCAAGTAACACGGTGGACCCTCATGACGAACACAAACCTTAACTCGATTATGTGACCGTCTGAACCGTCTCTAAACCTTTGGGTTTGGGGCAGTACGGCGTTGCCACATGTGACGCGTTGGCTTGACCCTTCTGCGGTTGGACCATCGGTACTGTGGCATGTGACGGATATTTTTGAAACTCTGCTGAAGTGTTGATCTATTTGGGAAATCTTGAGTGTTTGTTTATTCGATCGGAAAGTTTAACACTGTCTATTTATCTAGAATGTGATACAATATTTGGAATCCACAAGTAGTTATAAGATAACTAATTTGAATGTTATAAATCTAGCAGTTCAGTCTCATTTGATCGGTTGCCACGGGATTTTGATGCGATCAAAAGTCCGTCGCAATCACGTAGCATACGCGGATACTCGCCGGGTAAACTTAATAGATAGCCATGCCCCATAGCCCCAACCAAGCGACTGTAGGAGAACCCCGTCGCCAAAAGCATCCGTTCGGGTGCTCGCGTTAGGGGTGTTCCGTCTTAGTGCACTTCATCGACAGCATCCGGGAGTGTGGCCGTCTACTAAAGTTTGCGACGAGCATTCGATCAGGATGTCGGGAATCTTGTTGAATTGCTCTACTTGATATTGAAAAGGGTTTTCGATAATGAGACTAAAATGCTGAGTTTATAATTGTTAGGCATGCAATGTCTAAGGAATTCATTTGGTTAGGCATGCGATGTCTAAGGAGGTTGCGGATTCCAACTGTTGTAGTTTTACACTTTCTTTTCTGTAACCGTAAGCGTAGTATGTGGTGTATCGCCGGCTTCGTTGCTATACATTAACGGCAATCAGGATACGCATACTTGCTTACGTTGATGATATGAGATATTATGTGTTGCTGTGATATGTTATATTGGATCGTCGCGTTCTTAATAGCCGAGGGTTTTATGTGAGATGAGAGTTTTTCTTTTTCATTCAAGTAAAATTCATTTATACGTAATATTCTTTTATTGGGGCACTTCCGGGCTGAGAATGATGTCACCATTGTATATTATTTACTTTTCCGCATTAGGTAGACCAAAGGCGGGGAGCACAAGTAACCGGGTTCTAGGGTCCAGTGGGAGACCATCTCGAGGAGTCGAGGCCGGGTCTCCTAACCCTAGAATTGGCAGTGTTGCTTGCCACTCTCGTAGGGGTCTAGGGATGTGGGTTTGGCTATTCATCGCGACCGTGGAATCCGTGTTTTATACAGGCTCGTATTAAAACACGGACGTCTTAGCATATCAAATATTTCATATATGTTCTTCTGCTGCAATGTTCTGTGATGAGATCATATTACTGCCTGAGACGAATGTTTATATTATATATACGAGATATATTTTATATTGCAGACTTCTTTTCAAATGTGATGCTTGTGAAGCATAATAAAATGGGACTTCATTAATGAGATTAATGAAACTAAAAGAAACCTAAATATGTTGTAGAAACTTGTTTAAAAACTGGTAGCTCTAGTTCTTTCTTTGCATAGCGGTGTTCCTTATAGAACATCCAGCACCTTATTCGATAAGGAAAGAGCCGAGATCCCTTTTCTGGGAGTGACCTCTTTAGTTAAACTAGCAGATGCTACATACTCGGTTTGTCTTTTGATTGCTTCTATAGTTTTTGCTTTGCATAGTGGTATTTATGAAATATCCTGCACCTTATTCGTTGAGGAAAGAGCCGATGTTCCCTTCACCGGGAGTGACCTCTTTAGCAAAACTAGAAAAGCCTAAAAAACACTCCATTTAAAATCACTCGATTCTACAACGATATCAAGTTCATTACGCAAAAGGTTTTCTTAAAAACCTGACGTAGCCCTCCGTCATTTCAGATAAGTACTTCATAGTATTCGTGCTACGTTTGTTGGCCTGCGTCAAGGCGTAGTGTTCGGTAGCTATTTATGCTTATCTGTAAAAGCATATGATGCGATTAAGTTAGGGTAGTTGTGCGACTTTGTTGGCCTGCGTCAAGGGGCGTGCGAGTGGGTTTAATTCAATCGGGAAATGACGGGTTGAACTTGACTAGCGGACTATGGTTTGTTTGCCTGCGTCAAGGTCATGGGACGCTAGGGGTAAAATAATATTAGGAATTTCAAGTGTTGAAATTTGCAATGAGATTGCATACCCTCTATGAGATAGTTGGATCCCGATACCCGCTGTGAGTAAGAGTTACTCCTGGGAGAGTTTTACACATTACAATTAGCCGATCAAGTAGGTATCTAGAATGGTGTTAACGGGGTTACGCCCTTGGGAAAACGAGGTTTATTTTAATTAGGTCCGTGCGAAAGCACGGGGAACCTCCCTCCAAGTACCGGTACTGGCCTGGCTGAATGATTGACGAACTTGTAGAGTGTAATTAATCCCGGCTAGTCTTTCTTTTTAGGGTTTGAAGGAAGATTTGACTAAAACAGTGAGAGACATCCTGATTAGATAAATTGATAACCAATCTAATCTTGTAAAAAGCGCACGCTAAGTGTTTTCTTCCCTCTCTCTCTCCTCGTTACGACTATGTCAAGCCTTAATCAAGATAATAAAACGGATGTATTGACCGAACCCGCTTGTTATACTGCGCTAGGGAACGTTGGTCCCGCTCCAACTTATAATTGTTATATGACAGAGCAGGAAATTGGGGAATACCAGATTTCCTGTGCCGCCCAAACGAAGAAAGTGCATGCTGATGCATCATATTCAGGTGTGTTCATTACACAGAACTGTTTCTCAAATATCCTTTACGTCCTGGGTATTTTGATACCAGATCAGGATCACACATATGTAATTTGTTACATGGGCTACAGATAGGTAGAGAACTGAGAACGGGTGATAAATTTCATGAGATAGAAACGGTGCAAGTGTTGCAGCCAGGTTTGTTGGTCACTATCACCCTGTATTACCAGAATACATTGATTTTGAATGAATGTTATTAGATACCGAACCTGATATACAACATCATATCAATCTCTTTATTAGTAAAGAAGGATATAATTTTGTATTGTTGGATAATGTTTTGAACATTTCCTAAATCAAGAGTTGATCGGTTCAGGCACGTTATCTAAAAGCATAGACGTTCTAAATCAAACCACAGTTCTTAACGTATAGAACACACACAAGAGGAAGAGCTCAGAAATGAACAAATCATTCTTGAGGCATTGTAGACTAGGTCAGATCAATGTAACCCGACTAGCTGAAGTTACATATAGAGGCATATTTAAATTAGTTTGAATTTACATCTTGTGAAACTTGTCGGTCATGTCACAGAGATAAGATGACCACGGCTCTGTTTATTGGAAACAGAGAAAGAGTTAGTGAACTCTTGGGATTGATACATGCTGATGTATGAAAGTCCCCTGTCTACACATGCCAAGACCGGTTCTTTATACTTCATTACATTCACTGTTTATCTCTCAAGATTCGGACATATGTTCCTATTGAAAAACAAGTCTGAACCTTTTGAGATATTCACAGAATGTAAGTTAGAAGTAGAGAACCAAAAACGTGTATAAGTATTATGTCCTTTGATGAGATCAAGGAGGAGAATACTTGAGCACGGGATTCCTGGACTATTCTAAAGGAGAATGTGATTCTCTCTCAGCATTACTCCTCCGTATACACCATAGCACGTTGGTGTATCGGGGCGGAGCAATCACACCCTACTTCATATGGTGCCTCTATGATGAGTACTACAGAGTTTCCTATTTCCTTCTGGGAGTGATGCACTTGAGAAGCTGCATACCTATTGAATAGGGTTCAAATCAAATCAGTTTCCTACCACTTCATATGTAATATGGAATGGGAAGAGGCCATATCTTAAGTATGTTAAGATTTGGGGTTGTCCAGTCTATGTCTAAAAGCATAATCCGGACAAGTTCGAGGCAAAGTCAGTTCTGTTGAAGTTTGTTGGATATCTCAAGCTTACGCAAGGGAATATCTTCTACCTAACCGAGGAACAAAAGATGTTTTGTTTCTCAACATGCAATCTTTGTGAAAGGGAATTTCTTGTGAAGAAATTAGTGGTCATGAGGTAGAACTGGAAAGAGTTCCAGCTATACAAACTACAGCAGATGATTTGGTAGAATCAAAGGATTCAATAGTAACCAACGAACGTCAGCCTCTTCGCCGATCTAGTAGGGTTCCTCATCCACCTGGGAGATACTTCGGTTTCTCTATGACAGTGGGAGCGAGGATTGCATCATGAGATGATGACCCAACTAGTTTCGAGCAGGCCATCAGGAGTGGGACTCTGTAAGAATGGCTGGAAGCTTAGCGATCTGAGATGGAATCCTTATACACCAACAAAGTATGGACTCTAGTTGCTTTATCTAAAGTGTTAAAATCGCATCAGGAGCAAGTATATCTTGAGAAGATAACTTGGTGTACATGGAAAAGTTGAGACTTTTGAGGCTATGCTTAAGTCCATCCAGATCCTACTTGCCACGGCTACATACCATGACTATGATATCTGGCGGTTGGGTGTCATGACTTCTTTTCTAAATGTTGAATTGGAAGAGTGCGTCTATAAGTACACAGCCAGTGGGCTTTGTAGACAGTGGGAGCAGCGGAAACGTGTGCAAGATGATTTATGTGATAAATCAGGCATCGCGGAGTTGGAACATCTGTTTTGATGTGGTAGTCAAAGAGTTTGACTTCATCAAAATGGTAGATGAACCTTGTATATACAAAAAGGTAGCAGAGTGTATGGTGGTGATCCTCGTAGAATACGTGGATGACATACTCTTGATAGGGAAGGAGTTTCCTATGCTATGCTCGGTCAATCTCCTCTTATCATAATGATTCTCCATATAGGATCAAAATGATACCTCCTAAATCCTGGGTTTTGGATCTATGAGATAGATCTAATTGTATGTTATGATACTCACTAGTTGTAATGAGATGGTATCAATCGATCCTGGGGTGAATCACTGGAAAGGTTCCAGGGTGATAAGAACGACTGAATGTCAGTCGTAGGCAATGTCTTTACCCTCAGTTGAGGGACGGTATGTTGGAAGATTTTTCCAAACTAGATACCGCGACTTACTAGATGATTAAAGGCAAGATACATCGTTACCAACGATGCTACCAAAGAGGCAATCTGGATATATAAGTTCATGAGATGAACTTCGTTCCTACCATTGTGTGACAATGGAGTTGTGCCTTTTGCCAAGAAACTACCGTCCCATCAGAAATCCAGATATAATTCTTAGGCAGTATCACCTGATCACGGAGATGGTTGATCTCCAGGGAGATCGAGGTTAGGAGAGTAGACACAGAGGACAACAGCGCGGATCCACTCACAAAGTCCTTTTTCCCAGTAGAGACTTTTATTGGATGGTTGAGTATGAGATACTTCAACCACAGCTAATTGTTGGGTATGTGATACCACAACAGATTGCCCTAGTGCAAGTGGGAGATTGTTAGTTATATATATGCACTAGAGGCCATTATTGTACATACGATGTATATTGTAATGGATGCTTGGACATATATAGGGAGGACTTTTCTTGGTCAACATGATAGTATGCTATCTTGTTGTACTTTATCTTAACATGTACTATGATTGTCTCTATGTTATATGTTGATAAAGCCCATAGGATATGTACTCGACCACTGGGACTATGATGAGATCATACTAGTGGGGCCACGGTAGTCGACGAGTACATCCTATAACTGTTCCTAGTTGAGGGTGTATCAAGACAGGGCATCGATACACCAGAGTAGACTAGCGTATACGCATCTTGACCCATATGATGGGCGATGGATGATCCCATATCCATCGGTGTTTGACAACAAGGATGGTGTACGAGTGCTCAGTAGATACTGGGTACACTGGACGGACTCGCCGAGAACTCCTAGATGGTATTATACCTCACGTCAGATGGCAGTTCTCCGGTGACACTGTTACAGAGTAGTCTGTTGACCCGAGATCGTCATAGAGTCTAGTGTGATTCCCACCGTGCTTTGATTTCCATCTTACCAAGTCCAAGAGGGCATGCAAAAAGGTGGCTTTTGGGTAAAGTCCCGAATCACTTGGAGGCAATGAGCGATAGGAGGGGATTCCTCTCTCCCGGTATAGGGAGTTGATGTTGTGCTGTGTTCGATTGGCTATAATTGGAAATCCCTGTCCCAGGTTGCAGAGATTTACTGGTAAGTGTTATCAATAGTTTCTTGAACTGTTATAGACCTCATATCGACACGACTTATCAAGCTACTGGGGTATGACGTTTACCACCCCTAGGCGAGATATGCGACATATCAGACGACGAGACCGGACTGTACGGGAGTGTTACTGATCGGATTCACAGGAGAATGTACAGGCTGGCTTGTTGATCTTCTGAGCGCTCAATACCTGGATGGCTGTTACGTTTAGCTGACCGCTTGCAGATTGTGGGTGTTTGATATGATCATCACCTACTGCCAGCGTATTGACGATTCTTTAGAGTCCTACACAGAGGTTTCTTGACTCAGGCAAAATGGAGTAGGGGCACATGTGTGATATGTGCAGGACCGAGGATAATACGATATGAGATACCATATTATATTCTCGTGATATTTGATATCAGCCGGGTCATCGGATCAAGTGATGATTCGATGAATCGGTAAATGAGATATTAGTCGGTTATATGCGATATAGCCGGATTGTCGGATCATGTGTTGATTCGATAATTTAATGTATAATAATATATATGATATATTAAATTACATTAACTAATATTAGCTCACTAAAAGATTCTTTTTCTCACTCGGGTAATACATTGATATATATGCGATATATGTTAATTGTATTATTTATTTTGTTACAATAAATATTATATATGTGATATATAATATTGTAACATGATGTGGTTATTAATGCAACATGTTTAGTGGTGATTAAACATGGTTAGGGTTTGATTTTGGTTAAGCTTTTCTATAAGTTTCTAGAAGCTTTCATTTTTGTTTTGGAAAAGATATTTTTGCAAGATATTTGTTTAACCAAACCCAACCCTATAACCTAAGTTAAATCTCTACAAGGGTTAGATTGACCATGGTTGCATTTCTAACCTTATCATAACTTTCATTATTCATCACAAAAGGATTAAGATTCTTCTTCTTCTTCTTCCTTGATGAAAACCTTTCTTTCTTTGCTTTTTGTGATGAAAGTGAGTGATAATTAGAAAACAAATGAGAGCAAAAATCCTACTTCATCATCCTCATCTATCCTTGCTATTTAGATGAAGGTGTTCACTTCATTTAGTGAGTGAGAGCTTGTGTTAATGAAACTTCAAGGTAGATCATCTTTGTTATCGAAGATCGGAAGCAAGTTTGCACCTTTCTCTTCGTGGAACCTCTCGAGAGTCCGGATACACGATGATCGCGGCGAAGGGACCTCAACACGGAGCTTAAGAAGTGAAGGACCAGATCTACAAAGGTTGTAATCTCTCTTACTTAGTGTCAAAGTGTTTAACATGCTTGTTTTCGCCAAATCTCTAGTCTAAGATCTTGGTTTTGGGTTGTTCGGCACGACTAAATTTTAAATCGGGCATGATTGATTCCTCGTAGACCCTTGTCTGTGTGCCTAGAAACCCTACACTGCACCAATGTTTTCATTGCTTTCGGGACCGGGAGGATTTGTTGTTTATTGCGACGCTTCTCGAGTGGGACTGGGTTGCGTGTTGATGCAGCACGATAGAGCTATCGCTTATGCTTCTCGGCAGCTCAAGAAACACGAACAGAACTACCCCACTCATGATTTAGAGATGGCTACAGTGGTGTTTGCACTCAAGATCTGGAGACATTACCTATACGGCAAAGCGTGCCAGATATTCACGGACCATAAGAGCTTGAAGTACATATTTCAGCAGCGAGACCTGAATCTGAGACAGCACCGTTGGATGGGGCTAGTGAAGGAATACGATTGCGAGATCCTTTATCATCCAAGCAAGACGAATGTAGTAGCGGATGCTTTGAGTCGGAGGCCCGGAGGTAGTGTATCTTGATTGAGCGCAGTGCAGAGGCAGTCATCGGCAGATTGGCAGATCCTATTCGACATCCGAGTGCAGTTCGAGTTTACTCCGACCGGGGGACAGCTTGCGCATATCCGTGCACGTCCACAGTTGATTGACCGTATCCGTTGTAACGTTTTAAAAATAAATAAATAAATAACTAAATAAATAAAATCCTTTAGGTGAATTTTCTGATAATCGGTAAAATAAAACGTATTTTTCGTAAAACTCAACTACAATTATTTTTCAATATTGATTTAAATATGCCCATTTTAACTATGTAATTACTAGTAAATAGTGTTTATTTAGTCACTTATAAATTATTAGAGTACTTAAATATTTTTCCTTAATTAATTAAAATCAAATATTAACATAAGATTTAATTATACATTAAATTAGTGCAAACTACAAATTAGAAATGGGTTAATTTTACAAATGTGAACCATGACAATTTAAAACAAGTGTGAATCATGCAAAATTCTTTTTCAAATCTCTCCATGGTTCTAGAAATTTCTAGGAAAAGGATTAAGTTGAAAAAGTTAGATAAGTAAGGTTTTAAGTGAAAGATGCAGTAAATCATGAACTTTCTACACAAACCTATACACTTTTCTCTCTCTCTTTTCTCTTCCATCCACATGGCCGAGCCTAGCATGAGGCAGCCCTAATTTTTCCCACTTTATTTCCTCTCAAAAAATCCATAAAAAATCCAGTAAAATGTGCACCAACTTCCATTAACTCCTAATCCAACTTTTAACCCTTGTTCCTTGGCCAAATCAAGCATGGATTTTGGGAGCAAGAGAGCATGTTGTGGTGGCTAGGTTGCAAGCTGAATTTCTAAACTTGTGAGGTATAATTCTAACCTAATGGCTAATTAGTTGTTTAACTATTTTAATTTAGGCTTTCATGTAATAAATTGGTTCTTTTTTTCTAATTTGTGAAGTTAAAGAGAGGGTTTCTAAATCAAGTTAGGGTTTTTATAAAGTGTTCATGATTACATGGTGTAGTTAATTATGCTAAGACATAGAAAACTTAACCTAGTTGCTAAATTGTAAATTGTTGTATTTAAATTATCCTAATTAAAATTTTTGCAAACTAGGTTTTTATAATATATATTGGTGAGATAAAATTCTAATTAGGGTTTTTATCATTAGGTTATGGTTTTAATAAGTAGTTTAACATGTTTAAGGAATGCAAAACCTAATTTGGGTACTAGTTGCTATTTGTTAGTTAAAAAAAATTGTGATAAATATGCTATTTTGCAAACTAGGTTTTCGAAATTAATTTAAAATGTGGGATTAAAAATCTAGTTAGCGTTTTAGCACATCATTAAGATTTCCATGAGTGGTTTAACAATTTAAAATATACAAAATCTAGCTTAGTTGTTGAATTGTGAATTTTGTTTTAAAAAGTGTTAAAATTTGATATTTTTGCAAACTAGAATTTTGGACGTAATTCAAATTGATGTGATTAAATTATAGAAATGGTTTATATGACTTAGTTATGATATTTAGAGTATATTGTGGCTACTAGTTTTGCTTAAACATCAGCTTTCTAGGTTTTTGCGAAATAGAACGATTTGTTTAATTTTAAGGTTTTGATGATTTAAACCCTGTTTTATATTATAATTAGTGAGTTTTGGAACTATGATTTGTACGTTGTGTTTTATCTCGATCAATCGGCGTTTGTACACCGATATCGAGGGTTATTTGGTTCTTTTGTATGAGCGGGTCATAGGTTTTAACCTATGCGCGTTTCATGCGCCGTTTTGGTTTTGTCCGCAATTTCTGTTTACGATATTATATATGTTTGCATATAGGTACCACTCACGTGGACTTCGGACGGTGAAGAAGAGGGTGGCGGCATTGACTTCGGCAGACAAGGACCAGGAGAGCAGATATAAATCTACGGGGGAAGTCGGGTGGATCGCGTATAGCACCCCAGCAAAAGTAGAATAAGGAAATTACGTACTGTTATTAGGAAGTTGGACGTGACCATAAATTCTTGGTGAGTAGGGTCCTATTGAAGACTTTAGGTTGGATTAGACTGATTTAGAAAGACTTAACCAGAGGATGGCAGCCTTGGAGGGAATTCGTAGGTTTGATGCCGTGAGATATTAGATATACGATCGAGTTATGACATAAGATGTGTTACGATATTAGCAGATCGTTGGGAATTGAGAAAATGTATATTTATACATAAACGATAATAGGTGATGATGACATTAAAATGCACGAGACTCTAGAATAGAACCCGGATTGTAATATGTGACTTAATCACGATATGATATATGACATGATATTTTAGTGGATCATTTGAGAATATATATTTTCATAGACAATGATATATGTTTGATGATATTGAGATATACGCGATTATAGTCATGTACCCTTGATCATGATATTGTTTGAGGTTGATACTATACGAACGATGATGTATATATGTGATAGTTGACCCGTACCCCGATTTTAGGATGTCGTATGATGGAATTTACCGTACGAGACATAGATGTGATGATTGATCCGTACTCTTGACTCGAGAAAGTCGTACTACGTACGTGACGCTATTGAGGCTGGATCGCCGACTACTAGAGATACCGACTCAGACTTTGGGAGGATTATTCTTACCTTTCGACTAGTGTCTTTAGTTAGTTCTTTAGTTGGTTCGGTAGATTTTAGTTTAGGCTCGAGTCATATTCATTTTAAAAACCACGATTCGTGCTTCTTCAAAACAAAAAACTGTATGACTCGTAATTAGTAGGTATTTTCTAGTTATGCGTTTACTACACATTCACTGTTACATTCATGTTGTATTCATCACATTGCATGTTCACACATATGTTTATTTAGCTAATATGAAACTCTTCCTGTTAGGACACCGGCACCTTACCGATGATGCGCATGTTCCACGTACACTTATTTGCCGGCTCACACATATCATCATCGGTAATTGCCATATCACGTACAATTTAGAACATATTATCTTTTATTGATATAATCAGCTAAATGCTAGTCCAGTATAATATTGTATGATTACCCCCATGTGCTAGTTTAGACATTTTATTTATTACTTAGACACTTCATGCATTCACATTTTCATATTATCATGCCGTATTGTGGGGCTTATGCCGATACTCAATATTTACTAACTCATGATTTTGGGATTTTGGATTTCTATGAGATTTCTGGATTTTGGGGAAAACCGCAAGAATATATAAAAAAAAACTTCTCTCTCTCCCTCCCTCTCATTTTAAAATACAAGTTGCGGTTTTCTCGTGATGTATGTGTCGTCCACCATGAGATTTCTTGTTTTCTGTTGGATTTCGAGACCCGATTCGTGAAGTGGATGAACCGTCTCGGGTACATGGTGGGACCGGTATAGTACCCCGGGGCAAGAAGATTGAGTTGTAGACGATGAGCCTGGCAGGGGAAAACTACCTACCGGTGATGTCTGGGGCAGCGGATATCCGGAGGATACCGACTGTTGTCGTGAGATTTTATGATATGGGCCGATCCGGTCTGACGGAGCCCGAGATATTGAGACTGAGATATTGAGACTGTTAGGTATTGAGACTTTGAGATTTACATGTTTTGTGTCGATGCTTGACACTGATTTTCATGGATTTCATTGATGATGTTTCAGATTACCATACAAATTTTACTATGATACCAGTTAAAGATTTCTTATACAGATATATTCAGATTTCATGGTTGATTGTTTTACATTCATGGTGCATGCATACTCATACACATGATATGTTACTACTTGAGGCACTGACACGAGCACTGAGCATTTCACTTAAGCATATATTATTTCCCTGCCACTACTTGATGACTAGTGTTATATTAAGTATATTATTATGACCTAGGAGATCGTCGTGCATGTGATTTCTACTCGTAGATGTCTTCTACGCACGAGTTGGGAACTCACCCCCGTTGTGCCAAATTTTCTTACAGGTTCAAATGTATAGGTTTCCTTGGCAGCTTGCGGGCACATCATTTCATTCAGGGTGATTTGTTGGTAGGTTGGTTCACTTGTATCATGACCGCCGGTATAACCATTCTAACTCTTAGTTTAGATTGCTAGTTTAGGGTTTAAGGTCGATCCGTAAATCGGGTAACGGTAGCGCCGGTTTAGAAATTTTTGTTCCGCATTTTGGCCGCGTTTCGATGGCCGGGGCGCTGCCTGAACCCTTCATGGTATCACAGCCACACTTTAAACCCTTACTAGCTTGTTTTAAACATGCTTGAAAGATCGATCAATTGAAAATTCCAAAATCACGATTCCATTTTTCTGTTCTCTGCCGATTTTCAAAAGTGTAGAAAAAATATTACCCAGTGGCTTAAAAATTTGTGCAGACGTTTCTAAGGGTACAGAAAAAATTTGAGCTCCTGAAGCCTCCAAAGCGCCAAGGAACTGCCGCACTTACCCCCCATTGGCGGCGGTTCCATGGCCATTTAGTGGCGACGAGCTTCTAAATTTTTCCTGTAGCCCTCTGACTTGGAATTGTGATTTTTGACATATTCTGTTTTGGCCCAGATTTCTGTTTCAGTGCTGGTTTTGCTATTGGGTCCAAATTGGAATTTAGTCGATCGATATTTTAAGTGGGCATTTAACAGTACATACATTTCTATCTGCGACCGTGAATGTCATTTGATCGGTAAACCCGTCTAACTGCTATATGTTCTTTTAGACGGGTTTGCGAACGTGACATTCACGTTGATATTCTGTGTTGTGTTGTGAAGTTAGTTGGAACGTCGTAGTGGATAGCTATGGTGCAATGTTAGTACAGTTTTATTTCATTTGTACATTTGATATTGCGGAGCGAGCGTCCGACATGTGGACTATCGTCTCTGCCAGTTTGTATATTATTCTTTTGGGGCACGACCGGGCTGAGGTCGATGTCACCCTTATATATTATTTTATTTTCTGTACTAGGATTACCCCGCGGTGGGGTGCACGAATAGCCGGAATCTAGAGGGCAACGGGTCCGCATCTCATGGCGTTGGGACGGAAGGGACCTTACTCTAGAATTGGCGGGCTATTCGCCGCGCTCATAGGTGGTATAGGTTTCATTGCACATGCTATCCACACGACAGGGAACGTCAGGTCTCACTTGCGGCTGATGTGAAACCCGGGGCTCCAGATTATCCACCATTCTGTGTAGTTCCTGTGATGTTGCTTTATATCATGCCTGGGACGATTGTTATATATATATATTTATATATATTAGTAGATGTTGTATATGTTTTACACCCGCACTAGCCCTGTCCCCGCTCTGTCGTTAGTTAAGTAACCTAACGGGTGATGACGGGACCCAGTGGCAAATGCGGATGGCATATACAGACATTTTCTTTTCTTTCTTTTCTGGTGTGATTGATTGATCGGACTGCATTGATTCTTATCAACGCAAGGATAAAACAAACCTATATATGATGTTGTCGGAACCAAGTTTTTTGAAACAAAACTGACATTACAGACGTTCTCTTTTGCTTTGCTTCATGGTATTCATTTTGGAATATCCTGCACCTCATTCGACGAGGCAAGGGACGAGATCCCTTCATCGGGAGTGACCCCTTGATTAAAAGTTTGCGTCAACATAATAACTTTACTATAGTCGATTATTTTTACTTTGCATCGTGGTATTCAGTTTGGGATATCCTGCACCCCATTCGACGGGGAAAGTGCCGAGATCCCTTCACCGGGAGTGACCTCTTTAGCAAGAGTTTTCGCCACTATATATTTATAAAACCACTTGGACTCCTTCAACGATATCAAGTTCATTACGTTAATGTTTTTTCGCCAAAAACCAGCCGTAGCCCTGCGTCGTTTCAGATAGGTATCTCATAGTATTCGTGCTATGTATGTTGGTCTCTATCAAGGCATAGTGTACGGTAGCTGCGTGTTACGTGTCTGTAGCATGTAAATACGATTATCTAGGACGGCCGCATAGTCACGTTGGTCTCTATCAAGGGCTTGTGAGGGTGGGTTTAGATCAATCTTGGATAATGACGGGCTGAACTTGACAAGCGACTTATGGCACGTTGGTCTCTATCAAGGCCATGAAGTCATTAGGGGTAAAAACTCACATCGGGAGTATCAAATGTAAGTCCACGTTGCCCACCCCGGTGCTTGCGGGGAAGCAGAAAACGGAATAAAAATCAAATTTTTATCACTTTAGGCAACATGGACTTGACAAAGAAGGATCTTTGCTAAACAAAAACAAGCTAAAGCTAACTAGAAACTAGCTAAGGGTAGAATGGTTATACCTACGGCTTTATGTCCTTCTCTCCTTGCTCCTTGGAGTTGTAGAAAGAGGTCACCTTTGTCGTCTTCTCACGTCGAAGAAAGATCCACCCGAAAGCCTCAATCTTTGGCTTCAACTCCAAGCTAGAAGTAACTAGGGTGCTAGAAGTGCTAATCCTAGAACCCTAGATGAGAGTAGAGATTATCAAGAAGAACTTTTTCTCAAGCTCAAGTATTTCTCAACACATGAGAGGGGAGAGCTTGAGGGAGAGGAAGAACAAGAGAGAGAAAGTAAATGATAGAATGAGAGAATAAAACCACCATTCTCACATATATGTGTGAATTATTATAAATTTATAATTAGCTAGATAATTGTCATGGTTAATCAAGACATGACCATTATCATTTCATTTTTAATGCAAATTGCAAGGATCAAAGAGCATCTTCCAAATGAAATGATGATGGTCAAAGTGTCAACCTAGGTCAACAAGTCAAGATAGTCAAATGGTCAACAACCATAACCATGCACAATTATATTAAACTAATATCAATTAACCATAATACACACATAAGCATTAGGGTTAATAAAATGACAATGGTCATTAACCCTAAACAAAGTCCTCTCCCTCTGTCTCAAGCAACTGTGCATACGCACCCGTATTCGTGATCCGAGGAACACGAATACAATGAGAAAAAACCAATCCCAAATCATATACTAGGATCCGGCTTAAACCAATGCCCGCTAGTATAAACTGTCCGGACAGCAAACGTGCACGAGTGCGCGGATGTGAACGAACCCTGTCGCAAAACCATGCGACCTCTACTCATTTTGCCTAAAGGCGAATAGCTCTCTGTGTGGGACTCTAAAGACTCGACACTACGCTGGCAGTGGGTTTAACCACAGACCGCAAGCGGCACTAGCTGTACATAACGGTCCCCAGGTAGATGTCGATAAGAAGACTGACGAGGTAACCCCATCTGAACTCCTACTGAGCCTGTATGTGACAGTCTCCGTACAGTCCGGTCTGTTCGTCTGATACATCGCCTGGCGGGCCTAGAGGGGCGGTGAACGTCAGTCCCCTAATAGCGGTACAAGTCATGTCGGAGTGTAGCCCAGAACACCCTGAGATAACACTGGAAACCTACCAGTATATCTCGCTTGCCCTGGCCAGGGACAACTCGTGTAATGGCTCTCCTAGACACAGCGCGATTTCAACCCCCAATACCAGGAGAGACGAATCCTGTCTAACCGTCACTGCCTCCAAGTGCTTCGGGACTGCACCCAACTACTACCTGTTTGCACGACTCCTTTGAGTCGTGGTAGGGTAGTAATTAAAGTACAGTGGGAACACACTCGAGGCGAAGTGACAGTGTCAAGTCAGCGGACTAAGCTATACTCAAGTCACCTGGGAACTGATAACTGACGATAGGTATAATACCAACCAACTGTTCCCGACGAGTCCTGTCCAGTGTACTCGTAACCTAACGAGCACCCGCATACTATCTCAAGCACGACGTACTGACGGCTGTAGGACAGACCGTTTCCAACGCTGGGATGAGAAGCGCATACGCTAGTCTACTCCGGAGTATCGATGCCCTGTCTCGATAGTCCAACGACTAGGGACCTGTATAAGGATGTGCTTATGGATTACCCAGCGCCCACGAGTGTGAGCGCTATCACAACGCTGGTAATCAAGCAAAGATCCTAAGGGCTCTACTAATATGTATATCAGTGATATGCTAAAAGAAACACATACACATATTAAAGCAGAAACAAACCAAGTAGCATACTACCATTTCGAGCAAGATTGTATATATACGACTGTGAATATCCTAAGCTTCCATCAAGTAATATACAAACTAGTATGATACAGTAATGGCCTCTAGGGCATATACACAAACAATCTCCCACTTGTACTAAGGCTATGTACTGGCGTATCGAAGACCTATCATCTCGATCAGCCGCTCGAACTGAGTCTGGGGGAAGGCCTTAGTGAATGGATCTACTGTGTAATCTTCTGAAGCAACCCTCCGAACCTCGATCTCCTGGCGATCCACGATCTCCCTGATCAGGTGATACCGCCTTAAGATGTGTCTGGATTTCTGATGGGACCTGGGTTCCTTCGCTAAAGCTATAGCCCCGTTGTTGTCGCAATACAGAGGTATTAGGTCAACAATGGACGGAACCACCTGAAGTTCTTTCAAGAACTTCCTCATCTAGACAGCTTCTTTTGCGGCATCAGATGCAGCGATGTATTCCGCTTCCATAGTCGAGTCGGCAACGGTTTCCTGTTTGGAGCTCTTCCAACACACCGCCCCTCCATTGAGGGTAAAGACAAAACCCGACATGGACTTAGAATCATCTTTGTCACTCTGGAAGCTGGAGTCAGCAAAGGCCTCAATCTGGAGGTCTTTTCCGCCATAGACCAAGAACATCTCCTTAGCCCTTCTCAGGTACTTGAGAATGTTCTTTACTGCTATCTAATGTCTCTCCCCAGGGTTTGACTGATACCTGCTTACCACACTCAGTGCATAAGCCACATCCGGTCTGGTACACAACATCGCATACAATATAGAGCCTACAGCAGAAGCGTAGGGTATAATAGACATGCGATCCCTTTCCAAATCAGTCTTGGGAGACATCTCTTTGGAGAGGGCGATCCCGTGACAAGCCGGTAGATTACCGCGCTTGGAATCTTCCATACTGAATCTCTTCAGTATGGTGTCGATGTACCTGGACTGTGAAAGTCCTAATATCCTCTTGGATCTGTCACGGTAGATCCGGATACCCAGAATGTATGAGGCATCACCCAGGTCTTTCATGGAGAACCTGTGTGACAAGAACCCCTTGACAGATTGTAGTATAGGAATGTCATTTCCTATTAAGAGAATGTCATCCACGTATAAAACGAGGAATACTACAGTTCTCGCTACAGATCTACAATAGATGCATGTTTCATCTGGATTTTTGATAAAGCCAAATTCCTTGACCGTCCCATCAAAACAGATGTTCCAACTCCGCGATGCCTGCTTTAGTCCATAAATGGACTTAAGCAACTTGCACACCTTTCCGCTGCTCCCACTCTGAATGAAACCCTCTGGCTGTTCCATATAGACACACTCCTCTAGATGTCCATTCAGAAAAGCTGTCTTTACGTCCATCTGCCAAATCTCATAATCGTGGAAGGCAGCAATGGCAAGAAGGATCCGAATGGATTTCAGCATAGCTACTGGAGAAAAGGTTTCGTCATAGTCCAAACCAGGTCGCCGACGGAAACCCTTTGCTACCAGTCTAGCTTTATAGGTCTTAACTTGTCCATCTACACCAATCTTCCTTTTGAAGATCCACTTGCATCCTACGGGTTTTACCCCATCTGGAGCAATGTCCAACGTCCATACTTTGTTGGTGTACCTGGACTCCATTTCGGTCCGCATTGCATCCAGCCATTTTACCGAGTCGAAGCTCTGAATGGCTTGCTGGAGCTAGTAGGTTCATCACAATCTATGATGCAATCCTCTCTATCCCCGTCAATGAGAAAACCGTATTATCTCTCGGGCGGATGAGACTGCCTACTACTCCTGCGGAGTGGCGTGGGAATGTCCTGATCTTTCAAAACCTCTGGTTCTACTAAGCTTTCAGTAATAGCTCGTGGTTCTAGAATTTCTTCCAGTTCTATTGCGCTCCCACTTATTTTCTTTTCTATGAACTGGTGTTCTAGAAAGTGGGCATGGCGAGAAACAAAAACCTTTTGTTCCTCTTCGCAATAGAAGAAATATCCCTTGGAGTTCTTTGGATATCCCATAAACTTGCACTGTACTGAGCGTGCCTCGAGCTTGTCCGCACGCTGCTTTTTTACAAAAGCTGGACATCCCTATGTCTTAATGTGATTAAAATAGGGTCTCTTCCCACACCACATCTGATATGGAGTAGTAGGCACAGTCTTAGTTGGAACTCGGTTCAAAAGGTATGCAGCTGATTCTAGCGCATATCTCCAAAACGATCACGGCAGCTCAGCGTTACTCATCATGGACCGTACCATATCCAATAGGGTTCGGTTCCGTCTCTCCGATACACCGTTATGTTGCGGAGTGTATGGAGGAGTAAGCTGACAGAGAATTCCATTCTCTTTTAAGTAACTCAGGAACTCCGCACTCAAGTACTCACCACCTCGATCAGATCTCAGTGCCTTGATACTTTTGCCTGTTTGTTTTTCTACTCCATTCTTGTATTCCTGGAATTTTTCAAAAGCCTCGGATTTATGTTTCATTAAGAAGACATAACCGTACCTTGAAAAGTCATCTGTAAAAGTAATGAAGTAAAAATAACCGCTTCGTGCATGTGTAGACATTGGACCGCACACGTCGCTGTGTACGAGTCCCAAGAGCTCGCTCGCTCTTACTCCGTGTCCAGTAAACGGAGTCTTTGTCATCTTTCCTTTAAGACAGGATTGACAAGTTGCATACGATTGATATTCGAACGGATCCAAATATCCTTCTGCATGTAACTTAGTCAACCTTCTCTCATTGTGTGACCCAATCTACAGTGCCATAAGAAAGTTTTATTGATTTCTGGAGACTTTCTTTTGTGTGTATTCTGGATATTGAAAATTTGTGGTTGGTTTAATACGTATATACCATTGTTCAATGTACCTGACCCAATCAAAACTTGATTAAGGTGAATGTTCACTACATTACTTACAAATGCAAATTCATAACCTTCTTTTGATAATAAAGATACAGAAATGATATTACAGGTTGCATTTGGTACATAATAACAACTACGCAAAACCAAAAAGTGTCCATCTGACAGTCCCAGGTGATAGTCCCCTACGGCCTCAGCATCCATGCTAGCACCGTTTGCAACTCTGAGGGTCATGTCACCTACCTTCAAAACTCTGCGCTTTCTCAACACCTGCAAAGAATTACAGATATGAGATCCTGATCCGGTATCCAATACCCAGGATGTAGAGTTTATTGATAGACAGTTTTCAATAACATACACACCTGAAGCTGAAGCCGCAACTCGCTTCAAATCCTGTGTTCTGGCCTTCCAAGCCTTGCAATCCTGTTTCCAGTGACCACTTTTATGACAGTAGAAGCATTCTTCCTTCCCCACCAGCTTTCCTGCTACCTTTGTTGCTTTTCCTTTTCCCTTCGTATCCACTTTATTGACACCGCCTCTTGGTTTGGCGGGGGCTTTCTTCTTCTTACCCTTGGCTTTCGCCCTGGATCTAGAAGAGGAAGATCCTCCTACAAACAAAGTGGATGTCTCCCTACTTTTCTGTAGGGTGCCCTCTGCAATCCTCAACATGTTGAGAAGCTCTGAAAGTTCAACTTCCTTTTCCTGTAACTTGAAGTTCAGGATGAACTGGGCGTAAGTAGAAGGAAGGGACTGGAGAATCAAGTCCGTATAGAGCTCATTCTCTAACGTGGTCCCAAGTTCTGCGAGCTCCTCTATGTAGCCAATCATCTTAAGCACGTGTTCCGCTACCGATGATCCGACGGCCAACCTTGCCGAAAACAACTTCTTCGACACTTCGTATCTGGCGATACGAGACTGCTCTCCATACAGTTCTTTTGTATGAAGAAATATGGACTCTAGGTCCATATTCTCGTGCCTCCTCTGATGTTCGTTGTCCATCGAGGCAAGTACGAGGCATTTGGCCTTCGCGCAATCTATTTCCCATGTCTTACGGATTTCCCTATCTGCGACACTGGTTTTGGGACCTGGGACAGCGGGAGCTTTGGTGGCAAGGAGATACCCCAGCTTGTCGTAAGTGATTGCCATCTTGACATTCCTGAGCCAATTTTTGTAGTTTGGCTCTGTCAGTATGTTTTTATCTAGTAATAACTTAAGTTCGGTCATGTTGAATGGTCGCTGCAATTAGGAGAGAGAAAAGAAACACTTTAGCATGATGCTCTTGCAAATTTAGAGTGGTTTTTAGTTTGTCTAAACAGGATGGCTCCCACTGTCTCTCGAATCCCTTCTCAAACCGTAAAGAAAGGATTAGTCGGGATCAATCTCACCGTACAATACTTGCTTAACCGTTCAGCCAGGCCAGTGTCGGTACTTTGAGGGAGGTTTTCCAACGCTTTCGCGAAGTTCCTTAATTAAGTAACCACTTTTCCCTGTGGGCGTAGCCCCGCTAACACCTTTCTAGACACCTACTAGGTTTTATAGCATTGATCGTTAAGTGAGAGTTTTCCCGAGGAGTAGCATATACTCACAGTAGGATCGGGATCCAAATATCATCGCGTGATAAAACCGAAGGAATCCTACCAGAATCATCACACTCCAAATGGTATGCAGCGCTAGCAAGTTTCAGTACTTATGAAACTCCCGATGTGGATTTTTGCCCCATGCTCTTATGACCTTGACTTTGGCCAAAATATCATAAGTCACATGTCAAGTTCTACTCGTCATTCTTCTGGTTAATTTGGACCCACCCGTACCTACCCTTGACTTTGGCCAAAATGGCAGCACGACTGTCCCAAACCAACGCATCTATCTATGCTGCACATGAATACCCAATAGCTACCAATCACTATGCCTTGACTTAAGTCAAAATACATAGCTTGAATACTTTTGACCATTCATGTGGAATGACGGAGGGCTGTGAATGGTTTTGGCGAAACCGTGAACGTAGTGAACTTGATATAATCGATGGAACGAGATAGCTTTTAAAAGGAGTGGTTCAAGCTCCGCGTTTAAAAGTTTAGTTTTTAAAAGAACCGAGTGGTTTTCAAAGTGTTCCAATCGACTTTTACTTGGTTTATTTTCTTGCATTAGTTCTTTTGATGCTTCCCATCATTTAATCCTACCATTGCAGAAAACAACCAAAATATGACGTACGCTTATGCCATTCGCATTCGCCACGGGGCCCCGTCATCACCCGTTAGGTTACTTAACTAACGACAGAGCGGGGGCTGGGCTAGCGCGGCTGTAAAACATAAGCAACGCCTAAATAGTTATAATATATAAATTTATAGAAATGATAGACATTATTGATCACAGATGAATACATTGGATATACTAGGAATCCGCGATCCGTTCGAGCCTGCAACGAAAAGCGGATTACACGGTCGCGGTGAATAGCCAAATACCCCACCCAAGACCCCTACGGGTGCGGCAAACTACCCGCCAAGTACCCGAAGCTAAGCAACCTCCCTCAACACCGTGAGTAGGCCACTCGGCACTTCGAGATACCCGGTAGTTTGTGCACCCCTCCATGGGTCTATCCTAGGAGCAAAAACAGTAAAAAGAATTATACAATGACGGCTACAACCCCGACCTAGTTGCGCGGCCATATAAATAATAATACATCAATTTACATATTACAATGAAAGAAAGAAAAAGAAACACTCATCTCACATCCACCCCGGCTATTCACCCGCGACAATCCAACGCATTCATATACACATACCATCATCAAACACAGATCACAGATATGTATAACCCCTACTAATCGACATATGGCGATAGCCGACGTTGAATACATATAAACATCACAGATATTACCTTTTAGTCAAAGAGTATTGAAGTTCGATCAAAAATACGGATTTATAGGCCCCCAAAAACAAATTTCTTTTCTGGAAAACCTTGGCACATATGAACCATCTTAAAGATCCCAAAACCATGCCAGAAGAACACTGCACCAAACTCGACCATGAACCGAGTCAACTCGGCCGCGGTTGCGCGGCAATAGCTTGCTATTGCCGCGGAACCGCGGCATGTTGAACGATTCACTCTATCGTTTTTGGTGGCTTTCTTCACAAAACCCTGAGATGATTTTTGACGTATGATTTTTTAATTTTAGAGCAGAAAAAATTTTAACAGAAACTTGGGTTTTTGTAAACTCGGTTTTGCGATTTTTCCGATTGAACTTCCATACACTTTACTACTTAGCTAGTTTATGTTTAGTTAGGCTCTGATACCACTGTAAGTCCACGTTGCCCACCCCGGTGCTTGTGGGGAGGCGGAAAACGGAATAAAAATCAAATTTTTATCACTTTAGGAAACATGGACTAGACAACGAAGGATCTTTGCTAAACAAAAACAAGCTAAAGCTAACCAGAAACTATCTAAGGGTAGAATGGTTATACCTAGGGTTTTATGTCCTTCTCTCCTTGCTCCTTGGAGTAGTAGAAAGAGGTCACCTTTGTCGTCTTCTCACGTCGAAGAAAGATCCACCCGAAAGCCTCAACCTTTGGCTTCAACTCCAAGTTAGAAGTAACTTGGGCGCTAGAAGTGCTAATCCTAGAACCCTAGATGAGAGTAGAGATTATCAAGAAGAGCTTTTTCTCAAGCTCAAGTGTTTCTCAACACATGAGAGGGGAGAGCTTGAGGGATAAGAAGAACAATAGAGCGAAAGTAAATGATAGAATGAGAGAATAAAACCACCATTCTCACATATATGTGTGAATTATTATAAATTGATAATTAGCTAGATAATTGTCATGGTTAATCAAGACATGACCATTACCATTTCATTTTTAATGCAAATTGCAAGGATCAAAGAGCATCTTCCAACTGAAATGATGATGGTCAAAGTGTCAACCTGGGTCAATAAGTCAAGATAGTCAAATGGTCAACAAACATAACCAAGCACAATTATATTAAACTAATATCAATTAACCATAATACACACATAAGCATTAGGGTTAATAAAATGACAATGGTCATTAACCCTAAACAAAGTCCTCTCCCTCTGTCTCAAGAAACTATGCATACGCACCCGTATTCGTGATCCGAGGAACACGAATACAATGAGAAAAAACCAATCCTAAATCATATACTAGGATCCGGCTTAAACCAAAGCCCGCTAGTATAAACTGTCCGGACAGCAAACGTGCATGAGTGCGCGGATGTTAACGAACCCTGTCGCAAAACCATGCGACCTCTACTCATTTTTCCTAAAGGCGAATATCTCTCTGTGTGGGACTCTAATGACTCGACACTACATTGGCAGTGGGTTTAACCACAGACCGCAAGCGGCACTAGCTGTACGTAACGGTCCCCAGGTAGATGTCGATAAGAAGACTGACGAGGTAACCCCATCTGAACTCCTACTGAGCTTGTATGTGACAGTCTACGTACAGTCCAGTCTATTCGTCTGATACATCGCATGGCGGGCCTGGGGGGGTGGTGAACGTCAGTCCCCTAATAGCGGTATAAGTCATGTCAGAGTGTAGCCCAGAACACCCTGAGATAACACTGGAAAGCTACCAGTGTATCTCGCTTGCCCTGGCCAGGGACTACTCGTGTAATGGTTCTCCTAGACAAAGCGCGATGTCAACCCCCAATACCCGGAGAGACGAATCCTTTCTAACCGTCACTGCCTCCAAGTGCTTCGGGACTGCACCCAACTACTACCTGTTTGTAGGGTTCCTAGGCACCTTAGTGAGGTCTCACAGGCATCAACCATGCCGATTTCAAAAATACGGTGCCGAGAAACCCGACTACGGATCGTTTGCTAGATGTTTAGGCGAAAAAGCTAACTAGTTAACACTTAACTATGAGATATCGGAAATACAACCTTTGTAGATCCGGTGCTCCACCTCCATAGCTCCGCAACGAAGTCGTCTCCGCTGTCCAAATCAAATACGGGCTCTAGCGTCGGCTTCGTCGGAGAATGGGCAAGCTAGGTCGTCGATGTCCATGCCGAAGATGATCTACGTCGAGGCATCGCTAAATCAAGCTCCACCTTCATCAAGTCTTGAAAACTTATGAAGGAAACACACTCTACTACTTGGCAAGAGGTAGAGGATGAAGAAATAGGAAGTGGATAGACTTTAGTTTTGGATTTCTCACTTTTTTCCAACAATCACCATTGATGGAGCTTGGTTTTCTTCAAAGAAGAATGAAGAAGAAGAAGAGCAAGAAGAAGATAAGTATTATGATAAGAATAAAAGATTAAATAAAAAATCCATTCTTATCATAATTCTCACCATGGTTAGGTGTAGAGAATTAACTTGAGTTAATTGAATTGGTTAGGGTTAAGCATGAGACAAAATGGTGACTAAGTCAAAAGTTCATGAAGCTTCATGAAAGAAAACAAAAGAAGCCACCATTCTATTTTATGCATTTTATTTTCCAAAAATAAAAACAAATGAATAAATGAATAATCAAATAAAAACCCTAACCATTTCTTTAACCAAGGCTTAATTCTTTACACAAACCCTAATTTGCATGTATCATCAAATATGATACAAACAAGTGCACAAATCACATCGCATATGCAATGCGCACAACCGAGCGACAAAATCCATTTAAAGTGAACCGATACTAGTTAATGCAAAGTAATATATCAAATATATAATTATGCATTAAATCATTAAATCAACGCTTGATTTAACGATCCGGTCATGACGCACATAACCGACTGGTACCATTAGTAACATCTTATCGAATCAGCACTTGATCCGATAACCCGGCTATATCACATATAACCGATCAATGTCACATCGCGAGAATCGAATACAGTATCACATACTCGTATTATTCTCGGTCCCGTATATATCTCATATGCGCTCCTATTTCGTTTCGCTTGAGCCAGGAAACCTCTGTGTAGGACTCTAAAGACTCGTCAATACGCCGGCAGCAGGTGATGATCATATCAATCACCCACAAGCCGCAAGCGGTCTGCTAAACGTAACGGCCACCCGGGTATTGAGCAATCTGAAGATCGACGAGCAAGCCCGCTCACACTCCAGTGAATCCGACCAGTAACACTACCGTACAGTCCGGTCTGATCGTCTGATATGTCGCATATCTTACCTAGGGGTGGTAAACGTCAGACCCCAATAGCTCAATAAGTCATGTCGATATGAGGTCTATAACATTCGAGAAACTACTGGTAACACTTACCAATAAATCTCAGCAACCCTGGCCAGGGATTTCCTGTTTTAGCCAATCGAACACAGCGCAACATCAACCCCCTATACCGGGAGAGACGAATCCCCACCTATCGCTCATTGCCTCCATGTGACTTGGGACTGTACCCAAAAACCACCGTTTTGCACGCCCTCTTGGACGTGGTAAGATGGAAATCAAAGCACAGTGGGAACCACACAAGACTCTATGACGATCTCGGGTCAACAGACTACTCTGTACCAGTGTCACCAGAGAACTGCCATCTGACGTGAGGTATAATACCATCTGGGAGTTCTCGGCGAGTCCGTCTAGTGTACCCAGTCTCTACTGAGCACCCGTATATCATTTCTGATGTCAAACACCGATGGATATGGGATCATCCATCGCCCATCTGTATGGGTCGAGAAGGTATACGCTAGTCTACTCTGGTAGATCGATGCCCCGTCTCGATACACCCACGACTAGGGACTTTGAAGGATGTACTTATGGACTACCCTGTCCCCACTAGTATGATCCGCATCATAGTCCAGGTAGTCAAGTACACATCCTAAGGGCTTTACCAACATGTAACAGAGAGACAAACAGTATACACGTGTAACACCTTGGATTTCCGTTTGATTGTTTTGGTGATAATTAGTAGTCATGCATGTTTTTATATTTGTGTGTTCATAGGATTTATAGTTATTATTGGTAGTGTTAGCATATTGGAAATTTGCCCTTATTGTGCACACTTGCACACTTAGACCTTTTCTTGTGACTTGTTAACCATTCTTGTGCATGGTTGCAAACTCTTTTTCCCCACCATTTAACCCTTTTCTAAACCCTTTTTATAATTTCAAAAGGAAACAACAAAAGAAAAAGAAAATTCAAATACCATTAAACAAATGAGCATGGTGGTTAGGTAAACCTTGACTTTTGACCCTCTTTCTCTTCTCTCTTCTCTCTCTTTCCCTCATTTCTGAGATTCCACAGAAATTTCCAGCAGCAAAAACTTCATTTTTCCTCCATATTCTCTTCTCTTTGCATTCCCTTCAATTCCCAAACAAATCCTACACAAAAAACACACCTTTTCATCACATAACCTTAGGAAAAGTGAGCTTTTTAGGGTGTTTAAGGCAAATCTGCATACACGAGGGGAAAAGCTGAAACTTTGGTTTGTTGCAAGGTCTCTAAAAGGTATAAACTCTGGTCTTAACCTCTTTTTCCATAACTTGTAGTTTTGTTTAGCAAAAATCTCATTTTTGTGCATTTTTAGTGATATTATAGGATATTTGTGATGTATATGTTAGATTGGTGTTCTCATAGTTTAGTTAGCTCCATTAAGTGTTTTTAGAGCTATTTTAACTAGGTTATACTTCAGGTTGCACAAAAATACCCTAAAGTTCCATTTTTAGTGCAAAGTGTGGATTTTAACTAGAATTTGGGCACTGTAGGATCTGCTGTTATCCGAGACATTTCAGAGTAAAACTAGGTGTTACTGTAGCATGTATAGGGGGTATAGAGTGCACACACCCAACCTGGAAGCCCAATTCCCATCTGGGGCCGCCAAATATTGCATTCTGGCCGCAATTTGCGGCCAGATGGGGGAGACATGGGTTGGAGTTTGGGGTGTAGGTGTCTGCTGCTATGTGTGTAGTTTTGGCATGTATAGTTTTTCCATATCTTTTCTGTATCAAAATCTGGGGTAGAATACCTATTTTCCCGTATTTTCAAACTTTCGCGACACGCGTGATACGTGTGTGTGGGTTTTGGGTTTCTGCGTATCGCGACGCGTCGGAGTGATTTCAGACACGTAACCACACGTTTTAGCGTATCGCACACACGCGCGCTTGGTTCGCGACACGAGTTACTGATTCGGCTTAAATGTTGCGTTTTTTGTGATTTCAAGCATACGTGTGATATATTGTGTAATTATAGGTTCGCAGGCGAGTACAGCGGACGCCGCGCAGGAGGGGAAACAGGTTGTTGGCTATACCTAGTGGGAGGCTACGGTGAGTAGATTTCACATCTACGGGGATATCGCCCGCATGGCGTTCTACGTCAGGGCTGATAGGACCTTATAGCGTTCCTTATATATATTGCATGTTCATGGTTACTAGCTAGTGCGTTGCATACCTACTACACATATCACATTGGATCATTGCATTGTAGCTTATCTATATGTGACATGACTTGATACTCATATTTGATACCTATATCACATTGGATCATTGCATTGTAGCTTATCTATATGTGACATGACTTGATACTCATATTTGATACCTATATCACATTGGATCATTGCATTGTAGCTTATCTATATGTGACATGACTTGATACTCATATTTGATACCTATATCACATTGGATCATTGCATTATAGCTTATCTATATGTGACATGACTTGATACTTATATTTGATACCTATATCACATTGGATCATTGCATTGTAGCTTATCTATACGTGACATGACTTGATACTCATATTTGATACCTATATCACATTGGATCATTGCATTGTAGCTTATCTATACGTGACATGACTTGATACTCATATTTGATACCTATATCACATTGGATCATTGCATTGTAGCTTATCTATACGTGACATGACTTGATACTCATATTTTATACCTATATCACATTGGATCATTGCATTGTAGCTTATCTATATATGACATGACTTGATACTCATATTTGATACCTATATCACATTGGATCATTGCATTGTAGCTTATCTATATATGACAAGCCTTGATACTCATATTTGATACCTATATCACATTGGATCATTGCATTGTAGCTTATCTATATGTGACATGACTTGATACTCATATTTGATACCTATATCACATTGGATCATTGCATTGTAGCTTATCTATATGTGACATGACTTGATACTCATACTTTATGCACATATCACATCACATTTACTTGTATTATTGGTTGAGATTTCATGTGATTTCTGGATTTGGGAACCGTGGCCTTTTCAAATAAGTAATCATTTAAAAACCCGGTTCCCTTGATATGATATTTTGGGGCGCCGCCCCGTGTTTTCTCGGTGCTAGAGGATGTACTGAGAGAGGGCTGACCCGGAATGACGGATGCCCGATGGATTGATATAGGGCTGACCCGGAATGACGGATGCCCGATGTATTGAGAGAGGGATGACCCGGAATGACGGATGCCCGATGTATTGAGAGAGGGATGACCCGGACTGACGGATTCCCGATATATACTTTGATATAGGGCTGACCCGGAATGACGGATGCCCGACGTATTGAGAGAGGGATGACCCGGACTGACGGATTCCCGATATATATATCTTGAGAGAGGGCTGACCCGGATTGACGGATGCCCGATACAGGATGTTTTGCGTGTCGATGCTAGACACGAGTATTTATGATATTTGGGTGCCGATGTTGGGCACTCGGGATTCTCAGGGATATACAGGATATGAGGGCCTATGGAGTACCGGCGTTTGGGATGTTGGAATTTGTGGTGCATACATACATATGTAGTCCACCTTGATACTTCATGTAGATACTGTATTCCCATGCTCGGCATTTATTATCACATCTCATCCTGTAGTTATATCACCTGATAGAGGACTTGCATTATTATTATGCATACTGCTTACCTCGCATTGGTATCATCTGCTGGCATTTGTTAGAGTAGCGTAGTACGTGCATGCTCGCGATTACCTTTATATGTTATCTCTATTCACGAGTTGGCAACTCACCCCCGTTGTGCCACAGTGTTTGCAGGTTGCCCTTCGGAGTAGTTGCGGCAGGCTGCTTTGCATCTTTTGACACAGATACCCCCATAGCTGGTGTACTAGCTCTTTTGCTGATAGGTGGGTTTTGTGCGGTATCTGTTTATCTTTCTGTATGTACATTGTTGTTTCTAGTATTCTCCATCTACCATGTATGTATTTGACTTAGAAACAGTGTGAGGACGATGTTGTATTATTTTGTATTCTGGTGTCGAGCTCGTTGTGAGCCGGCTGTACTTGCAGTTTATTCTATCTGTGATGTTCCCACTTGTGGATCTTGATCTTCGCTACGGCGTCGTATATTGTCTTCTTGGAGACTGTTTACTTGGGTTTCTTATCATGTTTTAGTTAGTGCTTTCTTTAAAACTTCAAACACTCTATACTTTCACTGGTTTGATTTCTGGGTTTTCGGTTCACTTAGTCGCGTTACGCCTGTAGACGTTACGTGGTTAAGTGCCGGTCACGGGCCAAACTTCGGGTCGTGACAAAGTTGGTATCAGAGCGTAGGTTTTACCTTTCGGAGTGTAGGACGACCCTGGTATGATGGAGTAGGTAGCTGCGGCAGGGTAGCGTAGCGTGTGTATGTTCCGCGGCATACTCACGACACGGTACTCCGCCTACGCGACCTTAGGACTTGTTGATTTAAAATTCCTCCTTCAGTATATACATTCTTGCGATTCGATTTCCGTATCCTTATCGAATCCTGTTGTTTTTTGATAGCCAATATGCCGCCAAGGACTACGAGGGCACAGAGAGCGGCTGCGAGGGCCGAGGTTCGAGTTGGTTCATCTGAGACAAGGACTAATCCGAGTAATACTCCTGTTGCACCAGGACAGATTGTTTCCCCTACGGCAGCTCAGATCGCTAGATTAGTGGTAGAGATGCAGGGCCTATGCCAGGCGATGAGCTCATTGGTAAAAGTCGTTCGAGCGCAGCGACAGATGGTTGCCACCCCTGTTACCCAGTTGTTCCTTGCGATCATCATGCAGTATTCCGTCCCCTACATAGCACCGGTGGAGGCAGCTCCCGTTTACGAGACACGTCTTCCAGAGACCGTGAGAATTCCGGAACAGTTGAGGAATCATACCGGTATACCAGCCCAGAGCAGAGGCTTAGGACGAGGACAGCCGTTTGGCTTCTATCCCCAGGCAGGACAGCTTTCAGTGCGTAGGTGTTTACGATGCGGAAGCCTTCAACACCTCATCAGGCAGTGTTTCTTCACAGCACGTCAGGGTCGTGTTCTGAGGCGTCGTGGACGCAGATGGTTTGCACAGAGGGGTCAGGCTAGTAGAGGAGGAGTTCGGTCAGTCGCAAATGAAGGTCAGGCATAAGTTTTTGCTTCGACTCATCGGGACGTGCGGGTATCCGATGCTGTGGTTTCAGGTACTCTTTTAGTTTGTCCTTTGTTGCACACGTATTGTTTGATCCGGATCCTTGTGCTCATATGTTTCCACGTACCCGTATGTATCCACACCCCTTGTGCTGAGTTTGAGTAGAGAGTCCGGTTTGCTTGGTCAACCGCTAGTTGTGACTACTCCTGCGGGAGAGTCGTTTGTTGCTAGGCACGTGTTCCGATCCTGTACCGTCCGTATCGGCGAGAGAGAGTTGCCGATCAATTTGATCCTTCATGAGATGTTGGACTTCGACGTCCTTTTGGGCATGGATGGGTTAGCCACGTGCTATGCTTCTGTTGTCGGCCGTGAGGAGACAGTTCGATTTTGTTTTCCCGGCGAGTCGGTTGTTGTTGTGTTGGGGGACCGTAGTGCCACCCCTCACGGTGTGATTTCTTCGGTTCGCGCTGGACAGCTTTTACGGAAGGGATGTCAGGGATTTCTCGCATATGTTTGCGACACTAGGGCTATAGAGGTTCTTTTTGATCAGGTTCCGGTTGGTAGCGAGTTCCCTGATGTGTTCCCTGGCGAGCTTCCTGGGCTACCGCCCGAGCGTGATAATTCTTTCTGCTTTGATTTGGTTCCTGGCACGGGACCTATTTCGGTACCGCTTTATTGGATGGCCCCGGCGGAACTTAGAAAGTTGAAGGGTCAGTTGCAGGATACTTTTCGAGGATCGATTTACGATCGGGCTATCATCAGCTGCGGGTTCGACAGGAGGACATTCCCCGGACAGCCTTCCGTACGCGCTACGGCCATTATGAGTTTTGGTGATGTCGTTCGGACTCACCAACACGCCAACAGCGTTTATGGATTTGGTGAACCGTATTTCCGGCCGTATCTTGATCTGTTCATTATGGTGGTTTTTGACGATATCTTGGTGTATTCTCGGAGTAGAGAGGAGCACGAGCAGTACCTGCGGATTTCACTGCAGACCTTGAGGGAGCATCAGCTTTTCGCCAAATTCTCCAAGTGTGCCTTCTGGTTAGACAGCGTAGACTTCTTGGGCCACGTAATTACACGAGATGGTATAGGTGTCGACCTGAGGAAGATCGAGGCAGTTCGGAGTTGGCCTAGACTCACGTCAGTGACGGAGATTCGCAGCTTTCTAGGTCTGGCAGGTTATTACCAGCGATATGTACAGGACTTCTCTCGCATTGCTACACCTTTGACCGGGTTGACCGGAAAGGGAGTTCGCTTCGATTGGACGGAGGAGCGTGAGCACAGTTTCCAGCAGCTACGGGCTCTACTGACTACGACACCAGTGTTATCATTGCCTTCGGGATCAGACGGATTTGTGGCCTACTGCGATGCTTCACGAGTAGGGTTGGGGTGCGTTTTGATGCAGCATGGCAGGGGGATTGCGTATGCTTCACGGCAATTAAAGAGACATGAGCAGAATTACCCTACTCATGATCTGGAGATGGCTGCAGTGGTCCTTGCACTCAAGATCTGGCGACATTATCTGTATGGAGAGTCGTGCCAGATATTCACCGACCACAAGAGCTTAAAGTACAGATTTCAGCAGCGAGACCTGAACCTTAGACAGCGCCGATGGATGGAGTTAGTGAAAGACTACGATTGTGAGATCTTGTATCACCCGGGCAAGGCGAATGTAGTGGCAGATGCGTTGAGCAGGAGGCCCGGCGTAGTCTATCCTGCTTGAGCACAGTACAGAGGCAGTCGTCGGCAGATTGGCAGATCTTATGCGACAGCCGGGTACAGATTCGAGTTTACGCCGATCGGAGGACGAATTGCGCATGTTCGTGCACGCCCACAGTTGCTTGACCGTATACAAGAGGCACAGCGATGGCCGCTGTTCAGAGAGCAGGACACGGATAGGACAGGGCAAATTTTCCGAGTTCGTGATCGATGATCAGGGGATACTACGATTTGGAGCTAGACTGTGCGTACCAGATGCTAAGGGATTGCGGCGCGAGATTCTTGAGGATGCACATCGATCGGTATATAGTGTTCATCCCGGTTCCACCAAGACGTACTATGATTTGAAAGATGTTACTGGTGGGACGGTATGAAGAGGGACATTGCAGATTTTGTATCGATATGCCTGAGTTGTCAGCAAGTCAAGGCTGAGCACCAGAGGCCCGCGGGAGAGCTACAGCCGTTACCCATTCCGAAGTGGAAATGGGAACAGATTTCGATGGATTTCGTGGTGGGTCTACCCAGGACTAGTCGGGAGTATGACCCCATCTGGGTGATCGTGGATCGTTTGACGAAAGCAGCTCACTTCCTACCAGTAAAGACGACTTTCGGATTTACTCAGTATGCCCAGATCTACATTGACGAGATAGTGCGACTACACAGAGTCCCGACGTGCATTGTGTCCGACAGAGGCACCCAGTTTACTAGTAGACTATGGCAGAGACTTCAAGAGGCTTTGGGCACTCGCTTGAGTTTCAGCACGGCATTTCATCCGCAGACCGACGGACAGTCAGAGCGGACTATTCAGACTCTCGAGGACATGCTCAGAGCATGCGTTTTAGACTTCGGAGGTAGCTGGGATCATCATTTGCCCTTAGTAGAGTTCTCCTACAACAACAGCTACCAGGAGACCATTCAGATGGCACCGTTTGAGGCTCTTTATGGGAGAAAATACAGGTCGCCTACTTGTTGGACGGAGCTCAGTGAGAACAGTATCTTAGGACCACAGGTCGTGAGGAGACGACAGTGAAGATCCAGTTGATTCGCGTAGGAGGAGAGCAGCCCAGAGTAGGCAGAAATCTTATGCGGACCGTCGTCGGCGCAGGCTTGAGTTTTCTGTTGGTGATCATGTTTTCTTGAGGGTCTCCCCAATGAAGGGCGTAATGAGATTTGGAAAGAAGGGAAGCTTAGTCCTAGATATGTGGGCCCCATTCGAGATCCTTGAGCGTATTGGTGCAGTTGCGTATCGATTAGCCCTTCCGCCCAGTTTTCCAGACGTGCACCCCGTATTTCACGTTTCGATGCTCCGCCGATATCTTCATGATCCTTCGCATGCAATTCAGCACCCGACGATCCAGCTTGAGCGCGATCTTTCCTATGCAGAGCAGCCAGTGATGATCTTAGATCGACAAGTGAAGAAATTGAGGTCGAAAGAGGTACCGTCCGTCAAAGTACTTTGGCGCGGCCAGAGCAGGGAGGAGGTCACTTGGGAGACCGAAAGCGAGATGATGAAGAGGTATCCCCACCTTTTTGAAGGTGCGTATGGTTAGATTTTTAAATTTGGGGACCGAATTTCTTTAAGGGGGGTAGATTGTAACACCTTGGATTTCCGTTTGATTGTTTTGGTGATAATTAGTAGTCATGCATGTTTTTATATTTGTGTGTTCATAGGATTTATAGTTATTATTGGTAGTGTTAGCATATTGGAAATTTGCCCTTGTTGTGCACACTTGCACACTTAGACCTTTTCTTGTGACTTGTTAACCATTCTTGTGCATGGTTGCAAACTCTTTTCCCCCACCATTTAACCCTTTTCTAAACCCTTTTTATAATTTCAAAAGGAAACAACCAAAGAAAAAGAAAATTCAAATACGATTAAACAAATGAGCATGGTGGTTAGGTAAACCTTGACTTTTGACCCTCTTTCTCTTCTCTCTTCTCTCTCTTTCCCTCATTTCAGAGATTCCACAGAAATTTCCAGCAGCAAAAACTTCATTTTTCCTCCATATTCTCTTCTCTTTTCATTCCCTTCAATTCCCAAACAAATCCTACACAAAAAACACACCTTTTCATCACATAACCTTAGGAAAAGTGAGCTTTTTAGGGTGTTTAAGGCAAATCTGCATACACGAGGGGAAAAGCTGAAACTTTGGTGTGTTGCAAGGTCTCTAAAAGGTATAAACTCTGGTCTTAACCTCTTTTTCCATAACTTGTAGTTTTGTTTAGCAAAAATCTCATTTTTGTGCATTTTTAGTGATATTATAGGATATTTGTGATGTATATGTTAGATTGGTGTTCTCATAGTTTAGTTAGCTCCATTAAGTGTTTTTAGAGCTATTTTAACTAGGTTATACTTCAGGTTGCACAAAAATACCCTAAAGTTCCATTTTTAGTGCAAAGTGTGGATTTTAACTAGAATTTGGGCACTGTAGGATCTGCTGTTATCCGAGACATTTCAGAGTAAAACTAGGTGTTACTGTAGCATGTATAGGGGGTACAGAGTGCACACACCCAACCTGGAAGCCCAATTCCCATCTGGGGCCGCCAAATATTGCATTCTGGCCGCAATTTGCGGCCAGATGGGGGAGACATGGGTTGGAGTTTGGGGTGTAGGTGTCTGCTGCTATGTGTGTTGTTTTGGCATGTATAGTTTTTCCATATCTCTTCTGTATCAAAATCTGGGGTAGAATACCTATTTTCCCGTATTTTCAAACTTTCGCGACACGCGTGATACGTGTGTGTGGGTTTTGGGTTTCTGCGTATCGCGACGCGTCGGAGTGATTTCAGACACGTAACCACACGTTTTAGCGTATCGTACACACGCGCGCTTGGTTCGCGACACGAGTTACTGATTCGGCTTAAATGTCGCGTTTTTTGTGATTTCAAGCTTACATGTGATATATTGTGTAATTATAGGTTCGCAGGCGAGTACAGCGGACGCCGCGCAGGAGGGGAAACAGGTTGTTGGTTATACCTAGTGGGAGGCTACGGTGAGTAGATTTCACATCTACGGGGATATCGCCCGCATGGCGTTCTACGTCAGGGCTGATAGGACCTTATAGCGTTCCTTATATATATTGCATGTTCATGGTTACTAGCTAGTGCGTTGCATACCTACTACACATATCACATTGGATCATTGCATTGTAACTTATCTATATGTGACATGACTTGATACTCATATTTGATACCTATATCACATTGGATCATTTCATTGTAGCTTATCTATATGTGACATGACTTGATACTCATATTTGATACCTATATCACATTGGATCATTGCATTGTAGCTTATCTATATGTGACATGACTTGATACTCATATTTGATACCTATATCACATTGGATCATTGCATTGTAGCTTATCTATATGTGACATGACTTGATACTCATATTTGATACCTATATCACATTGGATCATTGCATTGTAGCTTATCTATACGTGACATGACTTGATACTCATATTTGATACCTATATCACATTGGATCATTGCATTGTAGCTTATCTATATGTGACATGACTTGATACTCATATTTGATACCTATATCACATTGGATCATTGCATTGTAGCTTATCTATACGTGACATGACTTGATACTCATATTTGATACCTATATCACATTGGATCATTGCATTGTAGCTTATCTATATATGACATGACTTGATACTCATATTTGATACCTATATCACATTGGATCATTGCATTGTAGCTTATCTATATGTGACATGACTTGATACTCATATTTGATACCTATATCACATTGGATCATTGCATTGTAGCTTATCTATATGTGACATGACTTGATACTCATATTTGATACCTATATCACATTGGATCATTGCATTGTAGCTTATCTATACGTGACATGACTTGATACTCATACTTGATGCACATATCACATCACATTTACTTGTATTATTGGTTGAGATTTCATGTGATTTCTGGATTTGGGAACCGTGGCCTTTTCAAATAAGTAATCATTTAAAACCCCGGTTTCCCTTGATATGATATTTTGGGGCGCCGCCCCGTGTTTTCTCGGTGCTAGAGGATGTACTGAGAGAGGGCTGACCCGGAATGACGGATGCCCGATGGATTGATATAGGGCTGACCCGGAATGACGGATGCCCGATGTATTGAGAGAGGGATGACCCGGAATGACGGATGCCCGATGTATTGAGAGAGGGATGACCCGGACTGACGGATTCCCGATATATACTTTGATATAGGGCTGACCCGGAATGACGGATGCCCCGACGTATTGAGAGAGGGATGACCCGGACTGACGGATTCCCGATATATATATCTTGAGAGAGGGCTGACCCGGATTGACGGATGCCCGATACAGGATGTTTTGCATGTCGATGCTAGACACGAGTATTTATGATATTTGGGTGCCGATGTTGGGCACTCGGGATTCTCAGGGATATACAGGATATGAGGGCCTATGGAGTACCGGCGTTTGGGATGTTGGAATTTGTGGTGGCATACATACATATGTAGTCCACCTTGATACTTCATGTAGATACTGTATTCCCATGCTCGGCATTTATTATCACATCTCATCCTGTAGTTATATCACCTGATAGAGGACTTGCATTATTATTATGCATACTGCTTACCTCGCATTGGTATCATCTGCTGGCATTTGTTAGAGTAGCGTAGTACGTGCATGCTTCGCGATTACCTTTATATGTTATCTCTATTCACGAGTTGGCAACTCACCCCCGTTGTGCCACAGTGTTTGCAGGTTGCCCTTCGGAGTAGTTGCGGCAGGCTGCTTTGCATCTTTTGACACAGATACCCCCATAGCTGGTGTACTAGCTCTTTTGCTGATAGGTGGGTTTTGTGCGGTATCTGTTTATCTTTCTGTATGTACATTGTTGTATCTAGTATTCTCCATCTACCATGTATGTATTTGACTTAGAAACAGTGTGAGGACGATGTTGTATTATTTTGTATTCTGGTGTCGAGCTCGTTGTGAGCCGGCTGTACTTGCAGTTTATTCTATCTGTGATGTTCCCACTTGTGGATCTTGATCTTCGCTACGGCGTCGTATATTGTCTTCTTGAAGACTGTTTACTTGGGTTTCTTATCATGTTTTAGTTAGTGCTTTCTTTAAAACTTCAAACACTCTATACTTTCACTGGTTTGATTTCTGGATTTTCGGTTCACTTAGTCGCGTTACGCCTGTAGACGTTACGTGGTTAAGTGCCGGTCACGGGCCAAACTTCGGTCGTGACAACACGTTAAGGTAAAGATCAACCAGATAGCATACTATCATGTCGAGCAAGAAAGTCCTCCCTATATATGTCCCAGCATCCACTACAATATACATCCTATGTACACTAATGGCCTCTAGGGCATACATATAACTAACAATCTCCCACTTGCACTAGGGCCATCTGTAGCAGTGGTTGTAGTATCTCATACTCAACCATCCCATAAAAGTCTCTCTCTGGGAACAGGCCTTTGTGAGTGGATCCGCTGTGTTGTCCTCTGAGTCTACTCTCCTTACCTCGATCTCCCTGGAGGATTAACCATCTCCATGATCAAGTGATACTGCCTTAGAATATGTCTGGATCACTGATGGGACGGACGTTCCTTGCACAAGCACAACTCCATTGTCACACAATGGGAGGAACTTAGTTCATCTTATGAACCAATATACACCCAAACATCCTCTTTGGTAGCATCTTAAGTAGCGATGTATCCTGCCTTTATCGTCTAGTATGTCACGGTATCTAGCTTGGAACTCTTCCAACATACCGTCCCTTTACTGAGGGTAAAGACAATGCCTACGACTGACACTCAGTCGTCTTTATCACCCTGGAACCCTCCCAGCGATTCTTCCCTGGATCGATTGATACCATCTCACTACAACTAGTGAGAATCCTAACACCCAATTAGATCTATCTCATAGATCCAAATTCCAGGATTTAGTAAGTATCACTTTGATCCTATATGGAGAATTATGGTGATAAGCGGAGATTGATCGAGCGTAGCATAGGAAACTTTTTCCCTATCAAGAGTATGTCATCCACGTACTCTACGAGGATCGTCACCATACTCCCTACTACTTTCTTGTTTATACAAGGTTCATCTACCATTTTGATGATGTCAACTTCTTTGACCGCTTCATCAAAACAGATGTTCCAACTCCGCGATGCCTGCTTTATCCTATAAAGCATCTTGCACACGTTTCCGCTGCTCCCACTGTCTACGAAGCCCTCTGGCTGTGTACTTATAGACGCACTCTTCTAAAACATCATTTAGAAAAGCAGTCATGACACCCAACCACCAGATATCGTAGTCATGGTATGTAGCCTTGATAAGTAGGATCTGGATGGACTTAAGCATAGTTACTTGAAAAGGTTTCATCATTATCCACACCTGGTCAATGATGCAAACTTTTAACATGTCTAGCTTTGAAAGTCTCAACTTTTCCATGTACACCAAGTAATCTTCTCAAGATATACTTGCTCCTGATGGGGGTTTAACCCTTCAGATATAGCAACCAAAGTCCATACTTTGTTGGTGTATAAGGATTCCATCTCAGATCACTAAGCATCCAGCCATTCTTACAGAGTCTTCACTCTCGATGGCCTGCTCGAAACTAGTTGGGTCATCATCTCATGATGCAATCCTCGCTCCCACTGTCATAGAGAAACCGAAGTATCTCTCAGGTGGGTGAGGAACCCTACTAGATCGGCGGAGAGGCTGAGGTTCGTTGATATTTACTGAATCCTTTGGTTCTATCAAATCATCAGTTGCAGTTTGTATGGCTGGAACATTTCCAGTTTTACATAACTGACCTTGCCTCGAGCTTGTCCGGATCTTGCATTTTAGACATAGGCCGGACAACCCCAAATCTTAACTATCTTAAGAGATGGGCTCCTCCCTTTCCATATCACATATGAAATGGTAGGCAACTGATTTGATTGGAACCCTATTCAATAGGTATGCAGCTTCTCAAGTGTATATCTCCCAAAAGGAAATAGGTAACTCAGTAGTACTCATCATAGAGCACACCATATCAAATAGGGTGTAATTGCTCCGCCCCGATATACCATCGTGCTATGGTGTATTCAGAGGAGTAATGCCGAGAGAGAATCTCATTCTCCTTTAGAATAATCCAGGAATTCCGTGCTCAAGTATTCTCCTCCTTGATCTCATCATAGGACATAATACTTATACCCGTATTATGGTTCTCTACTTCTAACTTATATTCTGTGATTATCTCAAAAGGTTCGAACTCATGTTTCAACAGGAACATATGTCTGAATCATGAGAGATTATCAGAGAACGTAATGAAGTACAAAGAACCATTCTTGGCATGTATAGACAGGGGACCTACATACATCAACATGTATCATCCCAAGAGTTTACTAACTCTTTCTCTATTTCCAGTAAACGGAGCTGTGGTCATCTTATCTCTGTGACATGACTGGCAAGTTTCACAAGATGTAAATTCAAACTGATTTAAATATGCATCTAAATGTAACTTAGCCAGTCGGGTCGCATTGATATGACCTAGTCTACAATACCTCAAGAAGAATTCGTTCATTTCTGAACTCTTCCTCTTGTGTGTGATCCGTATACTAAGAACTGTAGTTTGATTTAGAACATCAACGCTTTTAGATAACGTGCCTGAACCAATCAACTTTTGATATAGGAAATGTTCAAAACATTATCCAACAATACAAAATTTTATCATTTCTTTACTTATAAAGAGACTGATATGATTTTGTATATCAGGTTCGGTATCTAACAACATTCGTTCAGAATCAATGTATTGGTAATACAGGATGACAGTGACCAACAGACTTGGCTGCAACTCTTGCCCCGTTTTCTGCCTCATGAAACTTATCACCCGTTCTCAGTTCTCTATCTATCTGTAGCCCTATGTAACACATTACATATCTGGGATCCTGATCCGGTATCACATACCCAGGACGTAGAGGATACTGAGAAACAGTTCTGTATAATGAACACACCCGAAGATGATGCATCAGCATGCACTCTCTTCGTTTGGGCGGCACGGGAATTCTGGTATTCCCCAAATTCCTGCTCTGTCTTATAACAATTATAAGGTGGAGCGGGACCAACGTTCCCCAGCTCAGTATAACAAGCGGGTTCGGTCAAAATTCCGTTTTATTATCTTGATTAAGGCGTGATATGGTCGCTACCTGGAGAGAGAGAGAAGAAACCACTCAGCGTGCGCTCTTGCAAGAATAGATTGGTTATTATTTTATCTAATCAGGATGGCTCCCACTGCTTTTTATCAAATCCTCCTTCAAACCCTAAAAGGAAAGACTAGCCGGGATTAATTACACACTACAAGTTCGCCAATCTTTCAGCCAGGCCAGTGTCGGTACTTTGAGGGAGGTCCCCCGTGCTTTCGCACGAACCTAATTAATGTAAACCTCGTTTTCCCAGAGGCGTAACCTCGTTGACACCTTTCTAGACACCTACTTGATCGGCTAATTGTAATGTATAAAACTCTCCCAGGAGTAACTCTTACTCGCAGCGGGTATCGGGATCCAACTATCTCATAGAAGGTATGCAATCTCATTGCAAATTTCAACACTTGAAATTCCCGATAATATTTTGCCCCTAACCTCCTATGACCTTAACAAAGGCTAACAAACCATAGGATGCTAGTCAAGTTCAACCCGTCATTTCCTGATTGAATTAAACCCACCCGCACGGCCCTTGACAAAGGCCAACAAGGTCGCACAACTACCCTAACTCAATCTGCATCATATGCATAAGCAGATAAGCACCAGTTAGCTACCGCACACTGCGCCTTGACAAAGGCCAACAAACGCAGCACGAATACTAACTACTACTTATCTAAAATGACGGAGGGCTACGACAGGTTTTTCTGAAAACCTATTGCGTAATGAACTTGATATCGTTGTAGGATCGAATGAATTTTGAAATGGAGTGCTTTTGAGGCTTTTCTAGTTTTGCTAAAGGAGTCACTCCCGGTGAAGGGATCGTCGGTCCTTTCCTCGTCGAATGAGGTGCGGGATATATCACATATATCACTGTGCAAAGCAAAAACACTTAAAAGCAATCAAAAGACAAACCGAGTGTGTAGCATCTGCCAGTTATTGCTAAAGGAGTCACTCCCGGTGAAGGGATCTCGGTCCTTTCCTCATCGAATAAGGTGCAGGATATATCGCATATACCGCTGTGCAAAGCAAGAACTGTAGCTACCTGTTTTATTTTGAAATTCGATTCTACAACATCTTAGGTTTCTTTTATTTCATTAATCTCATTAATGAAGTCCCATCATTTAAGTACCTAAACATCACAGATAAATACGACGTACACTTATGCCATCCGCATTCGCCTCGATGTCCCCTCGTGCACCGTTAGGTTAGGTAACTAACGGCAGAGCGGGGCAGGGCTAGCACGGGTGTAAAACATAAGTAACGTCTATATAATATATCATATATACTATATACTGTATCTATAACAGGACATCACATCACAGATATCGCAGCAGAAGAAACATATGAAATATTGGATATACTAGGACGTCCGTGTTTTCAATACGAGCCAGTATAAAACACGGATTCCACGGTCGCGATGAATAGCCAAACCCACACCCCTAGACCCCAACGAGAGCGGCAAGCAACCCTGCCAATTCTGGAGTTAGGAGACCCGGACTCGACTCCTCGAGTTGGTCTCCCACTGGACTCCAGAACCCGGTTACTTGTGCTCCCCTCCTTGGGTCTATCCTAGTGCGGAAAAGTAAATAATATACAAACGGTGACAACTTCCGCAACCTGGAAGTGCCCCAATAAAAGAATATTACATACAAGTTTTTACATGAATGAAAATGAAAAACACTCATCTCACATAAAAAACCCCGGCTATTCAAACACGACGATCCAATATAACATATCCAGCAACACATACCATCACATGTCATCAACGTAAGTAAATATGCGCATCCCAATTGTCGTTGACATATAGCAACGAAACCGGCGATATCACATATTACACTTACGGTCACAGAAAAGAAAGTGTAAAACTACAACAGTTGGAATCCGCAACCACCTCAGACATCGCATGCCTGACCAAATAAATTACTTAGACATCGCATGCCTAACAATTATAAACCCCGCATTTTAGTCTCAAAATCGAAAACTCTTTTCAATATCAAGTCGGGCAATTCAACAAGATTCCCGACATCCTGATCGAATGCTCGTCGCAAACTTCAGTAGGCGGCCGCACCCCCGGTACCGACGACGAAGTACACCAAGGCGGAACACCGCTGCCGCGAGCACCCGAACGGATGCTTTCGGCGACGGGGTTCTCCTACAGTCACTTGGTCGGGGCTATGGAGTGAGGCTGTCTATTAAGTTTACCCGGCGAGTATCTGCGTACGCTACGTGATTGCGACGGACTTTTGATCACATCAAAATTCCGTGGCAACCGATCAAGTGAGACTAAAGTGCTATGTTTATAACATTCATTCAGTTATCTCATAACTTATTGTGAATTCCAATTATTGTATCCCATTCCGGATAAATAGAAAATGTCAAACTTTCCGATCGAACAATCGAACACCCAACTTTTCCCGATACAGATCAACACATGAAATAAGTCTAACAACATTCAGTTCGTGCCTCAGTACCGACGGTCCAGCCGTAGAAGGGTCAAGCCAACGCCTCACATGTGGCACGCCGTACTGCCCCAAACCCGAAGGTTCAAAGGGCAGTTCAAGACGGTCACATAATCGAGTTAAGGTTTGTTGTCTTCTAGAGGGTCCATCGAGTTACTTGCACTACTTAGAACGTCGTTAAACTTCGGAAAAATCCAACACTTGGAAATTTCCCGACAGGGGAAAAATTGGGTATTTATATCCGGTCAAACTTTTTAACATATTCTAAAATTTATCCGGAAAGCCACACTGACAAAATTTGATACTCCGATCGAAACACCGAATCCCCAAAACAACTGCAGAAAATTCAACTCTTGAATAACAATTAAAAATTCCCAGGAAAACCAGCATTGCAAAAGAGGAATTACTGTACAAAATTAGAAGCGCAAAATGACAAATCGGCCGCGGTTCCGCCGCACGAGCCATGCTCGTGCCGCGGAAACGCGGCGCAATGATGGAATCAGGCACACGAATTTTGCAGTATTCCTTATAATTTCCTGCTGATTTTACTGAATATTTTTAATATGGAAAAATGCACTGTTTTGAAAAAAGTACAGAGAGCAAGTTTGGTTTGGGGTTACGGGTTCGTTCGGACTTCAAATTCCGTCAGGACTTCGCCTAAGGCTCTAGCTAGGCTCTGATACCACTGTAGGGTTCCTAGGCACCCTAGTGAGGTCTCACAAGGCATCAACCATGCCGATTTCAAAAATACGGTGCCGAGAAACCCGACTACGGATCGTTTGCTAGATGTTTAGGCGAAAAAGCTAACTAGTTAACACTTAACTATGAGATATCGGAAATACAACCTTTGTAGATCCGGTGCTCCACCTCCATAGCTCCGCAACGAAGTCGTCTCCGCTGTCCAAATCAAATTCGGGCTCTAGCGTCGGCTTCGTCGGAGAATGGGCATGCTAGGTCGTCGATGTCCATGCCGAAGATGATCTACGTCGAGGCATCGATAAATCAAGCTCCACCTTCATCAAGTCTTGAAAACTTATGAAGGAAACACACTCTACTACTTGGCAAGAGGTAGAGGATGAAGAAATAGGAAGTGGGTAGACTTTAGTTTTGGATTTCTCACTTTTTTCCAACAATCACCATTGATGGAGCTTGGTTTTCTTCAAAGAAGAATGAAGAAGAAGAAGAGCAAGAAGAAGATAAGTATTATGATAAGAATAAAAGAATAAATAAAAAATCCATTCTTATCATAATTCTCACCATGGTTAGGTGTAGAGAATTAACTTGAGTTAATTGAATTGGTTAGGGTTAAGCATGAGACAAAATGGTGACTAAGTCAAAAGTTCATGAAGCTTCATGAAAGAAAACAAAAGAAGCCACCATTCTATTTTATGCATTTTATTTTCCAAAAATAAAAACAAATGAATAAATGAATAATCAAATAAAAACCCTAACCATTTCTTTAACCAAGGTTTAATTCTTTACACAAACCCTAATTTGCATGTATCATCAAATATGATAGAAACAAGTGCACAAATCACATCGCATATGCAATGCGCACAACCGAGCGAGAAAATCCATTTAAAGTGAACCGATACTAGTTAATGCAAAGTAATATATCAAATATATAATTATGCATTAAATCATTAAATCAACGCTTGATTTAACGATCCGGTCATGACGCACATAACCGACTGGTACCATTAGTAACATCTTATCGAATCAGCACTTGATCCGATAACCCGGCTATATCGCATATAACCGATCAATGTCACATCACGAGAATCGAATACAGTATCACATACTCGTATTATTCTCGGTCCCGCATATATCTCATATGCGCTCCTATTTCGTTTCGCTTGAGCCAGGAAACCTCTGTGTAAGACTCTAAAGACTCGTCAATACGCCGGCAGCAGGTGATGATCATATCAATCACCCACAAGCCGCAAGCGGTCTGCTAAACGTAACGGCCACCCGGGTATTGAGCGATCTGAAGATCGACGAGCAAGCCCGCTCACACTCCAGTGAATCGACCAGTAACACTACCGTACAGTCAGGTCTGATCGTCTGATATGTCGCATATCTTGCCTAGGGGTGGTAAACGTCAGACCCCAATAGCTCAATAAGTCGTGTCGATATGAGGTCTATAACATTCGAGAAACTACTGGTAACACTTACCAGTAAATCTCAGCAACCCTGGCCAGGGATTTCCTGTTATAGCCAATCGAACACAGCGCAACATCAACCCCCTATACCGGGAGAGACGAATCCCCTCCTATCGCTCATTGCCTCCATGTGACTCGGGACTGTACCCAAAAACCACCGTTTTGCACGCCCTCTTGGACGTGGTAAGATGGAAATCAAAGCACAGTGGGAACCACACAAGACTCTATGACGATCTCGGGTCAACAGACTACTCTGTACCAGTGTCACCAGAGAACTGCCATCTGACGTGAGGTATAATACCATCTGGGAGTTCTCGGCGAGTCCGTCCAGTGTACCCAGTCTCTACTGAGCACCCGTATATCATCTCTGATGTCAAACACCGATGGATATGGGATCATCCATCGCCCATCTGTATGGGTCGAGAAGGTATACGCTAGTCTACTCTAGTATATCGATGCCCCGTCTCGATACACCCACGACTAGGGACTTTGAAGGATGTACTTATGGACTACCCTGTCCCCACTAGTATGATCCGCATCATAGTCCAGGTAGTCAAGTACACATCCTAAGGGCTTTACCAACATGTAACAGAGAGACAAACAGTATACACGTTAAGGTAAAGATCAACCAGATAGCATACTATCATGTCGAGCAAGAAAGTCCTCCCTATATATGTCCCAGCATCCACTACAATATACATCCTATGTACAGTAATGGCCTCTAGGGCATACATATAACTAACACTGTTTGCACGACTCATTTGAACCGTGGTAGGGTAGTAATCAAAGTACAGTGGGAACACACTCGAGGCGAAGTGACTGTGTCAAGTCAGCGGACTAAGCTGTACTCATGTCACCTGGGAACTGATAACTGACGATAGGTATAATACCAACCAACAGTTCCCGACGAGTCCTGTCTAGTGTACTCGTAACCTAACGAGCACCCGCATACTATCTCAAGTACGACGTACTGACGGCTGTGGGACAGACCGTCTCCCACGCTGGGATGAGAAGCGCATACGCTAGTCTACTCCGGAGTATCAATGCCCTGTCTCGATAGTCCAACGACTAGGGACCTGTATAAGGATGTGCTTATGGATTACCCAGCCCCCACGAGTGTGAGCGCCATCACAACGCTGGTAATCAAGCAAAGATCCTAAGGGCTCTACTAATATGTATATCAGCGATATGCTAAAAGAAACACAAGCACATATTAAAGCAGAGACAAACCAAGTAGCATACTACCATTTCGAGCAAGATTGTATATTACAACCGTGAATATCCCAAGCTTCCATCAAGTAATATAAAAACTAGTATGATACAGTAATGGCCTTTAGGGCATATACACTAACATCAAACATACAGGAAACTTACCAGGCCTGCGCATACCTTCTAGAGTGTGGTGACTTGAGTGGGTTCCATCAAGTTTTCATGCGATGATAGTTGGATCCTGATTTCCACTGATGAGTAGGATTACTCTTTGGGTGATTCCGATTAATTCTCCCTTTGGGTTTGGAGGAGAATTCGGGGAAACAGTGGGAGCTATCCAGATTAAATAAAGTGATTGACCATTCTGATATAGGTTAGAGTGCAGGCTGAGTGTTTCTTTTCTCTCTCTCTCTGGCTGCGACTATGACCCGACCCTAAACTAAAACTCAAGAACCCAATTAACTGAACCTTCTTAAAACACTTTGGCATTTGGAATGTCACGGTATCGCATACATCATTGCCACTTCTATATCACCATTGCTTTTCTCCAAAACACCTCGTATCACTGCGAGTATCCACTTCCATTGGATAAATCCATCGTATAGTTACATCCGAACTCGAAGGAACTTTTTCGAGGATGGATTCTGGTTCTGGAGAGATTGAATAGGATTATTCGGTTGTCTTTTCTCCTTACCTTCTCTCAGGTTGCGAGGCCTCCTAGGATTAGGAAAGGGTACACCTATTGAGCTTATTGGATAGACTTCCTCTAGACCATAGGCAGGTGCCGAAAGGTAGGGAAGGAAGAAAACCAATAAGCTTAACTGTGGTGTACAGAAGGTAATAAGTAAAGATATATATAGGGATTAGAACAATGGCAAAGAATGTTGCGATCACCAACATTCACGACAAAGATCGTGCATACCCCTGCCACTCCTACATCCACTTTGCATTTCTCTAGGACACTCCGTATCACTATGGATATCCACTTCCATTAGATATGCCATCGTATAGTTACATATGAACTCGAAGGTATTCATTCCAGATTCGTGGATGGTTTCCGGTTTGAAAGAAATTGGATAGGATTATTCAGATGTCTTTTCTCTTTACCTTCTCTCAGGTTGTGAGGGCTCCTAGGATTAGGAGTGTACACCTATTACACTTATTGGATAGTCTTCTTCCAAACCTTAGGCTGGTGCCGAAAGGTAGGGAATGAAGAAAACCAATTAGCGTAAAGGTGGTGTACAGAAGGTAATAAGTAAAGACATAATAAAGGGATCGGAGTGAGGGCAGGTAAGTATATGGTTACTGTCATGATTCTGGATAATGGAAGATGCGTTACTAGGAATACTAGTTAACCCCCTTTATGAAACATTTTCATGTTTCAATTTCACTGTGCGATGTTAATTGATAACTGTATTCCTAATTGGAATCTAACTCCAGGGTAGGTATTTACCAGATCAGTTTATCACATTTGTATGTTATTACAGATGGTGAGTGGGAGTAAGATATTGGGAATTGGGTGATTAGATCCTCATTACATCGGAATTCGTTGTAATTGGTGATATTTGAGGAAATCACCTGGGTTTTTGTCGGATTGCAAATATTTGGTTTTGAATATCCGTTGTTATGCCCCAATTTCAAAATGATATATCTGTACATTTATTTTATAAAGTGAGATATAACTTTTTTATATTATGTCTGTGACATTTAGCTATATCAGTTAGAGATTAGGTAAGGTGCATTCAACAGCGGTGTAATTCTTCTTGACCATAAAATAGTTTTTCCAACCTACGACGCAGATGGTTTGAGTTATTGTACTCAGTGGACTTGTACAAAGTATTGTATGTTGTCCAGTGTCCATTAGGACAATGAGGTTAGTACTCGTACAATATTCTGTTTACTTGTGACTTCTCCAGCTCTAAATAAGTATTTCGTTGAAATGCAAAGTCCAGATATTGAGAAGTTATAGGTATAAGAATAAAGTAGAGAACCATTTGTTAGAAGTATCAGGATTCTTCGAGGTAGTCGAAGAAGTAGATACTTGTGTTTGGTATTCCATTGATAGTAATGGTTTTGAGAACTTGCTTCTCTTTCGGGTTACTCATATATGAATGCCCTCCTAGATGAGTAATGCTGATTGTCCTCTTTCCATTTGGTTAATATGCATTGGAGACAGCTGCATGATTTGAATCTGGTTCAAATTAAATTAGTGCTTTTGTTTCTATATCAGATATATATAGAATCAATTTGTATCTTAACGATGTTAATGTATAGGGAGTTGTCCGGCTGATACTTAAAACCAGAATCCGGATAAACTCAAGCCACGTTTCAGTAATGGCTGTTTGTGGGTTATCCCGGGCTTTGACGTGGGTTCACTTTCTACCATCAGGAAGATCAATATTTATATTTTTCTTGGCTCGCCATAGTTTTAGTAAAATGGATTTTATCAGAAAACAAAAGTCGGAGTATGGTAGAATTGGAAGTGATTCCAGAACTACAAACGATTACTGAAAATTTAATAGAACCTGAGGATTCAAATGGTTTCGACAATCTATTAGCCACTCCGCAGATTTGGTGGGTAACCTCACGCACCCGAGAGGTACTTCGGTCTTCTCAGAAACGGTGAAAGGGAGGTTCTTGTTTACCCAGACTTACCATTGCTGCTGTTCTAGACTATAAGACCCAGCATGAGGATGAGAATACTGTAAGTCCACGGTAGCGCCCCGGCCGTCTGTCCGAAGCCAAAATGCGGAAACGAAAACTTTTTCAAACTAGAAAGCCAGCGCTACCGCGGGCTTGAAACCCGGATCGGACAATTAACCTACTACTAGCAAACAAGAGAAAGGGTAGAAAGCTATACTGAGCGATCCGTTTCCTTCGGTCTTCGGCCACCATCCCGATCTCCTCGCGGAATCTCCGGTCTCGATCTCCTCGTCGGAAAGGGCACCATATCGAGAAGTCCTTTTACAGGCTCCCGCTTCATCCGAAGCAACTCGGGCACGAAGTGTTCTAGCCGACGTGCCCAAGGTGAAGTAGAGAATGTTGTGATCACTTTGTCTCTTGCATCCATGGCTTGGATGGAGGTTGAAGGTGTTTCCATTGGAGGAAGATAATGAGCTAGAGGAAGAAGAAGAAGAAGAGAAGATTTCTTTCTCATGTGTGATGAACTAAAAAATGAGAGCCAGAAGCAAATAATCCAAGAGCTAACCATATACATGGCTGCCCTTTCTCTCTCTTTCTTTCATTTCACCATATAAATCAATCACACAAAGTGACATATGCACAAAAAATGATACCATGAGTCACTAGGTTGCATGTGCCACATTTAATGCCTCAAATGATGAATTCTAGCTCATTATTTCCACCATCCGATCATTAATCCAAATGTTTGGTCCAACAAAAAAGATCGGGCAACATCTAAAGTAAACTCGTGACGGATCACAAGGATACCCCTCACCTGTATATACATACCTGCATCTGCATTCCGACTGAATGCGAATGCGATGAAACTAAAGTAATCCAACAAATCTAATACTAGGATCCGGCTTGAACCAAAGCCCACTAGTATGATCCGTCCGATCATGATCCGTGCAATACCGCACGTATAAGATCGAACCCTGCCATATATCATACGGTCTCTACAACGTTTCGCCCGAAACTTGAGAAACTGTCTGTGGGGGACTCTAAAGACTCGTCAATACTTTGGCAGTGGATTTAACCACTAGCACGTCACAGGTATTAGCCGTACGTAACGGACTACCAAGTATTGACCAAAAGGGAGGTCAATGAGCGAACTCATCCTGACACTCTACTGAGCCTGTCAGTGACAATATACGTACAGTCCTGTACGTTCGTCTATGAGCATCGCATGGCAGGCCTAGGGGGTTGGTAAAAGTCAGACCCTCAAAAGCGGTACAAGTCGTGTCGGAGTGTAGCCCAGAACACCCTGAGATACAACTGGAATACCTACCAGTAAATCTGCTGCCTTGGCCAAGGACTTCGTGTAATGGCTCTCCTAGACACAGCGCGACCTCACCCCCAATACCGGGAGAGACGAACCCCTACAGATCCGCTCACTGCCTCCATGTGGCTCGGGACTGTACCCAACTAAAACCTGTTTGTACGACTCCTTTAAGCCGTGGTAGGGTAGTAATCAAAGCACAGTGGGAACCCACACGAGACAAATGATGATCTCAGATCGATGAACTAACCTGTACATGTTAGTGTATATGCCCTAGAGGCCATTACTGTATCAAACTAGTTTGTATATTACTTGATGGAAGCTTGGGATATTCACAGTTGTATATACGATCTTGCTCGAAATGGTAGTATGCTACTTGGTTTGTCTCTGCTTTAATATGTGCATGTGTTTCTTTTAGCATATCGCTGGTATACATATTAGTAGAGCCCTTAGGATCTTTGCTTGATTACCAGCGTGGTGATGGCGTTCACACTCGTAGGAGCTGGGTGATCTATAAGCACATCCTTATACAGGTCCCTAGTCGTTGGACTATCGAGACAGGGCATCGATACTCCGGAGTAGACTAGCGTATGCGCTTCTCATCCCAGCGTGGGAGACGGTCTGTCCCACAGCCGTCAGTACGTCGTACTTGAGATAGTATGCGGGTGCTCGTTAGGTTATGAGTACACTGGACAGGACTCGTCGGGGACTGTTGGTTGGTATTATACCTATCGTCAGTTATCAGTTCCCAGGTGACATGAGTACAGCTTAGTCCGCTGACTTGACATTGTCACTTCGCCTCGAGTGTGTTCCAACTGCACTTTGATTACTACCCTACCACGGCTCAAAGGAGTCATGCAAACAGGTAGTTTTTGGGTGCAGTCCCGAAGCACTAGGAGGCAGTGACGGTTAGACAGGATTCGTCTCTCCCGGTATTGGGGATTGACATCGCGCTTTGTCTAGGAGAGCCATTACATGAGCAGTCCCTGGCCAGGGCAAGCGGGATATAATGGTAGGTTTCCAGTGTTATCTCAGGGTGTTCTGGGCTACACTCCGACACGACTTGTACCGCTATTAGGGGACTGACGTTCGCCGCCCTCTAGGCCCGCTATGCGATGTATCAGACGAACAGACCGGACTGTACGGAGACTGTCACATACAGGCTCAGTAGGAGTTCAGATGGGGTTCACCTCATCGGTCTTCTTATCGACATCTACCTAGGGACCGTTACGTACAGCTAGTGCCGCTTGCGGTCTGTGGTTAAACCCACTGCCAGCATAGTGTCGAGTCTTTAGAGTCCCACACAGAGAGCTATTCGCCTTTAGGCAAAATGAGTAGAGGTCACATGGTTTTGCGACAGGGTTCGTTCACATCCGCGCACTTGTGCACGTTTGCTGTCCGGACAGCTTATACCAGTGGGCTTTGGTTTAAGCCAGATCCTAGTATAGATTTGGGATTGGTTATATCTCATTGTATTCATGTTCCTCGGATCACGAATACGGGTGCGTATGCACAGTTGCTTGAGACAGAGGGAGAGGACTTTGATTAGGGTTAATGACTATTGTCATTTTATTAACCCTAATGATTATGTGTGTTTTATGGTTAATTGATATTAGTTTAAATAATTGTGCATGGTTATGGTTGTTCACCATTTGACCTCCTTGACTTGTTGACCAAGGTTGACACTTAGACCATCATCATTTCATTTGGAAGATGCTCTTTGATCCTTGCAAATTGCATTAAAAATGAAATGATAATAGTCATGTCTCGATTAACCATGATAATTATCTAGCTAATTATCTAATTACAATAATTCACACATATATGAGAGAATGCTTCATATTTTCTCTCATTCTATATTTTACTTTCTCTCTCTTGTTCTTCCTCTCCCTCAAGCTCTCCCCTCTCATGTGTTGAGAAACACTTGAGCTTGAGAAAAACCCTTTCTTGATAATCTCTACTCTCATCTAGGGTTTTAGAATTAGCACTTCTTGCACCCTAGTTACTTCTAGCTTGGAGTTGAAGCCAAAGGTTGAGGCTTTCGGGTGGATTTTTCTTCGACGTTAGAAGACGACAAAGGTGACCTCGTTCCACTACTCCAAGGAGCAAGGAGAGAAGGACATAAAGCCCTAGGTATAACCTTTCTAACACTTAGCTAGTTTCTAGTTAGCTTTAGCTTGTTTTTGTTTAGCAAAGATCCTTCTTTGTCAAGTCCATGTTGCCTAAGTTGATAAAAATTTGATTTTTATTCCGTTTTCCGCCTCCTTGCTCCTTGGAGTAGTGGAAAGTGGTCACCTTTGTCGTCTTCTCACGTCGAAGAAAGATCCACCCGAAAGCCTCGACCTTTGGCTTCAACTCCAAGCTAGAAGTAACTAGGGTGCAAGAAGTGCTAATTCTAGAACCCTAGATGAGAGTAGAGATTATCAAGAAAGGGTTTTTCTCAAGCTCAAGTGTTTCTCAACACATGAGAGGGGAGAGCTTGAGGGAGAGGAAGAACAAGAGAGAGAAAGTAAAAAATAGAATGAGAGAAAATATGAAGCATTCTCTCATATATGTGTGAATTATTGTAATTAGATAATTAGCTAGATAATTGTCATGGTTAATCAAGACATGACCATTATCATTTCATTTTTAATGCAATTTGCAAGGATCAAAGAGCATCTACCAAATGAAATGATGTTGGTCAAAGTGTCAACCTAGGTCAACAAGTCAAGGAGGTCAAATGGTCAACAACTATAACCATGCACAATTATTTAAACTAATATCAATTAACCATAATACACAGATAAGCCTAAGGGTTAATAAAATGACAATAGTCATTAACCCTAATCAAAGTCCTCTCCCTCTGTCTCAAGCAACTGTGCATACGCACCCGTATTCGTGATCCGAGGGACATGAATACAATGAGATAAAACCAATCCCAAATCTATACTAGGATCTGGCTTAAACCAAAGCCCGCTAGTATAAGTTGTCCGGACAGCAAACGTGCACAAGTGTGCGGATGTGAACGAACCCGGTCGCAAAACCATGCGACCTCTACTCATTTTGCCTAAAGGCGAATAGCTCTCTGTGTGGGACTCTAAAGATTCGACACTACGCTGGCAGTGGGTTTAACCACAGACCGCAAGCGGCACTAGCTGTACGTAACGGTCCCCAGGTAGATGTCGATAAGAAGACTGACGAGGTGAACCCCATCTGATCTCCTACTGAGCCTGTATGTGACAGTCTCCGTACAGACCGGTCTGTTTGTCGGATACATCGCATGGCGGGCCTAGGGGGCGGTGAACGTCAGTCCCCTAATAGCGGTACAAGTCGTGTCGGAGTGTAGCCCAGAACACCCTGAGATAACACTGGAAACCTACCAGTATATCCCGCTTGCCCTGGCCAGGGACTACTCGTGTAATGGCTCTCCTAGACACAGCGCGATGTTAACCCCCAATACCGGGAGAGACGAATCCTGTCTAACCGTCACTGCCTCCAAGTGCTTCGGAACTACACCCAAAAACTACCTGTTTGCACGAATCCTTTGAGCCGTGGTAGGGTAGTATTCAAAGTGCAGTGGGAACATACTCGAGGCGAAGTGACAGTGTCAAGTCAGCGGACTAAGCTGTACTCATGTCACCTGGGAACTGATAACTGACGATAGGTATAATACCAACCAACAGTCCCCGACGAGTCCTGTCCAGTGTACTCGTAACCTAACGAGCCCCGCATACTATCTCAAGTACGACGTACTGACGGCTGTAGGACAGATCGTCTCCCACGCTGGGATGAGAAGCGCATACGCTAGTCTACTCCGGAGTATCGATGCCCTGTCTCGATAGTCCAACGACTAGGGTCCTGTATAAGGATGTGCTTATAGATCACCCAGCTCCCACGAGTGTGAGCGCCATCACCACGCTGGTAATCAAGCAAAGATCCTAAGGGCTCTACTAATATGTATATCAGCGATATGCTAAAAGAAACACATGCACATATTAAAGCAGAGACAAACCAAGTAGCATACTACCATTTCGAGCAAGATTGTATATGCAACTGTGAATATCCCAAGCTTCCATCAAGTAATATACAAACTAGTATGATACAGTAATGGCCTCTAAGGCATATACACTAACAATCTCCCACTTGTACTAAGGCCATGTACTGGCGTATCGAAGACCTATCATCTCGATCAGCCGCTCGAACTGAGTCTGGGGCAAGGCCTTGGTGAATGGATCTGCTGTTTTATCTTCTGAAGCAACCCTACGAACCTCGATCTCCTGGCGATCCACGATCTCCCTGATCAGGTGATACCGCCTCAAGGTGTGTCTGGATTTCTGATGGGACCTGGGTTCCTTCGCTAAAGCTATAGCCCCGTTGTTGTCGCAATACAAAGGTATTGGGTCAACAATGGATGGAACCACCTGGAGTTCTTTCAAGAACTTCCTCATCCAGACAGCTTCTTTTGCGGCATCAGGCGCAGCGATGTATTCCGCTTCCATAGTCGAGTCAGCAACGGTTTCCTGTTTGGAGCTCTTCGAACACACCGCCCCTCCATTGAGGGTGAAGACAAAACCCGACATGGACTTGGAATCATCCTTGTCACTCTGGAAACTGGAGTCAGCAAAGGCCTCAATGTGGAGGTCTTTTCCGCCATACACCAAGAACATCTCCTTAGTCCTTCTCAGGTACTTGAGAATGTTCTTTATTGCTATCCAATGTTTCTCCCCAGGGTTTGACTGATACCTGCTTACCACACTCAGTGCATAAGCCACATCCGGTCTGGTACACAACATCGTATACATTATAGAGCCTACCGCAGAAGCGTAGGGTATAATAGACATGTGATCCCTCTCCAAATCAGTCTTGGGAGACATCTCTTTGGAGAGGGTGATCCCGTGACAAGCCGGAAGATTACCGTGCTTGGAATCTTCCATACTGAATCTCTTCAGTATGGTGTCGATGTACCTGGACTGTGAAAGTCCTAATATCCTCTTGGATCTGTCACGGTAGATCCGGATACCCAGAATGTATGAGGCATCACCCAGGTCTTTCATGGAGAACCTGTGTGACAAGAACCCCTTGACAGATTGTAACATAGGAATGTCATTTCCTATTAAGAGAATGTCATCCACGTATAAAACGAGGAATACTACAGTTCTCGATACAAATCTACAATAGATGCTTGGTTCATCTGGATTTTTGATAAAGCCAAATTCCTTGACCGTCTCATCAAAACAGATGTTCCAACTCCGCGATGCCTGCTTTAGTCCATAAATGGACTTAAGCAACTTGCACACCTTTCCGTTGCTCCCACTCTGAATGAAACCCCCTGGCCGGTCCATATAAACACACTCCTCTAAATGTCCATTTAGAAAAGCTGTCTTTAAGTCCATCTTCCTAATCTCATAATCGTGGAAGGCAGCAATGGCAAGAAGGATCCGAATGGATTTCAGCATAGCTACTGGAGAAAAGGTTTCGTCATAGTCCAAACCAGGTCGCTGACTAAAACCCTTTGCTACAAGTCTAGCTTTATAGGTCTCAACCTGTCCATCTACACCAATCTTCCTTTTGAAGATCCACTTGCATCCTACGGGTTTTACCCCATCTGGAGCAATGTCCAACGTCCATACTTTGTTGGTGTACATGGACTCCATTTTGGTCCGCATTGCATCCAGCCATTTTACCGAGTCGACGCTCTGAATGGATTGCTGGAAGCTAGTAGGCTCATCAAAATCTATGATGCAATCTTCTCTATCCCTGTCAATGAGAAAACCGTAGTATCTCTCGGGCGGATGAGACTGCCTACTATTCCTGCGGAGTGGCGTGGGAATGTCCTGATCTTTCGAACCCTCTGGTTCTACTAAGCTTTCAGTAATAGCTCGTGGTTCTGGAATTTCTTCCAGTTCTCTTGCGCTCCCACTTAATTCTTTTTCTATGAACTGGTGTTCTAGAAAATGGGCATGGCGAGAAACAAACACCTTTTATTCCTCTTCGCAATAGAATAAATATCCCTTGGAGTTCTTTGGATATCCCACAAACTTGCACTGTACTGAGCGTGCCTCAAGCTTGTCCGCATGCTGCTTTTTTACAAAAGCTAGACATCCCCATGTCTTAATATGATTAAGATAGGGTCTCTTCCCACACCACATCTGATATGGTGTAGTAGGCACAGTCTTAGTTGGAACTTGGTTCAAAAGGTATGCAGCTGATTCTAGCGCATATCCCCAAAACGATCGCGGCAACTCAGCGTTACTCATCATAGACCGTACCATATCCAATAGGGTTCGGTTCCGACTCTCCGATACACCGTTATGTTGCGGAGTGTATGGAGGAGTAAGCTGAGAGAGAATTCCATTCTCTTTTAAGTAACCCAGGAACTCGGCACTCAAGTATTCACCACCTCGATCAGATCTCAGTGCCTTGATACTTTTTCCTGTTTGTTTTTCTACTTCATTCTTATATTCCTGGAATTTTTCAAAAGCCTCGGATTTATGTTTCATTAAGAAGACATAACCGTAACTTGAAAAGTCATCCGTAAAAGTAATGAAGTAAGAATAACCGCTTCGTGCATGTGTAGACATTGGACCGCACACGTCGCTGTGTACGAGTCCCAAGAGCTCGCTCGCTCTTACTCCGTGTCCAGTGAACGGAGTCTTTGTCATCTTTCCTTTGAGACAGGATTGACAAGTTGCATACGATTGATATTCGAATGGATCCAAATATCCTTCTGCATGTAACTTAGTCAACCTTCTCTCATTGATGTGACCCAGTCTACAATGCCTTAAGAAAGTTTTATTGATTTCTGGAGACTTTCTTTTGTGTGTATTCTGGACATTGAAAATCTGTGGTTGGTTTAATACGTATATACCGTTGTTCAATGTACCTGACCCAATCAAAACTTGATTAAGGTGAATGTTCACTACATTACTTACAAAAGCAAATTCATAACCTTCTTTAGACAATAAAGATACAGAGATGATATTACAGGTTGCATTTGGTACATAATAACAACTACGCAAAACCAAAAAGTGTCCATCCGGCAATCCCAGGTGATAGTCCCCCACGGCCTTAGCATCCATGCTAGCACCGTTTGCAACTCTGAGGGTCATGTCACCTGCCTTCAAAACTCGACGCTTTCTCAACGCCTGCAAAGAATTACAGATATGAGATCCTGATCCGGTATCCAATACCCAGGATGTAGAGTTTATTGATAGACAGTTTTCAATAACATACACACCTGAAGCTGAAGCTGCAACTCGCTTTAAATCCTGTGTTCTGGCCTTCCAAGCCTTGCAATCCTGTTTCCAATGACCACTTTTGTGACAATAGAAGCATTCTTCCTTCCCCACCAGCTTTCCCGCTATCTTTGTTGCTTTTCCTTTTCCCTTCGTATCCACTTTACCGACACCGCCTCTTGGTTTGGCGGGGGCTTTCTTCTTCTTACCCTTGGCTTTCACCCTAGATCTAGAAGAGGAAGATCCTCCTACAAACAAAGTGGATGTCTCCCTTCCCTTCTGTAGGGTGCCCTCAGCACTCCTCAACATGTTCAGAAGTTCGGAAAGTTCAACCCCCTTTCCTTGCATGTGGAAGTTAAGGATAAGCTGGGCGTAAGTGGAAGGAAGGGACTGGAGAATCAAATCAGTATAGAGTTCATACTCCAACGTGGTCCCAAGGTCCGTGAGCTCCTCTATGTAGCCAATCATCTTAAGCACGTGTTCCGCTACCGATGATCCGACGGCCAACCTTGCCGAAAACAACTTCTTCGACACTTCGTATCTTGTGATACGAGACTGCTCTCCATACAGTTCTTTTGTATGAAGAAACATGGACTCTAGGTCCATATTCTCGTGCCTCCTCTGATGTTCGTTGTCCATCGAGGCTAGTACGAGGCATCTGGCCTTCGCGCAATCTATTTCCCAGGTTTTGTAGATTTCCCTATCTACGACACTGGTTTTGGAACCTGGGACAGGGAGAGCTTTGGTGGTAAGGACATACCCCAACTTGTCGTAAGTGATTGCCATCTTGACATTCCTGAGCCAATCTTTGTAGTTTGGCCCTGTCAATAAGTTTTTATCTAGTAATAACTTAAGTCCGGTCATGTTGAATGGTCGCTGCAATTAGGACAGAGAAAAGAAACACTTTAGCATGATGCTCTTGCAAGTTTAGAGTGGTTTTTAGTTTGTCTAAACTGGATGGCTCCCACCGTCTCTCGAATCCCTTCTCAAACCATAAAGAAAGGATTACTCAGGATCAATCTCACCGTACAATACTTGCTTAACCGTTCAGCCAGGCCAGTGTCGGTACTTCGAGGGAGGTTTTCCAATGCTTTCGCGAAATTTCTTAATTAAGTAACCTCTTTTCCCTGTGGGCGTAGCCCCGCTAACACCTTTCTAGACACCTACTAAGTTTTATAGCATTGATCGTTAAGTGAGAGTTTTCCCGAGGAGTAGCATATACTCACAGTAGGATCGGGATCCAAATATCATCGCGTGATAAAACCGAAGGAATCCTACCAGAATTATCACACTCTAAATGGTATGCAGCGCTAGCAAGTTTCAGTATTTATTAAACTCCCGATGTGGATTTCTTCCCAATGCTCTTATGACCTTGACTTTGGCCAAAATATCATAAGTCACATGTCAAGTTCTACCCGTCATTCTCCTGGTTAATTTGGACCCACCCGTACCTACCCTTGACTTTGGCCAAAATGGCAGCACGACTGTCCCAAACCAACGCATCTATCTATGCTGCACATGAATACCCAATAGCTACCAATCACTATGCCTTGACTTTGGCCAAAATATATAGCTTGAATACTTTTGACCATTCATGTGGAATGGCGGAGGGCTACGAATGGTTTTGGCGAAACCGTGAACGTAGTAAACTTGATATAATCGATGGAACGAGATAGCTTTTACAAGGAGTGGTTCAAGCTCCGCGTTTAAAAGTTTAGTTTTGAAAAGAACCGAGTGGTTTTCAAAGTGTTCCAATCGACTTTTACTTGGTTTATTTTCTTGCATTAGTTCTTTTAATGCGTCCCATCATTTAATCCTACCATTGCAGAAAACAACCAAAATATGACGTATGCTTATGCCATTCGCATTCGCCACGGGGCCCCGTCATCACCCGTTAGGTTACTTAACTAACGACAGAGCGGAGGCTGGGCTAGCGCGGCTGTAAAACATAAGCAACGCCTAAATAGTTATCATATATAAATATATATCAATGATAGACATTACAGATCACAGATGAATATATTGGATATACTAGGAATCCGCAATCCGTTCGAGCCTGCAACAAAAAGCGGATTACACGGTCGTTGTGAATAGCCAATACCCCACCCAAGACCCCTACGGGTGCGGAAAACTACCCGCCAAGTACCCGAAGCGAAGCAACCTCCCTCACCACCGTGAGTAGGCCACTCGGCTCTTCGAGATACCCGGTAGTTTGTGCACCCCCTCCATGGGTCTATCCTAGGAGCAAAAACAGTAAAAGGAATTATACAATGACGGCTACAACCCCGACCCGGTTGTGCGGCCATACAAATATTATTACATCAATTTACATATTACAAGGAATGAAAGAAAAAGAAACACTCATCTCACATCCACCCCGGCTATTCACCCGCGACAATCCAACACATTCATATACACATACCATCATCAAACACAGATCACAGATATGTATAACCCCGACTAATCGACATATAGCGATTAGCCGACATTCAATACATATAAACATCACAGATATAACCCTTATAGTCAAAGTGTAGTGAAGTTCGATAAAAATACGGATTTATAGGCCCCCAAAAACAAATTTCTATTTTGGAAAATCTGGGCACATATAAACCATCTTAAAAATCCCAAAACCATGCCACAAGAACACTGCACCAAACTCGACCCAGAGACGAGCCAACTCGGCCGCGGTTGCACGGCAATAGCTTACTATTGCCGCGGAACCGCGGCGCCTTGGTCGAGTCACTGGACCGGGTTTGGTGGCTTTCTTCAAAAAACCCTGAGACGATTTTTGGAGTATGATAAATTTTATTTTGAGCAGGAAAAAATTTAACAGAAAGTTGGGTTTTTGAAAACTCGGTTTTTCGATTTTTCCGATTCGAACTTCCATACACTTCACTACCTAGCTAGTTTATGTTTAGTTAGGCTCTGATACCACTGTAAGTCCACGTTGCCCACCCCGGGTACTTGCGGGGAGGCGGAAAACGGAATAAAAATCAAATTTTTATCAACTTAGGCAACATGGACTAGACAAAGAAGGATCTTTGCTAACCAAAAACAAGCTAAAGCTAAGTAGAAACTAGCTAAGTGTTAGAAAGTTTATACCTAGGGCTTTATGTCCTTCTCTCCTTGCTCTTTGGAGTAGTGGAAAGTGCTCACCTTTGTCGTCTTCTCACGTCGAAGAAAGATCCACCCGAAAGCCTCGACCTTTGGCTTCAACTCCAAGCTAGAAGTAACTAGGGTGCAAGAAGTGCTAATTCTAGAACCATAGATGAGAGTAGAGATTATCAAGAAAGGGTTTTTCTCAAGCTCAAGTGTTTCTCAACACATGAGAGGGGAGAGCTTGAGGGAGAGGAAGAACAAGAGAGAGAAAGTAAAAAATAGAATGAGAGAAAATATGAAGCATTCTCTCATATATGTGTGAATTATTGTAATTAGATAATTAGCTAGATAATTGTCATGGTTAATCAAGACATGACCATTATCATTTCATTTTTAATGCAATTTGCAAGGATCAAAGAGCATCTTCCAAATGAAATGATGATGGTCAAAGTGTCAACCTAGGTCAACAAGTCAAGGAGATCAAATGGTCAACAACTATAACCATGCACAATTATTTAAACTAATATCAATTAACCATAATACACACATAAGCATTAGGGTTAATAAAATGACAATAGTCATTAACCCTAATCAAAGTCCTCTTCCTCTATCTCAAGCAACTGTGCATACGCACCCGTATTCGTGATCCGAGGGACATGAATACAATGAGATAAAACCAATCCCAAATATATACTAGGATCTGGCTTAAACCAAAGCCCGCTAGTATAAGCTGTCCGGACAGCAAACGTGCACAAGTGCGCGGATGTGAATGAACCCTGTCGCAAAACCATGCGACCTCTACTCATTTTGCCTAAAGGCGAATAGCTCTCTGTGTGGGACTCTAAAGACTCGACACTACGCTGGCAGTGGGTTTAACCACAGACCGCAAGCGGCACTAACTGTACGTAACGGTCCCCAGGTAGATGTCGATAAGAAGACTGACGAGGTGAACCCCATCTGATCTCCTACTGAGCCTGTATGTGACAGTCTCCGTACAGTCCGATCTGTTCGTCTGATACATCGCATGGCGGGCCTAGGGGGCGGTGAACGTCAGTCCCCTAATAGCGGTACAAGTCGTGTCGGAGTGTAGCCCAGAACACCCTGAGATAACACTGGAAACCTACCTGTATATCCCGCTTGCCCTGGCCAGGGACTACTCGTGTAATGGCTCTCCTAGACACAGCGCGATGTCAACCCCCAATACCGGGAGAGACGAATCCTGTCTAACCGTCACTGCCTCCAAGTGCTTCGGGGCTGCACCCAAAAACTACCTGTTTGCACGACTCCTTTGAGCCGTGGTAGGGTAGTAATCAAAATGCAGTGGGAACACACTCGAGGCGAAGTGACAGTGTCAAGTCAGCGGACTAAGTTATACTCATGTCATCTGGGAACTGATAACTGACGATAGGTATAATACCAACCAACAGTCCCCGACGAGTCCTGTCCAGTATACTCGTAACCTAACGAGCCCCGCATACTATCTCAAGTACGACGTACTGACGGCTGTGGGACAGACCGTCTCCCACGATTGGATGAGAAGTGCATACGCTAGTCTAATCTGGAGTATCGATGCCCTGTCTCGATAGTCTAACGACTAGGGACCTGTATAAGGATGTGCTTATAGATCACCCAGCTCCCACGAGTGTGAGCGCCATCACCACGCTGGTAATCAAGCAAAGATCCTAAGGGCTCTACTAATATGTATATCAGCGATATGCTAAAAGAAACACATGCACATATTAAAGCAGAGACAAACCAAGTAGCATACTACCATTTCGAGCAAGATTGTATATACAACTGTGAATATCCCAAGCTTCCATCAAGTAATATACAAACTAGTATGATACAGTAATGGCCTCTAGGGCATATACACTAACATTACAGTGGTATCAGAGCTTAACTAAACATAAACTAGCTAGGTAGTAAAGTGTATGGAAGTTCGAATCGGAAAAATCGAAAAACCGAGTTTTCAAATACCCAACTTTCTGTTAAATTTTTTCCTGCTCAAAATAAAATTTATCATACTCCAAAAATCGTTTCAGGGATTTTTGAAGAAAGCCACCAAACCCGGTCCAGTTACTCGACCAAGGCGCCGCGGTTCCGCGGCAATAGCAAGCTATTGCCGCGCAACCACGGCCGAGTTGCCTCGTCTCTGGGTCGAGTTTGGTGCAGTGTTCTTCTGGAATGGTTTTGGGATTTTTAAGATGGTTTATATGTGCCCAGATTTTCCAAAATAGAAATTTGTTTTTGGGGGCCTATAAATCCGTATTTTTATCGAACTTCACTACACTTTGACTATAAGGGTTATATCTGTGATGTTTATATGTATTGAATGTCGGCTAATCGCTATATGTCGATTAGTCGGGGTTATACATATCTGTGATCTGTGTTTGATGATGGTATGTGTATATGAATGTGTTGGATTGTCGCGGGTGAATAGCCGGGGTGGATGTGAGATGAGTGTTTCTTTTTCTTTCATTCATTGTAATATGTAAATTGATGTAATAATTTTTGTATGGCCGCACAACCGGGTCGGGGTTGTAGCCGTCATCGTATAATTGTTTTTACTGTTTTTGCTCCTAGGATAGACCCATGGAGGGGGTGCACAAACTACCGGGTATCTCGAAGTGCCGAGTGGCCTACTCACGGTGGTGAGGAAGGTTGCTTCGCTTCGGGTACTTGGCGGGTAGTTTGCCGCACCCGTAGGGGTCTTGGGTGGGGTATTGGCTATTCACCGCGACCGTGTAATCCGCTTTTCGTTGCAGGCTCGAACGAATTGCGGATTTCTAGTATATCCAATGTATTCATCTGTGATCTGTAATATCTATCATTGCTATATATTTATATATGATAACTATTTAGGCGTTTCTTATGTTTTACAGCCGCGTTAGCCCAGCCCCCGCTCTGTCGTTAGTTAAGTAACCTAACGGGTGATGACGGGGCCCCATGGCGAATGCGAATGGCATAAGCATTCGTCATATTTTGGTTGTTTTCTGCAATGGTAGGATTAAATGATGGGACGCATTAAAAGAACTAATGCAGAAAATAAACCAAGTAAAAGTCGATTGGAACACTTTGAAAACCACTCGGTTCTTTTCAAACCTAAACTTTTAAACGCGGAGCTTGAACCACTCCTTTTAAAAGCTATCTCGTTCCATCGATTATATCAAGTTCACTACGTTCACGGTTTCGCCAAAACCATTCGTAGCCCTCCGTCATTCCACATGAATGGTCAAAAGTATTCAAGCTATGTATTTTGGCCAAAGTCAAGGCATAGTGATTGGTAGCTATTGGGTATTCATGTGCAGCATATATAGATGCGTTGGTTTGGGACAGTCGTGCTGCCATTTTGGCCAAGGTCAAGGGTAGGTACGGGTGGGTTCAAATTAACTAGGAGAATGACGGGTAGAACTTGACATGTGACTTATGATATTTTGGCCAAAGTCAAGGTCATAAGAGCATGGGGCAGAAATCCACATCGGGAGTTTCATAAGTACTGAAACTTGCTAGCGCTGCATACCATTTGGAGTGTGATAATTCTGGTAGGATTCCTTCAGTTTTATCACGCGATGATATTTGGATCCCGATCCTACTGTGTGTATATTCTACTCTTCGGGAAAACTCTCACTTAACGATCAATGCTATAAACTTAGTAGGTGTCTATAAAGGTGTTAGCGGGGCTACGCCCCTAAGGAAAAGAGGTTACTTAATTAAGGAACTTCGCGAAAGCGTTGGAAAACCTCCCTCGAAGTACCGACACTGGCCTGGTTGAACGGTTAAGCAAGTATTGTACGGTGAGATTGATCCTGACTAATCCTTTCTTTACAGTTTGAGAAGGGATTCGAGAGACAGTGAGAGCCATCCAGTTTAGAAAAAATAAAAACCACTCTAAACTTGCAAGAGCATCATGCTAAAGTGTTTCTTTTCTCTCTCCAAATTGCAGCAACCATTCAACATGACCGGACTTAAGTTATTACTAGATAAAAACATATTGACAGGGCCAAACTACAAAGGTTGGCTCAGAAATGTCAAGATGGCAATCACTTACGACAAGTTAGGGTATGTCCTTACCACCAAAGCTCCCCCTGTCCTTGGTCCCAAAACCAGTGTCGTAGATAGGGAAATCTACAAGACCTGGGAAATAGATTGCGCGAAGGCCAGATGCCTCGTACTAGCCTCGATGGACAACGAACATCAGAGGAGGCACGTGAATATGGACCTAGAGTCCATATTTCTTCATACAAAAGAACTGTATGGAGAGCAATCTCGTATCGCAAGATACGAAGTGTCAAAGAAGTTGTTTTCGGCAAGGTTGGCCGTCGGATCATCGGTAGCGGAACACGTGCTTAAGATGATTGGCTACATAGAGGAGCTCGCGGACCTTGGGACCACGTTGGAGAATGAACTCTATACTGATTTGATTCTCCAATCCCTTCCTTCCACTTACGCCCAGTTTATCCTTAACTTCATCATGCAAGGAAAGGAGGTTGAACTTTCCGAACTTCTGAACATGTTGAGGAGTGCTGATGGCACCCTATAGAAGGGTAGGGAGACATCCACTTTGTTTGTAGGAGGATCTTCCTCTTCCAGATCCAGGGCGAAAGCCAAGGGTAAGAAGAAGAAAGCCCCCGCCAAACCAAGAGGCGGTGTCGGTAAAGTGAATACGAAGGGAAAAGGAAAAGCAACAAAGATAGCGGGAAAGCTGGTGGGGAAGGAAGAATGCTTCTATTGTCACAAAAGTGGTCACTGGAAACAGGATTGCAAGGCATGGAAGGCCAGAACACAGGATTTGAAGCGAGTTGCAGCTTCAGCTTCAGGTGTGTATGTTATTGAAAACTGTCTATCAATAAACTCTACATCCTGGGTATTGGATACCGGATCAGGATCTCATATATGTAATTCTTTGTAGGCGTTGAGAAAGCGTATAGTTTTGAAGGCAGGTGACATGACCCTCAGAGTTGCAAACGGTGCTAGCATGGATGCTGAGGCCGTGGGGGACTATCACCTGGGATTGTCGGATGGACACTTTTTGGTTTTGCGTAGTTGTTATTGTTAGTTGTATGTATGCCCTAGAGGCCAGTATTGTACAGATGATGTATATTATATTGGATGCTTGGACATATATAGAGATGACTTTCTTGCTCGATATGATAGTATGCTATCTGGTTGCTCTTTATCTTAACATGTATACTAGTCTCTTTATACTGTCTTATAGCTACATGTTGGTAAAGCCCTTAGGATGTGTACTTGACTACCTGGACTATGATGCAGATCATACTAGTGGGGACATGGTAGTCCATAAGTACATCCTTCAAGGTCCCTAGTCGTGGGTGTATCGAGACGGGGCATCGATATACCAGTGTAGACTAGCGTATACGCTTCTCGACCCATGAGATGGGCGATGGATGATCCCATATCCATTGGTGTTTGACATCAGAGATGGTGTACGGGTGCCCAGTGGAGACTGGGTACACTGGACGGACTCGCCGAGAACTCCCAGATGGTATTATACCTCACGTCAGATGGCAGTTCTCAGGTGACACTTGTACAGGTTAGTCTGTAGACCCGAGATCGTCATAGAGTCTTGTGTGATTCCCACTGTGCTTTGATCTCCACCTTACCACGTCCATGAGGGCGTGTAAAACGGTGGTCTTTGGGCACAGTCCCGAGTCACATGGAGGCAATGAGCGATAGGAGGGGTTTCGTCTCTCCCGGTATTGGGGGTTGATGTTGCGCAGTGCTCGATTGGCCGTAGCAGGGAAGTCCCTGGCCAGGGCTGATCAGAGATTTGCTGGTAAGTGTTACCAGTAGTTTCTCGACCCGTTATAAGCCTCACATCGGCACGACTTATCGGGTTATTGGGGTCTGACGTTTACCACCCCTAGACTTGATATGCGACATATCAGACGAAGAGACCGGACTGTACGGTAAGTGTTACTGGTTGGATTCACAGGAGTATGAGCGGGCTAGCTCGTCGATCTTCTGATCGCTCAATACCCGGATGGCCGTTACGTTTAGCAGTCCGCTTGCGGCTTGTGGGTGCTTGATATGATCATCATCTGCTACCGGCGTATTGACGAGTCTTTAGAGTCCTACACAGAGGTTTCCTGGCTCAAGCGAAACGAAATAGGAGCGCATATGAGATATATGCAGGACCGAGAATAATGCGTGTATGTGATACCGCATTTCATTCTCGCGATATATGTTTCGATTGGTTATATTCGATATGACCTAGTTATCGAATTATTGATTCGATAAATCGATACATTGAATACTAGTCGGTTATGTGCGACATGACCGGATCATTGAATCAAATGTTGATTTAATGATTTGATGTATAATTATATATTCGATATATTACTTTGCATTAACTAGTATTGGTTCACTTTATATGGATTTTCTCACTTGATGTGCAAATTGTATATGTGATATACTTTTGTGCACATAGATGTATCATGTTTGATGATACTTGATTATTTAGTTAAGTATATAGAATTAAACCATGGTTAATTTGATAATTAGGGTTTTGCATATTCATTTATTTATTTATTTCTTCATTTATTTATTTGAAAAAGGTTGAGATAAGAATGGTGGAGAAGTTTGTCTTTAGTTGAAGCTTCATGAAGCTTTGACTTCTTAACCATCCTTGTCTTCATGCTTAACCCTAACCTATCCAACTAACCATGGTCTATTCTCTACACTAAACTATGGTTTGTAAATGATAAGTATTGATTTTGTTTTATCATTTACAATAAGACTTATCATATTCTTTCTTGATCTTCATCTTCTTCTTCAAGAAAAGCTCAAGGTCCATCAATGGCAACTTGAGCTAAAGTGAGATAAATCCAATTCTAAAGTGAACCCACCTCCTATTTATTCACCCTCTACCTCTTGCCAAGTTGTTTTGGGTGTTTTCTTCACAAGTTTCACAACTTTGTGAAGTCGGAGCTTGAACTTGTGATGCCTCGACGTAGATCGTCTTTGACACGAAGCCGACGACTTATTCCGCTCGCTTTCCCGATGAAACCGATGAACGAGTCCAAGATTGGAAAAGGACAGTGAGAGGAGCACTACGTGGAGCTAAGGAAGTGGATATCCGGATCTACAAAGGTTGTAGAATCTAACTTTTAGTTAAGTAGTTAACTAGATTATCTTTTCGCCTAAACATCTAGTCTAAGATCCGTAGTGTAGGGTTTCTCGGCACCATTTTTTTTAAATTGGCATGTTCGATGCCTTGTGAGACCTGACTAGAGTGCCTAGGAACATTTCACTGGTATCAGAGCCTAGCTAGAGCCTTAGGCGAAGTCTAGACGCGATTTGAAGCCGGAACGAACCCGAAACCCTAAACCAAACATGCTCTCTGTACATTTTCTAATATCTGGGATTTTTCAATATTAAAAATGCTTAAAAAATTCAGCAGGGAATTCTAAGAATTCCGATGCAAATTTCATCCAATGAACAGTAAGAAGCGCGGCGGAACCGCGGCCTAAGCCAGCTTAAGCGGCGGTTCCGCGGCGGCTTGATGACGTCATCCCTCCTCCAATGCACAGTAATTCATAGGTTCTGCAGCTGAGCTTTATGAATATTTTTTAATAATTATTCCAGAGTTTAATTTTCTGGGCTGTTTTAGAGCTTCGGTGTTTCGACCGGATTATCAAATTTCGTCTTTTGTGTATTTCCGGATAATTTTTAGAATATGTTAAAAAGTTCGACCGGATATAAATACCCAATTTTTCCCCTGTCGGGAAATTTCCAAGTGTTGGATTTTTCCGTAGTTTAACGACGTTCTAAGTAGTGCAAGTAACGCGATGGACCCTCTAGAAGACAACAAACCTTAACTCGATTATGTGACCGTCTTGAACTACCCTTTGAACCTTCGGGTTTGGGGCAGTACGGCGTGCCACATGTGAGGCGTTGGCTTGACCCTTCTACGGCTGGACCGTCGGTACTGAGGCACGAACTGAATGTTGTTAGACTTATTTCATGTGTTGAGCTGTATCGGGAAAACTTGGGTATTCGACTGTTCGATCGGAAAGTTTAACATTTTCTGTTTATCTGGAATGTGATACAATAATTGGAATTCACAAACAGTTATGTGATAACTGAATAAATGTTATAAATCTAGCGGTTTAGTTTCACTTTATATTGAAAAGTGTTTTCGATAATGAGACTAAAATGCGGAATTTATAACTGTTAGGCATGTGATGTCTAAGTATTTCATTTGATTAGGCATGTGATGTCTAAAGAAGTTGCGGATTCCAATTGTTGTAGTTTTACACTTTCTTTTCTGTGACCGTAAGTGTAGTATGTTCATATCGCCGGTTTCGTTGCTATACGTCAACGACAATTGGGGTATGCATACTTACTTACGTTGATGACATGTGATGTTATGTGTTGCTGGATATGTTATATTGGATCGTCGTGTTTGAGTAGCCGGGGGTTTTTATGTGAGATGAGTGTTTTTCATTTTCATTCATGTAAAAACTTGTATGTAATATTCTTTTATTTGGGGCACTTCCAGGTAGCGGAAGCTGTCACCCTTTGTATATTATTTACTTTTCCGCATTAGGATAGACCCAAAGAGGGGAGCACAAGTAACCGGGTTCTGTGGTCCAGTGGGAGACCAACTCGAGGAGTCGAGTCCGGGTCTCCTAACCCTAGAATTGGCAGGGTTGCTTGCCGCTCTTGGAAGGGTCTAGGGGTGTGGGATTGGCTATTCATCACGACCGTGGAATCCGTGTTTTATACTGGCTCGTATTGAAAACACGGACGTCCTAGTAGATCCAATATTTCATATGTTTCTTTTGCTGCGATATCTGTGATGCGATCATGTGATGTTCTGTGATGGATACTGTATATAGTATATATGATATATTATATAGACGTTACTTATGTTTTACACCCGCGCTAGCCCTGCCCTGCTCTGTCGTTAGTTACCTAACCTAACGGTGCACGAGGGGACATCGAGGCGAATGCGGATGGCATAAGTGTACGTCATATCTATCTGTGATATTTAGGTATTTAAATGATGGGACTTCATTAATGTGATTAATGAAAGAGAAGAAACCTAAGATGTTGTGGAATCGAATTTTAAAATAAAACAGGTAGCTACAGTTCTTGCTTTGCACAGCGGTATATGTGATATATCCTGCACCTTATTCGATGAGGAAAGGACCGAGATCCCTTCACCGGGAGTGACTCCTTTAGCAATAACTGGCAGATGCTACACACTCGGTTTGCTTTTGACTGCTTTTGGGTTTTTGCTTTGCACAGTGATATATATGATATATCCCGCACCTCATTCGACGAGGAAAGGACCGAGATCCCTTCGTCGGGAATGACTCCTTTAGCAAAACTAGAAAAGCCTCAAAATCACTCCATTTCAAAACTTCATTTGATTCTACAACGATATCAAGTTCATTACGCAATAGGTTTTCAAAACAACCTGTCGTAGCCCTCCGTCATTTCAGATAAGTAGTAGTTAGTATTCGTGCTACGTTTGTTGGCCTGCGTCAAGGCGTAGTGTGCGGTAGCTAACTAGTATTTATCTGCTTATGCATATGATGCAGATTGGATTAGGGTAGTCGTACGACTTTGTTGGCCTGCGTCAAGGGTCGTGCGGGTGGGTTTAATTCAATCAGGAAATGACGGGTTGAACTTGACTAGCGTGCGGTGATTTGTTGGCCTGCGTCAAGGTCATAGGACGCTAGGGGCAAAATATTATCGGGAATTTCAAGTATTGAAATTTGCAATGAGATTGCATACCTTCTATGAGATAGTTGGATCCCGATACCCACTGCGAGTAAGAGTTACTCCTGGGAGAGTTTTACACATTGCAATTAGCCGATCAAGTAGGTGTCTAGAAAGGTGTTAACGAGGTTACGCCTCTGGGAAAACGAGGTTTACATTAATTAGGTTCGTGCGAAAGCACGGGGGACCTCCCTCAAAGTACCGACACTGGCCTGGCTGAAAGATTGGCGAACTTGTAGTGTGTAATTAATCCCGGCTAGTCTTTCCTTTTAGGGTTTGAAGGAAGATTTGATAAAAAGCAGTGGGAGCCATCCTGATTAGATAAGTTAATAACCAATCTGATCTTGCACGAGCATACGCTAAAGTGTTTTCTTCTCTCTCTCTCCAGGTAGCGACCATTTCATGCCCTAATGAAGATAATAATATGGATGTATTGACCGAACCCGCATGTTATACTGTGCTGGGGAACGTTGGTTCCGTTCTTTCCTATAAGAGTTATAGGAATGAACAGGATATAGGGGAATACCAGGATTCCCATGCCACCCGAATGAAGAAAGTACACGTTGATGCATTTTCTTCGGGTGTGTTCGTTACTGAGAACTGTTTCTCCATTTGCTCTACGTCCTGGGTATTAGATACCGGGTCAGGATCCCATATATTTAATCAGTTACATGGGCTTAGGAAAGGTAGAGAACTTGGAGAAGGTGATAAAGACATAAGAGTTGGAAATGGTGCAATTGTTGCAGCTAAGACTGTCGGGGAATATCATCTTGTATTACCAACTGGTAATAAATTGGTTCTGAACGAATGCTACTACATGCCGAACCTGATATGCAACATTATATCGGTTTCTTTATTAAGTAAAGAGGGATATAATTTTGTATTACAGGACAATGTTATGAACATTTTCCATAACCAAAAGTTGGTTGGATCAGGCACGTTGTGCAATGGCATTTATGTTCTAAATCAATCAACAGTTCTGAGCATAACAAACACACACAAGAGGAAAAGTTCTGAACTCAACGAATCCTTCTTGTGGCATTGTAGACTGGGTCACATCAATGCGACACGACTAGCTAAGTTGCATAAAGATGGATATTTAAATCCGTTTGAATTTTCATCTTATGACACTTGCCAGTCATGTCTCAAAGGCAAGATGACCAAAACTCCGTTTACGGGACACGGAGAAAGAGTTACCGAACTCTTGGGGCTGATACATAGTGATGTATGCGGTCCCATGTCTACATATGCCAGGGATGGTTCTTCATACTTCATTACTGTAGTGTCTTGAAAAGTCGTTTTGGTGTTTTCCTGAAATTCGGTGAAAATTCGGTATTTTTCCGAAAACCGTCTTTCTCGATATTTTGCAGTTTAGGGCTAATTATACCTTAAATGGGAAGGTAATTACTTGTTTTTAGTAGCTAATGAGGTAATTATGAAATTTTGGTCATTTAAAAAATTTTCCCAATTTTTCAATTTTTTAATATTATTTTAAGCCGGTAAGAAAATACATTAAATAAGCGATAAATACAAATTTTTCCGGGCTGATTTTAATCTCTAAAACTATGATAATTATAATCTAGTGATAACATGAATTTTTAGTAATTTATTTTGATTTTTAACAAATTTTTATAAATTGAAACGAATTTATTGAATTTTGAGCTAAAACTTGCAATTTTTGAGTTGTAGGGGGCCTTTTTGCATAAAATTTCTTTTGTAAAACCCCTCTCTCTTTTTCCTCAGCCCTAGGACAGCCCCACCTTGTGTGAGACCAGAAAATTCTGATCTCTTTTCTTTAGTTGCTTTCTTGAGTGATTTAAGGGGTTTTTTGGATTTATTTTAATTAAAATAAATAAAGTAAGGTGCATTTGACTTTGTGGACTTGACCCATGACCTTCCCCACTTATCCACACCCTCCCCCATTCCTCCTCTGGCCGAAAATCCTGCACACCCTATTCTTCCTCTCTTTTCTTTTCATTTTCTTCAATTTCTTCAAGAAAATACATCAAAATCCATGATTTAATTCAAAAATCCAAACAAAATCCTTAAGCTATCATTATCCTTAGCCATTCTTGCTTGGATCTTGGTGTTGAGGCCATCATTTGGAGCAAAATTTTCTTGCTTGATCCATAGATCAAGAGGTATAATTTCTATCATGTTAAATTCTTTTGTTTAAGTTCTTATGTTAGATGGTTTAGTGTTAATTTAGTGTAGTTTAATCTAGTTTCTTAGGTTTTGCTTGAAAATTTTAGCTAGGGTTTTGTAGCTATAATACTTAATTAGATTGTTTTATAGTTAATCTAGTGGTTAATTAACTAATCCATATAGTTATCTTGTTGTTATAGTTTTCAACTTTGCTAAATTAGTTAATTTTAGAAGGGTGAAATTGTTGTTTTGAAATTTTCAAGAGAGGGTTTATGTTTAGTAGTGGTTTGTGAAACATGATTAGTGAGTGCATTAAGTTTTAGAAAACATTATTTAGTTGATTGAACCTAAATTGTTATCTAGTATTTTGTTAACCTAAATCTAAGAGGTGGACTTGCTAATTGGGTTTGAAATTAGTGTTAATTAAGTTTTCAAGTGTGGAAATTGATTGGATTTTGCTAGGTTATAAATTCTAGAATTAGTGGTTATGGAAAATAGGATTGGAATCATTACTTTTGTGTTGTAATTAGTGTTGGTAGATTGCTTGTAGTGTGCTTGGGTAAGTATGCTTTATTGTGGTCGTTTTGTCGCAAATCGGCGATTTTTGCACCGATTTTGGGACGCAATGCTTACTAGTTTTGTATATAAATTATGTGATGGATTAATTTTGATATCTTGATGATTGTATGGCTTGTCCTACGACTTTTAGGATGCGTGAGTGCGGATTTTTGGGTAGTCGGGTTTTAGTTTCGCCGGGCGACCCAAATCGGCGTTTTTCGGCAGTTTTGCGATTTTCGCGTGTGTTCCGCGCACTTTGTGCACGTTGTACCTAGCTAGCGAACTTTAGTAGTTTCGTTGGGGTTTTGCGTCGTTCTTGATATGTAACCTTATATTTGGTACTGATGTAAATTCCAGGTTCGGTCGCGGAAACGTCAGACGCGGCGCGAAAGGGAAAGGCGGTGATTGGACACAGCTAGCCAGGGATTCCGGTGAGTAGATTTAACATCTACGGGGGACGATCGTTTGGATGGCGCAAGTCGCCCGATAGATTTAGTAAACTGGAAAATAGTAAATTGGATAATCACTTGTGACATTAGAATAATAATACTGGCATGATAATTGCTGCAATTAGATCAATATGTTATATCCATATACGCAAACTCAATTGTAGGACACATGCACCATTACCAGGTTTTATATGCAGCACGAGCACTATTCATGTTTACACACACACCATGGTAATTGCCATGCCACCACACTAGATAACCTTTAATTTAAACCTTTTACTAATTGATACTTAAATTGTGCTATTTCCTTAAAATGAAACCGTAGGATTGCTATTCATGTGCATGTACTTCATCATATTCATTGTTCATGCTTAATACATTAATCACACATCGCAACTTGATTATTGATATCATACGCATTCATTATCATTGATATATGCACTTATGAGGATTTCTTGAGATTTTATGATATTGCTGGATTTCGGGGGGAAAACCGCAAAATTTCTAAACTTATTATATTTTAAAATATGTAAAAATTGCGGTTTTCTAGTGATGTAAGTGTCGTCCACCATGAGTTTGCTGTGGATTTGGAAATCCGTGTCGAGGAGTGGAGGAACCGGCACGGGTACATGGTGGGCCCGGTAAGGTACCCCGGGGCAAGAGGAATGTGGTGATGACGTTGAGCCTGGCAGGGGACGGATTACCTACCGGTGACTGTTTGGGACGGCGGATATCCAGAGGATACCGACCGTGGCCGCTAGATGATGAGATATTGATATTTGAGATGGGTCATCCGGACGGCTGAGGCCAGAGATACATTTATGAGATTTGAGACAGCTTTTGGGTGTAGTTGCTGGACACCGATTTTTGTCGATTCATTGACATTATGCTGGCTTTCTAAAAGAGTTTCAAAAACAAAAAGAGAATAAATATTTCTTATATATACATATTGAGACCTCAGATATTCATGTTGCATACATATTAGCACACTGATATGATATACACACCTGCTAGTGCATCCAGTCATACCTGTATTTTAGATGCTAGGATGCTTGTGTGCATGCATACGATAGCCTTTGCAGATGTTATTTATTACTCACGAGTTGGCAACTCACCCCCGTTGTGCCACAGTCTTTTGCAGGTCCGCTCCGTCAGTTCAGTAGCGGCGGGCGCACTTGTTCTTTTGCCTGTTTTGCTTGGGCTCGAGATTTGCTCATAGGTGGGTTATGTTATTATTTTGTACCACCTTGTATATTCTTGTATCTAGTGTACTCCATCTACTGTTTCTACCAGATTATTGTATATTGACCTAGAGATGAGACTGTGAGGTTTGTGGATTTTATGTTGTATTTTGGGGTCGAGCTCACTTGAGCCGACATGCTACTTTTTTTCATGCTTCCTTATAATTATTATGCTTGTTGTCATTTACATTGCGTGGGATTTGTGACCGCCTTATGGCGAAGAGCTAGCTCCCGCTTGGGGATGCTTTTTTTTGTTGGATTCATGTATATATTTTGTTGTACCCATTTTGGGGGCCAGTATTTACAAAGGAGACTCTGCCGAAATTTTCGGGAAAAATTGGTATTGTTTTTAAAAAGGGTTTTACATGACTTATTTGATAAACTTGCTTCAAATGATTGGGTTTTCTTCACTCTTTTGCTTAATTGGTTTTGATTTCTGGGCTGTGGCTTACTTATTTTACGGACGTCTTTAGACGTTTCGTAAACTTAAGTGCCAGTCACGTTCCGTACCCTGCGGGTCGTGACAAAGTTGGTATCAAAGCGATAGGTTTTACCTTTGTGAGTGTAGGATGACCCTTGGTAGATGGAGTAAGTGACTTAAGCAGGGTAACGTAGCGTGCGTATGTCCGCGGCATACTTACGATACGGTACTCCGCCTAAGTGACTTTAGGATACTTGCTTGGAAATTTCCTTCTTCAATTCCGTGTATCCTATAATCCTATTGCACTGTCCTAACTATCCGTTTTCCTGTAACAGCCACTATGCCGCCGAAGGCTACGAGGGCACAGAGGGCTGCCGCCAGAGACGAGATTCGAGCTGGCTCGTCCGAGACTAGGACTGAGCAGGGTGGTATGCCTACGCTGCAGGGACAGACCGATCCACCTTCCCCAGGCCGTATGGATAGGCTCGAGACCGGTATGGAGGAGTTGCGACAGATGATGGGAGGCATGCAGGAGCTGCGTCAGATGGTAGGATCCCTAGTTGCAGCCAGTCGTACACCGAGGCCGGATGACGTACCTACTACATCACAGACGACCATGATACCTGCTCCTACTACTACCACCGTGGCCATTCCGGTTTCACTACAGGATTTCATGAGGCTGAGACCTCCAGTATTCACCGGCACCGAGGCAGCGGAGGACCCACAGACGTTCCTTGACAGTTTAGCCAGGATCTGCCGTTCGCTGAGATGTTCGGATGATCGATGGGTAGAGCTTGCGAGTTTCCGACTAGAGGGTCTCGCGCAGACATGGTGGGAGTCAGTCTTGAGAGGTCGAGCTGCAGATCTACCGCCTATGACTTGGGTCGAGTTTACAGCGGTCTTTCTAGCCCGTTTCCTTCCAGAGAGCGTTCGTGACCCCAGAGCTCGCAGCTTCGAGGCCTTAGTCAAGACACCTGGGATGACGGTGTCTGAGTATGATATCCAGTTTACACAGTTATCCCGATATGCTCAGTATTTGGTGGATACCGAAGAGAAGATGGTGAAGAGGTTCGTACAGGGACTTGATGCCCAGCTATATCTTGCCATTGGCGCCCAGCACTACGACACTTATTCAGCTTCTATGGATACGGCATTGCGGATGGAGGCACGCATATCACGGACTTCGGCCGTTTCTGGGCCGAAGAGGATGCGCACCGATGTACCGCCTCAGAGGCAGCGCGCCAGATTCTTTCCGAGAGATAGGCCTGGCAGAGGATTTGGGCGGGGACAGTTATATGGTTCTTATCCCCAGGGGCAGCAGCCGTCGCCAGGATGTTTTGGGTGCGGGAGTCTGCACCATCTTGTCAGAGACTGTCCAGTGAGATGACAGGGAGCAGCGACAGTTCCGCATGTGACCCTACCACCATCACGACCCCCTCCTCAGAGAGCCCTACTTCCTACCCCAGGCGATGCTCCTCGCCAGTTAGGTGCACCGAGAGGCCGTGTACGCGGCGGTCCTGTTCAGAGAGGACGAGGAGGCAGAGGCCGAGGTCGAGGTCAGCCCGCTATCGGTGGAGGACAGGCCCGAGTATTTGCTTTGACACCGCAGGATGCGCAGGCATCCAATGCCGTTGTGACAGGTACTTTGCCAGTTTGTTCTTTCGACGCACGGGTATTATTCGACGCAGGTTCCACACATTCGTACGTCTCTACACACTTTGCACCGATGTTGGGCCGTGAGTCGTCGTCGTTAGATCAGCCGCTTGTTGTTGTTACTCCGGTAGGCGAGTCGTTTGTCGCTCGGTTTGTATTTCGTTTGTGTTCCGTTCGTATCGGGGAGAGGGATTCATCAGTTGATTTGATACTCCTCGATATGTTGGACTTTGATGTGCTTCTGGGCATGGATTGGCTAGCCACTTGTTATGCTTCGGTGGACTGCCGTGAGAAGGCAGTCAGATTTAGCTTTCCGGGAGAGCCAGTCCTTCTTATTCAGGGAGACCGCAATGTCACCCTTCCCAGCTTAATTTCTTCTCTTCGCGCTGGTCAGCTCTTGCGGAAGGGATGTCAGGGATTCTTAGCGTTTGTTTGTGATACTCGAGCTGCAGAGGTTCCGTTGGACCGGGTCCCGGTAGTTTGTGAGTTCCCTGATGTTTTCCCTGATGAGCTACCTGGGCTACCGCCTGAGCGCGATGTTGAGTTCTGCATTGATTTGATTCCCGGTTCGGGGCCTATTTCTATACCGCCTTATCGGATGGCCCCGGCAGAGCTTCGAGAGCTGAAGGATCAGTTGCAGGAATTGTTGGATAAGGGGCTCATTCGACCTAGTGTTTCTCCGTGGGGTGCTCCGGTCCTGTTTGTCAAGAAGAAGGATGAAAGTTTGCGCTTATGTATCGACTACCGCCAGCTGAACAAAGTTACCGTTCAGAACAGATATCCGTTGCCGCGCATTGATGATTTGTTCGACCAGCTTCAGGGTGCGGGGTATTTTTCGAGGATCGACTTGCTATCAGGATACCATCAGCTGCGAGTTCGACAGGAGGATATACCGAGGACAGCTTTCCGCACGCGCTACGGCCACTACGAGTTTTTGGTGATGTCGTTCGGACTCACCAACGCCCCAGCAGCATTTATGGATTTGATGAACCGTACATTCAGGCTGTATCTTGACTTGTTCATCATCGTGTTTATCGACGATATCTTGGTGTACTCCCGGAGCAGAGAGGAGCACGAGCAGCACTTGCGGATTACGTTACAGACTCTGAGGGAGCACCAGCTGTCCGCGAAGTTCTCCAAGTGTGCATTCTGGCTGGACAGCGTCGGATTCTTGGGTTACGTGGTTACGAGAGACGGCATTTGTGTGGACCCGAAGAAGATTGAGGCTGTTCAGCAGTGGCCCCGACCTACATCGGTTACTGAGATCCGTAGTTTTCTAGGCTTGGCGGGCTACTACAGGCGTTTTGTTCAGGACTTCTCCCGTATAGTTGCACCGTTGACCAGTTTGACCCGGAAGGGAGTTCCTTTCGTCTGGACGGAGGAATGCGAGCGCAGTTTTCAGCAGCTGCGGACATGTTTGACTACGGCGCCGGTATTATCTTTGCCTTCGGGATCAGGCGGATTTGTTGTCTACTGTGATGCTTCGCGAGTGGGATTAGGATGCGTATTGATGCAGCATGGCCGGGTGATCGCTTATGCTTCTCGGCAGTTGAAGCAGCATGAACAGAACTACCCCACTCATGATTTGGAGATGGCTGCAGTGGTCTTTGCACTGAAGATTTGGCGACATTACCTTTACGGCGAGTCGTGTCAGATATTCACCGATCACAAGAGCTTAAAGTACATATTTCAGCAGCGAGACCTGAACCTCAGACAGCGTCGTTGGATGGAGTTGGTGAAAGACTACGACTGCGAGATCTTATATCACCCCGGCAAGGCAAATATGGTGGCAGATGCGTTGAGTAGGAGGCCCGGGGGTAGTCTATCCTTTTTGCGCGCAGTGCAGAGGCAGTCGTCAGCAGATTGGCAGATGTTATGCGACAGCCGAGTTGAGTTCGAGTTCACTCAGACAGGGGGACAGCTCGCGCATGTTCGTGCACGCCCACAGTTGCTTGACCGTATATATGAGGCACAGCGCAGTGACGACCGTTGCTCAGAGATCATGGCACAGGTGGGACAGGGCAGATTTTCCGAGTTCGTGGTTGACGATCAGGGGATTTTACGATATGGATCTAGACTGTGCGTACTAGATGCTGATGGATTGCGGCGCGACATTCTTGAGGAGGCACACCGATCAGTGTATAGTGTCCACCCCGGTTCCACCAAGATGTACCATGATATGAGAGAGACCTACTGGTGGGACGGGATGAAGAGGGACATTGCGGAGTTCGTTTCGAGATGCCTGACTTGTCAGCAAGTCAAGGCCGAGCACCAGAGGCCCGCAGGAGAGCTACAGCCGTTACCCATTCCAGAGCGGAAATGGGAGCAGATTTCGATGGATTTCGTTGTGGGTCTACCCAGGACCAGTCGAGGGTACGACTCCATCTGGGTGATCGTGGATAGATTGACGAAAGCGGCTCACTTCCTGCCAGTGAAGACGACTTTCAGCTTCGCTCAGTATGCTCAGCTCTATATTGACGAGATCGTGCGACTACATGGCGTACCGACTTGTATCGTGTCAGATCGAGGCACTCAGTTCACCAGCCGACTTTGGCAGAGACTTCAGGAGGCTTTGGGCACTCGTTTGAGCTTCAGCACAGCGATTCATCCGCAGACAGACGGACAGTCAGAGCGGACCATTCAGACTCTCGAGGACATGCTCAGAGCGTGCGTTTTAGACTTTGGTGGTAGCTGGGATCGTCATTTACCTCTAGTGGAGTTCTCCTACAACAACAGCTTCTAGGATACTATTCAGATGGCACCTTTCGAGGCATTGTATGGGAGGAGATGCAGATCGCCCGTTTGTTGGACAGAGCTCAGCGAGAGCAGCATTTTGGGGCCGCAGCTTGTTGAGGAGACGACAGCGAAGATACAGTTGATCCGAGACCGGATGAGAGCGGCTCAGAGCAGGCAGAAATCCTATGCAGACAGGCGCCGTCGCAGATTAGAGTTCGCAGTTGGCGACCATGTTTTTCTGAGGGTCTCTCCGATGAAGGGCGTGATGCGTTTTGGGCGAAAGGGGAAGCTTAGCCCTAGATTCGTAGGTCCCTTCGAGATCCTCGAGCGTGTCGGCGCAGTTGCATATCGTTTGGCTCTTCCTCCCAGCTTTCCCGATGTTCACCCCGTCTTCCATGTTTCGATGCTCCGCAAGTACCTTCACGACCCTTCGCATGCGATTCAACACCCGACAGTCCAGCTAGAGCGCGACCTTTCTTTTGCAGAGCAGCCGGTAGCCATCCTGGATCGGCAGGTGAAGAAGTTGAGGTCGAAGATTATACCAACCGTCAAGGTCCTTTGGCGTAGCCCGAGCAGCGAGGAGGTTACCTGGGAGACCGAGGGCGAGATGAGGAAGAAGTATCCCCATCTCTTTGAAGGTACGCGTAGCTATATTTTTTTAAATTCGGGGACCGAATTTATTTAAGGGGGGAAGATTGTAGCGTCTTGAAAAGTCGTTTTGGTGTTTTCCTGAAATTCGGTGAAAATTCGGTATTTTTCCGAAAACCGTCTTTCTCGATATTTTGCAGTTTAGGGCTAATTATACCTTAAATGGGAAGGTAATTACTTGTTTTTAGTAGCTAATGAGTTAATTATGAAATTTTGGTCATTTAAAAATTTTTCCCAATTTTTCAATTTTTTAATATTATTTTAAGCCGGTAAGAAAATACATTAAATAAGCGATAAATACAAATTTTTCCGGGCTGATTTTAATCTCTAAAATTATGATAATTATAATCTAGTGATAACATGAATTTTTAGTAATTTATTTTGATTTTGAACAAATTTTTATAAATTGAAACGAATTTATTGAATTTTGAGCTAAAACTTGCAATTTTTGAGTTGTAGGGGGCCTTTTTGCATAAAATTTCTTTTGTAAAACCCCTCTCTCTTTTTCCTCAGCCCTAGGACAGCCCCACCTTGTGTGAGACCAGAAAATTCTGATCTCTTTTCTTTAGTTGCTTTCTTGAGTGATTTAAGGGGTTTTTTGGATTTATTTTAATTAAAATGAATAAAGTAAGGTGCATTTGACTTTGTGGACTTGACCCATGACCTTCCCCACTTGCCCACACCCTCCCCCATTCCTCCTCTGGCCGAAAATCCTGCACACCCTCTTCTTCCTCTCTTTTCTTTTCATTTTCTTCAATTTCTTCAAGAAAATACATCAAAATCCATGATTTAATTCAAAAATCCAAACAAAATCCTTAAGCTATCATTATCCTTAGCCATTCTTGCTTGGATCTTGGTGTTGAGGCCATCATTTGGAGCAAAATTTTCTTGCTTGATCCATAGATCAAGTGGTATAATTTCTATCATGTTAAATTCTTTTGTTTAAGTTCTTATGTTAGATGGTTTAGTGTTAATTTAGTGTAGTTTAATCTAGTTTCTTAGGTTTTGCTTGAAAATTTTAGCTAGGGTTTTGTAGCTATAATATTTAATTAGATTGTTTTATAGTTAATCTAGTGGTTAATTAACTAATCCATATAGTTATCTTGTTGTTATAGTTTTCAACTTTGCTAAATTAGTTAATTTTAGAAGGGGGAAATTGTTGTTTTGAAATTTTCAAGAGAGGGTTTATGTTTAGTAGTGGTTTGTGAAACATGATTAGTGAGTGGATTAAGTTTTAGAGAACATTATTTAGTTGATTGAACCTAAATTGTTATCTAGTATTTTGTTAACCTAAATCTAAGAGGTGGACTTGCTAATTGGGTTTGAAATTAGTGTTAATTAAGTTTTCAAGTGTGGAAATTGATTGGATTTTGCTAGGTTATAAATTCTAGAATTAGTGGTTATGGAAAATAGGATTGGAATCATTACTTTTGTGTTGTAATTAGTATTGGTAGATTGCTTGTAGTGTGCTTGGGTAAGTATGCTTTATTGTGATCGTTTTGTCGCAAATCGGCGATTTTTGCACCGATTTTGGGACGCAATGCTTACTAGTTTTGTATATAAATTATGTGATGGATTAATTTTGATATCTTGATGATTGTATGGCTTGTCCTACGACTTTTAGGATGCGTGAGTGCGGATTTTTGGGTAGTCAGGTTTTAGTTTCGCCGGGCGACCCAAATCGGCGTTTTTCGGCAGTTTTGCGATTTTCGCGTGTGTTCCGCGCACTTTGTGCACGTTGTACCTAGCTAGCGAACTTTAGTAGTTTCGTTGGGGTTTTGCGTCGTTCTTGATATGTAACCTTATATTCGGTACTGATGTAAATTCCAGGTTCGGTCACGGAAACGTCAGACGCGGCGCGAAAGGGAAAGGCGGTGATTGGACACAGCTTGCCAGGGATTCCGGTGAGTAGATTTAACATCTACGGGGGACGATCGTTTGGATGGCGCAAGTCGCCCGATAGATTTAGTAAACTGGAAAATAGTAAATTGGATAATCACTTGTGACATTAGAATAATAATACTGGCATGATAATTGCTGCAATTAGATCAATATGTTATATCCATATACGCAAACTCAATTGTAGGACACATGCACCATTACCAGGTTTTATATGCAGCACGAGCACTATTCATGTTTACACACACACCCTGGTAATTGCCATGCCACCACACTAGATAACCTTTAATTTAAACCTTTTACTAATTGATACTTAAATTGTGCTATTTCCTTAAAATGAAACCGTAGGATTGCTATTCATGTGCATGTACTTCATCATATTCATTGTTCATGCTTAATACATTAATCACACATCGCAACTTGATTATTGATATCATACGCATTCATTATCATTGATATATGCACTTATGAGGATTTCTTGAGATTTTATGATATTGCTGGATTTCGGGGGAAAAACCGCAAAATTTCTAAACTTATTATATTTTAAAATATGTAAAAATTGCGGTTTTCTAGTGATGTAAGTGTCGTCCACCATGAGTTTGCTGTGGATTTGGAAATCCGTGTCGAGGAGTGGAGGAACCGGCACGGGTACATGGTGGGCCCGGTAAGGTACCCCGGGGCAAGAGGAATGTGGTGATGACGTTGAGCCTGGCAGGGGACGGATTACCTACCGGTGACTGTTTGGGACGGCGGATATCCAGAGGATACCGACCGTGGCCGCTAGATGATGAGATATTGATATTTGAGATGGGTCAGCCGGACGGCTGAGGCCAGAGATACATTTATGAGATTTGAGACAGCTTTTGGGTGTAGTTGCTGGACACCGATTTTTGTCGATTCATTGACATTATGCTGGCTTTCTAAAAGAGTTTCAAAAACAAAAAGAGAATAAATATTTCTTATATATACATATTGAGACCTCAGATATTCATGTTGCATACATATTAGCACACTGATATGATATACACACCTGCTAGTGCATCCAGTCATACCTGTATTTTAGATGCTAGGATGTTTGTGTGCATGCATACGATAGCCTTTGCAGATGTTATTTATTACTCACGAGTTGGCAACTCACCCCCGTTGTGCCACAGTCTTTTGCAGGTCCGCTCCGTCAGTTCAGTAGCGGCGGGCGCACTTGTTCTTTTGCCTGTTTTGCTTGGGCTCGAGATTTGCTCATAGGTGGGTTATGTTATTATTTTGTACCACCTTATATATTCTTGTATCTAGTGTACTCCATCTACTGTTTCTACCAGATTATTGTATATTGACCTAGAGATGAGACTGTGAGGTTTGTGGATTTTATGCTGTATTTTGGGGTCGAGCTCACTTGAGCCGACATGCTACTTTTTTTCATGCTTCCTTATGATTATTATGCTTGTTGTCATTTACATTGCGTGGGATTTGTGACCGCCTTATGGCGAAGAGCTAGCTCCCGCTTGGGGATGCTTTTTTTTGTTGGATTCATGTATATATTTTGTTATACCCATTTTGGGGGCCAGTATTTACAAAGGAGACTCTGCCGAAATTTTCGGGAAAAATTGGTATTGTTTTTAAAAAGGGTTTTACATGACTTATTTGATAAACTTGCTTCAAATGATTGGGTTTTCTTCACTCTTTTGCTTAATTGGTTTTGTTTTCTGGGCTTTGGCTTACTTATTTTACGGACGTCTTTAGACGTTTCGTAAACTTAAGTGCCAGTCACGTTCCGTACCCTGCGGGTCGTGACAATTACATTCACTGACGATCTCTCTAGGTTCGGGTATGTGTTCCTGATGAAACACAAATCAGAAATTTTTGAGAAATTTAGGGAATATAAACAAGAAGTTGAGAACCTAACCGGAAAAAGTATTAAAATCCTGCGATCTGATCGAGGAGGAGAATACTTAAGCAATGAATTCCTGGACTTCCTAAAAGAGAATGGGATTCTCTCTCAGCTGACTCCTCCATATACACCACAGCACAACGGTGTATCAGAATGGAGGAACCGCACCCTATTGGATATGGTGCGCTCTATGATGAGCACAGCTAAGTTACCTATTTCCTTCTGGGGATATGCACTGGAAACAGCTGCAGACCTATTGAATATGGTTCCCACCAAAACCGTGCCGACCACTCCATATGAGATATGGAAAGGAAAGAGACCATGTCTTAATTATGTTAAGATATGGGGTTGTCCGGCCTATGTAAAAACACAAAATCCGGACAAACTCGCGGCAAGGTCCATTCTGTGTAAGTTTATTGGATATCCCAAACATTCGCGAGGGTATATCTTCTACCACCCTGAGGAACAAAGAGTGTTTGTTTCTCGGCATGCCACCTTTTTAGAAAAGGAATTTCTTGAAAATGAGATTAGTGGTCATGAGGTAGAACTGGAAGAGGTTCCAGCTGTAGAAGCTACAACAGAAGATCTGGTGGAACCAGAGGATTCCATAGTTCCCAATGAACCCCAGCCACTCCGCCGATCTAGTAGGGTTTCTCGCCAACCTGAGAGATACTACGGTTTTCTCATGGACGGTGGGAGCGAGGATTGCATCATGGAGGATGATGACCCAACTAGCTTCGAGCAGGCCATCACGAGTGGGGACTCAGTGAAATGGCTGGATGCTATGCGGTCCGAGATGGAATCCATGTACACCAACAAAGTATGGACTTTGGACGTTGCTCCTGAAGGGGTAAAACCCATTGGGAGGAAGTGGATCTTCAAGAAGAAACTTGGTGTAGATGGGAAAGTGGAGACTTTCAAAGCTAGACTTGTAGCAAAGGGTTTTCGTCAAAGACCAGGTGTGGACTATGACGAGACCTTTTCTCCAGTGGCTATGCTTAAATCCATCCGGATCATGCTTGCCATCGCTGCTTATCATGATTACGAAATCTGGCAAATGGATGTTAAGACCGCCTTTCTAAATGGTGATTTAGAGGAGTGCGTGTACATGACTCAGCCAGAGGGCTTCGTAGACAGTGGGAGCAGCGGGAAGGTGTGCAAGCTGCTTAAATCCATTTTTGGATTAAAGCAAGTATCGCGGAGTTGGAACATCTGCTTTGACGTCGTTATCAAAGAGTTTGATTTCGTCAAAAACCCAGATGAACCTTGTATCTACAAGAAGGTGGCAGAGAGTAAGGTTGTCATCCTCGTATTGTACGTGGACGACATACTCTTGATAGGAAATGATATTCCTATGCTGCAATCGGTCAAGCTCTTCTTATCACAAAGATTCTCAATGAAAGATCTTGGTGATGCCTCCTGCATATTGGGAATTAGGATCTATAGAGATAGATCCAAACGGATTTTGGGATTGTCCCAATCCAGGTACATTGACACCATACTAAAGAGGTTTAGTATGGAAGAGTCCAAGCGTGGGAATTTGCCCACGATCTCTGGAGTCACTCTCTCCAAAGAGATGTCTCCCAAGACTGATTTGGAGAGAGCTCGCATGCAAGGGATATCCTATGCTTCGGCAGTAGGCTCTATCATGTATGCGATGCTATGTACCAGTCCCGATGTAGCATACTCACTATTTGTAGTGAGCAGGTATCAAGCTGATCCTGGAGAGAGTCACTGGACAGCTGTGAAGAGCATTCTTAAGTACTTACGAAGGACTAGAGATATGTTCTTGGTGTATGGTAACGGAGAGCTCCAAGTGGAGTCCTTTACCGATTCGAGCTTCCAGAGTGATAAGGACGACTCTAAGTCGCAGTCGGGCTTTGTCTTTACCCTTTACGGAGGGGCGGTTAGCTGGAAGAGTTCCAAGCAGGAAACCGTGGCAGACTCGACGATGGACGCTGAATACATCGCTGCCAACGATGCTACAAAAGAGGCTGTCTGGATCAAGAAGTTCATTACTGAACTTGGTGTGGTTCCATCCATTGAGCATCCAATACCTTTGTATTGCGATAACAATGGAGCAGTGGCTTTGGCCAAGGAACCCAGGTCCCATCAGCGATCCAGGCATATTCTGAGGCGGTATCACCTGATCCGGGAGATAGTTGATCGCCGGGAGATCGAGGTCAGGAGGATTGACACGAAGAACAACACGGCGGATCCACTCACGAAGGCCATTTCCCAGATACAGTTTGAGAGACTCTTCGGGATGCTCGGTATGCGATACTACAGCAGCTGGCCCTAGTGCAAGTGGGAGATTGTTAGTTGTATGTATGCCCTAGAGGCCAGTATTGTACAGATGATGTATATTATATTGGATGCTTGGACATATATAGAGATGACTTTCTTGCTCGATATGATAGTATGCTATCTGGTTGCTCTTTATCTTAACATGTATACTAGTCTCTTTATACTGTGTTATAGTTACATGTTGGTAAAGCCCTTAGGATGTGTACTTGACTACCTGGACTATGATGCAGATCATACTAGTGGGGACATGGTAGTCCATAAGTACATCCTTCAAGGTCCCTAGTCGTGGGTGTATCGAGACGGGGCATCGATATACCAGTGTAGACTAGCGTATACGCTTCTCGACCCATGAGATGGGCGATGGATGATCCCATATCCATTGGTGTTGGACATCAGAGATGGTGTACGGGTGCTCAGTGGAGACTGGGTACACTGGACGGACTCGCCGAGAACTCCCAGATGGTATTATACCTCACGTCAGATGGCAGTTCTCAGGTGACACTTGTACAGGTTAGTCTGTAGACCCGAGATCGTCATAGAGTCTTGTGTGATTCCCACTGTGCTTTGATCTCCACCTTACCACGTCCATGAGGGTGTGTAAAACGGTGGTCTTTGGGCACAGTCCCGAGTCACATGGAGGCAATGAGCGATAGGAGGGGTTTCGTCTCTCCCGGTATTGGGGGTTGATGTTGCGCAGTGCTCGATTGGCCGTAGCAGGGAAGTCCCTGGCCAGGGCTGATCAGAGATTTGCTGGTAAGTGTTACCAGTAGTTTCTCGACCCGTTATGAGCCTCACATCGGCACGACTTATCGGGTTATTGGGGTCTGACGTTTACCACCCCTAGACTTGATATGCGACATATCAGACGAAGAGACCGGACTGTACGGTAAGTGTTACTGGTTGGATTCACAGGAGTATGAGCGGGCTAGCTCGTCGATCTTCTGATCGCTCAATACCCGGATGGCCGTTACGTTTAGCAGACCGCTTGCGGCTTGTGGGTGCTTGATATGATCATCATCTGCTACCGGCGTATTGACGAGTCTTTAGAGTCCTACACAGAGGTTTCCTGGCTCAAGCGAAACGAAATAGGAGCGCATATGAGATATGTGCAGGACCGAGAATAATGCGTGTATGTGATACCGCATTTCATTCTCGCGATATATGTTTCGATTGGTTATATTCGATATGACCTAGTTATCGAATCATTGATTCGATAAATCGATACATTGAATACTAGTCGGTTATGTGCGACATGACCGGATCATTGAATCAAATGTTGATTTAATGATTTCATGTATAATTATATATTTGATATATTACTTTGCATTAACTAGTATTGGTTCACTTTATATGGATTTTCTCACTTGATGTGCAAATTGTATATGTGATATACTTTTGTGCACATAGATGTATCATGTTTGATGATACTTGATTATTTAGTTAAGTATATAGAATTAAACCATGGTTAATTTGATAATTAGGGTTTTGCATATTCATTTATTTATTTATTTCTTCATTTATTTATTTGAAAAAGGTTGAGATAAGAATGGTGGAGAAGTTTGTCTTTAGTTGAAGCTTCATGAAGCTTTGACTTCTTAACCATCCTTGTCCTCATGCTTAACCCTAACCTATCCAACTAACCATGGTCTATTCTCTACACTAAACTATGGTTTGTAAATGATAAGTATTGATTTTATTTTATCATTTACAATAAGACTTATCATATTCTTTCTTGATCTTCATCTTCTTCTTCAAGAAAAGCTCAAGGTCCATCAATGGCAACTTAAGCTAAAGTGAGATAAATCCAATTCTAAAGTGATCCCACCTCCTATTTCTTCCCCCTCTACCTCTTGCCAAGTTGTTTTGGGTGTTTTCTTCACAAGTTTCACAACTTTGTGAAGTCGGAGCTTGAACTTGTGATTCCTCGACGTAGATCGTCTTTGACACGAAGCCGACGACTTATTCCGCTCGCTTTCCCGATGAAACCGATGAACGAGTCCAAGATTGGAAAAGGACAGCGAAAGGAGCACTACGTGGAGCTAAGGAAGTGGATATCCGGATCTACAAAGGTTGTAGAATCTAACTTTTAGTTAAGTAGTTAACTAGATTATCTTTTCGCCTAAACATCTAGTCTAAGATCCGTAGTCTAGGGTTTCTCGGCACCATTTTTTTTAAATTGGCATGTTCGATGCCTTGTGAGACCTCACTAGAGTGCCTAGGAACCTTTCAGTTATTATATACAAAATGCAACCTGTAATATCATTTCTGTATATTTATTATCTAAAGAAGGTTATGAATTTGCATTTGTAAGTAATGTAGTGAACATTCACCTTATTCAAGTTTTGATTGGGTCAGGTACATTGAACAACGGTATATACGTATTAAACCAACTACAGATTTTCAATGTCCAGAATACACACAAAAGAAAGTCCCCAGAAATCAATAAAACTTTCTTATGGCATTGTAGACTGGGTCACATCAATGAGAGAAGGTTGACTAAGTTACATGCAGAAGGATATTTGGATCCATTCGAATATCAATCGTATGCAACTTGTCAATCCTGTCTCAAAGGAAAGATGACAAAGACTCCGTTCACTGGACACGGAGTAAGAGCGAGCGAGCTCTTGGGACTCGTACACAGCGACGTGTGCGGTCCAATGTCTACACATGCACGAAGTGGTTATTCTTACTTCATTACTTTTACGGATGACTTTTCAAGGTACGGTTATGTCTTCTTAATGAAACATAAATCCGAGGCTTTCGAAAAATTCCAGGAATATAAGAATTAAGTAGAAAAACAAACAGGCAAAAGTATCAAGGCGCTGAGATCTGATCGAGGTGGTGAATACTTGAGTGCCGAGTTCCTGGGTAACTTAAAAGAGAATGGAATTCTCTCTCAGCTTACTCCTCCATACACTCCGCAACATAACGGTGCATCGGAGAGACGGAACCGAACCCTATTGGATATGGTACGGTCCATGATGAGTAACGCTGAGTTGCCGCGGTCGTTTTGGGGATATGCGCTAGAATCAGCTGCATACCTTTTGAACCGAGTTCCAACTAAGACTGTGCCTACTACACCATATCATATGTGGTGTGGGAAGAGACCCTATATTAATCACATTAAGACATGGGGATGTCCAGCTTTTGTAAAAAAGCAGCATGCGGACAAGCTCGAGGCACGCTCAGTACAGTGCAAGTTTGTGGGATATCCAAAGAACTCCAAGGGATATTTCTTCTATTGCGAAGAGGAACAAAAGGTGTTTGTTTCTCGCCATGCCCACTTTCTAGAACACCAGTTCATAGAAAAAGAATTAAGTGGGAGCGCAATAGAACTGGAAGAAATTCCAGAACCACGAGCTATTACTGAAAGCTTAGTAGAACCAGAAGGTTCAAAAGATCAGGACTTTCCCACGCCACTCCGCAGGAGTAGTAGGCAGTCTTATCCGCCCGAGAGATACTACGGTTTTCTCATTGACGGGGATAGAGAAGATTGCATCATAGATTTTGATGAGCCTACTACCTTCCAGCAAGCCATTCAGAGCGTCGACTCGGTAAAATGGCTGGATGCAATGCTGACCGAAATGGAGTCCATGTACACCAACAAAGTATGGACGTTGGACATTGCTCCAGATAGGATAAAACCCGTAGGATGCAAGTGGATCTTCAAAAGGAAGATTGGTGTAGATGGACAGGTTGAGACCTATAAAGCTAGACTGGTAGCAAAGGGTTTTCGTCAGCGACCTGGTTTGGACTATGACGAAACCTTTTCTCCAGTAGCTATGCTGAAATCCATTCGGATCCTTCTTGCCATTGCTGCCTTCCACGATTATGAGATTTGGCAGATGGACGTAAAGACAGCTTTTCTAAATGGACATTTAGAGGAGTGTGTTTATATGGACCAGCCAGAAGGTTTCATTCAGAGTGGGAGTAGCGGAAAGGTGTGCAAGTTGCTTAAGTCCATTTATGGACTAAAGCAGGCATCGCAGAGTTGGAACATCTGTTTTGATGAGACGGTCAAGGAATTTGGCTTTATCAAAAATCCAGATGAACCATGCATCTATTGTAGATTTGTAGCGAGAACTGTAGTATTCCTCGTTTTATACGTCGATGACATTCTCTTAATAGGAAATGGCATTCCTATGTTATAATCTGTCAAGGGGTTCTTGTCACACAGGTTCTCCATAAAAGACCTGGGTGATGCCTCATACATTCTGGGTATCCGGATCTACCGTGACATATCCAAGAGGATATTAGGACTTTCACAGTCCAGGTACATCGACACCATACTGAAGAGATTCAGTATGGAAGATTCCAAGCGCGGAAATCTACCGGCTTGTCACGGGATCACCCTCTCCAAAGAGATGTTTCCCAAGATTGATTTGGAGAGGGATCGCATGTCTATTATACCCTACGCTTTTGCGGTAGGCTCTATAATGTATGCGATGTTGTGTACCAGACCGGACGTGGCTTATGCACTGAGTGTGGTAAGCAGGTATCAGTCAAACCCTAGGGAGAAACATTGGATAGCAGTAAAGAACATTCTCAAGTTCCTGAGAAGGACTAAAGAGATGTTCTTGGTGTATGGCGGAAAAGACCTCCAGATTGAGGCCTTTGCTGAATCCAGCTTCCAGAGTGACAAGGATGATTCCAAATCCATGTCGGGTTTTGTCTTTACCCTCAATGGAGGGGCGGTGTGTTGGAAGAGCTCGAAACAGGAAACCGTTGCTGACTCGACTATGGAAGCGGAATACATCGCTGCATATGATGCCGCAAAAGAAGCTGTCTGGATGAGGAAGTTCTTGAAATAACTTCAGGTGGTTCCGTCCATTGTTGACCCAATACCTCTGTATTGCGACAACAACGGGGCTATAGCTTTAGCGAAGGAACCCAGGTCCCATCAGAAATCCAGACACATCTTGAGGCGGTATCACCTGATCAGGGAGATCGTGGATCGCCAGGAGATCGAGGTTCGGAGGGTTGCTTCAGAAGATAACACAGCAGATCCATTCACCAAGGCCTTGCCCCAGACTCAGTTCGAGCGGCTGATCGAGATGATAGGTCTTCGATACGCCAGTACATGGCCTTAGTGCAAGTGGGAGATTGTTAGTGTATATGCCCTAGAGGCCATTACTGTATCATACTAGTTTGTATATTACTTGATGGAAGCTTGGGTTATTAACAGTTGTATATACAATCTTGCTCGAAATGGTAGTATGCTACTTGGTTTGTCTCTGCTTTAATATATGCATGTGTTTCTTTTAGCATATCGCTGATATACATATTAGTAGAGCCCTTAGGATCTTTGCTTGATTACCAGCGTGGTGATGGCGCTCACACTCGTGGGAGCTGGGTGATCTATAAGCACATCCTTATACAGGTCCCTAGTCGTTGGACTATAGAGACAGGGCATCGATACTCCGGAGTAGACTAGCGTATGCGCTTCTTATCCCAGCATGGGAGACGGTCTGTCCCACAGCCATCAGTACGTCGTACTTGAGATAGTATGCGTGGCTTGTTAGGTTACGAGTACACTGGACAGGACTCGTCGGGGACTGTTGGTTGGTATTATACCTATCGTCGGTTATCAGTTCCCAGGTGACATGAGTACAGCTTAGTCCGCTGACTTGACACTGTCACTTCGCCTCAAGTGTGTTCCCACTGCACTTTGATTACTACCCTACCACGGCTGAAAGGATTCGTGCAAACAGGTAGTTTTTGGGTGCAGTCCCGGAGCACTTGGAGGCAGTTGACATCGCGCTGTGTCTAGGAGAGCCATTACCCGAGTAGTCCCTGGCCAGGGCAAGCGGGATATACTGGTAGGTTTCCAGTGTTATCTCAGGGTGTTCTGGGCTACACTCTGACACGACTTGTACCGCTGTTAGGGGACTGACGTTCACCGCCCCCTAGGCCCGCCATGCGATATATCAGACGAACAGACCGGACTATACGGAGACTGTCACATACAGGCTCAGTAGGAGTTCAGATGGGGTTCACCTCGTCAGTCTTCTTATCGACATCTACCTGGGGACCGTTACGTACAGCTAGTGCCGCTTGCGGTCTGTGGTTAAACCCACTGCCAGCGTAGTGTCGAGTCCTTAGAGTCCCATACAGAGAGTGTAAGTGCACGGCGGCGCCCCGGCCGTCAATCCGACGGCCAAAAGCGGAAGCGGTGATAAACTTTAATTTTTGCGGACTTTGCAAACCGGCACCACCGCGCACTAAACACCCGGATCGAACCATTAAACTAGTTCTAGCTAACTACAAGATGGGAAGAGATATACCGAGTGATCCGAGTCCTCCGGTCTTCTCGTCGTCATCCCGATCTCTCGCGGAAACTCCGGTCGTCGCCTCCTCGCCGGAAGGGCACCACATCGCCTGCATCTTTTACGGGCTCCCGCCTCTATACCGAGGCAACTCGGGCGCGAAGTTGGCTGGCCGACGCGTCCAAAAAATGCTGTGGGGTAGTGTAGTAGCCATGTCTCTTTGGGGTTTATGAGGAGTTGCCATGATGGAGAAATTTGTGCACAAGGATTTTCAATTGATGCTTGCTGGAAAGGAGAAGTAGCCTGCAATATTGAGCTCGGCCAAATTTTGGAGCTCTCTGGAAAAAAATGAATGATTGATGAGCTCGGCCAAATAAAAACATCAGCACTCACTATGCACTCAATGCAACCAAATGTGTATATAAATTAATTCATCAATCCCACAAAAAACATTCCAGCACACTCAAATATAATTCATTCCTTACCAAGGAAATAAATCCACTATACAAATTAAAACCTCACTCCAACGGAAAAGTCCGGCCGGGAAAGAACAAAGGAAAACCGGCCGGAACGGAATGCAAACTGGCAACTCCAGAAAACTGGTCCCGTAATAAATTACAGGAAAACCCCGATACTGTGCATACACACCCGCATCTGTATTCCGTCCGGATACAAATGCAAAGAGACAAAATCTACACTATACTAAACTAGGATCCGGCTTAAACCAAAGCCGGCTAGTAATATCCGTTCGATCCTGATCCGTGCAATACCGCACGTATCTGACCGAACCCTGCCATATATCTATACGGCCACTAGTACAAACTGTCCGATCCTGATCCGTGCAATACCGCACGTATCTGATCGGACCCTGCCATATCTCCAAACGGCCTCTACAGCTTTTCGCCCGAAAGCTTGAGTAACTGAATGTGTGGTGGACTCTAAAGACTCGTCAATACTATGGCTGTGGATTTAACCACTAGCTCGTCAGAGGTATAAGCCAATACGTAACGGGCTACCAGCTATTGACCAAAAGGGACGTCGATGAGCGAACTCATCCTGACACCCCACTGAGCCTGTCAGTGACAATATCCGTACAGTCCTGTCCGTTCGTCTATGAGCATCGCATGTCGGGCCTAGGGGGTGGGTAAAAGTCAGACCCCCAAAAGCGGTACAAGTCGTGTCGGAGTGTAGCCCAGAACACCCTGAGATACTACTGGAATACCTACCAGTAAATCTCCTGCCTCGGCCAAGGACTTCGTGTAATGGCTCTCCTAGACACAGCGCGACCTCACCCCCAATACCGGGAGAGACGAACCCCCGAAGATCCGCTAACTGCCTCCATGTGGTTCGGGACTGTACCCAACTAAAACCTGTTTGCACGACTCCTTTGAGCCGTGGTAGGGTAGTAATCAAAGTACCGTGGGAACTCACACGAGACAAATGACGATCCCCAGGTCGATGAACTAACCTGTACACATGTCACCAGGGAACTGCTATCTGACGTCAGGTATAAGACCAACTAGCATGTTCCCGGCGAGTCCTGTTCGGTGTACTCATAACCCAATGAGCACCTGTATACATCTTAGGTGATCCAACTGACACCAGTGGCCTGTGAGACCGGCCACCGCCCCTCGTCGGGGTCTCGACTGTATACACTAGTCTACTCTGGAGAATCGATGCCCTGTCTCGAAACTCCCACGACTAGGGACCATTTAAGGATGTGCTTATAGACTACCAGCTCCCACTTATATGATCGCCCTCATACTGCTGGTGGTCAAGCAAGAATCCTAGGGGCTCATCAACGTGTAATAGCGACCTGTAAGGTCACCTGAAACAGTACACGATGATAAAGGTAAACCAGATAGCACACTATCATCTCGAGTAAGACTGTCGTACCGGGATAGGTCCTCCCTCAATCATTGCAATCACGTGCCTGTGATCCAATAATTGACTCTGAGGGCACTATCTCCAACAATCTCCCACTTGCACTCAAGGCTAATTATTGCGATGTCGCATACTCACAGCCCGTGTGATACCGAACACCCAACTCCTCTACTTGTCAGTCTCACAATGCCTGTTTGCGAAACTCTTGCGTTCGAGGAATAGCCTCAACGAGTGGATCCGCTCTGAAGTTTCTTTCTATGTCTCTCTCTATATCTCAAGTTCACGGAGAAAGCCATCTCCCGAAATGAGCAATACCTGTCTTAGACTGTCTGGATGTCTGATGGGACCTAGCTCATAAATGAACTCCAAATCCAAACTTCTTAGACTGTATCGTCAACTGAACTTAATCAGTATCCTGCGCCTTGCCACCCTCAGTATTTCCTTGGACCACCTGTCCAAAATACTGCCCCTCGTCAGAAGGAAAACTATAACTCTGACAACCTCCTTGTCGTCCATGTCACCTTGGAAGCCTGGAATGATAACTGTCTCCCAAATGAGGCTGTCGTTATCATATCCCTAGAACATCCACTTATGTTCTAAAACTGCTTCCGACTGTTTCTCCAGGATTGGATCAATGTCAACTTATTGCATCTAGTGCAAGAATAACATCTGGTGTGGTACTTGACATCTCATTATTGACTCAATTGCCTAAGCAAGTGATCTGCCAATCATGCACATCCCTCTCTACTTTAGTCTATAAGACACCTTTAGAGAGGGTGACTCCATTACCTGCAGGTACACTACCGTGCCAGGAGTCGTCCATTCTAAATACTCTTAGAATGCTATCAAAGTACCCTGATTGGGAAACCACCCAAATCTAGATCTAAAAACATAGATCTAGTAACCAGTATGTCTGATATAATGTCCAAGTCCCTTATGGAGAAAACACTGTGTGACGACCAAAGTATAACCGATCGTAGTATAGGAGTTTCTTTTCCTACTCTGTGTATGTCATCCAAATGCCAGGATATCACACCTTACTACCTTCTCAACAGATCCATCCCCTATTCTGATGAAGTCAAACCTACGACTGTCACATCAGAAATAGATGATCTATCTCCGCTACATCTGCTTTAGTCTATAAATAGACATAAGCCTGATGTCCACCAATGCTTCCGCTGCTCCCACTGACTACGACAACCCTCTGACAGAGTCATATAGACATGCACTTCTGAAGCTAGCTTAGAACGACGCTATACTCATCCTCCTGCCGGGTCTCGCAGCCTGGAACAACAACAATGGCAAGTGTGGGTAAACAAGAACTTCCTTGTCACCGTCCTTGAGGCTACCGGAGTACCTCTCGGGTACCTGAAGTTACCCAACTTATCTGCGGAGTGGCCAATGGAATGTCAAATCAGATTGAATCTTTAGGTTCCTTATCAAATCTTCAGTAATCGTTTGCGGTTCTGGAATCACTTCCAGTTCTACCATACTCCCACTGCTGTTTTTGAAAAAATCCATTTTTAATAAAACTGTGGCGAATCAAGAACAATATCACTATTGATCTTTCATATGGTAGAAAGTCAACCCTCGTCATAGCCTGGGTCAACCCACAAACAGCCATTACAGAAACGTGCCTTGAGTTATCCAGAGTCTGGTTTTAATCATAAGCCGGACAACTCCCCGTATCTTAACAATGTTAAGATATGAAGTGTACTATATCCAATATAGAACCAGAGGCACTGAATTAATTGAACAAGATTCAAATCATGCAGCTATCTCCAGTGCATGTCAACAAAATGGAGAGAGGCCGATCAGCGTTACTCAACTTAGGAATGCTTCCAATTATGAGTAACCTGAAAGAGAAGCAATTTCTCTTTATCATTACTATCAACTGAATACCATACATAAGTATCTACATCTTCGATCACTTTGAAGAATCCCGATACTTGCTATACCTGGTTCTCTACTCTATTCAAATACCTATAACTCCTCAAAACTTAGACCCTGTGTTTCTACGAAACACATGTCTAAGAACTAGAGAAGTTAAAAGTAAACAGAATATAGTATGAGGACCAACCCACCTGTCCTAATGGACACTGGACAACATACAATACTCTGTATAAGTCCGCTGAGTCTAACAACTCTTTCACTGTGTGTCGTAGGTTGAAAACTGTACTTATGGTTAAGAAGAATTACACCGCTGTTTAATGCTCCTTACCTAACCATCCACTGATATAGGTAAATGTCATCGACATAATATCAAAAGGTATATCTCACTCTATGAAAATAGACGTACAGATATATCAATTTGAAATTGGTGCACAACAGCGGATATTCAAAACCAAATATTTGCCGACCGGCAAACAGTCCAGATGATCTCCTCAAATATCACCGATTACAATGAATCCCGATATAATGAGGATGATCACCCAATTTCCCAATAATTTACTCCCACTCATCATCTGTAAAACCATACAGATGTGAGAATCATCCTGGTAAATATATACCCTGGAGTAAGTGTCTAATCGGGAAATCATTTTTCTTTTAACAGTACACAGTTGAACTGAAACATTGAAATGCTTCGATGGGGTATCCTGGTATTCCTAGTAATGCCTCTACCATTATCCAGATTCACAACTATAACCGTATAATTCTTTGCCACCTCTCCAAATCCCTTTATATGTCTTTAGTCATTACCTTCTGCACACCCATTTAGGCCAATTGGTTTTCTTCCTTCCCTGCCGTTCGGCACCAGCCTATGGCTTGGAAGAAGACTATCCAATAAGCATAATGGGTGTACTGTCCCAATCCTAGGAGCACTCGCAATGCGAGAGAAGGTGAAGATAAAAGACAACCGAATAAACCTTATTCCTATTTCTCCTGAACCAGAATCCATCCCCGAACTGGAACAAGTTCCTTTCGAGTTCGTATATAACCATACGATGGAGTATCCAATAAACTGTGGATCTTCATAGTGATACGGAGTGTCTTGGAGAAATACAAAGGTGATTTAGGATTGGCGAAGAAATACTTGGTTTGGTCGTGAATATCAGTCGCAATTTACTTTGCCCTCTTACTAATCCCTTGCTTTGTCTTAATCTTAATACCTTCTGCACACCATCGTTATGCTAATTGGTTTTCTTCATTCCCCACTGTTCGGCACCAGCCTAAGGTTTGGAAGAAGACTATCCAATTTGCGTAATAGGTGTACTATCTCCTAAGCTAAGGAGTACTCGTAACTTGAGAGAAGGTAAAAGGGAAAAGACAACTGAATAATCCTATCCGTTTTCTCCAGAACCGGAAACCATCCTCGAATTCCTTCGAGTTCGTATATAACCATACGATGGTTTTGTCCAATGGAAGTGGACGTTCGTAGTAATACGGGGTGTCCTGGAGAAAAAGGTAAAAGTAGGAGTGGCAATGAGGTCTGCAACTCTGACAATCCAAAAGCCAGTGTTAAGAAGGTTCGGTCAACTTGGTCACTGAGTCATAGTCTAGGGTCGGGTCAATGGTCGCTGCCAGAGAGAGAGAGAGAAAAGAAACACTCAGCGTGCACTCTAACCTAGATCAGAATGGTTATCACTTTATCTAATCTGGAAACCTCCCACTGTACCTCAAATTCTCCTCCAAACCTGAAAGAAGAATTAGTCGGGGTCACCCGAGGAGTAAACTAACTCATCAGTGGGAATCGGGATCCAACTATCATTGCATGATAACGTGACGGAATCCGCTCACGCTATCACACTCCAGAAGGTATGCGCATATCTGGCAAGTTTCAGTTCTTTTGAAACTCCCGATGTGGATTTTTACCCCATGCTCTTATGACCCTGACTTTGGCCAACAAATCATAAGTCACATGTCAAGTTCTGCCCGTCATTCTCCAGGTTAATTTGAGCCCACCCGTACAAGCCCTTGACTTTGGCCAACAAGGCTATACGACTGCCCCAAACCAACGCATCTATCTATGCTGCATATGAATAACCAACAGCTACCAAACACTGTGCCTTGACTTTGGCCAACAAACACAGCTTGAATACTATTGACTACCCATATGAAACGACGGAGGGCTACGAATGGTTTCTGGCGAAAACCTTTAACGTAATGAACTTGATATCGTTGAAGGAACGGATAGCTTTATAGAAAATATAGTGACGAAAACCTTTACTAAAGAGGTCACTCCCGATGAAGGGATCTCGGCTCTTTCCCCGTAGAATGGGGTGCAGGATATTCCAAATTAATACCGCGATGCAAAGCAAAAGTAATCGGCTATAGTGAAGTTAATGCGCTGACGCAAACTTCTGTCCAAGGGGTCACTCCCGGTGAAGGGATCTCGGCCCTTGCCTCGTCGACTGAGGAGCAGGATAGTCCAAATGAATACCACGATGCAAAACAAAAGTGAACGTCCTTGCAATAACAGCTTTTTGAAAAGTGTTCCAACAACATCAGATTAGGTTTGTTTAACTTGCATTGATCCGAATCAATGCAGTCCCATCAATTGATCACACCACAAAGAACGAAAATATACTAACGTACGTATATGCCATCCGCATTCGCCACTGGGTCCCGTCATCACCCGTTAGGTTAGCTAACTAACGGCAGAGCGGGGACTGGACTAGCGCGGATGAAAAACATATACAACATCTACTAATATATATACCGATATATAGTATTTCGCTCAAGGCGTGAATAAAATGCAACATCACAGAAATGTACAGCATCACAGAACAATACAGATATCTGGGATCCCCGGGTTTCACAGAGCCACTTCTGAAACCCGACGTTCCCCTGGTCGTGTGGATAGCCTGTGCAATGAAATCCTAGACCCCTACGGGCGCGGCAAGTCATCCGCCAAAACCTGAAGCGAGGCAGCCCCCTTCAGCGCCGTGAATGGACCACCCAGCACTTCACGGAATCCGGTAACTTAGGCACCCCTCCTGGGTCAACCTGTACCCCCTACGAGTGCGGCGAATAGCCCGCCAATTCCAGACTGAAGCCCCTTCCGTCTCAATGCCCTGAGATGCTGGCTTGTTGCCCTCCAGAACCCGGCTATCCGTGCACCCCTCTGCGGGGTAATCCTAGTACAGAAAGTAAAATATACATACAACGGGTACATCGACCGCAACCAGGTCGTGCCCCAAAAGAATAATACAAACAGGCAGTGACGGCAGTCCACATGCCGGACGCTCGCCCCGCAATATCAAATGTACATAATACAACAACACTGTACTAGCATTGCATCCAGGCTATCCCCACGACCGATCCGCAACATCACAGCAAAAACACAGAACATCAACGTGAAAATCACGTTCGCAAATCCGTCTAACCGGGCTATAGCAGTTAGACCGGATTTACCAATCGAGTGACATTCACGGTCGCAGATATAATGTAAATACTGTGAAAAAATGTGTTTAAAATATCCGATCGATCAAAAATTAACAAGTGGGCCCCCAAGCAATACTGTAGCACTCACAGAAAATCTGGGCCCAATTTTAATATTCCAAAACCCCTAAAATTAACCCAGAAGCCCACTGGAAAAACCTGGCCCATTGATCCTTTCATGTTGCGGCGGAACCGCGGCCCAAAGGGGGTATTGGCCGCGGTTCCGCGCTCTCGATGAAAGATCAATGACTCGGATTTCTGCAGTAGTCTTAGGTTTTCAAGTACATCACATTTTTGCAACCTGAAAAATTTTTGGGCTTAAAAAATTTTCAACAGAAAACTGATGTTAACAAAATACGAGTTTTGGAACATTTGATCGATCGGAAATGCAAAACACATCAAACGAAGCTAGACGAAGTTAATGGCGAGTCTCTGATACCACTGTAAGTGCACGGCGGCGCCCCGGCCGTCAATCCGACGGCCAAATGCGGAAGCGGTGATAAACTTTAATTTTTGCGGACATTGCAAACCGGCACCACCGCGCACTAAGCACCCGGATCGAACCATTAAACTAGTTCTGCCTAACTACAAGATTGGAAGAGATATACCGAGTGATCCGAGTCCTCCGGTCTTCTCGTCGTCATCCCGATCTCTCGCGGAAACTCCGGTCGTCGACTCCTCGCCGGAAGGGCACCACATCGCCTGCATCTTTTACGGGCTCCCGCCTCTATACCGAGGCAACTCGGGCGCGAAGTTGGCTGGCCGACGCGTCCAAGAAATGCTGTGGAGTAGTGTAGTAGCCATGTCTCTTTGGGGTTTATGAGGAGTTGCCATGATGGAGAAATTTGTGCACAAGGATTTTCAATTGATGCTTGCTGGAAAGGAGAAGTAGCCTGTAATATTGAGCTCGGCCAAATTTTGGAGCTCTCTGGAAAAAAATGAATGATTGATGAGCTCGGCCAAATAAAAACATCAGCACTCACTATGCACTCAATGCAACCAAATGTGTATATAAATTAATTCATCAATCCCACAAAAAACATTCCAGCACACTCATATATAATTCATTCCTTACCAAGGAAATAAATCCACTATACAAATTAAAACCTCACTCCAACGGAAAAGTCCGGCCGGGAAAGAACAAAGGAAAACCGGCCGGAACGGAATGCAAACTGGCAACTTCAGAAAACTGGTCCCGTAATAAATTACAGGAAAACCCCGATACTGTGCATACACACCCGCATCTGTATTCCGTCCGGATACAAATGCAAAGAGACAAAATCTACACTGTACTAAACTAGGATCCGGTTTAAACCAAAGCCGGCTAGTAATATCCGTTCGATCCTGATCCGTGCAATACCGCACGTATCTGACCGAACCCTGCCATATATCTATACGGCCACTAGTACAAATTGTCCGATCCTGATCCGTGCAATACCGCACGTATCTGATCGGACCCTGCCATATCTATATACGGCCTCTACAGCTTTTCGCCCGAAAGCTTGAGTAACTGAATGTGTGGTGGACTCTAAAGACTCGTCAATACTATGGCTGTAGATTTAACCATTAGCTCGTCAGAGGTATAAGCCAATACGTAACGGGCTACCAGCTATTGACCAAAAGGGACATCGATGAGCGAACTCATCCTGACACCCCACTGAGCCTGTCAGCGACAATATCCGTACAGTCCGGTCCGTTAGTTTATGAGCATCGCATGTCGGGCCTAGGGGGTGGGTAAAAGTCAGACCCCCAAAAGCGGTACAAGTCGTGTCGGAGTGTAGCCCAGAACACCTGAGATACTACTGGAATACCTACCAGTAAATCTCCTGCCTTGGCCCAGGACTTCGTGTAATGGCTCTCCTAGACACAGCGCGACCTCACCCCCAATACCGGGAGAGACGAACCCCCGAAGATCCGCTCACTGCCTCTATGTGGCTCGGGACTGTACCCAACTAAAACTTGTTTGCACGACTCCTTTGAGCCGTGGTAGGGTAGTAATCAAAGTACAGTGGGAACTCACACGAGACAAATGACGATCCCCAGGTCGATGAACTAACATGTACACATGTCACCAGGGAACTGCTATCTGACGTCAGGTATAAGACCAACTAGCATGTTCCCGGCGAGTCCTGTCCGGTGTACTCATAACCCAATGAGCACCTGTATACATCTTAGGTGATCCAACTGACACCAGTGGCCTGTGAGACCGGCCACCGCCCCTCGTCGGGGTCTCGACTGTATACACTAGTCTACTCTGGAGAATCGATGCCCTGTCTCGAAACTCCCACGACTAGGGACCATTTAAGGATGTGCTTATAGACTACCAGCTCCCACTTATATGATCGCCCTCATACTGCTGGTGGTCAAGCAAGAATCCTAGGGGCTCTATCAACGTGTAATAGCGACCTGTAAGGTCACCTGAAACAGTACACGATGATAAAGGTAAACCAGATAGCACACTATCATCTTGAGTAAGACTGTCGTACCGGGATAGGTCCTCCCTCAATCATTGCAATCATGTGCCTGTGATCCAATAATTGACTCTGAGGGCACTATCTCCAACAGAGAGCTATTCGCCTTTAGGCAAAATGAGTAGAGGTCGCATGGTTTTGCGACAGGGTTCGTTCACATCCGCGGACTTATGCACGTTTGCTGTCCGGACAGCTTATACTAGAGGGCTTTGGTTTAAGCCAGATCCTAGTATAGATTTGGTATCGGTTTTATCTCATTGTATTCATGTTCCTCGGATCACGAATACAGGTGCGTATGCACAGTTGCTTGAGACAGAGGGAGAGGACATTGATTAGGGTTAATGACTATTGTTATTTTATTAACCCTAATGCTTATGTGTGTATTATGGTTAATTGATATTAGTTTAAATAATTGTGCATGGTTATGGTTGTTGACCATTTGACCTCCTTGACTTGTTGATCTAGGTTGACACTTTGACCATCATCATTTCATTTGGAAGATGCTCTTTGATCCTTGCAAATTGCATTAAAAATGAAATGATAATGGTCATGTCTTGATTAACCATGACAATTATCTAACTAATTATCTAATTACAATAATTCACACATATATGAGAGAATGCTTCATATTTTCTCTCATTCTATATTTTACTTTCTCTCTCTTGTTCTTCCTCTCCCTCAAGCTCTCCTCTCTCATGTGTAGAGAAACACTTGAGCTTTTGAGAAAAACCCTTTCTTGATAATCTCTACTCTCATCTAGGGTTCTAGAATTAGCACTTCTTGCACCCTAGTTACTTCTAGCTTGGAGTTGAAGCCAAAGGTTGAGCCTTTCGGGTGGATCTTTCTTCGACGTGAGAAGACGACAAAGGTGACCTCTTTCCAGTACTCCAAGGAGGAAGGAGAGAAGTACATAAAGCCCTAGGTATAACCTTTCGAACACTTAGCTAGTTTCTAGTTAGCTTTAGCTTGTTTTTATTTAGCAAAGATCCTTCTTTGTCTATTCCATGTTGCCTAAGTTGATAAAAATTTGATTTTTATTCCGTTTTCCGCCTCCCCCCAAGTACCGGGGTGGGCAACATGGACTAACACTACACATGTCACCAGGTAACTGCTATCTGACGTCAGGTATAATACTAACTAGCATGTTCCCGGCGAGTCCTGTCCGGTGTACTCATAACCCAATGAGCACTTGTATACATCTTAGTGTAGGGTTCCTAGGCACTCTAATGAGGTCTCACAAGGCATCAACCATGCCAATTTCAAATTTTACGGGTGCCGAGAAACCCTAATACGGATCGTTAACTAGATGTCTAGGCGAAAGATGCAACTAGTAAACTACTTTACTAAGAGAACGGAAATACAACCTTTGTAGATCCGGTTCTCCACCTCCATGACTCCGCGATGAAGTTTCCTCGCTGTACAAATCGGATCTTGGGCTCTAGCGTCGGCTTCATCGGAGAAAAAGCGGGCTAGGTCATCGACGACGATGCCGAAGATGATCTACGTCGAGGCATCACTAGATCAAGCTCCAACTTCACCAAGTCAAGAAAACTTGTGAAGGAAACACCCTATACTACTTGGCAAGAGGTAGCGGATGAAGAAATAGGAGGTGGGTTCACTTTAGAATTGGATTTCTCACTCTTTTCATCAAGTTGCCATTGATGAGGCAAGCTTTTTCTTCAAGAAGAAGATGAAGAAGAAGAAGATCATATTATGATAAGTTATTAAAATGAAAAGGAAAATCAATACTTATCATAATACTAACCTTAGTTTAGTGTAGAGAATAGACCATGGTTAGATATGATGGTTAGGATTAAGCAAGAGACAAGAATGGTGGACTAGGTCAAAGATTCATGAAGCTTCAACTAAACTACAAATGAATCCACCATTCTTTCTCTTTATGCTTATCATTTTAAAAATGAATAACTAAATAAGATAAATGAAAAAGAAAACAAAACCCTAACCATTCATATAACCATGGTTTAGTCTTTACACAAACCCAAGTAAGCATGCATCATCAAACATGATACAAACTTGTGTACAAATGTATATCACATATACAATGTGCACAAAAAGTGAGAAAATCCATTTAAAATGAACCAATACTAGTTAATGCAAAGTAATATATCAAATATATAATTATGCATTAAATCATTAAATCAACACTTGATTTAACGATCCGGTCATATCGCATATAACCGACTAATATACAATGTATCGGCTTATCGAATCATTCCTCGATTCGATAACTAGGTTATATCGCATACAACCATTCGATACAATCATCACGGGAATAGAATACGGTATCACATACAGGCATTATTCTCCATCCCTCACATATCTCATATGCGCTCCTATTTCGTTTCGCTTGAGCCAGGAAACCTCTGTGTAGGACTCTAAAGACTCGTCAATACGCTGGCAGCAGGTGATGCTCATATCAAACATCCACAAGCCGCAAGCGGTCTGCTAAATGTAATGGCCACTCGGGTATTGAGCGATCAGAAGATCGACGAGCAAGCCCGCTCACACTCCAGTGAATCCAACCAGTAACACTACCGTACAGTCCGGTCTGATCGTCTGATATGTCGCATATCTCGCCTAGGGGTGGTAAACGTCAGACCCCAATAGCTCGATAAGTCGTGTCGATATGAGGTCTATAACAGTTCGAGAAACTACTGGTAACACTTACCAGTATATCTCAGCAACCCTGGCCAGGGATTTCCGGTTATAGCCAATCGAACACAGCGCAACATCAACTCCCTATACCGAGAGAGACGAATCCCCTCCTATCGCTCATTGCCTCCATGTGACTCGGGACTGTACCCAAAAACCACCGTTTTGCACGCCCTCTTGGACGTGGTAAGATGGAAATCAAAGCACAGTGGGAACCACACAAGACTCTATGAAGATCTCGGGTCAACAGATACTCTGTACCAGTGTCACCAGAGAACTGCCATCTGACGTAAGGTATAATACCATCTGGGAGTTCTCGGCGAGTCCGTCCAGTGTACCCAGTCTCCACCGAGCACCCGTATATCATCTCTGATGTCAAACACCAATGGATATTGTTAGTTATGTATATGCCCTAGAGGCCATTGTTGTACATATGATGTATATTATAATGGATGCTTGGATATATATAGAGATGACTTTCTTGCTCGTCATGATAGTATGCTATTTGGTTTCACTTTATCTTAACATGTTGACTTGTATTGGTTTACTGTTTTACTCTCACATGTTGATAAAGCCCTTAAGATCTGTACTCGACTACTGGGACTATGATGAGATCATACTAGTGGGGCCACGGTAGTCGATGAGTACATCCTATAACTGTTCCTAGTCGAGGGTATATCGAGACAGGGCATCGATACACCAGAGTAGACTAGCGTATACGCATCTTGACCCATATGATGGGTCATGGATGATCCCATATCCATCAGTGTTTGACATCAGAGATGGTGTACGGGTGCTCAGTGGAGACTGGGTATACTGGACGGACTCGCCGAGAACTCCCAGATGGTGATATACCACACGTCAGATTGCAGTTCTCCGGTGACACTGGTACAGGGTAGTTTGTAGACCCGAGATCGTCATAGAGTCTTGTGTGATTCCCACTGTGCTTTGATTTCCACCTTACCACGTCCAAGAGGGCGTGCAAAACGGTGGCTTTTGGGTACAGTCCCGAATCACATGGAGGCAATGAGCGATAGGAGGGGATTCGTCTCTCCCGGTATAGGGAGTTGATGTTGTGCTGTGTTCGATTGGCTATAACTGGAAGTCCCTGGCAAGGGCTGATATAGAGATTTACTGGTAAGTGTTACTAGTAGTTTCTCGACCCGTTATGAGCCACACATCGACACGACTTAACGGTTACTGGGGTCTGACGTATACCACCCCTAGACTTGATATGCGACATATCAGACGAGCAGACCGGACTGTACGGGAGTGTCACTGATTGGATTCACAGGAGAACGCACAGGCTAGCTTGTTGATCTTCTGATCGCTTAATACCTGGGTGGCTGTTACGTTTAGCTGACCGCTTGCAGCTTGTGGGTGTTTGATATGATCATCACCTGCTACCGGCGTATTGACGATTCTTTAGAGTCCTACACAGAGGTTTCTTTGCTCAGGCGAAACGGAGTAGAGGCACATATGTGATATGTGCAGGACCGAGAATAATGCGATATGAGATACCGTATAATATTCTCACGATATTTAGTTATGAACCGGGTCATCGGATCAAGTGTTGATTCGATGAATCGGTACATGATATATTAGTCGGTAATATTCGATATAGCCGGATCATCGGATCAAGTGTTGATTCGATGATTTAATGTATAATAATATATATGATATATTATTACATTATCTAATATTGGCTCGCTTTATTATTTCATTTTCTCAATGGATGATACATTGATATATATGCGATATATGTTAATTGTATTATTTTCTTTTGTTGCAAATATATAATATATATGTGATATATATTATTGTGACATGATATGATTAATTGTTAAACATGTTTAAGGATGATTAATTGAGGTTAGGGTTTGATTAGGGTTAGTTGCTTCATGCACCTTCTAGAAGCAACTTCTTTTGTCATGGTTAAGATATTTGTTGATGACACATTTTAACCCAACCAAACCCTAACTCTAGTTTATTCTCTACACATTATTAGCCACTCATCCTTGACCATGGTTTATAATCAATCATATACTCTTTCTTTCTATTCATCACAAAAGAAAATAATCTCATTATCTTTTCCATTATCTTCTTCTTCTCTCTTGAAGAAAGCTTACTTGATTTTCTTTATGTGATGAAATAATATGAGAAAATGATTTAAAAAGAAAGCAAAAATACTACTCTCTCATCCTCATCTCATCTAGCCCATGAGATTAGTGTGTTCATCTCTTTAGAGTGAGAAAGCTTGAGTCTTTGCAACTTCGAGGTAGATCATCGGAGATTTGGAATACTTCAAGCTAGCATGGATCGTTCGATTCGTGGAGCCTCTCATAAGTCCGGGAGATCGTGGATCGCGGCAAAGGGACTTCTACTCGGAGCTTGTGAAGTGAAGGAGCGGACTACAAAGGTTGTAATCCCTCACACTTAGATAAAAAGTTATCATCTTGCATGTTTAACCCTAATAATCTAGCAAAGATCCCGGTTTTGGGTTGTTCGGTACGTCTAAATTTTTATCCGGGCATGTTTGATGCCTTATGAACCTTCACAAGAGTGCCTAGGAACCCTACAGATATGGGATCATCCATCGCCCATCTGTATGGGTCGAGAAGGTATACGCTAGTCTACTCTGGTATATCGATGCCCCGTCTCGATACACCCACGACTAGGGACCTTGAAGGATGTACTTATGGAGTACCATGTTCCCACTAGTATGATCCGCATCATAGTCCAAATAGTCAAGTACACATCCTAAGGGCTTTACCAACATGTATCAGAGAGACAATCAGTGTACACGTTAAGGTAAAGATCAACCAGATAGCATACTATCATGTCGAGCAAGAAAGTCCTCCCTATATATGTCCAAGCATCCACTACAATATACATCCAATGTACAGTAATGGCCTCTAGGGCATACATATAACTAACAATCTCCCACTTGCACTAGGGCCATCGGATAGCAGTGGTTGTAGTATCTCATACTCAACCATCCCATAAAAGTCTCTCTCTGGGAAAAGGCCTATGTGAGTGGATCCGCCGTGTTGTCCTCTGAGTCTGTTCTCCTAATCTTGATCACCCTGGAGATCAAACATCTCCATGATCAGGTGATACTGCCATAGATTATGTCTGGATCACTGATGGGACCGGGGTTCCTTGGCATAAGCCACAACCCCATTGTCTCACAATGGTAGGAACGTAGTTCATCTCATGAACCAATTTACACCCAGACTGCCTCTTTGGTAGCATCTTAAGTAGCGATGTATCCAGCCTTTATCGTCTAGTATGCCACGGTAACTAGCTTGGAACTTTTCTAACATACCGTCCCTCCACCGAGGGTAAAGACAATGCCTGTGACTGACATTCTGTCGTCTTTATCACTCTGGAACCATTCCAGTGGTTCTCCCCAGGGTCGATTGATACCTTCTCACTACAACTAGTGAGAATCCTAACATCCATTTAGATCTATCTCATAGATCCAAAACCCAGGATTTAGGAGGTATCACTTTGATCCTATATGGAGAATTATTGTGATAAGCGGAGATTGATCGAGCGTAGTATAGGAAACTCCTTCCCTATCAAGAGTATGGCATCCACGTACTCTACGAGGATCATCACCATACTCCCTACTACCTTTTTGTATATACAAGGTTCATCTACCATTTTGATGATGTCAAACTGTTTGACTAACACATCAAAACAGATATTCCAACTCCGCGATGTCTGCTTTATCCTATAAAGCATCTTGAACACGTTTCCGCTGCTCCCACTGTCTACGAAGCCCTCTGGCTATGTACTTATAGACGTTCTCTTCTAAAACATCATTTAGAAAAGCGGTAATGGCACCCAACCGCCAGATATCGTAGTCATGGTACGTAGCCGTGGCAAGTAGGATCCGGATGGACTTAAGCATAGCTACTTGAAAAGATTTCATCATTTTCCACGCCTGGTCGATAACGAAAAGCTTTAACAAGTCTAGCTTTGAAAGTCTTAACTTTTCCATCTACACCAAGTAATCTTCTCAAGATATACTTGCTCCTGATGGGGATTTAACCCTTCAGATATAGCAACCAAAGTCCATACTTTGTTGGTGTACATGGATTCCATCTCAGATCGCTAAGCATCCATCCATTCTTACAGAGTCCCACTCCTAATGGCCAGCTCGAAACTAGTTGGGTCATCATCTTATGATGCAATCCTCGCTCCCACTGTCATAGAGAAACCGAAGTATCTCTCAGGTGGGTGAGGAACCCTACTAGATCGGCGGAGAGCCAGAGGTTCGTTGGAATCTACTGAATCCTTTGGTTCTGCCAAATCATCTGCTGTAGTTTGCATAGCTGGAACCTTTCCAGTCCTACATAACAGACCTTGCCTCGAGCTTGTCCGGATTTTGTTTTTAGACATAAGCCGGACAACCCCAAATCTTAACTAGCTTAAAACATGGGCTCTTCCCTTTCCATATCACATATGAAATGGTAGGCAACTGATTTGACTGGAACCCTATTCAATAGGTATGCAGCTTCTCAAGTGCATAACTCCCAAAAGGAAATAGGTAACTCAGTAGTACTCATCATAGAGGACACCATATCAAATAGGGTGTATCTGCTCCACCCCTATATACCATCGTGCAATGGTGTATACGGAGGAGTAATGCTGAGAGAGAATCTTATTCTCCTTTAGAATAATCTAGGAATTCAGTGCTCAAGTATTCTCCTCCTCGATCACATCAAAGGACATAATACTTATGCCCGTATTTTGGTTCTCTACTTCTCGCTTATATTCTGTGAATATCTCAAAAGGTTCAGACTTGTGTTTCAACAGGAACATATGTCTGAATCTTGAGAGATTATCAGAGAACGTAATGAAGTACAAAGAACCATTCTTGGCATGTGTAGACAGGGGACCTACATACATCAACATGTATCATCCCAAGAGTTCATTAACTCTTTCTCTGTTTCCAATAAACGGAGCTATGGTCATCTTATCTCTGTGACATGACTGGCGAGTTTCACAAGATGTAAATTCAAACTGATTTAAATATGCATCTAAATGTAACTTCAGCTAGTCGGGTCGCATTGATATGACCTAGTCTACAGTACCTCAAGAAGGATTCGTTCATTTCTGAACTCTTCCTCTTGTGTGTGTTCCGTATACTAAAGAACTGTAGTTTGATTTAGAACATCAATGTTTTTAGATAACGTGCCTGAACCGATCAACTTTTGATATCGGAAATGTTCAAAACATTATCCAACAATACAAAATTTTATCATTTCTTTACTTATAAAGAGATAGATATGATTTTGTATATCAGGTTCGGTATCTAATAACATTCATTCAGAATCAATGTATTCGTAATACAGGGTGACAGTGACCAACAGACTTGGCTGCAACACTTGCCCCGTTTTCTGTCTCATGAAACTTATCACCCGTTCTCAGTTCTCTACCTTTCTGTAGCCCTATGTAACTGATTACATATCTGGGATCCTGATCTGGTATCACATACACAGGACGTAAAGGATACTAAGAAACAGTTCTCTGTAATGAACACACCCGAAGATGATGCATCAGCATGCACTCTCTTCGTTTGCGCTGCATGGGAATTCTGGTAATCCCCAATTTCCTGCTCTGTCTTATAACAATTATAAGTTGGAGCGGGACCAACGTTCCCCAGCTCAGTATAACAAGCGGGTTCGGTCAATATTCCGTATTATTATCTTGATTAAGGCGTGATATGGTCGCTACCTGGAGAGAGAGAGAGAAGAAAACACTCAGCGTGTGCTTTTTCAAGAATAGATTGGTTATTATTTTATCTAATCAGGATGGCTCCCACTGGTTTTTATCAAATCTTCCTTCAAACCCAAAAAGGAAAGACTAGCTGGGATTAATTACACACTACAAGTTCGCCAGTCTTTCAGCCAGGCCAGTGTCGGTACTTTGAGGGAGGTCCCCCGTGCTTTCGCACGAACCTAATTAATGTAAACCTCATTTTCCCAGAGGCGTAAACTCGTTAACACCTTTCTAGACACCTACTTGATCGGCTAATTGTAATGTATAAAACTCTCCCAGGAGTAACTCTTACTCGAAGCGGGTATCGGGATCCAACTATCTCATAGAAGGTATGCAATCTCATTGCAAATTTCAACACTTGAAATTCCCGATAATATTTTTCCCCTAGCGTGCTATGACCTTGACGCATGCCAAACAACCCATAGTCCGCTAGTCAAGTTCAACCCGTACATTTCTTGATTGAATTAAACCCACCCGCACGACCCTTGACGCATGCCAAACAACGCCGTACGAATACCCTAATCCAATCGCATCGTATGCAAGCAGATAAGCACTAGTTAGCTACCGTACACTACGCCTTGACGCTCAAGCCTCACTCCATAGCCCCGACCAAGTGACTGTACGGTAGTGTTACTGGTTGGATTCACTGGAGTGTGAGCGGGCTTGCTCGTCGATCTTCTGATCGCTCAATACCCGGGTTACTGGTAACACTTACCAGTATATCTCAGCAACCCTGGCCAGGGATTTCCGGTTATAGCCAATCGAACACAGCGCAACATCAACTCCTTATACCGGGAGAGACGAATCCCCTCCTATCGCTCATTGCCTCCATGTGACTCGGGACTGTACCCAAAAACCACCGTTTTGCACGCCCTCTTGGATGTGGTAAGATGGAAATCAAAGCACAGTGGGAACCACACAAGACTCTATGACGATCTCGGGTCAACAGACTACTCTGTACCAGTGTCACCAGAGAACTGCCATCGACGTAAGGTATAATACCATCTGGGAGTTCTCGGCGAGTCCGTCCAGTGTACCCAGTCTCCACTGAGCATCCGTATATGATCTCTGATGTCAAACACCAATGGATATGGGATCATCCATCCCCTATCTGTATGGGTCGATAAGGTATAAGCTAGTCTACTCTGGTATATCGATGCCCCGTCTCGATACACCTACGACTAGGGACCTTGAAGGATGTACTTAAGGACTACCATGTTCCCACTAGTATGATCTGCATCATAGTCCAAATAGTCAAGTACACATCCTAAGGGCTTTACCAACATGTCTGAGAGACAATCAGTGTACACGTTAAGGTAAAAATCAACCAGATAGCATACTATCATGTCGAGCAAGAAAGTCCTCCCTATATATGTCCAAGCATCCACTACAATATACATCCAATGTACAGTAATGGCCTCTAGGGCATACATATAACTAACACTTAGGTGATCCAACTGACACCAATGGCTTGTGAGACCGGCCACCGCCCCTCATCGGGGTCTCGACTGTATACACTAGTCTACTCTGGAGTATCGATGCCCTGTCTCGAAACTCCCACGACTAGGGACCTTTAAAGGATATTCTTATAGACCCCAGCTCCAACGTATATGATCGCCATCATACTGCTGGTCGTCAAGCAAGAATCCTAAGGGCTCTATCAACGTGTAATAGTGACCTGTAAGGTCGCCTGAAGCAGTACATGATGATAAAGAAAAACCAGATAGCATACTATAATCTTGAGTAAGACTGTCCTACCGGTATAGGTCCTCCCTCAATCGTTGTAATCACGTGCCTGTGATCCAATAATTGACTCTGAGGGCACTATATCCAACAATCTCCTACTTGCACTTAAGGCTAATTATTGCGATGTCGCGTACTCACAGCCCGTGTGATACCGAACACCCAACTCCTCTACTAATCAGTCTCACAAAGCTCTTTTGCGAAACTATTGCGTTCGAGAAATAGCCTCGGCTAGTGGATCCGCCCTGATGTTACTTGTTAGTTATATGTATGCCCTAGAGGCCATTACTATACATAGGATGTATATTGTAGTGGATGCTGGGACATATATAGGGAGGACTTTCTTGCTCGACATGATAGTATGCTATCTGGTTGATCTTTACCTTAACATGTACACTGATTGTCTCTCTGTTACATGTTGGTAAAGCCCTTAGGATCTGTGCTTGACTACCTGGACTATGATGCGGATCATACTAGTGGGGACATGGTAGTCCATAAGTACATCCTTTAAAGTCCCTAGTCGTGGGTGTATCGAGATGGGGCATCGATATACCAGAGTAGACTAGCGTATACCTTCTCGACCCATACAGATGGGCGATGGATGATCCCATATCCATTGGTGTTTGACATCAGAGATGATATACGGGTGCTCAGTGGAGACTGGGTAAACTGGACGGACTCGCCGAGAACTCCCAGATGGTATTATACCTCACGTCAGATGGCAGTTCTCTGGTGACACTGGTACAGAGTAGTCTGTTGACCCGAGATCGTCATAGAGTCTTGTGTGATTCCCACTGTGCTTTGATTTCCATCTTACCACGTCCAAGAGGGCGTGCAAAACCGTGGTTTTTGGGTACAGTCCCGAGTCACATGGAGGCAATGAGCGATAGGAGGGGATTCGTCTCTCCCGGTATAGGGAGTTGATGTTGCGCTGTGTTCGATTGGCTATAACAGGAAATCCCTGGCCAGGGTTACTGAGATTTACTGGTAAGTGTTACCAGTAGTTTCTCGAATTGTTATAGACCTCATATCGACACGACTTATCGAGCTATTGTGGTCTGACGTTTACCACTCCTAGGCGAGATATGCGACATATCAGACGATCAGACCGGACTGTACGGTAGTGTTACTGGTTGGATTCACTGGAGTGTGAGCGGGCTTGCTCGTCGATCTTCTGATCGCTCAATACCCGGGTGGCCGTTACGTTTACCAGACCGCTTGCGGCTTGTGGATGTTTGATATGATCATCATCCGCTGCCGGCGTATTGACGAGTCTTTAGAGTCCTACACAGAGGTTTCCTGGCTCAAGCGAAACGAAATAGGAGCGCATATGAGATATGTGCAGGACCGAGAATAATGCGTGTATGTGATACCGTATTTCATTCTCGCGATGAATGTATCGAATGGTTGTATGCGATATAACCTAGTTATCGATTCAAGCGTTGATTCGATAAGCCGATACATTGTATACTAGTCGGTTGTGTGCGACATGACCGGATCATTGAATCAAGTGTTGATTTAATGATTTAATGCATAATTATATATTTGATATATTACTTTGCACTAACTAGTATTGGTTCACTTCAAACGGATTTTCTCACTTGGTTTGTGCACATTGTATAGGTGATATACTTTTGTACACTTGTATGTATCATGTTTGATGATGCATGCTAACTTGTGTTTTGTGTAAAGTTTAAACCATGGTTATATAATGGTTAGGGTTTTCATTTTCATATCTATTTATTTATTTGTTTATTCATTTTGAAAAATGATAAGCATAATGCAAAATGGTGGCTTTATTTGGAAGCTTGTTGAAGCTTCATGAAGACTTTGACCATTTTGTATTTTAGCTTAACCCTAACCATTGCATTGAACCATGATTAATTCTCTACACATAACCATAGTTAGGATTATGATAAGTTTGGATATTCTTTTCATTTTTAAATAACTTATCATATATTTCTTTCTTCTTCTTCTTCATGAGCAAGGAAGAAAAAGCTTTCTTCATCAATGGTGATTGATGATAAAGAGTGAGAAATCCAAATCTAAAGTCTACCCACTTCCTATTTCTTCATCCTCTACCTCTTGCCAAGTAGTAGAGTGTGTTTTCTTCACATGTTTCATAACTTGGTGAAGTGAGAGCTTGATTTAGCGATGCCTCGACGTAGATCATCTTCGGCATGGACATCGATGACCTAGCCCGTCCATTCTCCGATGAAGCTGATGCTAGAGCCCGGGACTTGTTATGGACAGCGAGGAGACTTCATTGCGGAGCTATGGAGGTGGAGAACCGGATCTACAAAGGTTGTATTTCCATTTTCCCATTAGTTTAATTGTTAACTAGATTTTGTTTTCGCCTAAACTTTAGCCAACGATCCGTAGTCTGGTTTCTCGGCACCTAGATTTTTTGAAATTGGCATGGTTGATGCCTTGTGAGACCTCGTTAGGGTGCCTAGGAATATACCGCTGTGCACTTATTCGATGAGGAAAGGACCGAGATCCCTTCACCGGGAGTGACTCCTTTAGCAATAACTGGCAGATGCTACACACTCGGTTTGTCTGTTGATTGCTTTTAAGAGTTTTTGCTTTGCACAGTGATATATATGATATATCCCGCACCTCATTCGACGAGGAAAGGACCGACGATCCCTTCACCGGGAGTGACTCCTTTAGCAAAACTAGAAAAGCCTCAAAAACACTCCATTTTAAAATCATTTGATTCTATAACGATATAAAGTTCATTACGCAAAAGGTTTTCTTAAAAACCTGTCGTAGCCCTCCGTCATTTCAGATAAGTCCTAGTTAGTATTCGTGCTGCGTTTGTTGACTCAGTCAAGGCGTAGTGTGCGGTAGTTGATTAGTGCTTATCTGCAAAGCATATGATGCGATTGGATTAGGGTAGTCGTGCGGTCTTGTTGACTCAGTCAAGGGTCGTGCGGGTGGGTTTAATTCAATCGAGAAATGACGGGTTGGACTTTACTTGTGGTCTATGATTTGTTGACTCAGTCAAGGTCATAGATCGCTTGGGGCAAAATATTATCAGGAATTTCAAGTGTTGAAATTTGCAATGAGATTGCATATCTTCTATGAGATAGTTGGATCCCGATACCCGCTGCGAGTAAGAGTTACTCCTGGGAGAGTTTTACACATTACAATTAGCCGATCAAGTAGGTGTCTAGAAAGGTGTCAACGAGGTTACGCCTCTGGGAAAATGAGGTTTACATTAATTAGGTTCGTGCGAAAGCACGGGGGACCTCCCTCAAAGTACCGACACTGGCCTGGCAGAAAGATTGGCGAACTTGTAGTGTGTAATTAATCCCGGCTAGTCTTTCCTTTTAAGGTTTGAAGGAAGATTTGATAAAAAGCAGTGGGAGCCATCCTGATTAGATAATATAATAACCAATCTATTCTTGCAAGAGCGCACGCTGAGTGTTTTCTTCTCTCTCTCTCCAGGTAGCGACCATATCACGCCTTAATCAAGATAATAATACGGATTATTGACCGAACCCGCTTGTTATACTGAGCTGGGGAACGTTGGTCCCGCTCCAACTTATAATTGTTATAAGACAGAGCAGGAAACTGGGGAATACCAGATTTCCCGTGCCGCCCAAACGAAGAGAGTGCATGCTGATGCATCATCTTCGGGTTTGTTCATTATACAGAACTGTTTCCCAGTATCCTTTACGTCCTGGGTATATGATACCGGATCAGGATCCCAGATATGTAATCTGTTACATAGGGCTGCAGAAAGGTAGAGAACTGAGAACGGGTGATAAGTTTCATATGGCAGAAAACGGGGCAAGAGTTGCAGCCAAGTCTGTTGGTCACTGTCACCCTGTATTACCAATACATTGATTCTGAACGAATGTTATTAGATACCGAACCTGATATACAAAATCATATCAGTCTCTTTATTAGTAAAGAAACGATAAAATTTTATATTGTTGGATAATGTTTTGAACATTTCCTATATCAAAAGTTGATCGGTTCAGGAACGTTATCTAAAAGCATTGATGTTCTAAATAAAACTACAGTTCTTAGTATACGGATCACACATAAGAGGAAGAGTTCAGAAATGAACGAATTCTTCTTGAGGCATTGTAGACTAGGTCATATCTATGCGAACCGACTGGCAGTAGTTACATGTAGATGCATATTTAAATCAGTTTGAATTTACATCTTGTGAAACTCGCTAGTCATGTCACAAAGATATAATGACACCAGCTCTGTTTTTGGAAATAGAGAAAGAGTTAATGAACTCTTGGGACTGATACATGATGATGTATGTAATGTCTCATGTCTACACATGCCTGGACTGGTTCTTTTTACTTCATTACATTCTCTGATAATCTCTCAAGATTCAGACATATGTTCCTGTTGAAACACAAGTCCGAACCTTTTGAGATATTCACAGAATATAAGTTAGAAGTAGAGAACCAATATATGGGTATAAGTATTATGTCCTTTCATATGATCAAGGAGGATAATACTTGTGCATGGAATTCCTGGACTGTTCTAAAGGAGAATGAGATTCTCTCTCAGCATTACTCCTCCGAATACACCATAGCACGATGGTATGTCGGGGCGGAGCAATTACATCCTATATGATAAGGTGTGCTCTATGATGAGTACTACTGAGTTACCTGTTTCCTTTTGGGTGTTATGCACTTGAGAAGTTGCATACCTATTGAATAGGGTTCGAATCAAATCAATGCCTACCACTTCATATGTGATATGGAAAGGGAAGAGCCCATGTCTTAAGTTAGTTAAGATTTGGGGTTGTCCAGCCTATGTCTAAAAGCAAAATCTGGACAAACTCGAGGCAAGGTTAGTTATGTAGAACTGGAAAGGTTCCAGCTATGCAAACTACAGAAGATGATTTGATGGAACCAAAGGATTCAATAGTTACCAACGAACCTCGGCCTCTCCGCCGATCTAGTAGGGTTCCTCACCCACCTGAGAGATACTTCTGTTTCTCTATGACAGTGGGAGCGAGGATTGCATCATGAGATGATGACCCAACTAGTTTCGACCTGGCCATCAGGAGTAAGGCTCTGTAAGAATGGCTGGATGCTTAGCGATCTGAGATGGAATCCATGTACACCAACAAAGTATGGACTTTGGTTGCAATATCTGAAGGGTTAAATCCCCATCAGGAGCAAGTATATCTTGAGAAGATTACTTGGTGTACTTGGAAAAGTTGAGATTTTCAAATCTAGACTTGTTAAAGGTTTTCGTCATCAACCAGGCGTGGATAATGATGAAACCTTTTCAAGTATCTATGCTTAAGTCCATCAAGATCCTACTTACCACGGCTGCATACCATAACTACGATATCTGGTGGTTGGGTGTCATGACTGCTTTTCTAAATGTTGATTTGGAAGAAAGCGTCTATAATTACACAGCCAGAGGGCCGCGTAGACAGTGGGAGCAGCGGAAACGTGTGCAAGATGCTTTATAGGATAAAGCAGGCATCGCGGAGTTGGAACATCTGTTTTGATGTGTTAGTCAAAGAGTTTGACATCATCAAAATGGTAGATGAACCTTGTATAAACAAAAAGGCAGTAGGGAGTATGGTGACGATCCTCGTAGAGTACGTGGATGACATACTCTTGATAGGGAAGGAGTTTCCTATGCTACGCTCGGTCGATCTCCGCTTATCACAAGGATTCTCCAATAGGATCAAAATGATACCTACTAAATCCTGGGTTTTGGATCTATGAGATAGATCTAAATGAATGTTAGAATTCTCACTAGATGTAGTGAGATGGTATCAATCGACCCTGGGGAGAATCACTGGAAGGGTTCCAGGGTGATAAAAACGACTGAATGTCAGTCACAGGCATTGTCTTTACCCTCAGTAAAGGGACGGTATGTTGGAAGAGTTCCAAGCCAGATACCATGACATACTAGACGATAAAGGCTGGATACATCGCTACTTAAGATGCTACCAAAGAGGCAATCTGGGTGTATATTGGTTCATGAGATGAACTTTGTTCCTCCCATTGTATGACAATGGAGTTGTGGCTTATGCAAAGGAACGCAGGTCCCATCAGTGATCCAGACATATTCTAAGGCAGTATTACCTGATCATGGAGATAGTTGATCTCCAGGGAGATCGAGGTTAGGAGAGTAGACTCAGAGGACAACACAGCGGATCCACTCACAAAGGCCTGTTCCCAGAGAGAGACTTTTATGGGATGGTTGAGTATGAGATACTGCAACCACTGCTATCAGATGGCCCTAGTGCAAGTGGTAGATTGTTAGTTATATGTATGCCCTAGAGGCCATTACTATACATAGGATGTATATTGTAGTGGATGCTGGGACATATATAGGGAGGACTTTCTTGCTCGACATGATAGTATGCTATCTGGTTGATCTTTACCGTAACGTGTACACTGATTGTCTCTCTGTTACATGTTGGTAAAGCCCTTAGGATCTGTGCTTGACTACCTGGACTATGATGCGGATCATACTAGTGGGGACATGGTAGTCCATAAGTACATCCTTGAAAGTCTCTAGTCACGGGTGTATCGAGATGGGGCATCAATATACCAGAGTAGACTAGCGTATACCTTCTCGACCCATACAGATGGGCGATGGATGATCCCATATCCATTGGTGTTTGACATCAGAGATGATATACGGGTGCTCAGTGGAGACTGGGTACACTGGACGGATTCGCCGAGAACTCCCAGATAGTATTATACCTCACGTCAGATGGCAGTTCTCTGGTGACACTGGTACAGAGTAGTCTGTTGACCCGAGATCGTCATAGAGTCTTGTGTGATTCCCACTGTGCTTTGATTTCCATCTTACCACGTCCAAGAGGGCGTGCAAAACGGTGGTTTTTGGGTACAATCCCGAGTCACATGGAGGCAATGAGCGATAGGAGGGGATTCGTCTCTCCCGGTATAGGGAGTTGATGTTGCGCTGTGTTCGATTGGCTATAACAGGAAATCCCTGGCCAGGGTTGCTGAGATTTACTGGTAAGTGTTACCAGTAGTTTCTCGAATTGTTATAGACCTCATATCGACACGACTTATCGAGCTATTAGGGTCTGACGTTTACCACCCCTAGGCGAGATATGCGACATATCAGACGATCAGACCGGACTGTACGGTAGTGTTACTGGTTGGATTCACTGGAGTGTGAGCGGGCTTGCTCGTCGATCTTCTGATCGCTCAATACCCGGGTGGCCGTTACGTTTAGCAGACCGCTTGCGGCTTGTGGATGTTTGATATGATCATCATCCGCTGCCGGCATATTGACGAGTCTTTAGAGTCCTACACAGAGGTTTCCTGGCTCAAGCGAAACGAAATAGGAGCGCATATGAGATATGTACAGGACAGAGAATAATGCGTGTATGTGATACCGTATTTCATTCTCGCGATGAATATATCGAATGGTTGTATGCGATATAACCTAGTTATCGATTCAAGCGTTGATTCGATAAGCCGATACATTGTATACTAGTCGGTTGTGTGCGACATGACCGGATCATTGAATCAAGTGTTGATTTAATGATTTAATGCATAATTATATATTTGATATATTACTTTGCACTAACTAGTATTGGTTCACTTTAAACGGATTTTCTCACTTGGTTTGTGCACATTGTATATGTGATATACTTTTGTACACTTGTATGTATCATGTTTGATGATGCATGCTAACTTGTGTTTTGTGTAAAGTTTAAACCATGGTTATGTAATGGTTAGGGTTTTCATTTTCATATCTATTTATTTATTTGTTTATTCATTTTGGAAAATGATAAGCATAATGCAAAATGGTGGCTTTATTTGGAAGCTTGTTGAAGCTTCATGAAGACTTTGACCATTTTGTATTTTAGCTTAACCCTAACCATTGCATTGAACCATGATTAATTCTCTACACATAACCATAGTTAGGATTATGATAAGTTTGGATATTCTTTTCATTTTTAAATAACTTATCATATATTTCTTTCTTCTTCTTCTTCATGAGCAAGGAAGAAAAAGCTTTCTTCATCAATGGTGATTGATGATAAAGAGTGAGAAATCCAAATCTAAAGTCTACCCACTTCCTATTTCTTCATCCTCTACCTCTTGCTAAGTAGTAGAGTGTGTTTTCTTCACAAGTTTCATCACTTGGTGAAGTGAGAGCTTGATTTAGCGATGCCTCGACGTAGATCATCTTCGACATGGACATCGATGACCTAGCCCGTCCATTCTCCGATGAAGCTGACGCTAGAGCCCGGGACTTGTTATGGACAGCGAGGAGACTTCATTGTGGAGCTATGGAGGTGGAGAACCGGATCTACAAAGGTTGTATTTCTGTATCTTGTAGTTAAGTGTTAACTAGTTTACTTTTCGCCTAGAAATCTAGCCAACAATCCGTACACTAGGGTTTCTCGGCACCATAATTTTTGAAATTGGCATGGTTGATGCCTTGTGAGACCTCATTAGGATGCCTAGGAACCCTACATTACTTTCTATGTCTCTCCTTATCTCAAGTTCGCGGAGAAAGCCATCTCCCGAAATGAGCAATACCTGTCTTAGAATATGTTTGAATATCTAATGGGACCTATTTTATAAATGAACTCCAAATCCAAACTTCTTAGACTGTATCGTCAACTGAACTTAATCGGTATCCTGCGCTATGCCTCCCTCAGTATCTGCTTGGACCTCCTGTCCAAACAACTGCCCCTCCTCAGAGGGAAAACTATAACTCTAACAGTCACTCTGTCATCCAGGTCACCTTGGAAGCCTGGAATGATAACCGTCTCCTGAAGTAGGCTGACGTTATCTTATCCTTAGAACATCCACTTATGTTCTAAAACTGCTTCCGAACGTTTCTCCAGGATAGGATTAATATCAACTTATTGCATCTCATGCAAAAACAAGATCTGGTGTGGTACTTGACATCTCATGATCAACTCAATTTCCTAAGCAAGTGATCTGCCAATCATGCAAATCCCTCTCCCCTTTAGTCCATAAGACACCATTAGAGAGGGTGACTCCATCACCTGCAGGTATACTACCGTGCCAGGAGTCGTCCATTCAAAAACACCTTTAGAATGTTGTCTAAGTACCCAGATTGGGAAACTACCCAAATCTAGATCTAAAACCATAGATCTAGTAACCAGAATGTCTGATATAATATCCAAGCCTTATGTGGAGAAACTACTGTGTGACAACCAAAGTATAACCGATCGTAGTAAAGGAATATCACTTCCTACTCTATGTATGTCATCCAAATACCAGGACATCACACCCTACTACCTTCTTAACAGATCCATCCCCTATTGTGATGAAGTCAAACCTATGACTGTTACATCAGAAATAGATGATTTATCTCCGCTATATCTGCTTTAGTCTATAAATAGACATAAGCTACTTGTCCACTATGCTTCCGCTGCTCCTACTGACTACGACAACTCTCTGGCAGAGTCATATACACGTGCACTTCTAAAGCTAGTTCAGAACGACGCTATACTCATCCTCCTGTCGGGTCTCACAGTCTGGAACAACAGTGGTGTCAAGACTGGGTAAACAAGAACCTCCTTGTCACCGTCTTTGAGGATACCGAATTACCTCTTGAGTGCCTGAGGTTACCCACCAAATCCGTGGAGTGGCTAATGGAATGCCAAAACAGATTGAATCAAATTTTCAGTAATCGTTTGCGGTTCTGGAATCACTTCCAGTTCTACCATATTCCCACTACTGTTTTCTGAAAAAATCCATTTTTATTAAAACTGTGGCGAGTCAAGAACAATATCACGATTGATCTTCCGGATGGTAGAAAGTCAACCCTCGTCATAGGCTGGGTCAACCCACAAACAGCCATTACAGAAAAGTGCCTTGAGTTATCCAGAGTCTGGTTTTAAGCATAAGCCGGACAACTCCCCGTACCTTAACACTGTTAAGATATGAACCGTTCTATATCCAATATAGAAACAGAGGCACTGATTTAATTGGAACCAGATTCAAATCATGCAGCTGTCTCCAGTGCATGTGAACTAAATGGGAGGAGGCCGATCAGCGTTACTCAACTTAGGAATGCATCCAGATATGAGTAACCTAAAAGAGAAACAAGTTTCTCAAAACCATTACTATCAACTGAATACCATACACAAGTATTTGTATCATCGATCACCTTGAAGAATCCCCATACTTGCAACATCTGGTTCTCTACTTTACTCTTATACCTATAACTTCTCAAAACTTGGACCTTGTATTTCTATGAAACACATGTCTAAGAACTAGAGAAGTCACAAGTAAACAGAATATAGTACGAGGACCAACCCCTTTATCCTAATGGACACTGGACAATATACAATACTCTTTATAAGTCCCATGAGTCTAATAACTCATTTCTTGTGTGTCGTAGGTTGAAAACTGTACTTATGGTTATGAAGAATTACACCGCTGTTTTAATGCTCCTTACCTAACCATCCACTGATATAGGTAAATGTCATGGACATAATTTCAAATAGGGTATATCTCACTCTATAAAAATAGACGTACAGATATATCAATTTGAAATTGGTGCATAACAACGGATATTCAAAACCAAATATTTGCCGTCCGGCAAACAACCCAGGAGATTTCCTCAAATATCACCAATTACAACGAATTCCGATATAATGAGGATGATCACCTAATTATCAATAACTTACTCCCACTCATCATCTGTAAAACTATACAGATGTGAGAATCATACCTGGTAAATACATACCCTGGAGCAAGTGTCTAATTGGGAAATCAGTTTTCTTTTAACAATACACTGTGAAACTGAAACATGTAAATGTTTTGAAGGGGTATCCGGGTATTCTAATTAATGCCTCTTCCATTGTCAGATTCACAACTGTAACCGTATATTTCTTTGCCATCTCTCCAAATCCCTTTATATGTCTTTAGTCATTACCTTCTGTACACCCGTTTAGGCCAAATGGTTTTCTTCCTTCCCTACCGTTTGGCACCAGCCTATGGTTTGGAAGAAGACTATCCAATAAGCATAATGGGTGTACTGTCCTAATCCTAGGAGCACTCGTAATCTGAGAGAAAGTGATGTTAAAAGACAATTTAGTAAAACCTTATTCCTATTTCTCCTGAACCAGAATCCATCCCCGAACTGAAACAAGTTCCTTCGAGTTCGTATATAACCATACGATGGAGTATCCAAATAACTGTGGATCTTCATAGTGATACGGAGTGTTCTGGAGAAATACAAAGGTGATGTAGGATTGGCGAAAAAATACTTGGTTTGGTCATGAATAGCAGTCGCAATTTACTTTGCCTTCTTACTAATCTCTTTATTTGTCTTTACTTAATACCTTCTGTACACCGTTTAGGCTAAATGGTTTTCTTCATTCCCTACCGTTCGGCACCAGCCTATGGTTTGGAAGAAGACTATCCAATTAGCGTAATAGGCGTACCGTCCAAATCCAAGGAGCACTCGCAACCTGAGAGAAGGTAAAAGGAAAAGACAACTGAATAGTCCTATTCGTTTTCTTCAGAACCGGAAACCATCCTCGAATAAGTTCCTTCGAGTTTGTATATAACCATACGATGGTTTTATCCAATGGAAGTGGATGTTCATAGTAATATGGGGTGTCCTGGAGAAAAGGGTAAAAGTAGGAGTGGCAATGAGGTATGCAACTCAGACAATCCAAAAACCAGTGTTTTAAGAAGGTTCGGTCAACTTGGTCACTGAGTCATAGTCAAGGGTCGGGCCATGGTCGCTGCCAAAGAGAGAGAGAAAAGAAACACTCAGCGTGCACTCTAATCTAGATCAGAATGGTTATCACGTTATCTAATCAGGAAACGTCCCACTATAACCTCAAATTCTGCTCCAAACCTGAAAGAAGAATTAGTCGGGATCACCCGAGGAGTAAACCAACTGATCAGTGGGAATCGGGATCCAACTATCATCGCATGATAACGTGATGGAATCCACTCACGTTATCACACTCAAGAAGGTATGCGCATATCTGGCAAGTTTCAGTTTCTTTAGAAACTCCCGATGTGATTTTTACCCCGTGCTCTTATGACCTTGAGTAAGGCCAATAAATCATAAGTCACATGTCAAGTTCTACCTGTCATTGTCTAGGTTAATTTGAACCCGCCCGTACAAGCCCTTGACTTAGGCCAACAAGGCTGTACGACTGTCCCAAACCAACGCATCTATCTATGCTACAGAAAAGTAACAAATAGCTACCATACACTATACCTTGACTAAGGCCAACAAACATAGCATGAATACTAAGTGCTACCTTTCTGAAATAACGGAAGGCTACGAATGGTTTTTGGTGAAAAACCTTTAACGTAATGAACTTGACATCGTTGAAGGAACCGGATAGCTTTTTATAAAAATATAGTGGCGAAAACCTTTGCTAAAGAGGTCACTCCCGGTGAAGGATCTTGGCTCTTTCCCCGTAGAATGAGGTGCAGTATATTCCAACTGAATACCACGATGCAAAGCAAAAGGCAATCGGCTATAGTGAAGTTATTACCCTGACGCAAACTTCTGTCCAAGGGGTCACTCCCGGTGAAGGGAACTTAGCCCTTGCCTCCTCGACTGAGGTGCTGGATATTCATAACCGAATACCACAGTGCAAAACAAAAGAAAATGCCTTTGTAATAACAGCTTTTTTGAAAAATGTTCCAACAACATCAGAATAGGTTTGTTTAGCTTGCATTGACCTGAATCAACGCAGTCCCATCAATTGATCACACCTATAAAGTGTGAAAATACGATGTACGTATATGCCATCCGCATTCGCCACTGGGTCCCATCATCACCCGTTAGGTTACTTAACTAATGACAGAGCGGGGACTGGACTAGCGCGGATGCAAAACATATACAACATCTACTAGTACATATATCAATATATAATATTCGCTCATGGCGTGATAAAATGCAACATCACAGAGAGTAATAAGCATCACAGAACAATACAGATATCTGGGATCCCAGGGTTTCATAGAGCCGCTATTGAAACCCGACGTTCCCCTGGTCGTGTGGATAGCCTGTTAAATGAAATCCTGGACCCCTACGGGAGCGGCAAGTTACCCGCCAAAACCTGAAGCGATGCAGCCCCCTTCAACAAAGTGAATGGACCACCCAGCACTTCACAGAATCCGGTAACTTGAGCACCCCTCCTTGGGTCAACCTATATCCCCTACGAGTTCGGCGAATAGCCCGCCAATTCTAGAGTGAAGCCCCCTCTGTCTCAAAGCCATAAGATGCGGGCCCGTTGCCCTCTAGAACCCGGCTACCCGTGCACCCCACCGCGGGGTAACCCTAGTACAGAAAGTAAAATATACAACGGGTACATCGACATCAGCCCGGTCGTGTCCCAAAAGACTAATATACAAACAGGCAGTGACGGCAGTCCACATGTCGGACGCTCGCCCTGCAATATCAAATGTACATATACAACCAAACTGTACTAACATTGCATACAGGCTATCCACCACGACAAATCCGCAACATCACAGCACAACACAGAACATCAACGTGAATGTCACGTTCGCAAATCCGTCTAAAAGAGCTATAGCAATTAGATAAGATTTACCAATCAAATGACATTCACGGTCGCACATATAATGTAAATACTGTGAACAAATATGTTTAAAATTTTCGATCGACAAAATTTCCTGAAGTGGGCCCTAAGTACAATACTCAGTACACAAAATAAATCTGGGCCCAAACAGAATATACCATAAACCCCAATTCCAAGTCAGAGAACACTGTGCTGAATTTGGTGTATTGAAGAGTCATTTCGGTGGCGGAACTGCAGCGAAAATAAGGGTATGGTCGCGGTTCCGCGGCGTTACTGTAGCCACGTGCTACCAAATTTTGTCAGATTTCTTAGAAAACCCTGCATGTAATTCTGCAATACACCAAATAATTTTTTGAGCACAAAACAGAATCGACAGAAACTGTGTTTTTGAAAATGCGGTTTTTAGAAAATTCGCTCGATCGAACTTGTAAACACGTTAGAGAAGACGAGTAAAGGTTAATGGCGTGGCTCTGATACTATGTAAGTGCACGGTAGCGCCCCGGCCGTCTGTCCGAGGCCAAAATGCGGAAACGAAAACTTTTTCAAACTAGAAAACCAGCGCTACCGCGGGCTTAAAACCCGGATCGGACCATTAACCTACTACTACCAAACAAGAGAAAAGGTAGAAAGCTATACCGAGCGATCCATGTCCTTCGGTCTTCGGCCACCATCCCGCTCTCCTCGCGGAATCTCCGGTCTCGATCTCCTTTTCGGAAAGGGCACCACATCAAGAAGTCCTTTTACGGGCTCCCGCTTCATCCGAAGCAACTCGGGCACGAAGTGTGCTAGCCGACGTGCCCAAGGTGAAGTAGAGAATGTTGTGATCACTTTGTCTCTTGGATCCATGGCTTGGATGGAGGTTGAAGGTGTTGCCATTGGAGGAAGATAATGAGCTATAAGAAGAAGAAGAAGAAGAGAAGATTTCTTTCTCATGTGTGATGAAATGAAAAATGAGAGCCAGAAGCAAATAATCCAAGAGCCAACCATATACATGGCTGCCCTTTCTCTCTCTTTCTTTCATTTCACTATATAAATCAATCATACAAAGTGACATATGCACAAAAAATGATACCATGAGTCACTAGGTTGCATGTGCCACATTTAATGCCTCAAATGATGAATTCTAGCTCATCATTTCAACCATCCAAACATTTATCCAAATGTTTGGTCCAACAAAAAAGATTTGGCAACATCTAAAGTAAACAGGTGACGGATCACAAGGATACCCCTCACCTGTAGAAACATACCTGCATCCGCATTCTGACTGAATGCGAATGCGATGAGACTAAAGTAATCCAACAAATCTAATACTAGGATCCGGCTTAAACCAAAGCCCACTAGTATGATTCGTCCGATCATGATCCGTGCAATACCGCACGTATAAGATCGAACCCTGCCATATATCATACGGCCTCTACAACGTTTCGCCCGAAACTTGAGAAACTGTCAGTGGGGGACTCTAAAGACTCGTCAATACTTTGGCTGTGGATTTAACCACTAGCACGTCAGAGGTATTAGCCGTACGTAACGAGCTACCAAGTATTGACCAAAAGGGAGGTCGATGAGCGAACTCATCCTGACACCCTACTGAGCCTGTCAGTGACAATATCCGTACAGTCCGGTCCGTTCGTCTATGAGCATCGCATGGCGGGCCTAGGGCGTTGGTAAATGTCAGACCACCAAAAGCGGTACAAGTCATGTCGGAGTGTAGCCCAGAACACCCTGAGATACTACTGGAATACCAACCATTAAATCTCCTGCCTTGGCTAAGGACTTCATGTAATAGCTTTCCTAGACACAGCGCGACCTCACCCCCAATTCCGGGAGAGACGAACCCCTGCAGATCCGCTCACTGTCTCCATGTGGCTCGGGACTGTACCTAACTAAAATCTGTTTGCACGACTCCTTTGAGCCGTGGTAGGGTAGTAATCAAAGCACAGTGGGAATCCACACGAGACAAATGACGATCTCAGGTCGATGAGCTAACCTGTACACATGTCACCAGGGAACTGCTATCTGACGTCAGGTATAATACCAACTAGCATGTTCCCGGCGAGTCCTGTCCGGAGTACTCATAACCCAACGAGCACCTGTATACATCTTAGGTGATCCAACTTACACCAATGGATTGTGAGACCGGCCACCGCCCCTCGTCGGGGTCTCGACTGTATACACTAGTCTACTCTGGAGTATCGATGCCCTGTCTCGAAACTCCCACGACTAGAGACCTTTTAAGGATGTGCTTATAGACCCCAGCTCCCACGTATATGATCGCCATCATACTGCTGGTCGTCAAGCAAGAATCCTAAGGGCTCTATCAACGTGTAATAGTGACCTGTAAGGTCACCTGAAGCAGTACACGATGATAAAGGTAAACCAGATAGCATACTATCATCTTGAGTAAGACTGTCCTACCGGTATAGGTCCTCCCTCAATCATTGTAATCACGTGCCTGTGATCCAATAATTGACTCTGAGGGCACTATATCCAACAAATACCATCATTCTAAACTATCTTTAGAAGTGCACGTGTATATGACTCTGCCAGAGGTTTGTTGTAGTCAGTAGGAGCAGCGGAAGCATAGTAGGCAAGTAGCTTATGTCTATTTACAGACTAAACCAGGTATACCGGAAATAGATCATCTATTTTTGATGTGACAGTCATAGGTCTTGACCTCATCAGAATAGGAAATGGATCTGGTAAGAAGGTAGTAGAGAGTGATGTCCAGGTATTGAGATGACATGCACTTGATATGAAGGGATATTCCTATACTACGATCGGTTGCACTATGCTTGTCACAAAGTTGTTTCTCCACACAGGATATGGATGTAATATCAAGGTTTCTGGTTACTAGATCTATGGTTTTAGATCTAGATTTGGGAAGTATCCTAATCTGGGTATTTTGACATTAAATGGACGACTCCTGGCATGGTGGTCTACCTGCAGGTGATGGGGTCAACCTCTATAAAGGTGTCTTATAGACTAAAGGGGAGAGGGATTTACATGATTAACATATCATTTGCTTAGGCAATTGAGTTAATCATGAAATGTCAAGTACCACACCACATATTGCTTTTGCAGTAGATGCAATAAGCAGATATATTAATCCAATCCTGGAGAAACATTGGGAAGCAGTTATTGAACATAAGTGAATGTTCTTGGGAAATGATTACGACAGCCTCCTTTGGGAGACGTTATCATTTCAGGCTTCCAAGGTGACCTGGAAGACAAAGTGACTGTCAGAGTTATAGTTCTCCCTCTTTTGAGGGACAGTATGTTGGACGGGTGGTCCAAGTGAATACTAAGGAAAGGCATGGCGCAGGATGCTGATTAAATTTAGTGGACGATACAGTCTAAGTAGTTTGCTGGATTTGGAGTTCATTTGAGAACTGGGTCCCATCAGATATCCAGACAAATTCTAAGACAAGTATTGCTCATTTCGGGAGATAGTTTTCTCCGCGAAGTTGAGATTAAGTGAGATACAGAAAGAAACATTGGAGCGGATCCACTCACTGAGGCTATTTCTCGAACGCAATCATTTTCACAAACAGGCTTTGCGACACTGATTAGTAGAGAAGTTGGGTGTTCGGTATCACACGGGCTGTGAGTATGCGACATCGCAATAATTGGCCTTAAGTGCAAGTGGGAGATTGTTGGCTACAGTGCCCTTAAGGCAATTATCATAGTTGCGGACTTGTGATTATGATGATTGAGCCAGGACCTATACCGATGAAACAGTCTTACTCAAGATGATAGTATGCTATCCGGTTTGTCATTATCATCATATACATATTGATAGAGCCTATTGGATTCTTGCTTAACTGCCAGCATTGTGATGGCGATCACATACGTAGGAGCTGGGGGTCTATAAGCACATCCTTAAATGTCCCTAGTCATGGGAGTATCGAGACCGGGCAACGATACTCCTGTGTAGACTAGTGTATACTGATCGAGACCCCGATGAAGGGAAGTGGCCAGGTCTCACAAGCCATTGGTGTTAGTTTGTTCACCTTAGATAGTATACAGGTGCTCATTGGGTTGTGAGTACACAGGACGGACTCGCCGGGAACCTGCTTATTGGTATTATACCTATTGTCAGATAGCAGTTCCTAGGTGACATGTGTACAGGTTTGTCTGTCGACCTGAGATCGTCATTTGTCTCGTGTGAGTTCTGTAACGCTTTGAAAATCGTTTCGGTGATATTTCGAAAAATCGGTAAAATAAGAGGGTTTTCTGTAAAAAGTCAAAATGCAAATATCTTATTATAAAAATTAAATATACATATTCTAGCTATGTAATTGCTATTATTTGATGTTTATTGAGCCGCTGGTGAAATTTCAAATTTTCTGAAAAAAAATATTATTTTATTATTATTTAAGCCGTCACTAATACATTTAATTAGGGAAAATTACAAATTGGAATGAGTTGAAACAAATTTTGTGCATCATAAAACATTAAATAAAATTTTATCATGTGGTTTTTGGAACAAAATCATTTGCCAAAACGGTTTAGAAATTATTGAAGAAAAAAGGCTTTTTTTTTAGCGTAAATGGATGTTTGGGGTATTGTATTTATCATTTTTCATCACCCCACACCCGTACCCACACCCACACACCCCCACTTACTCCTCCCCTTAGCCAAATTCAGCAGCCCTCACTTTTTCCCCACTTGGTTTGCAAAGGAAAGAAAAGGAAAAGAAAAGAAAAGAAAAGAGTAGAAAATGATATAAATTGAGTTGACTTTGACTTGAAACAACTTTCCCCACCTCACTCTCTCTCCTCACTCACCCACTCCCCCCCAAAATCTGGCCGAAACTGATCCCTAGCAGCAGCCCCCCCCCTCCCTAACTTCTCACTCCATTTTTGCTTCAAAAATCCAAAAAAAAAAAGCTTCAAAATCCATACAATTTCAAAGCTTTTTTCCAAATCCAACACTTACCCATTATTCCTTAGCATTTCAAGCATGGATCCTTGTGAAAAGAGAGCATTTTGGAGTGCCATGGATGCTTGTGGATCTTCATATGCTTTTGGGTATATTTCTAAACATTTTTGTTGCTTAAATTGTTACTAATTTCTTAAGCTAATTTATTTAAGTGTTATTTGGATATGTGAGTTTAATTGCACGTTTTGGAATTCAAGAAAAGGGTTTGAATGCAAGTTAGGTTATTGTGAATTGGTGTATGGTTGTGATCGGTAGCTTACCATCTTAGAATTTGTAGAAAGTAATTTAGTAGTTAAATTTCATATTGTTGCATGGAAATGTCTAAATTAAGTTTTGTTTTTGCTAACTAGAGTTTTTGAAAAATTATCAAATGCTTAGATTAAAATATAATTAAGTGTTCATGTCATTATAACTATTATAATGAGTGGTTTAATGACTTTGGTTCATGCAAAACGAAGCTTAATTGATGAATTGTGAATTTTGCTTTAAAGGGTGTTAAATTTGATATTTTGCAAACTAGGATTTTGGAAATTATGCAAATTTATGAGTTTAAATTATGAAAATGGTTTTTATGACTTATTTAAGATATTTAATAAATATATTGGCCGCTACATTCATTTAAATATCGTGTTTCGTACAAAAATGGCGAATTGTGCTTGCTAGATTTTCGGAAAAATGACTTTTTGAGTGAAATTGGCGTTTTTGTGAGTTTCGACCTAGTTTATATTAAAATTAGTGTTCGTGAATGTGCAAATGAGTGTATTTGGGTTTTTTCTCAATGGTTTGGCGTTTGTACGCCGACGTCGAGGGATTTTGGGTTGATTTGTGAAAGCAACCATAGGTTTTGACCTATGTAGGATTCGTGCGTCGTTTTGATCATGAGTCGGATTTTAATGAGAAATGGTGCGTTATGATATGTAGGTACCCCCATGTGGACTTCGAGACGACAAGCAAGCGCGTTGCAACGTCGGCACCGGCTAGCGAGGACAAGATGAGTAGATTTATATCTACGGGAAGAAGTCGGGTGGATGGCGTATAGCACCCCCGCAGTCCGTGGTGGTGTATACAGATGCGTATACACACCAACAATTATTATATGTTATTTAGGATTAATAACGATGCTTAGGATGGATATTGGTGTGTTGGACTATTTTTAGTGTTGCGAACCCTAGGGTAGTGTTACACACACATACACACATACAAACTTGCATACATTCCTATTGATATCTGCTCATGGGATTCTTTATAGTTATGTGTTCACATGGGTATGGGACGATGTGTTCACATACGGATTGAGGATGATACTTGGGATTGAGCTGAGTCGATGAGATTAGATTTGAGGCCGTGAGATCGGTGATATAGCAGGGTTCGTATTTGAGATACGACATGATGTGTAGCGGGTCCTTGACGCAGTATTTCACATACATGCATGCATACATAGATGGTATCAATATTGTACTAGACGTAGATCAGTACCCCGATCATGATACTTGATAAAGAGGATATCAGATGAATAGTATAATGAATGTGATATTGACCGTACCCAGATTTGGGGATGCCGTACGACGGATTTACGTACGAGCTATATTTTGATGATTGATCCGCACTCTTGACTTGGGATGTTTTGTTATGGATATGATATTATTGAGGCGGGATCACCGACTGTATATATACAGGTATGTATAGGTATCGACTCAGATGATAGGCGGTTTCCTTACCTGTATATCAGCTTGTTAGTTCAGCCGTATAGTTTAGTGTAGTTGTTAGATTAGATTAGACTCCTACCTATTTCAAAACTAGCGGATCGTGGGTATTTTAAAAGACAGGTCAAGAGATCTACGGATATTTCAAAAGACGTATCCTTTCTTAAAAACCACCGTAGCCCTATTTTCAAAACCCCGCGGTTCGTGTTATTTCAAATGGCACCATTTGTAGGACTTATATTAGATTAATGCAGATTAGTTATAGTTGCGTCTAGTTTTTAGCCCCCGTTCATTTTGGTTGCTCGCTCCGCATCGCACATTTACATTGTTATTTCATATTGCATTGTTGATATTATGCTGTTAGGACACCAGCACCATTACCGATGATGCGTATGTACCACATACACTTACTTGCCGGCTCACACACATCTTCATCGGTAATTGCCATGTCACGTACACCTTAGAAAATATTGTCGCTTAACTTAGCTTGATAGCCAGTAGTTTGACGTAATATTAGTGTACATAACTTATATGCCAGCTTAGATATTGTAGTTATTACTTGTCGCTTCATGCATACTGTTATTCATTCTCATGCTTATATTCATGGTTCTACATGCTATTGATGATTCGGATTTCCATGATATTTTCTGGATTTGGAGGAAAACCGCAAAACATATATAAACTGATTTCTCTCTTTTTTTAAATAAAAGTGCGGTTTTTCCCATGATGTATGAGTCGTCCACCATGAGTTTGCTGATGGATTTCGAGACCCGATTCGAGGAGACGGATGAACCGTTTCGGGTACATGGTGGACCCGGTAAGGTACCCCGGGGCAAGAAGCGCGTGATGATGACGATGTGAGCCTGGCAGGGGAGCACTACCTACCGGTGATATTACCCGACACGTCGGATATCCGGAGGATACCGTCATGGTCTTGAGATGGATGGTAGGGGCCGGTCTGGACTGACGGCGCCCTAGATATTGTGATTGAGACTTGAGGTACATAGATTGTGACACAGAGATATCGAGGTATTTGGACACTTGTTTTGTGTCGATGCTGGGCACTGTTTTATGCTGATTTCATATATGGTACCTCATTTCTTTTAAAATACAGAAATCTCACTGATTTATGAAACCAGTTTTATTCAGTACAAGCATTCTGTTTCATGCATTCATACATCATTCATATGATATATTGCTACCTGAGGCACTGACACGGGCACATGAGATTTCACTCGGGTTAGATATTTACCCTAGCCTTGTTATAGGCTGCATGTTATATACATTTTTGAGGATATATTATGATCATTGACCTAGGATTGCGTTATTTATGCGATTTCTGTGCGTAGATGTTTTTCTATTCACGAGTTGGCAACTCACCCCCGTTGTGCCCCAGTTTCTTGCAGGTTTGCCGTACAGGTTTCCTTACGGCTTTGCGGGCATAGTTTCATTCGGGTGATTTGCTAGTAGGTGGGTTTACTTGTATCATACCCCCATTATTTACCTTGTATGATATTTATTGAGATAGAGACCAGTGTTGGTTATTCTTGCAGGTTTGCCGTACAGTTGTATCTAGTAAATTCCATCAACCAAACATGTATTTATTGAGATAGAGACCAGTGTTGGTTATTCTTTCGACCTTAGAGTCGCTCGTTATATTTCTGGTGGTTTTGAGTTTCCTTTTGAGTTTTGATCCTCGCCGTTGGCGTTGTATATTATTTTGTTTGTGTGGTTGTGACCATCGATTGACGAAGAGCTAGCTTCCGGTTGGGGATGCCCTTTTCTTGATTTCGTATACTATTCATGTTGTATCCCGTTTGGGGGCCAATATTTACAAAGGAGACTCTACCGAAATTTTCAGTAAATTTTTGATGTTTTAAAAACCGCATAATTCGGCTTATGCTATTGAAATTACTTGCTTTAAGTTGGTTTTTCCTGCACTTTACTATTTTCTTGGTTTGGATTTCTGGGTTTTCGGTTTACTTAGATTACGTACGCCTCGAGACGTTCGTAGTTTATGTGCCGGTCATGTTCCGTATTTTCGGGTCGTGACAAAGTTGGTATCAGAGCGTTAGGTTTTAACCTTCGGAGCGTAGGATGACCCTTGGTTGATGGAATAGGTGACTAAAGTAGAGTGACGTACCGTGGGTATGTTCCGCGGCATATTTACGATACGCTACTCCACTTAAGAAGCCTTAGGATGTACATTTCTTTGTTCAGTATTATGTTCTTTCCGATCTAGCCTCATCGGTACCAGTTTGGTTTTGCTGCTACGGTTACGGCAGGGAGAGCTACGGCTAGAGTTGCGGTCAGCACAAGCTCGTCACGAACGAGGACTGACCAGGGCGAAATTCCGGCGACACGATTGCAGAGATGTGTCTTCTTACTGTGTTTCCGCGCCACGAGCGTTTGGCGGATCGCCCTTATGAGGTTACTTGGAGGTGCTGGTCGACACTAGAGAATTGAGCCGATGATGGAGGCCAGCCAGATTTTGATGACCGTTGGTGTGTTGCTTACTCCTGATGATCGAGGCACTGTTCAGCGTGCAGACGAGCGAGCTAGATATTGCCGCGAACGACGAGGTATTGCCCCAGATGCTGGAGTTAGTGCAGAACGAGTTGTACTAAGAGATGATAGAAGGTCGCTAGTCATCGTGGATGAATGACTAGGACATGTGAATCGTTTGCCTACCCCGATGCGAGGTCATCAGGTAGATTGATTCCAGCTAGAGACGACTTCACGCGGAGACGTTGGGAGTCGACAGAGACGATCGAATGTCAGAAACCTATTATTCCAAGTTTAAAGTATTCGGAAAGACATGCAGGCAATTCTATGGTCCCTCTAGAAGAATGAAACCCTAACTCGACTTAACGACCGTGGGAAGGCCTTTGAACCTTCGGGTTTGCGGCAGTTCTGCGGCGCCATTAGTGAGGCTTGGGTTTGCCCTTCTACGGCTGGACCACCGATGCTGTGGTATGTACTCGATACTATTAAACTGTGCCCAAGATGTTGAGCTCTTGGGGGATTATGAGGTTTTGACGACTCGATTGGATGGCTCGACTTAATTCGGATGCTAGGTGGTGAGATGCATTTCTTGGGAGACTCCCGATACGAGGATAGCCGTTGGAGCTCAGTCCATACAGCCGCGACAAGACGAGTCCAAAGCAGACGACATTACAGAAAAGTGGAGTAAGAGGTTCGCACCAGATCTAAATGAGATGATGTTCCACTCCGCCGACATCAGAGAGGCGATGCGCATGCCGAGGCATGGTACTTGGACTTACCTTCCAGAAGGAGTCGCGATGAGTATGCAGTCGTTCCAGAGCAAGATGCAGATATAGGAAAGGACAACAACTTCCGGACAGTTGGCAGAGACGAGACATGGAAGAGACCGTGAGCAGGATTCCTTCCAGGACACTGCTGCAATGATACTTGCACCCAGGATCAGATGTGTCACGTACATTCAGAGAGCCAGAGGACGACGCCAGTGATATGCTGTCTTACGAGTGGTCGTGATGATTGACCAAGAGGTGACCAGAGAAGTGCCAGAACGGAATCGTCCCCGTTAGCATACCTGACAGGGCCGATGAGCCGATGGACCGAAAGATTGGTAATTCACAGTGAAGACCTTGACCCAGGAGTGGTCATGGTTACGCACACCAGCAGGCCAGAGATCATGATCATCGATGAGACGTCCCATTAGTGACCGCGACAGTTGGCCCGAGATTCTTACAGGATGCACTTGAGCGATACTATTCCGCCATTATTGATTTCGATGTTTTGGGTGATTTATTCGCATGATTTGATTTTGATGATTGAGGATTTACGATCTTTGCACAGTGTTGCACTTGATATCGTTTTCGTGCTTGGGTTTCACATGTTTGTGATTTTACGGTTTTAGACATTTGAGTTGATTTTGTGCGTATGCACGCACACGAATTGGTTCCTGCACTCTGTATAGTTATTATATGCTTGCAGTGTGCACTGGACTTCGATTTCGATTGTGATACTCGATATTTGTTATGTGCACCTTGTGCACCTGATTGATTTTGCGCACGTTCGGCGCTTGATATTGGATTTCATGATTTCGTGCACGATGGATGCACCTGATTTGGATTTTCGCGCATGTTGAGCGCATGTCTTGAGATGCGATTTTGGTGCACACCAGATGCACTAAATTGAGATTTTTCGTGCATGTCAGATGCACCTGATTTTGCTGTCAGGCACACATGTTGCCTACGACAGATGTTTCGTGCACACCCGATGCACTTAGATGTTGTTTCTGTGCGCATGTATGGCACATTCATGGATTTTGATTTCCGTGCGCACCAGACGCACGTAGTATTCATGTGCATATTTTGGGATTGATTTCTTATAGAGTAGTACGTTTTTATGATATTGCTATATGTTTTCGTACTGAGCAGGACTAGTCAGAGGACAGTACCTGAATGTATTTTGCATGCATTGATAGTTATTGAAGGGATTTCCAAAAAGCGAGCTATAGCCTCAGTATTTACCTACGTGTCTGATATGACACGAAATGTTTAAAACAAGGAGACCCTTCTAAATTGTTTCCAAAATGGCGGAACGTACATTTCAAACAAAGGTATATATGTATATAGCTATTTTCTTATGGTAGACATCCGCCACTGTGCAGTGTTATACGCGTTGCACAGGGACTTAAGAGATTTGGCATGCATGTCCTTCAGATACTTACAGATATAGATTCGATGTTTACATGTATAGTTTCGAGTTATATCATATTGGTTTGATTTGGATTTGGCATTGATGTCTTCTCCATGACTCCGATGATTTCGGGATGCTTGACGAGGTTTTGATTTGAGTTATATGCTCATTTTTCAAGCGCATGCGCTGCGCTACGATTTGTTTTATGTATTTACAATTTCGGAGCCCCGACGACTTGATGGGTTTTCTTAGATGTTTTAGTATTTGGGGGAGTTTGAATTTAAATTCAGGAACCGAAATTCTTTAAGGGGGGAAGATTGTAACGCTTTGAAAATCGTTTCGGTGATATTTCGAAAAATCGGTAAAATAAGAGGGTTTTCTGTAAAAAGTCAAAATGCAAATATCTTATTATAAAAATTAAATATACATATTCTAGCTATGTAATTGCTATTATTTGGTGTTTATTGAGCCGCTGGTGAAATTTCAAATTTTCTGAAAAAAAATATTATTTTATTATTATTTAAGCCGTCACTAATACATTTAATTAGGGAAAATTACAAATTGGAATGAGTTGAAACAAATTTTGTGCATCATAAAACATTAAATAAAATTTTATCATGTGGTTTTTGGAACAAAATCATTTGCCAAAACGGTTTAGAAATTAGTGAAGAAAAAAGGCTTTTTTTTTAGCGTAAATGGATGTTTGGGGTATTGTATTTATCATTTTTCATCACCCCACACCCGTACCCACACCCACACACCCCCACTTACTCCTCCCCTTAGCCAAATTCAGCAGCCCTCACTTTTTCCCCACTTGGTTTGCAAAGGAAAGAAAAGGAAAAGAAAAGAAAAGAAAAGAGTAGAAAATGATATAAATTGAGTTGACTTTGACTTGAAACAACTTTCCCCACCTCACTCTCTCTCCTCACTCACCCACTCCCCCCCAAAATCTGGCCGAAACTGATCCCTAGCAGCAGCCCCCCCCTCCCCAACTTCTCACTCCATTTTTGCTTCAAAAATCCAAAAAAAAAAGCTTCAAAATCCATACAATTTCAAAGCTTTTTTCCAAATCCAACACTTACCCATTATTCCTTAGCATTTCAAGCATGGATCCTTGTGAAAAGAGAGCATTTTGGAGTGCCATGGATGCTTGTGGATCTTCATATGCTTTTGGGTATATTTCTAAACATTTTTGTTGCTTAAATTGTTACTAATTTCTTAAGCTAATTTATTTAAGTGTTATTTGGATATGTGAGTTTAATTGCACGTTTTGGAATTCAAGAAAAGGGTTTGAATGCAAGTTAGGTTATTGTGAATTGGTGTATGGTTGTGATGGGTAGCTTACCATCTTAGAATTTGTAGAAAGTAATTTAGTAGTTAAATTTCATATTGTTGCATGGAAATGTCTAAATTAAGTTTTGTTTTTGCTAACTAGAGTTTTTGAAAAATTATCAAATGCTTAGATTAAAATATAATTAAGTGTTCATGTCATTATAACTATTATAATGAGTGGTTTAATGACTTTGGTTCATGCAAAACGAAGCTTAATTGATGAATTGTGAATTTTGCTTTAAAGGGTGTTAAATTTGATATTTTGCAAACTAGGATTTTGGAAATTATGCAAATTTATGAGTTTAAATTATGGAAATGGTTTTTATGACTTATTTAAGACATTTAATAAATATATTGTCCGCTACATTCATTTAAATATCGTGTTTTGTACAAAAACGGCGAATTGTGGTTGCTAGATTTTCGGAAAAATGACTTTTTGAGTGAAATTGGCGTTTTTCTGAGTTTCAACCTAGTTTATATTAAAATTAGTGTTCGTGAATGTGCAAATGAGTGTATTTGGGTTTTTCTCGATGGTTTGGCGTTTGTACGCCGACGTCGAGGGTTTTTGGGTTGATTTGTGAAAGCAACCATAGGTTTTGACCTATGTGGGATTCGTGCGTCGTTTTGATCATGAGTCGGATTTTAATGAGAAATGGTGCGTTATGATATGTAGGTACCCCCATGTGGACTTCGAGACGACAAGAAAGCGCGTGGCAAAGTCGGCACCGGCTAGCGAGGACCAGGTGAGTAGATTTATATCTACGGGGAGAAGTCGGGTGGATGGCGTATAGCACCCCCGCAGTCCGTGGTGGTGTATACAGATGCGTATACACACCAACAATTATTATATGTTATTTAGGATTAATAACGATGCTTAGGATGGATATTGGTGTGTTGGACTATTTTTAGTGTTGCGAACCCTAGGGTAGTGTTACACACACATACACACATACATACTTGCATACATTCCTATTGATATGTGCTCATGGGATTCTTTATAGTTATGTGTTCACATGGATATGGGACTATGTGTTCACATACGGATTGAGGATGATACTTGGGATTGAGCTGAGTCGATGAGATTTGATTTGAGGCCGTGAGATCGGTGATATAGCAGGGTTCGTATTTGAGATACGACATGATGTTGTAGCGGGTCCTTGACGCAGTATTTCACATACATGCATGCATACATAGATGGTATCAATATTGTACTAGACGTAGATCAGTACCCCGATCATGATACTTGATAAAGAGGATATCAGATGAATAGTATAATGAATGTGATATTGACCGTACCCAGATTTGGGGATGCCGTACGACGGATTTACGTACGAGCTATATTTTGATGATTGATCCGCACTCTTGACTTGGGATGTCTGGTTATGGATATGATATTATTGAGGCGGGATCACCGACTGTATATATATAGGTATGTATAGGTATCGACTCAGATGATAGGCGGTTTCCTTACCTGTAGATCAGCTTGTTAGTTCAGCCGTATAGTTTAGTGTAGTTGTTAGATTAGATTAGACTCCTACCTATTTCAAAACTAGCGGATCGTGGGTATTTTAAAAGACAGGTCAAGGGATCTACGGATATTTCAAAAGACGTATCCTTTCTTAAAAACCACCGTAGCCCTATTTTCAAAACCCCGCGGTTCGTGTTATTTCAAATGGCACCATTTGTAGGACTTATATTAGATTAATGCAGATTAGTTATAGTTGCGTCTAGTTTTTAGCCCCCGTTCATTTTGGTTGCTCGCTCCGCATCGCACATTTACATTGTTATTTCATATTGCATTGTTGATATTATGCTGTTAGGACACCAGCACCATTACCGATGATGCGTATGTACCACATACACTTACTTGCCGGCTCACACACATCTTCATCGGTAATTGCCATGTCACGTACACCTTAGAAAATATTGTCGCTTAACTTAGCTTGATAGCCAGTAGTTTGACGTAATATTAGTGTACATACCTTATATGCCAGCTTAGATATTGTAGTTATTACTTGTCGCTTCATGCATACTGTTATTCATTCTCATGCTTATATTCATGGTTCTACATGCTATTGATGATTCGTATTTCCATGATATTTTCTGGATTTGGAGGAAAACCGCAAAACATATATAAACTGATTTCTCTCTTTTTTTAATAAAAGTGCGGTTTTTCCCGTGATGTATGAGTCGTCCACCATGAGTTTGCTGATGGATTTCGAGACCCGATTCGAGGAGACGGATGAACCGTTTCGGGTACATGGTGGACCCGGTAAGGTACCCCGGGGCAAGAAGCGCGTGATGATGACGATGTGAGCCTGGCAGGGGAGCACTACCTACCGGTGATATTACCCGACACGTCGGATATCCGGAGGATACCGTCGTGGTCTTAAGATGGATGGTAGGGGCCGGTCTGGACTGACGGCGCCCTAGATATTGTGATTGAGACTTGAGGTACATAGATTGTGACACAGAGATATCGAGGTATTTGGACACTTGTTTTGTGTCGATGCTGGGCACTGTTTTATGCTGATTTCATATATGGTACCTCATTTCTTTTAAAATACAGAAATCTCACTGATTTATGAAACCAGTTTTATTCAGTACAAGCATTCTGTTTCATGCATTCATACATCATTCATATGATATATTGCTACCTGAGGCACTGACACGGGCACATGAGATTTCACTCGGGTTAGATATTTACCCTAGCCTTGTTATAGGCTGCATGTTATATACATTTTTGAGGATATATTATGATCATTGACTTAGGATTGCGTTATTTATGCGATTTCTATGCGTAGATGTTTTTCTATTCACGAGTTGGCAACTCACCCCCGTTGTGCCCCAGTTTCTTGCAGGTTTGCCGTACAGGTTTCCTTACGGCTTTGCGGGCATAGTTTCATTCGGGTGATTTGCTAGTAGGTGGGTTTACTTGTATCATACCCCCATTATTTACCTTTTATGATATTATTCAGTTGTATCTAGTAAATTCCATCAACCAAACATGTATTTATTGAGATAGAGACCAGTGTTGGTTATTCTTTCGACCTTAGAGTCGCTCGTTATATTTCTGGTGGTTTTGAGTTTCCTTTTGAGTTTTGATCCTCGCCGTTGGCGTTGTATATTATTTTGTTTGTGTGGTTGTGACCGTCGATTGACGAAGAGCTAGCTCCCGCTTGGGGATGCCCTTTTCTTGATTTCGTATACTATTCATGTTGTATCCCGTTTGGGGGCCAGTATTTACAAAGGAGACTCTCCCGAAATTTTCAGTAAATTTTTGATGTTTTAAAAACCGCATAATTCGGCTTATGCTATTGAAATTACTTGCTTTAAGTTGGTTTTTCCTGCACTCTACTATTTTCTTGGTTTGGATTTCTGGGTTTTCGGTTTACTTAGATTACGTACGCCTCGAGACGTTCGTAGTTTAAGTGCCGGTCATGTTCCGTATTTTCGGGTCGTGACAAGTTCCTACTATGCATTGATTACTACCCTACCACGGCTCAAAGGAGTCATGCAAACAGGTTTTACTTGGGTACAGTCCCGAGCCACATACAGGCAGTGATCGGATCGTCAGGGATTTGTCTCTCCCGGTATTGGGGGTTGATGCCGTGTTGTGTACGGATGTCCATCACCATAAATCCGTGGCCACGGTGGACAAGAATTACCGATCCAGGATCGATAGTTTCTCAGGTGGTGATGGGTTTCATATCGACACTAAATATTGCGTTGTTGGGGGTCTGACTTTATCCACCCCCTAAACTCGATATGCGATACTTTTAGACGAACAGACCGAACTGTACGGATATTGTCACTGTCAGGCTCAGTAGGGGTTCTGCATGAGTTTGCTCGTCGGCCTCCCTTTCTCTCAATACATGGGTAGCCGTTACGTACAGCTAGTGCCGCTGATATGCTTGTGGTTAAACCTACTGCCAGCGTATTGACGAGTCTTTAAAGTCCCACATAGTGGTTTTCCCTGGTTCTGGCGAAATGATGTAGTAGCCGTAATTGATACGTGCATGGTTCTGATCCATTGGTGTACTTTGTACCAGGACTTTCGATCGGACAATTGACAGTACTAGCCGACTCAGACTTGAGCCGGATTATTAAATCAGGTATTGATTTAATAATTTACGTATATGTAATTCGATTCGTATATTCTAGTATTATATTCTTTGTGTTATTCTATCTTATTGTGTATTCATATTTTGGTATGAATGGAGATATATTTGCAGTAGAATGCAATCCGTTTTTTTTATCGGATAACATTTTAGAAGGTGCCACCTCATTTCTTGATTTGACCATTTTTTTTAAATGGATAAATGAGGTGGAAATTGCATGATGGAGGTATGGTGAGAACCATTCTTGTAATAGTGCACAAAAATGAATTACTAATTCATTTGTGTTCACTATTCGAGCATGGTGAGAATTTAAAATTAAAAAATGCTTTTTACAAAACCAAGCATGCTATTTTCTCTTTCATGAAAGAATTCATTTTGCAAGCATGGTTGGTTTTTCTACACTTGTTCTTGAGCTCCTCTCTCACCATGAGCTTCATCTCCTCTAGCTTTCATTTCTTGCTTCCACTTTCATGTTTTGAGATAGCTAACATTAAGATCCTACACACTACATCCTAGGCTCTCTAGGGTAGCATCCTAGAGACCCTAGTTGCTCCGTTTGCATCATGTCGTGGAGCTAGAGCCGGAATTACATCCCTCGGGTGGATCATCGGAGATGGAGGAAGACCGGCAACCAAACTTCATCAAAGGGCCGCTAAGAGCTTGGAATGAAGACCGAAGGACATTGATCAACTCGGTATAACCATTCTAACTCTTAGTTTAGATTGCTAGTTTAGGGTTTAAGGTCGATCCGTAAATCGGGTAACGGTAGCGCCGGTTTAGAAATTTTTGTTCCGCATTTTGGCCGCGTTTCGATGGCCGGGGCGCTGCCGGAACCCTTCAAAGATATGGGGTTGTCTGGCCTATGTCAAAACACAAAATCCGAACAAACTCGAGGCACAGTCAGTACTTTGTAAGTTTGTGGGATATCCTAAACATTCAAATGGATATCTTTTCTACCACGGCGAGGAACAAAAAGTGTTTGCTTCTCCACATGCCTCCTTTATGGAAAAGGAATTTCCTGTAAAAGAAATTAGTGGCGAAGAGGTAGAGCTGGAAGAGGTTCCAGTAGCACAAACTAAAACTGATGATTTACTGGAACCAGAGGATTCAGTAGAACCCGACGAACCCCAGCCTCTCCGCTGATCTAGTAGGGTTCCTCATCCACCTGAGAGATACTACGGTTTTCTCATGGATGGTGGGAGCGAGGATTGCATCATGGAAGATGATTACCCAACTAGCTTCGAGCAGGCCATCACGAGTGGGGACTCTGTGAAGTGGCTGGATGCAATGCGATCTGAGATGGAATCCATGTACACCAACAAAGTATGGACTTTGGAAGTTGCTCCAGAAGGGGTAAAGCCCATTGGGAGCAAATGGATGTTTAAGAAGAAACTTGGTGTTGATGGAAAAGTTGAGACTTACAATGCTAGACTTGTTGCGAAGGGTTTTCGTCAACGACCAGGTGTGGGTTATGAGGAAACCTTTTCTTCAGTGGCTATGCTTAAGTCCATTCCGATCTTATTTGCCATTGCTGCATACCATGACTACGAAATCTGGCAAATGTATATTAAGACTGCCTTTCTAAATGGTGATTTAGAGGAGTGTGTGTACATGACTCAGCCAGAGGGCTTCACAGATAGTGGGAGCAGCGGAAAGGTATGCAAGCTGCTTAAATCCATCTACGGGTTAAAGCATGCATCGTGGAGTTGGAACATCTGTTTTGATGTTGTAGTCAAAGAGTTTGACTTCATCAAGAACGTACATGAACCTTGTATATACAAGAAGGTTGCAGAGAGTAAGGTCTTCTTCCTCGTATTGTACGTGGATGACATGCTCTTGATAGCAAATGATGTTTCTATGCAGAACTCGGTCAAACTCTTCTTATCACATCTATTCTTAATGAAAGATCTAGGTGATGCCTCCTGCATTTTGGGAATCAAGATCTATAGAGATAGATCTAAAAGGATACTAGGATTGTCCCAATCCAGGTACATTGACACCATACAAAAGAGATTTAGTATGGAAGAATCCAAGCGTGGGAACCAACCCACTATCTCTGGACTCACTCTCTCCAAAGAGATGTCTCCCAAGACTTATTTGGAAAGAGCTCACATACAAGGGATACCCTATGCCTCGGCAGTAGGCACTATCATGTACGTAATTCTATGTACCAGACCTGATGTAGCATACTCATTAAGTGTAGTCAGTAGGTATCAAGAAGATCCTGGGGAGAATCACTGGACAGCTGTGAAGAACATTTTCAAGTACTTGAGAAGGACTAAGTAGATGTTCTTGGTGTGTGGTAACGGAGAACTCCAAGTGGAGTCCTTTACCGATTCAATCTTCCAAAGTGATAAGGACGTCTCTAAGTCGCACTCGGGATTTGTCTTTACTCTAAATGGATGGGCGATTTGTTGGAATATTTCCAAGGAAGAAACCGTAGCAGACTCGACGATGGAGGCTGAATACATCGCTGCCAATGATGCTGCTATAGAAGCTATCTGGATGAAGAAGTTCATCACTTAACTTGGTGTGGTTCCGTCCATTGAGCTTCCAATACCTCTGTATTTTGATAACAATGGAGCTGTGGTTTTGGCCAAGGAACCCATGTCCCATAAGAAGTCCAGACATATTCTGAGGTGGTATCACCTGATCCGGGAGATAGTTGATCACTGGGAGATCGAGGTCAGGAGAGTTGACATGAAGGACAACACTGCGGATCCACTCACGAAGGCTATTCCCCAGATAAAATTTGAGAGACTCTTCGGGATGTTGGGTATGAGATACTACAACAACTGGCCTTAGTGCTAGTGGGAGATTGTTATTTGTATATTTTCCCTAGAGGCTATTGTTGTACATATGATGTATATTATAGTGGATGATTGGATATATACAGTGAGGATTTTCTTGCTCGATAGGATAGTATGTTATCTGGTTTCACTTTGCCTTAACATGTTCACTTGTATTGGTTTACTGTCTTGCTCTCACATGTTGATAAAGCTCTAAGGATATGTACTTGACTACTGGGACTATGATGAGATCATACTAGTGGGCCAGGGTAGTTAACGAGTAAATCCTATAACTGTTCCTAGTCGAGGGTATATCGAGACATGGCATCGACACACCAGAGTAGAATAGCTTATACGCGTCTTGACTCATATAATGGGCGATGGATGATCCCATATCCATCGGTGTTTGACATCAAAGATGGTGTACGGGTGCTCAGTGGAGACTGGGTACACTGAACGGACTCGCCGAGAACTCCTACATGGTATTATACCTATCGTCAGATAGCAGTTCTCCGGTGACACTAGTACAGGTTAGTCTGTAGACCCGAGATCGTCATAGAGTCTTGTGTGATTCCCACTGTTCCTTGATTTCCAGCTTACCACGTCCAAGAGCGCATGCAAAACGGTGGCTTTTGGGTACAGTCCCGAGTCGCATGGAGGCAATGAGCGATAGGGGGTTTCGTCTCTCCCGGTATAGGGAGTTAATGTTGTGCTGTATTCGATTGGCTATAATTTGAAGTCCCTGGCCTGGGCTGATATGTAGTGCTACTGGTAAGAGTTATCAGTAGTTTCTCGACCTGTTATAAGCCTCACATCGACATGACTTATCGGTTACTGGGGTCTGACATTTACTTCCGCTAGACTTGATATGCGGCATACCAGACGAAGAGACCGGTCTGTACGGTAGTGTTACTGATTGGATTCATAGGAGAATGTACAGACTTGCTTGTTGATCTTCTGACCACTGAATACCTGGGTGGCTGTTACGTTTAGCTGACCGCTTGCAGCTTGTGGGTGTTTGATATGATCATCACCTACTGCCGGCGTATTGACGATTCTTTAGAGTCCTACATAGAGGTTTCCTGGCTCAGGCAAAACGGATTAGGAGTACATATGTGATATGTGCAGTACCAAGAATAATACGATATGAGATACCGTATTCTATTCTGGCGATATGTGATATCGGCCGGGTATATATGATATAGCCGGGTCATCGGATCAAGTGTTGATTCGATGAAAGTAACTTGTTATATTAGTCGGTTATATGCAATATAGTCGGATTTTCGGATCAAGTGTTGATTCGATAATTTAATGTATAATTATATATGTGATATATTACATTACGTTAACTAATATTACCTTGCTTTATTGATTCATTTTCTCACTGTATAATACATTGATGTATATGCGATATATGTTAATTCTATTATTTTCTTTTGTTACAAAATATATTGTATATGCGATATATAATATTGTAACATGTTAGGGTTACAAATGCAACATGGTTTTTTGGTTTAAACCTAGTTAGGGTTTGGATTTGTGTTAAGCTTTGGATGAAGCTTTCATGAAGCTTCATGAAGCTTTGACTTTTGTCATCTAGCTTTGATATTTTGTGTAGATATTCTTTAACCCAACCCAAACCCTTAACCTATGGTTTATTTTCTATAAGTGTTAAGACTGTCATTCTTAACTCATGATTGCAATTGTAACCACAACAATAATTCATTATTCATCACAAAAGCTTTTGCTTCTACTTCTTCTTCTTGCTTCTTGAAGAAAAGCTTCACATGCTTTTTCATTTCTGATGATAAATGGTGAGAAATTGAAAACAAAAGAGAGCAAAATTCCTACTTCATCATCCTTATCTAGTCCAGCCACTTATATTAGGGTGTTCACTTCTCTAATTACTTCATTAGTGAAGTGTAAGCTTGGGTTAGAGATTTTCAAGGTAAATCATCTTTGATCTAGAAGACTTCAAGTAAGATGCATCATTCACCTCTTGGAGGCTCACGAGAGTCGGAGTTCTTGATGATCACAGCGAACTGACCTTAACACGGAGCTTATGAAGCAAAAGAACGGACTACAAAGGTTGTAATCCTAATCTCTTTAATTCTTTGTATGTGATACAAACTTGTTACCCTAGAATTTCTAGTAAAGATTCATGGTTTGCTTGCTTTGCACCTCTCTAATTTTTAAAGTGGTATAAGTGATGCTACCAAACCCTAGACTAGGTGCAAGGGAAGCCCAACATGAGACTCACACTAGGGTTTGTGATTATTGTGGTGATTTATATTTAAAGCAAAATAGAAAGGAGATAGAAATAAGTCATGACATTGGATGCTTGGACAAGAATCATAACGCCATAACTCATCTCTCCCATTTTGTTTTTCTCTAGATATTTATTCATCACAAGTTTATCTAGAGCCTATGTTTCACTCTCTCACTTGATGATTAGATATTTTCTCTTTCATCCAAGTTCATCTTATTCCTCAAGTGAACTCTAGGGTTTTTCTTGAGTTGATAAAATAGAAAGGAAAATATTTTCAAAGTGGGCATAACTCCTACTTTATCAAACTACTCTATCGTAGCACTTTAGTGTAGGTTGTTTGCTTCCCTAATACCATGATTAGTGAAGAGTTAGCTTGATCTAGAGAGGCTTCAAGGTGGATCATCTTCGGCTTCGAAGATCACTTAGCAAGTTTGTTCCTTTTGATAAGTGGAGCCAAGAAGAGTTCTAGGGACCACTACTTGGAGCTTAGGGACTACTACTTAGAGCTATTGAAGTGATGGACTTGATCTACAAAGGTTTTAACACTCTTCACTCAGTTTAGAAAGTTTTTTCTTCCTAACTAACCCTAATTCTCTAGTTCAATTCAAGGTTAGTGTAGCTTAGACCTCTAGAATTTTTAAAATTGCATACTTGATACATGTGGAAACTTAGTAGAGGTGCTAAGACACAATTTTAGCCTTCATATAATTTCAGATCATAATAACTTTCTCTACGGTTTGCACGATAAGATATGGTCCCAACAGTCTTCAATCTCTAACATCGTCCCAACATACTGGTGAGCGACACTTGGGACTATATAATGCTTCGAATGGAGCCATCTGAATAGTTGCCAGAAAGCTATTATTATATAAAAACTCCACCAAGTGCAGATGATTCTCCCATGAACCCATGAAATCCAACATGCAAGCTCTCAACATATCTTCAAGAGTTTGGATCGTTCTTTCTGACTGGCCATCTGTCGGAGGATGATAAGCGGTGCTAAACATCAATCGAGTCTCCAAACTTTTTTGTAAACTCCTCCCGAAGTGTGATAAAAATCGGGTATCATGATCTGAAACGATGCTTACAGGTACTCCATGCAATCTCATAATCTCCTGCATGTACCGCTCTGCTAACGCTTCCGTTGACTGACCAACCCGAAACGGTATGACATGAGCTGCCTTGGTCAATCGATCAACAATCACAGAAACTGCATTATTACACTTTGGACTCCACGATAATGCTCTCACGAAATCTATGGTTATATGCTCCAACTTCCTTTGAGGAATCGGAAGAGATTGCAATAAACCAGCTACTCTTTGATGTTCAGCCTTGACTTGCTGACATACCAAGCACTTCGCTACATAGCAAGCAATCTCCCTTTTCATGCTTTCCCACAAGATATGCTATCGTAGATCTCGGTACTTCTTCGTTCCTCCAGGATGTACGGAATATGCGAAACTATGCGCCTCCTTCATAACTTCATCACGAATATCTCCTTCCGATTCACATAGACGGCTCCCATATCGTAACGAACTATCTTCATGAATCAACAAGTCTGTTCGAAGTCCCGCTTCTACCTGTTCTCGAAACTTCTGCAATCTTGGATCGTACGACTGCGCTGCTTTAATATAATCGATCAAGGATGACTGTACTTGCAACTGCATCAGCTATCCCGAAGAATGCTTTAACATGATCTCCAACTCGAATATCTGACAGTCATCTATAAGCTCCTTCTGTGCAGTCAACAACCATATTGCTGGCAACCGACTTAGCACATCCGGCACTACATTATGTTTCCCTAGATGGTATTTTAGATCGAGATCATAGTCTTCCATCAACTCCAACCATCTATGCTGCCTCATGTTAAGCTCTTTCTGTGAGAACATATACTTTAGGCATTTGTGATCAGTGAATACTTCTACCCTTTCACCCAATAAGTAGTGTCTCCAAATCTTAAAAGCGAAAATCACTACTGCAAGCTCCAAATCATGAGTTGGGGAGTTCTTCCCATGAGTCTTCAATTGTCTCGACGCGTTGGCTATAACCTTCCTATTATGCATAAGAACACATCCCAAGCCTTTTCCAGATGCGTAGCTGTGAATAATTAACCCTTCGGAACTGTCTGGCACTGTCAAAATAGGAGCGGTGGTCAAACATTGCTTCAAAGCTTTAAAAGCCGACGCACATCTATCCGTCCATACAAACGGTATCTCCTTTCGTGTTAGCTTGGTCAATGGTTCAGCTAATCAAGTGAAATTCTCCATGAATCTTCTATTATACCAGGCAAGTCCAAAAAAACTTCTGATCTCCGCTACGTTCTTCGGAATCGGCCAATCTTGAACTACTGCAATATTTTCAGTATCAACAGCAATTCCATCTTCTGATACGACATGCCCTAAAAACTTTACTTCTTCTAGCCAAAACTCGCACTTGCTCATCTTCGCATATAATCTTTCTTGCCTCCACGTTTGCTGTGCGATCATCAAGTGTTCTGCATGCTATTCTTGGATCCTCGAATAGCTCAGAATGTCATCAGTAAACACTAAAACGAACCGGTCCAAATACAGTGAAAAGATTCGGTTCATCAAGTCCATAAATATCGCCGGTGCGTTCGTGACTCCGAATGGCATCACTAAGTACTCGTAATGCCCATATCGAGTTTGGAACGTTGTCTTGCAGATGTCTTCTTCTTTCACCCAAACTTGATTAAACCTTGATCGTAAATCCAACTTTGAGACTACCCTCACGCTACTGAGTTGATCAAATAGTTCATCGATGCGGGGGAATAGGTTCTTCTTCTTAATAGTCACTCGATTTAATTCTCAATAATCGATGCACATCCTCCACGTGCCATCCTTCTTCTTGATTATAAGAACCGGAGTTTCCCATGGTGAACTATTGCTGTGAATCCAACCCTTCACTAGCAATTCGGCAATCTGTTTCTTTACCCCTTCTAGCTCCACTGGCGCCATCGGATAATAGGCCTTTGAAATCGGCGCTGCTCCAGGAATAAGATCAATCGCGAACTCTACATCTCATTTTGGCAGTAAACTCGAGATGTCTTCGAACACATCCATGAAATTCCGAACTTCTACCAGCGCTTCGTCTGCAACTTGTTTACGAACTTCATATTTCATTAAACGGTTCCATTCATCATTAATTTACAAGTTTGTTCTAAGACTTGTGGGTTATTGGCCCACCACTCTTCCGCTGAGCTACTCTGATAATCTGCGGCGGGTTCATCGGAACTCTTCGAAACATCATGCATCGATACAGTCTAGAAGCAGTCGATACTACTGCAATCAAAAGCTTCTTCCACGCTTCTCTTTGTTCTTTGAAACACAAACGGATTAGTTCTTAAAGGACGAGATGAATGATATAACGTGGTTGTTGGATTCAATCTTGCGATAAAACATAAACTGGTAAGCCATGCAACTGAGAGAAACAAAGTAAAACAACGACCATAAATCAAGAAAAGGAATCAAAATAGGACTCCAAGTTTCCTAAGTAGAGTACCGCATTATAACCATGCCGCGGTACAGAGTTACAATCACATAACTCCATTCAAGTCGCCCAAATCCTACTATCAGAATTGAAGGAATAAGAAGGGAGAAACAAAAAGGAATCAAGAGGATTCCAAGTTGAGATGCAAGGTCATTTCCATATTGTCAAGATACAAGAGTTAATAGAAAGATAAGATTCAAGAATTTGAATGCCACGACAATAATGTGGCAGGAAATACTCCTAATTACGGGTTTTCTGGTTAGTGTATTGGTTTCAATACCCAACTACGAAAGAACTAAACCTGATTAATCCTAAATCCTATGGCTCTGATACCAAACAAACCCTGTCACGCCCTGCTTCCCAGAGTGCGCTAACTACGGCACGTGACAGAGCCAACCATGCTACCTGTGGCTACAAAACATCCCTCCACAGTCGCATTACGACTGTCTATAGGATATAAAGAACAGTAAAATATAAAATCTATCTAATACATGTCCATCTGCTAGAATAAAAGACTCAAGAAATATATAAGCGGAAATGATGAATCCAATAAATAACAGCATCTGAAAGTACGTCCCAATATGCGCTCAGATCAGGAAATAAATAGCGGGAAGAACTAAACTAAATATCACTAAACACGATCCTCACTGCTCGGATTGACGACTAAAGTACTCCTGGTCAGCCTGCGATAGTGTCACGGCCCGAAAAAAAAGCACGTGACTGGCACTTGAATCATGTGAAGTCTATAGGTCCCCAAAAAATTCAAGTAAGCCAAAGTCCAGAAATCTAAATCTTTTTAGGGAAATAATAAAGGTGAAGTTTTTAAATTAAAGGTATAAGGAAATCAACTTTTTCTTTAAATGCATAACTAATGATATATGAAAATGCAAGTGAATTATATACTAGTTGAAAACATTTTTTCATCCTTTTAAAAATTTGGGCAGCAACTCCCTTGTAATTTTTGATCCAAAACCCATACAAGCAATATATATAGGCATCCCCAAGTGGGAACTAGCTCTTCGCCAGTTAGCAGAATCACAACCACGCAATAAACATATATACGACTCCCTACGACGAAGATCAACACAGAAAGAATAAATAAAGCAAGACATTATCATCTTAAAGGAGTGAACATACACCCATCGCTCTAAGTCTCACAAATACCAGTCTTACTAGGTTTACCAATATTCAAATTATAGTTTCTGTCTGATGGAGTTTATCTAGATACAACAGGAATAATAATACAAGAATGGGCACGATCCAATGTGTCCCGTCAACCTAAGTAAAAACCCTGAAGGAACTGTGTGCCAGCGATACTGCTACTGATCCAAGCGGTCGGACCTGTAAGAAAACTGTGGCACAATGACGGTGAGTTGCCAACTAATGTGTAGAAAACATCAGCTGGTAGAAATATAAAAAAAACAATGATTCCTAGGTCATACTATATCATGAAGGTAATACTATGATACCTAGGATGACCATGTATGCATATATGTCAACAATCGAGTCAATGCAAATGACATATATAAATAAACATCTGTATCATATGCCTCATGCATATGGATATTATCCACGTGTATCCATCAAAGACACAATCAATATCATGGAATCTGAGTGTCCAACATTGATACTTGAAACATTATGAAATCCATGTCCAGCATCGACACGTAAATCCTCATATCTCGGGCTCCGTCAGTCCGGATCGGCTCATATCCATCTGATCTCACGACCACGGTCGATATCCTCTGGATATCCGCCGCTCTAAATTATCACCGGTAAGTAGTGCTCCCTCCTACCAGGCTCATCGTATACATCTCGAGCTTCTTTCCCCAGGATACTGTTGGTTTTAGTGTCCTCAAGGAAATTATTGTAATCACAGGCAGGTGATTATAATGATTGATGGAGAACCTATACGGATAGAACGGTCTTACTTAAGATTATTGTACGCTATCCGGTTTGCCTTTATCATCATGTACATACTTTATGTGGTATTACAGATCACTATTACATCTTGATAGAGCCCATAGGATTCTTACTTGACTACCAGCATTAGGATGGCGATCATATACGTGGAAGATGGGTGGTCTATAAGCACATCCTTAAATGTCCCTAGTAATGGGAGTTTCGAGACTGGGCATCGATACTCCAGAGTAGAATAGTGTATACTGATCGAGACCCCGGAGAGGGGCAGTGGCCAAGTCTCATAAGCCATTGGTGTTAGTTTTTTCACCTAAGACAGTATACAGTGCTCATTGGGTTATGAGTACACTGGACGGACTCGCCGGGAACATGCTAGTTGGCGATATACCTATTGTCAGATAGCAGTTCCCAGGTGACATGTATGCAGGATAGTCTGTCGACCTGAGATCATCATTTGTCCCATGCGAGTTCATACTGTGCTTTGATTACTACCCTAACACAGCTCAAAGGAGTTATGCAAAAAGGTTTTAGTTCGGTATAGTCCCGAGCCATATGGAGGCAGTGAGCGGATCGTCAGGGATTCGTCTCGCCTAGTATTGGGGGTTGAAGTCGCGCAGAGCATGAGTGGCCATCACCATAAATTCTTGGCCAAGGTAGTAGAGAATTACTGATTTGGATCAGTAGTTTCTCAGTGGGTGATGGACTTCATACCGATACGAAATGTCACGTTATTAGAGGTCTGACTTTAACCTCCCCCTAGACTCGATATGCAATACTCTTAAACGAACAGACCGGCCTGTACGGATATTGTCACGGACAGGCTCGGTAGGGGTTTGGATGAGTTTGCTCGTCGGCCTTCCTTTCGCTCATTTAAGTCCACGTTACCTGTCCCCGGTTCTTTGGGGACGCGGAAATGGTGAAAAACGATTTTTACGATGGGGGTAACATAGACTCTAGAAACGGATCTTTGCTAAACATACTATCTAACAACCTAACTAAGAGTTTAACTACTATGTTAGGGGTTGTACCTTAACTTAAACTCCTTCTCTCCCACTCCTTGTGGTGGTCGGATCGGCCTCACCCAGTCATCTCCTTGTGCCAAAGATGGATCCACCCGAAAGCTTCTACCTTTGGCTCCAACCTCAATCTAGAGGAAACTAGAATACTTGGCTTGCTAGACCTTGTATACTAGGATGAGTAGAGAAGTGTTTTGGGTTTTATCTCTATGGTTCTTGTTTCTCAACTCATGAGACAATAGAACCATGAGCAAGAGGAAGAGGGAGAGCTTTGGAAAGAGCTTGGATGAGAGAGAGTGAGAATGATAGAATGAAGAAGACCTTTTACCTCCTTGCTCTCATAACACCAAATAATCATAATAATAACAATAATTAAGCATCTTCTGATGGTTCATGTCAGTGGCATTATCATTTCATGCATTTAATGCATTTTTTGAACAAACAAGCAAGCAAAAGTCATAGCCATGAAATGATAGCCATTGTCATGATAATGATCAACAAGTCCAACCTAGTCAACCGGTCAACAAAGTCAACAGGTCAACAAAGTCAACCTTTCAACCCAACCATGGCACAGTAATACTTAATTAATATTATTATTAATCATATTTCTTATTCTCATTAGGGTTTAGCAAAAGTCAACAGTCAACAGCCCTAGTGAGAATCTTCTGCCTCTGTCTCTGTCAACCGTGCATACACACCCGCATCCGCGTTCCGAGGAACATGAATACAAGCGAGATAAAACCAATCCCAAAATGTATACTAGGATCTGGCTTAAACCAAAGCCCGCTAGTAATAACTGCCCAGACACCAAACGTGCACAAGTGCGCGGATGTGACCGAACCCTATCGCAAAACCATGCGACCTCTACTCTTTTGGCTAAAGGCGAATAGCTCTCTGTGTGGGACTCTAAAGACTCGACACTACGCTGGCAGTGGGTTTAACCATAGACCGCAAGCGGCACTATCTGTGCGTAACGGCCCCCAGGTAGATGCCGATAAGAAGACTGACGAGGTGAACTCATCCGAACTCCTACTGAGCCTGAATGTGACAGTCTCCGTACAGTCCGGTCTGTTCGTCTGAGAATATCGCATGGCGGGCCTAGTTGTGTTAGTGTATATGCCCTAGAGGCCATTACTGTATCATACTGGTTTGTATATTACTTGATGGAAGCTTGGGATATTCACAGTTGTATATACAATCTTGCTCAAAATGGTAGTATGCAACTTGGTTTGTCTCTACCTCAATATGTGCATGTGTTTCTTTTAGCATATCGCTGATATACATATTAGTAGAGCCCTTAGGATCTTTGCTTGATTACCAGCGTTGTGATGGCGCTCACACTCGTGGGAGCTGGGTGATCTATAAGCACATCCTTATACAGGTCCCTAGTCATTGGACTATCGAGACAGGGCATCGATACTCCGGAGTAGACTAGCGTATGCGCTTCTCAACCCAGTATGGGAGACGGTCTGTCCCACAGCCGTCAGTACGTCATACTTGAGATAGTATACGGGTGCTCGTTAGGTTACGAGTACACTGGACAGGACTCGTCGGTAACTGTTGGTTGGTAGTATACCTATCGTCAGTTATCAGTTCCTAGGTGACATGAGTACAGCTTAGTCCGTTGACTTGACACTGTCACTTCGCCTCGAGTGTGTTCCCACTGCTCTTTGATTACTACCCTACCACGGCTCAAAGGAGTCGTGCAAACAGGTAGTTTTTGGGTGCAGTCCTGAAGCACTTGGAGGCAGTGACGGTTAGACAGGATTCGTCTCTCCCGGTATTAGGGGTTGACATCGCGCTGTGTCCAGGAGAGCCATTACACGAGTAGTCCCTGGCCAGGGCAAGCGAGATATACTGGTAGGTTTCTAGTGTTATCTCAGGATGTTCTGGGCTACACTCCGACACGACTTGTACTGCTATTAGGGGTCTGACGTTCACCGCCCCCCTAGGCCCGCCATGCGATGTATCAGACGAACAGACCGGACTGTACGGAGATTGTCACATACAGGCTCAGTAGGAGTTCAGATGGGGTTCACCTCGTCAGTCTTCTTATCGACATCTACCTGGGGACCGTTACGTACAGCTAGTGCCGCTTGCGGTCTGTGGTTAAACCCACTGCCAGCGTTGTGTCGAGTCTTTAGAGTCCCACACAGAGAGCTATTCGCCTTTAGGCGAAATGAGTAGAGGTCGCACAGTTTTGCGACAGGGTTCGTTCGCATCCGCGCACTTGTGCACGTTTGCTGTCCGGACAGTTTATACTAGCGGGCTTTGGTTTAAGCCGGATCCTAGTATATGTATTGGGATTGGTTTTTCTCATTGTATTCGTGTTTCTCGGATCACGAATGCGGGTGCGTATGCACAGTTGCTTGAGACAGAGGGAGAGGACCTTGATTAGGGTTAATGACTATTGTCATTTTATTAACCGTAATGCTTATGTGTGTATTATAGTTAATTGATAATTAGTTTAATAATTGTGCATGGTTATGGTTGTTGACCATTTGACCTCCTTGACTTGTTGACCTTGGTTGACACTTTGACCATCATCATTTCTTTTGGAAGATACTTTTTGATCCTTGCAAATTGAAATGATAATGGTCATGTCATGATTAGCCATGACAATTATCTAGCTAATTATTCAATTAAAATAATATACACATATTAGTGAGAATGGTTCACATAATTCTCATTCTATCATTTCATTTGTCTCTCTTGTTCTTCCTCTCCCTCAAGCTCTCCCCTCTCATGTGTTGAGAAACACTTGAGCTTGAGAAAAACCCTCTCTTGATCATCTCTACTCTCATCTAGGGTTGAAGGACTAGCACTTCTTGAAGCCTAGTTACTTCTAGCTTGGAGTTGAAGCCAAAGGTTGAGGCTTTCGGGTGGATCTTTCTTTGACGGGAGAAGACGACAAGGTGACCTCCTTCCATTACTCCAAGGAGCAAGGAGAGAAGGACACAAAGACCAAAGGTATAACCTTTCTAGCATTTAGCAAGTTTCTAGTTAGCTTTAGCAAGTTTTTGTTTAGCAAAGATCCTTTAATGTCTAGTCCATGTTGCCTAAGCTTATAAAAATCCGATTTTTATTACGTTTTCCGCCTCCCCGCAAGTACCGGGGTGGGCAACGTGGACTTACAGTGGTATCAGAGCCTAACTAAACATAAACTAGCTAGGTAGTGAAGTGTAACGAAGTTCGAAACCGAAAAATCCAAAAACCGAGTTTTAAAAAACCCTAGTTTCTGTTAAAAAATTTTCTGGTCAAAAAAAAATTTGTTATACTCCAAAAATCATCTCAGGGTTTTTTAAAGATAACCATTAAACCCGGTCCAGTGACTCGACCAAGGAGCCGCGGTTCCGCGGCAATAGCAAGCTATTGCCGTGCAACCGCGGCCAAGTTGGCTCTTCACTGGGTCGAGTTTGGTGCAGTGTATCTCTGGCTTGGTTTTAGGATTTTTAAGATATGTTATATGTTCCCAGATTTTCCAGAATAGAAATTTATTTTTGGGGGCCTATAAATCAGTATTTTTTCTGAACTTCACTACACTTTGACTATGACGGTTATATCTGTGATGTTTGTATGTATTGAACGTCGGCTAATCGCTATATGTCGATTAGTCGGGGTTATACATATCTGTGATCTGTGTTTGATATTGGTATGTGTATATGAATGGGTTGGATTGCCGCGGGTAAATAGCCGGGGTAGATGTGAGATGAGTGTTGCCTTTTCTTTCATTCATTTGTAATATGTAAATTGATGTAATATTATTATTTGTATGGCCGCACAACCGGGTCGGGGTTGTAGTCGTCATTGTATAATTCTTTTTACTGTTTTTGCTCCTAGGATAGACCCATGGAGGGGGTGCACAAACTACCGGGTATCTCGAAGTGCCGAGTGGCCTACTCACGGTGTTGAGGGAGGTTGCTTCGCTTCGGGTACTTGGCGGGTAGTTTGCCGCACCCGTAGGGGTCTTGGGTGGGGTATTTGGCTATTCACTACGACCGTGTAATCCGCTTTTCGTTGCAGGTTCGAACGGATTGCGGATTCCTAGTATATCCAATGTATTCATCTGTGATCTGTAATGTCTATCATTGTTATATATTTATATATAATAACTATTTAGGCGTTGCTTATGTTTTACAGCCGCGCTAGCCCAGCCCCCGCTCTGTCGTTAGTTAAGTAACCTAACGGGTGATGACGGGGCCCCGTGGCGAATGCGAATAGCATAAGCGTACGTCATATTTTGGTTGTTTTCTGCAATGGTAGGATTAAATGATGGGACGCATTAAAAGAACTAATGCAAGAAAATAAACCAAGTAAATGTCGATTGGAACACATTTGAAAACCACTCGGTTCTTTTCAAAACTAAACTTTTAATCGCGGAGCTTGAACCACTCCTTTTAAAAGCTATCTCGTTCCATCGATTATATCAAGTTCACTACGTTCACGGTTTCGCCAAAACCATCCGTAGCCCTCCATCATTTCGGTTAAATATTCGGTAGTATTCAAGCTATGTATTTTGACCTCACGCCAAGGCATAGTGATTGGTAGCTGCCGGATATTTATCTGTTGCATAGATAGAATGCGTTGGTTTGAGACAGTCGTACTGCCGTTTTGGCCTACGTCAAGGGTAGGTACGGGTGGGTTCAAATTAACCAGGATAATAATGGGAAGAACTTGGCAAGTGACTTATGACATTTTGACCTCACGCCAAGGTCATAAGAGCATGGGGCAAAAATCCACATCGGGAGTTTCATAAGTACTGAAACTTGCTAGCGCTGCATACCATTTGGAGTGTGATGATTCTGGTAGGATTCCTTCGGTTTTATCATGCGATGATATTTGGATCCCGATCCTACTGTGAGTATATGCTACTCCTCGGGAAAACTCTCACTTAACGATCAATGCTATAAACTTAGTAGGTGTCTAGAAAGGTGTTAGCGGGGCTACGCCCACAGGGAAAAGAGGTTACTTAATTAAGGAACTTCGCGAAAGCATTAGAAAACCTCCCTCGAAGTACCGACACTGGCCTGGCTGAACGGTTAAGCAAGTATTGTACGGTGAGATTGATCCTGACCAATCCTTTCTTTACGGTTTGAGAAGGGATTCGAGAGACAGTGGGAGCCATCCAGTTTAGACAAACTAAAAACCACTCTAAACTTGCAAGAGCATCATGCTAAAGTGTTTCTTTTCTCTTTCCTAATTGCAGCGACCATTCAACATGACTGGACTTAAGTTATTACTAGATAAAAATATATTGAAAGGGCCAAACTACAAAGATTGGCTCAGGAATGTCAAGATGGCAATCACTTATGACAAGTTGGGGTATGTACTTACCACCAAATCTCCCCTTGTCCCAGGTCCCACCTCCAGCGTCGCGGATGTAGAAATCCGCAAGACATGGGAGATAGATTGCGCCAGGGCCAGATACCTCGTACTAGCCTCGATGGACAACGAACATCAGAGGAGGCACGAGAATATGGACCTAGAGTCCATATTTCTCCATACAAAAGAACTGTATGGAGAGCAGTCTCGTATCGCAAGATACGAAGTGTCGAAGAAGCTTTTTTCGGCAAGGTTGGCCGTCGGATCGTCGGTAGCGGAACACGTGCTTAAGATGAATGGCTACATTGAGGAGCTCGCGGACTTTGGGACCACGTTGGAGAATGAACTCTATACTGATTTGATTCTCCAGTCCCTTCCTTCCACTTACGCCCAGTTCATTCTTAATTTCAACATGCAAAGAAAGGAGGTTGAACTTTCCGAACTTCTGAATATGTTGAGGACTGCTGAGGGCACCCTACAGAAGGGTAGGGAGACATCCACTTTGTTTGTAGGAGGATCTTCCTCTTCTAGGTCCAGGGCGAAAGCCAAGGGCAAGAAGAAGAAAGCCCCCGCCAAACCAAGAGGCGGTGTTGGTAAAGTGGATACGAAGGGAAAAGGAAAAGCAACAAAGATAGCGGGGAAGCTAGTGGGGAAGGAAGAATGCTTCTATTGTCACAAAAGTGGTCACTGGAAACAGGATTGCAAGGCTTGGAAGGCCAGAACACAGGATTTGAAGCGAGTTGCAACTTCAGCTTCAGGTGTGTATGTTATTGAAAACCGTCTATCAATAAACTCTACATCCTGGGTATTGGATACCGGATCAGGATCTCATATCTGTAATTCTTTGCAGGCGTTGAGAAAGCGTAGAGTTTTGAAGGCAGGTGACATGACCCTCAGAGTTGCAAACGGTGCTAGCATGGATGCTGAGGCCGTGGGGGACTATCACCTGGGATTGTCGGATGGACATTTTTTGGTTTTACGTAGTTTTTATTATGTACCAAATGCAACCTGTAATATCATTTCTGTATCTTTATTATCTAAAGAAGGTTATGAATTTGCATTTGTAAGTAATGTAGTGAACATTCACCTTAATCAAGTTTTGATTGGGTCAGGTACATTGAACAACGGTATATACGTACCAAACCAACCACAGATTTTCAATGTCCAGAATACACACAAAAGAAAGTCTCCAGAAATCGATAAAACTTTCTTATGGCATTGTAGACTGGGTCACATCAATGAAAGAAGGTTGACTAAGTTACATGCAGAAGGATATTTGGATTTATTCGAATATCAATCGTATGCCACTTGTCAATCCTGCCTCAAAGGAAAGATGACAAAAACTCCGTTCACTGGACACGGAGTAAGAGCGAGCGAGCTCTTGGGACTCGTACACAGCGACGTGTGCGGTCCAATGTCTACACATGCGCGAAGCGGTTATTCTTACTTCATTACTTTTACGGATGATTTCTCAAGGTTCGGACATGTCTTCTTAATGAAGCATAAATCCGAAGCTTTTGATAAGTTCCTGGAATATAAGAATGAAGTAGAAAAACAAACAGGCAAAAGTATCAAGGCACTGAGATCTGATCGAGGTGGTGAATACTTGAGTGCCGAGTTCCTGGGTTACTTAAAAGAGAATGGAATTCTCTCTCAGCTTACTCCTCCATACACTCCGCAACATAACGGTGTATCGGAGAGACGGAACCGAACCCTATTGGATAAGGTACGGTCCATGATGAGTAATGCTGAGTTGCCGCGATCGTTCTGGGGATATGCACTAGAAACAGCTGCATACCTTTTGAACCGTGTTCCCACTAAGACTGTGCCTAACACACCATATGAGTTATGGAGTGGGAAGAAACCCTATCTTCAATACCTAAAGATTTGGAGATGTCCAGCTTATGTCAAAAAGCAGCATACGGACAAGCTCGAGGCACGCTCAGTACTGTGCAAGTTTGTGGGATACCCAAAGAACTCCAGGGGGTATCTTTTCTATTACGCAGAGGAACAAAAAGTCCTTGTTTCTCGTAATGCCCATTTTCTGGAACATCAGTTCTTAGAAAAAGAAATAAGTGGGAGCGCAATAGAACTGGAAGAAATTCCAGAACCACAAGCTATTACTGAAAGCTTAGTAGAACCAGAGGGTTCGAAAGATCAAGACATTCCCACGCCACTCCGCAGGAGTAGTAGGCAGTCTCATCCGCCCGAGAGATACTACGGTTTACTCATTGACGGGGATTGAGAGGATTGCATCATAGACTTTGATGAGCCTACTAGCTTCCAGCAAGCCATTCAGAGCGTCGACTTGGTAAAATGGCTGGATGCAATGCGGACCGAAATGGAGTCCATGTATACCAACAAAGTATGGACGTTGGACATTGCTCCAGATGGGGTAAAACCCGTAGGATGCAAGTGGATCTTCAAAAGGAAGATTGGTGTAGATGGACAGGTTGAGACCTATAAAGCTAGACTGGTAGCAAAGGGTTTTCGTCAGCGACCTGGTTTGGACTATGACGAAACCTTTTCTCCAGTAGCTATGCTGAAATCCATTCGGATCCTTCTTGCCATTGCTGCCTTCCACGATTATGAGATTTGGAAGATGGACGTAAAGACAGCTTTTCTAAATGGTCATTTAGAGGAGTGTGTCTATATGGACCATCCAGAGGGTTTCATTCAGAGTGGGAGCAGCGGAAAGGTGTGCAAGTTGCTTAAGTCCATTTATGGACTAAAGCAGGCATCGCGGAGATGGAACATCTGTTTTGATGAAACGGTCAAGGAATTTTGCTTTATCAAAAATCCAGATGAACCATGCATCTATTGTAGATTTGTAGCGAGAACTGTAGTATTCCTCATTTTATACGTGGATGACATTCTCTTAATAGGAAATGACATTCCTATGCTACAATCTGTCAAAGGGTTCTTGTCACACAGGTTCTCCATGAAAGACCTGGGTGATGCCTCATACATTCTAGGTATCCGGATCTACCGTGACAGATCCAAGAGGATATTAGGACTTTCGCAGTCCAGGTACATCGAAACCATACTGAAGAGATTCAGTATCGAAGATTCCAAGCGCGGTAATCTACCAGCTTGTCACGGGATCACCCTCTCCAAAGAGATGTCTTTCAAGACTGATTTGGAGAGGGATCGCATGTCTATTATACCCTACGCTTCTGCGGTACGCTCTATTATGTATGCGATGTTGTGTACCAGACCGGATGTGGCTTATGCACTGAGTGTGGTAAGCAGGTATCAGTCAAACCCTGGGGAGAAACATTGGATAGCAGTAAAGAACATTCTCAAGTACCTGAGAAGGACTAAGGAGTTGTTCTTGGTGTATGGCGGAAAAGACCTGCAGATTGAGGCCTTTGCTGACTCCAGCTTCCAGAGTGACAAGGATGATTCCAAGTCCATATCGGGTTTTGTCTATACCCTCAATGGAGGGGCGGTGTGTTGGAAGAGCTCCAAACAGGAAACCGTTGCTGACTCGACTATGGAAGCAGAATACATCGCTGCATCTGATGCCGCAAAAGAAGCTGTCTGGATGAGGAAGTTCTTGAAAGAACTTCTGGTGGTTCCGTCCATCGTTGACCCAATACCTCTATATTGCGACAACAACGGGGTTATAGCTTTAGCGAAGGAACCCAGGTCCCATCAGAAATCCAGATACATTTTAAGGCGGTATCACCTGATCAGGGAGATCGTAGATCGCCAGGAGATCGAGGTCCGGAGGGTTGCATCAGAGGATAACACAGCAGATCCATTCACCAAGGCCTTGCCCCAGACTCAGTTCGAGCGGCTGATCGAGATGATAGGTCTTCGATACGCCAGTACATGGCCTTAGTGCAAGTGGGAGATTGTTAGTGTTTATACCCTAGAGGCCATTACTGTATCATACTGGTGTTTATATTACTTGATGGAAGCTTGGGATATTCACAGTTGTATATACAATCTTTCTCGAAATGGTAGTATGCTACTTGGTTTGTCTATACTTCACTATGTGCATGTGTTTCTTTTAGCATATCGCTGATATACATATTAGTAGAGCCCTTAGGATCTTTGCTTGATTACCAGCGTTGTGATGGCGCTCACACTCGTGGGAGCTGGGTGATCTATAAGCACATCCTTATACAGGTCCCTAGTCGTTGGACTATCGAGACAGGGCATCGATACTCCGGAGTAGACTAGCGTATGCGCTTCTCATCCCAGTGTGGGAGACGGTCTATCCCACAGCCGTCAGTACGTCGTACTTGAGATAGTATACGGGTGCTCGTTAGGTTACGAGTACACTGGACAGGACTCGTCGGGAACTGTTGGTTGGTAGTATACCTATCGTCAGTTATAAGTTTCTAGGTGACATGAGTACAGCTTAGTCCGTTGACTTGACACTGTCACTTCGCCTCGAGTGTGTTCCCACTGCACTTTAATTACTACCCTACCACGGCTCAAAGGAGTCGTGCAAACAGGTAGTTTTTGGGTGCAGTCCCGAAGCACTTGGAGGCAGTGACGGTTAGACAGGATTCGTCTCTCCCGGTATTGGGGGTTGACATCGCGCTTTTTCCAGGAGAGCCATTACATGAGTAGTCCCTGGCCAGGGCAAGCGAGATATACTGGTAGGTTTCCAGTGTTATCTCAGGGTGTTCTGGGCTACACTCCGACACGACTTGTACCGCTATTAGGGGACTGACGTTCACCGCCCCCCTAGGCCCGCCATGCGATGTTTCAGACGAACAGACCGGACTGTACGGAGAATGTCACATACAGGCTCAGTAGGAGTTCAGATGGGGTTCACCTCGTCTGTCTTCTTATCGACATCTACCTGGGGACCGTTACGTACAGCTAGTGCCGCTTGCGGTCTGTGGTTAAACCCACTGCCAGCATAGTGTCGAGTCTTTAGAGTCCCACATAGAGAGCTACTCGCCTTTAGGCAAAATGAGTAGAGGTCGCACGGTTTTGCGACAGGGTTCGTTCGCATCCGCGCACTTGTGCACGTTTGCTGTCCGGACAGTTTATACTAGCGGGCTTTGGTTTAAGCCGGATCCTAGTATATGTTTTGGGATTGGTTTTTCTCATTGTATTCGTGTTCCTCGGATCACGAATGCGGGTGCGTATGCACAGTTGCTTGAGACAGAGGGAGAGGACCATGATTAGGGTTAATGACTATTGTCATTTTATTAACCCTAATGCTTATGTGTGTATTATAGTTAATTGATAATTAGTTTAATAATTGTGCATGGTTATGGTTGTTGACCATTTGACCTCCTTGACTTGTTGACCTAGGTTGACACTTTGACCATCATCATTTCTTTTGGAAGATGCTTTTTGATGCTTGTAAATTGAAATGATAATGGTCATGTCATGATTAGCCATGACAATTATCTAGCTAATTATTCAATTAAAATAATATACACATATTAGTGAGAATGGTTCACATAATTCTCATTCTATCATTTCATTTCTCTCTCTTGTTCTTCCTCTCCCTCAAGCTCTCCCCTCTCATGTGTTGAGAAACACTTGAGCTTGAGAAAAACCCTCCCTTGATCATCTCTACTCTTATCTAGGGTTGAATGACTAGCACTTCTTGAACCCTAGTTACTTCTAGCTTGGAGTTGAAGCCAAAGGTTGAGGCTTTCGGGTGGATCTTTCTTTGACGGGAGAAGACGACAAGGTGACCTCCTTCCATTACTCCAAGGAGCAAGGAGAGAAGGACACAAAGACCAAAGGTATAACCTTTCTAGCACTTAGCTAGTTTCTAGTTAGCTTTAGCAAGTTTTTGTTTAGCAAAGATCCTTTAATGTCTAGTCCATGTTGCCTAAGCTTATAAAAATCCGATTTTTATTACGTTTTCCGCCTCCCCGCAAGTACCGGGGTGGGCAACGTGGACTTACATAGGGGGCGGTGAACGTCAGTCCTCTAATAGCGCTACAATTCGTGTCGGAGTGTAGCCAGAACACCCTGAGATAACACTGGAAACCTACCAGTGTATCTTGCTTGCCCTGGCCAGGGACGACTGTGTGTAATGGCTCTCCTTGGTACAGCGCGATATCAACTCCCAATACCCGGAGAGACGAATCATATCTAACCGTCACTGCCTCCAAGTGCTTATGGACTGCACCCAACTACTACCTGTTTGCACGACTCCTTTGAGCCGTGGTAGGGTAGTAATCAAAGTACAGAGGGAAAACACTCGAGGCGAAGTGACAATGTCAAGTTGTTGGAGATAGTGCCCTCAAAGTCAATTATTGGATCGCAGGTACGTGATTGCAATGATTGAGGCAGGACCTATACCGATATGACAGTCTTGCTCTAGATGATAGTATACTATCTGGTTTGTCTTTATCATCATATACATGCTTTTGATCACTATTGAATGATAATAGAGCCCATAGGATTCTTGCTTGACTACCAGCAGTATGATGGCGATCATATACGTGGGAGCTGGGGTCTGTAAGCACATCCTTAAAGTGTCCCTAGTCGTAGGAGTTTCGAGACAGGGCATCGATACTCCAGAGTAGACTAGTGTATACAGTCAAGACTCCGACGAGGGGCGGTGGCCGGTCTCACAAGCCACTAGTGTCAGTTGGATCACCTAAGATGTATACAGCTGCTCATTAGGTTATGAGTACACCGGACAGGACTCGCCGGGAACATGCTAGTTGGTATTATACAATTCGTCAGATAGCTGTTCCCTGGTGACATGTGTACAGGTTAGTTCATCGACCTGAGATCGTCATTTGTCTCGTGTGAGTTCCCACTGGGCTTAGATTACTACCCAACCATGCTCAAAGGAGTTGTGCAAACAGATTTTAGTTGGGTACAGTCCCGAGCCACATGGAGGCAAGTGAGCGGATCGGCAGGGGATTCGTCTCTCCCGGCATTGGGGGTGAGATCGCGCTGTGTCTTGGAAAGCGATTATACAAAGCCTTCGGCCGAGGCAGGAGATTTACTGGTAGGTACTCCAGTAGTATCTCAGGGTGTTCTGGGCTACTCTCTGACATGACTTATACAGCTAATGGGGGTCTGACGTTACCATCCCCCTAGGCAGATATGCGATACTCATAGACAAACGGACCAGACTGTATGTATATTGTCACTATTGGGCTCAGTAAGGTTTATGGATGAGTTCGCTCGTCAGCTTCCCTTCCAATCAATATATAGGCAACCGTTACGTACAACTTGTACCTCTGACGTGCTTGAGGTTATACCTAGTGCCAGTGTGTTGATGAGTCGTTAGAGTCCCCCACTGACACTTTCCTAAATTCGGGCGAAACGTTGTAGAGGCCGTATGGTTTTATGGCAGGGTTCGGAAAATGCACGTGCGTTTTCGCACGTGTCATTTTTCGGGCAGATAATACTGGTAGGCTTTGGTTTAAGCCGGAACCCAGTATTATACTGTGTAGATATAATATCTTTGTCTCAGATGCATTTGTATTCGGTCGTAATACAAATGCGGGTATGTTTACACCATTACGGGGTTATCCGGAAATTCGTTTCTGGATCACTTTTAGATATTGCCAGTTTCCAGTTTTCTATCGGCCGTATTTAACATTCGGTCAAATACGGATTTATCTTTTCTTGAGATGAGTGTGGAAGGTTCTAGAAGTTTCTAGAAGAGGTGACTAGGTAAGAGTGGTGTTGTTGTTTCATTGGTTGCATTTAATGAAAGGATGACTAAGGTTATGAGTCATGCTTTCCATTAATGCATTTTTGTAAAGCCTTTGATATTTTCTCTTATGGTTACCCTCTCCCTCCTCCTACACTCACCCCCCTTGCCTATATAGTGGCCGGCCACCCTTTGGTGGAGTTCATGGTTGTTGATTAAAAAAGGATATAAGTTTTAGTGCATAGAAATTAGATACGATCCATTTCTCATTTCCATTCGATCCAAAAGGCAACGTCATTAACCGTTCATCCACAGCGTTGGACGTAATGAGACAAAGTATTCTACTCATTCTCTACTTCATCTTGGTCGTCTCTTTTAGCAAACTTGACGACCGAGTTGCCTCGGTTCAGAGGCGGAAGCCCGTTTAAAGATCCGTCGACGTGGTGCCACGTGGACTAGAAGACTAGAGATTCAGGAGATCGGAGCAGCCGCAACAAAGCTTGGGATGATGGTTGAAGACCGAAGGACTCGGATCGTTCGGTATAACTCTTCTACCCACTTTATAGTTTGTTAGTTTAGCATTAATAGCAGATCCGGATTATAGTACGCGATAATGCCAGTTGTAAAAAGTTTTTGTTCTGCATTTAGCGTTTGTTAGACGGCCGAGGCGCTACCGTGGACTTACAGTGGTATCAGAGCCTCACCATTAAGCTTTACTAACTTGTGCTAACACGTTTAAAACATCGATCGAACCGAATTTCGAAAATCGCATTTTTCAGCACACAAGTTTCTGTCGATTTTTTTAAGGGTCTAAAAATAATTTTTCATATCACAGAAAAGCGTGCAGGGTTTTTAAAGAATTATGGGAAAATTTGGGCACGTGATCCCACAAGACCACGGCGGATCCGCGGTCAAACCTGGGGTTTGACCGCGGAACCGCGGCGACGTTGTGGGAACAGTGCACCAGTTTTTTCCAGAGAGCTCCTATGTGGAAATTGTGGTTTTTGGTATAGTTCTTTTGGGCCCAGATTTTGTTACTGTACAGCAGATGTACGTAGGGCCCACTTCGGGAAATTTAGTCGATCGAAATTTTAAACTTGTTAGTATGCAGTATTTACATTATATCTCCGACCGGGAATGTCATTTGATCGGTAAACCGCGTCTGATTGCTATAGTTCTTTTAGACGGGTTTGCGAACGTGACATTCGCGTTGATGTTCTGTGTTGTGCTGTGATGTTGCGGATTTGTCGTGGTGGATAGCAGTGTGCAATGGTAGTGTTGATTGAATTTATTTGTACATTTGATATTGCGGGGCGAGCGTCCAACATGTGGACTGCCGTCACTGCCTGTTTGTATAATATTCTTTTTGGGGTACGACCGGGCTGAGGTCGATGTACCCGTTGTACATATTTTTAATTTTGTACTAGGTTTACCCCGTGACGGAGTGCATGGATAGCCGAGTTCTGGAGGGCAACGGGTCCGTATCTCATAGCTTTGAGAGGCAGAGGGACCTCACTCTAGAATTGGCAAACTATTCGCCGCACTCGTAGAGGGTACAGGTTAACCCAAGGAGGGGTGCTAAATTTACCGGATTCCATGAAGTGTCGGGTGTTCCATTCACTATGCCGTCGGGGACTACCTCGCTTCAGGTTTTGGCGGGTAACTTGCCGCAACCGTAGGGGTCTAGGTTTCATTGCACAGGCTATCCACAGGACCAGGGGAACGTCAGGTTTCAGTAGCGGCTCTGTGAAACCCGGGGATCCCAGATTATCTGTATTGCTCTGTGATGTTTATTACTTTTCTGTAATGTTGCATATTATCACGCCTGGAGCGATTATTGTATATTGGTATATATACTATTAGATGTTGTATATGTTTTACACCCACGCTAGTCCAGCCCCCGCTCTGTCGTTAGTTAAGTAACCTAACAGGTGATGACGGGACCCAGTGGCGAATGCGGATGGCATATACGTACATTATATTTTCGTTCTTTTCTGGTATGATTGATTGATTAGAATGCATTGATTCTTATCAATGCAAGAATAAAACAAACCTATATTTGTTATTGTTGGAACAAATTTAAAAAGTGTTATTACCAAGATGTTTCCTTTTGCATTGCATTGTGGTATTCTGTCAGAATATCCTGCACCTCATTCGACGAGGCAAGGGCTGATATCCCTTCACCGGGAAAGACCCCTTAGGCAGAAGTTTGCGTCAGGGTAATAACTTCAATATAGTCGATTACAAGTTGCTTTGCATCGCGGTATTCAGTTAGAATATCTTGCACCTCATTCCACGAGGAAAGAGCCGAGATCCCTTCACCGGGAGTGACCTCTTTAGCAAAAGGTTTTTCGTCACTATATTTTTATAAAAAGCTATCAAGTTCCTTCAACGAGATCAAGTTCATTACGTTAAAGGTTTTTCGCCAAAAACTAGCCGTAGCCCTCCGTCATTTCTTTTGGGTATTCAGTACTATTCAAGCTATGTATTTTGGCCAAAGTCAAGGCATAATGTTTGGTAGCAGCTGGGTATTCATTTGTTGCATAGATAGATGAGTTGGTTTGGGACAGTCGTTCTGCCATTTTGGCCAAAGTCAAGGGCATGTGCGGGTGGGTTCAAATTGACCTGGACAGTGACGGGAAGAACTTGGCATGTGACTTATGACATTTTGACCAAATCCAAAGTCATAAGAGCATGGGGCAAAAATTACATCGGGAGTTTCAATCATACAGGAAACTTGCCAGGCACGCGCATACCATCTGGCGTGTGATAACTTAAGTGGCTTCCATCAAGTTATCATGCGATGATAGTTGGATCCCGATTCTCACTGATGAGTTGGTTTACTCTTCGGGTGATCCCGACTAATTCTTCTTTAAGGTTTGGAGGAGAATTTGAGACTACAGTTGGAGGTTTCCTGATTAGATAAAGTGATAACCATTCTGATCTAGGTTAGAGTGCACGCAGAGTGTTTCTTTTCTCTCTCTCTCTTTGGCAGCGACCTTTGACCGACCCTAGGCTATGACTCAGTGACCAAGTTGACCGAACCTTCTTAAAATACTGGTTTATGGATTGTCCGAGTTGCATAAGTCATTACGGCTCCTTCTTTTACCCTTTGTATTTCTCAGAACACCCCGTATTACTACGGACATCCACTTCCATTGGATAGATCCATCGTATGGTTATATACGAACTCGAAAGTACTACTTCGAGGATGGATCTAGGTTCAGGAGAAATAGAATTGATTATTCAGTTGTCTTTTATTATCACCTTCTCTCAGGTTAGAGGTCTCCTTAGTTTAGGAGAGTACTCCTAGGATTAGGAGAGTATACCTATTATGCGTACTGGATAGTCTTCTTCCAAACCATAGGCTGGTGCCGAACGGTAGGGAAGGAAGAAAACCATTTAGCCGAACGGTAGGAGTACAGAAGGTAACGACTAAAGACAAATAAAGGGATTTGGAGAGATGGCAAAGAAATATACGGTTATAGTCATGAATTGGATTATGGAAGAGGCATTACTAGGAATACCAGGATACCCCTACGAGACATTTTAATGTTTCAGTTTCACTGAGCATTGTTAAAAGAAAACTGTTTTCCTGATTAGATACTTACTCCAGGGTATGTATTTACCCGGTTTCATTCTCATATCTGTATGGTTTTTACAGATGATGAGTGGGAGTAAGTTATTGGGAATTAGATGATCATCCTCATTATATTGGAATTCGTTGTAATTGGTGATATTTGAGGAAATCGCCTGGGTACAGTTTTTAACCTATGATGCACAGGTTGTTGAGTTATTTAAACTCAGGGGACTTGTACAGAGTATTGTATGTTGTCCAGTGTCCGTCAGGACAAAGGGGTTGGTCCTCGTACTATGTTCTGTTTACTTGTGACTTCTCTAGTTTTTAGACAAGTGTTTCGTAGAAATATAATGTCTAAGTTTTGAGAAGTTGTGTGTATAGAAATAAAGTAGAGAACCAGGTGTCACAAGTATCGGGATTCTTAAAAGAAATCGAAGATATAGATTCTTGTGATTGGTATTAAGTTGATAGTAACGGTTTTGAGAAACTTATTTCTCTTTCAGGTTACTCATAATTTGATGGATTCCTAAGTTAAGTAATGCTGATTAGCCTTTCTCCATTAAGTTGATATGCACCGGAGACAGCTGCATGATTAGAATCTGGTTCCAATTAAATTAGTGCCTCTATTTCTATATTGTATATAGAATGGTTCATATCTTAACGATGTTAAGATACGGGGAGTTGTCCAGCTTATGCTTAAAACCAGATACTGGATAAATCAAGGCACGTTTCTGTAATGGCAGTTTGTGGGTTGACCCTGGCTTTGACGAGGGTTGATATTTCTACCATCTGGAATATCAATAGTGATATTGTTCTAGACTCACCACAGTTTTAGTAAAATGGATTTTTTGAGAAAACAGTAGTGTGAGTATGGTAGAACTGGAAGTGATTCCAGAACCGCAAACGATTACGGAAAATTTAATAGGACCTATATATTCAATCAGGTTTGACATTCCGTTAGTAACTCCGCAGACATGGTGGGTAGCCTCAGACACCCAAGAGGTACTCCGGTAGCCTCAAGGACGGTGATAGGGAGCTTCTTGTTTACCCAGACTTGACACTACGGTTGTTCCAGGCTATGAGACCCAGCAGGAGGTTATGTATAGCGTCGTTCTAAACTATCTTTAGAAGTGTACGTATATATTATTCTGCCAGAGGGTTGTCGTAGTCAGTGGGAGTAGCGGAAGCATAGTGGGCAAGTAGCTTATGTCTATTAATAGACTTGAGCAGATATAGCGGAGATAGAACATCTATTTTTGATGTGACAGTCATAGGTTTGACTTCATCAGAATAAGGGATGGATCTGTTAAGAAGGTAGTAGGGTGCGATGTCCTGGTATTTGGATGATATACACAGAGTAGGACGTAAAATTCCTATACTACGATCGGTTGTACTGTGGTCATCACACAATTGTTTCTCCAGATAAGATATGGATATAATATCCGACATTCTGGTTACTAGATCTATGGCATTAGATCTAGATTTGGGTAGTTTCCCAATGTGGGTACTTTGACAGTATTCTAATAGTATTTTAGAATAGATGACTCCTGGCATGGTGGTGTACCTGCAGGTGATGGAGTCACCCTCTCTAAAGGTGTCTTAGAGACTAAAGGAGAGAGGGATGTGCATGATTGGCAGATCACTTGCTTAGGCAATTGAGTCTATCATGAGATGTCAAGTACCACACCAGATCTAGTTTTTGCACTTAATGCGAGAAGTTTATATTAATCCAATCCTGAAGAAACGGAAGGAAGCAGTTTTAAAACATAAGGTGTATGTTCTATGGATTTGATGACAGCAGCCTCCTTCGGGAGACGGTTATCGTTCTAGGCTTCAAAGGTGACATGGATGACAGAGTGATTGTCAGAGTTATAGTTTTCCCTCTGACGAGGGACAGTATTATGGACAGGTGGTCCAAGAGGATTCTGTAGGAGGCATGGTGCAGGATACAGATTAGGTTCAGTTATCGATACAGTCTAAGAAGTTTGGATTTGGAGTTCATTTATGAACTAGGTCCCATCAGATATTCAGACATATTCTAAAACAGGTATTACTCATTTCAGGAGATGGCTTTCTCCGCGAACTTGAGATTAAGAGAGACATAGAAAGAATCATCAGGGCGGATCCACTCACTGAGGCTATTTCTCAAAAACAAGAGTTTTATAAAACTAGTTTTATGAAACTAATTAGTAGAGGAGTTGGGTGTTCGGTATCACACGGGCTGTGAGTATGCGACATCGCAATAATTAGCCTTAAGTGCAAGTGGGAGATTGTTGGAGATAGTGCCCTCAAAGTCAATTATTGGATCGCAGGTACATGATTGCAATGATTGAGGCATGACCTATACCGATATGACAGTCTTGCTCGAGATGATAGTATGCTATCTGGTTTGTCTTTATCATCGTATACATGCTTTAGTTCACTATTGCATGATGATAGAGCCCATAGGATTCTTGCTTGACTACCAGCAGTATGATGGCGATCATATACGTGGGAGCTGGGGTCTGTAAGCACATCCTTAAAGTTTCCCTAGTCGTAGGAGTTTCGAGACAGGGCATCGATACTCCAGAGTAGACTAGTGTATACAGTCGAGACACCGACGAGGGGCGGTGGCCGGTCTCACAAGCCACTGGTGTCAGTTGGATCACCTAAGATGTATACAGGTGCTCATTGGGTTATGAGTACACCGGACAGGACTCGCCGGGAACCTGCTAGTTGGTATTATACATATCGTCAGATAGCAGTTCCCTGGTGACTTGTGTACAGGTTATTTCATCGACCTGAGATCGTCATTTGTCTCGTGTGAGTTCCCACTGTGCTTAGATTATTACCCTACCACGCTCAAAGGAGTTGTGCAAACAGGTTTTAGTTGGGTACAGTCCCGAGCCACATGGAGGCAAGTGAGCGGATCGGCAGGAGATTCGTCTCTCCCAGTATTGGGGGTGAGATCGCACTGTGTCTAGGAAAGCCATTACACAAAGCACTCGGCCGAGGCAGGAGATTTACCGGTAGGTACTCCAGTAATATCTCTGGTTGTTCTGGGCTACTCTCTGACACGACTTATACCGCTAATGGGGGTCTGACGTTACCAGCCGCCTAGGCAGATATGCGCTACTCATAGACAAACGGACCGGACTGTATGTATATTGTCACTGTTAGGCTCAAAAGGGTTTATGGATGAGTTCGCTCGTCAGCTTCCCTTCCAATCAATATATAGGCAACCGTTACGTACAGCTTGTACCTCTGACGTGCTAGAGGTTATACCCAGTGCCAGTGTATTGATGAGTTATTAGAGTCCCCACAGACACTTTTCCAAGTTTGGGCGAAACGTTGTAGAGGCCGTATGGTTTTATGACAGGGTTCGGAAAATGCACGTGCGTTTTCGTACGTGTCATTTTTCGGGCAGATAATACTGGTAGGCTTTGGTTTAAGCCGGAACCCAGTATTATACTGTGTAGATATAATATCTTTGTCTCAGATGCATTTGTATTCGGTCGTAATACAAATGCGGGTATGTTTATACCATTACGGGGTTATCCTGAAATTCGTTTCAGGATCACTTTTGGAAGTTGCCCGTTTCCAGTTTTCTATCGACCGTATTTAACATTCGGTCAAATACGGATTTATCTTTTTTTGAGATTAGTGTGTAAGGTTCTAGAACTTTCTAGAAGAGGTGACTAGGTAAGAGTGGTGTTGTTTTTTCATTGGTTGCATTTAATGAAAGGATGACTAAGGTTATGAGTCATTATTTCCATTAATGCATTTTTGTAAAGCCTTTGATATTTTCTCTTGAACTTTATCTTATGGTTACCCTCTCCCTCCTCCTACACTCACCCCCTCGCCTATATAGTGGCCGGCCACCCTTTGGTAGAGTTCATGGTTGTTGATGAAAAAAGGATATAAGTTTTGGTGCATAGAAATTAGATACGATCCATTTCTCATTTCCATTCGATCCAAAAGGCAACTTCATTAACCGTTCATCCACAGCCTTGAACGTAACGAGAAAAAGTGTTCTACTCATTCTCTACTTCATCTTGGTCGTCTATTTTAGCAAACTTGACAACCGAGTTGCCTCGGTTCATAGGCGGGAGGCCGTTTAAAGATCCGTCGACGTGGTGCTACCTGGACGAGAAGACTGGAAATTCAGGAGATCGGAGCACCCGCAACAAAGCGTGGGATCATGGTTGAAGACCGAAGGACTCGGATCGTTCGGTGTAACTCTTCTACCCACTTTGTAGTTTGTTAGTTTAGCTTTAATGGTAGATCCGGGTTATAGTACGCGATAGCGCCGGTTATAAAAAGTTTTTGTTCTGCATTTGGCATCTGTTAGACGGCCGGGGCGCTACCGTGGACTTACACAAGTCAGTGGACTAAGTTGTACTCATGTCACCTGGAAACTGATAACTGACGATAGGTAGAGTACCAACCATCAGTTCCCGACTAGTCCTGTCCAGTGTACTCGTAACCTAACGAGCACCCGCATACTATCTCAAGTACGACGTACTGACGGCTGTGGGACAGACCATCTCCCCTGCTGGGATGAGAAGCGCATACGCTAGTCTACTCCGGAGTATTGATGCCTTGTCTCGATAGTCCTACGACTAGGGACCTGTATAAGGATGTGCTTGTCGATTACCCAGCCCCAATGAGTGTGACTGCCATCACAACGCTGGTAATCAAGCAAAAGATCCTAAGGGCTCCACTAATATGTATATGCAATATGTTAAAAGAAACACATGTACACACATTGAAGTAGAGACAAACCAAGTAACATACAACTATTTTAAGCAAGATTGTCTATACAATGGTGAATATCCCAAACTTCCATTAATTAATATACAAACTAGTATAATACAGTAATAGCCTCTAGGGCATATACACTAACAATCTCCCACTTGCACTAAGGCCATGTACTGGCGTATCGAAGACCTATCATCTCGATCAGCCGCTCGAACTGAGTCTGGGGTATGGCCTTCGTGAATGGATCAGCTGTGTTATCTTCCATAGCAACCCACCGAACCTCGATCTCCTGGCGATCCACGATCTCCCTGATCAGGTGATACCACCTCAAGATGTCTCTGGACTTCTGATAAGACCTGGGTTCCTTCGCTAAAGCTATAGCGCCGTTGTTATCGCAATACAGAGGAATTGGATCAACAATGGACGGAACCACCTGAAGTTCTGTCAAGAACTTCCTCATCCAGACGGCTTCTTTTGCGGCATCAGCAGCAGCGATATATTCCGCTTCCATCGTCGAGTCAGCAACGGTTTCCGGTTTAGAACTCTTGCAACACACCACCCTCCATTGAGGGTAAAGACAAAACCCGACATGGACATGGAATCATCCTTGTCACTCTGGAAGCTGGAATCAGCAAAGGCCTCGATCTGGAGGTATTTTCCTCCATACACCAAGAACATCTCCTTAGTCCTTCTCAGGTACTTGAGAATGTTCTTTACCGCTATCCAGTGCTTCTCCCCATGGTTTGACTGATACCGGCTTACCACACTCAGTGCATAAGCTACATCCTGTCTGGTACACAACATCGTATACATTATAGAGCCTACCGCAGAAGCGTAGGGTATAATAGACATGCGATCCCTTTCCAAATCAGTCTTGGGAGACATCTCTTTGGAGAGGGTGATCCCGTGACAAGCCGGTAGATTACCACGCTTGGAATCTTCCATACTGAATCTTTTCAGTACGGTGTCGATGTACCTGGACTGCGAGAGTCCTAATATCCTCTTGGATCTATCACGATGGATCCGGATCCCAACAATGTAAGTGGCATCACCCAGGTCTTTTATGGAGAACCTGTGTGACAAGAACCCTTTGACAGATTGTAGCATAGGAATGTCATTTCCTATCAGAAGAATGTCATCCACGTATAAAACATGGAATACGACAGTTCTTGCTACAAATCTACTATAGATGCATGGTTCATCTGGATTTTTGATAAAGCCAAAATCTTTGACTGTCTCATCAAAACAGATGTTCCAACTCCGCGATGCCTGTTTTAGTCCATAGATGGACTTAAGCAACTTGCACACCTTTCCGCTACTCCCACTCTGAATGAAAACCGTCTGGCTGGTCCATATAGACACACTCCTCTAAATTTCCATTCAGAAAAGCGGTCTTTACGTCCATCTGCCAATTCTCATAATCGTGGAAGGAAGCAATGGCAAGAAGGATCCGAATGGATTTCAGCATACCTACTGGAGAAAAGGATTCGTCATAGTCCAAACCAGGTTTTTGACGAAAACCCCTTGCAACAAGTCTAGCATTATAGGTCTCAACCAGTCCATCTACACCAATCTTCTTCTTGAAGATCCACTTGCATCCTACGGGTTTTACCCCATCTGGAGCAATGTCCAAAGTCCATACTTTGTTTGTGTACAGGGACTCCATTTCGGTCCGCATTGCATCCAGCCATTTTACTGAGTCAATGCTCTGAATGGCCTGCTGGAAGTTAGTAGGCTCATAACTATCAATGATGCAATCCTCTCTATCCCCGTCTATGAGAAAACCGTAGTATCTCTCGAGCGGATGAGACTGCCTACTACTCTTGCGGAGCGGCGTAGGAATGTCATGTTCTTTCGAACCCTCTGGTTCTTCTAAGATTTTAGTAATAGCTCATGGTTCTAGAATTTCTTCCAGTTCTATTGCGCTCCCACATATCTGATTTTCCAAAAAGCAGGCATGACGAGAAACAAAAACCTTTTGTTCCTCTTCGCAATAGAAGAAATATCCCTTAGAGTTCTTTGGATATCCCACAAACAAGCACTGTACTGAGCATGCCTCGAGTTTGTCCGCATGCTGCTTTTTGACAAAAGCTGGACATCCCCATGTCTTAATGTGCTTAAGATAGGGTTTCTTCCCACACCACATCTGATATGGTGTAGTAGGCACAGTCTTAGTTAGAACTCGGTTCAAAAGATATGCCGCTGATTCTAGTGCATATCCCCAGAATGATCGCGGTTACTCAGCGTTACTCATCATGGAACGTACCAATCCAATAGGATCTGGTTCCGTCTCTCCGATACACCGTTATGTTGCGGAGTGTATGGAGGAGTAAGCTGAGAGAGATTTCCATTCTCTTTTAGGTAATCCAGGAACTCGGCACTCAAGTATTCACCACCTCGATCAGATCTCAGTGTCTTGATACTTTTGCCGGTTTGTTTTTCTACTTCATTCTTATATTCTTGGAATTTTCCAAAGTCTTCGGATTAATGTTTCATTAAGAAGATATATCCGTACCTTGAAAACTCATCCGTAAAAGTAATGAAGTAAGAATAACCGCTTCGCGCATGCGTAGACATTGGACCGCACACGTCGCTGTGTACGAGTCCCAAGAGCTCGCTCGCTCTCACTCCGTGTCCAGTGAACGGAGACTTTGTCATCTTTCCTTTAAGACAGGATTGACAAGTTCTATATGATTGATATTCGAACGGATATAAATATCCTTCTGTATGTAATTTCGTCAACCTTCTCTCATTGATGTGACCCAGTCTACAATACCATAAGAAAACCTGATTTGTTTCCGGAGACTTTCTTTTGTGTGTATTCCGGACATTGAAAATCTGCGGTTGGTTTAATACGTATATACCATTGCTTAATGTACCTGACCCAATCAAAACTTGATTAAGGTGAATGTTTACAACATTGCTTAAAAATGCAAATTCATATCCTTCTTTAGATAATAAAGATACAGATATGATATTACAAGTTGCATTGGGTATAAAATAACAATCACGCAAAACCAAAACATGTCCATATGACATTCCCAAGTGATAGTCCCCCACGGACTCAGCATCCATGCCAGCTCCGTTTGCAACTCTGAGGGTCATATCACCTGCCTTCAAAACCCTACGCATTCTTAGTGCCTGCATGGAATTACAGATATGAGATCCTGATCCGGTATCCAATACCCAGAAAGTAGAGTTTATTGATAGACAGTTTTCAATAACATACACACCTGAAGCCGAAGCCTCAACTTGCTTCGGTTCCTGGTTCTTGGCCTTCGAAGCGCTGCAATCCTTTTTCTTGTGTCCTTTCTTATGACAATAGAAGCACTCTTCCTTTCCCACAAGCTGCCCCGCTATCTTTGGTGCCTTTGCTTTTCCCTTCGTTTCCACTTTACTAACACCGCCCCTTAGTTTGGCGGGGGCTTTCTTCTTCTTTCCCTTGGCTTTCGCCTTGGACTTAGAAGAGGAAGATCCTCCTACAAACAAAGTGGATGTTTCCATACCTTTCTGTAGGGTGCCCTCTGCATTCCTCAACATGTTGAGGAGCTCCGGAAGTTCAACTTCTTTTCCTTGCAAGTTGAAGTTCAGGATAAACTGGGCGTAAGTGGAAGGAAGGGACTGGAGAATCAAGTCCGTATAGAGCTCATTCTCTAACGTGGTCCCAAGGTCCGCGAGCTCTTCAATGAAGCCAATCATCTTAAGCACGTGTTCCGCTACCGATGATCCGACGGCCAATCTCGTCGAAAACAACTTTTTCGAGACTTCGTATCTGGCGATACGGGATTACTCTCCATATAGTTCTTTACTATGGAGAAATATGGATTCTAGGTCCATATTCTCGTGCCTCCTCTGATGTTCATTGTCCATAGAGGCAAGCACGAGGCACTTGGCCTTCGCGCAATCGATCTCCCAGGTCTTACGGATTTTCTTATCCGCGACGCTGGAGGTGGGACCTGGGACAGGAGGAGCCTTGGTGGTAAGGAAATACCCCAACTTGTCGTAAGCGATTGCCATTTTGACATTCCTGAGCCAATCTTTGTAGTTTGGCCTTGTCAATATATTTTTATCTAGAAGTAACTTAAGTCCGGTCATGACGATTGGTCGCCGCAATTAGGAGAGAGAGAAGAAACACTCAGCATGATGCTCTTGCAAGTTTAGACTGTTTTTTAGTTTGCCTAAACAGGATGGCTCCCACTGTTTCTCGAATCCCTCCTTAAACCAAAAAGGAGGAATTAGTCGGGATCAATCTCACCGTACAATACTTGCTTAACCATTCAGCCAGGCCAGTGTCGGTACTTCGAAGGAGGTTTTCCAACGCTTTCGCGAAATTCCTTAATTTAAGAACCACTTTCCCCTGGGGGCGTAGCCCCGTAACACCTTTCTAGATATCTACTTGGTTTATAGCATTGATCGTTAAGTGAGAAATTTCCCGAGGAGTAGCATATACTCACAGTAGGATCGAGATCCAAATATCATCGCGTGACAAAACTGAAAGAATCCTACCAGAATCATCACACTTCAAATGGTATGCAGCGCTAGCAAGTTTCTGGTTCTTTAGAAACTCCCGATGTGGATTTTTGCACCATGCTCTTATGACCTTGACCTTGGCCAACAAATCAAAAATCACATGTCAAGTTCTACCCGTCATTCTCCAGGTTAATTTGAACCCACCCGTACCTACCCTTGACTTTGGCCAACAAGGCAGTACGACTGTCCCAAACCAACGCATCTATCTATGCTGCATATGAATACCCAATAGCTACCAAACACTGTGCCTTGACTCTATCCAACAAACACAGCTTGAATACTATTGACTATCCATATGAAATGATGGAAGGCTACGAATGGTTTTGGCGAAACCGTGAACGTAGTGAACTTGATATAATCGATGGAACGAGATAGCTTTTAAAGGGAGTTGTTCAAGCTCCGCGTTTAAAAGTTGGTTTTTGAAAAGAACCGAGTGGTTTTGAAAGTGTTCCAACGACCTTACTTTGGTTTATTTTCTTGCATTAATTTTAATGCGTCCCATCATTTAATCCTACCATTGCAGAAAACAACAAAAATATGACGTACGCTTATGCCATCCGCATTCGCCACGGGGCCCGTCATTAACCGTTAGGTTACTTAACTAACGACAGAGCGGGGGCTGGACTAGCGCGGATGCAAAACATAAGTAACGCCTAAATAGATATCATATATAGATATATACATTCATCAGATGCAATGATATCCGTTCCAGATCACAGATGAACACATTGGATATACTAGGAATCCGCATTCCGTACGAGCCTGTAACGAAAAGCAAACTACACGGTCGCGGTGAATAGCCAATACCCCATCCTAGACCCCTACGGGTACGGCAAACTACCCCCCGAATACCCGAAGTGAAGCAACCTCCCTCAACAACGTGAGTAGGCCACTCGGCACTTCGAGTTACCCGGTAGTTTGTGCACCCTTCCATGGGTCTATCCTAGGAGAAAAAACAGTAAGAGAAATTATACAATGGCGGCTACAACCACATCCCAGATGTGCGGCCATACAAATAATATTACATCAATTACAAATTACATGAATTGAAAGATAAAGAAAACACTCATCTCACAACCCTCGGGCTATTTTTCCATGACAATCCAATGAATTCATATACATATACAATCAATATTACAGATCACAGATATGTATAACCCCCACCAATCGACGTATAGCGATTACCAGACGTTCAATACATATATCACATCACAGATATAAACCCGTTAGCTAAAGTCTTTAGAAATTCGATCAAAATACGGAATTTTAACCACCCCAAAAACAAATTTTGCTTTCTGGAAAATCTGGGCAGAAAAATCATATTCCAAAAATCCCAAAACACCCTAGGAAACACATTGCAGCAAAACTGATCCACGGCCGAGTCAACTCGGCCGCGGATCCGCGGCAAGAAGCTCTTCTTGCCGCGTTTCCGCGTTGAGTTGGTCGGCTCAGTGGATCGTTTTTCTGCTGTGTTCACTAAAAACACTGAGACGATTTTTCAGATGTGTTAAATTATTTTTAGAGCAGAATAAAAATCGACAGAAAGTTTGAAGTTCGGGCATGTTTAGTGATTTTTTCTCCGATCGAACATCTAGTTACTTTGCTAACATGTTAGATAGTGTTTAACTAGGCTCTGATACCACCGTAAGTCACGTTACCCGTCCCCGGTTCTTTGGGGGACGCAGAAATGGTGAAAAACGATTTTTACGGTGGGGGTAACAAGGACTCTAGAAACGGATCTTTGCTAAACAAACTATCTAACAAACTAACTAAGAGTTTAACTACTATGTTAGGGGTTATACCTTAACTTGAACTCCTTCTGTTCGACTCCTTATGGTGGTCGGATCGGCTTCACCTCGTCGTTCCCTTATGCCGAAGATGGATCCACCCGAAAGCTTCTACCTTTGGCTCCAACCTCAATCTAGAGGAAACTAGAATACTTGGCTTGCTAGACCTTATACACTAAGATGAGTAGAGAAGTGTTTTGGGTTTTATCTCTATGGTTCTTCTTTCTCAACTCATGAGACAATAGAACCACGAGCAAGAGGAAGAGCAAGAGGAAAAGGGAGAGCTTTAGAGAGAGCTTGGATGAGAGAGAGTGAGAATGATAGAATGAAGAAGACCTTTTACCTCCATGCTCTCATAACACCAAATAATCATAATAATAACAATAATTAAGCATCTTGTGATGGTTCATGTTAATGGCATTATCATTTCTTGCATGTAATGCGTTTTGTGAACAAACAAGCAAGCAAAAGTCATAGCCATGAAATGATAGCCATTATCATGATGATGGTAAACAAGTCCAACCTAGTCAACCGGTCAGCAAAGTCAACAAGTCAACAATGTCAACCTTTCAACCCAACCATGGCATAATAATACTTAATTAATATTATTATTAATCATATTTCTTATTCTCAATATGGTTTAGCAAAAGTCAACAGTCAAAAACCCTAATGAGAATCCTCTGCCTCTGTCTTTGTCAACCGTGCATACACACCCGCATCCGCGTTCTGAGGAACACGAATACAAACGAGATAAAACCAATCCCAAAACGTATAGTAGGATCTGGCTTAAACCAAAGCCCGCTAGTAATAACTGCAAAGACACCAAACGTGCACAAGTGCGCGGATGTGACCGAACCCTGTCGCAAAACCATGCGACCTCTACTCTTTTGCCTAAAGGAGAATAGCTCTCTGTGTGGGACTCTAAAGACTCGACACTATGCTGGCAGTAGGTTTAACCATAGACCACAAGCGGCACTAGCTGTGCGTAACGGCCCCCAGGTAGATGCCGATAAGAAGGCTGATGAGGTGAACTCATCCGAACTCCTACTGATCCTGAATGTGACAGTCTCCGTACAGTCCGGTCTGTTCATCTGAGAATATCGCATGGCGGGCCGAGGGGGCGGTGAACGTCAGTCCCCTAATAGCGGTACAAGTCGTGTCGGAGTGTAGCCAGAACACCCTGAGATAACACTGGAAACCTACCAGTGTATCTCGCTTGCCCTGGCCAGGGACGACTGTTTGTAATGGCTTTCCTTGACACGGCGCGATATCAACTCCCAATACCGGGAGAGACGAATCCTATCTAACCGTCACTGCCTCCAAGTGCTTCGGGACTGCACCCAACTACTACCTGTTTGCATGACTCTTTTGAGCCGTGGTAAGGTAGTAATCCAAGTACAGTGGGAACACCCTCGAGGCGAAGTGACAGTGTCAAGTCAGCGGACTAAGCTGTACTCATGTCACCTGGGAACTGATAACTTACGGTAAGTATAGTACCAACCAATCAGTTCCCGACGAGTCCTGTCCAGTATACTCGTAACCTAACGAGCAACCGCATACTATCTCAAGTACAACGTACTGACGGTTGTGGGACAGATCATCTCCCCTGCTGGGATAAGAAGCGCATACGCTAGTCTACTCCGGAGCATCGATGCCCTGTCTCGAAAGTCCTACGACTAGGGACATGTATAAGGAAGTGCTTGTAGATTACCCAGCCCCCACGAGTGTGACTGCCATCACATCGCTGCTAATCAAGCAAAGATCCTAAGCGCTCCACTAATGTGTATAGGCGATATGTTAAAAGAAACACATGTACACACATTGAAGTAGAGACAAACCAAGTAGCATACTACTATTTTGAGCAAGATTGTCTATACAATGGTGAATATCCCAAGCTTCCATTAAGTAATATACAAACTAGTATGATACAGTAATGGCCTCTAGAGCATATACACTAACAACTCAATACCTGGGTAGCCGTTACGTACAGCTAGTTCCGCTGACGTGCTCGTGGTTAAACCCACTGCCAACGTATTGACGAGTCTTTAAAGTCCCACACAGAGGGTTTTCCTGTTTCGGGTGAAATGATGTAGAGGTCATATGGTCTTACGGCAGGGTTCCATCATATACGTGTGTTGGCTATAGTGCTCTCAAGTCAATTATTGAATCGCAGGCACGTGATTGTGATGATTGGGAGAGGACCTATGCCGGTCTTACTCGAGATGATAGTATACTATCCGGTTTGTCTTTATTATCATGTACAGTATTTGGTGGCATTATAGATCACTATTACATATTGATAGAGCCCATACGATTCTTGCTTGACAACCAGCAATATGATGGCGATCATATAAGTGGGAGCTGGGTGGTCTATAATCACATCCTTAAATGTCCTTAATCGTGGGAGTATGGAGACTGGACATCAATACTCTGGAGTAGACTAGTGTATACTTATCGAGACCCTGACGAGGGGTGGTGGCCGGTCTCATAAGCCATTGGTGTCAGTTAGTCACCTAACATAGTATACATGTGCTTATTGGGTTATGAGTACACTGGATGGACTCGCCGGGAACAAGCTAGTTGGTATTATACTTATTGTCAGATTGCAGTTCCCAGGCGACATGAGTACAGGTTAGTCTGTCGACCTGAAATCGTCATTTGTCTCGTGTGAGTTCCCATTTTGCTTTGATTACTACCCTACCATGGATCAAAGGAGTCATGCAAATAGGTTTTAGTTGGGTACTATCCCGAGCCACATGAAAGCAGTGAGTGGATCGTCGGGGATTCCTCTCTCCCGGTATTGGGGGTTGATATCGCGTTGTGCACGTATGGCCATCACCAGAAAATCCTCGGCCGAGGTGGACGAGAATTAATGATTTGGATCAGTAGATTCTCAGCGGGTGATGGGCTTTATACCGACACGAAATAACGCGTTATTAGGGGTCTGACTTTATCCACCCACCTAGACTCGATATTCGATTATCTTAGACGAACAAACCGCCTAGCGCGAAAGCCGTTGCGCGGTAGACCAAGCAACGGAGTGAGCGCCTAGCGCTGTATGGAGATTGTCACGAACAGGCTCAGTAGGGGTTTGGATGAGCTTGCTCGTCGGCCTTCCTTTCTCTCAATACCTGGGTAGCCGTTACGTACAGCTAGTGCCACTGAAGTTCTTATGGTTAAACCTACTGCCAATGTATTGACGAGTCTTTAAATTCCCACACAGAGGGTTTCCCTAGTTCTAACGAAATGATGTAGTAGCCGTATTGGATACGTGCAGGGTTCCGATCGATTGATTGTACTATGTACCTGGACTTTCGATTGGACAGTTGATAATACTAGCCGGCTCGGGTTTGTGTCGGATTATTAAATCAAGTATTGTTTTAATAATTTATGTATATGTATTTCGATACATATATTATAGTATTATGTACTTTGTGTTATTCTATCTTTTTGGGAATTCGTATTTCAGTACGGATACATATATATATATACAGTAGAATGTAATCCGTATTTTTTACAAATAACATTCTAGAAGGTGGACACTTCATTTTAGTTTGACCATTTATTTTTAAATGAATAAATGAGATGGCATTGATTTGATGGGGGTATGTTGAGGACCATGCTTGCATAGTGTGCACAAATGAATTCTTAATTCATTTGTGCATACTATTCAAGTATAGGCACATTTTAAAAATGAGAGAAATTGTTTTACGAAACTACGCATGATGATTTTCTCCCTCCTTGGCGACTTCATTATTTTTGAGATGGTTCCTTTGCTTGAGGCTTCTTTCTTCTCCTCACCATTGTGCTTCACCCCTCTCTTGAGTTTCATGGTTTCCTCCACCTTCATCATCCACCTTCTCTCAACCCTCTCATGTGTTGAGAATCATGAGAGTAGGTGAGATGAGATAGATTACAACTTCCATCACGCACTACATTCTTGGCATTCTAGACGAGCAGCCTAGAATCCCTAGTTGCTTCACCTGCATTCATTATGATGAGCTAGAGCTATGACTACATCCCTCAGGTGGATCATCTTCGACGGAGGAAGACCGGCGGCCAAGTTCATTCGAGCACACCTCAAGGAGCTAAGGAGGATGATGGAAGACTGAAGGACTTGTTTATTTTGGTATAATCATTTTAACCCTCTAGTTTAGCTTCATTAGTTTGCTAGTACAGGTTTATGGTTTAGATCTTGGACGGGGTTTTGTTTGCACAAAAAAATTTAATCGCCGGTTTTTGTTCCGCATCGGCTATGGTAGATGGCCAAGGCACCAGTGAAACCCAGCAATGGTATCAGAGCCACCCATAAACCATTACTAGAGAGTTTGTACAAAGTTAGAATATCGATCGATCAAATTTTCCGAATCGTTTTTCCATTATCACATGCTTGCTGTCGATTTTGAAAAGTGTTCAAAAAATCATTCTGTGTCTCTTAAAAATCAGTGCAGGAAAAACTAGGGCACTACAAGAAATTTGGGGACAAGAACCCACCAAATAGCCACGATTTCGCGGAAATACATGCACATTGGCCACTGAAAAGCGGCGGATTTCGGGTGTCTTGGTCCAAATTTCTTCTGGCACTCTCTGACTTGGAAATTTAATTTTTGGTATATTTAGTTTTGGCCCAGATTTGTTTAATGTGCCGTTTTGCATTTGGGGTCAATTCGGGAAAGTCTTAGTCGATCGAAATTTTAAACTGTGTGATTATCAGTACATGTGATGGTACCTGCAACCGTGAATATTATTGAGCAGTACAACACGACTAGTTGCTATATGCTCAACTAGACGGGTTTGCGAACATAATATTCACGTTGATGTTCTGTGTTGTGCTGATATTATAGTTTGATTGTCGTGGTGGATAGCCTGGAGTGCAATGCTAGTAGTACAGTTCAGATTCATTTGTATATTCAGTATTTGTCACGACCCGAAATATTAGCTCGTTACCGGAACTTAAATCACGCGACGTCTAAAGGCTTAACGTAACTCAAGTAAGCCGAAAACCCAGCAATCTAAACCTTTTTAAGAAAATATAAGAGGTGATGTTTTGAAATAAAGGTATGATGAAAAACGAATCATTTTCGCAAATGCATAAATAGTGGGATATGAAAATGCATGTGGGTTTAGTAGTTGAAAAACATGTCTCGTCCTTTGAAAATTTGGGAAGCACCTCCATTGTATTTTTTTGATCCAAAACCACAATACATGATAATAATAAAAGACATCCCCAAGCGGGAGCTATCTCTTCGCCAAACGACGGATCCACAACCACGCAAAGCATAAATATAAGTATACGACGCCCAACGGCGATGTTCACCACAAAAGATAAAGAAGTAAGCAAGACATCAACACCACAAGTAGCGGAATACACCGCGCTCTAAGTCTCGCAACCATAATTCTCACCAAGACTCATTACTTAAACAAATACTAGTGATTGATGGAGTTGACTAGATACAATATGAAAAATAAATACAAGAGGGGTACGATCCATTATGTACCACCTACAAAAGCAATCACCCAAATGCAACTGCGCGCCAACGATGCCGCTACTGATCCAAGCGGTCAACCTGCAAGAACTGTAGCACAACGGGGGTGAGTTGCCAACTCGTGAGTAGAGAAACATCAACAAGTAGAAATCGAAAAAAATAATGATTTTCTAGGTTGACTATATCATAAAGGTAATACTATGATATCTACGGTGACCGTGTCTGTATATGTGCCAGCACTATAAGTAAATGCCTATCAGCATGTGGATATAATCCCATAATATAATCGATGTATGTATGCATGTGGATCTCGTCCAACCATATGATCAATGTATGTATGCAAGTGGATCCCGTCCACGTGTGAACCAATGACACAACAACATCATGCATGTAAATATCACAAAAGCATATGCATTAAAATATGAGGATATAAATCAACGTGTGTCCCTCGCGACACATCAAATCATGGAACCTGAGTGTCCAACATCGACACTTGAAACATCATGAAACCTGTGCCCAGTATCGACACGTAAATCCTTATATCACTCAGGCTCCATCAGTCCGAATCGGCCCGTATCATCTCTCGACTCCAATCGGTATCCTCCGGATAGCCGCCGGGTCTAACCAATCACCGGTAGGTAGTAGTCCCTCTTCCAGGCTTACCGTCTACTGCACAACAAACCTTTTTCGCCCCGAGGTATCATACCGGGTCCACCATGTACCCGCAATCGGCCTCATCCAGCTCCTCGAATCGGGTTTCACATGTCACACGTCTCAGAACCGAGAAAATGCATGGTGGACGCACTGAAATATCATATCAAGAGAAACCGGGTTTTTAAAACAGTACATGCTTTCTTTTGAAATAGCCACGGTTCTCAAATCCTGAAATCTCTTGAAAACATCATATCTCAATGCGTAAAAGCGTAAATCATGATGTATGCGACATATAACAGAAATGTAAGCATATCCGTATATCATGCAACATGGAACAGTAATATGCACATATCGAGGAAAAACCGCTCTTTTAAATGAATCCAGTTTAAAAATATATCCCGCGGTTCCCAAATTCTCCAAAGTCCAATGCAACATCGTATAAAGGTGCATATGCAAATATAGCAAGTAAATTATGCAAGGAATCATATTATAATGCAGCAATCCTATTGTGTAGTGACATGGCAATTATCGTTGATGAAGTGTGTGAGCTGGCCAATCTGTGTACGTGTAACATACGCATCATCGATAATGGTGCAGGTGTACTAGCACAGGTATATGTAATGCACTGAGAATAACATGAATGCAGCATAATGTAAATAATCAGCTAAAAGCTATAAGGTATACGTATCTACATGATCGGGTTGGTGAATCTATCAATCAGCATCCAGCCTCACAACATCATATACGGTATAATCCATCGTACGACATCCTCTAGTCAAGGGTATGGATCAAACCTCAAGTCAAACTCATCACGTACGAAAAATTATCGTACGGCGGCATTAAACCAATGAGAACCCTATCGACCTATATGACCATGAAGGTACGGACCTAACGTCTTGTATGGCATATCACTCAAGATTTACAACATATATATACCTATATCCCCGGCCACATCCATAACAATCTCATATCTGGGAACCGGCAAGGTATCAATCATCTGAATCGACTCGCATCCGTATACCAACATATCATCAAGTCATCATGGCACATCGTAAATTCTTTTCCTCGCATTATCGCACATCAAGTCAATTTTATATACATTCTACCCTATACATCAAATGTCATGTTACTCTAAAACTCATACCTATTCTAGTGCCACTATATATCTTTAAGTCGTGATTCACATCCACTTTTTCATATCCCTAAAGCTTTCATCTCATCTCTCAATATACATGTTCCATCATTTATATCATCTCTAACTATGTTTCTAACCCTATCCATAGTTTTCTAATCTAGGTTTCCTTATCCATATTCTATGAATCGGTTTCCATAAAAAAAACTTGCTGGGGTGCTATACGCCATCGACCCGACTTCCCCCATAGATATAGATCTACTCATTTTGATCCTCGCTTGCTGGAGTCGATGTCGCCACACTCTTCTCGTCGTCTCGAAGTCCACGTGAGGTACCTACAACCAATACACAATCGAAAGTGCATACTAAAATCAGGGCGGAAAACCAAAACGGCACACGTTTCACTCATATGTTAAAGCCTATAGCCTTGCATGCAAAACACGACCAATATCCCTAGCCGTTGAAGTTCAAACGCCACACGCCAGATTTGAAATATCAAATACCAAAACTCAAGTTAAAACGAAGTCACAAAACAATGCAGCAACTCAAGAAAACAACTCCAGATTTTACCCTAGGTGAAATTAGCCAATTTTGCACATGTTAAGGGCCTAGTTTACTGGAGAATAAGACATGGACCAAACACGAACGAAATCCACCGCACCCTGGCCGCAATTTGTGGCCAGGAGGAATAAAACTGCGTCCTGGAAGTGGAGTTAGGGTCCAGGGTTTTGGGTATAGGTTCTAGGTTGCCTGCTTGTGTCTCTGTGTTTGCAAAATAATTCTTAGGGTCCCCGGGTATTAGCAGATATCAATATACCATCACAAATTTCCAGAAAATTCAAATGTCGGGGTTTCTAAATTCTGGGTTTGGGGTTTACTCTATGGTTCCAGTCCAATATACATTGCCTATAGGGGTTTAAGGTCACAACTAATCTCAATTACACCTTTGGATTCAAATCAAACCCTAACCCTTTCTAGGAATTTTCAAAGTTCAATGAACTGCATTAAAACACTTCTATACTTGTATGTATGCTAAAGAAATTGAAATACAGTACTAATGGTGCAGAAATTACCTCATTTGGCAACTCAAGAAAATTCTTGAGTTGCCCCAAGTGTCCAAAATCCTTGCTTTCAGTGTCCAAAGTGTTTGTTGTAAGCTTGTGCATCTTTTTAGTGAAGTGAAGATGGAGTTTTGAGGCGTTTTTAGTGATGAAGTGAGGAGGTAGTGGGGAAAGGGAGAGAGGGCAGCAGCCACGAAAGCAGAGGAGTGGGAAAGATGAAGAGAAAATATTGAAGTGAACAAGAGCCATGACCAAGGTTTGACCCATCACCTCTCCTTCTCATGCCCATACCCATTACTTTATCATTTCCTTTTTTCTTTTCTTTTGTTTTCCTTTATCATTTCTTTTCTTTAAAAACCCTAAAAAAAATAACCATACACAAAAGAATCATTGTAGGAAAAATGTAACAAGTGTGAAAAATAACATGGAGCATGTTATGTGCACAAATCAATCTTAAAGCGTGATTAGCGATATTTAATCGCGATTAACATTAAAATGGAATATAATAAATCATAAAAATTCAAAATTTTCTTAAATCATAAAAAAGCACTCTCATTTCAGTAATTCCTATAATTTTCCAAATATTTCCCAATTTATCGGTATTTAATTATACCACATTATCAAAATATTGATAATGTTTATTATTTAATTATAAAAATTCCCAAAAATAATATTTTATTTTTCTGAAATGTTACAGTATTCCGGGGCGAGCGTCTGACATGTGGACAGCCGTCTCTGCCAGATTGTATATTGTTTTATTCGGACACGACCAGGATGAGGTCGATGTCGCTATTGTATATATATCTTTCCATTTCTGTACTAGGATTACCTGACGGTCGATGTCGCTATTGTATATATAATTTTCTTAACCGCATTAAAACACTTCTATACTTGTATCGGTGCTAAAGAAATTGAAATACAATACTAATAGTCCAGAATCTTTGCTTTCTTGGTCCAAAGTGTTTGTTGTGAGCTTGTGCATGTTTTTAGTGAAGTGAAGATGGAGTTTTGTGGCGTTTTTAGTGATGAAGTGAGGAGGTAGAGGGGAGAGGGAGAGAGGGCATCAGCCAAGAGAGGAGAGGAGAGGAAAAGATGATGAGAAAATAATGAAGGGAACAAGAGCCATGACCAAGGTTTGACCCCTCACCTCTCTCTCTCTCTCATGTCCATAGCCATTTCTTTATCATTTCCCTTTTTCTTTTCTTTTGTTCTCCTTTATCTTTTCTTTTCTTTAAAAACCCCAAAACAAATAACCATATAGAAAATAATCATGGTAGGAAAAATTTAACAAGTGTGAAAAATGAAATGGTGCATGTCCTATGCACAAATCAAGCTTAAAACGCAATTAGCGTTATTCAATCGCGATTAGCATTAAAATGTAATATAATAAATCATAAAAATTCATAATTTGCTTAAATCATAAAAAAACACTCTCATTACAGCAATTCCTATAATTTTCAAAATATTTCCCAATTTATCGGTATTTAATTATTCCGCATTATCAAAATATTCATAATATTTAATTTTTAATTATACAAATTACCAAAATAAAATTATATTTTTCTGAAATGTTACAATCTTCCCCCTTAATGAAATTCAGTCCCCAATTTAAATTTAAACCCCCAAGCACTAAAACATTTGAACAATCAGCTCAAATCAACGGGGCTGCGAAATTACAGAAGATACCGAATAACACAGCGCGTCAAGTGCGCATGAAAACGAGTACAAAACTCATAAACCGAACTCCGTCAAGCGTCACTCAAATTGTCGTATTTTCATGCATATATCCTCGGAGTTATAATGGAGATACAGATCTCGAAATCCACTCCTGAAATCCAACGTACACTAGCCAAATACTGTAATATGTATATAGCACGCATACTTGAAAAATCATCAAAAATTGAATAAAATACATGCAAAATCTTTTCTGAATCGCCGTGTGATGCGTAACTCACGGCATAAGTGACAGACGCTCATTTGTAAAATAATAAATATAGATTCGTATATGTTTCGCTCAGATATACGCTCCGTCCATTTTGAAATATCCCAAAGGTTTTCCTTTATAAACGTTCGTGTCGCTCATGGACACGTAGGAAATAGCGAGACTATAGCTCCTTTTTGAAAAGATCTTGTTAAATTTTTAATGCATGCCAGGTACTCAGATACTATCCTTAGATCAGTCCTGTTCGGCCACTACATAGAAGAGTGCCCATCATGAAAGCAAGGTGCTCAAATGCAAAATCCGCCTCAAAAGGCGTAGCCAACAATCAGGTGCATCTGGTGCGGACAGAAATCAAATCTAAATACAAGTGCCACAATATGTACAAAAGCAAACTAAGTGCAACGGGTTTGCACAAAAGCATCTGTCAACTGCAGCGGGTGTGCACGACAACAACATCTGGTGCATCTACTCGCACGAAAATCTCAATCCAGTGAAACTAACACGCACGATTGAAAATCTCAATGGAGTGCATCCAGTGTGCACGAATGAAAATCGAAATCAAGTGCATCCTACATGCACGAATAAAAATCTAAATTAAGGGCATCCAACATGCACGAGTAAAATCTCATTCAAGTTGTCACGACCCGAAAGTACGGAACATGACCGGCACTTAAACTACGAACGTCTCGAGGCGTACGTAATCTAAGTAAGCCGAAAACCCAGAAATCCAAACCAAGAAAAGTAGTAGAGTGAAGGAAAACCAATTTAAAATCAAGTAGTTTTAATAGCATAAGCCGAGTTATGCGGTTTTAAAAACATCAAGTATTTCCTGAAAATTTCGGCAGAGTCTCCTTTGTAAATACTGGCTCCCAAACGGGATACAACATGAATAGTATACATAATCAATAAAAAGGCATCCCCAAGCGGGAGCTAGCTCTTCGTCAATCGACGGTCACAACCACACAAGCAATATAATATACAACGCCAAGGGCGAGGATCAAAACTCAAAAGGAAACTCAAAACAGCAAGAAATCCGTAGAAATACAACGCGCGACTCTAAGGTCGAAAGAATAAACATCACTGGTCTCTATCTGAGATAAATACAAGTTTGGTTGATGGAACTTCTAGATACAACTGAATAATAATATACAATGTATAATGATGGGTACGATACAAATAAACCCACCTACTAGCAAGTCACCCGAACGAAACTGTACCCGCAAAGCTGTAAAGAAACCTGTACGGCGAAACCTGCAAGAAACTCGGGCACAACGGGGGTGAGTTGCCAACTCGTGAATACAAAAACATCTACGAATAGAAATCGCATGTATGACGCAATCCTAGGTCATACGATCAATATATAAAATCCTCAAATAAAACCAGCAGTCTATAACAAAGACTAGGGTAAATATCTAACCCGAGTATAATCTCATGTGCCCGTGTCAGTGCCTCAGGTAGCAATATATCATGAATGAGGTATGAATGCATGAAAACAGATTACATGTAAATGAAGAAACTGTTTTCATAATTTAGTGAGATTTCCTTTGTATTTTTAAAATGAGGTATCATAAATGAAATCAGCATCAACTGTGTCTAGCATGGACACAAAACATAAATCTCAAAGTCTCGAAACCTCAGGCTCCGGCTATCCGGACTGGCCTGTATCATCAAATCTCAGTACCTCAATATCTCGAAATCTCAATGTCTCAATCTCAATAACTAGGGCTCCGTCAGTCCAGACCGGCCCCTACCATCCATCTCAAGACCACGACGGTACCTTCTGGATATCCGACGCGTCGGGTAATATCACCGGTCGGTAGTGCTCCCCTGCCAGGCTCAACGTCAACAACACGACCTTCTCGCCCCGGGGTACCGCACCGGGCCCACCATGTACCCGAAACGGTTCATCCAACTCCTCCAATCGGGTCTCGAAATCCATCAGCAAACTCATGGTGGACGACTCATACATCATGGGAAAACCACATTTTTATTTAAAAAGAGATAAAGCAGTTTATGTATATTTTGCGGTTTTCCTCCAAATTCAGAAAATTTAAAATTTCACCAGTGGGTCAATAAACACCAAATACTAGCAATTATATAGCTAGAATATGGATATTTAATTTTATAATAAAAATATTTGTATTTTGAATTTTTACAGAAAACCTCCTTATTTTACCGTTTTTTCCGAAATTTCACCGAAACGATTTTTCAAAACGTTACAGTCTTCCCCCCTTAAAGAAATTCGGTCCCCGAATTTAAATTAAAACTCCCCCCAAATACTAAAATATTTTAGCCAAAACCATCAAATCGCCGGGGCTCCGAACTCATAAATACATAAATGCATCATAGCGCAATGCATGCGCATGAGTAATGAGTAAATAACTCGAAATCAAAACTCCGTCATGCATCCCGCAATCATCGGAGTCAAGGTGAAGACACGAATGCCAAATCTCAAGCAAGACCGATATGCTATAAATCGGAACTATACATGTAAATATCAGGAGGAAATGCATGCCAAATCCTTTAAGTTGCTGTGCAATGCACATAACACTGCACAGTGGCGGACGTCTATCATAAGAAAATAACTATATACATATATACCTTTGTTTGAAATGTACGTTCCGCCGTTTTGGAAAACAATTTAGAAGGGTTTTTCTTGTTTTAAACTTTCACGTCATATCAGACACGTAGGTAAATACTGAGACTATAGCTCGCTTTTTGGAATTCCCTTCAATAGCTATCAATGCATGCAAAATACATTCAGGTACTGTCCTCTGACTAGTCTTGCATAGTACGAAAACACATCGCAATTATCATAAAAAAAAATGTACTGCTCTATAAGAAATCAATCCCAAAATACGCGTATGAATACTACGTGTGTCTGGTGCGCACGACAATCAAAATCCATATACGTGCCATACAAGTGCACAGAAACAAGATCTAAGTGCATCGAGTGTGCACAAAGCATCTGTCGTAGGCAACGTGTGTGCCTGACAGCAAAATCTGGTGCATCTGACATGCACGAAAAACTCTCGATTTAGTGCATCTGGTGTGCACCAAAATCGCATCTCAAGACATGCGCTCAACATGCGCGAAAACCCAAAACCAGGGGCATCCATCATGCACGAAATCATGAAATCCAATATCAAGCACCGAACATGCGCAAAATCAAATCAGGTGCACAAAACAAATATCGAGTATCACAATCGAAATCGAAGTCCAGTGCATCTAAGTGCACAAAAGGCGTATCACTGCACTGCAAGCATATATAAACTATACAGTGTGCAGGAACCAAATCGTGTGCGTGCATACGCACAAAATCAACTCAAATGTCTAAAACCGTAAAATCACAAACATGTGAAACCAAAGCACGAAAATGGTATCAAGTGCAACACTGTGCAAAGATCGTAAATCCTCAATCATCAAAATCAAATCATGCGAATAAATCACCCAAAACATCGAAATCAATAACGGCGGAATAGTACCGCTCAAGCGCATCCTCTAAGAATCTCGGGCCAACTGTCGCGGTCACTAGTGGGACGTCTTGTCGATGATCATGAACTCTGGCCTGCTGGTGTGCGTAACAATGACCACTCCTGGGTCAAGGTCTTCACTGTGAATTACCAATCTCTCGGTCCATCGGTTCATCGGCCCTGTCAGGTGTGCTAATGGGGATGATTCCGTTCTGGCACTTCTCTGGTCATCTCTCGGTCAATCATCGCGACCACTCGTAAGACAGTATATTACTGGCGTCGGCCTCTGGCTCTCTGAATGTACGTGACACATCTGATCCTGGGTGCAAGTATCCTTGCAGCAGTGTCCTGGAAGGAATCATGCTCACGGTCTCTTCCATGTCTTGTCTCTGCCAACTGTCCGGAAGTCATCGTCCTATATCTGCATCTTGCTCTGGAACGACTGTATACTCATCGCGACTCCTTCTGGAAGATAAATTCAAGTACAATGCCTCGGCATGCGTACCGCGCCTCTGATGTCGGCTGAGTGGAACGTCGTCTCATCAAGATCTCGTACGAACCTCTTACTCCACTTTTCTCTAACGTCGACTGTTTCGGACTCGTCTCTTCGTGGCTATATGGACTGAGCTCCAACGGCTATCCTCGTATCTGGAGTCTCCCAAGAATGCATCTCACCACCTAGCATCCGATTGAAGTCGAACCATTCGATCGATTCGTCGAAACCTCATAATCCCCTAAGAGCTCAACATCTTGGAACAGTTTAATAGTATCGAATATATATACCACAGCATCGGTGGTCCAGCCGTAGAAGGGCAAACCCAAGCCTCACTAATGGCGCCGTGGAACTGCCGCAAACCCGAAGGTTCAAAGGCTTTCACACGGTCATTATGTCGAGTTAGGGTTTCATTCTTCTAGAGGGACCATAGAATTGCCTGCATGTCTTTCCGAATACTTTAAACTTGGAATAATAGGTTTCTGACATTCGATCGCCTCCGTCGACTCTCAACGTCTCCGTGTGAAGTCGTCTCTAGCTGGAATCAATCTATCTGATGACCTCGCATCGGGGTAGCGAACGAACCACACGTCCTAGTCATTCATCATCGGTGACTAGCGACCTTCTATAATCTCTTAGTACAACTCGTACTGCAATAGCTCCAACATCTGGGGCGATATCTCGTCGTTCGCAGCAATAACTGGCTCACTCGTCTGCACGCTGAACAGCGCCTCAATCATCATGAATAAGCAATGCGCCAACGGTTATCGAAATCTGGCTGGCCTCTATCATTGGCTCAATTCTCTGGTGCAAATCGGCACGTCCGAGTAATCTCATACAGCAATCCACCCAACGCTCATGGCACGAAAACACAATGAAAAGACATATCTCTGCAATCGTGTGTCGCCGAAACCATGCCCTGGTCAGTCCTCGTTCTTGACGAGCTCATGCTGACCGCAACTCTAGCCGTAGCTCTCCCTGCCCGTAATTGTGGCAGCAAAACCATAACTGGTACTGATGAGGCTAGATCGGAATGAATATAATACTGAGCAAAGAAATGTACATCCTAAGGCTTCTTAAGTGGAGTAGCGTATCGTAAGTATGCCGCGGAACATACCCACGGTACGTCACTCTACTTTAGTCACCTATTCCATCAACCAAAGGTCATCCGACGCTCCGAAGGTAAAACATAACTCTCTGATACCAACTTTGTCACGACCTGAAAGTACGGAACATGACCGGCACTTAAACTACGAACGTCTCGAGGCGTACGTAATCTAAGTAAGCCGAAAACCCAGAAATCCAAACCAAGAAAAGTAGTAGAGTGAAGGAAAACCAATTTAAAATCAAGTAGTTTTAATAGCATAAGCTGAGTTATGCGGTTTTAAAAACATCAAGTATTTCCTGAAAATTTCGGCAGAGTCTCCTTTGCAAATACTGGCTCCCAAACGGGATACAACATGAATAGTATACGAAATCAATAAAAGGGCATCCCCAAGAGGGAGCTAGCTCTTCGTCAATCGACGGTCACAACCACACAAGCAATATAGTATACAACGCCAAGGGCGAGGATCAAAAATCAAAAGGAAACTCAAAACAGTAAGAAATCCGTAGAAATACAACGCGCGACTCTAAGGTCGAAAGAATAAACATCACTGGTCTCTATCTGAGCTAAATACAAGTTTGGTTGATGGAACTTCTAGATACAACTGAATAATAATATACAATGTATAATGATGGGTATGATACAAATAAACCCACCTACTAGCAAATCACCCGAACGAAACTGTACCCGCAAAGCCGTAAAGAAACCTGTATGGCGAAACCTGCAAGAAACTGGGGCACAACGGGGGTGAGTTGCCAACTCGTGAATAGAAAAACATCTACGAATAGAAATCGCATGTATGACGCAATCCTAGGTCATACGATCAATATATAAAATCCTCAAATAAAACCAGCAGTCTATAACAAAGACTAGGGTAAATATCTAACCCGAGTATAGTCTTATGTGCCCGTGTCAGTGCCTCAGGTAGCAATATATCATGAATGAGGTATGAATGCATGAAAACAGATTACACGTAAATGAAGAAACTGTTTTCATAATTTAGTGAGATTTCCTTTGTATTTTTAAAATGAGGTATCATAAATGAAATCAGCATCAACAGTGTCTAGCATGGAAACAAAACATAAATCTCAAAGTCTCGAAACCTCAGGCTCCGGCTATCCGGACTGGCCTGTATCATCAAATCTCAGTACCTCAATATCTCGAAATCTCAATGTCTCGATCTCAATATCTAGGGCGCCGTCAGTCCAGACCGGCCCCTACCATCCATCTCAAGACCACGACGGTACCCTCCGGATATCCGACGCGTCGGGTAATATCACCGGTCGGTAGTGTTCCCCTGCCAGGCTCAACGTCAACAACACGGCCTTCTCGCCCCGGGGTACCGCACCGGGCCCACCATATACCCAAAACGGTTCATCTAACTCCTCGAATCGGGTCTCGAAATCCATCAGCAAACTCATGGTGGACGACTCATACATCATGGGAAAACCGCATTTTTATTTAAAAAGAGAGAAAGCAGTTTATATATGTTTTGCGGTTTTCCTCCAAATCCAAAAAATATCATGGAAATCCGAATCATCAATAGCATGTAAAACCATGAATATAAGCATGAGAATGAATAACAGTATGCATGAAGCGACAAGTAATAACTACAATATCTAAGCTGGTATATATGGTATGTACACTAATATTATGTCAAACTACTGGCTATCAAGCTAAGTTAAGCAATAATATTTTCTAAGGTGTACGTGACATGGCAATTACCGATGAAGATGTGTGTGAGTCGGCAAGTAGGTGTATGTGGTATATACGCATCATCGGTAATGGTGCTGGTGTCCTAACAGTATAATGTCAACAATGCAATATGAAATAACAATGTAAATATGCGATGCGGAGCGAGCAACCAAAATGAGCGGGAGCTAAATATTAAACAATGGTGCCATTTGAAATAACACGAATCGCGGGGTTTTGAAAATAGGGCTACGGTGGTGTTTAAGAAAGGATACGTCTTTTGAAATATCCGTAGATCCCTTGACCTATCTTTTAAAATATCCACGATCCGCTAGTTTTGAAATAGGTAGGAGTCTATTCTAATCTAACAACTACACTAAACTATACGGCTGAACTAACAAGCTGAACTACAGGTAAGGAAGCCGTCTATCATCTGAGTCGATACATATACATACCTGTATATATACAGTCGGTGATCCCACCTCAATAATATCATATCCGATACCATATCTATAAGCAGGCATCCCAAGTCAAGAGTGCGGATCAATCATCAATATAGCTCGTACGTAAATCCGTCGTACGACATCCCAAATCTGGGTACGGGTCAATATCACATTCATCATACTATTCACCTGGTATCCTCTTTATCAAATATCATGATCGGGGTACTGATCTACGCCTAGTACAATACTGATACCGCCTAAGTATGTATGCACGTGTGTGAAACACTACGTCAAGGACACGCTACAACGTCATGTCGTATCTCAAATACGAACCCTGCTATATCACCGATCTCACGGCCTCAAATCAAATCTCATCGACTCATCTTAAATCCCAAGTACTATCCTCATTATCCATACATGTGTATATGAATGTACATATGCATAGTCCCATACCCACGCATATATACATATATACACATCCCAATCGGCGCACAAGAAAGTAATGTATGTAAGTCTGTGTGTGCGTATGTGGGTATAACAACTACTCTAGGGTTTCGCAACTAACCCAAAGCTAATCCATGAACACCTAATCATAACATGAATAAATATTCTCGTATCATAAAACACCTATATAAACATATATATATAAGCTACACTACGGACTGCGGGGGTGCTATACGCCATCCACCCGACTTCTCCCCGTAGATATAAATCTACTCACCTGGTCCTCGCTAGCCGGTGCCGACGTCAGCACGCGCTTGTTGTCGTCTCGAAGTCCACATGGGGGTACCTATATGTCACAACGTATCGTTCCGCATAAAAATCCAATTTAAAACCAAAACGATACGTGAATCTCACGTAGGTCAAAGCCTACGGTTATTCTCACAAATCAACCCAAAAACTCTCGACGTCGGTGTACAAACGCCAAACCATCGAGAAAACCCCAAACGCACCAATCGTGGTTTCAAAACTCACTAATTATATAAGAAATAGGTTTTAATTCATCAAAACCATAAAAGTAAACAATTCGTTTTATTTCCTAAAAACCTAGCTAGCACAATTTCCCATTTTGGTTCAAAACTTGATGTTTTACCCAAACTAAATATTTTAACGATTCTACTGGCCAAAATGCTCACTTAAAAACATAATTAGGTCATACAAATCAACTCCATATTTTTATTTCAACAATTTGTATTTAAACAAAATTTCTAGTTTGCAAGGATAACAATTCTATTAACATTTTTAAAACCAAATTCTCAATTCAACAACTAGCAAGGTTTTGCATAGCTCTAAAGTGTAAAACTACACACTATGTTGCTAATGAGATGATAAAACCCTAACCATATTCAAAATTCTCAATTTTGAATTAATTACCAAAACGTAGTTTACAAATATGTGTGATTTGGATAATTTACATATAACAAGTGCAATTTAATCAACCAAACTAGGCTTTTCATATATTAAGATGTTAAACTAAACATTGCATCCCTAATGATATAATAAAAACCTTAATTGAAAACACAAACCCTTACTATATTTTTCAAAACATTCAATTAAACCCAAATTATTAACTAATTATGCTAGATTTAAAGTATTCAAACAACAATTTAATAAAAGGTTAAGATTTATACCTCACAAGATTTGAGATCTAGCATGAAAATCTTGACCTCCAATTTGCTCTCTTTTCATCACAATCCAAGCATGTTAGGCTAAGGAAAAATGGGTAGGAGTTGCATTTTGATTTTGTAAGCTTTTTGTGTTGAATTTTGGGCATTTTGTGGAATTTTTTGAGGTGAAATGAGAAGGAGAAGAGGGAGGAGGGGCTGTTGCAGCAGGGAGATGGGAGGGTCTCGGCTGAAAGGATAGGGGGAGAGGTGAGTGAGAGGATGTGGGTGTGGGTGCAAGTCAAACAAAGCCCATCCTCCAAGTATCCAATCACCAAAATACATTTCTTTATTGTTTTCTTTACTTTTCTTTGTTTGCTTTGACTTTTTTTGTGGGGAAATGAGGGGGGACAGCTTGGGGCTGCTGATTTGGGGAGAGGAGAGAGGGTGTGGGTGAGTGTGGGTGAGGAAAAAAGATAAATGTATTACCCCAAACATCCATTTACACTAACTTCACTAAAAAAGCCTTTTTTCTTCAATAATTTCTAAACCGTTTTGGCAAACGATTTCGTTTCAAAAACCACATGATAAAATTTTGTTTAATGTTTTATGATGCACAAAATTTGTTTCAACTCATTCCAATTTGTAATTTTCCCTAATTAAATATATTAGTGACGGCTTAAAATAATATTAAAATAATTAATTTCGGAAAAATTTTCAGAAAATTTGAAATTTCACCAGTGGGTCACTAAACACCAAATACTAGCAATTACATAGCTACAATATGTATATTTAATTTTATACTAAAAATATTTGTATTTTGACTTTTTACAGAAAACCCCATTATTTTACCGTTTTTTCGAAATTTCACCGAAACGATTTTTCAAAACGTTACACAAGTGCATCCTATGCGCAAAAAAATTCCAAAATCAAGCACCTAATATACGAAAAAATCCAACCCAAGCGCGTCAGTCCATGAAAAGTACCTAGTACAGAAGCATGTACGAAAATGAACGGCAAGTGCCAACGCTCAAGAAAAACACAAATATGGTAAAACGAATGCTCAAGGCATAAATCGGGTACAACCAATATACATAGTTTAAATCCGATGCAACAAATGCACGAAATACCAAGCTGGTGCAACAATGCACGAAATATGAATCTGGTGCACCAAATGCACAACAATACAAATCTGGTGCAAAAAATGCACAAAATACAAATCGGGTGCAACAAATGCACAAAATACAAATACACTCATCAATAACTTAAATGCGTATAAAAGCAACACCGAGTGTACCGAGGTGTATAAAAATCAAAAACGTGTACAACTGCGTGCACAAAACACGTATCAATGCACTGCAAGCATATATGAGCTATACCGAGTGAAAAAATCAAATCGAGTGCGTACCACATGCACAAAAGAAAATCAACTGTATGAAATCCACAAAATCAGAAACATGTGCATCCAAGGCACAAAATCAGTATCAAGTGCAATAGATATGCACAATCATAAACCAACACAACGGTGTATAAAAACATATCTCAAGTGCAACCACTATGCACAAAATATAAATAGCTAGTAGGTGCAGCCATGGTGTACGAAATCAATATCATGAAACCAATCATCAAAACTCAAATCCAAGCGATATAAGCATGATACTCGGATCACAACGCAAATCGCAGCAAATTACATTGAGGTACACCTCCTACAATGTCGAAAAAAGTCAGTGCACCCAAAACTGGCAGAGCAAGAACATCCGCTTGCCTCCTGCTTTCGGTCTGGCGTCCTCCATCTCTAGGTCCTAATCTTCTTTATGGATTACCAATCTCGCAATCCAACGGCTCATCAGCCCGGTCAGGCGTGCTAACGGGAATGATTCCGCTCTGGCACTTCTCTGGTCAACTCTCGGCTAATTATCATGGCCACATGTAAAGCAGCACGTCACTGGCGTCGGCCTCTGGCCCTCTGAACACATAACACAACTGATGCTCAGTGCAAATCTTATCGCAGCAGTGTTCTGGAAGGAACTGCTCAAGGTCTCTTCCGATCTCGCCTATGCCGAACTGTACGGAGGCTGGTACTCTTGCATAATCCTTTCTCGCTCTCTGGGCATCTACATTTTCCATACAACACTTCCTCGGGAACTGGCCATAACCCAACGCCTCCGTATACATATCAGCTCTCTAATCTCGACAGGGAGTAACCACAGCTCGTTAACATCTCACACAAACCACTTGTTCTACTCGTCTTCATTATCGTCCACTTCGACGTCACGTCATGCTATCAGCGTACTGAAATGGTCCTCGGCTACAGTCAATCCGGAGTCTCTCACATGGACTCGAAATTACGGAATCGGTATCTTCATCACTCTATAGAAGATATCTGGCCGAACACGTCCTCGGGAACTCGTCCCAACCATCGAAGGAATACTCAACACTCGTCCGCTCTCGATCAACTCACAACACATCTGGTGAGGTCCTCTATCCGAAGCTGGTCAGCTTGCTGATCTCTTATCACATGATATTCAGACGACGTCAAACTTTTTGATCGACCCGTCAAAGTCCCATAATTCCCCTAAAGCTCACACCAGAGCAAAGTTTAATAATATCCAGTACACGCAACAATACATATGGACCAACCATAGAAGGGCATACCCAAGCCTCACTGATGGCATCGCTGAACTGCCGCAAACCCTAGTGTTCAAAAGCGGTTCCATGGTTATTATGTTGAGTTAGGGTTTCATTGTTCTACAAAGTCCATAGAATTACTTGCTCCTTTGAATACTTTAAACTTGGAAAAATAGGTTTCTGACATTCGTTCAAACTTTTTAACTTTGCCAAGACCAAATATGAATACCCTTCGTCCTCATGCTAAACAATGCCTCAATTCTCCAGGAAAGACGATACAGCCACGGTCATCTCTGGATCGGTCTACTCCAAATCTGAGTAAGACTCTCCACACTGGCAATCTTCAACTCAACTGGGCCTGCGTCGGTGCATCAGTCTGACGAATCTCCTTCGTCTCTCAACTCAGGGTAGACTAGCTATCACCTGTCGTAGCTCTGCCTGAAAGCTCCAGCGATCTCAGCTCATAATGTCTGGAGGCGACATCCTATCAATCTCAGCAACAGCTGGGTCATCGGTCCAAAAGGTAGACGACATCACAATCTCTGAGATAGACTTTACATCAACAGTCCTCTTGCAACTGGCGGCTCTAACAATGGCTAGATTCACCTCAACAAGAGGCCACAACACCAACACTATATCAAGACGTTCCCATGTCACCAGAAAACACGATGGTCAGTCCTCATCCCAGACGAGTTCGCCCTGAACGCATCACTAGCAGCAGCTCAATCTAAGCTCAAATCATGGTGACAGGAACCTCAAGCGTGTGTCGATGAAAACAGATCAAGGGCATCAAAGGAAGCGATAGATCCAGAATGGATACATGATCATAAGGAGGAACACAATCAATGAGAGTGTGATCATGGAAACGAATATAATCAAAGATCTCAAATGGACGTATACCCATGGGTATGAAGAGAATCAAAGGTCTCAAAATATATACATCCTAAGGTTTCTTAAGTAGAGTATCGTATCGTAAATATGCCGCGGAACATATGTACGGTACGTCACTCTACTCTAGTTACCTACTCCATCAATCAGGGTCAGCCTATGAAACGAAAGTTCGCGTCTAATACCCCCCGTTCAAGTCTAAGTTCCGTAAGGTCAAGCCTAGGTTCCGAAATACATACCCGCCCTAGACTCCATATAGTCAAACATAGACTAGAACCAAGGTCAAACCTAGCGCTCTGATACCAAATTTGTCACGACACGAAATATTAGCTCGTGACTGGCACTTAAATCACACGACGTCTAAAGGCGTAACGTAACTCAAGTAAGCCGAAAACCCAGCAATCTAAACCTTTTTAAGAAAATATAAGAGGTGATGTTTTGAAATAAAGGTATGATGAAAAAAGAATCATTTTCTTAAATGCATAAATAGTGAGACATGAAAATGCAAGTGGGTTTAGTAGTTGAAAACATGTTTCGTTTTTTGAAAATTTGGGCAGCACCTCCTTTGTATTTTTTGATCCAAAACCACAATACATGATAATAATAAAAGGCATCCTCAAGCGGGAGGTAGCTCTTCGCCAAACGGTGGATCCATAACGACGCAAAGCATAAATATAAGTATACGGCGCCCAACGGCGAAGTTCACCACAAAAGATAAAGAAGTAAGCAAGACATCAACACCACAAGTAGCGGAATACACCTCGCTCTATGTCTCGCAACCATAAGTCTCACTAAGTCTTATTACTTAAACAAATACTAGTTTGATTGATGAAGTTGATTAGATACAATATGAAAAATAAATACAAGAGGGGTACTATCCAATATGTACAACATACCAAAATAATCACCCGAATGCAACTACATGCCAACGATGTCGCTATTGATCCAAGCGGTCAACCTACAAGAACTGTGGCACAATGGTGGTGATTTGCCAACTCGTGAGAAGAAAAACATCAACCTGTAGAAATCGAATAAAACAACGATTTCCTAGGTCAACTATGTCATAAAGGTAATACTATGATATCTAGGGTGAACGTGTCTGTATATGTGCCAGCACTATAAGTAAATGCCTATCAGCCTGTGGATATCATCCAACAATATAATCAATGTATGTATGCATGTGGAACTTGTACAACCATATGATCAATGTATGTATGCAAGTGGATCCTGTCCACAAGTCAACTAATGACACAACAACATCGTGCATGTAAATAACATAAAAGCATATGCATGAAAATATGAGGATATAAATCAACGTGTGTACCTCGCGACATATCAAATCATGGAACCTGAGAGTCCATCATCGACACTCGAAACGTCATGAAACCCGTGCCCAGCATTGGCACGTAAATCCTCATATCTCTCGGGCTCCGTCAGTTCGGATCGGCCCACGGGCACCGTCAGTCAGGATCAGCCCGTATCATCTATCGACTCCAGTCGGTAACCTCCGGATAGCCGCCGGGTCTAACCAATCACTGGTATGTAGTAGTCCCTCTGCCAGGCTCATCGCCTACTGCATAGCAATCTTTTCTTGCCCCGGGGTACCATACCGGGTCCACCATGTACCCGTAATCAGCCTCATCCTTCTCCTTGAATCAGGTTTCACATGTCACACGTCTCGGAACCGAGAAAACGCATGGTGGACGCACTGAAATATCATATCTAGAGAAACCGGGTTTTTAAAACAGTACATGTTTTCTTTTGAAATAGCCATGGTTCTAAAAACCAGAAATCTCATGAAAACAGCATATCTCAATGCGTAAAAGCGTAGAGCATGATGTATGCGACATATAACAGAAATTTAAGAATATCCGTATATCATGCAACATGGAACAATAATATGCACATATCGAGGGAAAACAGCTCTTTTAAATGAATCCAGTTTAAAAATATATCCCGCGGTTCCCAAATTCTCCAAAGTCCAATGGAACATCGTATAAAGGTGCATATGCAGCTATAGCAAGTAAATTATGCAAGGAATCATATCATAATGCCGCAATCCTACTCTGTAGTGACATGCAATTACCGATGATGAAGTGCGTGAGCCGGCCAATCTGTGTACGTGTAACATATGTAGGGTTCCTAGGCACACTAATGAGGTCTCACAAGGTATCAACCATGCCAATTTCAAATTTAACAAGTACCGAGAAACCCTAATACGGATCGTTAACTAGAATTTTAGGCGAAAGATGCAACTAGTTAACAACTTAACTAAAAGAACGGAAATACAACATTTGTAGATCCGGTCCTCCACCTCCATAGCTCCGCAATGAAGTCTCCTCGCTGTCCAAATGGCAACACGGGCTCTAGCGTCGGCTTCATCGGAGAAATAGGCGGGCAAGGTCGTCGGCTTCGTGCCGAAGATGATCTACGTCGAGGCATCACAAGATCAAGCTTCCACTTCACCAAGTTATGAAACTTGTGAAGAGAACACCCTATACTACTTGGCAAGAGGTAGAGGATGAAGAAATAGGAAGTGGGTTCACTTTAGAATTGGATTTCTCACTTGATTTCTTCACTTGCCATTGATGAGGCACGCTTTCTTCAAGTGAAGAAGAAGAAGAAGAAGATAGAAAATATTATGATATATTATCTCAATAGAATAGAAAAAACAATTCTTATCATAATTTTAACTATAGTTATGTGTAGAGAATTGACCAAGGTTAAAGGAATGGTTAGGGTTAAGGAGAAGAAGACAAAATGGTTACTTTGGTCAAAACCTTCATGAAGCTTCAACAAGCTTCTCCATTGAAAGCAACCATTTTGTATTTTTCTTTTATCTTTTCCAATAAATAAAAAGATAAATGAATGAATAAATAAATATAAACCCTAACCATTTACTTAACCAAGATTTAACTCTTTACACAAAACCTAGCATTCATGCATCATCAAACATGATACAATCATTTGCACAAAAAGTATATCACATATACAACTTGTACATTCAAGTGAGAAAATCCATTTAAAGTGAACCAATACTAGTTAATGCAAAGTAATATATCAAATATACAATTATACATTAAATCATTAAATCAACACTTGATTTAACGATCCGGTCATATCGCATATAACCGACTAGTATCCTATGTATCGGTTTACCGAATCAATCCTTGATTCGATAACTAGGTTATATCGCATACAACCATATCGATACATTCATCGCGAGAATAGAATACGGTATCACATACATGCATTATTCTCGGTCCCGCACATATTTCATATGCGCTCCTATTTCGTTTCGCTTGAGCCAGGAAACCTCTGTGTAGGACTCTAAAGACTCGTCAATACGCCGGCAGCAGGTGATGATCATATCAAACACCCACAAACCGCAAGCGGTCTGCTAAACGTAACGGCCACCCGGGTATTGAGCGATCAGAAGATCGACGAGCAAGCCCGCTCACACTCCTGTGAATCCAACCAGTAACACTTACCGTACAGTCCGGTCTCGTCGTCTGATATGTCGCATATCTCGCCTAGGGGTGGTAAACGTCAGACCCCAATAGCTCGATAAGTCGTATCGATATAAGGTCTATAACAGTTCGAGAAACTACTGGTAACACTTACCAGTAAATCTCAGCAACCCTGGCCAGGGATTTCCGGTTATAGCCAATCGAACACAGCGCAACATCAACCCCCTATACCGGGAGAGACGAATCCCCTCCTATCGCTCATTGCCTCCATGTGATTCGGGACTGTACCCAAAAGCCACCGTTTTGCACACCCTCTTGGACGTGGTGAGGTGGAAATCAAAGCACAGTGGGAACCACACAAGACTCTATGACGATCTCGGGTCAACAGACTACTCTGTACCAGTGTCACCAGAGAACTGCCATCTGACGTAAGGTATAATAACATCTGCTATTTCTCGGCGAGTCCGTCCAGTGTACCCAGTCTGCACTGAGCACCCGTATATCATCTCTGATGTCAAACACCAATGGATATGGGATCATCCATCGCCCATCTGTATGGGTCGAGAAGTTATACGCTAGTCTACTCTGGTATATCGATGCCCCGTCTCGATATACCCACGACTAGGGACCTTGAAGGATGTACTTATAGACTACCCTGTCCCCACTAGTATGTTCCGCATAATAGTCCAGGTAGTGAAGTACACATCCTAAGGGCTTTACCAACATGTAACAGAGAGACAAGTAGTGTACACGTTAAGGTAAAGAGTAACCAGATAGCATACTATCATGTCGAGCAAGAAAGTCCTCCCTATATATGTCCAAGCATCCACTACAATATACATCCTATGTATAGTAATGGCCTCTAGGGCATACATATAACTAAAAATCTCCCACTTGCACTAGGGCCATCTGATAGCAGTGGTTGTAGTATCTCATACTCAACCATCCCATAAAAGTCTCTCTCTGGGAAAAGGCCTTTGTGAGTGGATCCGCCGTGTTGTCCTCTGAGTCTACTCTCCTAACCTCGATCACCCTGAAGATCAACCATCTCTATGATCAGGTGACACTGCCTTAGAATATGTCTGGATCACTGATGGGACGGGTGTTCCTTAGCATAAGCCACAACTCCATTGTCACACAATGGGAGGAACGAAGTTCATCTCATGAACTATTATACATCCAGACTTCCTCTTTGGTAGCATCTCAAGTAGTGATGTATCTAGCCTTTATCGTCTAGTATGCCACGGTATCTAGCTTGGAACCTTTCCAACATACCGTCCCTCCACTGAGGGTAAAGACAATGCCTGTGACTGACATTCAGTCGTCTTTATCACCCTGGAACCATTCCAGTGATTCTCCCCAAGGTCGATTGATACCGTCTCACTACAACTAGTGAGAATCCTAACATCCATTTAGATCTATCTCATAGATCCAAAACCCAGGATTTAGGAGGTATCACTTTGATCCTTTATGGAGAATCATTGTGATAAGCGGAGATTGACCGAGCGTAGCATATGAAACTCCTTCCCTATCAAGAGCATGCCATCCACGTACTCTACGAGGATCGTCACTATACTCCCTAATACCTTTTTGTTTATACAAGGTTCATCTACCATTTTGATGATGTCAAACTGTTTGACTACTACATCAAAACAGATGTTCCAACTCCGCGATACCTGCTTTATCCTATAAAGCATCTTGTACACGTTTCCGCTGCTCCCACTGTCTACGAAGCCATCTGGCTGTGTACTTACAGACGCTCTTTTCTAAAACATCATTTTAGAAAAGCAGTCAAGACACCCAACCGCCAGATATCGTAGTCATGGTATGAAGCCGTGGCAAGTAGGATCTGAATGGACTTAAGCATAGCTCCTTAGAAAAGGTTTCATCATGATCCAAACCTGGTTAATGATGCAAACCTTTAACAAGTCCAGCTTTGAAAGTCTCAACTTTTCCATGTACACCAAGTAATCTTCTCAAGATATACTTGCTCCTGATGGGGATTTAACCCTTCAGATATAGCAATCAAAGTCCATACTTTGTTGGTGTATAAGGATTCCATCTCAGATCGCTAAGCATCCAGCCATTCTTACAGAGTCCCACTCCTGATGGCCAGCTCGAAACTAGTTGGGTCATCATCTTATGATGCAATCCTCGCTCCCACTGTCATAGAGAAACCGAAGTATCTCTCAGGAGGGTGAGGAACCTTACTAGATCGGCGGAGAGGCTGAGGTTCGTTGGTAACTATTGAATCCTTTGGTTCTGTCAAATCGTCAGCTGCAGTTTTGTATAGCTGGAACCTTTCCAGTTCTACATAACAGATCTTGCCTCGAGCTTGTCCGGATTATGCTTTTAGACATAGCCCGGACAACCCCAAACCTTAACTAACTTAAGAGATAGGCTCTTCCCTTATCATATCAAATATGAAGTGGTAGGCAACTGATTTGATTTGAACCCTATTCAATAGGTATGCAGCTTCTCAAGTGCATAACTCCCAAAAAGGAAATAGGTAACTCAGTAGTACTCATCATAGAGCACACCTTATCATATAGGGTGTGATTGCTCCACCCCGATATACCATCGTGCTATGGTCTATACGGAGGAGTAATGCTGAGAGAGAATCTCGTTCTCCTTTAGAATAGTCCAAGAATTCCGTGCTCAAGTATTCTCCTCCTTGATCTCATCAAAGGATATAATACTTATACCCGTATTGGTTCTCTACTTCTAAATCATATTCTGTGAATATCTCAAAAGGTTTGGACTTGTGTTTCAACAGGAACATAGGTCTGAATCTCGAAAGATCATCAGAGAATGTAATGAAGTACAAAGAACCGATCCTGGCATGTGTAGACAGGGGACCTTACATATATCAACATGTATCATCCCAAGAGTTCACTAACTCTTTCTCAGTTTCCAATAAACGGAGCTATGGTCATCTTATCTCTGTGACATGACTGGCAAGTTTCACAAGATCTAAATTCAAACTGATTTAAATATGCATCTATGTGCAACTTAGCTAGTCGGGTCGCATTGATATGATCTAGTCTACAATACCTTAAGAAGGATTCGTTCATTTCTGAACTCTTCCTCTTGTGTGTGTTCCGTATACAAAAGAACTGTAGTTTGATTTAGAACATCAATGCTTTTAGATAACGTGCCTGAACCGATCAACTTTTGATATAGGAAATGTTCAAAACATTATCCAACAATACAAAATTATATCCTTTCTTTACTAATAAAGAGACTGATATGATTTTGTATATCAGGTTCGGTATCTAATAACATTCGTTCAGAATCAGTGCATTTATAATACAGGGTGACAGTGACCAACAGACTTGGCTGCAACACTTGCCCCGTTTTCTGCCTCATGAAACTTATCACCCGTTCTCAGTTCTTTACCTATCTGTAGCCCATGTAACATTTTACATATGTGGGATCCTGATCCGGTATCATATACCCAGGACGTAAAGGACACTGAGAAACAGTTCTTTGTAATGAACACACCCGAAGATGATGCATCAGCATGCACTCTCTTCGTTTGGGTGGCACGGGAATTCTGGTAATCCCCTATTTCCTGCTCTATCTTATAACAATTATAAGTTGGAGCGGGACCAACGTTCCCCAGCTCAGTATAACAAGCGGGTTCGGTCAAATATCCGTATTATTATCTTGATTAAGGCGTGATATGGTCACTACCTGGAGAGAGAGAAGAAAACACTCAGCGTGCGCTCTTGCAAGAATAGATTGGTTATTTTTTTATCTAATCAGGATGGCTCCCACTGCTTTTCATCAAATCTTCCTTCAAACCATAAAAGGAAAGACTAGCCGGGATTAATTACACACTACAAGTTCGCCAATCTTTCAGCCAGGCCAGTGTCGGTACTTTGAGGGAGGTCCACAGTGCTTTCGCACGAACCTAATTAATGTAAACCTCGTTTTCCCAGAGGCGTAACCCCGTTGACACCTTTCTAGACACCTACTTGATAGGCTAATTGTAATATGTAAAACTCTCCCAGGATTAACTCTTACTCGCAGCGGGTATCGGGATCCAACTATCTCATAGAAGGTATGCAATCTCATTGCAAATTTCAACACTTGAAATTCCCGATAATATTTTGCCCCTAGCGTCCTATGACCTTGACGCAGGCCAACAAACCATAGTGCGCTAGTCAAGTTCAACCCGTCATTTCTTGATTGAATTAAACCCACCCGCACGACCCTTGACGCAAGCCAACAAAGTCGCACGACTACCCTAATCCAATCTTCATCATATGCATAAGCAGATAAATACTAGTTAGCTACCGCACACTACGCTTTGACGCAGGCCAACAAACGTAGCACGAATACTAAATAGGACTTATCTGAAACGACGGAGGGCTACGACAGGTTTTTCTGAAAGCCTATTGCATAATGAACTTGATATCGTTGTAGAATCAAATGATTTTAAAAAATGGAATGTTTTTGAGGCTTTTCTAGTTTTGCTAAAGGAGTCACTCCCGGTGAAGGGATCGTCGGTCCTTTCCTCGTCGAATGAGGTGCGGGATATATCATATATATCACTGTGTAAAGCAAAAACTCTTAAAAGCAATCAAAAGTCAAACCGAGTGTGTAGCATCTGCAAGTTATTGCTAAAGGAGTCACTCCCGGTGAAGGGATCTCGGTCCTTTCCTCATCGAATAAGGTGCGGGATATATCATATATACCTCTGTGCAAAGCAAGAACTGTAGCTACCTTTTTTATTTTGAAATTCGATTCTGCAACATCTTAGGTTTCTTTTATTTCATTAATCACATTAATGAAGTCCCATCATTTAAATACCTAAACATCACAGATAAATACGACGTACATTTATGCCATCCGCATTCGCCTCGATGTCCCCTCGTGCACCGTTAGGTTAGGTAACTAACGACAGAGCGGGGCTGGGCTAGCGCGGGTGTAAAACATAAGTAACGCCTATATAATATATCATATATACTATATACTGTATCTATCACAGAACATCACATGATCACATCACAGATATCGCAGCAGAAGAATCATATGAAATATTGGATATATTAGGACGCCCGTGTTTTCAATACGAGCCAGTATAAAACACGGATTCCACGGTCATGATGAATAGCCAAACCCACACCCATAGACCCCTACGAGAGCGGCAAGCAACCCTACCAATTCTAGAGTTAGGAGACCCGGACTCGACTCCTCGAGTTGGTCTCCCACTGGACTCTAGAATATGGTTACTTGTGCTCCCCTCCTTGGGTCTATCCTAGTGCGGAAAAGTAAATAATATACAAAGGGTGACATCTTCCGCAACCTGGAAGTGCCCCAATAAAAGAATATTACATACTAGTTTTTACATGAATGAAAATGAAAAACACTCATCTCACATAAAACCCCCCGTCTATTCAAACACGATGATCCAACATTACATATCAGCAACACATGACATCACATGTCATCAACGTAAGTAAATATGCGCATCCCAATTGTCGTTGACATATAGCAACGAAAACGGCGATATCACATATTACACTTACGGTCACAGGAAAGAAAGTGTAAAACTACAACAGTTGGAATCCGCAACCTACACAGACATCGCATGCCTAATCAAATGAATTCCTTAGACATCGCATGTCTAACAATTATAAACCCCGCATTTTAGTCTCATTATCAAAAACACTTTTCAATATCAAGTTGGGCAAATCAACAAGATTCCCGACATCCTAATCGAATGCTCGTCGCAAACTTTAGTAGGCGGCCGCACCCCCGATACCGTCGACGAAGTGCACCAAGACGGAACACCGCTACCGCGAGCACCCGAACGGATGCTTTCGGCGACGGGGTTCTCCTACAGTCACTTGGTCGGGGCTATGGGGTGTAGCTGTCTATTAAGTTTACCCGGCGAGTATCCGCGTACGCTACGTGATTGCGACGGACTTTTGATCACATCAAAATTCCGTGGCAACCGATCAAGTGAGACTAAACTGCTATGTTAATAACATTCATTCAGTTATCTCATAACTCATTGTGAATTCCAAATATTGTATCCCATTCCAGATAAATAGAAAATGTTAAACTTTCCGATCGAACAATCGAACACCCAAGTTTTCCCGAAACAGCTCATCACATGAAATAAGTTCAAAAACATTCACTTTGTGCCTCAGTACCAACGGTCCAGCCGTAGAAGGGTCAAGCCAACGCCTCACATGTGGCACGCCGTACTGCCCCATACCCGAAGGTTCAAAGGGCAGTTCAAGACGGTCACATAATCGAGTTAAGGTTTGTTGTCTTCTAGAGGGACCATCGCGTTACTTGCACTGCTTAGAACGTCGTTAAACTACGGAAAAATCCAACACATGGAAATTTCCCGACAGGGGAAAAGTTGGGTATTTATATCCGGTCGAACTTTTTAACATATTCAAAAATTATCCGGAAAGCCACATAGACAAAATCTGATACTCCGATCGAAAAACCGAATCCCTAAAACAACCCCAGAAAATTCAACTCTTGAAAAAATATTAAAAATTCCCAGGAAAACCAGCACTTGAAACTAAGAATTACTGTGCAAAATACATTATATAATGAGGCCGTACGGCCGCAGAACCGCGGCGACTTTGTGGAATTGGGCTGTCGAATTTCACAGTAATTCTTAGATATTCCTGCTGATTTTTCTGCATATTTTTAATATCGAAAAACTCTAGATTTTGGAGAAAGTCCAGAGAGCATGTTTGTGTTAGGGTTTCGGGTTCGTTCGGGTTTCAAACTTCGTCTACGCATCGCCTAAGGCTCTAGCTAGGCTCTGATACCATAGTAGGGTTCCTAGGCACACTAATGAGGTCTCACAAGGCATCAACCATGCCAATTTCAAATTTAACAAGTGCCGAGAAACCCTAATATGGATCGTTAACTAGAATTTTAGGCGAAAGATGCAACTAGTTAACAACATAACTAAAAGAACGGAAATACAACCTTTGTAGATCCGGTCCTCCACCTCCATAGCTCCGCAATGAAGTCTCCTCGCTGTCCAAATGGAAACCCGGGCTCTAGCGTCGGCTTCATCGAAGAAATGGGCGGGCAAGGTCGTCGGCTTCGTGCCGAAGATGATCTACGTCGAGGCATCACAAGATCAAGCTTCCACTTCACCAAGTTATGAAACTTGTGAAGAGAACACCCTATACTACTTGGCAAGAGGTAGAGGAAGAAGAAATAGGAACTGGGTTCACTTTAGAATTGGATTTCTCACTTGATTTCTTCACTTGCCATTGATGAGGCAAGCTTTCTTCATGTGAAGAAGAAGAAGAAGAAGATAGAAAATATTATGATATATTATCTCAATAGAATAGAAAAAACAATTCTTATCATAATTTTAACTATAGTTATGTGTAGAGAATTGACCAAGGTTAAAGGAATGGTTAGGGTTAAGGAGAAGAAGACAAAATGGTTACTTTGGTCAAAACCTTCATGAAGCTTCAACAAGCTTCTCCATTGAAAGCAACCATTTTGTATTTTTCTTTTATCTTTTCCAATAAATAAAAAGATAAATGAATGAATAAATAAATATAAACCCTAACCATTTACTTAACCAAGGTTTAACTCTTTACACAAAACCTAGCATTCATGCATCATCAAACATGATACAATCATTTGCACCAAAAGTATATCACATATACAACTTGTACATTCAAGTGAGAAAATCCATTTAAAGTGAACCAATACTAGTTAATGCAAAGTAATATATCAAATATATAATTATACATTAAATCATTAAATCAACACTTGATTTAATGATCCGGTCATATCGCATATAACCGACTAGTATCTTATGTATCGGCTTACCGAATCAATCCTTGATTCGATAACTAGGTTATATCACATACAACCATATCGATACATTCATCGCGAGAATAGAATACGCTATCACATACACGCATTATTCTCGGTCCCGTACATATCTCATATGCGCTCCTATTTCGTTTCGCTTGAGCCAGGAAACCTCTGTTTAGGACTCTAAAGACTCGTCAATACGCCGGCAGCAGGTGATGATCATATCAAACACCCACAAGCCGCAAGAGGTCTGCTAAACGTAACGGCCACCCGGGTATTGAGCGATCAGAAGATCGACGAGCAAGCCCGCTCACACTCCTGTGAATCCAACCAGTAACACTTACCGTACCGTCCGGTCTCGTCGTCTGATATGTCGCATATATCGCCTAGGGGTGGTAAACGTCAGACCCCAATAGCTCGATAAGTCGTGTCGATATGAGGTCTATAACAGTTCGAGAAACTACTGGTAACACTTACCAGTAAATCTCAGCAACCCTGGCCTGGGATTTCCGGTTATAGCCAATCGAACACAGCGTAACATCAACCCCCTATACCGGGAGAGACGGATCCCCTCCTATCGCTCATTGCCTCCAAGTGATTCGGGACTGTACCCAAAAGCCACCATTTTGCACGCCCTCTTGGACGTGGTGAGGTGGAAATCAAAGCACAGTGGGAACCACACAAGACTCTATGACGATCTCGGGTCAATAGACTACTCTGTACCAGTATCACCAAAGAATTTCCATCTGACGTAAGGTATAATACCATCTGGGAGTTCTCGGCGAGTCCGTCCAGTGTACCCAGTCTCCACTGAGCACCCGTATATCATCTCTGATGTCAAACACCAATGGATATGGGATCATCCATCGCCCATCTGTATGGGTCGAGAAGGTATACGCTAGTCTACTCTGGTATATCGATGCCCCGTCTCGATATACCCACGACTAGGGACCTTGAAGGATGTACTTATGGACTACCCTGTCCCCACTAGTATGTTCCGCATCATAGTCCAGATAGTGAAGCACACATCCTAAGGGCTTTACCAACATGTAACAGAGAGACAAGTAGTGTACACGTTAAGGTAAAGAGTAACCAGATAGCATACTATCATGTCGAGCAAGAAAGTCCGCCCTATATATGTCCAAGCATCCACTACAATATATATCCTATGTATAGTAATGGCCTCTAGGGCATACATATAACTAACAATCTCCCACTTGCACTAGGGCCATCTGATAGCAGTGGTTGTAGTATCTAATACTCAACCATCCCATAAAAGTCTCTCTCTGGGAAAAGGCCTTTGTGAGTGGATCCGCCGTGTTGTCCTCTGAGTCTACTCTCCTAACCTCGATCACCCTGAAGATCAACCATCTCCATGATCAGGTGACACTGCCTTAGAATATGTCTGGATCACTGATGGGACGGGTGTTCCTTGGCATAAGCCACAACTCCATTGTCACACAATGGGAGGAACGAAGTTCATCTCATGAACTATTATACATCCATACTTCCTCTTTGGTAGCATCTCAAGTAGCGATGTATCTAGCCTTTATCGTCTAGTATGCCACGGTATCTAGCTTGGAACCTTTCCAACATACCGTCCCTCCACTAAGGGTAAAGACAATGCCTGTGACTGACATTCAGTCGTCTTTATCACCCTGGAACCATTCCAGTGATTCTCCCCAGGGTCGATTGATACCGTCTCACTAAAACTAGTGAGAATCCTAACATCCATTTAGATCTATCTCATAGATCCAAAACCCAGGATTTAGGAGGTATCACTTTGATCCTTTATGGAGAATCATTGTGATAAGCGGAGATTGACCGAGCGTAGCATAGGAAACTCCTTCCCTATCAAGAGCATGCCATCCACGTACTCTACGAGGATCGTCACTATACTCCCTACTACCTTTTTGTTTATACAAGGTTCATCTACCATTTTGATGATGTCAAATTGTTTGACTACTACATCAAAACAGATGTTCCAACTCCACGATACCTGCTTTATCCTATAAAGCATCTTGTACACGTTTCCGCTGCTCCCACTGTCTACGAAGCCCTCTGGTTGTGTACTTACAGACGCTCTTTTCTAAAACATCATTTTAGAAAAGCAGTCAAGACACCCAACCGCCAGATATCATAGTCATGGTATGAAGCCGTGGCAAGTAGGATCCGAATGGACTTAAGCATAGCTCGTTAGAAAAGGTTTCATCATGATCCAAACCTGGTTAATGATGCAAACCTTTAACAAGTCCAGCTTTGAAAGTCTCAACTTTTCTATGTACACCAAGTAATCTTCTCAAGATATACTTGCTCCTGATGGGGATTTAACCCTTCAGATATAGCAACCAAAGTCCATACTTTGTTGGTGTATAAGGATTCCATCTCAGATCGCTAAGCATCCAGCCATTCTTACAGAGTCCCACTCCTGATGGCCAGCTCGAAACTAGTTAGGTCATCATCTTATGATGCAATCCTCGCTCCCACTGTCATAGAGAAACCGAAGTATCTCTCAGGAGGGTGAGGAACCTTACTAGATCGGCGGAGAGGCTGAGGTTCGTTGGTAACTATTGAATCCTTTGGTTCTGTCAAATCGTCAGCTGCAGTTTTGTATAGCTGGAACCTTTCCAGTTCTACATAACAGATTTTACCTCGAGCTTGTCCGGATTATGCTTTTAGACATAGCCCGGACAACCCCAAACCTTAACTAACTTAAGAGATAGGCTCTTCCCTTATCATATCAAATATGAAGTGGTAGGCAACTGATTTGATTTGAACCCTTTTCAATAGGTATGCAGCTTCTCAAGTGCATAACTCCCAAAAAGGAAATAGGTAACTCAGTAGTACTCATCATAGAGCACACCTTATCATATAGGGTGTGATTGCTCCACCCCGATATACCATCGTGCAATGGTGTATACGGAGGAGTAATGCTGAGAGAGAATCTTGTTCTCCTTTAGAATAGTCCAAGAATTCCGTGCTCAAGTATTCTCATCCTTGATCTCATCAAAGGATATAATACTTATACCCGTATTGGTTCTCTACTTCTAAATCATATTCTGTGAATATCTCAAAAGGTTTGGACTTGTGTTTCAACAGGAACATAGGTCTGAATCTCGAAAGATCATCAGAGAATGTAATGAAGTACAAAGAACCGATCCTGGCATGTGTAGACAGGGGACCTTACATACATCAACAAGTATCATCCCAAGAGTTCACTAACTCTTTCTCTGTTTCCAATAAACGGAGCTATAGTCATCTTATCTCTGTGACATGACTGGCAAGTTTCACAAGATGTAAATTCAAACTGATTTAAATATGCATCTATGTGCAACTTAGTTAGTCGGGTCGCATTGATATGACCTAGTCTACAATACCTTAAGAAGGATTCTTTCATTTCTGAACTCTTCCTCTTGTGTGTGTTCCGTATACAAAAGAACTGTAGTTTGATTTAGAACATCAATGCTTTTAGATAACGTGCCTGAACCGATCAACTTTTGATATAGGAAATGTTCAAAACATTATCCAACAATACAAAATTATATCCTTTCTTTACTAATAAAGAGACTGATATGATTTTGTATATCAGGTTCGGTATCTAATAACATTCGTTCAGAATCAATGCATTTGTAATACAGGGTGACAGTGACCAACAGACTTGGCTGCAACACTTGCCCCGTTTTCTGCCTCATGAAACTTATCACCCGTTCTCAGTTCTTTACCTATCTGTAGCCCATGTAACATTTTACATATGTGGGATCCTGATCCGGTATCATATACCCAGGACGTAAAGGACACTGAGAAACAGTTCTTTGTAATGAACACACCCGAAGATGATGCATCAGCATGCACTCTCTTCGTTTGGGTGGCACGGGAATTCTGGTAATCCCCTATTTCCTGCTCTATCTTATAACAATTATAAGTTGGAGCGGGACCAACGTTCCCCAGCTCAGTATAACAAGCGGGTTCGGTCAAATATCCGTATTATTATCTTGATTAAGGCGTGATATGGTCACTACCTGGAGAGAGAGAAGAAAACACTCAGCGTGCGCTCTTGCAAGAATAGATTGGTTATTTTTTTATCTAATCAGGATGGCTCCCACTGCTTTTCATCAAATCTTCCTTCAAACCATAAAAGGAAAGACTAGCCGGGATTAATTACACACTACAAGTTCGCCAATCTTTCAGCCAGGCCAGTGTCGGTACTTTGAGGGAGGTCCCCCGTGCTTTCGAACGAACCTAATTAATGTAAACCTCGTTTTCCCAGAGGCGTAACCCCGTTGACACCTTTCTAGACACCTACTTGATCGGCTAATTGTAATATGTAAAACTCTCCCAGGATTAACTCTTACTCGCAGCGGGTATCGGGATCCAACTATCTCATAGAAGGTATGCAATCTCATTGCAAATTTCAACACTTGAAATTCCCGATAATATTTTGCCCTTAGCGTCTTATGACCTTGACACAGGCCAACAAACCATAGTGCGCTAGTCAAGTTCAACCGGTCATTTCTTGATTGAATTAAACCCACCCGCACGACCCTTGACGCAGGCGAACAAAGTCGCACGACTACCCTAATCCAATCTGCATCATATGCATAAGCAGATAAATACTAGTTAGCTACCGCACACTACGCTTTGACGCAGGCCAACAAACGTAGCACGAATACTAAATAGGACTTATCTGAAATGATGGAGGGCTACGACAGGTTTTTCTGAAAACCTATTGCATAATGAACTTGATATCGTTGTAGAATCAAATGATTTTAAAAAATGGAATGTTTTTTAGGCTTTTCTAGTTTTGCTAAAGGAGTCACTCCCGGTGAAGGGATCGTCGGTCCTTTCCTCGTCGAATGAGGTGCGGGATATATCATATATATCACTGTGCAAAGCAAAAACTCTTAAAAGCAATCAAAAGACAAACCGAGTGTGTAGCATCTGCCAGTTATTGCTAAAGGAGTCACTCCCGGTGAAGGGATCTCGGTCCTTTCCTTATCGAATAAGGTGCGGGATATATCACATATACCTCTGTGTAAAGCAAGAACTGTAGCTACCTTTTTTATTTTGAAATTCGATTCTGCAACATCTTAGGTTTCTTTTATTTCATTAATCACATTAATGAAGTCCCATCATTTAAATACCTAAACATCACAGATAAATACGACGTACATTTATGCCATCCGCATTCGCCTCGATGTCCCCTCGTGCACCGTTAGGTTAGGTAACTAACGACAGAGCGGGGCAGGGCTAGCGCGGGTGTAAAACATAAGTAACGCCTATATAATATATCATATATACTATATACTGTATCTATCACAGAACATCACATGATCACATCACAGATATCGCAGCAGAAGAATCATATGGAATATTGGATATACTAGGACGTCCGTGTTTTCAATACGACCCCGTATAAAACTTGGATTCCACGGTCATGATGAATAGCCAAACCCACACCCCTAGACCCCTATGAGAGCGGCAAGCAACCCTACCAATTCTAGAGTTAGGAGACCCGGACTCGACTCCTCGAGTTGGTCTCCCACTGGACTCCAGAACCCGGTTACTTGTGCTCCCCTCCTTGGGTCTATCCTAGTGCGGAAAAGTAAATAATATACAAAGGGTGACATCTTCCGCAACCTGGAAGTGCCCCAATAAAAGAATATTACATACAAGTTTTTACATGAATGAAAATGAAAAAAACTCATCTCACATAAAAACCCCCGGCTATTCAAACATGACGATCCAACATTACATATCCAGCAACACATAACATCACATGTCATCAACGTAAGTAAATATGCGCATCCCAATTGTCGTTGACATATAGCAACGAAAACGGCGATATCACATATTACACTTACGGTCACAGAAAAGAAAGTGTAAAACTACAACAGTTGGAATCCGCAACCTACACAGACATCGCATGCCTAATCAAATGAATTCCTTAGACATCGCATGTCTAACAATTATAAACCCCGCATTTTAGTCTCATTATCGAAAACACTTTTCAATATCAAGTTGGGCAATTCAACAAGATTCCCGACATCCTGATCGAATGCTCGTCGCAAACTTTAGTAGGCGGCCGCACCCCCGATACCGTCGACGAAGTGTACCAAGACGGAACACCGCTACCGCGAGCACCCGAACGGATGCTTTCGGCGACGGGGTTCTCCTACAGTCACTTGGTCGGGGCTATGGGGTGTAGCTGTCTATTAAGTTTACCCGGCGAGTATCCGCGTACGCTACGTGATTGCGACGAACTTTTGATCACATCAAAATTCCGTGGCAACCGATCAAGTGAGGCTAAACTGCTATGTTAATAACATTCATTCAGTTATCTCATAACTCATTGTGAATTCCAAATATTGTATCCCATTCCAGATAAATAGAAAATGTTAAACTTTCCGATCGAACAATCGAACACCCAAGTTTTCCCGAAATAGCTCATCACATGAAATAAGTTCAAAAACATTCACTTCGTGCCTCAGTACCAACGGTCCAGCCGTAGAAGGGTCAAGCCAACGCCTCACATGTGGCACGCCGTACTGCCCCAAACCCGAAGGTTCAAAGGGCAGTTCAAGACGGTCACATAATCGAGTTAAGGTTTGTTGTATTCTAGAGGGACCATCGCGTTACTTGCACTACTTAGAACGTCGTTAAACTACGGAAAAATCCAACACATGGAAATTTCCCGACAGGGGAAAAGTTGGGTATTTATATCCGGTCGAACATTTTAACATATTCAAAAATTATCCGGAAAGCCACATAGACAAAATCTGATACTCCGATCGAAACACCGAATCCCCAAAACAACCCCAGAAAATTCAACTCTTGAAAAAATATTAAAAATTCCCAGGAAAACCAGCACTTGAAACTAAGAATTACTGTGCAAAATACATTATATAATGAGGCCGTACGGCCGCGGAACCGCGGCGACTTTGTGGAATTGGGCTGTCGAATTTCACAGTAATTCTTAGATATTCCTGCTGATTTTTCTGCATATTTTTAATATCGAAAAACTCCAGATTTTGGAAAAAGTCCAGAGAGCATGTTTGTGTTAGGGTTTCGGGTTCGTTCGGGTTTCAAACTTCGTCTACGCATCGCCTAAGGCTCTAGCTAGGCTCTGATACCACTGTAGGGTTCCTAGGCACACTAATGAGGTCTCACAAGGCATCAACCATGCCAATTTCAAATTTAACAAGTGCCGAGAAACCCTAATACGGATCGTTAACTAGAATTTTAGGCGAAAGATGCAACTAGTTAACAACTTAACTAAAAGAACGGAAATACAACCTTTGTAGATCCGGTCCTCCACCTCCATAGCTCCGCAATGAAGTCTCCTCGCTGTCCAAAAGGAAACCAGGGCTCTAGCGTCGGCTTCATCGAAGAAATGGGCGGGCAAGGTCGTCGGCTTCGTGCCGAAGATGATCTACGTCGAGGCATCACAAGATCAAGCTTCCACTTCACCAAGTTATGAAACTTGTGAAGAGAACACCCTATACTACTGTCACGACCCGCAGGGTACGGAACGTGACTGGCACTTAGGTTACGAAACGTCTCAAGACGTCCGTAAAATAAGTAAGCTAAAGCCCAGAAACCAAAACCAAATAAGCAAAAGAGTGAAGAGAACCCAATCAAGTGAAAACGAGTTATCAAATAAGTCATATAAAACCTCTTTAAAAACAATATCAATTTTTCCGAAAATTTCGGCACAGTCTCCTTTGTAAATACTGGCCCCCAAAATGGGTACAACAACAAGAATATATATGAATCCAACAAATAAGGCATCTCCAAGCGGGAGCTAGCTCTTCGCCACAAGGCGGTCACAAATCCCACGCAATATAAAGCAACAACATGCGAAATAATCATAATGAAGCATAAGAAAAACATCATGTCGACTCAAGTGAGCTCGACCCCAAAATACAGCATAAAAGTCCACAAACCTCACAGTCTCATCTCTAGGTCAATATACAATAATACTGGTAGAAACAGTAGATGGAGTACACTAGATACAAAGAATATACAAGGTGGTACTAAAATAATAACATAACCCACCTATGAGCAAAACCTCGAGTCCAGGCAAAAGAGGCAAAAGAAGCAAGCGCACCCGCCGCTACTGTACTGACGGAGCGGACCTGCAAAAGGCTATGGCACAACGGGGGTGAGTTGCCAACTCGTTAGTAATAATAACATTTACACAGGCTATCGAATGCATGCACACAAGCATCCTAGCATCTAAATACAGGTAAGGCAGGACATAATTGCAAGTATGTATGCAATATGGATATACCAGCAGGTATGAATGCAATGCGAATCAACTCGTGATCTGAATGTGTAAGTATAAGAAATCATGTTTTCCCTTTAAGAATGTCTTTTGAAATACCAGCACAATACCAATAGAATCAACAAGAACCTGTGTCCAGCATCGACACCTCAAAACTGTCTCAAATCTCATATCAATGTATCTCTGGCCTCAGCCGTCCGGCTGACCCATCTCAAATATCAATATCTCATCACCTAGCGGCCACGGTCGGTATTCTCTGGATATCCGCCGTCCCAAACAGTCACCGGTAGGTAATCCGTCCGCTGCCAGGCTCAACGTCAACACCACATTCCTCTTGCCCCGGGGTACCTTATCGGGCCCACCATGTACCCGTGACGGTTCCTCCACTCCTCGACAGGGATCTCGAAAACCACAGCAAACTCATGGTGGACGACACTTACATCACTAGAAAACCGTAATTTACATATTTTAAAAAAATATAATAAGTTTAGAAATTTTGCGGCTTTCCCCCGAAATCCAGAATATCATAAAATCTCAAGAAATCCTCATAAGTGTATATGTCAATGGGGATGAATGCATATGGTATCAATAATTAAGCTACGATGTATGATTAATAGACTAGGCATGAACAAATAATATGATGAGGTACATGCACATGAATAGCAATCCTACGATTTCATTTTAAGGAATTAAAGGCAATAGCACAGGTTTAAGCATCAATTAGTAAAAGGTTTCAATTTAAAGGTTATCTAGTGTAGTGGCATGGCAATTACCAGGATGTGTGTGTAAGCATGAATAGTGCTCGTGCTGCATATAAAAACCCTGGCAATGGTGCAGGTGTCCTATAGAATTGTTTCGTATAGGTATGTCAATATAGGGCATGAATGTAGCAAATAATCATACAAGTATTACATCCCTAATTACTAACATTACTAAGAATCTTTTTAAGGTACTAAACTATCGGGCGACTTGCGCCATACAACGATAGTCCACCGTAGATGTTACATCTACTCACCGGAATCCCTAGCTAGCTGTGTCCAATCACCGCTTTCCCCTTTCGTGCCGCGTCTGACGTCTCCGCGACCGAACCTAGAATTTACATCAATACCAAACATAAGGTTACATATCAAGAACGACGCAAAACCCAAACGAAACTACTAATGTTCACTAGCTAGGTACAACGTGCGCAGGGTGCGCGGAACATATGCGAAAATCGCAAAAACTGCCAAAAAAACGCCGATTTGGTCGCCCGGCAAAACTAAAACCCGACTACTCAAAATCCGCACACACGCATCCTAAACGTCATAGGATAAGCCAACACAATCATCAAGATGTCGAAAATAATCCATCACATAATTTTTATAACAAAACTAGTAAGCAGTTACATTCCAAAAATCGATGCAACATCGCCGATTTGCTACAAAGACTACTGTCAAGCTTGAACAACCAACCACACTACAAGCAATCTACAAACACTATAATTACAACACATTAGCAATGATTCAAAACCTATTTTCCATAAACAACCATTACTTGAATTTATAACCTAGCAAATCTTAATCCAAACTATATATGAAAACCTTAAATTAACACTAATTTATAGCCCAATTAGCAAGTTAACCTCCTAGATTAGGTTAGCAAAACAACTAGATAACAAATTAGATTTAATCAACTAAATAATGGTTTCAAAACCCTAATTCAATTCAAACCATTCACTTTAAAAAAAACAAGATTAGAAATTAGCAATGAAATTTAACACTAAAACAATTTCATTCAAGGAATCAAACCATAAGTATTTAAATGGGTCAAAATTATACCTCAATTTTCTTTTAGAGATCTAGCATGTGATTTTCCTCTAAGGATGGCTTCCTAGCTCCAAGATTCAAGCAAGAATGGCTAAGGATAAATGATAGCATAAGGATTTTGTTGGAATTTTTGAATAAATTGTGGATTTTGATGTGTTTTTTTGAAGAAATTTGAAGAAAATGAAAAGAAAAGAGATGAAGAGGACGGGGAGCAGGTTTCGGCCAGAGAAGAGGAAGGGGGAGGGTGTGGGTGTGTGGGAAAAGTCATTAGTCAACTCCCCCAAAAGTCAAAGCACCATACTTCAACAAACTATTTTTAAAATAAATTCACAAACAACCAATTCAACACATGAAAGAAAACCCAAGGTGAGGCCAGAAATTTCTGGACCTGATCAAGGTGGGGCTGTCCTAGGGGTGAGGGAAGAGAGAGAGGGGTTTTACAAAAGAAATTTTATGCAAAAAGACCCCCTACAAGTCAAAAATTGCAAGTTTTAGCTTAAAATTCAATAAATTCGTTTCCTATCATAAAAATTAGTTAAAAATCAAAATAAAATACTAAATATTTATGTTACAACTAGATTTTAATTAACAAAATTTTAAAGATTAAAATTAGCCCGGAAAAATTTGTATTTATCGCTAAATTAATGTATTTTCTTACCGGCTTAAAATAATATTAAAAAATTGAAAAATTAGGAAAAATTTTTAAACGACCAGAATTTCATAATTAACTCATTAGATACTAAAAACTAGCAATTACCTATCCATTTTAGGTGTAATTAGCCCTAAACTGCAAAATAACAAAAAACACGGTTTTCGGAAAAATACCGAATTTTCACCGATTTTCAGGAAAACACCAAAACGACTTTTCAAGATGCTACAACTACTTGGCAAGAGGTAGAGGATGAAGAAATAGGAAGTGGGTTCACTTTAGAATTGGATTTCTCACTTGATTTCTTCACTTGCCATTGATGAGGCAAGCTTTCTTCATGTGAAGAAGAAGAAGAAGAAGATAGAAAATATTATGATATATTATCTCAATAGAATAGAAAAAACAATTCTTATCATAATTTTAACTATAGTTATGTGTAGAGAATTGACCAAGGTTAAAGGAATGGTTAGGGTTAAGGTGAAGAAGACAAAATGGTTACTTTGGTCAAAACCTTCATGAAGCTTCAACAAGCTTCTCCATTGAAAGCAACCATTTTGTATTTTTCTTTTATCTTTTCCAATAAATAAAAAGATAAATGAATGAATAAATAAATATAAACCCTAACCATTTACTTAACCAAGGTTTAACTCTTTACACAAAACCTAGCATTCATGCATCATCAAACATGATACAATAATTTGCACAAAAAGTATATCACATATACAACTTGTACATTCAAGTGAGAAAATCTATTTAAAGTGAACCAATACTAATTAATGCAAAGTAATATATCAAATATATAATTATACATTAAATCATTAAATCAACACTTGATTTAATGATCCGGTCATATCGCATATAACCGACTAGTATCCTATGTATCGGCTTACCGAATCAATTCTTGATTCGATAACTAGGTTATATCGCATACAACCATATCGATACATTCATCGCGAGAAAAGAATACGCTATCACATACACACATTATTCTCGGTCCCGCACATATCTCATATGCGCTCCTATTTCGTTTCGCTTGAGCCAGGAAACCTCTGTGTAGGACTCTAAAGACTCGTCAATACGCCGGCAGCAGGTGATGATCATATCAAACACCCACAAGCCGCAAGCGGTCTGCTAAACGTAACGGCCACTCGGGTATTGAGCGATCAGAAGATCGACGAGCAAGCCCGCTCACACTCCTGTGAATCCAACCAGTAACACTTACCGTACGGTCCGGTCTCGTCGTCTGATATGTCGCATATCTCGCCTAGGGGTGGTAAACGTCAGACCCCAATAGCTCGATAAGTCGTGTCGATAAGAGGTCTATAATAGTTCAAGAAACTACTGGTAACACTTACCAGTAAATCTCAGCAACCCTGGCCAGGGATTTCCGGTTATAGCCAATCGAACACAGCGCAACATCAACCCCCTATACCGGGAGAGACGGATCCCCTCCTATCGCTCATTGCCTCCATGTGATTCGGGACTGTACCCAAAAGCCACCATTTTGCACGCCCTCTTGGACGTGGTGAGGTGGAAATCAAAGCACAGTGGGAACCACACAAGACTCTATGACGATCTCGAGTCAACAGACTACTCTGTACCAGTATCACCAGAGAACTGCCATCTGACGTAAGGTATAATACCATCTGGGAGTTCTCGGCGAGTCCGTCCAGTGTGCCCAGTCTCCACTGAGCACCCGTATATCATCTCTGAGGTCAAACACCAATGGATATGGGATCATCCATCGCCCATCTGTATGGGTCGAGAAGGTATACGCTAGTCTACTCTGGTATATCGATGCCCCGTCTCGATATACCCACGACTAGGGAGCTTGAAGGATGTACTTATGGACTACCCTGTCCCCACTAGTATGATCCGCATCATAGTCCAGGTAGTCAAGTACACATCCTAAGGGCTTTACCAACATGTAACAGAGAAACAAGTAGTGTACACGTTAAGGTAAAGAGTAACCAGATAGCATACTATCATGTCGAGCAAGAAAGTCCTCCCTATATATGTCCAAGCATCCACTACAATATACATCCTATATATAGTAATGGCCTCTAGGGCATACATATAACTAACAACATATGCATCATCGATAATGGTGCAGGTGTACTAGCACTGGTATATGTAATACAATGAGAATAACATGAATGCAGCATAATGTAAATCATCAGCAAAAAGCTATAAGGTATACGTATTTACATGATCGAGTCTGTGAATCTATGAATCGGCATCCAGCCTCACAACATCACGTACGGTATAATCCATCGTACGGCATCCACTAGTCAAGGGTATGGATCAAACCTCAAGTCAAACTCATTACGTACGGAAAATCATCATACGGCGGTATTAAACCAATAGGAACCCAATCAACCTAAATGACAATGAGGGTACGGACCTAACGTCCCGTACGACATATCACACAAGATTCAAAATATATATATACATATATATACCTATATCCCAGGGCACATCCATAATAATCTCATATCTGGGGACTGGCAAGGTATCAATCATCTCAATCGACTCGCATCCTTATACTGACATATCATCAAGTTATCATGTCACATCGTAAATTCTTTTGCTCGCATTATCCCACATCAAGTCAATTTTATATACATTCTACCCTATACATCAAATGTCATGTTACTCTAAAACTCAAACCTATTCTAGTTCCACTATATATTTATAAGTTGTGATTCACATTCACTTTATCATATCCCAAAAGCTTTCATCTCATCTCTCAATATACATGTTCCATCATTCATATCATCTCATACTATCTGTCTAACCCTATCCATAGTTTTCAAATCTAGGTTTCCATACCCATATTCTATGAATCGGTTTCCATAAAAAAAAACTTGCGGGGTTGCTATACGCTATCCACCCGACTTCCTCCGTAAATATAGATCTACTCACTTTGATACTCATTTGCTGGAGTTGATGATGACATGCTCTCCTCGTCATCTCGAATTCCACATGGGGTACCTTCAACCAATACACAATCACAAATGCATATTAAAATCAAGGTGAAAAACCAAAACGACACATGTTTCGCTCATAATTTATTGCCTATAGCCTTGCATGCAAAACATGACCAATAGCCCTAGCCGTTGACGTTCAAACGCCACATGACGGATTTGAAATATCAAATACCAAAACTCAAGTTAAAACGAAGTCGCAAAAAAATGTAGCAACTCAAGAAAACAACTCCAGATTTTACCCTAGGTGAAATTAGCCAATTTTGCACATGTTAAGGGCCTAGTTTACGGGAGAATAAGATATGGACCAAACACGAACGAAATCAACCCCATCCTGGCCGTAATTTGCGGCTAGGAGGAATAAAACTGCGGCCTGGAAGTGGAGTTAAGGTCGAGGGTTTTGGGTATAGGTTCTAGGTTGCCTACTTGTGTCTCTGTGTTTGCAAAATAATTCCTTGGGTCCCCGGGTGTTAGAAGATATCAATATACCATCACAAATTTCCAGAAATTCAAATGTCGGGGTTTCTAAATTCTGGGGTTTGGGGTTTACTCTATGGTTCCAGTCCAATATACATTGCCTACAAGGGTTTAAGGTCACAACTAATCTCAATTACACCTTTGGATTCAAATCAAACCCTAACCCTTTCTAGGAATTTTCAAAGTTCACTGAACCGCATTAAAACACTTCTATACTTGTTTGTGTGCTAATGAAATTGAAATACAATACTAATGGTGTAGAAATTACCTCATTTGGCAACTCAAGAAAATTCTTGAGTTGCCCCAAGTGTCCAAAATCCTTGCTTTCATGGTCCAAAGTGTTTGTTGTGAGCTTGTGCATCTTTTTAGAGAAGTGAAGATGGAGTTTTGAGGCGTTTTTAGTGATGAAGTGAGGAGGTAGTGGGGAGAGGGAAAGAGGGCAGCAACCATGAAAGGAGAGGAGTGGGAAAGATGAAGAGAAAATAATGAAGGGAACAAGAGCCATGACCAAGGTTTGACCCCTCACCTCTCGCTCTCTTGCCCATACCCATTACTTTATCATTTCCCTTTTTCTTTACTTTTGTTCTCCTTTATCATTTCTTTTCTTTAAAAACCCCAAAACAAATAACCATACACAAAAAATTCATGGTGGGAAAAATGTAACAAGTGTGAAAAATGACATGGTGCATGTCATGTGCACAAATCAAGCTTAAAGCGCGATTAGCGATATTTAATCGCGATTAGCATTAAAATAGAATATAATAAATCATAAAAATTCATAATTTTCTTAAATCATAATAAAGCACTCTCATTTCAGTAATTCCTATAATTTTCCAAATATTTCCCAATTTATCGGTATTTAATTATACCACATTATCAAAATATTCATAATGTTTATTATTTAATTATAAAAATTCCCAAAAATAATATTTTATTTTTCTGAAATGTTACAGTATTGTGGGGCGAGCGTCTGACATGTAGACAGCCGTCTCTGCCAGATTGTATATTGTTTTATTCGGACACGACCAGGTTGAGGTCGATGTCGCTATTGTATATATATCTCTCCTTTTCTGTACTAGGATTACCTGACGGTGGAGTGCACGAATAGCCGGGTTCTAGATGGCAACGAGCCCACATCTTATGGTTTTGAGACGGATGGGGTTTCACTCTAGAATTGGCGGGATATTCGCCGCAACCGTAGGGGGTATAGTTTGACCCACGGAGGGGCGCTCAACTTACCGGATCCCGTGAAGTGCTAGGTAGCCCATTCACTTTGTGATTGGGGTTTCCTCACTTCTGGAATTGGCGGGTAACTTGCTGTGCTCATAGGTGTCTAAGGTTTTCATTGCATAGGCTATCCACATGACCGGGAACGTCGGGTCTCTTTTGCGGCTCAAATAAAACCCGGGGCTCCAAGATTATCTACCATTCTGTGTTGCTTGCTGTGATTCTGTGATGTTGCTTATATCATACCTGGGACCAATGTTATATATATTTATATATATACTAGTAGATGTTGTATATGTTTTGGACCCGTGCTAATCTAGCCCCCGCTATGGCATTAGTTAAGTAACCTAACGGGTGATGACGGGGCTCAGTGGCGAATGTGGATAGCATATACGCATATTTTATTTTCATTCCTTTGCTATGGTGTGATATGGATTAATTATTCGGACTGTGTTGATTCTGATTAACGCAAGAAAAAATAAACCTATTTAATGTTGTTCGAACCAATTTTGAAAAACAGTTGTTGTAAGACGTTTCCTTTTGCTTTACACAGTGGTATTCGGTTCAGAATATCCATCATCTCATTCGACGAGGCAATCGGGGGTGACCTCTTGTGAGAAAGTTTGCATATTTGTGATAACTGCTCTATAGTCGATTCTTTTGCTTTACATCATGGTATTCAGTTTGGAATATCCTGCACCTCATTCGATGAGGAAAGAAACGAGATTCTTTCACAGGGAGTGAACTCTTAAGCAAAAGTTTGCGCACTATATATTTATAAAACCACTCTGTTCCTTCAATGAGATCAAGTTCATTACGTTAAAGGTTTTTCGCCAAAAACCAGCCGCAGCCCTTCGTCATTTCCTACGAGTAGTACTTAGTATTCGTGCTGCGTTTGTTGACTCTGTCAAGGCGTAGTGTGCGGTAGCTATGTGGTGCTTGTTTGTAGCACATAGATATGTGGATTGACTAGGACAGTTGTGCGCCCTTGTTGACTTTGTCAAGGGCTCGTCCGTATGGGTTTAATGCAATCAAGATAATGACGGGTTGAACTTAACTATGACTCTTTGATTTGTTTACTGTATCAAGGTCACTTGTGTCCTAGCGATAAAAATCCACATCGGGAGTTTCAAACAAACAGGAAACTTACCAGGCATGCGCATACCTTCCGGAGTGTGGTGACTTGAGTGGCTTCCTTCAAGTTATCATGCAATGATAGTTGGATCCCGATTCCCACTGATGAGTAGGTGTTACTCCTCGGGTGATTTTAGATGATCCCGACTAATTCTCCTTTTAGGGTTTGTAGGAGAATTCGAGAAAACAGTGGGAGCCATCCTGATTAGATAATGTGATTAACCAATCTAATCTAGATTAGAGTGCACGCTAAGTGTTTCTTTTCTCTCTCTCTTTGGTAGCGTCCATGACCCGACCATAAACTAAAACTCATGAACCAAGCTAACCGATCCTTCTTAAAACACTTTGGCATTTGGATTTTTTTAGTCGCATACTTTTGCATTTCTCTGGAACATTCCGTATCACTACGAAGATCCACATTTATTGTTATAACCATCGTATAGTTACATACGAACTCGAAGAAACTTGTTTCGGGTCGAGGATAGTTTCTGGTTCTGGAGAAATTGAAGAGGATTATTCAGTTGTCTTTTCTCTTTACCTTCTCTCAGGTTGCTAGAGATCCTCGTATTAGGAGAGTACACCTATTGCGCTTATTGGATAGTCTTCTTCCAAACCATAGGCAGGTGCCGAAAGGTGGGAAAGGAAGAAAACCAATCAGCCTAAGTGTGGTGTACAGAAGGTAATAAGTAAAGACATATAAAGGAATTAGAGTCAGGGCAAAGGAAATTGCGACTGCTATCATTCAGGACGAAGCTGCGTATACCATCGCCATTCCTAATTTCACCTTTGCATTTCTTCGGAACATTCTATTTCACTATGAAGATCCACATATTAATTGGATATGCCATCGTATAGTTACATACGAACTCGAAGGAACATGTTCCAGTTCGAGAACGGTTTCTGGTTCTGGAGAAATAGAATAAAGATTATTCAGTTGTCTTTTCTCTTTAGCTTCTCTCAGGTTGCGAGGGCTCCTGGTATTAGGAGAGTACACCTATTACGCTTATTGGATAGTCTTCTTCCAAACCTTAGGCTGGTACCGAAAGATAGGGAAGAAAGAAAACCATGTAGCATAAGTGTGCTGTACAGAAGGTAATAAGTAATGACATATAAAGGGATTGGAGTGTGGGAAAGGAAATATACGTTTATTATCATGAATCTGGATAGTGGAAGAAGCATTACTAGGAGTACCCGGCTACCACTTCGAAACATTTTCATGTTTCAGTTTGACTATGAAATGTTAATTGAAAACAGTTTTCCCAATTAGGTTCTAACTCCAGGGTATGTATTAGTCAGACTTGATTCTCATATCTGTATAGCGTTATAAATGCTGAGTGATTTTAGGAATTGAGTGACTATATCCTCAACATATCGAAATTCTTTTTAATTGGAGATATTTGAGGAAATCACCTGGGTTTTGCCTGACGGCATATTTTTGGTTCAGAATATACATTGTTATGCACCAATTTCAAACTGATATATCTGTACGTTTATTTTATATAGTGAGATATAACTTTTTGAAATTATGTCTATGACATTTACTTATATCAGTTGATGGTTAGGTAAGGAGTATTCAATAGCGGTGTAATTTTTCTTCACCATAGCACAGTTTTCAACCTATGACGCACAAGGTTTGAGTTGTTAAACTCAGATGACATATTCAAAGTATTAAATGTTGCCCAATGTCCATTAAAACAAAGGGTTTGGTACTCATGCTATATTCCATTCACTTTTGACTTCTCTAGTTTTAGACAAGTATTTTGTTGAAATACAAGGTCCAAATTTTGAGAAGTTATAGGTATAAGAATAAAGTAGAGAACCATATGTTGCAAGTATCAGGATTTTTCAAGCTGATCGAAGATGTAGATACTTGTGCTAGGTATTCCGATGATAGTAATGGTTTTGAGAACTTGCTTCTCTTTTTCTGGTTATTCATATATGGAAGCATTCATTGATGAGTAATTCTGATTGACCTCCTTCCATTTGGTTGATATGCACTGGAAACGGCTGCATGTATTTGAATCTGGTTCAAATTAAATTAGCGTCTCTGTTTCTATAAGATATATATAATGGTTTCATATCTTAACGATGTTAAGGTATATAGAGTAGTCCGGCTGATGCTTAAAACCAGAATCTGGACAAACTCAAGGCACGTTTCAGTAAGAGCAGTTTGTGGGTTAACAAGGGTTAACATTCTACTATTTGGAAGATCAATAGTTTTATTGTTCTTGACTCGCTACCAGTTTTAGTAAAATGGATTCTTTTCAGAAAACATTAGTGGGAGTATGGTAGAACTGGAAGTAATTCCAGAAGCACAAACGATTAATGATAATTTAAAGGAACCTAAAGATTCAATTGGATTCGATATTCCATTAGCCACTCAGCAGATTTGGTGGGTAACCTTAGGCACTTGAGAGGTACTTCGGTCATCGCAGAGGCGGTGACAGGGAGGTTCTTGTTTACCCAAACTTGCCACTACTGTTGTTCTAGACTATGAGATCTGGCAGGAGGATGAGTATAACGTCGTTCTAAATTGACTTTAGAACTGCACGTGTATATGACTCTGCCAGAGGGTTGTTGTAGTCAGTGGGAGCAGCGGAAGAATAGTGGGTAGGTAGCTTATGTCTATTTATAGACTAAAGCAGGTAGAGCAGAGATAGATCATCTATTTTTGATGTGACAGTCATAGATTTTGACTTCGTCAGAATAACAGATGGATCTGGTAAGAAGGTAGAAGGGAGTGATGTCCTGGTTTTTGGATGACATGCTCTTGATAGGAAGTGATATTCCTATACTGCGATCGGTTACACTATGGTTTGTTGGAGATAGTGCCCTCAGAGTCAATTATTAGGTCACAGGTACGTGATTGTAATGATTGAGGGAGGACCTATCCCGGTAGGACAGTCTTACTCGAGATGATAGTATGCTATCTGGTTTACCTTTATCATCGTGTACTGTTTTAAGTGACATGACACGTCGCTATTACACGTTGATAGAGCCCCTAGGATTCTTGCTTGACCACCAGCAGTATGAGGGCGATCATATAAGTGGGAGCTGGGGGTCTACAAGCTTATCCTTAAAAGGTCCCTAGTCGTGGGAGTTTCGAGACTGGGCATCGATACTCCATTAGTAGACTAGTGTATACAGTCGAGACCCCGACGAGGGGCGGTGGCCGGTCTCACAAGCCACTGGTGTCAGTTGGATCACCTAAGATGTATACAGGTGCTCATTGGGTTATGAGTACACCGGACAGGACTCGCCGGGAACATGCTAGTTGGTCATATACCAGACGTCAGATGGCAGTTCCCTGGTGACATGTGTGCAGGTTAGTTCATCGACCTGGGGATCGTCATTTGTCTCGTGTGAGTTCCCACTGTACTTTGATTACTACCCTACCACGGCTCAAAGGAGTCGTGCAAACAGGTTTTAGTTGGGTACAGTCCCGAGCCACATGGAGGCAGTGAGCGTATCTTCAGGGGTTCGTCTCTCCCGGTATTGGGGGTGAGGTCGTGCTGTGTCTAGGAGAGCCATTACACAAAGTCCTTGGCCAAGGCAAGGAGATTTACTGGTAGGTATTCCAGTAGTATCTCAGGGTGTTCTGGGCTACACTCCGACACGACTTGTACCGCTTTTGGGGGTCTGACTTTTACCAACCCCCTAGGCCCGCCATGCGATACTCATAGACGAACGGACCGGACTGCACGGATATTGTCACTGACAGGCTCAGTTGGGTGTCAGGATGAGCTTCCTCATCGACGTCCCATTTGGTCAATAGCTGGTGGCCCGTTACGTATTGGCTTATACCTCTGACGGGCTAGTGGTTAAATCCACAGCCATAGTATTGACGAGTCTTTAGAGTCCACCACACTTACAGTTACTCATGCTTTCGGGCGAAACGCTGTAGAGGCCGTATGGAGATATGGCAGGGTCCGATCAGATACGTGCGGTATTGCACGGATCAGGATCGGACGGTTTGTACTAGTAGCCGTATAGGTATATGGCAGGGTTCGATCAGATACGTGCGGTATTGCACGGATCAGGATCGAACGGATTTTACTAGCCGGCTTTGGTTTAAGCCGGTCCTAGTTTAGTACAGTGTAGATTTTGTCTTTTTGCATTTGTATCCGGACGGAATACAGATGCGGGTGTGTATGCACAGTATCGGGGTTTTCCTGTAATTTATTACGGGACCAGTTTTCTGGAGTTGCCAGTTTGCATTCCGTTCCGGCCGGTTTTCCTTTGTTCTTTCCCGGCCGGACTTTTTCGATGGAGGGGGTTATTTGCAATTGTGCAAATAATCTTTGTGGAGGGGGTTTCTTGCAAAACCATTGATTATGATGGCTTTCTTTTCTTTGCACCATGACTTGCTTTGACTTATGACATAAATGGGTATGGTTTGAAAAAGGTATAAGCATGGTTCATGTTTGTATATGGTCACCTTTGCTTCACTCCTACACTCACCTCCCTTCTTACTTCATATTGTTATTCCCTCCACCTTTTTCCACCAAGTAATGGCCGGCCACAATTTGAAGAGGAGAGAAAATGATAGGCTTCATTTTGGTGTGGAGAAAATTAATCATTCATATCATTTTCATTGCCACAAAAATCCCCAAGTTCATATCATCTTGATTCCTCCATCAAGGCAACCAACCCCAAAGTGAGACAAAGCGTATTCTACACTACTTCCTACAGCAAATCTTGGACGCGTCGATTCGCCAGCTTCGCGCCCGAGTTGCCTCGGTATTGAGGTGGGAGCCCGTAAAAGCTACAGGCGATGTGGTGCCCTTTCCGACGAGGAGGAGACGGACGGAGATCCCGCGAAGAGATCGGAGTGGAGATGAAGACCGGAGGACTTGGATCGTCGGTATACATCTCTAACCCGTATTCTAGTTAGCTTAGACTTGTTAATGGTTACGATCCGGAGTTTAGTGCGCGGTGGTGCCGGTTTGCAAAGTCCGCAAAATTTAAGTATATCACCGCTTCCGCATTCCGGCGTCGGATTGACGGCCGGGGCGCCGCCGTGCACTTACAGTGGTATCAGAGCCTCCCCATTAACTTAGTCTAGCTTTGTGTAATGTGTTTGCATTTCCGATCGATCAAAAAGTTCCAAAACTGCATTTTACCCACGACAGTTTCTGTTGAAATTTTTCAGTCTCGAAAATTTTTTCAGGTTGTAAAATATTGATGTACTGGATAATCTAAGAGTTCTGTAAAAATTTGATGAAGTAACTCCACAGTTGGAGCGCGGAACCGCCGCGAAAACCACCTTTGTGCGGCCCTTCCGCCGCGCACTATTCACATCACTTCACCATTTTTTTACAGAGGCCTTCTGGGCTTAAAATATGGGCTTTGGAATATTAAAGTTGGGCCAATTATTTCTGTGAGTGCTACAGTTTTCTTTGGGGCCCACTTGTTAATTGTTTGATCAATCGGAAATTTTTTAAACACATTTTTCACAGTATTTACATTATATCTGCGACCGTGAATGTCACTCGATCGGTAAATCCGGTCTAACTGCTATAGCCCGGTTAGACGGATTTGCGAACGTGACTTTCACGTTGATGTTCTATGTATTTGCTGTGATGTTGCGGATCGGTCGTGGGGGATAGCCTGGATGCAATGCTAGTACAGTGTTGTTGTATTATGTACATTTGATATTGCGGGGCGAGCGTCCGACATGTGGACTGCCGTCACTGCCTGATTGTATTATTCTTTTGGGGCACGACCTGGTTGCGGTCGATGTACCCGGTGTATGTATATTTTACTTTCTGTACTAGGGTTACCCCGCGGAGGGGTGCACGGATAGCCGGGTTCTGGAGGGCAACGGGCCCGCATCTCAGGGCATTGAGACGGAGGGGCTTCAGTCTGGAATTGGCGGGCTATTCGCCGCACTCGTAGGGGGTACAGGTTGACCCAGGAGGGGTGCCCAAGTTACCGGATTCCGTGAAGTGCTGGGTGGTCCATTCACGGTGCTGAAGGGGGCTGCCTCGCTTCAGGTTTTGGCGGGTGACTTGCCGCGCCCGTAGGGGTCTAGGATTCTCATTGCACAGGCTATCCACACGACCAGGGGAACGTCGGGTTTCAGTAGTGGCTCTGTGAAACCCGGGGATCCCAGATATCTGTATTGTTTCTGTGATGCTGTTCATTATCTGTGATGTTGCATTTCATTCACGCCTTGAGCGAATATAATATATTGGTATATATATTAGTAGATGTTGTATATGTTTTGCATCCGCGCTAGTCCAGTCCCCGCTCTGTCGTTAGTTAGCTAACCTAACGGGTAATGACGGGACCCAGTGGCGAATGCGGATGGCATATACGTACATCAGTATATTTTCGTTCTTTTTGGTGTGATCAATTGATGGGACTGCATTGATTCGGATCAATGCAAAGTTAAAAACAAACCTAATCTGATGTTGTTGGAACACTTTTCAAAAGCTGTTATTGCAAGGACGTTTACTTTTGTTTTGCATCGTGGTATTCATTGGAATATCCTGCTCCTCAGTCGACGAGGCAAGGGCCGAGATCCCTTCATCGGGAGTGACCCCTTGGACAGAAGTTTGCGTCAGGGCATTAACTTCACTATAGCCGATTAACTTTTGCTTTGCACCGTGGTATTCATTTGGAATATCCTGCACCTCATTCTACGGGGAAAGAGCCGAGATCCCTTCACCGGGAGTGACCTCTTTAGCGGAAGTTGTCGTCACTATATTTCTAAAAAGCTATCCGTTCCTTCAACGATATCAAGTTCATTACGTTAAAGGTTTTCGCCAGAAACCATTCGTAGCCCTCCATCATTTCAGTTAAATATTCGGTAGTATTCAAGCTATGTATTTTGACCTCACGCCAAGGCATAGTGTTTGGTAGCTGCCGGGTATTTATCTGTTGCATAGATAGATGCGTTGGTTTGGGACAGTCGTACTACTATTTTGGCCTACGTCAAGGGTATGTACGGGTGGATTCAAATTAACCTGGATAATGATGGGCAGAACTTGACATGTGACTTATGATATTTTGACCTCACGCCAAGGTCATAAGAGCATGGGGCAGAAATCACATCGGGAGTTTCAAAAGTACTGAAACTTGCCAGATGTGCGCATACCTTCTGGAGTGTGATACCGTGAGCGGATTCCGTCACGTTATCATGCGATGAGAGTTGGATCCCGATTCCCACTGATGAGTTAGTTTACTCCTCGGGTGACCCCGACTAATTCTTCTTTCAGGTTTGGAGGAGAATTTGAGGTACAGTGGGAGGATTCCAGATTAGATAAATTGGTAACCATTCTGATCTAGGTTAGAGTGCACGCTGAGTGTTTCTTCTCTCTCTCTCTCTGGCAGCGACCATTGACCCGACCCTAGACTATGACTCCGTGACCAAGTTGACCGAACTTACTTAACACTGGCTTTTGGATTGTCAGAGTTGCAGACCTCATTGCCACTCCTACCTTTACCCTTTTCTCCAGGACACCCCGTATTACTACGAACGTCCACTTCCATTGGACAAAACCATCGTATGGTTAGATACGAACTCGAAAGAATTATTCGAGGATGGTTTCCGGTTCTGGAGAAAACGGATAGGATTATTCAGTTGTCTTTTCCTTTTACCCTCTCTCAGGTTACGAGTACTCCTTGGTTTAGGGGTAGTACACCTATTACGCAAATTGGATTGTCTTCTTCCAAACCTTAGGCTGGTGCCGACCGGTAGGGAATGAAGAAAACCAATTAGCATAACGATGGTGTGCAGAAGGTATTAAGTTCAGACAAAGCAAGGGATTAGTAGGAGGGCAAAGTAAATTGCAACAGATATTCACGACCAAACCAAATATTTCGTTACCACTCCCACATCACCTTTGTATTTCTCCAGGACACTCCGTATCACTACGAAGATCCACAGTTTATTTGGATAATCCATCGTATGGTTATATACGAACTCGAAAGGAACTTGTTCCAGTTCGGGGATGGATCCTGGTTCAGGAGAAATAGGAATAAAGTACATTCAGGTGTCTTTTATCTTCACCTTCTCTCGCATTGCGAGTGTTCCTAGGATTGGGACAGTACACCCATTATGCTTATTGGATAGTTTTCTTCCAAACCATAGGCTGGTGCCGAACGGTAGGGAAGGAAGAAAACCATTTGGCCTAAGGGGTGTGCAGAAGGCAAAGACTAAAGACATATGAAGGGATTTGGAGAGGTGGCAAAGAACTATACGGTTACAGTCGTGAATCTGGAAGAGGCATTACTAGGAATACCAAAATACCCCATCGGAACATTTCAATGTTTCAGTTTCACTGTGTAATGTTAAAGAAAAACTGATTTCCCGATTAGATACTTACTCCAGGGTATGTATTTACCAGGTACGATTCTCACATCTTTATGGTTTTACAGATGATGAGTGGGAGTAAGTTATTGGGAATTTGGTGATCATCCTCATTATATCTGGATTCGTTGTAATCGGTGATATTTGAGGAAATCACCTGGGCTGTTTGCCGGTCGGCAAATATCTGGTTTTGAATATCCGCTGTTATGCACCAATTTCAAATTGATATATCTGTACGTCTATTTTCATAGAGTGAGATATACCTTTCTGAAATTATGTCTACGACATTTACCTATATCAGTGGATGGTTAGGTAAGGAGCATTAAACATCGGTGTAATTCTTCTTAACCATAAGTACAGTTTTCAACCTACGACACACAATGAATGAGTTATCAGACTCAAGGGACTTATACAGAGTATTGTATGTTGTCCAGGGTCCATCAGGACAGAGGGGTTGGTCCTCGTACTACATTCAGTTTACTTATGACTTCTCTAGTTTTTAGACAAGTGTTTCGTAGAAACACAGGGTCCGATTTTGGAGAAGTTATTGGTATTTGAATAGAGTAGAGAACCAGGTATAGCAAGTATCGGGATTCTTCAAAGAGATCGAAGATGTAGATACTTGTGTATGGTATTCAGTTGATAGTAATGATAAAGAGATCTTGCTTCTCTTTCAGGTTACTCATAATTGGAAGTATTCCTAAGTTGAGTAACGCTGATCGGCCTCCTTCCATTTAGTTAACATGCACTGGAGACAGCTGCATGATTTGAATCTGGTTCAATTAAATCAGTGCCTCTGTTTCTATATTGTATATAGAACAGTTCGTATCTTAACGATGTTAAGTTACGGGGAGTTGTCCGGATTATGCTTGAAACCAGACTCTGGATAACTCAAAGGCACGTTTCTGTAATGGCTGTTTGTGGGTTGACCCAGGCTATGACGAGGGTTGACTATCTACCATCCGGAAGATCAATAGTGATATTGTTCTTCACTCGCCACAATTTTAAAAGAAATAGATTTTTTCAAAAACAGTAGTGGGAGTATGGTAGAACTGGAAGTGATTCCAGAACCACAAACGATTACTGAAGATTTGATAGGAACCTAAAGATTCAATCCGGATTGACATTCCATTGGCCACTCCGCAGATACGGTGGGTAACTTCAGGCACCCGAGAGGTACTACGGTAGCCTCAAGGACGGTGACAGTGAAGTTCTTGTTTACCCACAATTGCCATTGCTGTTGTTCCAGGTTACGAGACCCGGCGGGAGGATGAGTATAGCGTCGTTCTAAACCAGTTTTAGAAGTGTACGTCTATATGACTCTGCCAGAGGGTTGTCATAGTCAGTGGGAGCAGCGGAAGCATTGGTGGACAGGTTGCTTATGTCTATTTATAGACTAGAGCAGATGTAGTGGAGATAGATCATCTGTTTCTGACGTGACAGTCATGGGTTTGACTTCATCAGAATAGGGGATGGATCTGTTGAGAAGGTAGTAGGGTGTGATATCCTGGTATTGGGATGATATACACAAAGTAGGAAAAGAAACTCCTACACTACGATCGGTTATACTTTGGTCGTCACACAGTGGTTTCTCCAAAAAGGAAATGGATTTTATCAGACATACTGGTTACTAGATCTATGGTTTTAGATCTAGATTTGGGTGGTTTCCCAATCAGGGTACTTGACAGCATTCTAAGAGTATTTAGGATGGACGACTCCTGGCACGGTAGTGTACCTGCAGGTAATGGAGTCACCCTCTCTAAAGGTGTCTTACAGACTGAAGGGGAGAGGGACGTGCATGATTGGCAGATCACTTGCTTAGGCAAGTGAGTCAATCATGAGATGTCAAGTACCACACCAGATGTTGTTCTTGCACTAGATGCAATAAGTTGACATTAATCCAATCCTGGAGAAACAGTCGGAAGCAGTTTTAGAACATAAGTGGATGTTCTAGGGATATGATAACGACAGCCTCATTCAGGAGACGGTTATCATTCCAGGCTTCCAAGGTGACATGGACGACAAGGAGGCTGTCAGAGTTATAGTTTTCCCTCTGATGTAGGGCAGTATTTTGGACAGGTGATCCAAGGCAATACTGAGGGAGGCATGGCGCGCACGACACTGATTAAGTTCAGTTGTCAATACAGTCTAAGAAGTTTGGATTTGGAGTTCATTTATGAGCTACGTCCCATCAGACATCCAGACATATTCTAAGACTGATTTTGCTCATTTCGGGAGATGGCTTTCTCCGCGAACTTGAGATATAGAGAGACATAGAAAGAAACAACTAAGCGGATCCACTCACTGAGGCTATTTCTCGAACGCAATAGTTTCGCAAACGAGCTTTGTGAGACTGACTAGTAGAGGAGTTGGATGTTCGGTATCACACGGGCTGTGAGTATGCGACATCGCAATAATTAGCCTTGAGTGCAAGTGGGAGATTGTTGGAGATAGTGCCCTCAGAGTCAATTATTAGGTCACAGGTACGTGATTGTAATGATTGAGGGAGGACCTATCCCGGTAGGACAGTCTTACTCGAGATGATAGTATGCTATCTGGTTTACCTTTATCATCGTGTACTGTTTTAAGTGACATGACACGTCGCTATTACACGTTGATAGAGCCCCTAGGATTCTTGCTTGACCACCAGCAGTATGAGGGCGATCATATAAGTGGGAGCTGGGGGTCTACAAGCTTATCCTTAAAAGGTCCCTAGTCGTGGGAGTTTCGAGACTGGGCATCGATACTCCATTAGTAGACTAGTGTATACAGTCGAGACCCCGACGAGGGGCGGTGGCCGGTCTCACAAGCCACTGGTGTCAGTTGGATCACCTAAGATGTATACAGGTGCTCATTGGGTTATGAGTACACCGGACAGGACTCGCCGGGAACATGCTAGTTGGTCATATACCAGACGTCAGATGGCAGTTCCCTGGTGACATGTGTGCAGGTTAGTTCATCGACCTGGGGATCGTCATTTGTCTCGTGTGAGTTCCCACTGTACTTTGATTACTACCCTACCACGGCTCAAAGGAGTCGTGCAAACAGGTTTTAGTTGGGTACAGTCCCGAGCCACATGGAGGCAGTGAGCGTATCTTCAGGGGTTCGTCTCTCCCGGTATTGGGGGTGAGGTCGTGCTGTGTCTAGGAGAGCCATTACACAAAGTCCTTGGCCAAGGCAAGGAGATTTACTGGTAGGTATTCCAGTAGTATCTCAGGGTGTTCTGGGCTACACTCCGACACGACTTGTACCGCTTTTGGGGGTCTGACTTTTACCAACCCCCTAGGCCCGCCATGCGATACTCATAGACGAACGGACCGGACTGCACGGATATTGTCACTGACAGGCTCAGTTGGGTGTCAGGATGAGCTTCCTCATCGACGTCCCATTTGGTCAATAGCTGGTGGCCCGTTACGTATTGGCTTATACCTCTGACGGGCTAGTGGTTAAATCCACAGCCATAGTATTGACGAGTCTTTAGAGTCCACCACACTTACAGTTACTCATGCTTTCGGGCGAAACGCTGTAGAGGCCGTATGGAGATATGGCAGGGTCCGATCAGATACGTGCGGTATTGCACGGATCAGGATCGGACGGTTTGTACTAGTAGCCGTATAGGTATATGGCAGGGTTCGATCAGATACGTGCGGTATTGCACGGATCAGGATCGAACGGATTTTACTAGCCGGCTTTGGTTTAAGCCGGTCCTAGTTTAGTACAGTGTAGATTTTGTCTTTTTGCATTTGTATCCGGACGGAATACAGATGCGGGTGTGTATGCACAGTATCGGGGTTTTCCTGTAATTTATTACGGGACCAGTTTTCTGGAGTTGCCAGTTTGCATTCCGTTCCGGCCGGTTTTCCTTTGTTCTTTCCCGGCCGGACTTTTTCGATGGAGGGGGTTATTTGCAATTGTGCAAATAATCTTTGTGGAGGGGGTTTCTTGCAAAACCATTGATTATGATGGCTTTCTTTTCTTTGCACCATGACTTGCTTTGACTTATGACATAAATGGGTATGGTTTGAAAAAGGTATAAGCATGGTTCATGTTTGTATATGGTCACCTTTGCTTCACTCCTACACTCACCTCCCTTCTTACTTCATATTGTTATTCCCTCCACCTTTTTCCACCAAGTAATGGCCGGCCACAATTTGAAGAGGAGAGAAAATGATAGGCTTCATTTTGGTGTGGAGAAAATTAATCATTCATATCATTTTCATTGCCACAAAAATCCCCAAGTTCATATCATCTTGATTCCTCCATCAAGGCAACCAACCCCAAAGTGAGACAAAGCGTATTCTACACTACTTCCTACAGCAAATCTTGGACGCGTCGATTCGCCAGCTTCGCGCCCGAGTTGCCTCGGTATTGAGGTGGGAGCCCGTAAAAGCTACAGGCGATGTGGTGCCCTTTCCGACGAGGAGGAGACGGACGGAGATCCCGCGAAGAGATCGGAGTGGAGATGAAGACCGGAGGACTTGGATCGTCGGTATACATCTCTAACCCGTATTCTAGTTAGCTTAGACTTGTTAATGGTTACGATCCGGAGTTTAGTGCGCGGTGGTGCCGGTTTGCAAAGTCCGCAAAATTTAAGTATATCACCGCTTCCGCATTCCGGCGTCGGATTGACGGCCGGGGCGCCGCCGTGCACTTACATGGTTGTCATAAGGTGTTTCTCCATACAGGATCTGGATAAGTATCAGAGTTTCTGGTCACTAGATCTATGGTTTTAGATCTAGATTTGGGAAGTGTCCCAATTTGGGTACTTGACACTATTCTAAAAGTATTTTAGAATGAACGACTCCTGGCATGATTGTGTACCCGCAGGTGATAGAGTCACCCTCTCTAAAGAGATGTCTCTAGACAGATGAGGAGAGGGATTTTCATGATTGACATATCACTTGCTTATGCAATTGAATTAATCATGAAGTGTCAAGTACCACAGTAGATACTGCTTTTGCACTGGCCGCAATAAGCATATATATTAATCTAATCCTGGAGAAACGGAGGGAAGCAGTTATGAACATAAGTGAATGTTCTTGGTATATGGTAATGACACAGGTGGCGGTTAGCATTTTGGGCTTCCAAGGTGACCTAGATGACAGAGTGGCTGTCAGAGTTAAAGTTTTCCCTCTTTTGAGGGACTGTATATTGGACAGGTGGTCCAAGCGGGAATTTTGTGAATGATACAGTCTAAGAATTTTGTTAGATTTGGATTTCATTTGTCAACTGGGTCTTATCAGACATCCAGACAAATTCTAAGATAGATATCGCTCATTTCGGGAGATAGTCATTCTCTTTGAAATTGAGATATAGAGAGATAAAGAAAGAAACACTGGAGCGGATCCACTAACTGAGGCTATTTCTCAATCACAATAGTTTCACAAACGGGTTTTGCGAGACTGATTTGTAAAGAAGTTGGGTGTTCGGTATCATACGGGCTGTGAGTATGCGACACCGCAATAATTAGCTTTAAGTGCAGGTGGGAGATTGTTGGCTATAGTGCCCTCAAGTCAATTATTAAATAACAGGTACGCGATTGTGATGACTAACGGAGGACCTATACCGTTAGAACAGTGTTACTCGAGTTGACAGTATGCTATCTGGTTTGTCTTTATCATCATGTAGAGTATTAGGTGGCATTACAGATCACTATTACATGTTGATAGAGCCAATAGGATTCTTGCTTGACTACCAGCATTATGATGGCGATCATATAAGTGGGAGCTGGGTGGTCTATAAGCACATCCTTAAATTTCCCTAGTCATGGGAGTATCGAGACTGGGCATCGATACTCTGGAGTAGACAAGTGTATACTTATCGAGACCCTGACTAGGGGCGGTGCCCGGTCTCATAAGCCATTGGTGTCAGTTAGTCACCAAAGATAGTATACAGGTGCTCATTGGGTTGGGAGTACACTGGACGGACTCGTCGGGAACATGCTTGTTGTTATTATACCTATTGTCAGATAACAGTTCCCAGGTGACATGAGTACAGGTTAGTCTGTCGACCTGAGATCGTCATTTGTCTCGTGTGAGTTCCTACTGTGCTTTGATTACTATCATACCACGGCTTAAAGGAGTCATGCAAACAGGTTTTAGTTGGGTACAGTTCCGAGCTAAATAGAGGAAGTGAGCGAATCGTCGGGCATTCGTCTTTCCCGGTATTGGGGGTTAATGTCGCGTTGTGCATGGGTGTCCTTCACCAGAAATCCTCGGCCGAGGTGGACGAGAATTACTGTTATGGATCAGTAGATTCTCAAAGGGAGATGGGCCTCATACCGACACGAAATATCGCGTTATTAGGGGTCTGACTTTATTCACCCCCTAGAATCAATATTCGATGCTTTTAGATGAATAGTTCGGACTATATAGAGATTGTCACGGACAGGCTCAATAAGGGTTTGGATGAGCTTACTCGTCGGCCTTCCTTTCTCTCAGTACCTAGGTAACCGTTACGTATAACTAGTGCCACTGACGTGTTTGTGGTTAATGTTAGGAATATGTTTGCCCTAGAGGCCATTATTGTTGATATAGTGGATGCTTGGACATATATATTGAGGACTTTCTTGCTCGGCATGATAATATGGTATCTGGCTACCATTATCTTAACATGTAGATTAGTATCTTTATATTGTTTGTCTCTTATATGTTGATAAAGAGCTTAGGATATGAACTATACTACCAGGATTATGATGAGATCATACTAGTGGAGCAAAGGTGGTCTAAAAGTACATCCTTTAACTGTTCCAAGTCGAGGAAATATCGATTCAGGGTATCGATGTTCCAGAGTAGATTATTATGTACGTTTTTTGTCCCTTAGAGGGCGATGGTTGATCCCACAACCTTTAGTTTGTGACTTCAAAGATTGTACACAGGTTCTCATTAGAAAATGGTTACACCGAACGGACTCGCCGAGGACTCCTAATTGGAAGTATACCTATCGTTAGATAGCAGTCCTTTGGTGACACTGGTAATGGTTAGTCTGTAGATCCGAGATCGTCATAGAGTCTTGTGTGGCTCCCACTGTGATTTGATTTCCCCCCTACCACGCTAAAAAGGAGTCATGCAAACGGATGGATTTTGGGTACAGTCCCGAGTCACATGGAGGCAATGAGCGATAGGAGGGGTTTCGTCTCTCCCGGTATTGGGGGTTGATCTTGCGCTATGCTCGATTGGCTATAACTGGAAGTCCCGGGCTAGGGCTACTGCTGAGATTTACTGATAAGAGTTATCGGTAGTTTCTCGAACCGTTATAGGCCAGACATCCGCATGACTTACCACGTTACTGGGGTCTGACGTCTACCACCTCTAGACATGATATGCGACATATCAGACAAAGAGACCGGACTGTATGGTAGTGTTACTGATAGGCTTCATGGAGAGTACAGACAAGTTTGCTTGTTGATCTTTATATCGCTCAATACCTGGGTAGCCGTTACGTCCAGCTAGTACCGCTGACGGCTTGTGGGTGACTGATGTGATTATCACCTACTGCTGGTGTATTGACGAGTCTTTAGAGTCCCACACAGATGTTCCCTGGTTCAACAGAAATGAAATAGGTCACATATGTGATATGTGTGTGGGCCTGATTAAATACATCTATGTGATACCATTTTGTAATCTGGAAGTTATGTGTTATCAAGTTAGGTTATATGTGATATAACCAGATTATCGAATCCATTATTGATTTGGTAATGTGATATACAGATAAATAATATTAGTCGGTCATATGTGATATAACCGGATTATTAAATCATGTGTTGTTAGTTATGTATATGCCCTAGAGGCCATTGTTGTACATATGATGTATATTATAATAGATGCTTAGATATATATAGAGAGGACTTTCTTGCTCGTCATGATAGTATGCTATTTGGTTTCACTTTATCTTAACATGTTCACTAGTATTGGTTTACTGTCTTACTCTCACATGTTGATAAAGCCCTTAGGACCTGTACTCGACTACTAGGACTATGATGAGATCATACTAGTGAGGCGACGGTAGTCGATGAGTACATCCTATAACTGTTCCTAGTCGAGGGTATATCGAGACAGGGCATCGATACACCAGAGTAGACTAGCGTATACACATCTTGACCCATATGATGGGCGAATGAGGTTCCCATATCCATCGGAGTTTGACATCAAGGATGGTGTACGGGTGCTCGGTGGAGACTGGGTATACTGGACGGACTCGCCGAGAACTCCCAGATGGTGATATACCACACGTCAGATGGCAGTTCTCCGGTGACACTGGTACAGGGTAGTCTGTAGACCCGAGGTCGTCATAGAGTCTTGTGTGATTCCCACTGTGCTTTGATTTCCACCTTACCACATCCAAGAGTGTGTGCAAAACGGTGGCTTTTGGGTGCAGTCCCGAATCACATGGAGGCAATGAGCGATAGGAGGGGATTCGTCTCTCCCGGTATAGGGAGTTGATGTTGTGCTGTGTTCGATTGGCTATAACTGGAAGTCCCTGGCCAGGGCTGATATAGAGATTTACTGGTAAGTGTTACCAGTAGTTTCTCGACCCGTTTTGAGCCTCACATCGACACGACTTATCGGTTACTGGGATCTGACGTATACCACCCCTAGACTTGATATGCGACATATCAGACGAAGAGACCGGGCTGTACGGGTGTGTTACTGATTGGATTCACAGGAGAATGGATAGGCTAGCTTGTTGATCTTCTGATCGCTCAATACCTGGGTTGTTGTTACGTTTAGCTGACCGCTTGCAGCTTGTGGGTGTTTGATATGATCATCACCTGCTACCGGCGTATTGACAATTCTTTAGAGTCCTACACAGAGGTTTTTTGACTCAAGAAAAACGGAGTAGGGTACATATGTGATATATGCAGGACCGAGGATAATGCGATATGAGATACCGTATTATATTCTCGCGATATTTAGATATGAACTGGGTCATCAGATCAAGTGTTGATTCGATGAATCGGTACAAGATATATTAGTCGGTTATATTCAATATAGCCGGATTGTCGGATCAAGTGTTGATTTGATGATTTAATGTATAATAATATATATGATATATTGTATTACATTATCTATTATTGGCTCGCTTTATTATTTCATTTTCGCACCGGGTAATACATTGATATATATGCGATATATATTAATTGTATTATTTTCTTTTGTTACAAATATATAATATATATGTGATATATATTATTGTAACATGATATGATTACTAATGCAACTTATTTAGTGGAGATTAAACAAGGTTAAGGTTTGATTAGGGATAGTTCTATCTTGCACCTTCTAGAAGCTTTTCTTTTGTCTTGAAGAAGATATTATGGTTGATATTTTCTTATGACTCATTGTTTTAACCCAACCAAACCCTAGCCTTAGTTAATTCTCTACAAGAGTTATCCTTGTCATCCTTGACCATGGTTGCATTATTACTCATATATCATTTCATTATTCATCACAAAAGGATTTAATGATTTTTCTTCTTCTTCTTCTTCAACCTTAAGCTTTGAGAAATCTTATTAGGTTTTCATTTTGTGATGTTTATGTGTGAGAATTTGATATAAAAAGAAAGCATAAATACTACTCCATCATCCTCATCTGGTCTAGCCAATTTGATTAGGGTGTTCACCACATTAGAGTGAGAGAGCTTGAGTTATAGAAATTTCGACGTAGATCTTCGGAGAAAAGGAACACCACAAGCTAGCATGGATCGTTCAAATGGTGGAGCCTCTCTTGAGTCCGGGAGATCGTGGATCGCGGCGAAGGGACTTCTACTCGGAGCTTATGAAGCGAAGGAGTGGACTACAAAGGTTGTAATCCCTCAAACTTAGTTGTAAAGATGTTTACTTGCATGTTAAACCCTAATAATCTAGCAAAGATCCTGGTTTTGGGTTGTTCGGCAGGTCTAAATTTTTATTCGGGCATGGTTGATGCCTTATAGACCTTCGTAAGAGTGACTAGGAACCCTACAGTGGTATCAGAGCTACTAGGCATTGGTTGTCGACCTATGCGGGGTTCTCACTGTGTGACAGTGTGGCGAAGCATAGGATCTTACACCCAGGGTATCCCGAGACCGGAAAGTGTTCCGACGGGTTGTAGTCCTCGCGAGGGGGCCTGCGTAAAAAGTAGCTGCCGAGGGACCCGTTGGTGCTACGGTGACCCCATTGGATGGGGTGGCTGCCTGACCAACATGGTATAAGAGCCTAGTTAGAGCATTAGGCGACGTGTATACGAAGTTAAAACTCAGATCAAACCCCAAAACGTCGAATTAGACCCCTCTCTAGAAATTTTGTGAAAATGTAATTTTTTCTGCATTAAAAATACTTTAAAATACCAGCAGGAAATATAAGCATAACTGTGGAAAACGATGGAATAATCCGTGCAAACCGCCGCGGAACCGCAGCAATAGCACGCTTGTGCCGCGGATCTGCGGCCGTACAGAAGCATTAATCACTCTTTTTGGTACAGTAATATCCGTAGGTGATTCAGTTTATTTCTGGGTATTTTTAATCTGACTCAAGTGTTGAGTGTTTTGGGGATTATTTTGAATTCGTTGATTCGATCGGAAAATTTAATTTCATTATGTTTTTCGGATGTTTAGAAACTGTTAAAATGTTCGAACGGATATCATTAACTCACATTTTCCCGGCACGAAAAACTTTCAAGTGTTGAATTTTTCTTGGGTTTAAATCTTTCGGAAAAACGTGCAAGTAACGCGATGGACCCTCTAGAAGAACACAAACCATAACTCGATTATGTGATCGTCTGAACCACCTCTGAACCTTAGGGTTTGGGGCAGTAGGGCGTGCCACATGTGAGGTGTTGGCTTGACCCTTCTACGGCTGGACCATTGGTACTGTGACGTATTCTGGGACTTTTTGAACTCCGCTCAAATGTTGAGCTATTTAGGAAATCTTAGGTATTTGATTATTCGATCGGAAAGTTTAATACTGTCTATTTATCTGGAATGTGATACAATATGTGGAATTCATATAGTTAGGCATGAAATGCGAAATATGTGATATTTCGGATTTACGATGTCTAAAGTGATTGTGGATTCCAAATGTTGTAGTTTTACAATTTCTTTTCTGTGACCGTAATTGTAGTATGTAGTTGTATTGCCGGTTTTCGTTGCTATACATCAACGACGATCGGTGTAAGCATATTTATTTACGTTGATGATATGAGATATTTTGTGTTGCTGTGATATGTTATATTGGATCGTCATGTTCTGAATAGCCGGGGGTTTTATGTGAGATGAGGGCTTTTATTTTCATTCATGTAAAATTCATTTGTATGTAATATTCTTTTATTGGGGCACTTCCGGGATGAGATTGATGTCACCAGTGTATATTATATACTTTTCCGTATTAGGTAGACCCAAGGAGGGGAGCACAAATAACCGAATTCTAGAGTCCAGTGGGAGGTCATTTCGAGGAGCGGAGACCGGGTTTCCTATGTAGGGTTCCTAGGCAAACACATGAGGTCTCACAAGGCATCAACCATGCCAAATTCAAAAATTTCCAGGTGCCAACGAACCCTAAGAAAGATCGGTAACTAGAGGCAAAGGCGAAACCTGCAAGTAAACAACTTTATTGCTAAGTGAATTTAAATACAACCTTTGTAGATCCGGTCCGCCACTTCCTTGGATCCATGATGACGTCCCTCCGCTGCAACCATCGGAATCCTGGACTCTCGCGGTGGTTTCATCGGAGAAAAGATCGGGCTAGGTCGTTGACTTCGATGCCGAAGATGATCTACGTCGAGGCAAGTCTAACTCGAGCTCCTTCTTCACCAATCATGAAACTTGTGAAGAAAACACCCTATACTACATGGAAAGTGGTAGAGGATGAATAAATAGGAAGTGGGTTCACTTTGGATTTTGATTTCTCACTTGGAATCATCACTTGACATTTTTCTATAAAGCTTTTCTTTTCTTCACTTGAAGAAAAAGATGAAGAAGAAGAAAAAGAATAATGAATTAATTCCAAAAAGAAAAATGAAGTGATGGTTATCATAATGCAACCATGGGTGAGTGTAGAGAATAAACTAGGGTTTAGTTAAATGGTTAGGTTAAGGATAAAAACAAAATGGCTAAGACTTTGTCAAAACTATCATGAAGCTACTGGTGTAAAACAAAGAAAGCCTCCTATTTTGTTTTTGCCAAAAGGAATAAATAAATATAAAAAACAAATAAACCAAACCCTAACCATTAACTTAATCATAGTTTAAAGCAAACACATACCCAAGTTTGCATGTATCATCAAACATGATACAAGCAAGTGCACAAAAATATATCATATATACAATGTGCACAATCTAGTGAGAAAATAATCTTAAGCGAACCAATACTAGTTAATGAAAAGTGATATATCAAATATATAATTATACATTAAATCATTAAATCAACAATTGATTTAACGATCCGGTCATATCGCATATGACCGAATAATATCCAATGTATCGACTTATCGAATCAATCCTTGATTCGATAACTAGATTATATCGCATATAACCAATCAATACATTCATCGTGAGAATAGAATAGGGTATCACATACACGCATTATTCTCGGTCCCGCACATATCTCATATGCGCTCCCATTTCGTTTCGCTTGAGCCAGGAAACCTCTGTGTAGGACTCTAAAGACTCGTCAATACGCTGGCAGCAGGTGATTATCATATCAAACACCCACAAGCCGCAAGCGGTCTGCTAAACGTAACGGCCATCCGGGTATTGAGCGATCAGAAGATCGACGAGCAAGCCCGCTCACACTCCTGTGAATCCAACCAGTAACACTGACCGTACAGTCCGGTCTCGTCGTCTGATATGTCGCATATCTTGCCTAGGGGTGGTAAACGTCAGACCCCAATAGCTCGATAAGTCGTGTCGATATGAGGTCTATAAAAGTTCGAGAAACTACTGGTAACACTTACCAGTAAATCTCAGCAACCCTGGCCAGGGATTTCCGGTTATAGCCAATCGAACACAGTGCAACATCAACTCCCTATACCGGGAGAGACGAATCCCCTCCTATCGCTCATTGCCTCCATGTTATTCGGGACTGTACCCGAAAACCACCGTTTTGCATGCCCTCTTGGACGTGGTAAGGTGGAAATCAAAGCACAGTGGGAATCACACAAGTCTCTATGACGATCTCGGGTCTACAGACTAACCTGTACCAGTGTCACCAGAGAACTGCCATCTGACGTAAGGTATAATACCATCTGGGAGTTCTCGGCGAGTCCGTCCAGTGTACCTAGTCTCCACTGAGCACCCGTATATCATCTCTGATGTCAAACACCAATGGATATGGGATCATCCATCGCCCATCTGTATAGGTCGAGAAGGTATACGTTAGTCTACTCTGGTATATCGATGCCCCGTCTCGATACACCCCCGACTACGGACCTTGAAGGATGTACTTATGGACTACCATGTCCCCACTAGTATGATCCGCATCATAGTCCAGGTAGTCAAGTACACATCCTAAGTGCTTTACCAACATGTAACAGAGAGACAATCAGTGTACACGTTAAGGTAAAGAGCAACCAGATAGCATACTATCATGTCGAGCAAGAAAGTCCTCCCTATATATGTCCAAGCATCCACTACAATATACATCTTATGTATAGTAATGGCCTGTAGGGCATACATATAACTAACAATTTCCCAGTTGCACTAGGGCCATCTGATAGCAGTGGTTGTAGTATCTCATACTCAACCATCCCATAAAAGTCTCTCTCTGGGAAAAGGCCTTTGTGAGTGGATCCGCCGTGTTGTCCTCTGAGTCTGTTCTCCTAACCTCGATCACCCTGGAGATCAACCATCTCCATGATCAGGTGATACTGCCTTAGATTATGTCTGGGTCACTGATGGGACCGGGGTTCCCGGGCCAAAGCCACACTTCCATTGTCACACAATGGTAGGAACCTAGTTCATCTCATGAACCAATATACACCCAAACAGCCTCTTTGGTAGCATCTTAAGTGGCGATGTATCCTTCCTTTATCGTCTAGTAAGCCACGGTATTTAGCTTGGAACTCATCCAACAAACCGTCCCTCCACTGAGGGTAAAGACAATGCTTGGGACTGACATTCAGTCGTCCTTATCACCCTGGAACACTTCCAGTGATTCTCCCCAGGATCAATTGATACCATCTCACTTCAACTAGTGAGAATCCTAACATCCATTTAGATCTATCTCATAGATCCAAAACCCAGGATTTAGTAGGTATCACTTTGATCCAATGTGGAGAATCATTGTAATAAGCGGAGATTGATCGAGCGTAGCATAGGAAACTCCTTCCCTATCAAGAGTATGTCATCCACGTACTCTACGAGGATCGCCACCATACTCCCTACTACCTTTTTGTATATACAAGGTTCATCTACCATTTTGATGAAGTCAAACTATCTGACTACTACATCAAAACAGATGTTCCAACTCTGCGATGCCTGCTTTATCATATAAAACATCTTGCTAACGTTTCCGCTGCTCCCACTGTCTACGAAGCCCTCTGGCTGTGTACTTATAGACGCTTTCTTCTAAAACATCATTTAGAAAAGCAGTCATGACACCCAACCGCTAGATATCGTAGTCATGGTATGTAGACGTGGCAAGTAGGATCCGGATGGACTTAAGCATGGCCACTGGAAAAGGATTCATCATTATCCACGCCTGGTCGATGACGAAAACCTTTAACAAGTCTAGCTTTGAAAGTCTCAACTTTTCCATCTACACCAAGTAATCTTCTCAAGATATACTTGCTCCTGATGGGGATTTAACCCATTAGATATAGCAACCAAAGTCCATACTTTGTTGGTGTACATGGATTCCATCTAAGATCGCTAAGCATCCATCCATTCTTACAGAGTCCCTTCTCTCGATGGCCTGCTCGAACTAGTTGGGTCATCATCTCATGATGCAATCCTCGCTCCCACTGTCATAGAGAAACCAAAGTATCTCTCAGGTGGGTGAGGAACCCTATTAGATCGGCGGAGAGGCTGAGCTTCGTTGGTTGCTATTGAATCCTTTGGTTCTACCAAATCATCAGCTGCAGTTTGTATAGCTGGAACCCTCCCAGTTCTACATAACAGATCTTGCTTCGAGCTTGTCCGGATTTAGCTTTTAGACATAGCCCGGACAACCCCAAATCTTAAGCAACTTAAGTTATGGGCTCTTCCCTTTCCATATCACATATGAAGTGGTAGGCAACTGATTTGATTCGAACCTTATTCAATAGGTATGCAACTTCTCAAGTGCACAACTCTCAAAAGGAAATAGGAAACTCAGTAGTACTCATCATAGAGCACACCATATCACATAGGGTGCTATTGCTCCGCCCCAATATACCATCGTGCTCTGGTGTATATGGAGGAGTAATGCTGAGAGAGAATCTCATTCGGCTTTAGAATAGTCCAGGATTACCTTGCTCAAGTATTCTCCTCCCTGATGACATCAAAGGACATAATACTTTTACCTGTATTTTGGTTCTCTACTTCTAACTTATATTCTGTGAATATCTCAAAAGGTTTGGACTTGTGTTTCAACAGGAACATATGTCTGAATCTTGAGAGATTATCAGAGAATGTAATGAAGTACTAAGAACTGGTCTTGGCATATGTAGACATGGGACCTTTCATACATCGGCATGTATCAATCCCAAGAGTTCACTAACTTTTTCTCTGTTTCCAACAAACAGAGCTGTGGTCATCTTATCTTTGTGACATGACCGGCAAGTTTTCACAAGATGTAGATTCAAACAAATTTAAATATGCATCTATGTGCAACTTAGCTAGTCGGGTCGCATTGATATGACCTAGTCTACAATACCTCAAGAAGGATCCGTTCATTCCTGAACTGTTCCTCTTGTGTGTGTTCCGTATACAAAGAACTGTAGTTTGATTTAGAACATCAATGCTTTTAGATAACGTTCCTGAACCGATCAACTTTTGATATAGGAAATGTTCAAAACATTATCCAACAATACAAAATTTTATCGTTTCTTTACTAATAAAGAGAATGATATGATTTTGGATATCAGGTTCGGTATCTAATAACATTCATTCAGAATCAATGTATTTGGAATGCAGGGTGACAGTGACCAACAGACTTGGCTGCAACACTTGCACCGTTTTCTGTCTCATGAAACTTATCACCGTTCTCAGTTCTTTACCTATTTGTAGCCCATGTAACAGATTACATATGCGGGTTCCTAATCCGGTATCACATACTCAAGACGTAAAGGATACTGAGAAACAGTTCTATGTAATGAACACACCCGAAGATGATGCATCAACATGCACTTTCTTCGTTTGGGTGGCACGGGAAATCTGGTATTCCCCAATTTCCTGCTCTGTCTTATAACAATTATAAGTTGGAGCGGGACTAACGTTCCCCAGCTCAGTATAACAAGCGGGTTCGGTCAATACATCCGTATTATTATCTTGATTAAGGCGTGATATGGTCTCTACCTGGAGAAAGAGAGAAGAAAACACTCAGCGTGCGCTCTTGCAAGAATAGATAGGTTATTATTTTATCTAATTAGGATGGCTCCCACTGTTTTTATCAAATCTTCCTTTAAACCCTAAAAGGAAAGACTAGCCAGGATTAATTACACGCTACAAGTTCGCCAATCGTTCAGCCAGGCCAGTGTCGGTACTTTGAGGGTGGTCCCCCGTGCTTTCGCACGAACCTAATTAATGTAAACCTCGTTTTCCCAGAGGCGTAATCTCGTTAACACCTTTCTAGACACCTACTTGATCGGCTAATTGTAATGTGTAAAACTCTCCCAGGAGTAACTCTTACTCGCAGTGGGTATCGGGATCCAACTATCTCATAGAAGGTATGCAATCTCATTGCAAATTTCAACACTTGAAATTCCCGATAATTTTGCCCCTAGCGTGCTATGACCTTGACGCATGCCAAACAACCCATAGTCCGCTAGTCAAGTTCAACCCGTACATTTCTTGATTGAATTAAACCCACCCGCACGACCCTTGACGCATGCCAAAGAACGCCGTATGAATACCATAATCCAATTGCATCGTATGCTAACAGATAAGCACTAGTTAGCTACCGTACACTACGCCTTGACGCATGCCAAACTACCGCAGCATGAATACTAAATAGTGCTTATCTGAAATGACGGAGGGCTACGACAGGTTTTTCTGAAAACCTATTGCGTAATGAACTTGATATCGTTATAGAATAAAATGATTTTAAAATGGAGTGTTTTTTAGGCTTTTGTAGTTTTGCTAAAGGGGTCACTCCCGGTGAAGGGATCGTCGGCCCTTTCCTCGTCGAATGAGGTGCGGGATATATCATTTATACCGCTGTGCAAAGCAAGAACTGTAGCCACCTGTTTTATTTTTGAAATTCGATACCACAACATCTTTAGGTTTCTTTTCTTTCATTAATCATATTAATGAAGTCCCATCATTTAAGCACCTAAACATCACAGATAAATACGACGTGCACTTATGCCATCCGCATTCGCCTCGATGTCCCCTCGTGCACCGTTAGGTTAGGTAACTAACGGCAGAGCGGGGCAGGGCTAGCACGGGAGTAAAACATAAGTAACGTCTATATAATATATCATATATACTATATACAGAATCCATCACAGAACATATCACATGATCACATCACAGATATCGCAGCATAAGAATCATATGAAACATTGGATATACTAGGACGTCCGTGTTTTCAATACGAGCCAGTATAAAACACGGATTCCACGGTCGCGATGAATAGCCAAACCCATACCCCTAGACCCCTACGAGAGCGGCAAGCAACCCTACCAATTCTAGAGTTAGGAGACGCGGACTCGACTCCTCGAGTTGGTCTCCCACTGGACTCCAGAACCCGGTTACTTATGCTCCCCTCCTCGGGTCTATCCTGGTGTGGAAAAGTAAATAATATACAAAAGGTGACATCTTCCGCAACCTGTAAGTGCCCCAATAAAAGAATATTACATACAAGTTTTTACATGAATGAAAATGAAAAAACGCTTATCTCACATAAAACCCCCCCGGCTATTAAAACACGACGATCCAATATAACATATCAAGCAACACATAACATCACATGTCATCAACGTAAGTAAACATGCGTATCCCAATTGTCGTTGACATATAGCAACGAAACCGGTGATACCACATATTACACTTACGGTCCCAGAAAAGAAAGTGTAAAACTACAACAGTTGGAATCCACAACCTCCTTAGACATCTCATGCCTAATCAAATGAATTCCTTAGACATCGCATGCCTAACAAATATAAACCCCCGCATTTTAGACTCATTATCGAAAACACTTTTCAATATCAAGTCGGGCAATTCAACAAGATTCCCGACATCCTGATGGAATGCTCATCGCAAACTTTAGTAGGCGGTCAAACCCCCGACGTCGTGGACGAAGTGCACCAAGGTGGAACACCGCTGCCGCGTGCACCCGAACGGATGCTTTCGGCGACGGGGTTCTCCTACAGTCACTTGGTCGGGACTATGGGGTGAGGCTGTCTATTAAGTTTACCCGGCGAGTATCCGCGTACGCTACGTGATTGCGACGGACTTTTGATCGCATCAAAATTCCGTGGCAAACGATCAAGTGAGACTAAACTGCTATGTTTATAACATCCAAATCAGTTATCTCATAACTACATGTGGATTCCAAATATTGTACCGCATTCCAGATAAATAGAAATGTTAAACATTCCGATCGAACATCCAAACACCCAAGTTTTCCCAAAACAGATCAACACATGAAATAAGTTTAAAAAACATTCACTTCATGCCTCAGTACCAACGGTCCAGCCGTAGAAGGGACAAGCCAACGCCTCACATGTGGCACGCCGTACTGCCCCAAACCCGAAAGTTCAAAGGGCAGTTCAAGACGGTCACATAATCGAGTTAAGGTTTGTTGTCTTCTAGAGGGTCCATCGCGTTACTTGCACTACTTAGAACGTCTTTAAACCACGGAAAAATCCAACACTTGGAAATTTCCTGACAGGGGAAAAATTGGGTATTTATATCCGGCCGAACCTTTTTAACATATTCTAAAACAATCCGGAAAAACCTATAGACGAAGTTAAACATTCCGATCGAAACACCGAGTCCCCAATACAACCCAGAAAACTCAACTTTTGAGTAGAAGTTAAAAATTCCCAGAAAATACAGCACTAAAATATAGGAATTACTGTGCAAATTTCAAAACGTAATGTGACTGAATGGCCGCGGAACCGCCGCATGAGGCATGCTCGTGTCGCGGTTCCACGGCGGTTTAGAGGAATCAGGCGCACGTGCTGCACAGTATTTCTTAGAAATCGCTGCTGATATTTCTGCATATTTTTAATTCACAAAAATCCCCGATTTCAAAAAATGTATAGAGAGTGGATTTGGATTAGGGTTTCGGGTTCGATCGCGTTTCTAACTTCGTCTACTCATCGCCTAAGGCTCTAGCTAGGCTTTGATACCACTGTAGGGTTCCTAGGCACACACATTAGGTCTCACAAGCCATCAACCATGCCAAATTCAAAAATTTCCAGGTGCCGACGAAACCTAAGCAAGATTGGTAACTAGAGGCAAAGGCGAAACCTACAAGTAAACAACTTTATTGCTAAGTGAATGGAAATACAACCTTTGTAGATCCTGTCCTCCACTTCCTTGGCTCCGTGATGACGTCCCTCCACTGCAACCATCGGAATCCTGGACTCTTGCGGTGGTTTCATCGGAGAAAAGATCGGGCTAGGTCGTTGACTTCGATGCCGAAGATGATCTACGGCGAGGCGACTCTAACTCGAGCTCCATCTTCACCAAGTCATGAAACTTGTGAAGAAAACACCCTATACTACATGGCAAGTGCTAGAGGTTGAAGAAATAGGAAGTGGGTTCACTTTGGATTTTGATTTCTCACTTGGAATCATCACTTGACATTTTTCTAGAAAGCTTTTCTTCTCTTCACTCAAAGAAGAAGATGAAGAAGAAGAAAAAGAATAATGAATTAATTCCAAAAAGAAAAATGAAGTGATGGTTATCATAATGCAACCATGGGTGAGTGTAGAGAATAAACTAGGGTTTAGTTAAATGTAGGGTTCCTAGGCATTCTCAAGAGGTCTCACAAGGCATCAACCATGCCAATTTCAAATTTCACGGTGCCGAGAAACCCCAGACTACGGATCGTTAACTAGAAATCTAGGCGAACAATGCAACTAGTTAACAAATTAACTTAAAGAATGGAAATACAATCTTTGTAGATCCGGTTCTCCACCTCCATAGCTCCATGATGAAGTCCCTCCGCTGTCCAAATCGGATCCCGGACTCTAGCGTCGGCTTCGTCGGAGAAAAGGGCGGGTTAGGTCGTCGATGTCAATGCCGAAGATGATCTACGTCGAGGCATCACTAGATCAAGCTCCCACTTCACCAAGTCATAAAACTTGTGAAGAAAACACCCTATACTACTTGGCAAGAGGTAGAGGATGAAGAAATAGGAAGTGGGTTCACTTTAGAATTGGATTTCTCACTTGTTTTCTCAAGTTGCCATTGTAGTAGCAAGCTTTCTTCATGTGATGAAGAAGAAGAAGAAGAAAGAATGAATATGATAAGTTAATTCAAAATAGAAAATAAATTGAATACTTATCATGTGGCAACCATGGTCGAGTGTAGAGAATAAATCATTGTTAAATGGAATGATTAGGGTTAAGCATGAAGACAAAATGGTCACTTAGTCAAACCTTCATGAACTTTCAATGTAAAACAAAACTAGCAACTATTTTCTTTTCTTTTGCCATTTCTTTTCCAAAATAAAATAAATGAAATAAATAAATAAATGAAAAAGAAAACCCTAACCATTACACAACCATGGTTTAATCTTTACACAAACCCTAGAGATCATGTATCATCAAACATGATACAATCAAGTGCACAAAAAGTATATCACATATACAATGTGCACATCCGAGCGAGAAAATCCATTTAAAGTGAACCGATACTAGTTAATGCAAAGTAATATATCAAATATATAATTATGCATTAAATCATTAAATCAACACTTGATTTAATGATCCGGTCATATCGCATATAACCGACTAATATCCACAGTAACAACTTATCGAATCAACACTTGATCCGATAACCCGGATATATCGCATATAACCGATCAATGTCACAAATCGCGAGAATCGAATACAGTATCACATACTGGTATCATTCTCGGTCCCGCACATATCTCATATGCGCTCCTATTTCGTTTCGCTTGAGCCAGGAAACCTCTGTGTAGGACTCTAAAGACTCGTCAATACGCCGGCAGCAGATGATGATCATATCAAACACCCACAAGCCGCAAGCGGTCTGCTAAACGTAACGGCCACCCGGGTATTGAGCGATCAGAAGATCGACGAGCAAGCCCGCTCACACTCCAGTGAATCCAACCAGTAACATTACCGTATAGTCCGGTCTGATCGTCTGATATGTCGCATATCTCGCCTAGGGGTGGTAAACGTCAGACCCCAATAGCTCGATAAGTCGTGTCGATATGAGGTCTATAACAATTCGAGAAACTACTGGTAACACTTACCAGTAAATCTCAGCTACCCTGGCCAGGGATTTCCTGTTATAGCCAATCGAACACAGCGCAAAATCAACCCCCTATACCGGGAGAGACGAATCCCCTCCTATCGCTCATTGCCTCCATGTGACTCGGGACTGTACCCAAAAACCACCGTTTTGCACGCCCTCTTGGACGTGGTAAGATAGAAATCAAAGCACAGTGGGAACCACACAAGACTCTATGACGATCTCGGGTCAACAGACTACTCTGTACCAGTGTCACCAGAGAACTGCCATCTGACGTAAGGTACAATACCATCTGGGAGTTCTCGGTGAGTCCGTCCAGTGTACCCAGTCTCTACTGAGCACCCGTATATCATCTCTGATGTCAAATACCAATGGATATGGGATCATCCATCGCCCATCTGTATGGGTCGAGAAGGTATACGCTAGTCTACACTGGTATATCGATGCCCCGTCTCGATACACTCACGACTAGGGACCTTGAAGGATGTACTTATGGACTACCATGTCCCCACTAGTATGATCTGCATCATAGTCTAGGTAGTCAAGTACACATCCTAAGGGCTTTACCAACATGAAATAGAGAGACAATCAGTGTACACGTTAAGGTAAATAGTAACCAGATAGCATACTATCATGTCGAGCAAGAAAGTCCTCCCTATATATGTCCCAGCATCCACTACAATATACATCCTGTGTACAGTAATGGCCTCTAGGGCATACATATAACTAACAATCTCCCACTTGCACTAGGGCCATCTGTAGCAGTGGTTGTAGTATCTCATACTCAACCATCCCATAAAAATCTCTCTCTGGGAACAGGCCTTTGTGAGTGGATCCGCTGTGTTGTCCTCTGAGTCTACTCTCCTAACCTTGATCCCTTGGAGATCAAGCATCTCCATGATCAGGTGACACTGCCTTAGAATATGTCTGGATCATTGATGGGACCGGCGTTCCTTGGCATAAGCCATAACTCCATTGTCACACAATGGGAGGAACAAAGTTCATCTCATGAACTAATATACACCCAGACTGCGTCTTTGGTAGCATCTTAAGTAGCGATGTATCCAGCCTTTATCGTCTAGTATGCCACGGTATCTAGCTTGGAACTTTTCCAACATACCGTCCCTTTACTGAGGGTAAAGACAATGCCTATGACTGACATTCAGTCGTCTTTATCACCCTGGAACCCTTCCAGTGATTCTCCTCAGGATCGGTTGATACCGTCTCACTACAACTAGTGAGAATCCTAACATCCATTTAGATCTATCTCATAGATCCAAAAACCCAGGATTTAGGAGGTATCACTTTGATCCTATGTGGAGAATCTTTGTGATAAGCGGAGATTGATCGAGCGTAGCATAGGAAACTCCTTCCCTATCTAGAGTATGTCATCCACGTACTCTACGAGGATCGTCACCATACTCCCTACTACCTTTTTGTTTATACAAGGTTCATCTACCATTTGATGATGTCAACTTCTTTGACTAATCCATCTTAACAGATGTTCCAACTCCGCGATGCCTGCTTTATCTTACAAAGCATCTTGTACACGTTTCCGCTGCTCCCACTGTCTACGAAGCCCTCTGGCTGTGTACTTACAGATGCACTCTTTTAAATCAATATTTAGAAATGCAGTCATGACACCCAACCGCCAGATATCGTAGTCATGGTATGTAGCCGTGGCAAGTAGGATCTGGATGGACTTAAGCATAGATCCTTAGAAAAGGTTTCATTATGATCCATATCTGGTCAATGATGCAAACCTTTAACAAGTCTAACTTTGAAAGTCTTAACTTTTCCATGTACACCAAGTAATCTTCTCAAGATATACTTGCTCCTGATGGGGATTTAACCCTTCAGATATAGCAACCAAAGTCCATACTTTGTTGGTGTATAAGGATTCCATCTCAGATCGCTAAGCATCCAGCCATTCTTACAGAGTCCCACTCCTGATGGCCAGCTCGAAACTAGTTGGGTCATCATCTCATGATGCAATCCTCGCTCCCACTGTCATAGAGAAACCGAAGTATCTCTCAGGTGGGTGAGGAACCCTACTAGATCGGCGGAGAGGCTGAGCTTCGTTGGTAACTATTGAATCCTTTGGTTCTGTCAAATCTTCAGCTGCAGTTTTGTATAGCTGGAACCTTTCCAGTTCTACATTATAGACTTTGCCTCGAGCTTGTCCGGATTTTGCTTTTCAGACATAGGCTGGACAACCCCAAATCTTAACTAACTTAAGAGATGGGGTCTTCCCTTATCATATCAACTATGAAGTGGTAGGCAACTGATTTGATTTGAACCCTATTCAATAGGTATGCAGCTTCTCAAGTGCATAACTCCCAAAAAGGAAATAGGTAACTCAGTAGTACTCATCATAGAGCACATCTTATCATATAGGGTGTGATTGCTCCACCCCGATATACCATCATGCTATGGTGTATACGGAGGAGTAATGCTGAGGGAGAATCTCATTCTCCTTTAGAAAAGTCCAGGAATTCCATGCTTAAGTATTCTCCTCCTTGATCTCATCATAGGACATAATACTTTTACCCGTATTTGGTTCTCTACTTCTAACTTATATTCTGTGAATATCTTAAAAGGTTCGGACTTGTGTTTCAACAGGAACATTGGTCTGAATCTCGAAAGATTATCAGAGAATGTAATGAAGTACAAAGAACCAGTCTTGGCAAGTGTTGACAGGGGACCTACATACATCAACATGTATCATCCCAAGAGTTCACTAACTCTTTCTCTGTTTCCAATAAACAGAGCTAGTGTCATTATATCTTTGTGACATGACTGGCAAGTTTCACAAGATGTAGATTCAAACTGATTTAAATGTGCATCTACATGTAACTTCAGCTAGTCGGGTCGCATTGATATGACCTAGTCTACAATGCCTCAAGAAGGATTCGTTCATTTCTGAACTCTTCCTCCTGTGTGTGTTCTGTATACTAAGAACTATAGTTTGATTTAGAACATCAACGCTATTAGATAACGTGCCTGAACCGATCAACTTTTGATATAGGAAATGTTCAAAACATTATCCAACAATACAAAATTTTATCGTTTCTTTACTAATAAAGAGACAGATATGATTTTGTATATCAGGTTCGGTATCTAATAACATTCGTTCAGAATCAATGTATTGTAATACAGGGTGACAGTGACCAACAGACTAGGCTGCAACACTTGCCCCGTTTTCTGTCTCATGAAACTTATCACCCGTTCTCAGCTCTCTACCTTTCTATAGCCCTTTGTAACAGATTACATATCTGGGATCCTGATCTGGTATCATATACCCAGGACGTAGAGGATACAGAGAAACAGTTCTTTGTAATGAACACACCCGAAGATGATGCATCAGCATGCACTCTCTTCGTTTGGGCGGCACGGGAAATCTGGTATTCCGCAATTTCCTGATCTGTCTTATAACATTTATAAGTTGGAGCGGGACCAACGTTCCCCAGCTCAGTATAACAAGCGGGTTCGGTCAAATATCCGTTTTATTATCTTTATTAAGGCGTGATATGGTCGCTACCTGGAGAGAGAGAGAGAAGAAAACACTCAGCGTGCGCTCTTGCAAGAATAGATTGGTTATTATTTTATCAAATCAGGATGGCTCCCACTGCTTTTTATCAAATCTTCTTTCAAACCTTAAAAGGAAAGACTAGCCGGGATTAATTACACACTACAAGTTCGCCAATCTTTCAGCCAGGCCAGTGTCGGTACTTTGAGGGAGGTCCCCCGTGCTTTCGCACGAACCTAATTAATGTAAACCTCGTTTTCCCAGAGGCGTAACCCCGTTGACACCTTTCTAGACACCTACTTGATCGGCTAATTGTAATGTGTAAAACTCTCCCAGGAGTAACTCTTACTCGTAGCGGGTATCGGGATCCAACTATCTCATAGAAGGTATGCAATCTCATTGCAAATTTCAACACTTGAAATTCCCGATAATATTTTGCCCCTAGCGTCCTATGACCTTGACGCAGGCCAACAAACCATAGTGCGCTAGTCAAGTTCAACCCGTCATTTCCTGATTGAATTAAACCCACCCGCACGACCCTTGACGCAGGCCAACAAAGTCGCACGACTACCCTAATCCAATCTGCATCATATGCATAAGCAGATAAATACCAGTTAGCTACCGCACACTACGCCTTGACGCAGGCCAACAAACGTAGCACGAATACTAACTACTACTTATCTGAAATGACGGAGGGCTACGACAGGTTTTTCTGAAAAACTATTGCGTAATGAACTTGATATCGTTGTAGAATCAAATGATTTTAAAATGGAGTGTTTTCGAGGCTTTTCTAGTTTTGCTAAAGGAGTCACTCCTGGTGAAGGGATCGTCGGTCCTTTCCTCGTCGAATGAGGTGCGGGATATATCATATATATCACTGTGCAAAGCAAAAACTCTTAAAGCAATCAAAAGACAAACCGAGTGTGTAGCATCTGCCAGTTATTGCTAAAGGAGTCACTCCCGGTGAAGGGATCTCGGTCCTTTCCTCATCGAATAAGGTGCAGGATATATCATATATACCGCTGTGCAAAGCAAGAACTGTAGCTACCTGTTTTATTTTTGAAATTCGATTCTACAACATCTTAGGTTTCTTTTCTTTCATTAGTCACATTAATGAAGTCCCATCATTTAATCACCTAAACGTCACAGATAAATACGACGTACACTTATGCCATCCGCATTCGCCTCAATGTCCCCTCGTGCACCGTTAGGTTAGGTAACTAACGGCAGAGCGGGGCAGGGCTAGCGCGGGTGTAAAACATAAGTAACGCCTATATAATATATCATATATATTATATATAGTATCCATCACAGAACATCACATGATCACATCACAGATATCGCAGCAGAAGAAACATATGAAAATTAGATATACTAGGACGTCCGTGTTTTTAATACGAGCCAGTATAAAACACGGATTCCACGGTCGTGATGAATAGCCAAACCGACACCACTAGACCCCTTACGAGAGCGGCAAGCAACCCTAACAATTCTAGAGTTAGGAGACCCGGACTCGACTCCTCGAGTTGGTCTCCCACTGGACTCCAGAGCCCGGTTACTTGTGCTCCCCTCCTTGGGTCTATCCTAGTGCAGAAAAGTAAATAAAATACAAACGGTGACAACTTCCGCAACCTGGAAGTGCCCCAATAAAAGAATATTACATACAAGTTTTTACATGAATGAAAATGAAAAAACACTCATCTCACATAAAAACCCCCGGCTATTCAAACACGACGATCCAATATAACATATCCAGCAACACATAACATCACATGTCATCAACGTAAGTAAATATGCGCATCCCAATTGTCGTTGACATATAGCAACGAAACCGGCGATATCACATATTACACTTACGGTCACAGAAAAGAAAGTGTAAATCTACAATAGTTGGAATCCGCAACCTACATAGACATCGCATGCCTAATCAAATGAATTCCTTAGACATCACATGCCTAACAATTATAAACCCTGCATTTTAGTCTCATTATCGAAAACACTTTTCAATATTAAGTCGGGTAATTCAACAAGATTCCCGACATCCTGATCGAATGCTCGTCGCAAACTTCAGTAGACGGCCGCACCCCCGATACCGTCGACGAAGTGCACCAAGGCGGAACACCGCTACCGCGAGCACCCGGACGGATGCTTTCGGCGACGGGGTTCTACTACAGTCACTTGGTCGGGGCTATGGAGTGAGACTGTCTATTAAGTTTACCCGGCGAGTATCCGCGTACGCTACGTGATTGCGACGGACTTTTGATCACATCAAAATTCCGTGGCAACCGATCAAGTGAGACTAAATTGCTAGATTTACAACATTCATTCAGTTATCTCATAACTTTTGTGAATTCCAATTATTGTATCCCATTCCAGATAAATAGAAAATGTTAAACTTTCCGATCGAACAATCGAACACCCAAGTTTTCCCGATATAGCTCAACACATGAAATAAGTCTAGAAACATTCAGTTCATGCCTCAGTACCAACGGTCCAGCAGTAGAAGGGTCAAGCCAACGCCTCACATGTGGCACGCCGTACTGCCCCAAACCCTAAGCTTCAAAGGGCAGTTCAAGACGGTCACATAATCGAGTTAAGGTTTGTTGTCTTCTAGAGGGACCATCGCGTTACTTGCACTACTTAGAACGTCTTTAAACCACGGAAAAATCCAACATTTGGAAATTTCCCGACAGGGGAAAAGTTGGGTATTTATATCCGGTCGAACTTTTTAACATATCCAAAAATTATCCGGAAAGCCACACAGACAAAATTTGATAACCCGATCGAATCATCGAATCTCCAAAACAACCCCAGAAAACTCAACTCTTGAGTGCAGATTAAAAGTTCCCAGAGAACAGAGGAAACAGATACGGGCATTACTGTATCAAAACAAATGCCTAATCAGCACAAACGGCCGCGGAACCGCCGCAAAAGGAGGCTATTGCCGCGGTTCCGCGGCGCTACAGTAGAATTAGGGTTTCATTTTCTGCAATAATCCTTATAATTTCCTGCTCTATTTTCTGCGAATTTTTAATTCACAAAAATCCAAATTTTTAGAAAAAGTCCAGAGAGCATGTTTGGTTTAGTGTTTCGGGTTCGTTCGGGTTTCAAACTTCGTCTACGCATCGCCTAAGGCTCTAGCTAGGCTCTGATACCACTGTAGGGTTCCTAGGCACTCTCAAGAGGTCTCACAAGGCATCAACCATGCCAATTTCAAATTTTACGGTGCCGAGAAACCCTAGACTATGGATCGTTAACTAGAAATCTAGGCGAACAATGCAACTAGTTAACAAATTAACTTAAAGAACGGAAATACAACCTTTGTAGATCCGGTTCTCCACCTCCATAGCTCCATGATGAAGTCCCTCCGCTGTCCAAATCGGATCCCGGACTCTAGCGTCGGCTTCGTCGGAGAAAAGGGCGGGCTAGGTCGTCGATGTCAATGCCGAAGATGATCTACGTCGAGGCATCACTAGATCAAGCTCCCACATCACCAATCACAAAACTTGTAAAGAAAACACCCTATACTGCTTGGCAAGAGGTAGATGATGAAGAAATAGGAAGTGGGTTCACTTTAGAATTGGATTTCTCACTTGTTTTCTCAAGTTGCCATTGTAGTAGCAAACTTTCTTCATGTGATGAAGAAGAAGAAGAAGAAAGAATGAATATGATAAGTTAATTCAAAATAGAAAATAAATTGAATACTTATCATGTGGCAACCATGGTCAAGTGTAGAGAATAAATCATGGTTAAATGGAATGGTTAGGGTTAAGCATGAAGACAAAATGGTCACTTAGTCAAAGCATCATGAACTTTCAATGTAAAACAAAACTAGCTACCATTTTCTTTTCTTTTGCCATTTCTTTTCCAAAATAAAATAAATGAAATAAATAAATAAATGGAAAATAAAACCCTAACCATTACACAACCATGGTTTAATCTTTACACAAACCCTAGAGAGCATGTATCATCAAACATGATACAATCAAGTGCACAAAAAGTATATCACATATACAATGTGCACATCCGAGCGAGAAAATCCATTTAAAGTGAACCGATACTAGTTAATGCAAAGTAATATATCAAATATATAATTATGCATTAAATCATTAAATCAACACTAGATTTAATGATCCGGTCATATCGCATATAACCGACTAATATCCACAGTAACAACTTATCGAATCAACACTTGATCCGATAACCCGGCTATATCGCATATAACCGATCAATGTCACAAATCGCGAAAATCGAATACAGTATCACATACTGGTATCATTCTCGGTCTCGCACATATCTCATATGCGCTCCTATTTCGTTTCGCTTGAGCCAGGAAACCTCTGTGTAGGACTCTAAAGACTCGTCAATACGCCGGCAGCAGATGATGATCATATCAAACACCCACAAGCCGCAAGCGGTCTGCTAAACGTAACGGCCACCCGGGTATTGAGCGATCAGAAGATCGACGAGCAAGCCCGCTCATACTCCAGTGAATCCAACCAGTAACACTACCGTACAGTCCGGTCTGATCATCTGATATGTCGCATATCTCGCCTAGGGGTGGTAAACGTCAGACCCCAATAGCTCGATAAGTCGTGTCGATATGAGGTCTATAACAATTCGAGAAACTACTGGTAACACTTACCAGTAAATCTCAGCAACCCTGGCCAGGGATTTCCTGTTATAGCCAATCGAACACAGCGCAACATCAACCCCCTATACCGGGAGAGACGAATCCCCTCCTATCGCTCATTGCCTCCATGTGACTCGGGACTGTACCCAAAAACCACCATTTTGCACGCCCTCTTTGACGTGGTAAGATGGAAATCAAAGCACAGTGGGAACCACAAAAGTCTCTATGACGATCTCGGGTCAACAGACTACTCTGTACCAGTGTCACCAGAGAACTGCCGTCTGACGTAAGGTATAATACTATCTGGGAGTTCTCGGCGAGTCCGTCCAATGTACCCAGTCTCCACTGAGCACCCGTATATCATCTCTGATGTCAAACACCAATGGATATGGGATCATCCATCGCCCATCTGTATGGGTCGAGAAGGTATACGCTAGTCTACACTGGTATATCGATGCCCCGTCTCGATGCACCCACGACTAGGGACCTTGAAGGATGTACTTATGGACTACCATGTCCCCACTAGTATGATCTGCATCAAAGTCCAGGTAGTCAAGTACACATCCGAAGGGCTTTACCAACATGTAATAGAGAGACAATCAGTGTACACGTTAAGGTAAAGAGTAACCAGATAGCATACTATCATGTCGAGCAAGAAAGTCCTCCCTATATATGTCCCAGCATCCACTACAATATACATCCTATGTACAGTAATGGCCTCTAGGGCATACATATAACAAACATTAAATGGTTAGGTTAAGGATAAAAACAAAATGGCTAAGACTTTGTCAAAACTATCATGAAGCTTCTAGTGTAAAACAAAGAAAGCCTCCCATTTTGTTTTTGCCAAAAGGAATAAATAAATAAATAAAACAAATAAACCAAACCCTAACCATTAACTTAATCATAGTTTAAAGCAAACACATACCCAAGTTTGCATGTATCATCAAACATGATACAAGCAAGTGCACAAAAATATATCATATATATGTGCACAATCTAGTGAGAAAATAATCTTAAGCAAACCAATACTAGTTAATGTAAAGTAATATATCAAATATATAATTATACATTAAATCATTAAATCAACACTTGATTTAACGATCCGATCATATCGCATATGACCGACTAATATCCAATGTATCGACTTATCGAATCAATCCTTGATTCGATAACTAGGTTATATCGCATATAACCAATCGATACATTCATCGCGAGGATAGAATACGGTATCACATAAACGCATTATTCTCGGTCCCGCACATATCTCATATGCGCTCCCATTTCGTTTCTCTTGAGCCAGGAAACCTCTGTGTAGGACTCTAAAAACTCGTCAATACGCCGGCAGCAGGTGATGATCATATCAAACACCCACAAGCCGCAAGCGGTCTGCTAAACGTAACGGCCACCCGGGTATTGAGCGATCAGAAGATCGACGAGCAAGCCCGCTCACACTCCTGTGAATCCAACCAGTAACACTTACCGTAAAGTCCGATCTCGTCGTCTGATATGTCGCATATCTTGCTTAGGGGTGGTAAACGTCAGACCCTAATAGCTCGATAAGTCATGTCGATATGAGGTCTATAACAGTTCGAGAAACTACTGGTAACACTTACCAGTAAATCTCAGCAACCCTGGCCAGGGATTTCCGGTTATAGCCAATCGAACACAGCGCAATATCAACTCCCTATACCGGGAGAGACGAATCCCCTCCTATCGCTCATTTCCTCCATGTGATTCGGGACTGTACCCAAAAACCACCGTTTTGCACGCCCTCTTGGACGTGGTAGGGTGGAAATCAAAGCACAGTGGGAATCACACAAGATTTTATGACGATCTCGGGTCTACAGACTAACCTGTACCAATGTCACCAGAGAACTGCCATCTGACGTAAGGTATAATACCATCTGGGAGTTCTCGACGAGTCCGTCCAGTGTACCCAGTCTCCACTGAGCACCCGTATATCATCTCTGATGTCAAATACCAATGGATATTGGATCATCCATCGCCCATCTGTATGGGTCGAAAAGGTATACGCTAGTCTACTCTGGTATATCGATGCCCCGTCTCGATACACCTACGACTAGGGACCTTGAAGGATGAACTTATTGACTACCATGTCCCCACTAGTATGATCCGCATCATAGTCCAGGTAGTCAAGTACACATCCTAAGGGCTTTACCAACATGTAATAGAGAGACAATCAGTGTACATGTTAAGGTAAAGAGCAACAAGATAGCATACTATATGTCGAGCAAGAAAGTCCTCCCTATATATGTCCAAGCATCCACTACAATATACATCCTATGTATAGTAATGGCCTCTAGGGCATACATATAACTAACATCCTAACCCTAGAATTGGCAGTGTTACTTGTCGCTCTCGTAGGGGTCTAGGGATGTGGGTTTGGCTATTCATCGCGACCGTGGAATCCGTGTTTTTTACCGGCTCGTATTAAAAACACGGACGTCCTAGTATATCCAATATTTCATATATGTTCTTCTGCTGCAATGTTCTGTGATGAGATCATATTACTGTCTGAGACGAATGCTTACACTATATATATATATGCTGATATATATATATTACTGCTTTCGTTTCTTCTGTGATGCTTAGGAAGCATAAGCTGATGGGATTTTTATTAATGAGATTATTAAATGAAAAGAAACCTAAAAGATGTTGTAGAATCAAAACATTATAAAAAAGGGTAGCTACAGTTTTGCTTTACACAGTGGTGGTATATATGATATACCCTGCACCTTGTTCGATGAGGAAAGAGCCGAGATCCCTTCACCGGGAATGACCTCTTTAGCGAAACTGGCAGATGCTACGAACTCGCGGTTTAGTTTTTGACAGCATAAATAGTTTTTGCTTTGCACAGCGGTATATATGATATATCCTGGGAAAGAGCCGAGATCCCTTCACCGGGTGTGACCGATTTAGCGAAACTAGAAAAGCCTCAAAAACACTCCTTTTCAAAATAACTTGTTTCTACAACGATATCAAGTTCATTACGCTCATGGTTTTCTGAAAAACCTGCGTAGCCCTCCGTCATTTCAGATAAAGGCTATTTAGTATTCGTGCTACGTTTGTTGACCTCTTTTAAGGCGTAGTGTGTGGTAGCTGATTAGTAATTATCTGTAAAGCATGTGATGTGACTAGATTAGGGTGGTCGTACGACCTTATTGACCTCTGTCAAGGGTCGTGCGAGTAGGTTTGATTCAATCAAGAAATGACGGGTTGAACTTAACTAGTGTACTATGGTTTGTTGACCTCTGTCAAGGTCATAGCACACTAGGGGCAAAAACATTATCGGGAATTTCAAGTGTTGAAATTTGCAATGAGATTGCATACCTCCTATGAGATAGTTGGATCCTGATACCCACTACGAGTAAGAGTTACTCCTGGGAGAGTTTTACACAGGACAATTAGCCGATCAAATAGGTGTCTAGAAAGGTGTTAACAGGGTTATGCCTCTGGGAAGACGAGTTTTATTTTAATTAGGTCCGTGCGAAAGCACGGGGAACCTCCCTCAAGTACCAACACTGATCTGGCTGAAAGATTGACGAAATTGTAGGGTGTAATTAATCCCGGCTAATCTTAACTTTTAGGGTTTTAAGGAAGATTTGATAAAAACAGTGGGAGACATCATGATTAGATAAGATAATAACCAATCTAATCTTGCAAGAGCATACGCTAAAGTGTTTCCTTCTCTTTCTCTCTAAGTAGCGACCATGTCAGGACTTAATCAAGATAATAATATGGATGTATTGACTGAACCTAGTTATTATACTGAGCAGGGGATCGTTGGTCCTGTTATTTTTTATAAGTGTTATAAGACTGAACAGGAAATAGAAGAATATCTGGATTCTCATGCCGTCCAAACGAAGAACAAGCATGTTGATGCATCTTCTTCGGGTGTGTTAGTTATTGAGAACTGTTTCTCAGTTCACCCTACGTCCTGGGTATTAGATACCGGATCGGGATCCCACATATGTAAATTGTTATGTGGGCTACGTAAAGGTAGAGAATTGGGAAAAGGTGATCATTCCGTTCAAGTAGGGAATGGTGTAAGTATTGCAGCCAAAGCAGTTGGCGAATATCACCTTGCATTACCAAGTAGTAATACACTGATTCTGAATGAGTGCTATTATATACCGAACATGATGTGCAACATTTTATCAGTTTCTTTATTAAGAAAAGAAGGATATAATTTTGTAGTACAGGAAAATGTTATGAACATATTCCTGAATCAAAAGTTGATTGGATCAGGCCCGTTACATGATAGCATATTCATTCTCAATAAAAATGCATTCCTTAATATACAAAACACACATAAGAGGAAGAGTTCAGAAATGAACGAATCCTTCTTGTGGCATTGTAGACTTGGTCATATCAATGCGACACGGATAGCTAAGTTACATAAGGATGAATATTTGAATTCATTCGAATTATCATCTTATGATACTTTCCAATCATGTCTCAAAGGTAAAATGATCAAAACTCCGTTTAGTGGACACGGAGAAAGAGATACGGAACTCTTAGGGCTGATACATAGTGATGTTTGTGGTCCCATGTCTACACATGCCAGGAATGATTCTTCCTACTTCATTACATTCACTGACGATACTTCATTACATTCACTGACGATCTCTCAAGATACGGACATGTGTTCCTGATAAAACACAAGTCTGAAGCTTTTGAGAAATTCAGGGAATATAAGCATGAAGTAGAGAACCAAACGGGCAAAAGTATTAATATCCTTAAATCTGATCGAGGTGGAGAATACTTGAGCAATGAGTTTCTGGACTATCTAAAAGAGAATGGGATTCTCTCTAAGCTTACACCTCCTTATACACCACAGCACAACGGTGTATCGGAGCGGAGGAATCGCACCCTATTAGATATGGTGCGCTCTATAATGAGCACTGCTGAATTGCCTATTTCCTTTTGGGGTTATGCGCTTGAAGCAGCAGCATACCTATTGAATCAGCTTCCATCAAAATCTGTACTTACCACACCATATAAGATATGGAGTGGGAAGAGACCATGTCTTAAACGAGTTAAGATATGTGGTTGTCCGGGCTATGTCAAAAGGCAAAATCCGGACAAACTCAAGGCACGATCAGTTCTTTGTAAGTTTATAGGATATCCTAAACATTCAAATGGATATCTATTCTACCACAGTGAACACCAAAAGGTGTTTGTTGCTCTACACGCCACCTTTTTAGAAAATGAATTTCTTGCAAAAGAGATTAGTGGCACTGAGGTAGAACTGGAAAAAGTTCCAGCAGAACAAACTATAACAGAAGTTTTGATGGAAGCAGAGGATTCAGAAGTACCCGACGAACCCCAGCCTCTCCGCCGATCTAGCAGGGTTTCTCATCCACCTGAGAGATACTACGGTTTTCTCATTGATGGTGGGAGCGAGGATTGCTTCATGGAAGATGATGACCCGACTAGTTTCGAGCAGGCCATCACGAGTGGTGACTCTGTGAAATGACTAGATGCAATGCGATCTGAGATGGAATCCATGTACACCAAAAAAGTATGGACTTTGGAAAATGCTCCTGAAGGGGTAAAACCCATTAGGAGCAAGTGGATCTTTAAAAAGAAAATTGGTGTAGATGGAAAAGTTGAGACTTGTTGCAAAGGGTTTTCGTCAACGACCAGGTGTGTATTATGACGAAACCTTTTTTCCAGTGGCTATGCTTAAGTCCATCCGGATCTTACATGCCATTGCTGCATACCATGACTATGAAATCTGGCAAATGGATGTTAAGACCGCCTTTCTAAATGGTGATTTAGTAGAGTGCGTATACATGACTCAGCCAGAGGGCTTCGTAGATAGTGGGAGCAGCGGAATGTTGTGCAAACTGCTTAAATCCATTTATGGGTTAAAGCAAGCATCGTGGAGTTGGAACATCTGTTTTGATGTTGTAGTCAAAGAGTTTGACTTCATCAAAAATATAGATGAACCTTGTATTTATAAGAAGGTTGCAGAGAGGAAGGTTGTATTCCTCGTATTGTACGTGGATGACATACTCTTGATAGGAAATGATGTTCCTATGCTGCAATCAGTCAAGCTCTTCTTATCAAAAAGATTCTCAACGAAAGATCTAGGTGATGCCTCCTGCATATTGGGAATTATCATCTATAGAGATAGATCTAAATGGAAACTAGGATTGTCCCAATCCAGGTACATTGACACCATACTAAAGAGGTTTAGTATGGAAGAATCCAACCGTGGGAATCAACCCACGATCTCTGGACTCACTCTCTCCAAAGAGATGTCTCCCAAGAACGATTTGGAGAGAGCTCGCATGCAAGGGATACCCTATGCTTCGGCAGTAGGCTCTATCATGTATGCGATGCTATGTACGAGACCCGATGTAGTATACTCACTAAGTGTAGTGGGTCGGTATCAAGCAGATCCTGGAGAGAGACACTGGACAGCTGTGAAGAACATTCTCAAGTACTTGAGAAGGACTAAAGAGATGTTATTGGTATATGGTAACGGAGAACTCAAGGAAGAGTCCTCTACCAATTCGAGCTTCCAAAGTGATAAGGACGACTCTAGGTCGCACTCGGGATTTGTCTTTACCCTTAATGGAGGGGCAGTATGTTGGAAGAGTTCCAAACAGGATACCGTTGCAGACTCGACGATGGAGGCTGAATACATCGCTACCAACGATGCTGCCAAAGAGGCTGTCTGGATAAAGAAGTTCATTAGTGAACTTGGTATGGTTCCATCCATTGAGCATCCAATACCTCTGTATTGCAATAACAATGGAGCTGTGGCTTTGGCCAAAGAACCCAGGTCCCATCAAAAGTCCAGACATATTCTGAGGCGGTATCACCTCATCAGGAAGATAGTTGATCGCCGGGTGATCGAGGTCAGGAGAGTTGATACGAAGGACAACACTGTGGATCCGCTCATGAAGGTCATTCCCCAGATACAGTTTGAGAGATTATTCGAGATGCTAGGTATGAGATACTACAGCAGCTGGCCTCAGTGAAAGTGGGAGATTGTTAGTTATGTATATGCCCTAGAGGCCATTGTTGTACATATGATGTATATTATAATGGTTGCTTTGATATATATAGAGAGGACTTTCTTTCTCGTCATGATAGTATGCTATTTGGTTTCACTTTATCTTAACATGTTGACTAGTATTGGATTACTGTCTTACTCTCACATGTTGATAAAGCCCTTAGGATCTGTACTCAACTACTGGGACTATGATGAGATCATACTAGTGGGGCCACGGTAGTCGATGAGTACATCCTATAGCTGTTCCTAGTCGAGGGTATATCGAGACAGGGCATCGATACACCAGAGTAGACTAGCGTATACGGATCTTGACCCATATGATGGGCGATGGATGATCCCATATCCATCGGTGTTTGACATCAAGGATGGTGTACGGGTGCTCAGTGGAGACTGGGTACACTGGAAGGACTCGCCGAGAACTCCCAGATGGTGAGATACCACACGTCAGATGGCGATTCTGCGGTAACACTGGTACAGGGTAGCCTGTAGACCCGAGATCGTCATAGAGTCTTGTGTGATTCCTACTGTGCTTTGATTTCCACCTTACCACGTCCAAGAGTGCGTGCAAAATGGTGGCTTTTGGCTGCAGTCCCGAATCATATGGAGACAATGAGCAATAGGAGGGGATTCGTCTCTCCCGGTATACGGAGTTGATGTTATGCTGTGTTCGATTAGCTATAACTGGAAGTCCCTGGCCAGGGCTGATATAGAGATTTACTGGTAAGTGTTACCACTAGTTTCTCAACCCGTTATGAGCCTCACATCGACACGACTTATCGGTTACTGGGGTCTGACGTATACCACCCCTAGACTTTATATGCGACATATCAGACGAAGAGACCGGACTGTACGGGAATGTTACTGATTGGATTCACAGGAGAATGGATAGGCTAGCTTGTTGATCTTCTGATCGCTTAATACCTGGGTGGCTGTTACGTTTAGCTGACCGCTTGCAGCTTGTGGGTGTTTGATATGATCATCACTTGCTTCCGGCGTATTGACGATTCTTTAGAGTCCTACACAGAGGTTTCTTGACTCAGGCAAAACGGAGTTGGGGCACATATGTGATATGTGCAGGACCGAGGATAATGCGATATGAGATACCGTATTATATTCTCGCGATATTTAGATATGAACCGGGTCATCGGATCAAGTGTTGATTCGATGAATCGGTACAAGATATATTAGTCGGCTATATTCGATATAGCCGGGTTGTCGGATCAAGTGTTGATTTGATGATTTAATGTATAATAATATATATGATATATTGTATTACATTATCTATTATTGGCTCGCTTTATTATTTCATTTTCTCACCGGGTAATACATTGATATATATGTGATACATATTAATTGTATTATTTTCTTTTTTTACAAATATATAATATATATGTGATATATATTATTGTAACATGATATGATTACTAATGCAACTTATTTAGTGGAGATTAACGAAGGTTAGGGTCTGATTAGAGTTAGTTCTTTCTTGCACCTTCTAGAAGCTTTTCTTTTGTCATGAAGAAGATATTATGGTTGATATTTTCTTATGACTCATTGTTTTAACCCAACCAAACCCTAGCCTTAGTTAATTCTATACAAGAGTTATCCTTGTCATCCTTGACCATGTTTGCATTATTATTCATATATCATTTCATTATTCATCACAAAAGGATTTAATGATTTTTCTTCTTCTTCTTCAACCTTGAGCTTTGAGAAAGCTTACTAGGTTTTCATTTTGTGATGTTTATGTGTGAGAATTTGACATAAAAAGAAAGTATAAATACTACTCCATCATCCTCATCTACTCTAGCCAATTAGATTAGGGTGTTCACCTCATTAGAGTGAGAGAGCTTGAGTTATAGAAACTTCGACGTAGATCATCGGAGAAAAGGAACACTACAAGCTATCATGGATCGTTCAAGTTGTGGAGCCTCTCTTGAGTCCGGGAGATCATGGATCGCGGCGAAAGGACTTCTACTCGGAGCTTATGAAGCGAAGGAGCGGACTACAAAGGTTGTAATCCCTCACACTTAGTTTTAAAGTTGTTTACTTGCATGTTAAACCCTAATAATCTTGCAAAGATCCCGGTTTTGGGTTGTTCGGCATGTCTAAATTTTTATTCGGCCATGGTTGATGCCTTATAGACCATCATAAGAGTGCCTAGGAACCCTATAAGAGTTGATTTAATAATGTGATATATATTATATGCGGTATAATTATATCTTAACTGATATCATTAGCTCACTAATTATTCTTCATAATATATATATTGATATATATGATATATATATAGTAATAATGAAGCATGGCTTATTTTCTACTTTTGAGAAAAATAGAAATGTGGTGGAAAATGAGAGCATGGTTTCAAGTATGGCATTTTCAATTGTTTATTCATCTTGACTCGCTATTCAAGTATGGTTGCAAATTTATATTGCAATTTTTCTTTGTTTGAATGAGTGAAGGTGAAGGGGTTGCCATGGTTCACTTGATTATTCCAACATATAGCCATTTTGAAGTGTTGCTCTCATGCTCTCTTCATCTTCTTCCTCTTCACTGTTGTTCAAGCTTCAACCCTCATATGTGATGTGAAACATGAAGCTTGAACACATAATAGTGAGCAAACCAAATCCCCTACTTCACCATCCTACACTTGACTAGAGATCAAGTGTAGCGTGTTTCCTATAGTAGAAGAGTTTAGTGTAGAGGTAGCTTGAGTTGGAGGGACTTCGCGTGGATCATCTTCGGCGCGAAGGTCTTAGGTGAAAGCTCTTCCAAACCTTCAAGTGGAGCCTAGTGGAGTCGTGTGGACTACTACATAGAGCATATGAACTGAAAGACTCGATCTTTGAGGGTATAGCCATCTTCACTTCCTTTAGATTACATATCATCATAGATTAACCCTAATATTCTAATCAAGATCTTGGTTAAGTGTAACTTAGCACCGAAAAATTTAAAATTCGGCATGCTTAATGTCGCTAGGACCCCTTGGTGGTGCTAGGGTACACATTCTGTAAGTCCACGGCAGCGTCCCGGCCGTCGATCCGACGCCGGAAATGCGGAAACAAAAACTTTGCAAACTAGCAAACCGGCACCACCGCGCACTTTTCACCCGGATCGGGCCATTAACCTAGCAACTAGCAAACTAGAGAAGAGTAGAGAAGGTATACCAAGCGATCCGTGTCCTTCGGTCTTCGTCTCAACTCCGATCTCCCGTGGAATCTCCGTCCGTCACGTCCTCGTCGGAAAGGGCACCACGTAGCTGGAATCTTTTACGGGCTCCCACCTCTGGACCGAGGCAACTCGGACGCGAAGTTGGCTAGCCGACGCGTCCAAGAAGTGCTGTAGATGAAGTGTAGTAGCTTGTCTCTTTGGGGTTTAGTTGCCTTTGATGTGAAGGGAAGAATAACTTTGGAGATGAATGATTTTTGGTAGCAAGAAAAAATACATGATATGAACCAATTCCTCACATAATGAACTTTCCTCTCTCCCCTCTTCTTTTTGTGTGGCCGGCCCCCTCCTCCATGGTGGAGATCATGGAATGAAATAATCCATGGAGAAAAGAAAAGATAAATCCAAGATAAAAGGTCACACCAAACTCACATATCAATCCTTTCTCAAAAAGCAAAGGAAAAGACCAATAAAGAATCTCATCATGAATAAACTATCATGATACCTCACACATGCAAGAAACCCCTCCACAATTAGTTATTTGCAAACTTGCAAATAACCCCCTCCATCGATAAGTCCGGCCGTGAAGGAACAAAGAAAAACCGGCCGGAACGGAATGCAAACTGGCAACTTCAGAAAACTGATCCCGTAATAAATTACAGGAAAACCCCGCTATCGCATATACATGCCCGCATTTGTATTCCCACTGAACACAAATGCAAAGAGACAAAATCTACACTATATAATACTAGGATCCGGCTTAAGCCAAAGCCGGCTAGTAAAATCCGTCCGATCACGATCCGTGCAATACCACACGTATCTGATCGAACCCTGCCATATCTCCATACGGCCTCTGCAGCATTTCGCCCGAAACCTGAGTAACTGAGTGTGGTGGACTCTAAAGACTCGTCAATACTATGGCTGTGGATTTAACCACTAACACGTCAGAGGTATCAGCCAATACGTAACGGGCTACCAGGTACTGACCAAAAGGGACGTCGACGAGCGAACTCATCCTGACACCCTACTGAGCCTGTCAGTGACAATATCCGTACAGTCCGGTCCGTTCGTCTATGAACATCGCATGGCGGGCCTAGGGGGTTGGTAAAAGTCAGACCCCCAATAGCGGTACAAGTCGTGTCGGAGTGCAGCCCAGAACACTCTGAGATACTACTGGAATACCTACCAGTAAATGTCCTGCCTTGGCCAAGGACTTTTCATGTTCTGGCTCTCCTAGACACAGCGCGACCTCACCCCCAATACCGGGAGAGACGAACCCCTGCAGATCCGCTCACTGCCTCCATGTGGCTCGGGACTGTACCCAACTAAAACCTGTTTGCATGACTCCTTTGAGCCGTGGTAGGGTAGTAATCAAAGCACAGTGGGAACTCACACGAGACAAATGACGATCTCAGGTCGATGAACTAACCTGTACACATGTCACCAGGGCACTGCTATCTGACGTCTGGTATAATCCCAACTAGCAGGTTCCCGGCGAGTCCTGTCCGGTGTACTCATAACCCAATGAGCACTTGTATACATCTTAGGTGAAACAACTGACACCAGTGGCTTGTGAGACCGGCCACCACCCCTCGTCGGGGTCTCGACTGTATACACTAGTCTACTCTGGAGTATCGATGCCCTGTCTCGAAACTCCCACGACTAGGGACCTTTTAAGGATGTGCTTATAGACTCCAGCTCTCACGTATATGATCGCCCTCATACTGCTGGTAGTCAAGCAAGAATCCTAGGGGCTCTATCAATGTGTAATAGCGACTCGTAAAGTCACCTAAAGCAGTACACGATGAAAAAGATAAACAAGATAGCATACTATCATCTCGAGTAAGACTGTCCTACTGGGACAGGTCCTCCCCTCAATCATTGCAGTCACGTGCCTGTGATCCAATAATTGACTCTGAGGGCACTATCTCCAACAATCTTCCACTTGCACTGAAGGCTAACTATTGCGATGTCGCATACTCACGGCCCGTGTGATACCGAACACCCAACTCCTCTACTAGTCAGTCTCACAAAGCTCGTTTGCGAAACTATTGCGTTCGAGTAATAGCCTCAGTGAGTGTATCCGCTCTGGTGTTTCTTTCTATGTCTCTTTTTATCTCAAGTTCGCGGAGAAATCCATCTCCCGAAATGAGCAATACCTGTCTTAGAATGTCTGGATGTCTGATAGGACCTAGCTCATAAATGAACTCCAAATCCAAACTTCTTAGACTGTATCGACAACTGAACTTAATCAGTGTCCTGCGCCATGCCTTCCCTCAGTATCTGCTTGGACCAGCTGTCCAAACTACTGCCCCTCGTCAGAGAGAAAACTATAACTCTAACAGCCACTCTGCCATCCAGGTCACCTTGGAAGCCTGGAATGATAACTGTCTCCCGAAGAAGAATGCTGTTATCATATCCTTAGAACATCAACTTATGTTCTAAAACTGCTTCCGATCGTTTCTCCAGAATTGGATTAATATCAACTTATTGCACCTACTGCAAGAACAACATCTGGTGTGGTACTTGACATCTCACGATTGACTCAATTGCCTAAGCAAGTGATCTGCCAATCATGCACATCCCTCTCCCCTTTAGTCTGTAAGACACCTTTAGAGAGGGTGACTCCATCACCTGCAGGTATACTACCGTGCCAGGAGTCGTCCATTCTAAATACACTTAGAATGCTGTCCAAGTACCAGATTGGGAAACCACCCAAATCTAGATCTAAAACCTTAGATCTAGTGACCAGAATGTCTGATATAATATCCAAGTCATATGTGGAGAAACCACTGTGTGACGATCAAAGTATAACCGATTGTAGTATAGGAATATCACTTCCTACTCTGTGTATGTCATCAAATACCAGGACATCACACCCTACTACCTTCTTAACAGATCCATCCCCTATTCTGATGAAATAAAACCTATGACTGTCACATCAGAAATAGATGGTCTATCTCCGCTATGTCTGCTTTAGTCTATAAATAGACATAAGCCTGATGTCCACCAATGCATCCGCTGCTCCCACTGACTACGACAACCCTCTGGCAGAGTCATATACACGTACGCTTCTAAAGCTAGTTTAGAACGACGCAATACTTATCCTCCAGCCGGGTCTCACAGTCTGGAACAACAGCAATGGCAAGTCTGGGTAAACAAGAACCTCCCTGCCACCGTCCTTGAGCATACCGAAGTACCTCTCGGGTGCCTAAGGTTACCCACCATATCTGCGGAGTGGCCAATGGAATGTCAAACCAAATTGAATCTTTAGGTTCTTATTAAATCTTCAGTAATCGTTTGTGGTTCTGGAATCACTTCCTTTTCTACCATACTCCCACTACTGTTTTCTGAAAAAATCCATTTTTGTTAAAACTGTGGCGAGTCAAGAACAATATCACTATTGATCTTTCAGATGGTAGAAAGTCAACCCTCGTCATAGCCCGGGTCAACCCACAAACAGCCATTACAGAAACGTGCCTTGAGTCATCCAGAGTCTGGTTTTAAGTATAAGCCGGACAACTCCCCGTACCATAACAATGTCAAGATATGAACTGTTCTATATCCAAGAAACAGAGGCACTGATTTAATTGAACCAGATTCAAATCATGCAGCTGTCTCCAGTGCATGTCAACTAAATGGAAGGAGGCCGATCAGTGTTACTCAACTTAGAAGTACTTCCAATTATGAGTAACCTGAAAGAGAAGCTAGTTCTCTTAATCATTACTATCAACTGAATACCATCACAAGTATCTACATCTTCGATCACCTTGAAGAATCCCGATACTTGCAATACCTGGTTCGCTACTTTATTCATATACCTATAACTTCTCAAAACTCAGACCTTGTGTTTCCACGAAACACCTGTCTAAGAACTAGAGAAGTCATAAGTAAACCGAATATAGTACGAGTACCTACCCCTCTGTCCTAATGGACACTGGACAATATACAATACTCTGTATAAGTCCCCTGATTCTAATAACTCATTCACTGTGTGTCGCAGGTTGAAAACTGTACTTATGGTTAAGAAGAATTACACCGCTGTTCAATGCTCCTTACCTAACCATCCTCTGATATAGGTAAATGTCATATACATAATTTCAAAAAGGTATATCTCACTCTATAAAAATAGACGTACAGATATATCAATTTGAAATTGGTGCATAACAACGGATATTCAAAACCAAATATTTGCCGTCCGGCAAACAACCCAGGTGACTTCCTCAAATATCACCAATTACAACGAATCCCGATATAATGAGGATGATCACCTAATTCCCAATAACTTACTCCCACTCATCATTTGTAAAACCATACAGATGTGAGAATCATACCTGGTAAATACATACCCTGGAGCAAGTGTCTAATTGGGAAATCAGTTTTCATTTAACAATACACGGTGAAACTGAAACATTGAAATGTTTCGATGGGGTATCCCGGTATTCCTAGTAATGCCTCTTCCATTATCCAGATTCACAACTGTAACCGTATAATTCTTTGCCTCTTCTCCAAATCCCTTTATATGTCTTTAGTCATTACCTTCTGTATACCCCTTTTGGCCAAATGGTTTTTTTCCTTCCCTACCGTTCGGCACCAGCCTATGGTTTGGAAGAAGACTATCCAATAAGCATAATGGGTGTACTGTCCTAATCCTAGGAGCACTCGCAATGCGAGAGAAGGTGAAGATAAAAGACAACCGAATGAACCTTATTCCTATTTCTCCTGAACCAGGATCCATCTCCGAACTGGAACAAGTTCCTTTCGAGTTCGTATATAACCATACGATGAATTATCCAATAAACTGGGATCTTCGTAGTGATACGGAGTGTCCTGGAGAAATACAAAGGTGATTTAGGATTGGCGAAGAAATACTTGGTTTGGTCGTGAACAGCAGTCGCAATTTACTTTGCCCTCTTACCAATCCCTTTCTTTGTCGTAACTTAATACCTTCTGCACACCATCGTTATGCTAATCGGTTTTCTTCATTCCCTACCGTTCGGCACCAGCCTAAGTGTAACACTTCCAAAATAATAAAATATTATTTTCGGGAATTTTTATAATTTAATATTATTTTAATGAATATTTTAATATTCGAGTGGAATTAAATACAAATAAATGGGGAAAAATTTTGGAAAATTTTGGAAAATTCTAAAATAGGGTATTTTATGGAATTATACCATTTTAAAGTTTTTAAGACTAGTTATATGCTAATTAAGTGTTAATCGCGATTAAAGATCGCTAATTGGATTTTTAGCATTTTTGTGCAAAAATGTGCACATATTATTTTCCACACTTGTTACACTTGTGTTACATTTTTTGTAGCCATGGTTTATTTGGATTCACTATTGGAGTGGGAAGGAAAAGATAAAGGAATAGAAAAGAAAAGGAAAAAGGATAGGTAATGAGTGAGAAAGAGACCAAGTCAAACCCCCACTTTTTTGAACCATCCCTCATCATTTTCCCCTTCTCATTCTCTCTCCTCTCTTTCCCTTGTTGCTGCTGCTCTCTCTTCTCCCTCACTCTCCCTCTTCATGAAACCCTAGATCCACCATGAAAACAAAGCCAAAACCCCATTCCCACTTCACAAGAAAATGTTCCCGAGCTCACTAGCTACACATTGAACCTAGCAAGATTGGATTTGGAGGACTTTGAGCAACTCAAGAATTTTCTTGAGTTGCCAAAGGAGGTAATTTCTGCACCTATTAGATTAGTATCTCATTTCTATTTCATCCATACTAGTTTCATATCGATATTGTGTCGTTTTGTGGATTTTAGAGAATTCAAGTTAGGGTTTAGGGTAAAACTGAACTTTAAGATGAGATTGAGGATTTAGGTGACCTTAGAATCCCTTGTGTAAAGCTAATTTGGACCCAAACCTGAACTTGAAACCAAAATACGGAATTACGGAACCGATATCGGAAAAACTGGAAATCTTTCACTGTTTTGTGTAATCTGCTATCACCCCGGGACCTTAAAAATAAAACTGAGTTGACAGTGAGATGTGCAGGCACCATGGAACCACCACACCAAGCCCTAGCCCCCAACTCCTTTTCGAGGCCGCCAATTATTCCATTCTGGCCGCAATTTGCGGCCAGAGCAGGGTGGATCCGCCTCGTTTTCTGTGCATGGCCCCATTTCCTATATTCTTGACCCTGGGTATGTCTAGTTTTGACTGATTCCATCTAGGGTGAAATCTGGGATGATTTTCCTATGTTGGTGCATGATTTGAGACTTGTTTTAGCATGGATTTTGGTATTTGGTGTTTCGTTCCTATCGGGTGGCGTTTTGACGTCAACGACAGGTGGATATTGATCGTGTTTGCATGCGAGGTTATGGGTTTTTACCTATAGGCGTAGCGTGTGCCATTTTGGTTTCCGATGTGATTTTCATGTGCTTTAGCGTTGTGATATACTTGTAGGTACCCCACGAGATGTGAGACAAAGAAGATGAAGATGGTGACACCGACACATAAGACGCAAGGTGAGTAGATTATATCTACGGGGAGAAGTCGGGTGGATGGCGTTTAGCACCCCCACAGTCCGTGGTGATGTATACGAATACGTATACACACATATATTTATTATGTGTTGTTTAGGATTATAGATGGTGATAATGGTATTATTGGTGATAAGAATGTTTTGGTTTAGTTTGGTGCGAAACCCTAGGGTAGGGGTTGCACACATACACATACACATACACATATACTTGCATGCATTCTTTCATTATCTGTGCGCATATGATGGTGTGTATATCTACACATGGGTATGGGACTATGTGTTTATATACGGGTTTTGAGGATGATACGTGGGATTGTGATAAGTCGATGAAATGCGATTAAGACCGTGAGATTTGGTGACATGACAGAGTTCGTATTGGAGATGTGATTTGATGGTAGTGATGCCTGTCATGTGATGTGATATTGTGATATCGACTTAGATTTAGGTGGTTTCCATACCCCTCTCTATTGGCTTGATTGTCGAGTTCGTAGTTCGCATAGTAGGCGTTAGGATAGACCCGAGTCATACCTATTTCAAATTAACGAATCGGGGATATTTTAAGGATATGCAGAAGGGTTTATACGGGTATTTTCAAATGATGTGTCTTTTCTTAAAACACCGTAGCCCTTGTTTTACCAAAAGCCCTGATTCGTCTTATTTAAAAAGGCAAGGTAGCATGATATAATTATTGAGGCAGGTTCTCTACTGTTGCGTTGATTACTCGATTCCGCACATTCATGCTGTTTGCATTGCATCGCTTATATTGTTGATACATTTCAGTCATGCTGCTAGGACACCAGCACCATTATCGATGATGCATATGTTCCACGTACACTTGTTGCCGGCTGACACACTTATCATCGATAAATGCCATGTCACTACACTGTAGTACTATTGCATTCAGTATATGATCCTTGCATGACACGATGATATGCTTACATTTCCTTTACATGTCGCATACTTCATGCTCTTTGATTGTACGCATTGAGATATGTTGTTTCTATGATATTTCTGGATTTGGGAACCGAGGGTGTTTCAAAAGAGAATATGTCATTGCTTTAAAAACCCGGTTACCCTTGATATGATATTTCAGTGCGTCCACCATGTGTTTTCTCGGTGCTGAGAGCGACATGCGAAACCCGAATCGAGGAGTGGACGAGCCGATTGCGGGTACATGGTGGACCCGGTATGGTTCCCCTCGGCAAGATGATCGATGAGCTTTGCCGATTGAGCCTGGAGGCGGGCGAGTACCTACCGGTGATTGGTTGGACCTGGCGGTTATTCGGAGGATACTGACCAGTTTCGATAGATGGATAAGGGCATACTGCCGGGGCCGAGGGCCGATACCGCAGACAGAGCCCGCGGGCCGATACGGACTGATGGAGCCCGATATATGAGGATTTACGTGCCGATGCTGGGCACAGTTTTCATGATGTTTTCGAGTGTCGATGCTGGGCACTCCGGTTCCATGATTTTGACGTGTCGCGAGGGACACAGATGGTTTATATCCTCATATTATTCCCATGCACATGATTTATGATATTTACATGCATGGTGGTTATTGTCAGTGGGTGACGAGTGGACGGGATCCACGTGTGTGCAGATTTGATTACTTTGATCATACCTCATAGTCATGACATGCTATTACCTGAGGCACTAGCACGAGCACTTGGCACTACACTCATGTATAGAGATTACATTGCCAGTTTAGCATGCTTCAGCTTTATTCATATTGAGGTTTATTTATATCTGATCGTATTGACCTAGGATGGGTCGTGCATTCGATCTCTGCTTGTAGATATTTTTCTATTCACGAGTTGGCAACTCACCCCCGTTGTGCCCCAGTTCTTGCAGGTTTGCCGTACAGATTCCATAGCGGCATTTCTGGCACACTGCTTCCTTATGGGTGACTTGCTTGGATAGGTGGGTTCTTTTGTATTTGAACCGCCATTGTTCATGTATTATTTATTGTATCTAGAATTTCCATCAACCAAAACTTGTATATTGTTTCAGACTTAGAAAACAGTGTTGTATTATTTCGACCTTAGAGTCGCGCTAGTAGTATTACGGTTTTCTGACTGTTTTGAGTTTCTTTTTGGGTTTTGATCCTCGCCCTTTGGCGTTGTATATTATTATTGCTTGCGTGGTTGTGACTGTCGATTGACGAAGAGCTAGCTCCCGCTTGGGGATGCCTTTTATCAGTTCATATATATTATTCTTGTTGTACCCCGTTCGGGGCCAGTTTTTACAAAGGAAACTCTGCCGAAATTTTCAGGAAAGGTTACACAGTTTAAAAATACACATTTGGCTTAGTTATTTAAAAACTTTGATTTTCGAAACATGATTTCTTTACGTTTCAAAACCAGTTTTCCTTATTTACTCTTTAAATGGTTTTAGATTTCTGGGCTTTTGGCTTACTTGGATTAGATGGGGTCCTATAGACTTCATATGGTTCAAGGGCCAGTCACGTGCTCTTTCGGGTCGTGACAAAGTTAGTATCAGAGCGCTAGGTTGACCTTGGTTCGAGTCTGAGTTTGACTATGTGGAGCCTAGGGCGTTATTTATACACGGAACTTAGGCTTGACCTTACGGAACTTAGACTTAGTCGAGGGGGTATTAGACCCGAACTTTCGTCGTGTAGGATGACCCTTGGTTGATGGAATAGGTGACTAAAGTAGAGTGATGTACCGTGGGTATGTTCCGCGGCATACTTACGACACGCCACTCCACTTAAGAAACCTTAGGTCGTACATTTCCTTGCACCGTATTATATTCCTTCCTATGATCTACCTTCATCGATACTGGTTATGGTTTTGCTGCCGCGATTGCACGGGCAAAGTGAGCTACGGCTCGAGTTGTGTCAGCATGAGCTCGTCGGGGATGAGGGCTGACCAGGGCGTGATTCCCGAGGCATACGATTGCATATTGAGGCGTCGTCTTATTGTGTTTCCGCACTTTGGGCGTTTGACAGATCGCTGTTGCGAGATTTTTCGGATGTACCGGTTGGTACCAGAGGATTGAGCCACTGATAGAGGCCAGCCAGGTTATGATGACCGTTGATATTATCGCTTATCCAGGATGGTTGAGGCGCTGCTTAGCGTACCGACGATTGAGCCAGTTGTTGCTGCGAATGATGAGATATCGCCCAGATGATTTGAGCTACTGCAGCATGAGCATATTCTTAGAAATATGTTAGTGAGTCGCTAGTCACCGAGGATGAATGACTAGGACTTGTGGTTCGTTCGCTTACCCCGATGCGAGGTCATCAGGAAGATTGATTCCAGCTAGAGGCGACTTCACGCAGGTTCGTTGAGAGTCGATTGAGACGATCGAATGTCAGGAACCCCTTTTCCAAGTTTAAAGTATACGGAAAGACATGCAGGTGACTCTATGGACCCTCTAGAAGAATGAAACCCTAACTCGACTTAATGACCGTGTGAAAGCCTTTGAACCTTAGGGTTTGCGGCGGTTCCGCGGCGCCATTAGTGAGGCTTGGGTTTGCCCTTCTACGGCTGGACCAGCGACGCTGTGGCATGTACTCGATACTATTAAACTGTACCCGAGATGTTGAGCTCTTAGGGGATTATGAGGTTCTGACGAGCCGATCGGACGATTCGACATCATTCGGATATCATGTGATGGGACACTGCTTGGGAGACTCCAGATACGAGCATAGCCGTCGGAGCGCAGTCCGTGTAGCCACGATGAGATGAGTCCGAATCAGTCGACATTGGAGCAAGATGGAGTAAAGAGTTTGCACGAGATTTCGACGAGATGACGTTCTACTCCGCTGACATCAGAGATGTGACATACACGCTGAGGACGTGTTCGGCTAGATATCTTCTACTGAGTAAGGAAGATACCGTGTTCGTGATTTTTAGTCCGTATGAGGGACTTCGGATGGACCGTAGCCGAAGGCATTGCAGTGCGTAGATAGAGACGCGATGTCGAAATGGACGGTGATACAGACAGGCGGGACAAGAGGTTCGTACGAGACGCTGATGAGCTGTCATTACTCCCCGTCGAGACCAGAGGCCTGATATGCTTACAGAGGCATTGAGGTGCGACCAGCTTTCGAGGAGATGCTGTACTAAGGGTGCAGATGTTCAGAAAGCGAGGAAGGATTACGCCAGAGTACCAGCCTCCTTACAGTTTGGCTTAGGCAAGATCAGAAGAGACCTTGAGTAGGATTCCTTCCAGTACATTGCTGCAATGATGTTTGCACCCAGGATCAGATGTGTGATGTGCATTCAGAGAGCCATAGGCCGACGCCAGTGACATGCTGCCTTACGAGTGGTCGTGAGGATTGACCGAGTGATGACCTGAAAAGTGCCAGAACGGAATCGTTCCTGTCAGCGCTCCTGACCGGGCCGATGAGCCGGTGGATTGCGAGGTTGGTAATCCACAGGAAAGATCAGGAACCAGAGGCAGAGGACGCCAGCCGCGAGCAAGAGGCAAGTAGATATCTTGCGCCGCTAGCATTGGATGTACCGGCACCTTCTCGACTTTGAAGGAGGATATACCGACGACGGTATTTATGATTTGTGATTTTGTGATTCGACTATCACGTATCCGTCACTTTTGGATTTCAGTATTTTGGCGATCTATTTGCATGATTTAGTCTTGATGACTGAGTCCCATGATATTTGATTTTGTGCACCATGGTTGCACTTACTGGGTATTCATATTTTGTGCAGAGTTATTACTCTTGAGGTATTGATTGTGATTTCATGCCTATTTTATGCCGGTGATTTGATTTACGCTTCCAGCATAGTTTTATGTACTCTTAGTGTTTTGATTTGTGCACGCTGATGCACGCGGTTGTGAGTTTTCCATCGCGGTACACCTGATTTTGATTGAGCCGCGTTGTATATCGTTTCGTGCCTTGGCTGCACCTGCTTATGACTTTATGGATTTCATACGGTTGATTTGATGTTGTGCATATGTTACGCACACGATTTGATTTTTGCACTCGGTATAGCTTATATGTGCTTGTAGTGCATTGAGATGTGTTTTGTGCACGCAGTTGCGCACGTTTATGATTTTCTTTATATCTGGGTACACTTGGTGTTGCTGCTTACGTATTTGAGCTATTGCTTGATATTTGTGCATGGGATGCACCAGTTTTATGTTTCTTGCGTTTATCACATCAGATTTATATTTCGTGCCTTTGTTGCACCGGATTTACATTTTTGGTGCATTACGGTTGCACCTGACTTCGATTTGATGTCTTTCGATATGTCGATTTTGATTGTGATATTGATGTGGATTCTTGCACTCCGTGCTTTTGACTGGATTTACGCATGTTCGGCGTTGTTATTGGATTTTGTGATTCCGTGCATGTTGAGTGCGCAGGGTTTAGATTTTCATTCGTGCACGATGGATGCACCGATTTGGATTTTCGCGCATGTTCGGCGCATGTTTTGAGATACGATTTTGGTGCACACCCGATGCACTAAATCGAGATTTCTTCGTGCATGTCAGATGCACCGGATTTTTGGCTGTCAGGCACATACGTTGCCTATGACAGATGCTTCGTGCACATCCATTGCACCTAGATGTTGTTTTGTGCACCTGTTTAGCACATATATGGATTTTGATTTCCGTGCGCACCAGACGCACAGGGTGGTGTTATGTGCATTTTTGAGATTTATTCCTTTTGGAGCAGTACATTTTTATGATATTGGATATTTGTTTTCATACCGAGCAGGACTGGTCAGAGGACAGTACCTGGATATATTTTGCATGCATCGATAGTTCGAAGGGATTTCCAAAGAGCGAGCTATGGTCTCGATATATATATACCTACGTGTCCGATATGATACGGAACGTTTTAAAAACAGGAAACCCTTCTAAATGGTTTTCAAAACGGCGGAACGTACCTATTAAACAAAGGATATATATATATATAAGTATATAGTTATTTTCTTGTGAAAAATGTCCGCCACTGTGCAGTGTTACACGCATCGCACTGCGACTTAAAAAGATTTGACATACATTTGCATCAGCTATTTACATGTATAGATTGGATGTCTACATGTATAGTTCTGATCCATATCATATTGATTTTGTATTGGATTTGACATTTTTGTCATTACCATGACTCCGAAGATTGCGGGATGCTTGATGGAGTGTTGCTTTTGAGTTATCTGCTCATTACTTCTGCACATGCATTGCGCTGTGACGTTTTATGTATTGATGATTTCGGAGCCCCGATGACTTGGAATTTGTATCCAAATGTTTTAGTACTTGGGGGTTTTAAATTTCAATTCGGGGACCGAATTTCTTTAAGGGGGGTAGATTGTAACACTTCCAAAATAATAAAATATTATTTTTGGGAATTTTTATAATTTAATGAATATTTTAATATTCGGGTGGAATTAAATACAAATAAATGGGGGAAAATTTTGGAAAATTTTGGAAAATTCTAACATAGGGTATTTTATGGAATTACACCATTTTAAAGTTTTTAAGACTAGTTATATGCTAATTAAGTGTTAATCACGATTAAAGATCGCTAATTGGATTTTTAGCATTTTTGTGCAAAAATGTGCACATATCATTTTCCACACTTGTTACACTTGTGTTACATTTTTTGTAGCCATGGTTTATTTGGATTCACTATTGGAGTGAGAAGGAAAAGATAAAGGAAAAGAAAAGAAAAGGAAAAAGGGTAGGTAATGAGTGAGAAAGAGATCAAGTCAAACCCCCACTTTTTTGAACCATCCCTCATCATTTTCCTCTTCTCATTCTCTCTCCTCTCTTTCCCTTGTTGCTGCTGCTCTCTCTTCTCCCTCACTCTCCCTCTTCATGAAACCCTAGATCCACCATGAAAACAAAGCCAAAACCCCATTCCCACTTCACAAAAAAATGTTCCCGAGCTCACTAGCTATACATTGAACCAAGCAAGATTGGATTTGGAGGACTTTGAGCAACTCAAGAATTTTCTTGAGTTGCCAAAGGAGGTAATTTCTGCACCTATTAGATTAGTATCTCATTTCTATTGCATCCATACTAGTTTCATATCGATATTGTGTCGTTTTGTGGATTTTAGAGAATTGAAGTTAGGGTTTAGGGTAAAACTGAACTTTAAGATGAGATTGAGGATTTAGGTGACCTTAGAATCCCTTGTGTAATGCTAATTTAGACCCAAACCTGAACTTGAAACCAAAATACGGAATTACGGAACCGATATCGGAAAAACTAGAAATCTTTCACTGTTTTGTGTAATCTGCTATCACCCCGGGACCTTAAAAATAAAACTGAGTTGACAGTGAGATGTGCAGGCACCATGGAACCACCACACCAAGCCCTAGCCCCCATCTCCTTTTCTAGGCCGCCAATTATTCCATTCTGGCCGCAATTTGCGGCCAGAGCAGGGTGGATCCGCCTCTTTTTCTGTGCATGGCCCCATTTCCTGTATTCTTGACCCTGGGTATGTCTAGTTTTGACTTATTCCATCTAGGGTGAAATCTGGGATGATTTTCCTATGATGGTGCATGATTTGAGACTTGTTTTAGCATGGATTTTGGTATTTGGTGTTTCGTTCCTGTCGGATGGCGTTTTGACGTCAACGACAGGTGGATATTGATCGTGTTTGCATGCGAGGTTATGGGTTTTTACCTATAGGCGTAGCGTGTGCCATTTTTGTTTTCGATGTGATTTTCATGTGCTTTAGCGTTGTGATATACTTGTAGGTACCCTACGAGATGTGAGACAAAGAAGATGAAGATGGTGACACCGACACATAAGACGCAAGGTGAGTAGATTATATCTACGGGGAGAAGTCGGGTGGATGGCGTTTAGCACCCCCGCAGTCCGTGGTGATGTATACGAATACGTATACACACATATATTTATTATGTGTTGTTTAGGATTATTGATGGTGATAATAGTATTATTGGTGATAAGAATGTTTTGGTTTAGTTTCGTGCGAAACCCTAGGGTAGGGATTGCACACATACACATACAAATGCACATATACTTGCATGCATTCTTTCATTATCTGTGCGCATATGATGGTGTGTATATCTACACATGGGTATGGGACTATGTGTTTATATACGGGTTTTGAGGATGATACGTGGGATTGTGATGAGTCGATGAAATGCGATTAAGACCGTGAGATTTGGCGACATGACAGAGTTCGTATTGGAGATGTGATTTGATGGTAGTGATGCCTGTCACTTGATGAGATATTGTGATATCGACTTAGATTTAGGCGGTTTCCCTACCCCCTCTCTATTGGCTTGATTGTCGGGTTCGTAGTTCGCATAGTAGGCGTTAGGCTAGACCCGAGTCATACCTATTTCAAACTAACGAATCGGGGATATTTTAAGGATATGCAGAAGGGTTTATACGGGTATTTTCAAATGATGTGTCTCTTCTTAAAATACCGTAGCCCTTGTTTTACCAAAAGCCCTGATTCGTCTTATTTAAAAAGGCAAGGTTGCATGATATAATTATTGAGGCAGGTTCTCTACTGTTGCGTTGATTACTCGATTCCGCACATTCATGCTGTTTGCATTGCATCGCTTATATTGTTGATACATTTCAATCATGCTGCTAGGACACCAGCACCATTATCGATGATGCATATGTTCCACGTAAACTTGTTGCCGGCTCACACACTTATCATCGATAATTGCCATGTCACTATACTGTAGTACTATTGCATTCAGTATATGATCCTTGCATGACACGATGATATGCTTACATTTCCTTTACATGTCGCATACTTCATGCTCTTTGATTATACGCATTGAGATATGTTGTTTCTATGATATTTCTGGAATTGGGAACCGAGGGTGTTTCAAAAGAGAATATGTCATTGCTTTAAAAACCCGGTTACCCTTGATATGATATTTCAGTGCGTCCACCATGTGTTTTCTCGGTGCTGAGAGCGACATGTGAAACCCGAATCGAGGAGTGGACGAGCCGTTTGCGGGTACATGGTGGACCCGGTATGGTTCCCCTCGGTAAGATGATCGATGAGCTTTGCCGATTGAGCCTGGAGGCGGGCGAGTACCTACCGGTGATTGGTTGGACCTGGCGGTTATCCGGAGGATACTGACCTGTGTCGATAGATGGATATGGGCATACTGCCGAGGCCGAGGGCCGATACCGCAGACAGAGCCCGCGGGCCGATCCGGACTGACGGAGCCCGATATATGAGGATTTACGTGCCGATGCTGGGCACAGTTTTCATGATGTTTTCGAGTGTCGATGCTGGGCACTCCGGTTCCATGATTTTGACGTGTCGCGAGGGACACAGATGGTTTATATCCTCATATTATTCCCATGCACATGATTTATGATATTTACATGCATGGTGGTTATTGTCAGTGGGTGACGAGTGGACGAGATCCACGTGTGTGCAGATTTGATTACTTTGATCATACCTCATAGTCATGACATGCTATTACCTGAGGCACTAGCACGAGCACTTGGCACTACACTCATGTATAGAGATTACATTGCCAGTTTAGCATGCTTCAGCTTTATTCATATTGAGGTTTATTTATATCTGATCGTATTGACCTAGGATGGGTCGTGCATTCGATCTCTGCTTGTAGATATTTTTCTATTCACGAGTTGGCAACTCACCCCCGTTGTGCCCCAGTTCTTGCAGGTTTGCCGTACAGATTCCATAGCGGCATTTCTGGCACACTGCTTCCTTATGGGTGACTTGCTTGGATAGGTGGGTTCTTTTGTATCAGAACCGCCATTGTTCATGTATTATTTATTGTATCTAGAATTTCCATCAACCAAAACTTGTATATTGTTTCAGACTTAGAAAACAGTGTTGTATTATTTCGACCTTAGAGTCGCGGTAGTAGTATTACGGTTTTCTGACTGTTTTGAGTTTCTTTTTGGGTTTTGATCCTCGTCCTTTGGCGTTGTATATTATTATTGCTTGCGTGGTTGTGACCGTCGATTGACGAAGAGCTAGCTCCCGCTTGGGGATGCCTTTTATCAGTTCATATATATTATTCTTGTTGTACCCCGTTCGGGGCCAGTTTTTACAAAGGAAACTCTGCCGAAATTTTCAGGAAAGGTTACACAGTTTAAAAATACACATTCGGCTTAGTTATTTAAAAACATTGATTTTCGAAACAAGATTTCTTTACTTTTCAAAACCAGTTTTCCTTATTTACTCTTTAAATAGTTTTAGATTTCTGGGCTTTTGGCTTACTTGGATCAGATGGGGTCCTATAGACTTCATATGGTTCAAGGGCCAGTCACATGCTCTTTCGGGTCGTGACACTAAGCTTTGGAAGAAGACTATCCTATTTGCGTAATAGGTGTACTACTCCTATACCAAGGAGTACTCGCAACCTGAGAGACGGCAAAAAGAAAAGACAACTGAATTGTCCTATTCGTTTTCTCCAGAACCGGAGACCATCCTCGAATTCCTTCGAGTTCGTATATAACTATACGATGGTTTTGTCCAATGGAAGTGGACGTTCATAGTAATATGGGGTGTCCTGGAGAAAAGGGTAAAAGTAAGAGTGGCAATGAGGTCTGCAACTCTGACAATCCAAAAGCCAGTGTTAAGAAGGTTCGGTCAACTTGGTCACTGAGTCATAGTCTAGGGTCGGGTCAATGGTCGCTGCCAAAGAGAGAGAGAAAAGAAACACTCAGCGTGCACTCTAACCAAGATCAGAATGGTTAACACTTTATCTAATCTGGAAATCTCCCACTGTAACGTCAAATTCTTCCCCAAACCTGAAAGAAGAATTAGCCGGGATCACCCGAGGAGTAAACCAACTCATCAGTGGGAATCGGGATCCAACTCTCATCGCATGATAACGTGACGGAATCCGCTCACGTTATCACACTCCAGAAGGTATGCGCATATCTGGCAAGTTTCAGTTCTTTTGAAACTCCCGATGTGGATTTTTGCCCCATGCTCTTATGACCTTAACTAAGGCCAACAAATCATAAGTCACATGTCAAGTTCTACCCGTCATTGTCCAGGTTGATTTGAACCCATCCGTACAAGCCCTTGACTAGGGCCAACAAGGCTATACGACTGTCCCAAACCAACGCATCTATCTATGCAGCATATGAACACCCAATAGCTACCAAATATTGTGCTTTGAATATGGCTAACAAACACAGCTTGAATACTATTGACCATTCATATGAAACGACGGAGGGCTACGAATGGTTTCTGGCGAAAACCTTTAACGTAATGAACTTGATATCGTTGAAGGAACGGATAGCTTTTTAGAAAAATATAGTAACGAAAACCTTTGCTAAAGAGGTCACTCCCGGTGAAGGGATCTCGGCTCTTTCCCCATAGAATGAGATGCAGGATATTCCAACTGAATACCACGATGCAAAGCAAAAGTAATTGGCTATAGTGAAGTTATTGCCCTGACGCAAACTTTTTTCCAAGGGGTCACTCCCGGTGAAGGGATCTCGGCCCTTGCCTCGTCGACTGAGGAGCAGGATATTCCAACTAAATACCACTGCGCAAAACAAAATAGAACGCCCTTGCAATAACAGCTTTTTGAAAAGTGTTCCAACAACATCAAATAGGTTTGTTTATCCTGCATTGATCCGAATCAACACAGTCCCATCAATTGATCACACCCCAAAAGAACGAAAATATACTGACGTACGTATATGCCATCCGCATTCGCCACTGGGTCCCGTCATCACCCGTTAGGTTAGCTAACTAACGACAGAGCGGGGACTGGACTAGCGCGGATGCAAAACATATACAACATCTACTATTATATATATAATATATAATTTTCGCTCAAGGCGTGATAAAATGCAACATCACAGAAATGTACAGCATCACAGAATAATACAGATATCTGGGATCCCCGGGTTTCACAGAGCCGCTACTGAAACCCGACGGTCCCCTGGTCGTGTGGATAGCCTGTGCAATGAAAATCCTAGACCCCTACGGGCGCGGCAAGCTACCCTCCAAAACCTGAAGCGAGGCAGCCCCCTTCAGCAACATGAATGGACCACCCAGCACTTCACGGAATCCGGTAACTAGGGCACCCCTCCTGGGTCAACCTGTACCCCCTACGAGTGCGGCGAATAGCCCGCCAATTCTAGAGTGAAGCCCCCTCCGTCTCAATGCCATGAGATGCGGGCTCGTTGCCCTCTAGAATCCGGCTATCCGTGCACCCCTCCGCGGGGCAATCCTAGTACAGAAAGTAAAATATACATACAACGGGTACATCGACCGCAACCTGTTCGTGCCCCAAAATAATAATACAAACAGGCATTGACGGCAGTCCACATGTCGGACGCTCGTCCCGCAATATCAAATGTACATATAAAACAAAACTGTACTAACATTGTATCCAGGCTATCCCCCACGACCGATCCGCAACATCACAGCACAACACTGAACATCAACGTGAATGTCACGTTCGCAAATCCGTCTAAAAGGGCTATAGCAGATAGACTGGATTTACCGATCAAGTGACATTCACGGTCGCAGATATAATGTAAATACTGTGAACTAGCATGTTTAAAATATCCGATCGAACAAATTTATCAAAGTGGGCCCCAAGCAGTACTGTAGCACTTACAGAAAATCTGGGCCCAAAAAGAATGTCCCAAAACCCCTATTTCCAATTCAGAAACCCACTGGAAAAATTTGGCCCAATGAGGATACATTCCCACCGCGGAACCGCGGCCAAACCAGGGGTTTGGCCGCGTTTACGCTGTCGTACTGACGAATCATTGGATCGAATTTTCCCAGAATACTTAGAATTTCTTGCATGTGTTTCTGCAACTACCTGAAAAATTTTTAGACACAAAAAAATTTCGACAGAGAACAAATGCACTAAAAAAATACGGTTTTTGGGATTTTGTTCGATCGAGTCTTTAAACATACTAGAGCAAGCTAGCTAGGTTAATGGCGTGGCTCTGATACCAATGTAAGTCCGCGGCGGCGTCCCGGCCGTCGATCCGATGCCGGAAACGCGGAAACAAAAACTTTGCAAACTAGCAAACCGGCACCACCGCGCACTTTTCACCCGGATCGGGCCATTAACCTAGCAACTTGCAAACTAAAAAAGAGTAGAGAAGCTATACCAACCGATCCGTGTCCTTCGGTCTTCGTCTCAACTCCGATCTCCCGCGGAATCTCTGTCCGTCACGTCCTCGTCGGAAAGGGCACCACGTAGCCGGAATCTTTTACGGGCTCCCACCTCTGGACCGAGGCAACTCGGGCGCGATGTTGGCTAGCCGACGCGTCCAAGGAGTGCTGTAGATGAAGTGTAGCAGCTTATCTCTTTGGGGTTTAGTTGCCTTTGATGTGGAGGGAAGAATAACTTTGGAGATGAATGATTTTTGGTAGCAAGAAAAAATACATGATATGAACCAATTCCTCACATAAAGAACTTTCCTCTCTCCCCTCTTCTTTTTGTGTGGCCGGCCCCCTCCTCCATGGTGGAGATCATGGAATGAAATAATCCATGGAGAAAAGAAAAGATAAATCCAAGATAAAAGGTCACACCAAACTCACATATCAATCCTTTCTCAAAAAGCAACGGAAAAGACCAATAAAGAATCTCATCATGAATAAACTATCATGATGCCTCACACATGCAAGAAACCCCTCCACAATTAGTTATTTGCAAACTTGCAAATAACCCCCTCCATCGATAAGTCCGGCCTCGAAGGAACAAAGAAAAACCGGCCGGAACGGAATGCAAACTGGCAACTTCAGAAAACTGATCCCGTAATAAATTACAGGAAAACCCCGCTATCGCATATACATGCCCGCATTTGGATTCCCACTGAACACAAATGCAAAGAGACAAAATCTACACTATCTAATACTAGGATCCGGCTTAAGCCAAAGCCGGCTAGTAAAATCCGTCCGATCACGATCCGTGCAATACCGCACGTATCTGATCGAACCCTGCCATATCTCCATACGGTCTCTACAGCGTTTCGTCCGAAACCTGAGTAACTGAGTGTGGTGGACTCTAAAGACTCGTCAATACTATAGCTGTGGATTTAACCACTAGCACGTCAGAGGTATCAGCCAATACGTAACGGGCTACCAGGTACTGACCAAAAGGGACGTCGACGAGCGAACTCATCCTGACACCCTACTGAGCCTGTCAGTGACAATATCCGTACAGTCTGGTCCGTTCGTCTATGAGCATCGCATGGCGGGCCTAGGGGGTTGGTAAAAGTCAGACCCCCAATAGCGGTACAAATCGTGTCGGAGTGCAGCCCAGAACACCCTGAGATACTACTGGAATACCTACCAGTAAATCTCCTGCCTTGGCCAAGGACTTTTCATGTTCTGGCTCTCCTAGACACAGCGCGACCTCACCCCCAATACCGGGAGAGACGAACCCCTGCAGATCCGCTCACTGCCTCCATATGGCTCGGGACTGTACCCAACTAAAACCTGTTTGCACGACTCCTTTGAGCCGTGGTAGGGTAGTAATCAAAGCACAGTGGGAACTCACACGAGACAAATGACGATCTCAGGTCGATGAACTAACCTGTACACATGTCACCAGGGAACTGCTATCTGACGTCTGGTATAATCCCAACTAGCAGGTTCCCGGCGAGTCCTGTCCGGTGTACTCATAACCCAATGAGCACCTGTATACATCTTAGTGTAAGTGCACGGCGGCGCCCCGGCCGTCAATCCGACGGCCAAATGCGGAAGCGGTGATAAACTTTAATTTTTCTTGAACTGGCAAACCGCCGCGCACTAATACCCGGATCGAACCACTAACTAGTCCTAGCTAACTACAAGAAAGGGAATAGAGATATACCGACGATCCAAGTCCTCCGGTCTTCTCGTCATCGTCCCGATCTCCTGCGGAATGTCCCGTCTCCTCCTCGTCGCCGGAAGTGCACCATATCGCCTACTTCTTTTACGGGCTCCCACCTCAATGCCGAGGCAACTCGGGCACGAAGCTGGCTAATCGACGTGCCCAAGGTTTGCTGTAGAATATGGTGTAGAACTTGTGTCTCAATTTTGGGGTAGTGGTGGTGCCATTTTTGGTGGAGGAAAGAAAAGGATTTTTGGAGATCAACTAGAGAGCTCTTTTCTTAGCACAATATGAACCAAAAATGCCACACAAAATGAATCAATCAAACACCACACAAAAGTGGCCGGCCCCCCCCATTTTCTCTTGTGAATGGAGAGAGAGAAAAGACAAGGGGGGAAAGAATCATCATACAAGGGAGAGGTCAAGTCATGATGTGTAGAAATGATGACTAGAAAAACCAACACACCAAAACCATCCATCAAACATGATGACTCAAAAAGTCATGCCATCATGAAGAAATCAAGTCAAAGGATGGTGCTACAATCATGACACAAGGAAATATGCAAAGACCCCCTCCACAAATGCTTATTTGCAACAATGCAAATAAGCCCTCCTCCACCAAACTTCGGCCAATGAACGGAACAAAGGAAATCGGCCGAAACGGAAAGCAAACTGGCAACTCCAGAAAACTGGTCCCGTAATAAATTACAGGAAAACCCCGATACTGTGCATACACACCCGCATTTGTATTCCGACCGAAATACAAATGCAATGAGACAAAGTCTACACTGTACTATACTAGGATCCGGCTTAAAACAAAGCCGGCTAGTAATATCCGTTCGATCCTGATCCGTGCAATACCGCACGTATCTGATCGAACCCTGCCATATATGCATACGGCCTATAGTACAAACTGTCCGATCCTGACCCGTGCAATACCGCACGTATCTGATCGGACCCTGCCATATCTCCATACGGCCTCTACAACCTTTCGCCCGAAAGCTGAGTAACTGAATGTGGGGGACTCTAAAGACTCATCAACACCTTGGTTGTGGATTTAACCACTAGCACGTTAGAGGTATAAGCCAATACATAACGGGCTACCAGGTATTGACCAAAAGGGACGTCTGTGAGCGAACTCAGCCTGACTCCCTACTGAGCCTGTCAGTGACAATATCCGTACAGTCCGGTCCGTTCGTCTATGAGCATCGCATGGCGGGCCTAGGGGGTTGGTAAAAGTCAGACCCCCAAAAGCGGTACAAGTCGTGTCGGAGTGTAGCCCAGAACACCCTGAGATATTACTGGAATACCTACCAGTAAATCTCCTTGCCTCGGCCGAGGGCTTCGTGTAATGGCTCTCCTAGACACAGCACGACCTCACCCCCAATACCGGGAGAGACGAACGCCTGAAGATACGCTCACTGCCTCCATATGGCTCGGGACTGTACCCAACTAAAACCTGTTTGCACGACTCCTTTGAGCCGTGGTAGGGTAGTAATCAAAGTACAGTGGGAACTCACACGAGACAAATGACGATCCCCAGGTCGATGAACTAACCTGCACACATGTCACCAGGGAACTGCCATCTGACGTCTGGTATATGACCAACTGGCATGTTCCCGGCGAGTCCTGTCCGGTGTACTCATAACCCAATGAGCACCTGTATACATCTTAGGTGATCCAACTGACACCAGTGGCTTGTGAGACCGGCCACCGCCCCTCGTCGGGGTCTCGACTGTATACACTAGTCTACTCTGGAGAATCGATGCCCTGTCTCGAATCTCCCACGACTAGGGACCTTTTAAGGATATGCTTATAGACCCCCAGCTCCCACTTATATGATCGCCCTCATACTGCTGGTGGTCAAGCAAGAATCCTAGGGGCTCTATCAACGTGTAATAGCGACGTGTCAGGTCACTTAAAACAGTACACGATGATAAAGGTAAACCAGATAGCATACTATCATCTCGAGTAAGACTGTCCTACCGGGATAGGTCCTCTATCAATCATTACAATCACGTACCTGTGACCTAATAATTGACTCTGATGGCACTATCTCCAACAATCTCCCACTTGCACTCAAGGCTAATTATTGCGATGTCGCATACTCACAGCCCGTGAGATACCGAACACCCAACTCCTCTACTAGTCAGTCTCACAAAGCTCGTTTGCGAAACTATTGCGTTCGAGGAATAGCCTCAGTGAGTGGATCCGCTTTGTTGTTTCTTTCTATGTCTCTCTATATCTCAAGTTCGCGGAGAAAGCCATCTCCCGAAAAGAGCAATACCTGTCTTAGAATGTGTCTGGATGTCTGATGGGACATAGCTCATAAATGAACTCCAAATCCAAACTTCTTAGACTGTATCGTCAACTGAACTTAATCAGTATCCTGCGCCATGCCACCCTCAGTATTGCCTTGGACCACCTGTCCAAAATACTGCCCTTCGTCAGAAGGAAAAACTATAACTCTGACAACCTCCTTGTCGTCCATGTCACCTTGGAAGCCTGGAATGATAACTGTCTCCCGAATGAGGCTGTCGTTATCATAGCCCTAGAACATACACTTATGTTCTAAAACTTCTTCCGACCGTTTCTCCAGGATTGGATCAATGTCAACTTATTGCATCTAGTGCAAGAACAACATCTGGTGTGGTACTTGACATCTCATGATTGACTCAATCGCCTGAGCAAGTGATCTGCCAATCATGCACATCCCTCTCCCCTTTAGTCTGTAAGACACCTTTAGAGAGGGTGACTCCATTACCTGCAGGTACACTACCGTGCCAGGAGTCGTCCATTCTAAATACTCTTAGAATGCTGTTTAAGTACCCTTAATTGGGAAACCACCCAAATCTAGATCTAAAACCATAGATCTAGTAACCAGTATGTCTGATACAAAATCCATTTCCTTTATGGAGAAACCACTGTGTGACGACCAAAGTATAACCGATTGTAGTATAGGAGTTTCTTTTCCTACTCTGTGTATGTCATCCAAATACCAGGACATCACACCCTACTACCTTCTCAACAGATCCATCCCCTATTCGGATGAAGTCAAACCCATGACTGTCACGTCAGAAGTAGATGATCTATCTCCGCTACATCTGCTTTAGTCTATAAATAGACATAAGCTATCTGTCCACCAATGCTTCCGCTGCTCCCACTGACTATGACAACCCTCTGGCAGAGTCATATAGATGTCCACTTCTAAAACTAGTTTAGAACGACGCTATACTCATCCTCCCGCCGGGTCTCGCAGCCTGGAACAACAGCAATGGTAATTGTGGGTAAACAAGAACTTCCCTGTCACCGTCCTTGAGGCTACCGTAGTACCTCTCGGGTGCCTGAAGTTACCCACCTCATCTGCGGAGTGGCCAATGGAATGTCAATCCAGATTGAATCATTAGGTTCCTTGTCAAATCTTCAGTAATCGTTTGTGGTTCTGGAATCACTTCCAGTTCTACCATACTCCCACTACTGTTTTTCTGAAAAAATCCATTTTTAATAAAACTGTGGCGAGTCTAGAACAATATCGCTATTGTTCATCCAGATGGTAGAAAGTCAACCCTCGTCATAACCTGGGTCAACCCACAAACAGCCGTTACAGAAACGTGCCTTGAGTTGTCCAGTGTTTGGTTTTAATCATAAACCGGACAACTCCCCGTACCTTAAACATCGTTAAGATATGAACTGTTCTATATCCAATATAGAACCAGAGGCACTGATTTAATTGAACCAGATTCAAATCATGCAGCTGTCTCCAGTGCATGCCAACTAAATGGAAGGAGGCTGATCAGCGTTACTCAACTTAGGAATGCTTCCAATTATGAGTAACCTGAAAGAGAAGCAATTTCTCTTAATCACTACTATCAACTGAATACCATATACAAGTATCTACATCTTCGATCACTTTGAAGAATCCCGATACTTGCTACACCTGGTTCTCTACTCTATTCAAATTCCTATAACTTCTCCAAATTCGGACCCTGTGTTTCCACGAAACACTTGTCTAAAAACTAGAGAAGTCATAAGTAAACCGAATATAGTACGAGGACCAACCCCTCTGTCCTGATGGACCCTGGACATCATACAATACTCTGTACAAGTCCCTTGAGTCTGATAACTCACTCACTGTGTGTCGTAGGTTGAAAACTGTACTTATGGTTAAGAAGAATTACACCGCTGTTTAATGCTCCTTACCTAGCCATCCACTGATATAGGTAACTGTCGTAGACATAATTTCAAAAAGGTATATCTCACTCTATGAAAATAGACGTACAGATATATCAATTTGAAATGGGTGCTTGACAGCGGATATTCAAAACCAAATATTTGCCGACCGGCAAACAGTCCAGGTGATTTCCTCAAATATCACCGATTACAACGAATCCCGATATAATGAGGATGATCACCCAATTCCCAATAACTTACTCCCACTCATCATCTGTAAAACCATACAGATGTGAGAATCGTACCTGGTAAATACATACCCTGGAGCAAGTGTCTAATTGGGAAATCAGTTTTCCATTAATAGTACACAGTGAAACTGAAACATTGAAATGTTTCGATGGGGTATCCCGGTATTCCTAGTAATGCCTCTTCCAGATTCACGACTGTAACCGTATAATTCTTTGCCACCTCTCCAAATCTCTTTATATGTCTTTAGTCATTACCTTCTGCACACCCTTCTAGGCCAAATGGTTTTCTTCCTTCGCTACCGTTCGGCACCAGCCTATGGTTTGGAAGAAGACTATCCAATAAGCATAATGGGTGTACTGTCCTAATCCTAGGAGTACTCGCAATGCGAGAGAAGGTGAGGATAAAAGACACCTGAACAAACCTTATTCCTATTTCTCCTGGACCAGAATCCATCCCCGAACTGGAACAAGTTCCTTTCGAGTTCGTATATAACCATACGATGGAGTATCCAATAAACTGTGGATCTTAGTAGTGATACGGAGTGTCCTGGAGAAATACAGAGGTGAAGTGGGAGTGGTAATGAAATACTTGGTTTGGTCGTGAATATCTGTTGCAATTTACTTTGCCCTCCTACTAATCCCTTGCTTTGTCTGAACTTAATACCTTCTGTACACCATCGTTAGGCTAATTGGTTTTCTTCATTCCCTACCGATCGGCACCAGCCTAAGGTTTGGAAGAAGACTATCCAATTTGCGTAATAGGTGTACTATCTCCTAAACCAGGGAGTACTCGCAACCTGAGAGAAGGTAAAAGGAAAAGACAACTGAATAATCCTATCCGTTTTCTCCAGAACCGGAAACCATCCTCGAATAAATTCTTTCGAGTTCGTATCTAACCATACGATGGTTTTGTCCAATGGAAGTGGACGTTCGTAGTAATACGGGGTGTTCTGGAGAAAAGGGTAAAAGTAGGAGTGGCAATGAGGTTTGCAACTCTGATAATCCAAAAGCCGGTGTTTAAGAAGGTTCGGTCAACTTGGTCTCTGAGTCAAAGTCTTAGGGTCGGGTCAATGGTCGCTGCCAAAGAGAGAGAGAAAAGAAACACTCAGCGTGCACTCTAACCTAGATCAGAATGGTTACCAATTTATCTAATCTGGAAACCTCCCACTGTACCTCAAATTCTCCTCCAAACCTGAAAGAAGAATTAGTCAGGGTCACCCGAGGAGTGAACTAACTCATCAGTGGGAATCGGGATCCAACTATCATCGCATGATAACGTGACGGAATCCGCTCACGGTATCACACTCCAGAAGGTATGCGCATATCTGGCAAGTTTCAGTTCTTTTGAAACTCCCGATGTGATTTCTGCCCCATGCTCTTATGACCTTGACTTTGGCCAACATATCATAAGTCACATGTCAAGTTCTACCCGTCATTCTCCAGGTTAATTTGAATCCACCCGTACCTACCCTTGACTTTGGCCAAAATGGCAGTACGACTGTCCCAAACCAACGCATCTATCTATGCTGCATATGAATACCCCAATAGCTACCAATCACCGTGCCTTGACTTTGGCCAACATACACAGCTTGAATACTATTGACCACCCATATGAAACGACGGAGGGCTACGAATGGTTTCTGGCGAAAACCTTTAACGTAATGAACTTGATATCGTTGAAGGAACTGATAGCTTTTAAAAGTATAGTGACGAAAACCGTTGCTAAAGAGGTCACTCCCGGTGAAGGGATCTCGGCTCTTTCCCCGTAGAATGGGGTGCAGGATATTCCAAATGAATACCGCGATGCAAAGAAAAAGTAATCGGCTATAGTGAAGTTAATGCCCTGACGCAAACTTTTTGTCCAAGGGGTCACTCCCGGTGAAGGGATCTCGGCCCTTGCCTTGTCGACTGAGGAGCAGGATATTCCAACTGAATATCACGATGCAAAACAAAAGTGAACGTCCTTGCAATAACAGCTTTTTGAAAAGTGTTCCAACAACATCAGATTAGGTTTGTTTTTAACTTGCATTGATCCGAATCAACGCAGTCCCATCAATTGATCACACCAAAAAGAACGAAAATATACTGATGTACGTATATGCCATCCGCATTCGCCACTGGGTCCCGTCATTACCCGTTAGGTTAGCTAACTAACGACAGAGCGGGGACTGGACTAGCGCGGATGCAAAACATATACTACATCTACTAATATATATATACCAATATATTATATTCGCTCAAGGCGTGATAAGAAATGTAACATCACAGAAAAGTACAGCATCACAGAAACAATACAGATATCTGGGATCCCCGGGTTTCACAGAGCCGCTGAAACCCGACGTTCCCCTGGTCGTGTGGATAGCCTGTGCAATGAAATCCTAGACCCCTACGGGCGCGGCAAGTCACCCGCCAAAACCTGAAGCGAGGCAGCCCCCTTCAGCACCGTGAATGGACCACCCAGCACTTCACGGAATCCGGTAACTTGGGCACCCCTCCTGGGTCAACCTGTACCCCCTACGAGTGCGGCGAATAGCCCGCCAATCCTAGAGTGAAGCCCCCTCCGTCTCAATGCCATGAGATGCGGGCTTGTTGCCCTCCAGAACCCGGCTATCCGTGCACCCCTCCGCGGGGCAATCCTAGTACAGAAAGTAAAATATACATACAACGGGTACATCGACCGCAACCTGGCCGTGCCCCAAAATAATAATACAAACAGGCAGTGACGGCAGTCCACATGTCGGACGCTCGTCCCGCAATATCAAATGTACATAATACAACCACAACTGTACTAGCATTGCATCCAGGCTATCCCCACGACCGATCCGCAACATCACACCAAAAACAGAACATCAACGTGAAAGTCACGTTCGCAAATCCGTCTAACCGGGCTATAGCAGTTAGACCGGATTTACCGATCAAGTGACATTCACGGTCGCAGATATAATGTAAATACTGTCAAATAATGTGTTTAAAAATATCCGATCGATCAAAATATAACAAGTGGGCCCCAAGTACTACTGTAGCACATCAAGAAAATCTGGGCCCAATATTAACATTCCAAAACCCCTAAAATCACCCCAGAAGCCCACTGGAGAAATTTGGCCCATTGATCTTTACATACTGCGGCGGAACCGCGGCCCAAGGTGGGTTTTGGCCGCGGTTCCGCGCTCCCCTTGATGGATCAATGACCCGAATTTTTCCAGAAGCCTTATAACTTCCTGTACAGTACTTTTATACAACCTGAAAAAAATTTCGAGACTGAAAAAAAACAACAGAAAACTGTCGTGGGTGATATTGGGTTTTCGGAACATTTCTTCGATCGGAATTGTAAAACACATTAAGGAAAGCTAGAATAAGTTAATGGCGAGACTCTGATACCACTGTAAGTGCACGGTGGCGCCCCGGCCGTTAATCCGACGGCCAAATGCGGAAGCGGTGATAAACTTTAATTTTTCTTGAACTGGCAAACCGCCGCTCACTAATACCCGGATCGAACCACTAACTAGTCCTAGCTAACTACAAGAAAGGGAATAGAGATATACCGACGATCCAAGTCCTCCGGTCTTCTCGTCATCGTCCCGATCTCCTGCGGAATGTCCCGTCTCCTCCTCGTCGCCGGAAGTGCACCACATCGCCTACTTCTTTTACGGGCTCCCACCTCAATGCCGAGGCAACTCGGGCACGAAGCTGGCTAGTCGACGTGCCCAAGGTTTGCTGTAGAATATGGTGTAGAACTTGTGTCTCAATTTTGGGGTAGTGGAGGTGCCATTTTTGGTGGAGGAAAGAAAAGGATTTTTGGAGATCAACTAGAGAGCTCTTTTCTTAGCACAATATGAACCAAAAATGCCACACAAAATGAATCAATCAAACACCACACAAAAGTGGCCGGCCCCCCCATTTTCTCTTATGAATGGAGAGAGAGAAAAGACAAGGGGGGAAGGAATCATCATACAAGGGAGAGGTCAAGTCATGATGTGTAGAAATGATGACTAGAAAAACCAACACACCAAAACCATCCATCAAACATGATGACTCAAAAAGTCATGCCATCATGAAGAAATCAAGTCAAAAGATGGTGCTACAATCATGACACAAGGAAATATGCAAAGACCCCCTCCACAAATGCTTATTTGCAACAATGTTAATAAGCCCTCCTCCACCAAACATCGGCCAATGAACGGAACAAAGGAAATCGGCCGAAACGGAAAGCAAACTGGCAACTCCAGAAAACTGGTCCCGTAATAAATTACAGGAAAACCCCGATACTGTGCATACACACCCGCATTTGTATTCCGACCGAAATACAAATGCAATGAGACAAAGTCTACACTGTACTATACTAGGATCCGGCTTAAAACAAAGCCGGCTAGTAATATCCGTTCGATCCTGATCCGTGCAATACCGCACGTATCTGATCGAACCCTGCCATATATGCATACGGCCTATAGTACAAACTGTCCGATCCTGATCCGTGCAATACCGCACGTATCTGATCGGACCCTGCCATATCTCCATACGGCCTCTACAACCTTTCGCCCGAAAGCTGAGTAACTGAATGTGGGGGACTCTAAAGACTCATCAACACCTTGGTTGTGGATTTAACCACTAGCACGTTAGAGGTATAAGCCAATACATAACGGGCTACCAGGTATTGACCAAAAGGGACGTCTGTGAGCGAACTCAGCCTGACTCCCTACTGAGCCTGTCAGTGACAATATCCGTACAGTCCGGTCCGTTCGTCTATGAGCATCGCATGGCGGGCCTAGGGGGTTGGTAAAAGTCAGACCCCCAAAAGCGGTACAAGTCGTGTTGGAGTGTAGCCCAGAACACCCTGAGATACTACTGGAATACCTACCAGTAAATCTCCTTGCCTCGGCCGAGGGCTTCGTGTAATGGCTCTCCTAGACACAGCACGACCTCACCCCCAATACCGGGAGAGACGAACCCCTGAAGATACGCTCACTGCCTCCATGTGGCTCGGGACTGTACCCAACTAAAACCTGTTTGCACGACTCCTTTGAGCCGTGGTAGGGTAGTAATCAAAGTACAGTGGGAACTCACACGAGACAAATGACGATCCCCAGGTCGATGAACTAACCTGCACACATGTCACCAGGGAACTGCCATCTGACGTCTGGTATATGACCAACTGGCATGTTCCCGGCGAGTCCTGTCCGGTGTACTCATAACCCAATGAGCACCTGTATACATCTTAGGTGATCCAACTGACACCAGTGGCTTGTGAGACCGGCCACCGCCCCTCGTCGGGGTCTCGACTGTATACACTAGTCTACTCTGGATAATCGATGCCCTGTCTCGAATCTCCCACGACTAGGGACCTTTTAAGGATATGCTTATAGACCCCCAGCTCCTACTTATATGATCGCCCTCATACTGTTGGTGGTCAAGCAAGAATCCTAGGGGCTCTATCAACGTGTCAGGTCACTTAAAACAGTACACGATGATAAAGGTAAACCAGATAGCATACTATCATCTCGAGTAAGACTGTCCTACCGGGATAGGTCCTCCATCAATCATTACAATCACGTACCTGTGACCTAATAATTGACTCTGAGGGCACTATCTCCAACACTTAGGTGAACCAACTGACACCAGTGGCTTATGAGACCGGCCACCGCCCCTCGTCGGGGTCTCGACTGTATACACTAGTCTACTCTGGAGTATCGATGCCCTGTCTCGAAACTTCCACGACTGGGGACCTTTTAAGGATGTGCTTATAGACTCCAGCTCTCACGTATATGATCGCCCTCATACTGCTGGTAGTCAAGCAAGAATCCTAGGGGCTCTATCAACGTGTAATAGCGACTCGTAAAGTCACCTAAAGTAGTACACGATGATAAAGATAGACCAGATAGCATACTATCATATCGAGTAAAACTGTCTTACTGGGACAGGTCCTCCCCTTAATCATTGCAATCACGTGCCTGTGATCTAATAATTGACTCTGAGGGCACAATCTCCAACACTTTCATGGTATCAGAGCCAAACTAGAACATTTGATAGGTCGTTTCGATGTTAAATTGTTCGATCGGTTTCGAAACTGCAAATTTTTCATGCTTTCTGTTGAATTTTTCAAATGTTGGAATTTTCGTGATTAAAAATATCCAAAAATTCATGCAGGGTATTTTATGGAGCCCAACTCCTCTAATGCACCGCGGAACTGCCGCCAAAATGCTTGTTTGGCCGTGGTTCCACCGCCGTTTTGGGGTGTTAAGAGTCCATTTTTCTTGTGCTGCTCCATGGAGTCATTTTGCACTCTTTGTGAATTTTTAATACTTGTCAAGTTGTTGAGGTCTCTGGATTTTGTTGGTGTTTGTTAAATCGATCAAAAAAGTTTAATGTTGTATAGATCTTGATGATATGTGATACAATATTTAGAATCCAAATAATTAATTTTATGAAAACTAGTTAGTATATTGTAAATCTATTGTATTAGTCTCGGTTAATCGGTTGCCACGGAGTTTTGAGTCGGATCACAAGTTTGTCGCAATCGCGTATTGTACGTGAACACTCACTGGGTAACTCTAATAGACAGCCACACCCCATAGCCATGACTAAGTGACTGTAGGAGAACCCCGTTCCCAAAAGCATCCACTCGGGTTCTTGCGGCCACGGTGTTCTGCCTTAGTGCACTTTGTCGTCGGTATCGAGCGTGTGGCCATCTGCTACAGTTTCTCATGAGTATTCGATAATGTAGTCGGTAATCCTATTGAGTTACCCGAGTAAAGATTGAAATTTTTTTTCAATTTGAGACAAAAATATAAGGTTTATAGGTTAGGCATGAAATCCGGAATATTAGGTATTCCGGGTTTATGATGTCTAAGAATATACGGATTCTAATTATTGTAGTTTTCTATTACTTTTCTGCGACCGTAAGTGTAATATGTGGGGTATCCCGATCTTCTTGCTATATGTCAATGAGTTTTCGGAATGCGCATATTTACTTACGTTGATGACATGTGATGTTATATGTTGCTGTTGATATGATTTATTGGATCGTCGTGTATGAATAGCTGAGGGTTTTTATGTGAGATGAGAGTTTTTATTTTTATTCATGTAAAATCTGTATGTAATATTCTTTTATTGGGACATTTCCGGTTTGATGATGATGTCACCATTGATGTATATTATTTACTTTTCCGAATTAGGATAGACCCAAGGTGGGGAGCACAAGTAACCGGGTTTTAGTGTCCGGTAGGAGACCATCTCAAGGAGTTAAGACGGGGTCTCCTAACTCTAGAATTGGTAGGGTTACTTGCCACTCTCGTAGGGTTCTAGGGATGTGGGTTTTGCTATTCATCACGACTGTGGAACCCGTGTTTTACATTACTAGCTAAATTTAAAATACGGAAATCCTAGTATATCCAATATTTCATATGTTGCTTCTGCTGCTTGGTTCTATGATGTGATCAAATAACCGCGTGAGACGAATGTTGTATTATATATATGATATATAATAAACGTTGCTTATATTTTGCACCCATGCTAGTCCATCCCCCGCTCTGCCGGTAGTTAAGTAACCTAACGGTGTATGACGGGGCCCAATGGCGAATGCGGATGCCATAAGCGTACGTTCTATGTTCGTTTCACTTTTCTATAATGTTTAGGAAACGACTTCATTAATGAGATTAATGAAAATAAAGAAACCTAAAGATGTTGTAGAATCAATTTTTTCAAAAAAGGGTAGCTCTAGTTTTTTCTTTGCATAGTGGTATTCCTTAATGAATATCTAGCACCTCATTCGATGAGAAAAGAGCCGAGATCCCTTCACCGGGAGTGGACACTTTAGCGAAACTAGCAAATGCTAAAACCCAATCGGTTTTGTCTATTAATTGCTTCTCTAGTTCTTGTTTTGCATAGTGGTATTCCATGATGAATATCCAGCACCTCATTCGATGAGGAAAAAGCCCAGATCCCTTCACCGGGAGTAACCTCTTTAGCGAAGCTAGAAAAGCCTCAAAAAACACTCCTTTTCAAAATCATTCGATTCTACAACGATATCAAGTTCATTACGCTCATGGTTTTCTTAAAAAAATATGCGTAGCCCTCCATCATTTCAGATAAGTACTATTTAGTATTCGTGTTGCGTTTGATGACCTTATCAAGGCGTAGTGTGCGGTAGCTGATTAGTGCTTATCTGCTAGCAAGTGATGCGATTGGGTTAGGGTAGTCGTGCGGCCTTGTTGACCTTGTCAAGGGTCGTGCGGATGGGTTTAATTCAATCAATAAATGACGGGTAGAACTTGACTAGCGCTTATGTTTTGTTGACCTTGTCAAGGTCATAAGTGGCTAGGGGTAAAAACGATTATCGGGAATTTCAAGTGTTGAAATTTGCAATGAGATTGCATACCTTCTATTTGATAGTTGGATCCCTATACCCACTGTGAGTAAGAGTTACTCATAGGAGAGTTTCGTACCTTACAATTAGCTAATCCAGTATGTGTCTAGAAAGGTGTCAATGGGGTCATGCCTCTAGGGAAACGAGTTTTATTTTAATTAGGTCCGTGCGAAAGAACGGGGAACCACCCTCGCACCACCGATACGTGCCTGGCTAAATGATTGGTGAACCTGCAGAGTGTAATTAATCCCGGCTAATCTTACCTTTTAGGGTTTGAAAGAAGATTTGATAAAAACAATGGGAGCCATCTTGATTAGATAAAAACCAATCTAATTTTGCAAAGAGCGCACGCAAAGTGATTATCCTTCTCTCTCTCCTGGCAGCGAGCAATGAAATGCCTTAATCAAGATAATAATATGGATGCTTTTGACCGAACCTACTTATTATACTGGGCTAGGTTCCGCTCTACCTGATGATAGTCATAAGTCTGAGAAAGGAATAGGGGAATATCCGGATTCCCACGCCACCCAAATGAAGAATAAGCATGTTGATACATGCTGTGTTTATAACCGAGAGCTGTTCTCAGTTTACTCTATATCCTGGGTATTTGATAGCAGATCAGGATCCCACGTATGTAATTTGTTACATGGGCTATAGAAAGGTAAAGAACAGTGAAAGGGTGGTTTGTCTCTAAGTAGTAGAGAGTGGTGCAATTGTTGCAGCCAAAACAGTTGGCAGATATCACCTGGTGTAACCAATTAGTAATACAATGACTTTGAGCGACTGTTATTTTGTACCAAAAATATTGTGAATATTTTCCTAAACCAAGTGTTGATTGGGTAAGGTACGTTGTATAACAGTATACACGTTCTGCATCAAACCACAGTTCTAAACGTACAGAACACAGACAAGACTAGCGAAAGTTCCCCAAGGATGGATATTTGAATTCGTTCGAATTTACATCTTATGAAACTTGCCAGTTATGTCTCAAAGGCTAGGTGACCAAATCTCCGTTTACTGGAAACGGAGAAAAAGCTATTGAACTCTTGGACAGATACTTGGTGATGTATGCGGTCCTATGTTTACACATTCCAGGGATGGTTCCACGTACTTTATTACATTCACCGATGTTCTCTCAAGACACTGACATGTGTTATTGAAACACAAATCTGAATCTTTTGAGAATTTCAAAGAATATAAGTACGAAGTTGAGAACAAGATGGGTAAAAGTATTAAAGTCCTTCGATATGATCAGGGAGGAGAATACTTGAGCACGGAATTCTAGGATTACTTAAAAGAGAACGAGATTCTCTTTCAGTTTACTCCTCCGTATACACCACAGCACAACCGTATATCGGGGCGGAGGAATCGTACGCTATTAGATATGGTGCGCTCTATGATGAGTACTGTTGAGTTACCTATTTCCTTTTGGGGATTTGCATTTGAGATAGCTGCATACCTATTGAATAGAGTTCCGACCAAATTCATTGCCTACCACTCCATATGGGATATGGAATGGGAAGAGACCATCTCTTAAATGAGTTAAGATATGGGGTTGTCAGGCCTATGTTGAAAAGCAAAATCCGGACAAGCTTGAGGCAAGGGTAGTTCTGTGAAAGTTTATAGGATATCCCAAACATTCATGAGGGTATATCTTCTACCACACCGAGGAAAAAAAGGTGTTTTGTTTCTTGACATGCCACCTTTATGGAAAAAGGAATTTCTTGTGACAGAAATTAGTACCAATGAGGTAGAACTGGAAGAAGTTCGAGCAATGCAAATTATAACAAATGATTTTGTGGAACCGGAGGATTCAATAGTCCCTGATGAACCGCAGCCACTCCATAGATCTAATAGGGTTCCTCCTCCACCAGAGAGATACTACGGTTTTCTCATAGACAGTGGGAGCGAGTATTGAATCATGGAGATGATAACCCAACTAGTTTCGAGCAGGCCATCACGAGTGTGGACTCTGTGAAATGGCTGGATGCTATGCGATCTGATATGGAATCAATGTACACCAACAAAGTGATAACTTTGGAAGTTGCACCTGAAGTGGTAAAACCCATCGGGAGCAAGAGGATCTTTGAGAAAAATAATTTGGTGTAGATGGAAAAGTTGAGACTTTCAAAGCTAGACTTATAGCAAAAGGTTTTCATCAACGACTAGGTGTCGACTATGATGAGACATTTTCTCCTATCGCTATTCCCAAGTCCATCAGGATCCTACTTGCCGTTGCTGCATACCATAACTACGAAATCTGGCAGACTGCATGTCAAAACCGCTTTTCTAAATGGTGATTTAGAAGAGAGCGTGTATATGACACTGCCAGAAGGCTTCGTAGACAGTGAGAGCAGCGGAAGAATTAGCAAGCTGCTTAAATCCATCTACGGATTAAACCAAGCATTGCGGAGATGGAACATCTGCTTTGATGAAACTGTCAAAGAGTTTGACTTCATCAAAAAGGTAGACGAACCATGTATATATAAGAAAGCTGTAGAGAGTATGGTTGTCTTCCTCGTATTGTACGTGGATGACATACTCTTGATAGGAAACGATGATCCTATGCTACACTCGGTCAAGCACCTCTTATCACATAACTTCTCCATAAAAGATCTAATTGATGCCTCTTACATTCTAGGGATATAGATCTAAACAGATTTGGGATTGTCCCGATCCAGGTACATAGACACCATACTAAATGGGTTTAATATGGATGATTCTAAGCTTGGTAATGTACCCACATGTTCAGGAATAACTCTCTCCAAAGAGATATCTCTCAAGACTTGTTTGGAGAGGGCTCACATACAAGGGATACCCTATGCTTCGGCAGTCGGGTCAATCATGTATGCGATGTTGTGTACCAGACCGGATGTAGCTTACTCACTAGGTGTAGTGATTAAGTATCGAAAAGATCTTGGGGAAAAGCACTGGACAGCTATAAACAACGTTCTTATGTACTTGAGAAGGACTAAAGAGATGTTCTTGGTGTATGGTTACGGTGAACTTCAGGTGGAATCCTTTACCGATTCGAGCATCTGGAGTGATAAGGATGACTGAAAGTCAGTCTCGGGTTTTGTCTTCACCCTCATTGGAGGGACGGTATGATGGAAGAGTTCCAAGCTATATACCGTAGCAGTCTCATTGATAGAGGATGATTACATCGCTACCATCGATGCTGCCAAAAAGGTTTTATGGATGAATAAAGTTCGTAAGATGAACTTGGTTCCTACCATTGAGCATCCAATACCTGTGTATTGTGATAACAATGGAGCTGTAGCTTTGGCCTAGGAATCCCGGTCCCGTCAGTGATCTAGACATATTCTTAGACAGTATCACCTGATCAGGGAGATAGTTGATCTCCGGGAGATCGAGGTCGGGAGAGTTGACACAGAGGATAACACAGTGGATCCACTCACTAAGGCCCTCCCCTAGATGCTATTCGAGAGACTTTTTTGATGTTGGGTATGGGATACTACAACTGGCCTTAGCGCAAGTGGGAGATTGTTAGGAATATGTATGCCATCGAGGCGATTATTGTTGATATAGTTGATACTTGGACATATATATAAAGGACTTTCTTGCTCGACATGATAGTACGCTATCTGGTTACCTTTATCATAACATGTAGACTGGTATCTTCATACTGTCAGTCTCCTACATGTTGATAAAGCCCTTAGGATATGTACTTGATCACCAGAATTGTTATGAGATCATACTAGTGGGGCCAGGATGGTCCAAAAGTACATCCTTTAACTATTCCTAGTCGAGGGAATATCGAGACAGGGCATCGATGTTCCAGAGTAGATTAGTGTGTACGTTTCTTGTCCGTTGGAGGGCGTTGGTTGATCCCACATACATTAGTGTGTGACATCAAAGATTGTATACAGCTTCTCATTAGAGTTGGTACACCGAATGGACTCGCTGAGGAATCCTAGTTGGTGGTATACCTATCGACAGATAGCAGTCCTCTGGTGATACTGGTACAAGTGAGTCTGTAGACCCATGATCGTCATAGAGCCTTAAGTGTCTCCCACTATGCTTTAATTTCCTCCTTACCATGCTCAAGAGGAGTCATGCAAACAGGTGGATTTTGGATACAGTCCCGAGTCACTTGGAGGCAATGAACGGTAGGAGGGGTTTCGTCTCTCCCAGTATTGGGGGTTGATGTTGCGATATGCTCAATTGGCTATAACTGGAAGTATCTGGCTAGGGCTGCTGCTGAGATTTACTGATAATAGTTATCAGTAGTTTCTTGAACCGTTATAGGCCAGACATCGGGATGAATTAACACGTTGCTGGGGTCTGACGTTTACCAACCCTAGACATGATATGCGACAAATCAGACAAAGAGACCGGACTGTACGGTAGTGTTACCGATAGGCTTCATGGATAGTACGAACAAGCTTGCTTGTTGATCTTCATATCGTTCAATACACGGGTAGCCGTTATGACCAGAAAGTTCCACTGACGGCTTGTAGGTGACTGATGTGATCAACATCTACTGCTGGCGTATTAACGGGTCTTTAGAGTCCCACATAAAAGTTCCCTGGTTTAAGTGAAACAAAGTAGGACACATATGTGATATGCGTGTAGGCCTGATTAAATACGTGTATGTGATATCGTATTGTAATCTGCCAGTTATCTGTTATCAAGTTAGGTTATATGTGATATAACCAGATTATCGAATCAAGTATTAATTTGATAATGTGATACATATATAAATGATATTAGCCAGTCATATGTGATATAACCGGATTATTCAATCAAGAGTTGATTTAATAATGTGATATATATGTAAGTCTACGGTAGCGCCCCGGCCGTCTAACAGACGCCAAATGTGAAACAAAAACGTTTACAACTGGCGCTATCGTGTACTATCACCCGGATCTGCCATTAAAACTAAAATATCAAACTACAAAGTGGATAAAAATGTTATACTGAACGATCCGAGTCCTTTGGTCTTCAACCATCATCCCACGCTTTGTTGCGGCTGCTCCGATCTCCTGAATCTCTGGTCTCCTCGTCCAAGTGGCACCATGTCGACGGATCTTTAAACGGGCTCCCGCCTCTTAATCGAGGTAACTCGGTCGTCAAGTTTGCTAAAAGAGATGACCAAGATGATGTAGAGAATGAGTAGAACACTTTGTCTCACTTCGTCCAAAGCCATGGATAAACGGTTAATGAAGTTGCCTTTTGAATCGGGTGAAATGAGAAATGAGGCTATCTAATTTCCATGAATCCAAAACTATAATCTTTTCCAAATCAACAACCATGTAAGAGAGTGAGGAGGAGGGGAGGGGCCGGCCATTATCATATAGGAGGGAGGTGAGTGTAGGAGAGAGGAGGGGGTGATCACAACATTAATGAAAGAATGAGTCATTTTAACCTAGTCACCAAAAACTATTAATGAACTAATGAATCATCTAACCTAGTCATCATACATTAATTGCACAATTAATGCACTAATGAGTCACTAGCCACCTCATCATCGTAGTCACCATCTAGATGCTTCTAGAACCTTCCACACTCATCAAGAAAAGATAAATCCGTCTTTAACCGAATGTTAAAGACGGGTGATAGAAAACTGGAAACTGGCAACTTCCAAAAGCGATCTTGAAACGAATTTCAGGATAACCCCGTAACAGTATAAACATACCCGCATTTGTATTACGACCGAATATAAATGCAACTAAGACACAGATATTATATCTACACAGTATAATACTCGGATCCGGCCTAAACCAAAGCCCACCAGTATTATCTGTCCGAAATATGACACGTGCGTAAACGCACGTCCATTTTCCGAACCCTGCCATAAAACTATACGGCCTCTACAACGTTTCGTCCGAACTTGGGAAACTGCCTTTGGCGGACTCTAATGACTCATAAACACACTAGCACTGGGTATAACCACTAGCACGTCAGAGATACTAGTTGTACGTAACGGTTGCCTATGTATTGATTGGAAGGGAAGCTGACGAGCGAACTCATCCAGAAGCCGAACTGTGCCTAACAGTGACAATATACATACAGTCCGGTCCGTTCGTCTATGAGTATCGCATATCGGCCTAGGAGGCTGGTAATGTCAGATCCCCAATAGCGGTATAAGTCGTGTCAGAGAGTAGCCCAGAACACCCTGAGATACTACTGGAGTACCTACCAGTAAATCTCCTGCCTCGGCCGAGGGCTTTGTGTAATGGCTCTCCTAGACACAGTGCGATCTCACCCCCAATACTGGGAGAGACGAATCCCCTGCCGATCTGCTCACTTGCCTCCATGTGGCTCGGGACTGTACCCAACAAATACCTGTTTGCATGACTCCTTTGAGCCGTGGTAGGGTAGAAATCAAAGCACAGTGGGAACTCACACGAGACAAATGACGACCTCGGGTCGATGAACTAACCTGTACACATATCACTATGGAACTGCTATCTGACGCTAGGTATAATACCAACTAGCAGATTCCCGGCGAGTCCTGTCCGGTGTACTCATAACCCAATGAGCACCTGTATACATCTTAGGTGAACCAACTAACACCAATGTCTTGTGAGACCGCCCACCGCCCTTCGTCGGGGTCTCGACTGTATACACTAGTCTACTCTAGAGTATCGATGCCCTGTCTCGAAACTCCCACGACTAGGGACACTTTAAGGATGTGCTTATAGACCCCAGCTCCCACGTATATGATCGCCATAATACTGCTGGTAGTCAAGAAAGAATCCTATGGGCTCTATCAACATGCAATAGCGAACTAAAGCATGTATACGATGATAAAGACAAACAAGATAGCATACTATCATCTTGAGCAAGACTGTCATATCGGTATAGGTCATGCCTCAATCATTGCAATCACGTACCTGCGATCCAATAATTGACTTTGAGGGCACTATATCCACCAATCTCCCACTTGCACTTAAGGCTAATTATTGCGATGTGGCATACTCACAGCCTGTGTGATACCGAACATCCAACTCCTCTACAAATCAGTTTCACAAATCCCGTTTGTAAAACTATTGTGTTCGAGAAATAGCCTTAGTGTGTGGATCCGCCCTGATGTTTCTTTCTTTGTCTCTCTTAATCTCAAGTTCGCGGATAAAACCAACTCCCGAACCGAGTAATACTTGTCTTAGAATATGTCTGGATATCTGATAAGACCTAGTTCATAAATGAACTCTAAATCCAAAATTCTTAGACTGTATCGTCAACTGAACCTAATCAGTATCCTGCAACACGCCTCCCACAGTATCCTCTTAGACCACCTGTCCATAATACTGTCCCTCATCAGAGGTAAAACTATAACTTTGACAATCACTCTGTCATCCATGTCACCTTTGAAGCCTGGAATGATAACCTTCTCCCGAAGGAGGCTGCCGTCATCAAATCCGTAGAACATGAACTTATGTTCTAAAACTGCATCCTTATGTTTCTTCAGGATTGGATTAATATAAACTTATTACATCTAGTGTAAAAAACAACATCTGGTGTGATACTTGACATCTCACGATTGACTCAATTGCCTAAGCAAGTGATCTGCCAATCATGCACATCCCTCTCCCCTTTAGTACACCTTTAGAGAGGGTGACTCCATCACCTGCAGGTACTCCACCATGCCTGGAGTCATCTATTCTAAAATACCATTAGAATATTGTCAAAATACCCAGATTAGGAAACTACCTAATTCTAGATTTAAAACCATAGATCTAGTAACCAGAATGTCTGATATTATATCCATATCCTTTGTGGAGAAACAATTGTGTGACGACCAAAGTACAACCGATCGTAGTATAGAAATTTTACTTCCTACTCTGTGTATGTTATCCAAATACCAGGACATCACACCTTACTACCTTCTCAACAGATTCATTCTCTATTCTGATGAAGTCAAAGTCATGACTGTCATATCAAAATTAGATGATCCATCTTCGCTATATCTGCTCAAGTCTATAAATAGACATAAGTTACTTGCCCACTTTGCTTCTGCTGCTCCCACTAACCACAACAACCCTCTGGCAGAATAATATATACGTGCACTTCTAAAGCTAGTTTAGAACAACGCTATACTTATCCTCCTGCCGGGTCTCATAGTCTGGAACAATAGTAGTGTCAAGTCTGGGTAAACAAGAACCTCCCTGTCACCGTCCTTGAGGCTACCGGAGTACCTTTCGGGTGTCTGAGGTTACCCACCATATATGCGGAGTGGCTATTGGAATGTCAAACCAGATTGAACATATAGGTCTGTTAGTTATATGTATGCCCTAGAGGCCATTACTGTTAGTTATATGTATGCCCTAGAGGCCATTACTGTACATAGGATGTATATTGTAGTGGATGCTGGGACATATATAGGGAGGACTTTCTTGCTCGACATGATAGTATGCTATCTGGTTACACTTTACTTTAACGTGTATGCTGATTGTCTCTCTGTTACATGTTGGTAAAGCCCTTAGGATCTGTACTTGACTACCTGGACTATGATGCGGATCATACTAGTGGGGACATGGTAGTCCATAAGTACATCCTTCAAAGTCCCTAGTCGTGGGTGTATCGAGACGGGGCATCGATATACCAGAGTAGACTAGCGTATACCTTCTCGACCCATACAGATGGGCGATGGATGATCCCATATCCATTGGTGTTTGACATCAGAGATGATATACGGGTACTCAGTAGAGACTGGGTACACTGGACGGACTCGCCGAGAACTCCCAGATGGTATTATACCTCACGTCAGATGGCAGTTCTCTGGTGATACTGGTACAGAGTAGTCTGTTGACCCGAGATCGTCATAGAGTCTTGTGTGGTTCCCACTGTGCTTTGATTTCCATCTTACCACGTCCAAGAGGGCGTGCAAAACGGTGGTTTTTGGGTACAGTCCCGAGTCACATGGAGGCAATGAGCGATAGGAGGGGATTCGTCTCTCCCGGTATATGGGGGTTGATGTTGCGCTGTGTTCGATTGGCTATAACAGGAAATCCCTGGCCAGGGTTGCTGAGATTTACTGGTAAGTGTTACCAGTAGTTTCTCGAAGAGTTATAGACCTCATATCGACACGACTTATTGAGCTATTGGGGTCTGACGTATACCACCCCTAGGCGAGATATGCGACATATCAGACGATCAGACCGGACTGTACGGTAGTGTTACTGGTCGGATTCACTGGAGTGTGAGCGGGCTTGCTCGTCGATCTTCAGATCGCTCAATACCCGGGTGGCCGTTACGTTTAGCAGACCGCTTGCGGCTTGTGGATGCTTGATATGATCATCATCTGCTGCCGGCGTATTGACGAGTCTTTAGAGTCCTACACAGAGGTTTCCTGGCTCAAGTGAAACGAAATAGGAGCGCATATGAGATATGTGCGGGACCGAGAATAATGCAAGTATGTGATACCGTATTCTATTCTCGCGATAAATATATCGAATGGTTGTATGCGATATAACCTAGTTATCGATTCAAGCGTTGATTCGATAAGCCGATATATTAGATACCAGTCGGTTATGTGCGCATGACCGGATCATTGAATCAAGTGTTGATTTAATGATTTAATGTATAATTATATATTTGATATATTACTTTGCATTAACTAGTATCGGTTCACTTTAGACGGATTTTCTCACTTGGTTCGTGTGCATTGCATATGCGATATGTTTTTGTGCACTTGCTTGTATCATGTTTGATGATACATGTCATGCTAGGGTTCAAGTGTAAAGATTAAACCTTGGTTAATGAAATGGTTAGGGTTTATAATTTGTTATTCATTTATCTATTTAATTATCCTTTTTATTTTTGATAAATGAATAAAAGTAAATGAGAAAAGAATGGTGGCTTCTTTTGTTCTTTAGTTGAAGCTTCATGAAGCTTTGTTCAAGTCAACCATTCTTATCTCATCCTTAACCCTAACCATTCCCACTAACCATGATTCATTATCTACACTTAACTCAAGTTAAAATTATGATAAGAATTCATTTTCTTTTCATTTTTCTTTTATCTTATCATAACCTTTTCCTTCTTCTTCTTCATTCTTCAAGTGAAGAAAAGCAAGGTCCATCAATGGTGATTGTTGGATAAGAGTGAGAAATCCAAAACTAAAGTCTACCCACTTCCTATTTCTTCATCCTCTACCTCTTGCCAAGTAGTAGAGTGTGTTTCCTTCACAAGTTTCATGACTTGGTGAAGGTGGAGCTTGATTCATCGATGCTTCGACGTAGATCATCTTCGGCATGGACATCGACGACCTAGCTTGCCCATTCTCCGACGAAGCCGATCCTAGAGCCCGGATTTGATTTGGACAGCGGAGAGGACCTCGTTGCGGAGCCGTGGAGGTGGAGCACCGGATCTACAAAGGTTGTATTTCCGTATCTTTTAGTTAAGTGTTAACTAGTTAGCTTGTTCGCCTAGATATCTAGCAAACGATCCGTACTTTAGGGTTTGTAGGCACCATAATTTTTGTAATTGCCATGGTTGATGGCTTGGGAGACCTCACTAGAGTGCCTAGGAACCCTGCAGTGGTATCAGAGCCTAGCTAGAGCCTTAGGCGAAGACCAGACGGAAATTGAAGTCCGAACGAACCCGGAATTCCAAATCAAATATGCTCTCTGTACTTTTTTCAAAACAGTGCATTTTTCCACATTAAAAATATTCAGAAAAACATGCAGGAAAATATAAGATTAACTGTGCAACCCGTAGCCCTAACTCCATTAAAGCGCCGCGCTTCCGCGGCACGAGCATGGCTCGTGCGGCGGAAGGGCGGCCGTTTTGTCGTCTTATGTGGGTTTGTTTGCACAGCAACTCCTATTTAACTGTGCTGAGTTCTCTGGATATTTTTAAAATTTTATTCAAGTGTTGAATAATCTGAGTTGTTTTGGGAATTCGGTGTTTCGATCGGGGTATCAAATTTTGTCTGTGTGGCTTTCCGGATAAATTTTAGAATATGTTAAAAAGTTCGACCGGATACAATACCCAACTTTTCCCCTGTCGGGAAATTTCCAAGTGTTGGATTTTTCAGTAGTTTAACGACGTTCTAAGTAGTGCAAGTAACGCGATGGTCCCTCTAGAAGACACAAACCTTAACTCGATTATGTGACCGTCTTGAACTGCCCTTTGAACCTTCGGGTTTGGGGTAGTACGGCGTGCCACATGTGAGGCGTTGGCTTGACCCTTCTACGGCTGGATCGTTGGTACTGAGGCACGAACGGAATGTTGTTAGACTTGTTTCATGTGTTGATCTGTTTCGGGAAAACTTGGGTGTTCGATTGTTCGATCGAAAAGTTTAACATTTTCTGTTTATCTGGAATGGGATACAATAATTGGAATTCACAATAAGTTATATGATAACTAAATGAATGTTATAAACATAGCAGTTTAGTCTCACTTGATCGGTTGCCACGGAGTTTTGATGCGATCAAAAGTCCGTCGCAATCACGTAGCGTACGCGGATACTCGCCGGGTAAACTTAATAGACAGCCTCACTCCATAGCCCCGACCAAGTGACTGTAGGAGAACCCCGTCGCCGAAAGCATCCGTTCGGGTGCTCGCGGTAGCGGTGTTCCGCCTTGGTGCACTTCGTCGACGGCGTCGGGGGTGCGGCCGCCTACTGAAGTTTGCGACGAGCATTCGATCAGGATGTCGGGAATCTTGTTGAATTGCCCGACTTGATATTGAAAAGTGTTTTCGATTTTGAGACTAAAATGCGGGGTTTATAATTGTTAGGCATGCGATGTCTAAGTAATTCATTTGATTAGGCATGCGATGTCTGAGGTGGTTGCGGATTCCAACTGTTGTAGTTTTACACTTTCTTTTCTGTGACCGTAAGTGTAATATGTGATATCGCCGGTTTCGTTGCTATATGTCAACGACAATTGGGATGGACATATTTACTTACGTTGATGACATGTGATGTTATGTGTTGCTGGATATGTTATATTGGATTGTCGTGTTTGAATAGCCGGGGGTTTTTATGTGAGATGAGTGTTTTTCATTTTCATTCATGTAAAAACTTGTATGTAATATTCTTTTATTCGGGGCACTTCCAGGATGCGGGAGTTGTCACCCTTTGTATATTATTTACTTTTCCGCACTAGGATAGACCCAAGGAGGAGGGCACAAGTAACCGGGTTCTGGAGTCCAGTGGGAGACCAACTCGAGGAGTCGAGGCCGGGTCTCCTAACCCTAGAATTGGCTGGGTTGCTTGCCGCTCTCGTAGGGGTCTAGGGGTGTGGGTTTGGCTATTCATCACGACCGTGGAATCCGTGTTTTATACTGGCTCGTATTGAAAACACGGACGTCCTAGTATATCCAATATTTCATATGATTCTTCTGCTGCGATATCTGTGATGAGATCATGTGATGTTTCTGTGATGGATATAGTATATAGTATATATGATATATTATATAGACGTTACTTATGTTTTACACCCGCGCTAGCCCTGCCCTGCTCTGTCGTTAGTTACCTAACCTAACGGTGCACGAGGGGCATCGAGGCGAATGCGGATGGCATAAGTGTACGTCATATCTATCTGTGATGTTTAGGTACTAAAATGATGGGACTTCATTAATGAGATTAATGAAATAAAAGAAACCTAAGATGTTGTAGAATCGAATTTCAAAAATAAAACAGGTAGCTACAGTTCTTGCTTTGCACAGCGGTATATGTGATATATCCTGCACCTTATTCGATGAGGAAAGGACCGAGATCCCTTCACCGGGAGTGACTCCTTTAGCAATAACTGGCAGATGCTACACACTCGGTTTGTCTTTTGATTGCTTTTAAGTGTTTTGCTTTGCACAGCGATATATATGATATGTCCCGCACCTCATTCGACGAGGAAAGGACCGACGATCCCTTCACCGGGAGTGACTCCTTTAGCAAAACAAGAAAAGCCTCAAAAGCACTCCATTTCAAAATTCATTCGATCCTACAACGATATCAAGTTCGTTACGCAATAGGTTTTCAGAAAAACCTGTCGTAGCCCTCCGTCATTTCAGATAAGTACTAGTTAGTATTCGTGCTACGTTTGTTGACTATGCTAAGGCGTAGTGTGCGGTAGCTAACTATTGGTTATCTGTATTAGCATATGATGCGATTGGATTAGGGTAGTCGTGCGACTTTGTTGACTATGTTAAGGGTCGTGCGGGTGGGTTTAATTCAATCGGGAAATGACGGGTTGAACTTGACTAGCACTTATGATTTGTTGACTATGTTAAGGTCATATAGCTGCTAGGGGCAAAATATTATCGGGAATTTCAAGTGTTGAGATTTGCAATGAGATTGCATACCTTCTATGAGATAGTTGGATCCCGATACCCGCTGCGAGTAAGAGTTACTCCTGGGAGAGTTTTATACATTACAATTAGCCGATCAAGTAGGTGTCTAGAAAGGTGTCAACGGGGTTACGCCTCTGGGAAAACGAGGTTTACATTAATTAGGTTCGTGCGAAAGCACGGGGGACCTCCCTCAAAGTACCGACACTGGCCTGGCTGAAAGATTGGCGAACTTGTAGTGTGTAATTAATCCCGGCTAGTCTTTCCTTTTAGGGTTTGAAGGAAGATTTGATAAAAAGCAGTGGGAGCCATCCTGATTAGATAAAATAAAAACCAATCTATTCTTGACAGAGCGCACGCTGAGTGTTTTCTTCTCTCTCTCTCCTGGTAGCGACCATATCACGCCTTAATCAAGATAATAATACGGAATATTGACCGAACCCGCTTGTTATACTGAGCTGGGGAACGTTGGTCCCGCTCCAACTTATAATTGTTATAAGACAGAGCAGGAAATTGGGGAATACCAGATTTACCGTGCCGCCCAAACGAAGAGAGTGCATGCTGATGCATCATCTTCGGGTTTGTTCATTATACAGAACTGTTTCTCAGTATCCTTTATAACCTAGGTATATGATACCAGATGAGGATCCCAGATATGTAATCTGTTACATAGGGCTACAGAAAGGTAGAGAACTGAGAACGGGTGATAAGTTTCATGAGGCAGAAAACGGGGCAAGAGTTGCAGCCAAGTCTGTTGGTCACTGTCACCCTGTATTATAATACATTGATTCTGAACGAATGTTATTAGATACCGAACCTGATATACCAAATCATATCACTCACTTTGTTAGTAAAGAAAGGATATAATTTTGTATTGTTGGATAATGTTTTGAACATTTCCTATATCAAAAGTTGATCGGTTCAGGCACGTTATCTAAAAGCATTAATGTTCTAAATCAAACTACAGTTCTTAGTATACGGAACACACACAAGAGGAAGAGTTCAGAAATGAACGAATCCTTCTTGAGGTATTGTAGACTAGGTCAGATCAATGTGACCCGACTAGCTAGAGTTACATCAAGATGCATATTTAAATTAGTTTGAATTTACATCTTGTGAAACTCGCCAGTCATGTCACAAAGATAAGATGACCATAGCTCTGTTTATTGGAAACAGAGAAAGAGTTAGTGAACTCTTGGGATTGATACATGTTGATGTATGTAAGGTCCCCTGTCTACACATGCCAAGACCGGTTCTTTATACTTCATTATATTCTCTGATAATCTCTCAAGATTCAGACATATGTTCCTGTTGAAACATGAGTCCGAGCCTTTTGAGATATTCACAGAATATAAGCGAGAAGTAGAGAACCATAATACGGGTATAAGTATTATGTCCTTTGATGGGATCAAGGAGGAGGATACTTGAGCACGGAAATCCTGGACTATTCTAAAGGAGAATGAGATTCTCTCTCAGCATTACTCCTCCGTATACACCATAGCACGATGGTATATCGGGGCGGAGCAATCACACCCTATATGATATGGTGTGCTCTATGATGAGTACTACTGAGTTACCTATTTCCTTTTGGGAGTTATGCACTTGAGAAGCTGCATACCTATTGAATAGGGTTCGAATCAAATCAATACTTACCACTTCATATGCGATATGGAAAGGGAAGAGCCCATGTCTTAAGTTAGTTAAGATTTGGGGTTGTCCGGCATATGTCTAAAAGCATAATCCGGACAAGCTCGAGGCAAGGTCTGTAATGTAGAACTGGAAAGGTTCCAGCTATACAAACTATAGCTGATGATTTGATAGAACCAAAGTATTCAGTAGATACCAATGAACCTCAGCCTCTCCGCCGATCTAGTAGGGTTCCTCACCCACCTGAGAGTTACTTTGGTTTCTCTATGACAGTGGGAGCGAGGATTGCATCATGAGATGATGACCCAACTAGTTTCGAGCTGGCCATCAGGAGTAAGACTCTGTAAGAATGGCTGGATGTTTATTGATCTGAGATGGAATCCTTATACACCAACCAAGTATGGACTTTGGTTGCTATATCTGAAGGGTTAAATCCCCATCAGGAGCAAGTATATCTTGAGAAGATTACTTGGTGTACATGGAAAAGTTGAGACTTTCAAAGCTAGAATTGTTAAAGGTTTTTGTCATCGACCAGGCGTGGATAATGATGAAACCTTTTCCAGTAGCTATGCTTAAGTCCATCCAGATCCTACTTGTCACGGCTACATACCATGACTGCGATATCTGGTGGTTGGGTGTCTTGACTGCTTTTCTAAATGATGATTTAGAAGAGAGTGTCTATAAGTACACAGCCAGAGGGCTTCGTAGACAGTGGGAGCAGCGGAAACGTGTGCAAGATGCTTTATAGGATAAAGCAGGCATCGCGGAGTTGGAACATCTGTTTTGATGGATTAGTCAAAGAAGTTGACATCATCAAAATGGTAGATGAACCTTGTATAAACAAGAAGGTAGTAGGGAGTATGGTGATGATCCTCGTAGAGTACGTGGATGACATACTCTTGATAGGGAAGGAGTTTCCTATGCTACGCTCGATCAATCTCCGCTTATCACAATGATTCTCCACATAGGATCAAAATGATACCTACTAAATCCTGGATTTTGGATCTATGAGATAGATCTAATTGGATGTTAGGACTCTCACTAGTAGTAGTGAGACGGTATCAATCGATTTTGGGGGGAATCACTGGAAGGGTTCCAGGGTGATAAAGACGACTGAATGTCAGTCGCAGGCATTGTCTTTACCCTCAGTAAAGGGACGGTATGTTGGAAGAGTTCCAAGCTAGATACCGTGACATACTAGACGATAAAGGCAGGATACATCGCTACTTAAGATGCTACCAAAGAGCATGTTTGGGTGTATAGTGGTTCATGAGATGAACTACGTTCCTCCCATTGTGTGACAATGGAGTTGTGGCTTATGCCAAGGAACGCCCGTCCCATCAGTGATCCAGACATATTCTAAGGCAGTATCACTTGATCATGGAGATGGTTGATCTCCAGGGAGATCGATGTTAGGAGAGTAGACTCAGAGGACAACACAGCGGATCCACTCACAAAGGCCTGTTCCCAGAGAGAGACTTTTATGGGATGGTTGAGTATGAGATACTGCAACCACTGCTACAGATGGCCCTAGTGCAAGTGGGAGATTGTTAGTTATATGTATGCCCTAGAGGCCATTACTGTACATAGGATGTATATTGTAGTGGATGCTGGGACATATATAGGGAGGACTTTCTTGCTCGACATGATAGTATGCTATCTGGTTACACTTTACCTTAACGTGTATGCTGATTGTCTCTCTGTTACATGTTGGTAAAGCCCTTAGGATCTGTACTTGACTACCTGGACTATGATACGGATCATACTAGTGGGGACATGGTAGTCCATAAGTACATCCTTCAAAGTCCCTAGTCGTGGGTGTATCGAGACGGGGCATCGATATACCAGAGTAGACTAGCGTATACCTTCTCGACCCATACAGATGGGCGATGGATGATCCCATATCCATTGGTGTTTGACATCAGAGATGATATACGGGTGCTCAGTAGAGACTGGGTACACTGGACGGACTCGCCGAGAACTCCCAGATGGTATTATACCTCACGTCAGATGGCAGTTCTCTGGTGACACTGGTACAGAGTAGTCTGTTGACCCGAGATCGTCATAGAGTCTTGTGTGGTTCCCACTGTGCTTTGATTTCCATCTTACCACGTCCAAGAGGGCGTGCAAAACGGTGGTTTTTGGGTACAGTCCCGAGTTACATGGAGGCAATGAGCGATTGGAGGGGATTCGTCTCTCCCGGTATATGGGGGTTGATGTTGCGCTGTGTTCGATTGGCTATAACAGGAAATCCCTGGCCAGGGTTGCTGAGATTTACTGGTAAGTGTTACCAGTAGTTTCTCGAAGAGTTATAGACCTCATATCGACACGACTTATTGAGCTATTGGGGTCTGACGTATACCACCCCTAGGCGAGATATGCGACATATCAGACGATCAGACCGGACTGTACGGTAGTGTTACTGGTCGGATTCACTGGAGTGTGAGCGGGCTTGCTCGTCGATCTTCAGATCGCTCAATACCCGGGTGGCCGTTACGTTTAGCAGACCGCTTGCGGCTTGTGGATGCTTGATATGATCATCATCTGCTGCCGGCGTATTGACGAGTCTTTAGAGTCCTACACAGAGGTTTCCTGGCTCAAGCGAAACGAAATAGGAGCGCATATGAGATATGTGCGGGACCGAGAATAATGCAAGTATGTGATACCGTATTCTATTCTAGCGATAAATATATCGAATGGTTGTATGCGATATAACCTAGTTATCGATTCAAGCGTTGATTCGATAAGCCGATATATTAGATACCAGTCGGTTATGTGCACATGACCGGATCATTGAATCAAGTGTTGATTTAATGATTTAATGTATAATTATATATTTGATATATTACTTTGCATTAACTAGTATCGGTTCACTTTAGACGGATTTTCTCACTTGGTTCGTGTGCATTGCATATGCGATATGTTTTTGTGCACTTGCTTGTATCATGTTTGATGATACATGTCATGCTAGGGTTCAAGTGTAAAGATTAAACCTTGGTTAATGAAATGGTTAGGGTTTATAATTTGTTAATCATTTATCTATTTAATTATCCTTTTTATTTTTGATAAATGAATAAAAGTAAATGAGAAAAGAATGGTGGCTTCTTTTGTTCTTTAGTTGAAGCTTCATGAAGCTTTGTTCAAGTCAACCATTCTTATCTCATCCTTAACCCTAACCATTCCCACTAACCATGATTCATTCTCTACACTTAACTCAAGTTAAAATTATGATAAGAATTCATTTTCTTTTCATTTTTCTTTTATCTTATCATAACCTTTTCCTTCTTCTTCTTCATTCTTCAAGTGAAGAAAAGCAAGGTCCATCAATGGTGATTGTTGGATAAGAGTGAGAAATCCAAAACTAAAGTCCACCCACTTCCTATTTCTTCATCCTCTACCTCTTGCCAAGTAGTAGAGTGTGTTTCCTTCACAAGTTTCATGACTTGGTGAAGGTGGAGCTTGATTCATCGATGCTTCGACGTAGATCATCTTCGGCATGGACATCGACGACCTAGCTTGCCCATTCTCCGACGAAGCCGATCCTAGAGCCCGGATTTGATTTGGACAGCGGAGAGGACCTCGTTGCGGAGCCGTGGAGGTGGAGCACCGGATCTACAAAGGTTGTATTTCCGTATCTTTTAGTTAAGTGTTAACTAGTTAGCTTGTTCGCCTAGATATCTAGCAAACGATCCGTACTTTAGGGTTTGTAGGCACCATAATTTTTGTAATTGCCATGGTTGATGGCTTGGGAGGCCTCACTAGAGTGCCTAGGAACCCTGCAATTACTGTACATACGATGTATATTGTAGTGGATGCTAGGACATATATAGGGAGGACTTTCTTGCTCGACATGATAGTATGCTATCTGGTTGTACTTTATCTTAACATGTACTCTGATTGTCTCTATATTACATGTTGATAAAGCCCTTAGGATATGTACTCGACTACTGGGACTATGATGAGATCATACTAGTGGGGCCACGGTAGTCGACGAGTACATCCTATAATTGTTCCTAGTCGTGGGTGTATCGAGACAGGGCATCGATGCACCAGAGTAGACTAGCGTATACGCATCTTGACCCATATGATGGGCGATGGATGATCCCATATCCATCGGTGTTTGACATCAAGGATGGTGTACGGGTGCTCATTGGAGACTGGGTACACTGGACAGACTCGCCAAGAACTCCCAGATGGTATTATACCATACGTCAGATGGCAGTTCTCCGGTGACACTGGTACAGAGTAGTCTGTTGACCCGAGATCGTCATAGAGTCTTATGTGATTCCCACTGTGCTTTGATTTCCATCATACCACGTCCAAGAGGGCGTGCAAAAAGGTGGCTTTTGGGTACAGTCCCGAATCACATGGAGGCAATGAGCGATAGGAGGGGATTCGTCTCTCCCGGTATAGGGAGTTGATGTTGTGCTGTGTTCGATTGGCTATAACCGGAAATCCCTGGCCAGGGTTGCTGAGATTTACTGGTAAGTGTTATCAGTAGTTTCTCGAACTGTTATAGACCTCAAATCGATACGACTTATCAAGCTACTGGGGTCTGACGTTTACCACCCCTAGGCGAGATATGCAACATTTCAGACGACGAGACCGGACTGTACGGGAGTGTTACTGTTTGGATTCACAGGAGAATGTACAGGCTTGTTTGTTGATCTTCTGAGCGCTCAATACCTGGGTAGCTGTTACGTTTAGCTGACCGCTTGCAGCTTGTGGGTGTTTGATATGATCATCACCTACTGCCGGCGTATTGACGATTCTTTAGAGTCCTACACAGAGGTTTCTTGACTCAGGCAAAATGGAGTAGGGGCACATATGTGATATGTGTGGGACCGAGGATAATACGATATGAGATATCGTATTGTATTCTCACGATATTTGATATCAGCCGGGTCATCGGATCAAGTGTTGATTCGATGAATCGGTACGGATAAATATTAGTCGGTTATATGCGATATAGCCGGATTGTCGGATCAAGTGTTGATTCGATAATTTAATGTATAATAATATATATGATATATTAAATTACATTAACTAATATTTGCTCACTAAAAGATTCTTTTTCTCACTCGGGTAATATATTGATATATATGCGATATATGTTAATTGTATTATTTTATTTGGTTACAATAAATATTATATATGTGATATATAATATTGTAACATGATATGATAAATAATGCAACATGTTTAGTAGAGATTAAACAAGATTAGGGTTTGATTTGGGTTAATGATTTCTAGATGATTCTAGAAGGTTTTTGTTTTGTCATGGAAAAGATATTTACTTATGACTCATTCTTAACTCAACACAAAACCCTAACCCTTGGTTAATTCTCTACAATGGTTAAGTGAACCAGGGTTGCATAATTGATCATTATCTCCTTTTCCTATTCATCACAAAAGGATTATTATTATGTTCATCTTCTTCCTCCTTCATTCTTTCATGAAAAGCTTACTAGTTTTTCAAAAGGTGATGAATAAATATGAGAAAAAGATAAATAAAGAGAGCAAAAATCCTACTTCATCATCCTCATCTTCCCTTGCCATTTAGATGAGGTGTTCACATCATTCATGAGTGTTAGCTTGTGTTAAAGAAACTTCAAGGTAGATCATCTTAGTATCGAAGATCGGAAGCAAAGGTTGCATCTTTCTCTTCGTGGAACCTCTTGAGAGTCCGGATCCCGATGATCGCAGCGAAGGGACTACAACACGGAGCATATGAAGTGAAGGACCGGATCTACAAAGGTTGTAATCCCTCTCACTTAGTGTTAAAGTGTTTAGCATGCTTGTTTTCGCCTAATCTCTAGTTTAAAGTTCCGTATTCGGGTTGTTCGGCACGGCTAAATTTTTAATTGGGCATGGTTGATGCCTCGTAGACCCTTGTGCGCGTGCCAAGCAACCCTACAGTGGTATCAGAGCCAAGCTAGAGCTTTAGGCGAAGTCTAGACGAAGTTTAAAGTCCGATCGAACCCGGAAAACCCGATATAACCCCTTCTCTGGAAATTTTCCGAAACTTTGGATTTTTGTGAATTAAAAATTGCCAAAAAATTCAGTAGGGAATTCTATGAGTTATTGTGAAGCACGTGATGCTAACTCCACAAAGGAGGCGCGGAACCGCAGCCCAACCCTGGGTTTCGCGGCGGTTCCGCGGCCACTTTGGTGAGTTACACCACGTGGCTTGCACAGTAATTCTTGTCTTCAAGTGCTGAGTCTTCTGGAAATTTTTATTTTTTTTTATTCAACTGTTGAATTATCTGGGTTGTATTGGGGACATAAAGATTCGATCGGATATTTTAACTTTGTTTAGTTTTGTCCGGATAATTTTTAGAAACTATTAAAAAGTTCGAACGGATATCAATAACTCACTTTTTCCCCTGTCGGAAAATTTTTCAAAATTTGGATTTTTCCTTGTGTTTAAGAACGTTCTAAGTCGTGCATGTAACGCGGTGGACCCTCTAGAAGAAAACAAACCTTAACTCGATTATGTGACCGTCTTGAACTGCCTTTTGAACCTTAGGGTTTAGGGCAGTACGGCGTGCCACATGTGAGGCGTTGGCTTGACCCTTCTACGGCTGGACCATTGGTACTGTGGCATGTAATGGATGTTTTTAAACTGATTTCAAGTGTTGAGATATATTGGGGAATTCTTGGGTGCTTGATGATTCGATCGGAAAGTTTAACTTTTTCTATTTATCTGGAATGTGATACAATAATTGGAATCCACAGGTAGTTATGAGATAACTAATTTGAATATTATAAACATAGCAGTTTAGTCTCAGATGATTGGTTGCCACGGAATTTTGATGCGATCAAAAGTCCGTCGCAATCACGTAGCGTACGCGGATACTCGCCGGGTAAACTTAATAGACAACTACGCCCCATAGCCCCGACCAAGTGACTGTAGGAGAACCCCGTCGCCGAAAGCATCCGTTCGGGTGCTCACGGTAGCGGTGTTCCGCCTTAGTTCACTTCGTCGACGGCATCCAGGGGTGCAGCCGTCTACTAAAGTTTGCGACGAGCATTCGATCAGGACGTCGGGAATCTTGTTGAATTGCCCGACTTGATATTGAAAAGTGTTTTCGATAAATGAGACTAAAATGCGGGGTTTATAATTGTTAGGCATGTGATGTCTAAGGAATTCATTTGGTTAGGCATGCGATGTCTAAGGAAGTTGCGGATTCCAACTGTTGTATTTTTACACTTTCTTTTCTGTGACCGTAAACGTAGTATGTGGTGTATCGCCGGCTTCGTTGCTATACATCAACGACAATCGGGATACGCATACTTGTTTACGTTGATGATATGAGATATTATGTGTTGCTGTGATATGTTATATTGGATCGTCGCATTTTGAATAGCCGGGGGTTTTATGTGAGATGAGAGTTTTTCTTTTTCTTTCATGTAAAATTCAATTTGTATGTAATATTCTTTTATTGGGGCACTTCCAGGTAGCGGAAGATGTCACCGTTGTATATTATTTACTTTTCCGCATTAGGTAGACCCAAGGCGGGGAGCACAAGTAACCGGGTTCTAGGGTCCAGTGGGAGACTATCTCGAGGAGTCGAGACCGGGTCTCCTAACCCTAGAATTGGCAGTGTTACTTGTCGCTCTCGTAGGGGTCTAGGGATGTGGGTTTGGCTATTCATCGCGACCGTGGAATCCGTGTTTTATACAGGCTCGTATTGAAAACACGGACGTCCTAGTATATCCAATATTTCATATATGTTCTTCTGCTGCAATGTTCTGTGATGAGATCATATTACTGCCTGAGATGAATGTTTATATTATATATATGAGATATATGTTATATTGCAGATTTCGTTTCAAAAGAGATGCTTGTGAAGCATAATAAAATGGGACTTCATTAATGAGATTAATGAAACAAAAGAAACCTAAGATGTTGTAGAAACTTGTTTATAAAACTGGTAGCTCTAGTTCTTGCTTTGCATAGCGGTGTTCTTTGTAGAACATCCAGCACCTTATTCGATAAGGAAAGGACCGAGATCCCTTCACCGGGAGTGACTCCTTTAGCAATAACTGGCAGATGCTACAAACTCGGTTTGTCTTTTGATTGCTTCTATAGTTTCTGCTTTGCATAGTGATATTTGTGAAATATCCTGCACCTTATTCGATGAGGAAAGGGCCGACGATCCCTTCACCGGGAGTGACCCCTTTAGCAAAACTTGAAAAGCCTCAAAAACACTCCATTTAAAATCACTCGATTCTACAACGATATCAAGTTCATTACGCAATAGGTTTTCTTAAAAACCTGTCGTAACCCTCTGTCATTTTAGGAAGTAGAGTACTTAGTATTCGTGCTGTGTTTGTTGACCATAGTTAAGGCACAGTGTACGGTAGCTAAGTGATGTCTTCCTATATAGCATATGATGCGATTAGTTAGGACAATCATATGACTTTGTTGACCTTAGTTAAGGGTCATGTGGGTGGGTCTAATTAATCAAGAAATGACGGGTAGAACTTGACTAGTGCTTATGATTTGTTGACCATAGTTAAGGTCATAAGTCACTAGGGGCAAAATATTATCGGGAATTTCAAGTGTTGAAATTTACAATGAGATTGCATACCTTCTATGAGATAGTTGGATCCCGATACCCGCTGCGAGTAAGAGTTACTCCTGGGAGAGTTTTACACATTACAATTAGCCGATCAAGTAGGTGTCTAGAAAGGTGTTAACGGGGTTACGCCTCCGGGAAAACGAGGTTTACATTAATTAGGTTCGTGCGAGAGCACGGGGGACCTCCCTCAAAGTACCGACACTGGCCTGGCTGAAAGATTGGCGAACTTGTAGCGTGTAATTAATCCCGGCTAATCTTTCCTTTTAGGGTTTGAAGGAAGATTTGATTAAAACAGTGGGAGACATCCTGATTAGATATATTAGATAACCAATCTAATCTTGCAAGAGCATACGCTGAGTGTTTTCTTCTCTTTCTCTCTCCAGATAGCGACCATATCACGCCTTAATCAAGATAATAATGCGGATATAATTGACCGAACCCGCTTGTTATACTGAGCTGGGGAACGTTGGTCCCGCTCCAACTTATAATTGTTATAAGACAGAGTAGGAAATTGGGGATTACCAGAATTCCCGTGCCGCCCAAACGAAGAAAGTGCATGTTGATGCATCATCTTCGGGTGTGTTCATTACACAGAACTGTTTCTCAGTATCCTTTACGTTCTGGGTAAATGATACCGGATCAGGATCCCGTATATGTAATCTGTTACATGGGCTACAAATAGGTAGAGAACTGAGAACGGGTGATAAGTTTCATGAGACAGAAAACGGTGCAAGTGTTGCAGCCAAGTCTGTTGGTCACTGTCACCCTGTAATACCGGAATACATTGATTCTGAACAAATGTTATTAGATACCGAACCTGATATACAAAATCATATCAGTCTCTTTATTAGTAAAGAAAGGATATAATTTTGTATTGTTGGATAATGTTTTGAACATTTCCTATATCAAGAGTTGATCGGTTCAGGCACGTTATCTAAAAGCATTGTCGTTCTAAATCAAACTACAGTTCTTAGTATACGGAACACACACAAGAGGAAGAGTTCAGAAATGAATGAATCCTTCTTGAGGTATTGTAGACTGGGTCATATCAATGCGACCCGACTGGCTGAAGTTACATATAGATGCATTTTTAAATTAGTTTGAATTTACATCTTATGAAACTTGCCAGTCATGTCACAAAGATAAGATGACCACAGCTTTGTTTGTTGAAAACAGAGAAAGTGTTAGTAAACTTTTGGGATTGATACATGCTGATGTATGAAAGTCCCCTGTCTACATATGCCAAGATCGGTTCTTTGTACTTCATTACATTCTCTGATAATCTCTCAAGATTCAGACATATGTTCCTGCTGAAACATAAGTCCGAAACTTTTGAGATATTCACAGAATATAAGTTAGAAGTAGAGAACCAAAATACGGGTATAAGTATTATGTCCTTTGATGAGATCAAGGAGGAGAATACTTGAGCACGGAATTCCTGGACTATTCTAAAGGAGAATGAGATTCTCTCTCAGCATTACTCCTCCGTATACACCACAGCACGTCGGTGTATCGGGGCGGAGCAATAGCACCCTATTTGATATGGTGTGCTCTATGATGAGTACTACTGAGTTTCCTATTTTCTTTTGGGTGTTATGCGCTTGAGAAGCTGCATACCTATTGAATAGGGTTCAAATCAAATCAGTTGCCTACCACTTCATATGTGATATCGAAAGGGAAGAGCCCATATCTTAAGTTTGTTAAGATTTGGGGTTGTCCGGCCTATGTCTAAAAAGCAAAATCCGGACATGCTCGAGGCAAGTTCTGTTATGTAGAACTGAAAATGTTCCAACTATACAAACTACAGCTGATAATTTGGTAGAACCAAAGGATTCAATAGTTTCCAACGAACCTCAGCCTCTCCGCCGATCTAGTAGGGTTCCTCACCCACCTGAGAGATACTTCGGTTTCTCTATGACAGTGGGAGAAAGGATTGCATCATGAGATGATGACCCAACTAGTTTCGAGCTAGCCATCAGGAGTGGGACTCTGTAAGAATGGCTGGATGCTTATCGATCTGAGATGGAATCCTTATACACCGACAAAGTATGGACTTTGGTTGCTTTATCTGAAGGGTTAAATCCCCATCAGGAGCGAGTATATCTTGAGAAGATTACTTGGTGTACATGGAAAAGTTGAGACTTTCAAAGTTATGCTTAAGTCCATCCAGATCCTACTTGCCACGGCTACATACCATGACTACGATATCTGGTGGTTGGGTGTCATGACTGCTTTTCTAAATGATGTTTTAGAAGAGAGCGTCTATAAGTACACAGCCAGAGGGCTTCGTAGACAGTGGGAGCAGCGGAAACGTGTGCAAGATGTTTTATATGATAAAACAGGCATCGCGGAGTTGGAACATCTGTTTTGATGTGGAAGTCAAAGAGTTTGACCTCATCAAAATGGTAGATGAACCTTGTATATACAAAAAGGTAGTAGAGAGTATGGTGGTGATCCTCGTAGAGTACGTGGATGACATACTCTTGATAGGGAAGGAGTTTCGTATGTTACGCTCGGTCAATCTCCGCTTATCACAAGGATTCTCCATATAGGATCAAAGTGATACCTCCTAAATCCTGGGTTTTGGATCTATGAGATAGATCTAATTGTATGTTAGGACACTCACTAGTTGTAGTGAGATGGTATCAATCGATCCTGGGGAGAATCACTGGAAAGGTTACAGGCTGATAAGGATGACTGAATGTCAGTCGCAGGCGTTGTCTATACCCTCAGTGGAGGGACGGTATGTTGGAAGAGTTCCAAGCTAGATACCGTGACCTACTAGACGATTAGAGGCAAGATACATCTTTACCAAGGATGCTACCAAAGAGGCAGTCTGGATATATATAAGTTCATAAGATGAACTTCGTTCCTACCATTGTGTGACAATGGAGTTGTGGCTTTAGCCAAGGAACTACCGTCCCATTAGAAATCCAGATATAATTCTTAGGAAGTATCAACTGATCATGGAGATGGTTGATCTCCAGGGAGATCGAGGTAAGGAGAGTAGATACAGAGGACAACAGCGCGGATTCACTCACGAAGGCATTTTTCCCAGTAGAGACTTTTATGGGATGGTTGAGTATGAGATACTTCAACCGCAGCTAGTTGTTGGGTATGCGATACCATAACAGATGGCCCTAGTGCAAGTGGGAGATTGTTAGTTATATGTATGCCCTAGAGGCCATTACTGTACATACGATGTATATTGTAGTGGATGCTAGGACATATATAGGGAGGACTTTCTTGCTCGACATGATAGTATGCTATTTGGTTGTACTTTATCTTAACATGTACTCTGATTGTCTCTATATTACATGTTGATAAAGCCCTTAGGATATGTACTCGACTACTGGGACTATGATGAGATCATACTAGTGGGGCCACGGTAGTCGACGAGTACATCCTATAATTGTTCCTAGTCATGGGTGTATCGAGACAGGGCATCGATGCACCAGAGTAGACTAGCGTATACGCATCTTGACCCATATGATGGGCGATGGATGATCCCATATCCATCGGTGTTTGACATCAAGGATGGTGTACGGGTGCTCAGTGGAGACTGGGTACAATGGACGGACTCGCCAAGAACTCCCAGATGGTATTATACCATACGTCAGATGGCAGTTCTCCGGTGACACTGGTACAGAGTAGTCTGTTGACCCGAGATCGTCATAGAGTCTTGTGTTATTCCCACTGTGCTTTGATTTCCATCATACCACGTCCAAGAGGGCGTGCAAAAAGGTGGCTTTTGGGTACAGTCCCGAATCACATGGAGGCAATGAGCGATAGGAGGGGATTCGTCTCTCCCGGTATAGGGAGTTGATGTTGTACTGTGTTCGATTGGCTATAACCGGAAATCCCTGGCCAGGGTTGCTGAGATTTACTCGTAAGTGTTATCAGTAGTTTCTCGAACTGTTATAGACCTCAAATCGACACGACTTATCAAGCTACTGGGGTCTGACGTTTACCACACCTAGGCGAGATATGCAACATATCAGACGACGAGACCGGACTGTACGGGAGTGTTACTGTTTGGATTCACAGGAGAATGTACAGGCTTGCTTGTTGATCTTCTGAGCGCTCAATAACTGGGTAGCTGTTACGTTTAGCTGACCGCTTGCAGCTTGTGGGTGTTTGATATGATCATCACCTACTGCCGGCGTAATGACGATTCTTTAAAGTCTTACACAGAGGTTTCTTGACTCAGGCAAAACGGAGTAGGGGCACATATGTGATATGTGCGGGACCGAGGATAATACGATATGAGATATCGTATTGTATTCTCGCGATATTTGATATCAGCCGGGTCATCGGATCAAGTGTTGATTCGATGAATCGGTACGGATAAATATTAGTCGGTTATATGCGATATAGCCGGATTGTCGGATCAAGTGTTGATTCGATAATTTAATGTATAATAATATATATGATATATTAAATTACATTAACTAATATTTGCTCACTAAAAGATTCTTTTTCTCACTTGGGTAATACATTGATATATATGCGATATATGTTAATTGTATTATTTTATTTGGTTACAATAAATATTATATATGTGATATATATAATATTGTAACATGATATGATAAATAATGCAACATGTTTAGTAGAGATTAAACAAGATTAGGGTTTGATTTGGGTTAATGATTTCTAGATGATTCTAGAAGGTTTTTGTTTTGTCATGGAAAAGATATTTACTTATGAATCATTCTTAACTCAACCCAAAACCCTAACCCTTGGTTAATTCTCTACAATTGTTAAGTGAACCATGGTTGCATAATTGATCATTATCTCCTTTTCCTATTCATCACAAAAGGATTATTATTATGTTCATCTTCTTCCTCCTTCATTCTTTCATGAAAAGCTTACTAGTTTTTCAAAAGGTGATGAATAAATATGAGAAAAAGATAAATAAAGAGAGCAGAAATCCTACTTCATCATCCTCATCTTCCCTTGCCATTTAGATGAGGGTGTTCACATCATTTCATGAGTGTTAGCTTGTGTTAAAGAAACTTCAAGGTAGATCATCTTAGTATCGAAGATCGGAAGCAAAGGTTGCATCATTCTCTTCATGGAACCTCTCGAGAGTCCGGATCCCGATGATTGCAGCGAAGGGACCACAACACGGAGCATATGAAGTGAAGGACCGGATCTACAAAGGTTGTAATCCCTCTCACTTAGTGTTAAAGTGTTTAGCATGCTTGTTTTCGCCTAATCTCTAGTTTAATGTTCCGTATTCGGGTTGTTCGGCACGGCTAAATTTTTAATTGGGCATGGTTGATGCCTCGTAGACCCTTGTGCGCGTGCCTAGCAACCCTACATGGTCCAATTAAATTTTTCGTAATCGTTTGCGGTTCTGGAATCACTTCCAGTTCTACCATACTCCCACTACTGTTTTCTGAAAAAATCCATTTTACTAAAACCGTGGCGAGTCAAGAACAATATCACTATTGATCTTCCAGATAGTAGAAAATCAACCCTCGACATAGCCCGGGTCAACCCATAAACTGCCATTACAGAAACGTGCCTTGAGTTATCCAGAGTCTAGTTTTAAGCATAAGCCGGACAACTCCCCGTATCTTAACATCGTTAAGATATGAGCCATTCTATATACAATATAGAAATAGAGGCACTAATTTAATTGGAACCGGATTCAAACCATGCAGCTGTCTCCAGTGCATGTCAACTTAATGGAGAGAAGCTAATCAGCATTACTCAACATAGAAATACATCCAATTATGAGTAACGCGAAAGAGAAACAAGTTTCTCAAAACCATTACTATCAACTGAATACCGATCACAAGAATCTACATCTTCGATCTCTTTGAAGAATCCCGATACTTGCGATATCTGGTTCTCTACTTTATTCTTATACCCACAACTTCTCAAAACTTAGACGTTGTATTTCTACAAAACACTTGTCTTAAAACTAGAGAAGTCACAAGTAAACAGAACATAGTATGAGGACCTACACCTTTGTCCTGACGGACACTGGACAACATACAATACTCTGTATAAGTCCGCTGAGTTGAATAACTCATAACCTTGTATCATAGATTGAAAACTGTATCCAGACGATTTCCTCAAATATCACCAATTACAACGAATTTCGATATAATGAGGATGATCTCCTAATTCCCAATAACTTACACCCACTCATCATCTGTAAAACCATACAGATATGAGAATCATACCTGGTAAATACATACCTTGGAATAAGTATCTAATCGGGAAAACAGTATTCCTTTAACAATGCACTAAAACATGAAAATGTTTCGTAGGGGTATCCTAGTATTCTTAGTAATGCCTTTTCCATAATCCAATTCATGACTATAACCGTATATTTCTTTGCAATCTCTCCAAATCCCTTTATTTGTCTTTATTCATTACCTTCTGTACACCATCCTTAGGCTAAGTGTTCGTCTTCCTTCCCAACCGTTCGGCACCAGCCTATGGTTTAGAAGAAGACTATCCAGTAAGCATAATAGGTGTACCCTCTTTAACCTAGGAGTACTCACAACTTGAAGGAAGGTGATGATAAAAGACAACTGAATAATACCTTATTCTATTTCTCCCGAACTGGGAAAAAATCAAAGGTGAAATAGCAGTGGCGATGAAGTATGTAGTTTGGTCGTGAATGAGAGCAGTCGCAATTCACTTTGCCCTCTTTCTAATTGCTTTATTTTGTCTTTAGTTATTACCTTCTGTACATCCTTTAGGCTAAGTGGTTTTTCTTCATTCCCTACCTTTCGACACCTGCCTTTGGTTTGGAAGAAGACTATCCAATATGCGTAAAAGGTGTACTCTCCTAAACTAAGGAGCCCTCGCAACCTGAGAGACGGTGATAATAAAAGCCAACTGAATAAACCAATTCTATTTCTCCTGAACCTGGATCCATCCTCGAAGAAGTCCCTTCGAGTTCGTATATAACCATACGATGGATCTATCCAATGGAAGTGGATGTCCGTAGTATTACGGGGGTGTTCTGAGAAATACAAAGGATAAAAGATGGAGCGGCAATGACTTATGCAACTCGGACAATCCAAAAGCCAGTATTTTAATAAGGTTCAGTCAACTTGGTCACTGAGTCATAGTGTAGGGTCGGTCAAAGGTCGCTGCCAAAGAGAGAGAGAGAAAAGAAACACTCGGCGTGCACTCTAACCTAGATCAGAATGGTTATCAATTTATCTAATCAGGAAACCTCCCACTGTACCGTCAAATTCTCCTCCAAACCTAAAAGTAGAATCAATCGGGATCACCCGAAGAGTAAACCAACTCATCAGTGGGAATCGGGATCCAACTATCATCGCATGATAACTTGATGGAAGCCACTCAAGTTATCACACTACAGAAGGTATGCGCATATGTGGCAAGTTTCAGTTTGTTTAAAACTCCCGATGTGACTTTTGCCCCATGCTCTTATGATCGTGACATTGGCCAACCCACCATAAGTCACATGCCAAGTTCTACCCGTCATTATCCAGGTTAATTTGAACCCACCCGTACATACCCTTGACTTTGGCCAACAAGGCAGTACAACTGTCCCAAACCAACGCAACTATCTATGCAACAGATGAATACCCAGCAGCTACCAAACACTATGCCTTGACTTTGGCGAAACAAACATAGCTTGAATACTACTGACCATCCATAAGAAATGACAGAGGGCTACGGCTGTTTTTTAGCAAAAAACCTTTAACGTAATGAACTTGATCTCATTGAAGGAACCTGATGGCTTTTTATAAAAATATAGTAGCGAAAACCTTTTGCTGAAGAGGTCACTCCCGGTGAAGGGATCTCGGCTCTTTCCTCGTGGAATGAGGTGCAGGATATTCCAACTGAATACAGCGATGCAAAGCATCTTGTAATCGACTATAATGAAGTTATTACCCTGACACATACTTCTGCCGAAGGGGTCTCTCCCGGTGAAGGGATATCAGCCCTAGTCTCGTCGAATGAGGTGTAGGATATTCCAACCGAATATCACTATGCATAACAAAAGGAAACGTCTTTGTAATAAAACTTTTTAAAATTGTTCCAACAACATCACATATAGGTTTGTTTTATCATTGCATTGATAAGAATCAACACAGTCCCATCAATTAATCACAAAAAAAAACGAAAATAAAATGTACGTATATGCCATCCGCATTCGTCACTAGGTCCCGTCATCACCCGTTAGGTTACTTAACTAACAACAGAGCGGGGACTGGACTAGCGCGGGTGTAAAACATATACAAAATCTAATAGTATATATAGTAATATACAGTAATCGCTCCAGGTGTGATAATATGTAACATTATAGAAAAGTAATAAGCATCACAGAACAATACAGATAATCTGGGATCCCGGGGTTTCACAGAGCCGCTACTGAAACCCGACGTTCCCCTGGTCGTGTGGATAGCCTTTGCAATGAAACCTAGACCCCTACGGGTGCGGCAAGTTACCCGCCAAAACCTGAAGTGAGCAGCACCCTACAGCATTGTGAATGGACCACCCGGCACTTCATGGAATCCGGTAACTTGAGCACCCCTCCTTGGGTCAACCTGTACCCTCTACGAGTGCGGCGAATAGTCTACCAATTCTAGAGTGTGGTCCCTCTGCCTCTCAAAACCATGAGATACGGACCCGTTGCCGTCCAGAACCCGGCTATCCGTGCACTCCGTCCCGGGGTAAACCTAGTACAGAAAAGAAAATATTTACAACGGGTACATCGACCTCAGCCCGGTCGTGCCCCAAAAGAATATTATACAAACAGGCAGTGACGGCAGTCCACATGTTGGACGCTCGCCCCGCAATATCAAATGTACAAATAAATCCAAACAGCACTACCATTGCACACTGCTATCCACCACGACATTTCCGCAACATCACAGCACAACACAGAACATCAACGCGAATGTCACGCTCGCAAATCCGTCTAAAAGGACTATAGCAATTAGACGCAATTTACCGCTCAAATGACATTCCCGGTCGGAGATATAATATAAGTACTGCATACTAACAAGTTTAAATTTTCGATCGACAAAACTTCCCAAAGTGGGCCCCACGTACATCTGGTGTACAGTAATAAAATCGAGGCCCAAAAGTTATATACCAAAAACCACAATTTCCTAAGATGAAAGCCTGGAAGAAAAATGACCCACTAAATCACCAAGAAAGCCACGGTTCCGCGGTCAAAGCAAGGCTTTGACCGCGTTTCCGCGGCCGTACGGTCGATTTAGTGGATCGTTTTTCTGCAGTTTTCATTTAAAAGCCTGCTCTATTTTCAGGTATATGCAAAATAATTTTTAGACCCTTTTAAAAATCGACAGAAACTTTAACCCAGAAAATTACAGTTTTCGAAATTCCGTTCGATCGATAGTTTAAACGCGTTAGCTGTAGGGTTCCTAGGCACCCTAATGAGGTCTCACAAGGCATCAACCATGGCAATTTCAAATTTAAACGGTGCCGAGAAACCCTAGAACGGATCGTTGGCTAGATTTCTAGGCGAAAAAGCAAACTAGTTAACACTTAACTATAAGAATACGGAAATACAACCTTTGTAGATCCGGTCCTCCACCTCCACGGCTCCGTGATGAGGTCCTCTCCGCTGTCCAAATCAAATCCCGGGCTCTAGCGTCGGATTTATCGGAGAAAGAGCGGGCTAGGTCATCGACGACGTGCCGAAGATGATCTACGTCGAGGCATCGCTAGATCAAGCTCTAACTTCACCAAGTCTAGAAAACTTGTGAAGGAAACACACTCTACTACTTGGAAAGAGGTAGAGGATGAAGAAATAGGAAGTGGGTAGACTTTAGAATTGGATTTCTCACTCATTTTCATCAATCACCATTGATGAAGAAAGGTTTTCTTCAATGAAGAAGATGAAGAAGAAGAAGCTAGTGTTATGATAAGTTAATTAAAATCAAAAGAAAAATGAATCCTCATCATAATTCCAACCATAGTTAGGTGTAGAGAATAGACTAGGGTTAGTGAATGGTTAGGTTAAGGAGATGAAGACAAAATGGTCAAAGTTGAATGAAGCTTCAAGAAACTTCATGAATCAATGCAACCATTTTGTTTTCTTCTCTCTTTATTAATCCAAAATAAATAGATAAATTAATGGATAAATAAATAAAAACCTAACCATATACTTAACCATAGGTTTAATTCTTTACACTTAACCAAAGCAAACATGTATCATCAAATATGATACAATCAATTGCACAAAAAGTATATCACATATACAATGTGCACATCCGAGTGAGAATATCCATTTAAAGTGAACCAATACTAGTTAATGTAACGTAATATATCAAATATATAATTATACATTAAATCATTAAATCAACACTTGATTCAATAATCCGGTCATGTCGAACATAACCGACTAGTATTCAATGTATCGACTTATCGAATCAACGCTTGAATCGATAACTAGGTTATATCGCATACAACCATTCGATACATTCATCGCGAGAATGGAATACGGTATCACATACACGCATTATTCTCGGTCCCGCACATATCTCATATGCGCTCCTATTTCGTTTCGCTTGAGCCAGGAAACCTCTGTGTAGGACTCTAAAGACTCGTCAATACGCCGGCAGCAGGTGATGATCATATCAATCACCCACAAGCCGCAAGCGGTCTGCTAAACGTAACGGCCACCCGGGTATTGAGCGATCAGAAGATCGACGAGTAAGCCCGCTCACACTCCAGTGAATCCAACCAGTAACACTACCGTACAGTCCGGTCTGATCGTCTGATATGTCGCATATCTCGCCTACTGGTGGTAAACGTCAGACCCCAATAGCTCGATAAGTCGTGTCGATATGAGGTCTATAACTATTCGAGAAACTACTGGTAACACTTACCAGTAAATCTCAGCAACCCTGGCCAGGGATTTCCGGTTATAGCCAATCGAACATAGCGCAACATCAACTCCCTATACCGGGAGAGACGAATCCCCTCCTATCGCTCATTACCTCCATGTGACTCGGGACTGTACCCAAAAACCACCATTTTGCACGCCCTCTTGGACGTGGTAAGATGGAAATCAAAGCACAGTGGGAACCACACAAGACTCTATGACGATCTCGGGTCAACAGACTACTCTGTACCAGTGTCACCAGAGAACTGCCATCTGACGTGAGGTATAATACCATCTGGGAGTTCTCGGCGAGTCCGTCCAGTGTCCCCAGTCTCTACTGAGCACCCGTATATCATCTCTGATGTCAAACACCAATGGATATGGGATCATCCATCGCCCATCTGTATGGGTCGAGAAGGTATACGCTAGTCTACTCTCGTATATCGATGCCCCGTCTCGATACACCCACGACTAGGGACTTTGAAGGATGTACTTATGGACTACCATGTCCCCACTAGTATGATCCGCATCATAGTCCAGATAGTCAAGTACACATCCTAAGGGCTTTACCAACATGTAACAGAGAGACAAATAGTATACACGTTAAGGTAAAGATCAACCAGATAGCATACTATCATGTCGAGCAAGAAAGTCCTCCCTATATATGTCCAAGCATCCACTACAATATACATCCTATGTATAGTAATGGCCTCTAGGGCATACATATAACTAACAATCTCCCACTTGCATTAGGGCCATCTGTTAGTAGTGGTTGTAGTATCTCATACTCAACCATTCCATAAAAATCTCTCTCTGGGAACAGGCCTTTGTGTGTGGATCCGCTGTGTTGTCCTCTGAGTCTACTCTCTAAACCTAGATCACCCTGGAGATCATCCATCTCCATGATCAGGTGACACTGCCTTAGAATATGTCTGGATCACTGATGGGACCGGCGTTCCTCGGCCTAAGCCATAACTCCATTGTCACACAATGGGAGGAACATAGTTCATCTCATGGACCAATATTCACCCAAACATCCTTCTTGGTAGCATCTTAAGTAGCGATGTATCCTGCCTTTATCGTCTAGTATGTCACGGTATCTAGCTTGGAACTCTTCCAACATACCGTCCCTTTACTGAGGGTAAAGACAATGCCTGTGACTGACATTCAGTCGTCTTTATCACCCTGGAACCTTTCCAGTGATTCTCCCCAGAATCAATTGATACCATCTCACTACTTCTGGTGAGATTCCTAACATCCAATTAGATCTATCTTATAGATCCAAAATCCAGGATTTAGTAGGTATCACTTTGATCCTATATGGAGAATCTTTGTGATAATCGGAGATTGATCGAGCGTAGCATAGGAAACTACTTCCCTATCAAGAGTATGTCATCCACGTACTCTACGAGGATCGTCACCATACTCCCTACTACCTTTTTGTTTATACAAGGTTCATCTACCATTTTGATGATGTCAAACTCTTTGACTACTTCATCAAAACAGACGTTCCAACTCCGCGATGCCTGCTTTATCTTATAAAGCATCTTGCACACGTTTCCGCTGCTCCCACTGTCTACGAGGACCTCTGGCTGTGTACTTATAGACTCCCTCTTCTAAAACATCATTTAGAAAAGCTGTCATGACACCCAACCACCAGATATCGTAGTCATGGTATGTAGCCGTGGCAAGTAGGATCTGGATGGACTTAAGCATAGATACTTGAAAAGGTTTTATCATTATCCACAGCTGGTCAATGATGCAAACTTTTAACAAGTCTAGCTTTGAAAGTCTCAACTTTTCGATGTACACCAAGTAATCTTCTCAAGATATACTTGCTCCTGATGGGGATTTAACCCTTCAGATATAGCAACCAAAGTCCATACTTTGTTGGTGTATAAGGATTCCATCTCAGATCACTAAGCATCCAGCCATTCTTACAGAGTCTTCACTCTCGATGGCCTGCTCGAAACTAGTTGGGTCATCATCTCATGATGCAATCCTCGCTCCCACTGTTATAGAGAAACAGAAGTATCTCTTAGGTGGGTGAGGAACCCTACTAGATCGGCGGAGAGGCTGAGGTTCGTTGGAATCTACTGAATCCTATTGGTTCCATCAAATCATCTTCTGTAGTTTGTATAGCTGGAACCTTTCCAGTTCTACATTACAGACCTTGCCTCGAGCTTGTCCGGTTTTTGCTTTTCAGACATAGGCTGGACAACCCCGAATCTTAACCAACTTAAGAGATGGGCTCTTCCCTTTCCATATCACATATGAAGTGGTAGGCAACTGATTTGATTTGAACCCTATCCAATAGGTATGCAGCTTCTCAAGCGCATAACTCCCAAAAAGGAAACATGTAACTCAGTATTACTCATCATAGAGCACACCTTATCACATAGGGTGTGATTGTTCCACCCCGATATACCATCGTGCTATGGTGTATACGGAGAAGTGATGCTGAGAGAGAATCTCATTCTCCTTTAGAAAAGCCCAGGAATTCCATGCTCAAGTATTCTCCTCTTTGATCTCATCAAAGAATATAATACTTATACCCTTGTTTTGGTTCTCTACTTCTAACTTATATTCTGTGAATATCTCAAAAGGTTCGGACTTGTGTTTCAACAGGAACATATGTCTGTATCTTGAGAAATTATCAGAGAATGTAACGAAGTACAAAGAACCAGTCCTGGCATATGTTGACAGGGGACCTTACATACATCAACATGTATCATCCCAAGAGTCTACTAACTCTTTCTCTGTTTCCAGTAAACAGAGCTGTGGTCATCTTATCTCTGTGACATGACTGGCAAGTTTCACAAGATGTAGATTCAAACTTATTTAAATATGCATCTTCATGTAACTTCAGCTAGTCGGGTCACATAGATATGACCTAGTCTACAATGCCTCAAGAAGGATTCGTTCATTTCTGAACTCATCCTCTTGTGTGTGTTCCGTATACTAAGAACTGTAGTTTGATTTAGAACATTAATGCTTTTAGATAACGTTCCTGAACCGATCAACTTTTGATATAGGAAATGTTCAAAACATTATCCAACAATACAAAATTTTATCATTTCTTTACTAATAAAGAGACTGATATGATTTTGTATATCAGGTTCGGTATCTAATAGCATTCGTTCAGAATCAATGTATTGGTAATACAGGATGACAGTGACCAACAGACTTGGCTGCAACACTTGCCCCGTTTTCTGTCTCATGAAACTTATCACCCATTCTCAGTTCTTTACCTTTCTGTAGCCCTATGTAACATATTACATATGCGGGATCCTGATCCGGTATCATATACCCAGGACGTAAAGTATACTGAGAAACAGTTCTTTGTAATGAACACACCCGAAGATGATGCATCAACATGCACTCTCTTCGTTTGGGCGGCACGGGAAATCTGGTATTCCCCAATTTCCTGCTCTGTCTTATAACAATTATAAGTTGGAGCGGGACCAACGTTCCCCAGCTCAGTATAACAAGCGGGTTCGGTCAATAATCCGTATAATTATCTTGATTAAGGCGTGATATGGTCGCTACCTGGAGAGAGAGAGAAGAAAACACTCAACATGCGCTCTTGCAAGAATAGATTGGTTATTATTTTATCTAATCAGGATGGCTCCCACTGCATTTTATCAAATCTTCCTTCAAACCTTAAAAGGAAAGACTAGCCGGGATTAATTACACGCTACAAGTTCGCCAATCTTTCAGCCAGGCCAGTGTCGGTACTTTGAGGGAGGTCCCCCGTGCTTTCGCACGAACCTAATTAATGTAAACCTCGTTTCCCCAGACGCGTAACCTCGTTAACACCTTTCTAGACACCTACTTGATCGGCTAATTGTAATATATAAAACTCTCCCAGGAGTAACTCTTACTCGCAGCGGGTATCGGGATCCAACTATCTCATAGAAGGTATGCAATCTCATTGCAAATTTCAACACTTGAAATTCCCGATAATATTTTGCCCCTAACGTGCTATGACCTTGACGAAAGCCAACAAACCATAGCCCGCTAGTCAAGTTCAACCCGTACATTTCTTGATTGAATTAAACCCACCCACACGACCCTTGACGAAAGCCAACAAAGCCGCACGACTACCCTAATCCAATGGCATCGTATGCAGCAGATAAGCTGCATATAGCTACCGCACACTGCACCTTGACGAAAGCCAACAAATGCAGCACGAATACTATATACAACTTATCTGAAATGACGGAGGGCTACGACAGGTTTTTCTGAAAACCTATTGCGTAATGAACTTGATATCGTTGTAGAATCAAATGATTTTGAAATGGAGTGCTTTTGAGGCTTTTCTAGTTTTGCTAAAGGAGTCACTCCCGGTGAAGGGATCGTCGGTCCTTTCCTCGTCGCATGAGGTGCGGGATATATCGTATATATCACTGTGCAAAGCAAAAACACTTAAAAGCAATCAAAAGACAAACCGAGTGTGTAGCATCTGCCAGTTATTGCTAAAGGAGTCACTCCCGGTGAAGGGATCTCGGTCCTTTCCTCATCGAATAAGGTGCAGGATATATCATATATACCGCTGTGCAAAGCAAGAACTGTAGCTACCTGTTTTATTTTTGAAATTCAATTCTACAACATCTTTAGGTTTCTTTTATTTCATTAATCACATTAATGAAGTCCCATCATATAAATACCTAAACATCACAGATAAATACGACGTACATTTATGCCATCCGCATTCGCCTCGATGTCCCCTCGTGCACCGTTAGGTTAGGTTTTTATGTGATATCGCCGGTTTCGTTGCTATATGTCAACGACAATTGGGATGCGCATATTTACTTACGTTGATGACATGTGATGTTATGTGTTGCTGGATATGTTATATTGGATCGTCGTGTTTGAATAGCCGGGGTTTTTTATGTGAGATGAGTGTTTTTCATTTTCATTCATGTAAAAACTTGTATGTAATATTCTTTTATTTGGGGCACTTCCAGGTTGCGGAAGTTGTCACCGTCTGTATATTATTTACTTTTCTGCACCAGGATAGACCCAAGGAGGGGAGCACAAGTAACCGGGTTCTGGAGTCCAGTGGGAGACCAACTCGAGGAGTCGAGTCCGGGTCTCCTAACTCTAGAATTGGTAGGGTTGCTTGCCGCTCTCGTAGGGGTCTAGGGGTGTGGGTTTGGCTATTCATCGCGACCGTGGAATCCGTGTTTTATACTGGCTCGTATCAAAAACCCGGACGTCCTAGTATATCCAATATTTCATATGTTTCTTCTGCTGCGATATCTGTGAAGTGATCATGTGATATGTTCTGTGATGGATACTTTATATAGTATATATGATATATTATATAGGCGTTACTTATGTTTTACACCCGTGCTAGACCTGCCCCGCTCTGCCGTTAGTTACCTAACCTAACGGTGCACGAGGGGACATCGAGGCGAATGCGGATGGCATAAGTGTACGTTGTATTTATCTGTGATGTTTATGTACTTAAATGATGGGACTTCATTAATGTGATTAATGAAATAAAAAGAAACCTAAGATGTTGTAGAATCGAATTTCAAAACAAAACAGGTAGCTACAGTTCTTGCTTTGCACAACGATATATATGATATATCCTGCACCTTATTCGATGAGGAAAGGACCGAGATCCCTTCACCTGGAGTGACTCCTTTAGCAATAACTGGCAGATCCTACACACTCGGTTTGTCTTTTGATTGCTTTTAAAAGTTCTGCTTTGCACAGTGATATATATGATATATCCCGCACCTCATTCGAAGAAGAAAGGACCGACGATCCCGTCACCGGGAGTGACTCCTTTAGCAAAACTAGAAAAGCCTCAAAAGCACTCCATTTCAAAATTCATTCGATCCTACAACGATATCAAGTTCATTACGCAATAGGTTTTCATAAAAACCTGTCGTAGCCCTCCGTCATTTCAGATAAGTAGTAGTTAGTATTCGTGCTGCGTTTGTTGGCCTTTGTCAAGGCGCAGTGTGCGGTAGCTAACTGGTGCTTATCTGCTTATGCATATGATGCAGATTGAGTTAGGGTAGTCGTGCGACCTTGTTGGCCTTTGTCAAGGGCCGTGCGGGTGGATTTAATTCAATCAGGAAATGACGGGTTGAATTTGACTAGCATCCTATGGTTTGTTGGCCTTTGTCAAGGTCATAGGAGGTTAGGGGCAAAATATTATCGGGAATTTCAAGTGTTGAAATTTGCAATGAGATTGCATACCTTCTATGAGATAGTTGGATCCCGATACCCGCTACGAGTAAGAGATTGTTAGTTATATGTATGCCCTAGAGGCCATTACTGTACATAGGATGTATATTGTAGTGGATGCTAGGACATATATAGGGAGGACTTTCTTGCTCGACATGATAGTATGCTATCTGGTTGATCTTTACCTTAACGTGTACACTGATTGTCTCTTTGTTACATGTTGGTAAATCCCTTAGGATGTGTACTTGACTACCTGGACTATGATGCGGATCATACTAGTGGGGACATGGTAGTCCATAAGTACATCCTTCAAAGTCCCTAGTCGTGGGTATATCGAGACGGGGCATCGATATACCAGAGTAGACTAGCGTATACCTTCTCGACCCATACAGATGGGCGATGGATGATCCCATATCCATTGGTGTTTGACATCGGAGATGATATACGGGTGCTCAGTGGAGACTGGGTACACTGGACGGACTCGCCGAGAACTCCCAGATGGTATTATACCTTACGTCAGATGGCAGTTCTCTGGTGACACTGGTACAGAGTAGTCTGTTGACCCGAGATCGTCATAGACTCTTGTGTGGTTCCTACTGTGCTTTGATTTCCATCTTACCATGTCCAAGAGGGTGTGCAAAACAATGGTTTTTGGGTACAGTCCCGAGTCACATGGAGGCAATGAGCGATAGGAGGGGATTCGTCTCTCCCGGTATAGGGGGGTTGATGTTGCGCTGTGTCCGATTGGCTATAACAGGAAATCCCTGGCCAGGATTGCTGAGATTTACTGGTAAGTGTTACCAGCAGTTTCTCGAATTGTTATAGACCTCATATCGACACGACTTATCGAGCTATTGGGGTCTGACGTTTACCACCCCTAGGCGAGATATGCGACATATCAGACGATCAGACCGGACTGTACGGTAAGTGTTACTGGTTGGATTCACAGGAGTGTGAGAGGGCTTGCTCGTCGATCTTCTGATCGCTCAATACCCGGGTGGCTGTTACGTTTAGCAGACCGCTTGCGGCTTGTGGGTGTTTGATATGATCATCATCTGCTGCCGGCGTATTAACGAGTCTTTAGAGTCCTACACAGAGGTTTCCTGGCTCAAGCGAAACGAAATAGGAGCGCATATGAGATATGTGCGGGACCAAGAATAATACGTGTATGTGATACCGTATTCTATTCTCGCGATGAATGTGTCGAATGGTTGTATGCGATATAACCTAGTTATCGAATCAAGGATTGATTCGATAAATCGATACATTGGATATTAGTCAGTTATATGCGATATGACCGGATCGTTAAATCAAGTGTTGATTTAATGATTTAATGCATAATTATATATTTAATATATTACTTTGCATTAACTAGTATTGGTTCACTTTAAATGGATTTTCTCACTTGGATCGTGCACATTGTATATGTGATATACTTTTGTACACAAATTTGTATCATGTTTGATGATACATGCTCACTAGGGTTTGTGTAAAGATTAAACCATGGTTGTGGAATGGTTAGGGTTTTCCTTTTGTTTTCTTATTCATTTATTTATCTATTTATTCTTTTTGGAAAAATATTAAGCATAAAGAAAAATGGTGGCTTTCTTTGGAAGCATATTGAAGCTTCATGAAGCTTTGACTATGTCACCATTTTGTCTCATGCTTAACCCTAACCATTCCACTAACCATGATTTATTCTCTACACTTGACCATGGTTGAGACATGATAAGTATTCTTATTATTTTCTTTTTAGAAAATAACTTATCATATTATTATTCTTTCTTCTTCTTCTTCATCTTCTTCAATGAAGAAAGCTTCACTTCATCAATGGTGATTGATGAAAAAGAGTGAGAAATCCAATTCTAAAGTGAACCCACTTCCTATTTCTTCATCCTCTACCTTTTGCCAAGTAGTAGAGTGTGTTTTCTTCACAAGTTTCATGACTTGGTGAAGTTGGAGCTTGATCTAGCGATGCCTCGACATAGATCATCTTCGGCATCGTCGTCGATGACCTAGCCCGCTCTTTCTCCGATGAAGCCGATGCTAGAGCCTAAGATCCGATTTGTACAGCGAGGAGACATCATCGCGGAGCCTTGGAGGTGGAGAACCGGATCTACAAAGGTTATATTTCCGTTTACCATTTAGTTAAGTTGTTAACTAGTCATTGTTTCGCCTATATATCTAGTTAACGATCCGTATTAGGGTTTCTCGGCACCCCTAATTTTTGAAATTGGCAAGGTTGATGCCTTGTGAGACCTCACTAGTGTGCCTAAGAACCCTACAGTGGTATCAGAGCCTAGCTAGAGCCTTAGGCGATGCGTAGACGAAGTTTGAAACCCGATCGACCCGAAACCCTAATTGGAATTTGCTCTCTGGACATTTTTGAAAATGGGGGTTTTTCCAGAATTAAAAATATGCAGAAAAACCAGCAGGAATTTATAAGAATTACTGTGAAGTTTGATGACCTAACTCCATAAAAGTGCGGCGGAACCACGGCATTAGCACGCTAATGTGGCGGTTCCGCGGCCCTTTTGTCTCTTCTCCCATTAAATTTTGCACAGTAATTCCTATTTGGCAGTGTTGGTTTTCCTGGGAATTTTTAATCTGAAATCAAGAGTTGAGTATTTTGGGTTGTATTGGGAGTTCGTACATTCGATCGGATTGTCAAATTTTGTCTATGTGTTTTTCCGGATAATTTTAGAATATGTTAAAAAAAGTTCGACCGGATATAAATACCCAATTTTTCCCTATCGGAAAATTTCCAAGTGTTGGATTTTTCCGAGGTTTAAAGACGTTCTAAGTAGTGCAACTAACGCGATGGTCCCTCTAGAAGACAACAAACCTTAACTCGATTATGTGACCGTCTTGAACCGCCCTTTGAACCTTCGGGTTTGGGGCAGTACGGCGTGCCACATGTGAGGCGTTGGCTTGACCCTTCTACGGCTGGACCGTTGGTACTGAGGCACGAAGTGAATGTTTTTGAACTTATTTCATGTGTTGATCTGTATCGGGAAAACTTGGGTATTCGATTGTTCGATCGGAAAGTTTAACATTTTCTATTTATCTGGAATGGGATACAATAATTGGAATTCACAAGAAGTTATGAGATAACTGAATGAATGTTATAAATCTAGCGGTTTAGTCTCACTTGATCGATTGCCACGGAATTTTGATGTGATCAAAAGTCCGTCGCAAACACGTAGCGTACGCAGATACTCGCCGGGTAAACTTAAAAGACAGCCTCACTCCATAGCCCCGACCAAGTGACTGTAGAAGAACCCAGTCGCCGAAAGCGTCCGTTCGGGTGCTCGCGGCAGCGATGTTCCGCCTTGGTGCACTTTGTCGACGGTATTGGGGGTGCGGCCGTCTACTAAAGAAAGCGACGAGCATTCGATCAGGATGTCGGGAATCTTGTTGAATTGCCCGACTTGATATTGAAAAGTGTTTTCGATTTTGAGTCTAAAATGCGGGGTTTATAATAGTTAGGCATGTGATGTCTAAGGAATTCATTGGTTAAGGCATGCGATGTCTAAAGAGGTTGCGGATTCCAACTGTTGTAGTTTTACACTTTCTTTTCTGTGACCGTAAGTGTAATATGTGATATCGCCGGTTTCGTTGCTATATGTCAACGACAATTAGGATGCGCATATTTACTTACGTTGATGACATGTGATGTTATGTGTTGCTGGATATGTTATATTGGATTGTCGTGTTTGAATAGCCGGGGTTTTTTATGTGAGATGAGTGTTTTTCTTTTTCATTCATGTAAAAACTTGTATCTAATATTCTTTTATTGGGGCACTTCCAGGTTGCGGAAGATGTCACCGTTTGTATATTATTTACTTTTCCGCACTAGGATAGACCCAAGGAGGGGAGCACAAGTAACCGGGTTCTGGAGTCCAGTGGGAGACCAACTCGAGGAGTCGAGTCCGGGTCTCCTAACTCTAGAATTGGTAGGGTTGCTTGACGCTCTCGTAGGGGTCTAGGGGTGTGGGTTTGGCTATTCATCGCGACCGTGGAATCCGTGTTTTATACTGGCTCGTATTGAAAACACGGACGTCCTAGTATATCCAATATTTCATATGATTCTTCTGCTGCGATATCTGTGATGTGATCATGTGATGTTCTGTGATAGATACTTTATATAGTATATATGATATATTATATAGACGTTACTTATGTTTTACACCCGCGCTAGCCCTGCCCCGCTCTGCCGTTAGTTACATAACCTAACGGTGCACGAGGGGACATCGAGGCGAATGCGGATGGCATAAGTGTACGTCGTATTTATCTGTGATGTTTAGGTACTTAAATGATAGGACTTCATTAATGTGATTAATGAAAGAAAAGAAACCTAAGATGTTGTAGAATCGAATTTCAAAAATAAAACAGGTAGCTACAGTTCTTGCTTTGCACAGCGGTATATATGATATATCCTGCACCTTATTTGATGAGGAAAGGACCGAGATCCCTTCATCGGGAGTGACTCCTTTAGCAATAACTGGCAGATGCTACACACTCGGTTTGTCTTTTGATTGCTTTTAAGAGTTTTTGCTTTGTACAATGATATATATGATATATCCCGCACCTCATTCGACGAGGAAAGGACCGACGATCCCTTCACCGGGAGTGACTCCTTTAGCAAAACTAGAAAAGCCTCAAAAGCACTCCATTTTAAAATCATTTGATTCTACAACGATATCAAGTTCATTACGCAATAGGTTTTCAGAAAAACCTGTCGTAGCCCTCCGTCATTTCAGATAAGTCCTGTTTAGTATTCGTGCTGCGTTTGTTGACCTTGTCAAGGCGCAGTGTGCGGTAGCTAACCAGTATTTATCAGCTTATGCATATGATGCCGATTGGGTTAGGGTAGTCGTGCGGCCTTGTTGACCTTGTCAAGGGTCGTGCGGTGGGTTTGATTCAATCAAGAAATGACGGGTTGAACTTGACTTGCGGTCTATGGTTTGTTGACCTTGTCAAGGTCATAGATCGTTCGGGGCAAAATTATCGGGAATTTCAAGTGTTGAAATTTGCAATGAGATTGCATACCTTCTATGAGATAGTTGGATCCCGATACCCGCTGCGAGTAATTGTTACTCCTGGGAGAGTTTTACACATTACAATTAGCCGATCAAGTAGGTGTCTAGAAAGGTGTTAACGGGGTTACGCCTCTGGGAAAACGAGGTTTACATTAATTAGGTTCGTGCGAAAGCACGGGGGACCTCCCTCAAAGTACCGACACTGGCCTGGCTGAAAGATTGGCGACCTTGTAGTGTGTAATTAATCCCGGCTAGTCTTTCCTTTTAGGGTTTGAAGGAAGATTTGATAAAAAGCAGTGGGAGCCATCCTGATTAGATAAAATTAAAACCAATCTATTCTTGCAAGAGCGCACGCTGAGTGTTTTTCTTCTCTCTCTCTCCAGGTAGCGACCATATCACGCCTTAATCAAGATAATAATACGGATATTTGACCGAACCCGCTTGTTATACTGAGCTGGGGGAACGTTGGTCCCGCTCCAACTTATAATTGTTATAAGACAGAGCAGGAAATTGGGGATTACCAGAATTCCCGTGCCGCCCAAACGAAAAGAGTGCATGATGATGCATCATCTTCGGGTGTGTTCATTACAGAGAACTATTTCTCAGTATCCTTTACGTCCTGGGTATGTGATACCAGATCAGGATCCCAGATATGTAATCTGTTACATAGGGCTACAGATAGACAAAGAACTGAGAACGGGTGATAAGTTTCATGAGGCAGAAAACGGGGCAAATGTTGCAGCCAAGTCTGTTGGTCACTGTCATCCTGTATTACAAATACATTGATTCTGAACGAATGTTATTAGATACCGAACCTGATATACAAAATCATATCAGTTTCTTTATTAGTAAAGAAAGGATATAATTTTGTATTGTTGGATAATGTTTTGAACATTTCCTACATCAAAAGTTGATAAGATCAGGCACGTTATCTAAAAGCATTGATGTTCTAAATCAAACTACAGTTCTTTAGTATAATGAACACACAAGAGGAAGAGTTCAGAAATGAACGAATCCTTCTTGAGGCATTGGAGACTAGGTCATATCAATGCGACCCAACTAGCTGAAGTTACATGAAGATGCATATTTAAATCAGTTTGAATCTACATCTTGTGAAACTTGCCAGTCATGTCACAGAGATAAGATGACCATAGCTCCGTTTACTGGAAACAGAGAAAGAGTTAATGAACTCTTAGGATGATACATGTTGATGTATGTAAGGTCCCCTGTCTACACATGCCAAGACCGGTTCTTTGTACTTCATTACATTCTCTGATGATCTCTCAAGATTCAGACATATGTTCCTGTTGAAACACAAGTCCGAACCTTTTGAGATATTCACAGAATATGATTTAGAAGTAGAGAACCAATAATGGTATAAGTATTATGTCCTTTGATGAGATCGAGGAGGAGAATACTTGAGCACGGAAATCCTGGATTATTCTAAAGGAGAATTAGATTCTCTCTCAGTATTACTCCTCCGTATACACCATAGCATGATGGTATATCGGGGCGGAGCAATAGCACCCTATGTGATATGGTGTGCTCTATGATGAGTACTACTGTGTTTCCTATTTCCTTTTAGGAGTTATGCACTTGAGAAGCTGCATACCTATTGAATAGGGTTCAAATCAAATCAGTTGCCTACCACTTCATATTTGATATAATAACGGAAGAGCCTATCTCTTAAGTTAGTTATGATTTGGGTTGTCCGGCCTATGTCTAAAAGCAAAATCCGGACAAGCTCGAGGCAAGATCTGTTATGTAGAACTGGAAAGGTTCCAGCTATACAAACTACAGCTGATGATTTGATAGAACCAAAGTATTCAATAGTTACCAACGAACCTCAGCCTCTCCGCCGATCTAGTAGGGTTCCACACCCACCTGAGAAATACTTCGGTTTCTCTATGACAGCGGGAGCGAGGATTGCATCATGAGATGATGACCCAACTAGTTTCGAGCTGGCCATCAGGAGTGGGACTCTATAAGAACGGCTGGATGCTTAGTGATCTGAGATGGAATCCATGTACACCAACAAAGTATGGACTTTGGTTGCTATATCTGAAGGGTTAAATCCCCATCAGGAGCAAGTATATCTTGAGAAGATTACTTGGTGTAGATGGAAAAGTTGAGACTTTCAAAGCTAGACTTGTTAAAGCTTTTCGTCATCGACCAGGCGTCGATAATGATGAAACCTTTTCAAGATGCTATGCTTTAGTCCATCCAGATCCTACTTGCCACGGCTACATACCATGACTACGATATCTGGCGGTTGGGTGCCATGACTGCTTTTCTAAAATGATGTTTTAGAAGAGAGAGTCTATAAGTACACAGCCAGAGGGCTTCGTAGACAGTGGGAGCAGCGGAAACGTGCACAAGATGCTTTATAAGATAAAGCAGGTATCGCGGAGTTGAAACATCTGTTTTGATGTAGTAGTCAAGCAGTTTGACATCATCAAAATGGTAGATGAACCTTGTATATACAAAAAGGTAGTAGGGAATATGGTGATTATCCTCGTAGAGTACGTGGATGACATACTCTTGATAGGGAAGAAGTTTCCTATGCTACGCTCGGTCAATCTCCGCTTATCACAATGATTCTCCATAAAGGATCAAAGTGATACCTCCTAAATCTTGGGTTTGGATCTATGAGATAGATCTAATTGGATGTTAAGATTCTCACTAGTTGTAGTGAGATGGTATCAATCGATCTTGGGGAGAATCACTGGAAGGGTTCCAGGGTGATAAGGACGACTGAAAGTCAGTCACAGGCATTGTCTTTACCCTCAGTAAAGGGACGGTATGTTGGAAGAGTTCCAAGCTAGATACCGTGGCATACTAGACGATAAAGGCTCGATACATCGCTACTTAAGATGCTACCAAAGAGGCAGTCTGGATGTATATTTGTTCATGAGATGAACTTAGTTCCTCCCATTGTATGACAATGGAGTTGTGGCTTATGCCAAGGAACGCCGGTCCCATCAGTAATCCAGACATATTCTAAGGCAGTATCACCTGATCATGGAGATGGTTGATCTCCACGGTTATTGAGGTTAGGAGAGTAGACTCAGAGGACAACACGGCGGATCCACTCACAAAGGCCTTTTCCCAGAGAGAGACTTTTATAGGATGGTTGAGTATGAGATACTACAACCACTGCTACAGATGGCCCTAGTGCAAGTGGGAGATTGTTAGTTATATGTATGCCCTAGAGGCCATTACTGTACATAGGATGTATATTATAGTGGATGCTGGGACATATATAGGGAGGACTTTCTTGCTCGACATGATAGTATGCTATCTGGTTGATCTTTACCTTAACGTGTACACTGATTGTCTCTTTGTTACATGTTGGTAATGTTGGTGTATATGCCCTAGAGGCCATTACTGTATCATACTAGTATGTATATTACTTGATGGAAGCTTGGGATATTCACAGTTGTACAGACAATCTTGCTCAATATAGTAGTATGCTACTTGGTTTGTCTCTGCTTTAATGTGTACATGTGTGTTTATTTATTATATCACCTATACGCATTAGTAGAGCCCTTAGGATCTTTGCTTGATTACCGGCGTTGTGATGGCGATCACACTCGTGGGGGCTGGGTAATCTACAAGCACATCCTTATACACGTCCCTAGTCGTGGGAGTATCGAGATAGGGCATCGATACTCCAGAGTAGACTAGCGTATGCGCTTCTCATCCTAGCACGGGAGACGGTCTGTCCCACAGCCGTCAGTACGTCGTACTTGAGATAGTATGCGGGTGCTCGTTAGGTTACGAGTACACTGGACAGGACTCGTCGGGAACTGATGGTTGGTATTATACCTATCGTCAGTTATCAGTTCCCAGGTGACATGAGTACAGCTTAGTCCGCTGACTTGACACTGTCACTTCGCCTCGAGTGTGTTCCCACTGTTCTTTGATTGCCACCCTACCACGGCTCTACTGAGTCGTGCAAACAGGTAGTAGTTGGGAGCAGTCCCGAAGCACTTGGAGGCAGTGACGGTTAGACAGGATTCGTCTCTCCCGGTATTGGGGGTTGACATCGCGCTGTGTCTAGGAGAGCCATTACACGAGTAGTCCCTGGCCAGGGCAAGCGAGATATACTGGTAGGTTTCCAGTGTTATCTCAGGGTGTATTGGGCTTCACTCCGACACGACTTGTACCGCTATTAGGGGACTGACGTTCACCGCCCCCCTAGGCCCGCCATGCGATGTATCAGACGAACAGACCGGACTGTACGGAGACTGTCACATACAGGCTCAGTAGGAGTGCAGATGGGGTTCACCTCGTCAGTCTTCTTATCGACATCTACCTGGGGACCGTTACGTACAGCTAGTGCCGCTTGCGGTCTGTGGTTAAACCCACTGCCAGCGTAGTGTCGAGTCTTTAGAGTCCCACACAGAGAGCTATTCGCCTTTAGGCTAAATGAGTAGAGCTCGCATGGTTTTGCGACAGGGTTCGTTCACATTCGCGCACTTGTGCACGTTTGCTGTCCGGACAGCTTATACTAGCGGGCTTTGGTTTAAGCCGGATCCTAGTATATGATTTGAGATTGGTTTTTCTCATTGTGTTCGTGTTCCTCCGATCACGAATGCGGGTGCGTATGCACAGTTGCTTGAGATTGAGGGAGAGGACCTTGATTAGGGTTAATGGCTATTGTCATTTTATTAACCCTAATATTTATGTGTGTGTTATTGTTAATTAGTAATTAGTTTAATAATTATCCATGGTTATGGTTGTTGACCATTTGACTTCTTTGACTTGTTGACCTAGGTTGACACTTTGACCATCATCATTTCTTTTGGAAGATGCTTTTTGATCTTTGCAAATTGAAATGATAATGGTCATGTCATGATTTACCATGATAATTATCTAGCTAATTATTCAATTAAATTAATTCACACATATTAGTGAGAATGGCTCTATTATTTTCTCATTCTCTCATATCATTTCTCTCTCTTGTTCATCCTCTCCCTCAAGCTCTCTCCCTCTCATGTGTTGAGAAACAAAAAGCTTGAGAAAAACCTTCACTTGATCTTCTCTACTCTCTTCTAGGGTTCAAGTCTTAGCATTTCTTGCACTCTAGTTACTCCTAGCTTGGAGTTGAAGCCAAAGGTCGAGGCTTTCGGGTGGATCCTTCTTTGACGGGAGAAGACAAGCAAGGTGACCTCTTTCTACCATTCCTAGGAGCAAGGAGAGAAGGACTAAAGACCAAAGGTATAACCTTTCCATCACTTAGCTACTTTGTAGTTAGGGTTAGCAAGTTTATGTTTAGCAAAGATCCTCACAAGCTTGGTCCATGTTGCCTAAGTCCATAAAAATCCAATTTTTATTATGTTTTCCGCCTCCCCGTAAGCACCGGGGTGGGCAACACGGACTAACAGTGGTATCAGAGCCTAACTAAACATAAACTAGCTTGGTAGTAAAGTGTATCGAAGTTCGAAACGGAAAAATCGAAAAAACCAAGTTATAAAAACCTGAGTTTCTGTTAAAAAGTTTTCTGGTCAAAACAAAATTTGTTATATCCCAAAAATCATCTCAGGCTTTTTAGAAGAAAACCACCAAAAACGATGCAGCAACTCAACCAAAGAGCCGCCCTTCCGCAGCAAAAGCAAGCTCTTTGCCGCGGAACCGCGGCCAACTTTGTGAGTTACTGCATCGATTTTGGTGCAGTATGTTTCTGACATGGTTTTAGGATTTTTCAGATATATTATATGTGCCCAGATTTTCCAGAATAGAAATTTGTTTTTGGGGGCCTATAATTCCGTATTTTTTCCGAACTTCAATATACTTTGACAATAAAGGTTATATCTGTGATGTTCTTATGTATTGAACGTCGGCTAATCGCTATATGACGATTAGTCGGGGTTATACATATCTGTGATCTGTGATTGTTGTTGATGGTTTGTGTATATGAACTCGTTGGATTGTCGCGGATGAATAGCCGGGGTGGATGTGAGATGAGAGTTTCTTTTTCTTTCATTCATGTAATAAATTTGTAAATTGATGTAATATTATTTGTTTGGCCGCACAACCGGGTCGGGGTTGTAGCCGTCATTGTATAATTCTTTTTACTGTTTTTGCTCCTAGGATAGACCCATGGAGGGGGTGCACAAACTACCGGGTAGCTCGAAGTGCCGAGTGGCCTACTCATGGCATTGAGGGAGGTTGCTTCGCTTCGGGTACTTGGCGGGTAGTTTGCCGCACCCGTAGGGGTCTTGGGTGGGGTTTGGCTATTCATCGCGACCGTGTAATCCGTTTTTCGTTGCAGGCTCGAACGAATTGCGGATTCCTAGTATATCCAAAGTGTTCATCTGTGATCTGGATTGGCTATCATTGCTATATTGCTATATATAATAACTATTTAGGCGTTGCTTATGTTTTACAGCCGCGCTAGCCCAGCCCCCGCTCTGTCGTTAGTTAAGTAACCTAACGGGTGATGACGGGGCCCCGTGGCAAATGCGAATGGCATAAGCGTACGTCATATTTTGGTTGTTTTCTGCAATGGTAGGATTTAAATGATGGGACGCATTAAAAGAACTAATGCAAGAAAATAAACCTAAAAGACGTTGTTGGAACAATTTTTCAAAAAAAGCTGTTATTACAAGGACGTTCATCTTTTTGTTTTGCATCGAGGTATTCGGTTATGAATGCCCAGCACCTCAATCGACGAGGCAAGGGCCGAGATCCCCTCATCGGGAGTGACCCCTTGGACAAAAGGTTTGCGTCAGGGTAATAACTTCACCATAGTCGATTATTCTTGCTTTGCATCGAGGTATTCATCTTACGGATGCCCAGCACCTCACTCGACGAGGAAAGAGCCGAGATCCCTTCACAGGGAGTGACCTCTTTAGCAAAAGTTTTCGCCACTATGTTTTTCAAAAAGACTACCAGGTTCCTTCAACGATATCAAGTTCATTACGTTAACGGGTTTTTCGCCAAAAACCCAGCCATAGCCCTCTGTCATTTCTTATAAGTAACACTTAGTATTCGTGCTGCGTTTGTTGACTCCGTCAAGGCGTAGTGTACGGTAGCTAAGTACTGCTTGTTTGTATCGGTATATGGGATTGATTAGGACAGTCGTATAACCTTGTTGACTCCGTCAAGGGTTATGCGGGTGGGTTTAATGCAATCCAGATAATGACAGGTTGAACTTGACTAGGACTCTTTGATTTGTTGACTCCGTCAAGATCACTTGGGTCCTAGGGGCAAAAACCACATCGGGAGTTTCAAAAGAACTGAAACTTGCAGATTTAGCATACCTTCTGGAGTGTGGTGACTAGAGTGGATTCCATCTAGGTTATCACACAATGACAGTTGGATCCCGATCCCACTGATGAGTTGGTCTACTCTCGGGAGATTATTTCACTTAACGATCAATGCTATAAACCTAGTAGGTGTCTAGAAAGGTGTTAGCGGGGTTACGCCCCCAGGGAAAAGAGGTTATTTAATTAAGGAACTTCACGAAAGCGTTGGAAAACCTCCCTCGAAGTACCGACACTAGCCTGGCTGAAAGGTTAAGCAAGTATTGTGACGTGAATTAAAACCCGGCTAGTTCTTCTTTTAAAAGGTTTTAAGAAGAATTTGAGTAAACAGTAGGAGACATCCTGGTTAGATAAATTAATAAACCAATCTAATCTTGCAAGAGCATACGCTGAGTGTTTCTTTTCTCTCTCTCCAGGCAGCAGCCTTTTCACGCCCTAATCAAGATAATAAAATGTATCGCTTGACCGAACCGAATTCTTATTCGGGACTGGGGAAAGTTGGTTCAGCTCTAACTTGTGACAACAGTCATGAGTATGAGAATGGGAAAGAGGAAAGTATGGATTTCCAGGATACCCAGTTGAAGAAGAAGCATGGTTTTGCATCTACTTCAGGTGTTCTTGTAATTGAGAACTGTTTTACGGTCAGCCCTACCTCCTGGGTACTTGATACCGGATCAGGATCTCATATCTGTAATTTATTGCAGGGACTGAGAAAAAGTAGGAAAGTTGCACCGGGTGATATGTCGCTCAGAGTAGCGAACGGAGCACAAGTTAATGCGGCAGCCGTCGGTGAATATCACCTAGTATTGCCTAATGGCAAGACTATGATTTTGAACGATTGCTACTATGTACCCTCCATGGTTTGCAACATCATATCAGTTTCTTTACTCGATAAAGATGGATATGACTTTGTTCTTGAAAAGAATATCATGAACATTTACCTTCATAAGGTACTGGTTGCAGAGGGTACACTGTGTAATGGTATCTACGTTCTAAATCAGAATACAGTTCTCAATATACAAAACACACGCAAGAGGAAGAATTCAGATACGAATGAATCCTACTTGTGGCATTGTAGGCTTGGTCATATCGGAGAGAAAAGACTGAGTAAGTTGCATAAAGATGGACTCTTGAATACGTTCGAATTTTCATCTTATGAAACTTGTCAGTCTTGTCTCAAAGGGAAGATGACCAAATCTCCGTTCACCGGATATGGAGAAAGAGCAAGAGAGCTCTTGGGACTCATACACAGTGATGTGTGTGGTCCGATGTCTATACATGCAAGGGGTGGGTTCTCGTACTTCATCACATTCACTGACGATCTCTCTAGGTTCGGATATGTGTATCTGATGAAACACAAATCTGAAGCTTTTGAGAAATTCAAGGAATTCAGAAAGGAAGTAGAGAACCAGATTGGCAAAAGTATCAAGATCCTCCGGTCTGATAGAGGAGGGGAGTACTTAAGCACGGAATTCCTAGATTACTTAAAAGAGAATGGTATTCTCTCTCAGCTTACTCCTCCTTATACACCACAGCACAACGGTGTTTCGGAGCGGAGGAATCGTACCCTATTGGATATGGTTCGGTCCATGATGAGTAGTGCTGAGTTGCCTCTTTCATTCTGGGGACATGCGCTTCAGACAGCGGCGTACCTATTGAACTATGTTCCATCCAAATCAGTGCCTAAGACTCCATATGAAATATGGAGTGGAAGAAATCCGTATCTTAAGCGATTTAAGATATGGGGTTGTCCGGCCTATGTGAAAACACAGAAACCGGACAAGTTAGAGGCACGGTCAGTTCTTTGTAAATTTGTGGGATATCCTAAAGACTCACTAGGATATCTGTTCTACCACACTGAGGAACAGAAGGTGTTTGTATCTCGCCACGCTACCTTCTTAGAAAGGGAGTTTCTTGCAAAAGAAACTAGTGGGAGTTCGGTAGAACTGGAAGAAATTCAGCGACCACAAAATGTAACTAAAAATTTGGAGGAACCGCTAGATTCAATAAACCCAGACGAACCTCAGCCACTCCGCAGATCTGGTAGGATTTCTCATCCGCCCGAGAGATACTACGGTTTTCTCATAGACGGGGATCGAGAGGATTGCATCTTGGAAGAAGATGACCCTACCAGTTTCAGGCAGGCCATTATCAGTAGGGACTCTGATAAGTGGCAGGAAGCAATGCAATCCGAAATGGAGTCCATGTACGCCAATAAAGTGTGGACCTTGGATATTGCTCCAGCTGGGGTAAAACCCGTTGGATGCAAATGGATCTACAAAAGAAAACTTGGTGTAGATGGGCAGGTGGAAACCTATAAAGCTAGGCTCGTTGCAAAAGGTTTCCGTCAAAGACCTGGTTTGGACTATGACGAAACTTTTTCTCCGGTGGCTATGCTCAAATCCATTCGGATCCTACTTGCCATTGCTGCCTTCCATGACTATGAGATCTGGCAGATGGATGTTAAAACGGCTTTCCTAAACGGTTGTTTGGAAGAGTGCGTTTACATGGATCAACCAGAAGGTTTCGTAGACAGTGGGAGCAGCGGAAAGGTGTGCAAGTTGCTTAAATCCATTTATGGATTAAAGCAGGCATCGCGGAGCTGGAACATCTGTTTTGATGAGGCAATCAAGGAATTTGATTTCATCAAGAACGGAGATGAACCCTGTGTTTATAAGAAGATTGTAGGACGAACTGTCGTATTCCTAGTCTTGTACGTGGATGAAAGGTTCCTAGGCACCCTAGTGGGTTCTCACAAGGCATCGAACATGCCAAATTAAAATTTTTAGTGCCGAGAAACCCTAGACTACGGATCTTTAACTAGATGTTTAGGCGAAATAGAAAGCTAGTTAACAGTTAACTACTATGATACGGATATACAACCTTTGTAGATCCGGATTTCCACCACCACGGCTCCGCAACGTCATGTCCTCGCTGTCCATCATGAATCCTCGACTCGATCATCGGCTTCATCGGGAAAGCAAGCGGAATAGCTCGTCGGCTTTGTGTCAAAGACGATCTACGTCGAGGTTGCACAAACTCAAGCTCCGACTTCACAAGCTTGTGAAACTTGTGAAGTAAACACCCAAAACAACTTGGCAAGAGGTAGAGGGTGAAGAAATAGGAGGTGGGTTCACTTTGGATTTGGATTTAACTCACTAAAGCTCAAGTTGCCATTGGAGTAGCAAGCTTGAAGAAGAAGAAGAAGATGAGCTCTAGAAAAAAATTATGATAAGTCTTATGATATAAATAAATATAAATCAAATACTTATCATAACTTGAACTAGGGTTAAGTGTAGAGAATTAACCATGGTCACTTTGATGGGTTAGGGTTAAGCATGAAGATAAGGATGGTTAGCAAAGTCAAAGCTTCATGAAGCTTCAGTATAAAACAAACTTAGCCACCATTCTTATCATATTCATTTCCAAATAAATAAATAAACAAATAAATAAATAAATGGAAATGCAAAACCCTAATTATCATATTAACCATGGATTAATTCTATACACTTAACATAAAGATCAAGTATCATCAAACATGATACAAAAAGGTGCACGAAAGTATATCACATATACAATATGCAATCCAAGTGAGAAAAATCCGTTTAAAGTGAACCAATACTAGTTAATGCAAAGTAATATATCAAATATATAATTATACATTAAATCATTAAATCAACACTTGATTCAATGATCCGGTCATGTCGCACATAACCTACTAGTATTCAATGCATCGATTTATCGAATCAATGATTCGATAACTAGGTCATATCGAATATAACCAATCGAAACATATATCGCGAGAATGAAATGCGGTATCACATACTCGCATCATTCTCGGTCCTGCACATATCTCGTATGCGCTCCTATTTCGTTTCGCTTGAGCCAGGAAACCTCTGTGTAGGACTCTAAAGACTCGTCAATACGCCGGTAGCAGATGATGATCATATCAAGCACCCACAAGCCGCAAGCGGTCTGCTAAACGTAACGGCCACCCGGGTATTGAGCGATCAGAAGATCGACGAGCTAGCCCGCTCACACTCCTGCGAATCCGACCAGTAACACTTACCATACAGTCAAGTCTCTTCGTCAGATACGTCGCATATCAAGTCTAGGGGTGGTATACGTCAGACCCCAATAACCCGATAAGTCGTGCTGATGTGAGGCTCGTAACGGGTCGAGAAACTACTGGTAACACTTACCAGCAAATCTCTGATCAGCCCTGGCCAGGGACTTCCCTGTTACGGCCAATCGAGCACTGCGCAACATCAACTCCCAATACCGGGAGAGACGAAACCCCTCCTATCGCTCATTGCCTCCATGTGATTCGGGATTGTACCCAAAGACCACCGTTTTGCACGCCCTCATGGACATGGTAAGGTAGAGATCAAAGCACAGTGGGAATCACACAAGACTCTATGACGATCTCGGGTCTACAGACTAATCTGTACAAGTGTCACCTGAGAACTGCCATCTGACGTGAGGTATAATACCATCTGGGAGTTCTCGGCGAGTCCGTCCAGTGTACCCAGTTTCCACTGAGCACCCGTATACCATCTCTGATGTCAAACACCAATGGATATGGGATCATCCATCGCCCATCACATGGGTCGAGAAGCGTATACGCTAGTCTACTCTGGTAAATCGATGCCCCGTCTCGAGATACCCACGACTAGGGACCTTGAAGGATGTACTTATGGACTACCATGTTCCCACTAGTATGATATGCATCATAGTCTAGGTAGTCAAGTACAAATCCTAAGGGCTTTACCAACATGTAACTATAAGACAGTATAAAGAGACTAGTGTACATGTTAAGATAAATGGCAACCAGATAGCATACTATCATGTCGAGCAAGAAAGTCATCTCTATATATGTCCAAGCATCCAATATAATATACATCATCTGTACAATACTGGCCTCTAGGGCATACATACAACTAACAGTGGACGACATTCTTCTGATAGGAAATGACATTCCTATGCTACAATCGGTCAAGCTGTTTTTGTCACAAAGGTTCTCCATAAAGGACCTGGGTGATGCCTCGTACATTCTGGGGATCAAGATCTATAGAGATAGATCCAAGAAACTATTGGGACTTTCGCAGTCCAGGTACATAGAGACCGTACTAAAGAGATTTAGTATGGAGGATTCCAAGCGCGGTAACATACCCGCATTGCACGGAATTATCCTCTCCAAGAAGATGTCTCCTAAGACTGACGAGGAGAGGGTTCGCATGAGCACTATACCCTACGCTTCGGCGGTAGGATCTATAATGTATGCGATGCTATGTACAAGACCAGATGTAGCTTACGCGTTGAGCACGGTAAGCCGGTATCAGTCGGACCCAGGGGAGGACCACTGGACAGCAGTGAAGAACATTCTCAAGTACCTGAGAAGGACTAAGGAGATGTTCCTGGTTTACGGTAATGGAGACCTTAGGGTCGAGTCCTTTACCGATTCAAGCTTCCAGAGTGACAAAGATGACAGCAAGTCCGTCTCGGGTTTTGTGTTTACCCTCAACGGAGGGGCGGTATGTTGGAGGAGTTCCAAGCAGGATACCGTCGCAGACTCGACGATCGAGGCTGAATACATTGCTGCAAGCGATGCCGCAAAAGAGGCGGTCTGGATTAAGAAGTTCATTAGTGAACTTCAGGTGGTTCCGTCCATTGTTGACCCAATACCTTTGTATTGCGATAACAATGGGGCTATAGCTTTAGCGAAGGAACCAAGGTCCCATCAGAAATCCAGGTACATCTTAAGGCGGTATCACCTGATCAGGGAGATCATTGATCGACAGGAGATCGAGGTGCGGAGAGTGGACACAAAGGACAACACTGCGGACCCATTCACGAAGGCTTTACCCCAGACTCAGTTCGAGCGGCTGATCGAGATGATAGGTCTTCGATACGCCAGTACATGGCCTTAGTGCAAGTGGGAGATTGTTGGTGTATATGCCCTAGAGGCCATTACTGTATCATACTAGTATGTATATTACTTGATGGAAGCTTGGGATATTCACAGTTGTACAGACAATCTTGCTCAATATAGTAGTATGCTACTTGGTTTGTCTCTGCTTTAATGTGTACATGTGTGTTTATTTATTATACACCTATACGCATTAGTAGAGCCCTTAGGATCTTTGCTTGATTACCGGCGTTGTGATGGCGATCACACTCGTGGGGGCTGGGTAATCTACAAGCACATCCTTATACACGTCCCTAGTCGTGGGAGTATCGAGATAGGGCATCGATACTCCAGAGTAGACTAGCGTATGCGCTTCTCATCCCAGCACGGGAGACGGTCTGTCCCACAGCCGTCAGTACGTCGTACTTGAGATAGTATGCAGGTGCTCGTTAGGTTACGAGTACACTGGACAGGACTCGTCGGGAACTGATGGTTGGTATTATACCTATCGTCAGTTATCAGTTCCCAGGTGACATGAGTACAGCTTAGTCCGCTGACTTGACACTGTCACTTCGCCTCGAGTGTGTTCCCACTGTTCTTTGATTGCCACCCTACCACGGCTCTACTGAGTCGTGCAAACAGGTAGTAGTTGGGAGCAGTCCCGAAGCACTTGGAGGCAGTGACGGTTAGACAGGATTCGTCTCTCCCGGTATTGGGGGTTGACATCGCGCTGTGTCTAGGAGAGCCATTACACGAGTAGTCCCTAGCCAGGGCAAGCGAGATATACTGGTAGGTTTCCAGTGTTATCTCAGGGTGTATTGGGCTTCACTCCGACACGACTTGTACCGCTATTAGGGGACTGACGTTCACCGCCCCCCTAGGCCCGCCATGCGATGTATCAGACGAACAGACCGGACTGTACGGAGACTGTCACATACAGGCTCAGTAGGAGTGCAGATGGGGTTCACCTCGTCAGTCTTCTTATCGACATCTACCTGGGGACCGTTACGTACAGCTAGTGCCGCTTGCGGTCTGTGGTTAAACCCACTGCCAGCGTAGTGTCGAGTCTTTAGAGTCCCACACAGAGAGCTATTCGCCTTTAGGCTAAATGAGTAGAGGTCGCATGGTTTTGCGACAGGGTTCGTTCACATTCGCGCACTTGTGCACGTTTGCTGTCCGGACAGCTTATACTAGCGGGCTTTGGTTTAAGCCGGATCCTAGTATATGATTTGAGATTGGTTTTTCTCATTGTGTTCGTGTTCCTCGGATCACGAATGCGGGTGCGTATGCACAGTTGCTTGAGATTGAGGGAGAGGACCTTGATTAGGGTTAATGGCTATTGTCATTTTATTAACCCTAATATTTATGTGTGTGTTATTGTTAATTAGTAATTAGTTTAATAATTATCCATGGTTATGGTTGTTGACCATTTGACTTCTTTGCCTTGTTGACCTAGGTTGACACTTTGACCATCATCATTTCTTTTGGAAGATGCTATTTGATCTTTGCAAATTGAAATGATAATGGTCATGTCATGGTTTACCATGATAATTATCTAGCTAATTATTCAATTAAATTAATTCACACATATTAGTGAGAATGGCTCTATTATTTTCTCATTCTCTCATATCATTTCTCTCTCTTGTTCATCCTCTCCCTCAAGCTCTCTCCCTCTCATGTGTTGAGAAACAAAAAGCTTGAGAAAAACCTTCACTTGATCTTCTCTACTCTCTTCTAGGGTTCAAGTCTTAGCATTTCTTGCACTCTAGTTACTCCTAGCTTGGAGTTGAAGCCAAAGGTCGAGGCTTTCGGGTGGATCCTTCTTTGACGGGAGAAGACAAGCAAGGTGACCTCTTTCTACCATTCCTAGGAGCAAGGAGAGAAGGACTAAAGACCAAAGGTATAACCTTTCCATCACTTAGCTACTTTGTAGTTAGGGTTAGCAAGTTTATGTTTAGCAAAGATCCTCACAAGCTTGGTCCATGTTGCCTAAGTCCATAAAAATCCAATTTTTATTATGTTTTCCGCCTCCCCGTAAGCACCGGGGTGGGCAACACGGACTAACAGGTAAAGCCCTTAGGATGTGTACTTGACTATCTGGACTATGATGCGGATCATACTAGTGGGGACATGGTAGTCCATAAGTACATCCTTCAAAGTCCCTAGTCGTGGGTATATCGAGACGGGGCATCGATATACCAGAGTAGACTAGCGTATACCTTCTCGACCCATACAGATGGGCGATGGATGATCCCATATCCATTGGTGTTTGACATCGGAGATGATATACGGGTGCTCAGTGGAGACTGGGTACACTGGACGGACTCGCCGAGAACTCCCAGATGGTATTATACCTTACGTCAGATGGCAGTTCCCTTGTAACACTGGTACAGAGTAGTCTGTTAACCCGAGATCGTCATAGAGTCTTGTGTGGTTCCTACTGTGCTTTGATTTCCATCTTACCACGTCCAAGAGGGCGTGCAAAACGGTGGTTTTTGGATACATTCCCGAGTCACATGGAGGCAATGAGCGATAGGAGGGGATTCGTCTCTCCCGGTATAGGGGGGTTGATGTTGCGCTGTGTCCGATTGGCTATAACAGGAAATCCCTGGCCAGGGTTGCTGAGATTTACTGGTAAGTGTTACCAGTAGTTTCTCGAATTGTTATAGACCTCATATCGACACGACTTATCGAGCTATTGGGGTCTGACGTTTACCACCCCTAGGCGAGATATGCGACATATCAGACGATCAGACCGGACTGTACGGTAAGTGTTACTGCTTGGATTCACAGGAGTGTGAGAGGGCTTTCTCGTCGATCTTCTGATCGCTCAATACCCGGGTGGCCGTTACGTTTAGCAGACCGCTTGCGGCTTGTGGGTGTTTGATATGATCATCATCTGCTGCCGGCGTATTGACGAGTCTTTAGAGTCCTACACAGAGGTTTCCTGGCTCAAGCGAAACGAAATAGGAGCGCATATAAGATATGTGCGGGACCAAGATTAATACGTGTATGTGATACCGTATTCTATTCTCGCGATGAATGTGTCGAATGGTTGTATGCGATATAACCTAGTTATCGAATCAAGGATTGATTCGATAAATCGATACATTGGATATTAGTCAGTTATATGCGATATGACCGGATCGTTAAATCAAGTGTTGATTTAATGATTTAATGCATAATTATATATTTAATATATTACTTTGCATTAACTAGTATTGGTTCACTTTAAATGGATTTTCTCACTTGGATTGTGCACATTGTATATGTGATATACTTTTGTACACAAATTTGTATCATGTTTGATGATACATGCTCACTAGGGTTTGTGTAAAGATTAAACCATGGTTGTGGAATGGTTAGGGTTTTCCTTTTGTTTTCTTATTCATTTATTTATCTATTTATTCTTTTTGGAAAAATATTAAGCATAAAGAAAAATGGTGGCTTTCTTTGGAAGCATATTGAAGCTTCATGAAGCTTTGACTAAGTCACCATTTTGTCTCATGCTTAACCCTAACCATTCCCACTAACCATGATTTATTCTCTACACTTGACCATGGTTGATACATGATAAGTATTCTTATTATTTTCTTTTTAGAAAATAACTTATCATATTATTATTCTTTCTTCTTCTTCTTCATCTTCTTCAATGAAGAAAGCTTCACTTCATCAATGGTGATTGATGAAAAAGAGTGAGAAATCCAATTCTAAAGTGAACCCACTTCCTATTTCTTCATCCTCTACCTCTTGCCAAGTAGTAGAGTGTGTTTTCTTCACAAGTTTCATGATTTGGTGAAGTTGGAGCTTGATCTAGCGATGCCTCGACGTAGATCATCTTCGGCATCGTCGTCGATGACCTAGCCCGCTTTTTCTCCGATGAAGCCGACGCTGGAGCCTAAGATCCGATTTGTACAGCAAGGAGACATCATCGCGGAGCCATGGAGGTGGAGAACCGGATCTACAAAGGTTGTATTTCCGTTTACCATTTAGTTAAGTTGTTAACTAGTCATTGTTTCGCCTATATATCTAGTTAACGATCCGTATTAGGGTTTCTCGGCACCCCTAATTTTTGAAATTGGCATGGTTGATGCCTTGTGAGACCTCACTAGTGTGCCTAAGAACCCTACAGAGATACTCCTTGGAGAGTTTTACACATTACAATTAGCCGATCAAGTAGGTGTCTAGAAAGGTGTCAACGGGGTTACGCCTCTGGGAAAACGAGGTTTACATTAATTAGGTTCGTGCGAAAGCACGGGGGACCTCCCTCAAAGTACCGACACTGGCCTTGCTGAAAGATTGGCGAACTTATAGTGTGTAATTAATCCCGGCTAGTCTTTCCTTTTAGGGTTTGAAGGAAGATTTGATAAAAAGCAGTGGGAGCCATCCTGATTAGATAAAATAATAACCAATCTATTCTTACAAGAGCGCACGCTGAGTGTTTTCTTCTCTCTCTACAGGTAGCGACCATATCACGCCTTAATCAAGATAATAATACGGATTATTGACCGAACCCGCTTGTTATACTGAGCTGGGGAACGTTGGTCCCGCTCCAACTTATAATTGTTATAAGACAGAGCAGGAAATTGGGGATTACCAGAATTCCCGTGCCGCCCAAACGAAGAGAGTGCATGCTGATGCATCATCTTCGGGTTTGTTCATTATACAGAACTGTTTCTCAGTATCCCTTACATCCTGGGTATATGATACCGGATCAGGATCCCAGATATGTAATCTGTTACATAGGGCTACAGATAGGTAGAGAACTGAGAGCGGGTGATAAGTTTCATGAGGCAGAAAACGGGGCAAGTGTTGCAGCCAAGTCTGTTGGTCACTGTCACCCTGTATTACCAATACATTGATTCTGAACGAATGTTATTAGATACCGAACCTGATATAAAAAATCATATCGGTCTCTTTATCAGTAAAGAAATGATAAAATTTTGTATTGTTGGATAATGTTTTGAACATTTCCTATATCAAAAGTTGATCGGTTCAGGCACGTTATCTAAAAGCATTGATGTTCTAAATCAAACTACAGTTCTTAGTATACGGAACACACACAAGAGGAAAAGTTCAGAAATGAACGAATCCTTCTTAAGGCATTGTAGACTAGGTCATATCTATGCGACCCGACTGGCTGTAGTTACATGTAGATGCATATTTAAATCAGTTTGAATTTACATCTTGTGAAACTCGCTAGTCATGTCACAAAGATAAGATGACCATAGCTCCGTTTACTGGAAACAGAGAAAGAGTTAATAAACTCTTGGGATGATACATGTTGATGTATGTAGGTCCCCTGTCAACACATGCCAAGACCGGTTCTTTATACTTCATTATATTCTCTGATAATCTCTCAAGATTCAGACATATGTTCCTGTTGAAACACAAGTCCGAACCTTTTGAGATATTCACAGAATATAAGTTAGAAGTAGAGAACCAATACGGGTATAAGTATTATGTCCTATGATGAGATCAAGGAGGAGAATACTTGTGCATGGAATTCCTGGACTATTCTAAATTAGAATGAGATTCTCTCTCAGCATTACTCCTCTATATACACCAAAGCACGATGGTATATCGGGGCGGAGCTATCTCACCCTATATGATAAGGTGTGCTCTATGATGAGTACTACTGAGTTACCTATTTCCTTTTGGGAGTTATGCACTTGAGAAGCTGCATACCTATTGAATAGGGTTCGAATCAAATCAATGCCTATCACTTCATATGTGATATGGAAAGGGAAGAGCCCATATCTTAAGTTAGTTAAGATTTGGGGTTGTCCGGCCTATGTCTAAAAGCAAAATCCGGACAAACTCAAGGCAAGGTTAGTTATGTAGAACTGGAAAGGTTCCAGCTATGCAAACTACAGAAGATGATTTGATAGAACCAATAGGATTCAGTAGATTCCAACGAACCTCAGCCTCTCCGCCGATCTAGTAGGGTTCCTCACCCACCTGAGAGATACTTCTGTTTCTCTATGACAGTGGGAGCGAGGATTGCATCATGAGATGATGACCCAACTAGTTTCGAGCAGGCCATCGAGAGTGAAGACTCTGTAAGAATGGCTGGATGCTTAGTGATCTGAGATGGAATCCTTATACACCAACAAAGTATGGACTTTTGCTGCTATATCTGAAGGGTTAAATCCCCATCAGGAGCAAGTATATCTTGAGAAGATTACTTGGTGTAGTTGGAAAAGTTGAGACTTTCAAAGCTAGACATGTTAAAGGTTTCAATCATCGACCAGGCGTGGATAATGATGAATCCTTTTTCAGTGGCCATGCTTAAGTCCATCCAGATCCTACTTGTCACGGCTACATACCATGACTACGATATCTGGTGGTTGCGTGTCAGGACTGCTTTTCTAAATGATGTTTTAGAAGAGTGCGTCTATAAGTACACAGCCAGAGGGCTTCGTAGACAGTGGGAGCAGCGGAAACGTGTGCAAGATACTTTATAGGATTAAAGCAGGCATCGCGGAGTTGGAACATCTGTTTTGATGGATTAGTCAAAAGAGTTTGACATCATCAAAATGGTAGATGAACCTTGTATATACAAAAAGGCAGTAGGGAGTATGGTGGTAATCCTCGTAGAGTACGTGGATGACATACTCTTGATAGGGAAGGAGTTTTCTATGCTACGCTCGATCAATCTCCGCATATCACTATGATTCTCCATATAGGATTAAAATGATACCTACTAAATCCAAGGTTTTGGATCTATGAGATAGATCTAAATGGATTTTAGGATACTCACTAGTTGTAGTGAGATGGTATCAATCGATCCTGGGGAGAATCACTGGAAGGGTTCCAGGATGATAAAGACGACAGAATATCAGTCACAGGAATTGTCTTTACCCTCAGTAAATGGACGGTATGTTGGAAGAGTTCCAAGCTAGATACCGTGGTATACTAGACGATAAAGGCAAGATACATCGCTACTTAAGATGCTACCAAAGAGGCTGTTTGGGTGTATATTGGTTCATGAGATGAACTACGTTCTTACCATTGTGAGACAATGGAGTTGTGGCTTATGCCAAGGAACGACGGTCCCATCAGTGATCCAGACGTATTCTAAGGCAGTGTCACCAGATCAAGGAGATGGTTGATCTCCAGGGTGATCGAGGTTTGGAGAGTAGACTCAGAGGACAACACAGTGGATCCACTCACGAAGGCCTATTCCCAGAGAGAGACTTTTATGGGATGGTTGAGTATGAGATACTACAACCACTGCTACAGATGGCCCTAGTGCAAGTGGAAGATTGTTAGTTATATGTATGCCCTAGAGGCTATTACTGTACATTGGATGTATATTGTAGTGGATGCTTGGACATATATAGGGAGGACTTTCTTGCTCGACATGATAGTATGCTATCTGGTTGATCTTTACCTTAACGTGTATACTGTTTGTCTCTCTGTTACATGTTGGTAAATCCCTTAGGATGTGTACTTGACTACCTGGACTATGATGCGGATCATACTAGTGGGGACATGGTAGTCCATAAGTACATCCTTCAAAGTCCCTAGTCGTGGGTGTATCGAGACGGAGCATTGATATACCATAGTAGACTAGCGTATACCTTCTCGACCCATACAGATGGGCGATGGATGATCCAATATCCATTGGTGTTTGACATCAGAGATGATATACGGGTGCTCAGTAGAGACTGGGTATACTGGACGGACTCGCCGAGAACTCCCAGATGGTATTATACCTTACGTCAGATGGCAGTTCTCTGACACTGGTACAGAGTAGTCTGTTGACCCGAGATCGTCATAGAGTCTTGTATGGTTCCCACTGTGCTTTGATTTCCATCTTACCACGTCCAAGAGGGCATGCAAAACGGTGGTTTTTGGGTACAGTCCCGAGTCACATGGAGGCAATGAGCGATAGGAGGGGATTCGTCTCTCCCGGTATAAGGGGTTGATGTTGCGCTGTGTTCGATTGGCTATAACAGGAAATCCCTGGCCAGGGTTGCTGAGATTTACTGGTAAGTGTTACCAGTAGTTTCTCGAAGTGTTATAGACCTCATATCGACACGACTTATCGAGCTATTGGGGTCTGACGTTTACCACCCCTAGGCGAGATATGCGACATATCAGACGATCAGACCGGACTGTACGGTAGTGTTACTGGTTGGATTCACTGGAGTGTGAGCGGGCTTGCTCGTCGATCTTCAGATCGATCAATACCCGTGTGGCCGTTACGTTTAGCAGACCGCTTGCGGCTTGTGGGTGTTTGATATGATCATCGTCTGCTGCCGGCGTATTGACGAGTCTTTAGAGTCCTACACAGAGGTTTCCTGGCTCAAGCGAAACGAAATAGGAGCGCATATAAGATATGTGCGGGACCGAGGATAATGCGTGTATGTGATACCGTATTCTATTCTCGCGATGAATGTGTCGAATGATTGTATGCGATATAACCTAGTTATCGAATCGAAGATTGATTCGATAAATCGATACATTGGATATTAGTCGGTTATATGCGATATGACCGGATCGTTAAATCAAGTGTTGATTTAATGATTTAATTCATAATTATATATTTGATATATTACTTTGCATTAACTAGTATCGGTTCACTTTAAATGGATTTTCTCGCTCGGATGTGCGCATTATATATGTGATATGATTTTGTGCACATGCTTGTATCATGTTTGATGGTGCATGTAAAATTGGTTAAGTATAAAGAATTAAACCTTGGTAAATGAAATGGTTAGGGTTTATTATTTGCTTATTCATTTTATTCATTTATTTATTCTTTTGGAAAAAGAAAAGGAAATGATAAAATGGTGGCATTCTTTGTTCTTTCATGAAACTTCATGAATACTTTGACTTTGTGACCACTTTGTCTCATCCTTAACCCTAACCATTCCACTTAACCCTAATTAATTCTCTACACCTAACCATGGTTCTATTATGATAAGAATTCATTTTCTTTGTTAGTTATATGTATGCCCTAGAGGCCATTGCTATACATAGGATGTATATTGTAGTGGATGCTGGGACATATATAGGGAAGACTTTCTTGCTCGACATGATAGTATGCTATCTGGTTACCCTTTACCTTAACATGTATGCGGACCGTCTCTCTGTTACATGTTGGTAAAGCCCTTAGGATATGTACTTGACTACCTGGACTATGATGCGGATCATACTAGTGGGGACATGGTAGTCCATAAGTACATCCTTCAAAGTCCCTAGTCGTGGGTGTATCGAGACGGGGCATCGATATACCAGAGTAGACTAGCGTATACCTTCTCGACCCATACAGATGGGCGATGGATGATCCCATATCCATTGGTGTTTGACATCAGAGATGATATACGGGTGCTCAGTAGAGACTGGGTACACTGGACGGACTCGCCGAGAACTCCCAGATGGTATTATACCTCACGTCAGATGGCAGTTCTCTGGTGACACTGGTACAGAGTAGTCTGTTGACCCGAGATCGTCATAGAGTCTTGTGTGGTTCCCACTGTGCTTTGATTTCCATCTTACCACGTCCAAGAGGGCGTGCAAAACGGTGGTTTTTGGGTACAGTCCCGAGTCACATGGAGGCAATGAGCGATAGGAGGGGATTCGTCTCTCCCGGTATAGGGAGTTGATGTTGCACTGTGTTCGATTGGCTATAATAGGAAATCCCTGGCCAGGGTTGCTGAGATTTACTGGTAAGTGTTACCAGTAGTTTCTCGAATTGTTATAGACCTCATATCGACACGACTTATCGAGCTATTGGGGTCTAACGTTTACCACCCCTAGGAGAGATATGCGACATATCAGACGATCAGACCGGACTGTACGGTAGTGTTACTGGTTGGATTCACTGGAGTGTGAGCGGGCTTGCTCGTCGATCTTCAGATCGCTCAATACCCGGGTGGCCGTTACGTTTAGCAGACCGCTTGCGGCTTGTGGGTGTTTGATATGATCATCACCTGCTGCCGGCGTATTGACGAGTCTTTAGAGTCCTACACAGAGGTTTCCTGGCTCAAGCGTAACGAAATAGGAGCGCATATGAGATATGTGCGAGACCGAGAATAATGCGTGTATGTGATACCGTATTCTATTCTCGCGATGAATGTATCGAATGGTTGTATGCGATATAACCTAGTTATCGAATCGAGGATTGATTCGATAAGCCGATACATTGGATACTAGTTGGTTATATGCGATATGACCGGATCGTTAAATCAAGTGTTGATTTAATGATTTAATGTATAATTATATATTTGATATATTACTTTGCATTAACTAGCATTGGTTCACTTTAAATGGATTTTCTCACTTGGTGTACAAGTTGTATATGTGATATACTTTTTGTGCAAATGATTGTATCATGTTTGATGATACATGTTAACTTGGATTTGTGTGATGATTAAACCATGGTTATGAGAGTGGTTAGGGTTTTGTTTATTCTCCCATTATTTATTTATTCATTTATTTGTTTATTCTTTTGGAAAAGATAAAGAGAAAAGAATGGTGGCTAATTTTGTTTCATGTTGAAGCTTCTTGAAGCTTTGATTAAGTCAACCATTCTTATCTCATCCTTAACCCTAACCATTCCCACTAACCCTAGTTTAATCTCTACACTTGACCATGATTTACATTATGATAAGTTTTCATTTTCTTTTCTTTTTTAAAAAACAACTTATCATAACACTTATCTTCTGCTTCATCTTCTTCAAAGAAGAAAAGCTTTCTTCATCAATGGTGGATTGATGATTTGAGTGAGAAATCCAATTCTAAAGTGAACCCAACTCCTATTTCTTCATCCTCTACCTCTTTCCAAGTAGTAGAGTGTGTTTTCTTCACAAGTTTCATCACTTGGTGAAGATGGAGCTTGATCTAGCGATGCTTCGACGTAGACCATCTTCGGCACGAAGCTGTTCATAACAAAATACTGCATTTTATACCGCCCATTCTTATGCTCGTGTGTTTATAGGTAGGTGCTTTTAATCAGTGTTTGCTACATAATTGCAGAATACAGGTTCTCGGCTCTGAACAATGAATATCATGGAAAAGTACGACAAATTCCGGATTACTGCCAACAACAGATAAAACACGGTCTCCGCTCTCTATCCGTGTGTTGCCACATACCAGTTAATGGGACAAGATGGCAAATCAATTGTCATGTCATGCACAAAGCTCTAGGTCAACACAAGATCCATGAAATCTACGCGGAGCTCGAGACAATCATGGCAAAAGATCCACATCACATCACCTTTTTGTTGTGCTAGAATTCTGGAAATATTGTGAAGAGATTCTGAGAAAAGTCATATACCACACTGAAGAGGACAATAAACCAGGGACCCCGACCAAAGCCCAAAGCCCAACTCCTCCAAAGGGCCGTGGATCCGCGGCCAATAGCGGGTCTAGGCCGCGGATCCGCGGCCATATGGTGGCGGCAGACAGAAAGTTTTTGGGGATATCTTTAGTACTTTACATGTGCTCTGGTGCTTGCCCTAGATTTCCATTCCCCTGCCTATAAATACAGCAGAACTGAGCTCAACCAAAGGTCATTCTTTTGTTCTTCTTTCTTTTAGGATTTAGTCTTTTTCTTCTTCTTCTTCATTCTTTTTCCATGAAAATTGTAGTGAGAACTTTTTGAGTGGGAGATCAATGAAGATGAGGGCTTTTTGTATCTTTCTCTTGTGTTTCTTCTTCCCCTTGAGATTCTTGCTTTCCTTTGATCATTCAACCTCTTCATTGAGCTTGAATGGTTAAGGGTTAGTTATTGATCTCAAGGGTCGTATTTTCTTACGGAATTAGCACTTCAATTCACATGCGTTCTCTACCCTTCTCTTGATCTTGCAACCTCTTGATTGAGCTTGCAAGTTTAAGGGTTGGCTATTGATCCCATGCTTGTCTTGAGTTCTAATTTTTTGTTCTTTTTATTGTTTATCTATTACTTGCATTTTTCATTCTTGCTTTACTTTCTTGCAATTTAATTCCATGCACTTTAATTACTTGTAATCTTTTCTTTTCTTTGTTCTTTTCTTTTGCTCTCTTTTGTTCATTTTGTGAATGTTGTAATTATTGTCCTTGTTAAGAATAAATACGGTATTGTAAGTTAACATTTCCTTGCTCATTTCCTTTTCCCGTTATTTTCCATTGAACTCCGCCCAAACGTTACGCAAGCGCTCCGTTAGGCACCCTACCCTGACAAGGTAACGGTGATTCCTAACCGCGACCGGTTGCGTTCGGTTTGACCGGAGGCGAAAGCAAGAGACAAGAACGGAAGGACAAGGGTAAATAAGCCGGATTCCACGAATACCGCGCTTAAATCCCCTAATCCACGTTGTTGCCGATTGCTCTAGCTTCAATTGGTTAAGACTCGGCTCAAAGGTTTTGAGTACGGATTTTTTTAGCTTACAATCTCGTATTTTCTTTTCTTAACAACTTTATACTTGCAAATAAACATATAGGTTAGAAACAAACATACACAAATTCTTTATTGACTCGTCTAAAACAAGAAAGGACATACAACCATCTCCCTGTGGATCGACCCGTGCTCAACCGGCTAGCTGCATAGCGACACCGTCTTGATTGCGGTTAACTTTTAATTCTTTCAATCAAATGGCGCCGTTGCCGGGGAGACGGTAGCGTATTTTCTTTCTTGTTATTCGGGTTAATATTCTTTTTGTATATATTTAAAAAAAAAAAAATATATTTTTTTTTTTTTGATAATTTTTGTGGGCAAGTGTGCAGATTTTTGCGTATTTGCAAACTGCGATTGTGGGGAGCAAAGTGTGCATTCAAGGCAAAGGTGATTACGAAGTACAGTGCCAAAGATCCGGGTAGTTTGACCCGTGCAAGCGAACCTTTCAAGCTTACCGGATTTGATTCAACGGGGGTTTCCTAACCCAAAACTTAAACGGTACGTACTTTACTAACACCTTCTTCTCAAATCCGACGCTTCCAATATACTATTCTTTGCAGGATTCTTTGCAAGTTCGCTAGCAAACGCCAAAATTGACTAACCCGTATTTGTTGCAGTGCAGTGCTAAAATAAAAAAAAACAATTTTTTGATTCTTTATAGAATTTTTATTGAATTGTGTATTGCATACATTAATACGGACTTAAGGGCAAGCGAACCCCATAAGATACGGTAAAGGATTTCATCACTTTTTCCGTGGCCCACAAATCACGAACTTGAGCATAACGTTTACCCGCACAAATTTTAAAAGAAATTAGACTTTAAGCCTTAAGGACTTCGCGCTCACTAGGAGAAGTTAACTGTGTTTAGAACCTCGCTTAACGGTATATTGTTTACGGGGTGTCTAGGAAAGTGTTAACGGCGCAACCGCCAAAAGAGAAAGGGTTATTTAATTAAGGAACTTCGCGAAAGCGTTGGAAAACCTCCCCTTATCTCTGCACTTACCTGGCCTCGTGATCAGTGTATCTTGAGCCTGTTTCTAGACACAGTTTTACTTCGACAATCAAGTTCTGGAGCAGGTCTAGTTGACCTAGGTTAACCCTAGAACGATTAGGTGTGTGGTATTTTTTGTGTCGTGATTGTTTTTTTTTCATATTCTTTTTGTGTGTATACTTCATTCTTTTGTTAATATATAACTAAAAAAAAAAGAAAAAAAAATCACATTCTTTTTCCCCTCCTTTTCTCTGTCTTTCTTTCTTTCTCTCTTCATATCATGGGTACTCCACCTCGCAAAACTCTTGCCGAACTTTGGTACCCACAACCAGACATTACTTCTTACGGTTCTTGCTTTGGCCGAACGTCAAACAATCCCTCCATGCCCAAAATCTCTTTGAAAGATCGGATAGACGCGTCTAGGACAAACACTTGCCCTTCGCAATCCATTTTGTATCAACCTTTTCACCCTCCCCCACCTGCTTATGTTGATACCCCTTTTGCAAGTCGTCCTTTGTCCATCGCTGAACGTATTGAACAATCCCGTAGCCGATCTTTCACTCCTTTCACCACTTCAAATTCTTGGGATCAACAATTCCATTCACCTTCCTATCCAAATGTTGATCCTGCTCCTGTCCAGCCATTCAATTCCTACCAATCCTACCCTACTTTTTCACCTTCCCTAGACATTGCTTCAGAACCACCATTTGCGAGTTTCCAGTATCCAAACGACTTCGTATCTTTTACTGAAACCCCATCACAAACCATGTCTAGTCTGGAACAGTCGTTGGAAGACTTTAGGGTAGCATCATGCCAACAGATGATGGATTTGAATGCGTCCATTGCCGCTCTCGTACAACCTACTGACCCGGTAGCTAGTTTCCAACTAGCTCCTAATTTTCCAATGTATGATGAGGCGGCAGGACAGGCTGAGAATTTGAATGGAGAGAGTGAGATGTACCCCCTTCCAAATCAAACCTACCCATCCCAAATTGAATCCCACAACTCCTGTTTTGAAAGTCTATCTAGTATCCCAAATGAAGTATCAGTTGAAGATAGAATGTTTAATGAGTTGTGCGACTTCGTAGTGTTTGATGTACCCGACTGTGAAGGGACCTTGCCAAGTGAAACCACACCAAATCCTTTTGACCTCTACACCTCCGTCTTAGAACCTGAATCGATTGAAATCCATGCTTTTGATGAGGTGTCTGAGAATATTGATTTTCACTTGATTGAGGATATTGACGCTGGGAATATTTTGGATGATGAACCCATAGATTTGGCTGAGTTTTTATTTTCAAATCATCATCCCGAGTCATTAAATGTTTTTCCCGAACTTCATATGCGTCTTGATATTAATGATAAAGGCATGGATGAGCTTAACTTCAAGGAGAATTCTGAGGATAGTTTTGAGGATGAACCAGTTATAATTGATGAGTCGGATTTTCCAATTCATCCTATCCCTTCCACTGACTGTGTACACCCTCCTGAACCTTTAACCAATACCCCTCCTCGATCACTTCCCTCCATCCTTTCCATCGTTCCGACCTTGCAAGAACCCGTCTCGCTCTCATTTCATATGTCTGGTTTACCAAGTTCGGCGTACCCATGGTTTCTTACGAATCTTGAGGGATTTGACCCAATCTCTCGCCGGGTTAATAGATTAGTGCAATCGCTGTTTACACATCGCTCATCACAAATTGTGCTAATCTATTCACTCCTTTTGCACCCTTAAGTTCGTACTCCACTTCTTTTTCCCTTCCGCCATTCTTCTTCTGATATACCGAGACCGTATCCCGCTTCTATCTCCATACGGTCTCGCGTATTCTCCATTTCTTACCTCTTCACCTTCTTTCACCAACCACTGCTTTACCATGATAAAATCTTTGAATGGTTGGTGCTCACTTTTGGCCTGTGTAAGGCCTTGTATAGATTAATACTATTCTCTTTCCCCCCTAATCCTAAACTTCAACGCTTAATAGTGGAAACACTGTTTTACTTAAGTTTGGGGGGGACACCTTTTTTGTATATATTTTTTGTTTTCCTTTTTGTTTTGTATATAATTTTTTCTAGGGAGCGCCGACAATTTTGACCCTCTTGGTGTAGCCTGACAGTGAGGGCACTGTCAAGTTTAAGTTTGGGGGTGTGCTCGGTAAGCTTTCTTCCTTCGCATTCATTTGTATATTTTGCATTTGCATACCCTATTAAAAACCCACAAAAATTGAAAATTTTCCAAAAAATATAAAAACTTTGTCGTCAAGTTAGCTAATAGGGTAACTTAGGTTTTTATTCTGAAAGTTTAGTTGATATGATAGAAATAACTAAATTCTAGGCCTAGGGATTGAAAACCCTAAAAATAACCCTCATTTTGTCTAACTTTGGTAAGTATACGTCCTTACAGTTTTTTTTGAGAAATAGGTAATCTTGAGTTCAGTTCTTGAGTTAAGTCAAGATGAAGGGAAAGTATTGAAGCTTTACTGGAGGATAAGTCTGAAAAATAGTTTCTTTTCTTGAGTTTAAATTTAGAAAGTATATACCTTACAAACTGCACTTACACGCACCTTGAAACTTGGGATAGTAGAGGATACCTAGACATACTCTTGCCTGAAAGCCTAGTATGAAAGAAAAAAACGGTATTTAAAGCTAAACACCAAAAGAGCATATTGAAAAATATATCCGGTCTTGAAAAAGAAAAAGAAAAAGAAAAAGAAAAAGAAAAAAAATAGAAGAAAGTCAAGACCTGGAAACTGCTATTTACGCTTTAAAGTTCACACATTCAGTAATCGGTCGTTAGTGCCTCAAGAAGTATTAATAGTCGCATGAAAGGTGTGTGAGCAAATCCGTCCATCCTTAATGAAAAGAAGTAGTATTAGGTATTAGGGCAAGGGTATTATAGCTTGAATTGAATTCTTGAGTGTAGGGGTGCAAATATACACACACGTAGGGGTATACAATCGATGTTTGAATAAAAGATAGAAATAAAGAATAAGACTTGTGTTTTCTGTAAAGTTGATAAAAATCCCTAATTTGAGGCCGCACTTTAGAAGGAAAACTCAGGGGAACCAACATCTTTCTAAACTTTTTTGGAACGTATATGATCTAAGGCTAAATAGATTAGAGGTGTGAAGCATAAGGGTTGGATATTTCTAACTTAGGATGATAGAATTTCTAACGTAAATACTAAACTGTAGGAGTAGAATCGACGTTAACTTATGACACTAGCTTGATGGGATTTTGTGGGTAGTATCCGCTGAAAACCCTCAGGAGACAACACTCCTCCTACTAGGGACACCTAGAGGTTTCACGGCTTGTTGCACGCGCTCAGTGCAATTGCGTTCCCTGCGAAAGTGCGGTTAGGATTTTATTTTTGTGAATAATTGGTTTTGCTCGGGACGAGCAAAAGTTAAGTTTGGGGGTATTTGTTCATAACAGAATACTGCATTTTATACCGCCCATTCTTATGCTCGTGTGTTTATAGGTAGGTGCTTTTAATCAGTGTTTGCTACATAATTGCAGAATACAGGTTCTCGGCTCTGAACAATGAATATCATGGAAAAGTACGACAAATTCCGGATTACTGCCAACAACAGATAAAACACGGTCTCCGCTCTCTATCCGTGTGTTGCCACATACCAGCTAAGGGACAAGATGGCAAATCAATTGTCATGTCATGCACAAAGCTCTAGGTCAACACAAGATCCAAGAAATCTACGCGGAGCTCGAGATAATCATGGCAAAAGATCCACATCACATCACCTTTTTGTTGTGCTAGAATTCTGGAAATATTGTGAAGAGATTCTGAGAAAAGTCATATACCACACTGAAGAGGACAATAAACCAGGGACCCCGACCAAAGCCCAAAGCCCAACTCCTCCAAAGGGCCGCGGATCCGAGGCCAATAGCGGGTCTAGGACGTGGATCCGCGGCCATATGGTGGCGGCAGACAGAAAGTTTTTGGGGGTATTTTTGGTACTTTACATGTGCTCTGGTGGTTGCCCTAGATTTCCATTCCCCTGCCTATAAAAACAGCAGAACTGAGCTCAACCAAAGGTCATTCTTTTGTTCTTCTTTCTTTTAGGATTTAGTCTTTTTCTTCTTCTTCTTCATTCTTTTTCCATGAAAATTGTAGTGAGAGCTTTTTGAGTGGGAGATCAATGAAGATGAGGGCTTTTTGTATCTTTCTCTTGTGTTTCTTCTTCCCCTTGAGATTCTTTCTTTCCCTTGATCATTCAACCTCTTCATTGAGCTTGAATGGTTAAGGGTTAGTTATTGATCTCAAGGGTCGTATTTTCTTACGGAATTAGCGCTTCAATTCACATGCGTTCTCTACCCTTCTCTTGATCTTGCAACCTCTTGATTGAGCTTGCAAGTTTAAGGGTTGGCTATTGATCCCATGCTTGTCTTGAGTTCTACTTTCTTGTTCTTTTTATTGTTTATCTATTACTTGCATTTTTCATTCTTGCTTTACTTTCTTGCAATTTAATTCCATGCACTTTAATTACTTGTAATCTTTTCTTTTCTTTGTTCTTTTCTTTTGCTCTCTTTTGTTCATTTTGTGAATGTTGTAATTATTGTCGTTGTTAAGAATAAATACGGTATTGTAAGTTAACATTTCCTTGCTCATTTCCTTTTCCCGTTATTTTCCATTGAACTCCGCTCAAACGTTACGCAAGCGCTCCGTTAGGAACCCTACCCTGACAAGGTAACGGTGATTCCTAACCGCGACCGGTTGCGTTCGGTTTGACCGGAGGCGAAAGCAAGAGACAAGAACGGAAGGACAAGGGTAAATAAGCCGGATTCCACGAATACCGCCCTTAAATCCCCTAATCCACGTTGTTGCCGATTGCTCTAGCTTCAATTGGTTAAGACTCGGCTCAAAGGTTTTGAGTACGGATTTCTTTAGCTTACAATCTCGTATTTTCTTTTCTTAACAACTTTATACTTGCAAATAAACACATAGGTTAGAAACAAACATACACAAATTCTTTATTGACTCGTCTAAAACAAGAAAGGACATACAACCATCTCCCTGTGGATCGACCCGTGCTCAACCGGCTAGCTGCATAGCGACACCGTCTTGATTACGGTTAACTTTTAATTCTTTCAATCAGAAGCCGACGACCTTGCCCGCTCTTTCTCCGATGAAGCCGACGCTAGAGCCCGGATTTTGATTTGGACAGCGGAGAGGACTTCATCACGGAGCCGTGGAGGTGGAGGACCGGATCTACAAAGGTTGTATTTCCGTTCCTTTAGTTTAGATGTAAACTAGTTACTTTTCGCCTAGACATCTAGCCAACGATCCGTAGTTTAGGGTTTCTCGGCACGTTAAAATTTGATATTGGCATGGTTGATGCCTTGTGAGACCTCATTAGGGTGCCTAGGAACCCTACAGTGGTATCAGAGCCTAGCTAGAGCCTTTGGCGAAGTTTAGACGAAGTTTGGAATCCGAACGAACCGAAACCCTAACTCCATAGATGCTCTCTGTACTTTTTCTGAAAACGTGGATTTTTCCAAATTAAAAATTGCTAAAAAATTCAGCAGGAATATCTAAGAGTTACTGTGAAATTCGTGGGCCCAATTCCACTATACCACCGCGGTTCCGCGGCATGAGCAAGGCTCATGCGGCGGTTCCGCGGCCGTACGGTCCTATCTCACTGTTATCTTTGCACAGTAACTCCTCTTTTCTGATGCTGGATTTTATGGGAATTTTTAAATTTTATTCAACAGTTGAATTTTCGGGGGTTGTTTTGGGGACTCGGTGTTTCGATCGGATTGTCAAATTTTGTTTATGTGGCTTTCCGGATAAATTTTAGAATATGTTAAAAAGTTCGACCGGATATAAATACCCAATTTTTCCCCTGTCGGGAAGTTTCCAAGTGTTGGATTTTTCCATAGTTTAACGACATTCTAAGTAGTGCAAGTAACGCGATGGTCCCTCTAGAAGACAACAAACCTTAACTCGATTATGTGACCGTCTTGAACTGCCCTTTGAACCTTCGGGTTTGGGGCAGTACGGCGTGCCACATGTGAGGCGTTGGCTTGACCCTTCTACGGCTGGACCGTTGGTACTGAGGCACGAACTGAATGTTGTTAGACTCATATTTCATGTGTTGATTTGTATCCGGAAAACTTGGGTGTTTGACTGTTCGATCGAAAAGTTTAACATTTTATATTTATCCGGAATGGGATACAATAATTGGAATTCACAAAAAGTTATGAGATAACTGAATGAATGTTATAAACATAGCAGTTTAGTCTCACTTGATCGGTTTCCACGGAATTTTGATGCGATCAAAATTCTGTCGCAATCACGTAGCGTACGCGGATACTCGCCGGGTAAACTTAATAGACAGCCTCACTCCATAGCCCCGACCAAGTGACTGTAGGAGAACCCCGTCGCCGAAAGCATCCGTTCGGGTGCTCGCGGTAGCGATGTTCCGCCTTGGTGCACTTCGTCGACGGTATCAGGGGTGCGGCCGCCTACTAAAGTTTGCGACGAGCATTCGATCAGGATGTCGAGAATCTTGTTGAATTGCCCGACTTGATATTGAAAAGTGTTTTCGATAATGAGACTGAAATGCGGGGTTTATAATTGTTAGGCATGCGATGTCTAAGGAATTCATTTGATTAGGCATGCGATGTCTATGCAGATTGCGGATTGCAACTGTTGTAGTTTTACACTTTCTTTTCTGTGACCGTAAGTGTAATATGTGATATCGCCGATTTCGTTGCTATATGTCAACGACAATTGGGATACGCATGTTTACTTACGTTGATGACATGTGATGTTATGTGTTGCTGGATATGTTATATTGGATTGTCGTGTTTGAATAGCCGGGGGGGTTTTTATGTGAGATGAGTATTTTTCATTTTCATTCATGTAAAAACTTGTATGTAATATTCTTTTATTGGGGCGCTTCCAGGTTGCGGGAGTTGTCACCTGTTGTATATTATTTACTTTTCCGCACTAGGATAGACCCAAGGAGGGGAGCACAAGTAACCGGGTTCTGGAGTCCAGTGGGAGACCAACTCGAGGATTCGAGTCCGGGTCTCCTAACTCTAGAATTGGTAGGGTTGCTTGCCGCTCTCGTAAGGGTCTAGGGGTGTGGGTTTGGCTATTCATCACGACCGTGGAATCCGTGTTTTATACTGGCTCGTATTGAAAACACGGACGTCCTAGTATATCCAATATTTCATATGTTTCTTCTGCTGCGATATCTGTGATGTGATCATGTGATGTTCTGTGATAGATACATTATATAGTATATATGATATATTATATAGACGTTACTTATGTTTTACACCCGCGCTAGCCCTGCCCCGCTCTGCCGTTAGTTACCTAACCTAACGGTGCACGAGGGGACATCGAGGCGAATGCGGATGGCATAAGTATACGTCGTATTTATCTGTGATGTTTAGGTACTTAATTGATGGGACTTCATTAATGTGATTAATGAAATAAAAAAAACCTAAGATGTTGTAGAATCGAATTTCAAAATAAAACAGGTAGCTACAGTTCTTGCTTTGCACAGAGGTATATGTGATATATCCTGCACCTTATTCGATGAGGAAAGGACCGAGATCCCTTCACCGGGAGTGACTCGTTTAGCAATAACTGGCAGATGCTACACACTCGGTTTGTCTTTTGATTGCTTTTAAGAGTTTTTGCTTTGCACAGTGATATATATGATATATCCCGCACCTCATTCGACGAGGAAAGGACCGACGATCCCTTCACCGGGAGTGACTCCTTTAGCAAAACTGAAAAGCCTCAAAAACACTCCATTTCAAAATTCATTTAATTCTACAACGATATCAAGTTCATTACGCAATAGGTTTTTAGAAAAACCTGTCGTAGCCCTCCTTCATTTCAGATAAGTACTAGTTAGTATTCGTGCTGCGGTTGTTTGGCATGCGTCAAGGCGTAGTGTACGGTAGCTAACTAGTGCTTATCTGCTAGCATACGATGCGATTGGATTAGGGTATTCGTACGGCGTTGTTTGGCATGCGTCAAGGGTCGTACGGGTGGGTTTAATTCAATCAAGAAATGTACGGGTTGAAATTGACTAGCAGACTATGGGTTGTTTGGCATGCGTCAAGGTCATAGCGAGCTAGGGGCAAAATATTATCGGGAATTTCAAGTGTTGAAATATGCAATGAGATTGCATACCTTCTATGAGATAGTTGGATCCCGATACCCGCTGCGAGTAAGAGTTACTCCTGGGAGAGTTTTATACATTACAATTAGCCGATCAAGTAGGTGTCTAGAAAGGTGTCAACGGGGTTACGCCTCTGGGAAAACGAGGTTTACAGTAATTAGGTTCGTGCGAAAGCACGGGGGACCTCCCTCAAAGTACCGACACTGGCCTGGCTGAAAGATTGGCGAACTTGTAGTGTGTAATTAATCCCGGCTAGTCTTTCCTTTTAGGGTTTGAAGGAAGATTTGATAAAAGGCAGTGGGAACCATCCTGATTAGATAAAATAAAAACCAATCTATTCTTGTAAGAGCGCACGCTGAGTGTTTTCTTCTCTCTCTCTCCAGGTAGCGACCATATCACGCCTTAATCAAGATAATAATACGGAATATTGTCCGAACCCGCTTGTTATACTGAGCTAGGGAACGTTGGTCCCGCTCCAACTTATAATTGTTATAAGACAGAGCAGGAAATTGGGGATTACCAGAATTCCCGTGCCGCCCAAACGAAGAGAGTGCATGCTGATGCATCATCTTCGGGTGTGTTCATTATACAGAACTGTTTCTCAGTATCCTTTACGTCCTGGGTATGTGATACCAGATCAGGATCCCAGATATGTAATCTGTTACATAGGGCTACAGATAGGTAGAGAACTGAGAACGGGTGATAAGTTTCATGAGGCAGAAAACGGGGAAAATGTTGCAGCCAAGTCTGTTGGTCACTGTCACCCTGTATTACAAATACATTGATTCTGAACGAATGTTATTAGATACCGAACCTGATATACAAAATCGTATCTATCTCTTTATTAGTAAAGAAATGGTAAAATTTTGTATTGTTGGATAATGTTTTGAACATTTCCTATATCAAAAGTTGATCGGTTCAGGCACGTTATCTAAAAGCATTGATGTTCTAAATCAAACTACAGTTCTAGTATAAGGAACACTCATAAGAGGAAGAGTTCAGAAATGAACGGATCCTTCCTAAGGTATTGTAGACTAGGTCATATCAATGTGACCCGACTAGCTAGAGTTACATAAAGATGCATATTTAAATTAGTTTGAACTTACATCTTGTGAAACTCGCCAGTGATGTCACAAAGATAAGATGACCATAGCTCCATTTAATGGAAACAGAGAAAGAGTTGGTAAACTCTTGGGATTGATACATGATGATGTATGTAAGGTCCCCTGTCTACAAATGCCAAGACCGGTTCTTTTACTTCATTACATTCTCTGATAATCTCTCAAGATTCAGACATACGTTCCTGTTGAAACATAAGTCCGAACCTTTTGAGATATTCACAGAATATAAGTTAGAAGTAGAGAACCAATACGGGTATAAGTATTATGTCCTTTGATGAGATCAAGGAGGAGAATACTTGAGCACGAAATTCTTGGACTTTTCTAAAGGAGAATGAGATTCTCTCTCAGCATTACTCCTCCGTATACACCATAGCACGATGGTATATCGGGGGGGAGCAATAACACCCTATATGATAAGGTGTGCTCTATGATGAGTACTACTGAGTTACCTATTTCCTTTTGGGAGTTATGCACTTGAAAAGCTGCATACCTATTGAGTAGGGTTCCAATCAAATCAGTTGCCTACCGCTTCATATGTGATATGGAAAGGGAAGAGCCCATATCTTAAGTTGGTTAAGATTTGGGGTTGTCTGGCCTATGTCTAAAGGCAAAATCCGGACAAGCTCGAGGCAAGATCTATTATGTAGAACTGGAAATGATTTGGTAGAACCAAAGGATTCAGTAGATACCAACGAACCTCAGCCTCTCCGCTGATCTAGTAGGGTTCCTCACCCACCTGAGAGATATTTCGGTTTCTCTATGACAGTGGGAGCGAGGAATGCATCATGAGATGATGACCCAACTAGTTTCGAGCTGGCCATCAGGAGTGGGACTCTGTAAGAATGGCTGGATGCTTAGTGATCTGAGATGGAATCCTTATACACCAACAAAGTATGGACTTTGGTTGCTATATCTGAAGGGTTAAATCCCCATCAGGAGCAAGTATATCTTGAGAAGATTACTTGGTGTAGATGGAAAAGTTGAGACTTTCAAAGCTAGACTTGTTAAAGCTTTTCGTCATCGACCAGGCGTGGATAATGATGAAACCTTTTCAAGTAGCTATGCTTAAGTCCATTCAGATCCTACTTGCCACGGCTACATACCATGACTACGATATCTGGCGGTTGGGTGCCATGACTGCTTTTCTAAATGATGTTTTAGAAGAGTGCGTCTATAAGTACACAGCCAGAGGGCTTCGTAGACAGTGGGAGCAGCGGAAACGTGTACAAGATGCTTTATAGGATAAAGCAGGCATCGCGGAGTTGGAACATCTGTTTTGATGGATTAGTCAAAGAGTTTGACATCATCAAAATGGTAGATGAACCTTGTATAAACAAAAAGGTAGTAGGGAGTATGGTGGTGATCCTCGTAGAGTACGTGGATGACATACTCTTGATAAGAAAGGAGTTTCTTATGCTACGCTTGATCAATCTCCGTTTATCACAAAGATTCTCCACAAAGGATCAAAATGATACCTACTAAATCCTGGATTTTGGATCTATGAGATAGATCGAAATGGATGTTAGGCTACTCACTAGTTGTAGTGAGATGGCATCAGTTGATCCTGGGGAGAATCACTGGAAGGGTTCCAGGGTGATAAAGACGGCTGAATGTCAGTCGCAGGCATTGTCTTTACCCTCAGCAAAGGGGCGGTATGTTGGAAGAGTTCCAAGCTAGATACCGTGGCATACTAGACGATAAAGGCTGGATATATCGCTACTTAAGATGCTACCAAAGAGGATGTTTGGGTGTATATTAGTTGATGAGATGAACTACGTTCCTACCATTGTGAGACAATGGAGTTGTGGCTCATGCCGAGGAACGCCGGTCCCATCAGTGATCCAGACTTATTCTAAGGCAGTATCGCCTGATCATGGAGATAGTTGATCTCCAGGGTGATCGAGGTTAGGAGAGTAGATTCAGAGGACAACACAGCGGATCCACTCACAAAGGCCTGTTCCCAGAGAGAGACTTTTATGGGATGGTTGAGTATGAGATACTACAACCACTGGGAGATTGTTAGTTATATGTATGCCCTAGAGGCCATTGCTATACATAGGATGTATATTGTAGTGGATGCTGGGACATATATAGGGAAGACTTTCTTGCTCGACATGATAGTATGCTATCTGGTTACCCTTAACCTTAACATGTATGCTGATTGTCTCTCTGTTACTTGTTGGTAAAGCCCTTAGGATATGTACTTGACTACCTGGACTATGATGCGGATCATACTAGTGGGGACATGGTAGTCCATAAGTACATCCTTCAAAGTCCCTAGTCGTGGGTGTATCGAGACGGGGCATTGATATACCAGAGTACACTAGCGTATACCTTCTCGACCCATATAGATGGGCGATGGATGATCCCATATCCATTGGTGTTTGATATCAGAGATGATATACGGGTGCTCAGTAGAGACTGGGTACACTGGACGGACTCGCCGAGAACTCCCAGATGGTATTATACCTCACGTCAGATGGCAGTTCTCTGGTGACACTGGTACAGAGTAGTCTGTTGACCCGAGATCGTCATAGAGTCTTGTGTGGTTCCCACTGTGCTTTGATTTCCATCTTACCACGTCCAAGAGGGCGTGCAAAACGGTGGTTTTTGGGTACAGTCCCGAGTCACATGGAGGCAATGAGCGATAGGAGGGGATTCGTCTCTCCCGGTATAGGGAGTTGATGTTGCACTGTGTTCGATTGGCTATAACAGGAAATCCCTGGCCAGGGTTGCTGAGATTTACTGGTAAGTGTTACCAGTAGTTTCTCGAATTGTTATAGACATCATATCGACACGACTTATCGAGCTATTGGGGTCTGACGTTTACCACCCCTAGGCGAGATATGCGACATATCAGACGATCAGACCGGACTGTACGGTAGTGTTACTGGTTGGATTCACTGGAGTGTGAGCGGGCTTGCTCGTCGATCTTCAGATCGCTCAATACCCGGGTGGCCGTTACGTTTAGCAGACCGCTTGCGGCTTGTGGGTGTTTGATATGATCATCACCTGCTGCCGGCGTATTGACGAGTCTTTAGAGTCCTACACAGAGGTTTCCTGGCTCAAGCGAAACGAAATAGGAGCGCATATGAGATATGTGCGGGACCGAGAATAATGCGTGTATGTGATACCATATTCTATTCTCGCGATGAATGTATCGAATGGTTGTATGCGATATAACCTAGTTATCGAATCGAGGATTGATTCGATAAGCCGATACATTGGATACTAGTTGGTTATATGCGATATGACCGGATCGTTAAATCAAGTGTTGATTTAATGATTTAATGTATAATTATATATTTGATATATTACTTTGCATTAACTAGCATTGGTTCACTTTAAATGGATTTTCTCACTTGGTGTACAAGTTGTATATGTGATATACTTTTTGTGCAAATGATTGTATCATGTTTGATGATACATGTTAACTTGGACTTGTGTGATGATTAAACCATGGTTGTGAGAGTGGTTAGGGTTTTGTTTATTCTCCCATTATTTATTTATTCATTTATTTGTTTATTCTTTTGGAAAAGATAAAGAGAAAAGAATGGTGGCTAATTTTGTTTCATGTTGAAGCTTCTTGAAGCTTTGATTAAGTCAAGCATTCTTATCTCATCCTTAACCCTAACCATTCCCACTAACCCTAGTTTAATCTCTACACTTGACCATGGTTTACATTATGATAAGTTTTCATTTTCTTTTCTTTTTTAAAAAACAACTTATCATAACACTTATCTTCTGCTTCATCTTCTTCAAAGAAGAAAAGCTTTCTTCATCAATGGTGGATTGATGATTTGAGTGAGAAATCCAATTCTAAAGTGAACCCAACTCCTATTTCTTCATCCTCTACCTCTTGCCAAGTAGTAGAGTGTGTTTTCTTCACAAGTTTCTTCACTTGGTGAAGATGGAGCTTGATCTAGCGATGCTTCGACGTAGATCATCTTCGGCACGAAGCCGACGACCTTGCCCGCTCTTTCTCCGATGAAGCCGACGCTAGAGCCCGGATTTTGATTTGGACAGCGGAGAGGACTTCATCACGGAGCAGTGGAGGTGGAGGACCAGATCTACAAAGGTTGTATTTCCGTTCCTTTAGTTTAGATGTAAACTAGTTACTTTTCGCCTAGACATCTAGCCAACGATCCATAGTTTAGGGTTTCTCGGCACGTTAAAATTTGATATTGGCATGGTTGATGCCTTGTGAGACCTCATTAGGGTGCCTAGGAACCCTACATTCTTTTCTATTTTAAATTAACTTATTATAATATTTCTATCTTCTTCTTCTTCATCTTCAAGATGAAGAACCTTGCTTCATCAATGGTGGATTGATGAAATGAGTGAGAAATCCAATTCTAAAGTGAACCCACTTCCTATTTCTTCATCCTCTACCTCTTGCCAAGTAGTAGAGTGTGTTTTCTTCACAAGTTTCATGACTTGGTGAAGTGGGAGCTTGATCTTGCGATGCCTCGACGTAGATCATCTTCGGCACGAAGCCGACGACCTTGCCCGCCCATTTTTCCGATGAAGCTGACGCTAGAGCCCGGATTTTGATTTGGACAGCGGAGAGGACTTCATCACGGAGCCGTGGAGGTGGTGGACCAGATCTACAAAGGTTGTATTTCCGTATTCTCTTAGTAAAGTAGTTTACTAGTTGCTTTTTCGCCTAAATATTTAGCCAACGATCCGTATTAGGGTTTCTCGGCACCGTTAAAATTTGAAATTGGCATGGTTGATGCCTTGTGAGACCTCCTTAGTGTGCCTAGGAACCCTACAGTGGTATCAGATCTTACCACGTCCAAGAGGGCGTGCAAAACGGTGGTTTTTGGGTGCAGTCCCGAGTCACATGGAGGTAATGAGCGATAGGAGGGGATTCGTTTCTCCCGGTATAGGGAGTTGATGTTGCGCTGTGTTCGATTGGCTATAACCGGAAATCCCTGGCCAGGGTTGCTGAGATTTACTGGTAAGTGTTACCAGTAGTTTCTCGAATAGTTATAGACCTCATATCGACACGACTTATCGAGCTATTGGGGTCTGACGTTTACCACCCCTAGGCGAGATATGCGACATATCAGACGATCAGACCGGACTGTACGGTAGTGTTACTGGTTGGATTCACTGGAGTGTGAGCGGGCTTGCTCGTCGATCTTCTGATCGCTCAATACCCGGGTGGCCGTTACGTTTAGCAGACCGCTTGCGGCTTGTGGGTGATTGATATGATCATCACCTGCTGCCGGCGTATTGACGTGTCTTTAGAGTCCTACACAGAGGTTTCCTGGCTCAAGCGAAACGAAATAGGAGCGCATATGAGATATGTGCGGGACCGAGAATAATGCATGTATGTGATACCGTATTCCATTCTCGCGATGAATGTATCGAATGGTTGTATGCGATATAACCTAGTTATCGATTCAAGCGTTGATTCGATAAGTCGATACATTGAATACTAGTCGGTTATGTTCGACATGACCGGATCATTGAATCAAGTGTTGATTTAATGATTTAATGTATAATTATATATTTGATATATTAGTTTACATTAATTAGTATTGGTTCACTTTAAATGGATATTCTCACTCGGATGTGCACATTGTATAAGTGATATACTTTTTGTGCAATTGATTGTATCATGTTTGATGATACATTTTTGCTTTAGTGAAGTGTAAAGAATTAAACCTATGGTTAAGTATATGGTTAGGTTTTTATTTATTTATCCATTAATTTATCTATTTATTTTGGATTAATAAAGAGAGAAGAAAACAAAATGGTTGCATTGATTCATGAAGTTTCTTGAAGCTTCATTCAACTTTGACCATTTTGTCTTCATCTCCTTAACCTAACCATTCACTAACCCTAGTCTATTCTCTACACCTAACTATGGTTGGAATTATGATAAGGATTCAGTTTTCTTTTGATTTTAATTAACTTTTCATAACACTAGCTTCTTTTTCTTCATCTTCTTCATTGAAGAAAACCTTTCTTCATCAATGGTGATTGATGAAAATGAGTGAGAAATCCAATTCTAAAGTCTACCCACTTCCTATTTCTTCATCCTCTACCTCTTGCCATGTAGTAGAGTGTGTTTTCTTCACAAGTTTTCTAGACTTGGTGAAGTTGGAGCTTGATCTAGCGATGCCTCGACGTAGATCATCTTCGGCACATCGTCGATGACCTAGCTCGCTCTTTCTCCGATAAATCCGACGCTAGAGCCCGGGGTTTGATTTGGACAGCGAAGAGGACCTCATCACGGAGCCGTGGAGGTGGAGGACCGGATCTACAAAGGTTGTATTTCCGTATTCTTATAGTTAAGTGTTAACTAGTTTGCTTTTTCGCCTAGAAATCTAGCCAACGATCCGTTCTAGGGTTTCTCGGCACCGTTTAAATTTGAAATTGGCATGGTTGATGCCTTCTGAGACCTCATTAGGGTGCCTAGGAACCCTACAGTGGTATCAGAGCACAGTGGGAACCACACAAGACTCTATGACGATCTCGGGTCAACAGACTACTCTGTACCAGTGTCACCAGAGAACTGCCATCTGACGTGAGGTATAATACCATCTGGGAGTTCTCGGCGAGTCCGTCCAGTGTACCCTATCTCTACTGAGCACCCGTATATCATCTCTGATGTCAAACACCAATGGATATGGGATCATCCATCGCCCATCTGTATGGGTCAAGAAGGTATACGCTAGTCTACTCTGGTATATCGATGCCCCGTCTCGATACACCCACGACTAGGGACTTTGAAGGATGTACTTATGGACTACCATGTCCCCACTAGTATGATCCGCATCATAGTCCAGGTAGTCAAGTACACATCCTAAGGGCTTTTCCAACATGTAATAGAGAGACAAACAGTATACACGTTAAGGTAAAGATCAACCAGATAGCATACTATCATGTCGAGCAAGAAAGTTCTCCCTATATATGTCTAAGCATCCACTACAATATACATCCTATGTATAGTAATGGCCTCTAGGGCATACATATAACTAACATTAGCACAGGTTAGTAAAGCTTAATGCTGAGGCTCTGATACCACTGTAAGTCCACGGTAGTGCACCGGCCGTCTAACAGACGCCAAATGCGGAACAAAAACTTTTACAACTGGCGCTATCGTGTACTATCACCCGGATCTGCCATTAAAGCTAAACTAACAAACTACAAAGTGGGTAGAAATGTTATAACGAATTATCCGAGTCCTTCGGTCTTCAACCATTATCCCACGTTTGTTGCGGCTGCTCCGATCTCCTGAATCTCCGTTCTCCTCATCCAAGTGGCACCATGTCGACGGATCTTTAAACAGGCTCCTGCCTCTGAATCGAGGCAACTCGGTCGTCAAGTTTGCTAAAAGAGATGACCAAGATGATGTAGAGAATGAGTAGAACACTTTGTCTCACTTTGTCCAAAGCCATGGACGGACGGTTAATGATGTTGCCTTTTGGATCGGGTGAAATGAAATATGAGGCTATCTAATTTCCATGAATCCAAAACTTTAATCTTTTCCAAATCAACAACCATGTAAGAGAGTGAGGAGGAGGGGAGGGGTCGGCCATTATCATATAGGAAGGAGGTGAGTGTGGGAGAGAGGAGGGGGTGACCACAACATTAATGAAAGAATGAGTCATTGTAACCTAGTCACCAAAAACGATTAATGAACTAATGAATCATCTAACCTAGTCATCATACATTAACTGCACAATTAATGCACTAATGAGTCACTAGCCACCTCATCATCCTAGTCACCATCTAGATACTTCTAGAACCTTCCACACTCATCAAGAAAAGATAAATCCGTCTTTAACCGAATGTCAAAGACGGGTGATAGAAATCTGGTAACTGGCAACTTCTAAAAGCGATCCTGAAATGAATTTCAGGATAACCCCGTAACAGTATAAACATACCCGTATTTGTATTATGACCAAATATAAATGCAACTGAGACAAAAATATTATATCTACACCGTATAATACTCGGATCAGGCTTAAACCAAAGCCCACCAATATTATCTATCCGAAATATGACACGTGCGTAAACACACGTGCATTTTCCGAACCCTGTCGTAAAACCATACGGCCTCTACAACGTTTCGCCCGAACTTGGGAAACTGCCTGTAGGGGACTCTAATGACTCATCAACACACTGACACTGGGTATAACCACTAGCTCGTCAGAGGTACTATCTGTACGTAACGGTTGCCTATGTATTGATTGGAGGGAAGTTGACGAGCAAACTCATCCAGAAACCCTACTGAGCCTAACATTGACAATATACATACAGTCCGGTCCGTTCATCTATGAGTATCGCATATCGGCCTAGGGGGCTGGTAATGTCAGATCCCCAATAGCGGTATAAGTCGTGTCAGAGAGTAGCCCGGAACACCCTGAGATACTACTGGAGTACCTACCAGTAAATATCCTACCACGGCCGAGGGCTTTATGTAATGGCTCTCCTAGACACAGCGCGATCTCACCCCAAATACCAGGAGAGACGAATCCCCTGCCGATCCGCTCACTTGCCTCCATGTAGCTCTGGACTGTACCCAAAAAATACCTGTTTGCACGACTCCTTTGAGCCGTGGTAGGGTAGAAATCAAAGCACAGTGGGAACTCACACGAGACAAATGACGACCTCAGGTTGATGAACTAACCTGTACACATATCACCAGGGAACTGCTATCTGACGCTAGGTATAATACCAACTAGCAGATTTCCATCGAGTCATGTCCGGTGTACTCATAACCCAATGAGCACCTGTATACATCTTAGGTTAACCAACTAACACCAATGGTGTGTGAGACCGACCACCGCCACTCGTCGAGGTGTCGACTGTATTCACTTGTCAACTCTGGAGTATCGATGCCCTGTCTCGAAACTCCCACGGCTAGGGACACTTTGAGGATGTGCTTATAGACCCCAGCTCCCACGTATAGGATCGCCATCATACTGCTGGTAGTCAAGAAAGAATCCTATTGTCTCTATCAACATGGAATAGCGAACTAAAGCATGTATACGATGATAAAGACAGACCAGATAGCATACTATCATCTCGAGCAAGACTGTCATATCGGTATAGGTCCTGCCTCAATCATTGCAATCACGTACCTGCGATCCAATAATTGACTTTGAGGGCACTATATCCAACAATCTATTATATGTGATATAATTATATCTTAACTAATATTATTAGCTCACTAATTATTCTTCATAAAATATATATTAATATATATATATATATATATAATGAAGCATGGCTTATTTTCTATTTTTGAGAAAAATAGAAATGTTTTGGAAAATGAGATTATGTTTCAAGTATGGCATTTTCAATTGTTTATTCATCTTGACTCACTATTCAAGCATGGTTGCAATTTTATATTGCTATTTTTCCTTGCTTGAATGAGTGAAGGTCAAGGGGTTTCTATGGTTCACTTGATTATTCCAACACTTAGCCATTTTGAAGTGTTGCACTCTTGCTTTCATGCTCTCTTCATCTTCTTCCTCTTCACCATTGATCAAGCTTTAAACCTCACATGTGATGTGAATCATGAAGCATGAACACATACTAGTGAGCAAACCAAATCCCCTACTTCACCATCCTACACTTGACTAGCGATCAAGTGTAGCGTGTTTCCTACACTAAAAGAGTTTAGTGTAAAGGTAGCTTGAGTTGGAGGGAATTCGCGTGGATCATCTTCGGCGCAAAGGTCTTCGGAGGAAGTTCGTCCAAACCCTCAAGTGGAGCCTAGTGGAGTCACGTGGACTACTACACGAAGCATATGAACTGAAGGACTCGATCTACGAGGGTATAACCATCTTCACTTCCTTTAGTTTACATATCATCATAGATTAACCTTAATTTTCTAGTCACGATCTGGGTTAAGTCTAACTTAGCACCGAAAAATTTAAAATTCGGCAAGCTTGATGCCGCTAGGACCCCTTGGTGATGCTAGGATACACTTTCAGTTAAATTCACTGCCAGCGTATTAACGAGTCTTTAGAGTCCCACACAAGGGGTTTCCCTGGTTTTGGCAAAATGATGTAGTAGTCGTATTGGATTCGTGCGGGGTTCCGATCGATTGATTGTACTATTTACCCGGACATTCGATTAGACCTTCGATAATACTAGCCGGCTCAGGTTTGAGCCGGATTATTAAATCAGGTATTGATTTAATAATTTATTTATATGTATTTCGATACATATATTCTAGTATTATGTTCTTTGTGTTATTCTATCTCTTTGGGTTTTCGTATTTCAGTACGGATACAGATATGTATATAGAGTAGAATGTAATCAATATTTTTTACAGATAACATTCTAGAAGGTGGACACCTCATTTTAGTTTAATCATTTATTTTTAAATGCATAAATGAGGTGGCATTGATTTGATGGAAGTATGGTGACGACCATGCTTGCATAGTGTGCACAAATGAATCCTTATTTCATTTGTGCATACTATTCAAGTATGGGCACATTTTAAAAATGAGAGAAATTGTTTTACAAAACCAAGCATGTTGATTTTCTCTCTCCATGGCGACTTCATTATTTTTGAGATGGTTCCTTTGCTTGAGGCTCCTCTCTCCTCACCATTGTGCTTCACTCCTCTCTTGAGTTTCATAGTTTCCTCCACATTCATCTTCTACCTTCTCTCAACCCTCTCATGTGTTGAGAATCATGTGAGGTGGTGAGATGAGATAGATTAACACTTTGATCACACACTACATCCTAGACATTCTAGACTAGCATCCTAGAATCCATAATTGATTTACTTGCATTTATTATGTGGATCTAAAGACATGACTACATCCATCGGGTGGATCATCTTAGACAGAGGAAGACCAGCGGCCAAGTTCGTTCGAGCACACCTCAAGGAGCTAAGGAGGATGATGGAAGACCGAAGGACTTGGTTCTTTTGGTAAAATCATTTGAACCCTCTAGTTTAGGTTCTTTAGTTTGCTAATATAGGTTTACGGTTCAGATCTTCGATGGGGTTTTGTTTGCACCAAAAAATTTTAAACGCTAGTTTTTGTTCCGCATCAGCCATGGTGCCGGCTAAACCTAACAATGTGCACTTGTGCACGTATCATGATTCGGACGGTTTATACTAGTGGATTTAGTTTAAGCCAGATTCTAGTATTGGATTGTTGGATTATTTTCGTCTTATTGTATTCGTATTTTGTCGGAATACAGATATGGGTATGTATATACTGATGAGGGGTATTCCTGAAATTTATTACAAGGTGCTTCTAAAAGATGCCATCTCATTTAGTTTTAACCATTTAGGTTTAAATGGTTAATGAGATGGAGGATTTGGTGTTGTATGCATTTATTATTGCATGGCTTTGTAGTGACTCATGCATGGTTACTATTCAAGCATGCTTGATATGTGTTTTATTGTGAGATATTTTGGAGACTTGAGATATTAATTGGATGCTTCATTATTGCTCACAACACAAAACACAAAACACTTAGCCATCTTTCTTGAGTTGCCTCTGTAACATTTCAAAAAAATAAAGTATTATTTTTGTGGAATTTTTATAATTAAATAATAAAATATTGAATATTTTAATAAGGCGGTATATTTAAATACCGATAAATTGGGGGAAAATTTTGAAAATTATGGAAATTTATAAAATCAGGGTGCTTTATTGGATTTATGCAAATAATGATGTTTTATGATTTATTTGACACTAATTTAGTGCTAATCGCGATTAAAAATCGCTAATCGGGTTTTAAGCGTGTTCTGTGCAAAACATGCACAAGTCTTTTTCTTCACTTGTTACATTTTTATTATCATGGCATTCCTCATGATTCTTGCCTGGTTGTAAATTAAAAAGAATGAGAAAAAGGAACTTAGAAAAGTAAAAGAAAATATAAGAAAAATGGGTATGGGTAAGAGAGAGAAAGGTGAGGATTACTTTGACTTGGCCATTCCCTCTTCATTCTTCACTCATTCCTCTCCTCTATCCTCATCTTGCTGCTACTGCTGCTGCCCTATCTCCCTCCCTCTTCACCTTCCCAAAACTCAATGAAAAACACCTCAAAATCCAAATCCCATTTCATTAAAAAGATGCACAAGTACAAGGGAAGCATATTGGACCATGAAAAATCAAATTTTGGACACTTGGGGAAACTCAAGAAAATTCTTGAGTTGCCAAATGAGGTATTTTCTGAACCTTTAGCTTATTATTTCCATTGCTTTTACCCCCATGTTAGATTAGAACTGATATTGTGTGGTTTGGGTGAACTTTGAAATTCTAGTTAGGGTTAATGGAAATTGAGAGTTGGGATGTCAAATTGAGCTCAGTAGAGGCCACACAAACCCCCTAGTGCTAGAATTCAGACCTAAACCACAGACTAGAACCCTGGAATACGGATTTAGAAAACCCGATATCGGAAGGTTGTGGTGTCTGTGAGTGTTAAATGAAATTTGCTAACACCCGGAGCCTCTGAAAATTATTTTGCAAACACAGAGTGATGTGCAGGCAACCTGGAGTGTACCACCAAAACCCTAGCCCCTATCTCCCAATTCAGGCCACAAATTTATTCTTTCTGGCCGCAATTTGCGGCCAGAGAAGGTTTGAAATGGTTCGTTTTTGTTCTAGGGCCTTATCTCCAGTAAAATAGACCCTTGGCATATGCAAAATTGACCAATTTGATCTAGGGTAAAATGTGGGACCTTTTTTAAGAGTTGCTGTTTTGATTTGGTGTTTCGTTTTGTGTATTTTGCATTCTAGAATTTTGTGATTTGTGTCGTGTTCGATCACTTGACGTTTGTACATCGAAATCGAGTGTTATTTTTTGGTTTTGAAAGCGTAGTCCATAGGTTCTAACCTATAGGACTTAGCGTGTCGTTTTAGTTTTTCTGATGTGATTTTAATGTTCATTTGCGATTGTGCTATCTTTGTAGGTACCTTCACGAGAGTTTCATATGATGAAGAAGATGAAGGCGACATCGACACCGACACGCAAGATGCAATGTGAGTAGATTATATCTACGGGGGAAGTCGGGTGGATGGCGTAAAGCACCCCCGTAGTTCGATCTTTAGTATACTATATATATGATAGCTTTATGTGTGACATGGATTTCCAGGATGTGATTAGGTGTACTATGGTTATATTAGGGTTTAGAAGTAAACTAGTATATTTTTTTTGTAACACCCGAGCCCAATACTACTATTTTCTGTTACTGGTTGAGCGTTAGATATTACTCATTTCTTTTAGCTTGCCTGTTTGACACTTGCCGTGAAATTTTATCTAGCTAACTCATTTCTGCAAATAACAAATTTTAGCAACTAAAATAAAATTAAAAATATCTATCTTGGCCTACTCGTCACCCCTAGCCGCGTGTTAGCGTCCGTGCGTCGAGTTCTCGTCCCGTTCGGTGAAACGTGCGAGTTTGGACGACTACGCGCGAGTACAGGTGTCCGACTTGGGGGTATGCTTTTTAATCATAAAACATATCATTTTAAAATTTGGAACCCGCTTAAAATCCTATTATTTAAATTTCAAATTTTGGACCCAACCCGGGCGCGATTTGGAAATGTTTCATTTAGCGCCAAAATCCCAAATTAATAAAATATTCGAAACTATATATATATTCATAATCTTATTACTGTTACGTTAATAATCTTTTAAATCCTTTTAAGATTTCTTTAACTTTTCTCTCAGCCAATCAGGCTCTCTCTTTTCCCCGTGGGCCCCCTCCAATATCTCTCTCTAACCCTCTCTCTCTCTAATTTCTCTCTTTCTCCCTCTCTCTCTAACGTATCCCTCTCTCTCTCTACCTTTCTATATCTCTCTCTCTCTAACCATCTCTCTCTCCCACTATATATATTATCCTTTCCCCGCCCTCATAATTTTTCCCAGAACGAACGAGAGAAACCCATCGCGACCTAGCCCTAGCCGCCTCCACCGTCGCCACCGCAGCTCCGACGCCGGCGCCAGCGCCACCGTTGCCCTCGCCTCCCCCTTCTCATACCAACCTCGACATCCCTTCCTTCTCCCTGTATGCACGGCGCCGCAGCAACCCCGGACAACCCCCGTGCCTTCTCTGTACGGCCGAAGACGTCGCCGGCAACCTTCGTCGTCGTCACCCGCGCCACCTTGAGCACCTCCTCATCACTTGCGCACTCCAGACCCGACCACCTCCTCTCCCTCTCCACTTTCTTTCCCGTTTCCCATACCCGAGCCTTAGCCCACCGCCTGCAACCTCCTCGCCGGCGCCCCACCGCCTGCAACCTCCTCGCCGGCGCCCCACCGCCGTCGACCCCATCGCTGTCACGCCCTCTGCAACACCAGTAAGCCTTCTCTCCCCTTCCTCCTTCCATTTTCCCTCCGGTTTATCCCTTGGACGTGCATTAACTTTTCCGGTTGTTGTTGTCGCTGTTCGCCGGAATCCGGCCATGCCGGTGACGTGTCCTGACGATCCAGCGGAGTACTCTGACCCGTGAGGTCCCTTGGTTCGTCGTTTTGGTTCAATCCGTGAACCGTGCGTCCATCGCGTGTTTCCCCGCCGACGTTACGTTCCGTTTTCGTGTTCGTCGTTTCGTCGAGGCAAGTATTCGATACTTGCTACATGCTATTACCACTTTATAACTTGCTGTAACATTCATGTGTGGTTTAATGATATATCATTTAGTAAATCACCTTACATACCTTGCTTCATGTCAAATGGATTATTTCCTGATAAACCCGTACATAATAAATTGCATTTGATTCACTGCTATGATGCTTTATTGCCAGTTTAGGTCTTCAAATATGCATAACCGGCTAAATTACGGTTTGCCACTTTAAACCTAATAACTAAGTTTACCTGTTAATCACATTTTACTGTTTAATAGATGATAGCCTTTACACATGTAGTTCTATTATATTCGGACATTCTTAATCAAAGGCTTGATATAACTGTATCGCATCATCATTTAACTATTGCACCGCTAAGGGTGCTCAAAACCTGTTAATATAATAAAACGGCTGCACTGTATTACTGCACTCTTGTGATTGAATGAAACTGTTGATTGTTGTTTAACTCATTGCTTATTTCCTGCTGTTATTACCCTGTTCGATTATATATCTGTTTGTGCGCACACACACGATATGTTCGTACCTTGACGTGACATTGCTACATGATGCACCTTACATGGTACCGTTTACTTTTGACTTGACCTGATGTACCATGACCTGACCTGACCTGTTACCTGATCTTATGCCTAATGCCAACAAACCTGACATGGAGTCCTCATGGACCATTCCTGTTGTCTATCCAGACAAACCTGCGGTTACCTGATCCTGTGTTGGCATTAGTTCTTGATTACTGAATACCTGACCGGACACACATAACTTGGGGGTATGGGGAAATCAAAGGTGAACCTGACTTGTAACTCGACAGTTCACTACCTGTTCGAGTGTACACATTCCTGTTTTGTGCCTAGCGGCATGTCTCGGCAGCAGCCGGGAATATTGTGGCCGTGATCCCGGGTATGTACGGGATACTATCGAGTGTACACATTCCTGTTTTGTGCCTAGCGGCATGTCTCGGTTTCGGATGAGAATATTGTGGCCGTGATCCCGGGTATGTACGGGATACTATTGAGTTACATCGACGATTCATCAAATTGATTTCAAAGACTTTAGACTAGGGAACCCGATATAACAGTTTAGTTACCCACTGCACATTACCCTGCACCGCCTGTTTCACATTATTGCTTTATTCATGTTTAGTTCTGCATTGCCTATTACACTGTTCATATTATATTACTTGTTGACTTGACGCGCTGATGTCTGGGTTTTGCATGGCCCAGATTCTTGACCACTGTCGCTGTCCGAGCAGGAGTACTTCAGCCAGCAGGCTGAGTTGTGAGTTCTGTAGTGGTTAGTTTTATTTCCTGCATTTTTATTTCCAGATGTGAGCCCGCATTATGGGACATACTTTTCCGTTATTGTATTGGATCATTTGCTTCCGCATTTATTTATCATTGACTCCTGTTATTCTGGATTGTGGACATGTTTTATATAGTTTTATCTTGTTCTTGATATCTCTACAGCCGTAATGTGACTGTGGATGGATACTTCCTACCCACAGGTAGCATAGTTGGCTATGTCACGTGCCCAATCTTGCGTACTCTGGGAAGCGGGGCGTGACATGGTTCTTTTGGTATTAGAGCCATAGGTTAGTTGGGTTGATTCTTTTGTAGTTGGGTATTGTACCCAATACACGAATCAGAATACCCGTGTTTAGGAAACATGTCCTGCCACTTTGCCATTTACCATTCTTGAATCACATTCTTCCTGATTATATCTTTTACGACGTGCAAACTTACTTTGCATGTCGACTCGAAAACCTGATTTCTTGTTATCCCTAGGACTTAGGCGACTCAGGTGGAGTTAAGTAATTGTGGCTATGATACCGCGGCATAGTTACAATGCGGTACTCTATTCAAGTATCTTGGAGTTCTAGTCTTGATCTATATTCAAAATCTATCATCATGCTAATGTTGGGTATTTTGTGTTTAGGATTATGGCCGGTAAGAAATTGAAGACATACCAGAGGCTGTGGACGAAGCCGCCATGCTTGGAGTAACAAGAGGAATGCTGGAAAATCAGAAGAGGCATACTTAGCTGATCCAGCAGCAAGCAGATTCGTTTCAGGAAGGTTTGCAGATCGTTCGGCAGTCTATAAACAACGCTGGAGCTAAACCAGTTGACCGAGTATGGACCGTGGCAGATTTCAGACGTTTGGGTCCGACTACATTCACTGGTTTGGAGGAGCCGTTGCCAGCCGAGCAGTGGCTGGTCGACACGGAGAATTTGCTGATTGTGGCACAGATTCCAGAGGACAAAAGAGTTGATGTGGTGTGCATTCAGCTAGTGGATTACGCCCGAGAGTGGTGGCTTGTGGAAGAGACCCGCTTGCCCAAGCTGATCAGTTGGGCGGAGTTTTCTAAGAGTTTCCTGGAGAAGTTCTTCTCGCGGACTGCACGGGAGGAAATGGAAGGGAAATTTATTGGGCTGAGGCAGAATGGAGCACCCATGGACGTGCATGCAGCAGAGTGGACGAGACTCAGCAGTTTCGCTGGACCTTTAGTCGCCAACGATGCAGACAGGGCACGAAGGTCCATGCGCAGCTTGGATGTGGGCATCCAAAGGCAGACCGTCTCCCTGGGTTCGACCACTTTCTCACAAGTTCTTACGGCAGCTCGGGAACAGCAGAGCATATCGGGAAAAATTGGGAGTTCACAGCAGACAGCAGTTGCGGTAAGGAAGCAGTTCTGTTGGGCCGGTCGAGTTTAGGGCTAGGCCGACAAACAATATTCTTGCATCAATGGAAGTGATGAAAGTAAAGAGCCGGCTGTTGTTCGTGATTCTATGGACATGTTTGAAGATATATCGGGTTTACCGCTAAGGAGAGACGTGGAGTTCGCAATTGACCTTATTCCTGGTGCAGTACCAGTATCTAAAGCGTATTATCTAATGGCGCCAGTGGAATTGGAAGAAGTTAAGAAACAGATTGCTGAATTGCTTGAAAAGGGTTGGATTCGAAGCAGTAACTCGCCTTGGGGAGCTCCAGTTCTTCTAGTAAAGAAGAAGGATGGCACAAGAATGATGTGCATCAACTATCGAGAATTAAACCGGGTGGCTATTAAGAACAAGTACCCGATCCCTCGCATTGGAGAACTTTTTGAGCAGCTTAGTGGCGCGAGGGTATTCTCGAAACTGGATTTGCGATCTGGATATCATCAGGTCCAAGTGAAAGCAGAAGATATTTGCAAGACGGCGTTTCAAACTCGGTATGGACATTACGAGTACCTAGTGATGCCCTTCGGAGTAACGAATGCGCCAGCAGTATTTATAGACTTGATGAACCGAATCTTTTCACCGTTCTTGGACCAGTTTATTATGGTATTCATTGACGATATTCTGGTTTACTCGAAGAGTTTTGAGGAGCATGCTGAGCATTTGAAGATCGCACTGCAGACATTGAGACAGGAGAAACTGTATGCGAAGATGAGTAAGTGCGAATTTTGGCTGGAAGAAGTGAAGTTTCTGGGGCATGTTGTGTCGGGCAATGGAATCGCCGTCGATCCCGAAATGATTGCAGCAGTTCGAGATTGGCCGATTCCAAAGAATATAGTTGAGATAAGAAGTTTCTTTGGATTAGCCGGATACTACAGGAGATTTATGGAGAACTTCGCTCGTCTGGCAGAACAGTTGACCAAGCTTACGCGCAAGGAGGTACCTTTTGTATGGACGGATAAGTGTGCGTTAGCTTTCGGGACGCTGAAGCAGAAGCTGATAACCGCCCCAATTCTGACCGTACCAGACAATTCCGGAGGATTGGTAATTCACAGCGACGCATCTGGGAAAGGATTGGGATGTGTTTTGATGCAACATGTGAAGGTCGTAGCATACGCATCAAGACAACTGAAGACCCATGAGAAGAATTACCCAACTCATGACTTGGAACTTGCGGCTGTGATCTTCACTTTGAAGATTTGGAGACACTACCTTTTGGGCGAGAGAGTCGAAGTTTTTACGGATCACAAGAGTTTGAAGTATGTGTTCACTCAGAAGGAGTTGAACATGAGGCAGCGTAGATGGTTGGAGCTGATGGCCGACTACGACCTTGATCTTAAGTACCATCCCGGAAAAGTTAACGTCGTGCCGGATGCGCTTAGTCGGTTACCAGCAATTCAGGTGTTAACTACGCAGAGGGAGATCATTGCAGATTTTCGAAGATTTGACTTGGAGGTTGTGCTACCACATTCTACGAGACAGTTGATGCAGTTGCAAGTACAGCCGTCCTTGGTGGAGAAGATTAATGCGGCACAATCGCAGGATCCTAGACTTCAAAAGTTTCGAGAGCAGGTTGAAGCTGGACTACGAACAGATTTACTGGTCCACGAAGATGGTTCGTTGAGGTATGGTAGCCGTTTGTGTGTGCCAAAGGGAAATGTTCATGAAGAGCTTATGAAGGAGGCACACAGTTCAGCTTATTCTATACATCCAGGAGGCACAAAGATGCACCGTGATATTCGATAGCATTTCTGGTGGGAAGGCATGAAACGGGAGATTGCTCGCTTTGTGGCTAAGTGCTTGGTGTGTCAGCAAGTAAAGGCTGAACACCAAAGGGTTGCTGGTTTGTTGCAACCACTTACGATTCCTCAGTGGAAGTGGGAACATATAACCATGGATTTCGTGACGACTTTACCGCGGAGTCCAAAGGGCAATATTGCAGTATGGGTGATTGTTGATCGGTTGACCAAGGCAGCTCACTTTATTCCTTTCCGGGTTGGTCAATCAACAGAGACTTTGGAAGAGCGGTACATGCAGGAGATTGTAAGATTACATGGCGTACCGGTGAGCATCGTGTCCGATCGGGACACTCGGTTCTTATCACACTTCTGGAGGAGTTTACAGGAAAGTTTGGAAACTCGATTGAAGTTTAGCACAGCGTATCATCCTCAAACTGATTGTCAGTCGGAGAGAACGATCCAAACTCTTGAAGACATGTTGAGAGCATGCATGTTGGACTTCAAGGGTTCATGGGAGGATCACCTACACTTGGTGGAGTTTTCTTACAACAATAGTTTCCAAGCAACTATCCAGATGGCTCCGTTTGAAGCTTTGTATGGTCGTAAGTGCCGTTCACCTGTTTATTGGGATGATTTTGGTGAACGAAGATTGTTGGGACCAGATTTGGTGGTACAGACGGTTGAGAAGGTTAACACAATCAGAAAGTTTATGAAGGCAGCTCAAGACAGACAGAAGAGTTGGGCTGACACGTCAAGAAGACCTCTAGAGTTCGCCGTGGGTGAGTTGGTATTCTTGAAGATATCACCGACTAGAGGGGTGATTCGTTTTGGGAGTCAAGGAAAGCTTAGTCCTCGAGTCGTTGGACCCTTCGAGATATTGGAGCGCGTTGGAGAGGTAGCGTACCGTTTGGCGTTACCGCAGTCCTTGGCGGGTGTGCACGATGTGTTTCACGTATCTCAACTACGAAGGTATGTTCGAGATGAAACACACGTCTTGGATCATTCGGAGTTAACAGTACGGGAAGACCTGACTTTTGAGGAGCGACCGGTTGAAATCATGGATCGAAGGGAAAAGGTCCTTAAGAACAAGGTTATCCCCCTTGTGCTCGTTTCTTGGGGTAATCGATCGCATGGAGAGTCCACTTGGGAGCGAGAAGATGAGATCCGGCAGAGGTTTCCTCACCTTTTCCTGTAGTTTTCTATCTTGTATTCTTGGAATTTCGAGGACGAAATTCTTTTTGTAGTTGGGTATAATGTAACACCCGAGCCCAATACTACTATTTTCTGTTACTGGTTGAGCGTTAGATATTACTCATTTCTTTTAGCTTGCCTGTTTGACACATGCCGTGAAATTTTATCTGGCTAAGTCATTTCTGCATATAATAAATTTTAGCACCTAAAATAAAATTAAAAATATCTATCTTGGCCTACTCGTCACCCCTAGCCGCGTGGTAGCGTCCGTGCGTCGAGTTCTCGTCCCGTTCGGTGAAACGGGCGAGTTTGGACGACTACGCGCGCGTACAGGTGTCCGACTTGGGGGTATGCTTTTTAATCATAAAACATATCATTTTAAAATTTGGAACCCGCTTAAAATCCTATTACTTAAATTTCAAATTTTGGACCCAACCCGGACGCGATTTGGAAATGTTTCATTTAGCGCCAAAATCCCAAATTAATAAAATATTCGAAACTATATATATTTCATAATCTTATTACTGTTACGTTAATAATCTTTTAAATCCTTTTAAGATTTCTTTAACTTTTCTCTCGGCCAATCACGCTCTCTCTTTTCCCCGTGGGCGCCCTCCAATATCTCTCTCTAACCCTCTCTCTCTCTAATTTCTCTCTTTCTCTCTCTCTCTCTCTAACGTATCCCTATCTCTCTCTACCTTTCTATATCTCTGTCTCTCTCTAACCCTCTCTCTCTCTCCCCTATATATATTATCCATTCCCCCCCTTATAATTTTTCCCAGAACGAACGAGAGAAACCCATCGCGACCTAGCCTTAGCCGCCTCCACCGTCGCCACCGCAGCTCCGACGCCGGCGCCAGCGCCACCGTTGCCCTCGCCTCCGCCTTCTCATACTAACCTCAACATCCCTTCCTTCTCCCCGTGTGCATGGCGCCGCAGCAACCCCGGACAACCCCCGTGCTTTCTCTGTACGGCCGGATACGTCGCCGGCGACCTTCGTCATCGTCACCCGCGCCACCTTCAGCACCTCCTCATCACTTGCGCACTCCAGATCCGACCACCTCCTCTCCCTCTCTACTTTCTTTCCCGTTTCCCATACCCGAACCCTAGCCCATTGCCTGCAATCTCCACGCCAGCGCCCCACCGCCGTCGACCCCATCGCTGTCACGCCCTCTGCAACACCAGTAAGCCTTCTCTCCCCTTTCTCCTTCTATTTTCCCTCCGGTTTATCCCTTGGCCGTGCATTAACTTTTTCGGTTGTTGTTGTTGCTGTTCGCCGGAATCCGGCCGTGCCGGTGACGTATCCTGACGATCCAGCGGAGTACTCTGACCCGTGAGGTCCCTTGGTTCGTCGTTTGGGTTCAATCCGTGAACCGTGCGTCCGTCGCGTGTTTCCCCGCCGACGTTACGTTCTGTTTTCGTGTTCGCCGTTTCGTCGAGGCAAGTATTCGATACTTGCTACATGCTATTACCACTTTATAACTTGCTGTAACATTCGTGTGTGGTTTAATGATATATCATTTAGTAAATCACCTTACATACCTTGCTTCATGTCAAATGGATTATTTCCTGATAAACCCGTACATAATAGATTGCATTTGATTCACTGCTATGATGCTTTATTGCCAGTTTAGGTCATCAAATATGCATAACCGGCTAAATTACAGTTTTCCACTTTAAACCTAATAACTAAGTTTACCTGTTAATCACATTTTACTGTTTAATAGATGATAGCCTTTACACATGTAGTTATATTATATTCAGGCATTCGTAATCAAAGGCTTGATATAACTGTATCGCATCATCATTTAACTATTGCACCGCTAAGGGTGCTCAAAACCTGTTAATATAATAAAACGGCTGCACTGTATTACTGCACTCTTGTGATTGAATGAAACTGTTGATTGTTGTTTAACTCATTCCTTATTTCCTGCTGTTATTACCCTGTTCGATTATATATCTGTTTGTGAGCACACCCACGATATGTTCGTACATTGACTTGACATTGCTACATGATGCACCTGACATGGTACCGTTTACTTTTGACTTGACCTGATGTACCGTGACCTGACCTGACCTGTTACCTGATCTCATGCCTAATGCCAACAAACCTGACATGGAGTCCTCATGGACCATTCCTGTTGTCTATCCAGACAAACCTGCGGTTACCTGATCCTGTGTTGGCATTAGTTTTTTTATTTCTGAATACCTGACCTGACACACATAACTTGGGGGTATGGGGAAATCAAAGGTGAACCTGACTTGTAACTCGACAGTTCACTACCTGTTCGAGTGTAGACATTCCTGTTTTGTGCCTAGCGGCATGTCTCGGCTGCAGCCGGGAATATTGTGGCCGTGATCCTGGGTATGTACGGGATACTATCGAGTGTACACATTCCTGTTTTGTGCCTAGCGGCATGTCTCGGTTTCGGCCGAGAATATTATGGCCGTGATCCCGGGTATGTACGGGATACTATTGAGTTACATCGACGATTCATCAAATTGATTTCAAAGACTTTAGACTAGGGAACCCGATAGAACAGTTTAGTTACCCACTGCACATTACCCTGCACCGCCTGTTTCACATTATTGCTTTATTCATGTTTAGTTCTGCATTGCCTATTACACTGTTCATATTATATTACTTGTTGACTTGAGGCGCTGACGTCTGGGTTTTGCATGGCCCAGATTCTTTACCACTGTCGCTGTCCGAGCAAGAGTACTTCAGCCAGCAGACTGAGTTGTGAGTTCTGTAGTGGTTAGTTTTATTTCCAGCATTTTTATTTCCAGATGTGAGCCCGCATTATGGGACATACTTTTCCGTTATTGTATTGGATCATTTGCTTCCGCGTTTATTTATCATTGACTCCTGTTATTCTGGATTGTGGACATGTTTTATATAGTTTTATCTTGTTCTGGATATCTCTACAGCCGTAATGTGACTGTGGATGGATACTTCCTACCCACAGGTAGCATGGTTGGCTATGTCACGTGCCCAATCTTGCGTACTCTGGGAAGCGGGGTGTGACATTTTTAGTTGCGAACCCTAGAATAGGTTTACACCCACACGCACACACATGCTTACTTGTTATACTTATACCTGGATGATGAGGATAGTGGATAATATTGGAGATGAGTTGATGAGATTGGGCATAGTGCCATGAGATTGGTGATATGACGTGGTTCGTATTTGGGATACGACATGAGATTTTAGCTGGCCTTTGGACGTGTGTGTTACACACGAATTTATATAGATGGTATCAGTTGTACTAGAATTAGATCAGTACCACAGTTCATGAGATATGATGATAAGGATACCAGATAATTGATGAGATGAATGTGATATTGACCCGTACCCAGATTTGGGATGCCGTACGTGTTGGAGATAGTACCCTAAGAGTCAATTATTGGATCACAGTCACGTGATTGCAATGATTGAGGGAGGACCTATGCCGGTTGGACTGTCTTACTCAAGATGATAGTATGCTACCATAGTTTATCTTTATCATCGTGTACTGCTTTAGGTGATCTTACAGGTCACTATTACCCGTTGATAGAGCCCTTAGGATTCTTGCTTAACGGCCAGCAGTATGATGGTGATCATATACGTGGGAGCTGGGGTCTATAAGCACATCCTTAAAAGGTGCCTAGTCGTGGGAGTTTTCCAGACATGGCATCGATACTCCAAAGTAGACTAGTGTATACAGTCGAGACCCCGAAGAGGGGCGGTGGCCGGTCTCACAAGCCACTGGTGTCAGTTGGCTCACCTAAGATGTATACAGGTGCTCATTGGGTTATGAGTACACCGGACAGGACTCGCCGGGAACATGCTAGTTGGTCTTATACTTGACGTCAGATAGCAGTTCCCTGGTGACATGTGTACAGGTTAGTTCATCGACCTGAGATTGTCATTTGTCTCGTGTGAGTTCCCACTGTTCCTTGATTACTACCCTACCACGGCTCAAAGGAGTCGTGCAAACAGGTTTTAATTGGGTACAGTCCCAAGCCACAAGGCGGCAGTGAGCAGATCGGCAGGGGTTCGTCTCTCCCGGTATTGGGGGTGAGGTCGCGCTGTGTCTAGGAGAGCCATTACACGAAGTCCTTGGCCAAGGCAGGAGATTTACTGGTAGGTATTCCAGTAGTATCTCAGGGTGTTCTGGGCTACACACCGACACGACTTGTACCGCTTTTGGGGGTCTGACTTTTACCAACACCCTAGGCCCGGAATGCGATGCTCATAGACGAACGGACCGGACTGTACGGATATTGTCACTGATAGGCTCAGTAGGGTGTCAGGATGAGTTCGCTCATTGACTTTCCTTTTGGTCAATACTTGGTAGCCCGTTACGTACGGATAACACCTCTGACGTGCTAGTGGTTAAATCCACAGCCAAAATATTGACGAATCTTTAGAGTCCCCCACAGAAAGTTTCTCATATTTCGGGCGAAACGCTGTAGAGGCCGTATGGATATATATGGCAGGGTTCGATCATGTACGTGCGGTATTGCACGGATCATGATCGGACGGATAATACTAGCGGGCTTTGGTTTAAGCCGGATCCTAGTATTGTACAGTGTAGATTTTGTCTCATTGCATTTGTATTCGGTCGGAATACAAATGCGGGTATGTATATATAGTCCCAGGGTTTTCCTGTAATTTATTACCGGATGACTTTTTGAAGTTGCCAGTTTGCATTCCGTTTCGGCCATTTTTCCTTTGTTCCTTCTTGGCTGAAATTCCTTTGATGGGAGGGGCTTATTTGCAAATATGCAAATTAGCAAAGTGGAGGGTGTTTTTTGTAAGTGGTTGCTTCATGATGGTTCTAGATTGACTTTGACTTCCTTTGTTCATCATGACTTGCTTTTTATGATGGGATTAAGATGAGACTTTGTGGTGATCATGATTGCTTTTCATCACCCACTCTTTTCTCTTATGCTCACCAACCTTGTTTGTGCTCACCTCCCCCCTCTTCCTTTTATCATGGCCGGCCACACATAAAGGGGGGCTGTCCGAAATTTGTGTGGAGGTTTTTCATCTCATTTGCATGCACAAAAATCATATAGCTCCATCTCAAAGTTCATCTGCTTCCTCCATCCAAAAATGGCAACTTCATTAACCCCTTGAGACAATGATTTCTACACTTAGTCTACAGCAATCTTGGACACGTCGGCTAGCCAACTTCGTGTCCGAGTTGCCTCGGTTCAGAGGTGGGAGCCCGTAAAAAGACTCGGTGATGTGGTGCCCTTTCCGACGAGGTGATCGAGACCAGAGATTCCGTGAGGAGATCGGGATGGTGGCCAAAGACCGAAAGACACGGATCGTTCGGTATAGCTCTCTACCCTTTCTTCAATTAGCTAGTAGTAGGTTAATGGTCCGATCCGGGTTTATTGTCCGCGGTAGCTGTAGGGTTCCTAGGCACTCTGAAGAGGTCTCACAATGCATCAACCATGCCAATTTCAAATTTTACGGGTGCCGAGAAACCCTAATACGGATCGTTGACTAGAAGTTTAGGCGAAATACGAATCTAGTTAACAACTTAACTAAATATAAGAAGCTACAACCTTTGTAGATCCGGATATCCACTTCCTTGGCTCCACGTAGGCGTCCTCTCGCTGTCCATCTCGAATCCCGTACTCAATCGTCGGATTGATCGAAGAAATGGGCGGACTAGGTCGTCGGCTTCGTGCCGAAGATGATCTACGTCGAGGCATCACAAGTTGAAGCTCCAACTTCACAAATTTGTGAAACTTGTGAAGAAAACACCCAAAACAACTTGGCAAGAGGTAGAGGGTGAAGAAATAGGAGGTGGGTTCACTTTAGAATTGGATTTCTCACTTTAGAACTCAAGTTGCCATTGATGGCATCAAGCTTTCTTGAAGAAGAAGATGATGAAGAAAAAAGAATATGATAAGTTTCTTATTTTAAAAATGAAACTAATATGAATACTTATCATGTACTAAGCATGGTCTAGTGTAGAGATTAAACTAAGGTTAGTTGGAATGGTTAGGGTTAAGGATGAGAAAAGAATGGTGGACTTTTTCAAAGCTTCAAGAAGCTTCAACATAGAAACAAAATAAGCCACCGTTCTTAATAATATCCAAAATGAATAAATAAATAAATAACTAAGTAAATAATCAAAACCCTAACCATTCATATAACCATGGTTTAATCTTTACACAAACCCAAGTGAGCAAGTATCATCAAACATGATACAAACAAGTGCACAAAAATATATCACATATACAATGTGCATCAAGTGAGAAAATCCTTTTAAAATGAACCAATGCTAGTTAATGCAAAGTAATATATCAAATATATAATTATACATTAAATCATTAAATCAACACTTGATTTAACGATCCGGTCATATCGCATATAACCGACTAGTATCCTATGTATCGGCTTATCGAATCAATCCTTGATTTGATATCTAGGTGATATCGCATATAACCAATCGATACATTCATCGCGAGAATGAAATACGGTATCACATACACGCATTATTCTCGGTCCTGCACATATCTCATATGCGCTCCTATTTCGTTTCGCTTGAGCCAGGAAACCTCTGTGTAGGACTCTAAAGACTCGTCAATACGCCGGTAGCAGATGATGATCATATCAAGCACCCACAAGCCGCAAGCGGTCTGCTAAACGTAACTGCCATCCGGGTATTGAGCGATCAGAAGATCGACGAGCTAGACCGCTCACACTCCTGTGAATCCAACCAGTAACACTTACCGTACAGTCCGGTCTGTTCGTCTGATATGTCGCATATCAAGTTTAGGGGTGGTTAACGTCAGACCCCAATAACCGATAAGTCGTGCCGATGTGAGGCTCATAACGGGTCGAGAAACTACTGGTAACACTTACCAGCAAATCTCTGATCAGCCCTGGCTTGGGACTTCCCTGTTACGGCCAATCGAGCACAGCGCAACATCAACCCCCAATACCGGGAGAGACGAAACCCCTCCGATCGCTCATTGCCTCCATGTGACTCGGGACTGTGCCCAAATACCACCGTTTTGCACGCCCTCATGGACGTGGTAAGGTGGAGATCAAAGCACAGTGTGAATCACACAAGACTCTATGACGATCTCCGGTCTACAGACTAACCTGTACAAGTGTCACTTGAGAACTGCCATCTGACGTGAGGTATAATACCATCTGGGAGTTCTCGGCGAGTCCGTCCAGTGTACCCAGTCTCCACTGAGCACCCGTATACCATCTCTGATGTCAAACACCAATGGATATGGGATCATCCATCGCCCATCTCATGGGTCGAGAAGCGTATACGCTAGTCTACACTGGTATATCGATGCCCCGTCTCGATACACCCACGACTAGGGACCTTGAAGGATGTACTTATGGACTACCATGTCCCCACTAGTATGATCTGCATCATAGTCCAGGTAGTCAAGTATACATCCTAAGTGCTTTATCAACATGTAACTATAAGACAGTTTAACGAGACAAGTGTACATGTTAAGATAAAGAGCAACCAGATAGCATACTATCATATCGAGCAAGAAAGTCATCTCTATATATGTCCAAGCATCCAATATAATATACATCATCTGTACAATACTGGCCTCTAGGGCATACATACAACTAACAATCTCCCACTTGCACTAGGGCCAGCTGCTGTAGTATCGCATACCGAGCATCCCGAAGAGTCTCTCAAACTGTATCTGGGGAATGGCCTTCGTGAGTGGATCCGCCATGTTGTTCTTCGTGTCAACCCTCCTGACCTCGATCTCCCGGCGATCAACTATCTCCCGGATCAAGTGATACCGCCTCAGAATATGCCTGGATCGCTGATGGGACCTGGGTTCCTTGGCCAAAGCCACCGCTCCATTGTTATCGCAATACAAAGGTATTGGATGCTCAATGGATGGAACCACTCCAAGTTCAGTGATGAACTTCTTGATCCAGACAGCCTCTTTGGCAGCATCGTTGGCAGCGATGTATTCAGCCTCCATCGTCGTGTCTGCCACGGTTTCTTGCTTGGAACTCTTCCAGCTAACCGCCCCTCCGTAAAGGGTAAAGACAAATCCCGACTGCGACTTAGAGTCATCCTTATCACTCTGGAAGCTCGAATATGTAAAGGACTCCACTTGGAGTTCTCCGTTACCATACACCAAGAGCATCTCTTTAGTCCTTCGTAAGTACTTGAGAATGCTCTTTACAGCTGTCTAGTGACTCTCTCCAGGATCAGCTTGATACCTGCTCACTACACTTAGTGAGTATGCTGCATTGGGTCTGGTACACAGCATCGCATACATGATAGAGCCTACAGCCGAAGCATAGGGTTTCCCTTGCATGCGAGCTCTCTCCAAATCAGTCTTGGGAGACATCTCTTTGGAGAGAGTGACTCCAGAGATCGTGGGCAAGTTCCCACGCTTGGATTCTTCCATACTAAACCTCTTTAGTATGGTGTCAATGTACCTGGATTGGGACAATCCCAGTATCCGTTTGGATCTATCTCTATAGATCCTAATTCCCAATATGCAGGAGGCATCACCAAGATCTTTCATTGAGAATCTTTGTGATAAGAAGAGCTTGACCGATTGCAGCATAGGAATATCATTTCCTATCAAGAGTATGTCATCCACGTACAATACGAGGAAGATAACCTTACTCTCTACCACCTTCTTGTAAATACAAGGTTCATCTGGGTTTTTGACGAAATCAAACTCTTTGATAACGACGTCAAAGCAGATGTTCCAACTCCGCGATACTTGCTTTAATCCATAAATGGATTTAAGCAGCTTGCACACCTTCCCGCTGCTCCCACTGTCTACAAAGCCCTCTGGCTGAGTCATGTACACGCACTCTTCAAAATCACCATTTAGAAAGGCGGTCTTAACATCCATTTGCCAGATTTCGTAATCATGATATGCAGCGATGGCAAGCATGATCCGGATGGATTTAAGCAAAGCCACTGGAGAAAAGGTTTCGTCATAGTCCACACCTGGTCTTTGACGAAAACCTTTTGCTACAAGTCTAGTTTGAAAGTCTCCACTTTCCCATCTACACCAAGTTTCTTCTTGAAGATCCATTTGCTCCCAATGGGTTTTACCCCTTCAGGAGCAACATCCAAAGTCCATACTTTGTTGGTGTACATGGATTCCATCTCGGACCGCATAGCATCCAGCCATTTCACTGAGTCCCTACTCGTGATGGCCTGCTCGAAGCTAGTTGGGTCATCATCCTCCATGATGCAATCCTCGCTCCCACCATCCATGAGAAAACCGTAGTATCTCTCAGGTGGGCGAGGAACCCTACTAGATCGGCGAAGAGGCTGAGGTTCGTCGGGAGCTACTGAATGCTCTGGTTCCACTAAATCTTTTGTTGTGTTTTGTTCAGCTGGAACCTCTTCCAGTTCTACCTCAGAGCCACTAATTTCTTTTGCAAGAAATTCCTTTTCTAAAAAGGTGGCATGTTGAGCAACAAATACTCTTTGTTCCTCACTGTGGTAGAAGATATACCCTCGCGAATGTTTGTGATATCCAACAAATTTACACAAAACAGATCTTGCCTCGAGTTTGTCCGGTTTTTGTCTTTTGACATAGGCCGGGCAACCCCATATCTTTATAAAATTAAGATATGGTCTCTTCCCTTCCCATATCTCATATGGTGTGGTAGGCACAGATTTGGTGGGAACCCTGTTCAGTAGGTATGCTGCTGTTTCCAGCGCATATCCCCAGAAGGAAACAGGTAACTCAGCTACACTCATCATAGAGCGCACCATATCTAATAGGGTGCGGTTTCTCCGCTCCGATACACCGTTGTGCTGTGGTGTATATGGAGGAGTTAGCTGAGAGAGAATCCCATTCTCTTTTAGGAAGTCCAGGAATTCAATGCTCAAGTATTCTCCTCCTCGATCAGATCGTAGGATTTTAATACTTTTTTCCGGTTTGGTTCTCAACTTCTTGTTTATATTCTCTAAATTTTTCAAAAGCTTCTGATTTGTGTTTCATCAGGAACACATACCCGAACCTAGAGAGATCGTCCGTGAATGTAATGAAGTACGAAGAACCATCCCTGGCATGTGTAGACATGGGACCGCATACATCACTATGTATAAGTCCCAAGAGTTCGGTAACTCTTTCTCCGTGTCCCGTAAACGGAGTTTTGGTCATCTTGCCTTTGAGACATGACTGGCAAGTGTCATAAGATGAAAATTCGAATGGCTTCAAATATCCATCCTTATGCAACTTAGCCAGTCGTGTCACATTGATGTGACCCAGTCTACAATGCCACAAGAAGGATTCATTCAGTTCTTAACTCTTCTTCTTGTGTGTATTTGTTATGCTCAGAACTGTTGATTGATTTAGAACATAAATGCCATTGCACAACGTGCCTGATCCAACCATCTTTTGGTTACGAAAAATGTTCATAACATTATCCTGTAATACAAAATTATATCCCTCTTTACTTAATAAAGAAACCGATATAATGTTGCATATCAGGTTCGGCATGTAATAGCATTCGTTCAGAACCAATGTATTACCAGTAGGTAATTCAAGGTGATATTCCCCGACAGTCTTAGCTGCAACAATTGCACCATTTCCAACTCTAATGTCTTTATCACCTTCTCCAAGTTCTCTACCTTTCCTTAGCCCATGTAACTGATTACATATATGGGATCCTGACCCAGTATCTAATACCCAGGACGTAGAGCAAATGGAGAAACAGTTCTCAGTAACGAACACACCCGAAGAAAATGCATCAACATGTACTTTCTCCATTCGGGTGGCATGGGAATCCTGGTATTCCCCTATGTCCTGTTCATTCCTATAACTCTTATAAGAAAGAACGGAACCAACGTTCCCCAGCACAGTATAACATGCGGGTTCGGTCAATACATCCATATTATTATCTTTATTAGGGCATGAAATGGTCGCTACCTGGAGAGAGAGAGAAGAAAACACTTTAGCGTATGCTCTTGCAAGATCAGATTGGTTATTATCTTATCTAATCAGGATGGCTCCCACTGGCTTTTATCAAATCTTCCTTCAAACCCTAAAAGGAAAGACTAGCCGGGATTAATTACACACTACAAGTTCGCCAATCTTTCAGCCAGGCCAGTGTCCGTACTTTGAGGGAGGTCCCCCGTGCTTTCGCACGAACCTAATTAATTTAAACCTCGTTTTCCCAGAGGCGTAACCTCGTTGACACCTTTCTAGACACCTACTTGATCGGCTAATTGCAATGTGCAAAACTCTCCCAGGAGTAACTCTTACTCGCAGTGGGTATCGGGATCCAACTATCTCATAGAAGGTATGCAATCTCATTGCAAATTTCAACACTTGAAATTCCCGATAATATTCTGCCCCAAGCATCCTATGAACTTGACGGAGGTCAACAAACCACAGGGTGCAAGTCAAGTTCAACTCGTCATTTCTTGATTGAATCAAACCCACCCGCACGACCCTTGACGGAGGTCAACAAGGTCGTACGACTACCCTAATCCAATCTGCATCACATGCATAAGCAGATAAATACTAGTTAGCTACCGCACACTACGCCTTGACGGAGGTCAACAAACGTAGCACGAATACTAAGTAGGATTTATCTGAAATGACGGAGGGCTACGTCAGGTTTTTCTGAAAACCTATTGCGTAATGAACTTGATATCGTTGTAGAATCAAATGAAGTTTTGAAATGGAGTGATTTTGAGGCTTTTCCAGTTTTGCTAAAGGGGTCACTCCCGGTCAAGGGATCGTCGGCCCTTTCCTCGTCGAATGAGGTGCGGGATATATCATATATATCACTGTGCAAAGCAGAAACTATAGAAGAAATCAAAAACAAACCGAGTGTGTAGCATCTGCCAGTTATTGCTAAAGGAGTCACTCCCGGTGAAGGGATCTCGGTCCTTTCCTCATCGAATAAGGTGCAGGATATATCACATATACCGCTGTGCAAAGCAAGAACTGTAGCTACCCTTTTTTATTTAAAATTTGATTCTACAACATCTTAGGTTTCTTTTCTTTCATTAATCACATTAATGAAGTCCCATCATTTAAATACCTAAACATCACTGATAGATATGACGTACACTTATGCCATCCGCATTCGCCTCGATGTCCCCTCGTGCACCGTTAGGTTAGGTAACTAACGACAGAGCATGGCAGGGCTAGTGCGGGTGCAAAACATAAGTAACGTCTATATAATAAATCATATATACTATATACTGTATCTATCACAGAACATCACATGATCACATCACAGATATCGCAGCAGAAGAAACCTATGAAACATTGGATATACTAGGACGTCCGTGTTTTCAATACGAGCCAGTATAAAACACGGATTCCACGGTCGTGATGAATAGCCAATCCCACACCCCTAGACCCCTACGAGAGCTGCAAGCAACCCTACCAATTCTAGGGTTAGGAGACCCGGACTCGACTCCTCGAGATGGTCTCCCTCTGGACCCTAGAACCCGGTTACTTGTGCTCCCCTCCTTGGGTCTATCCTAGTGCAGAAAAGAAAATAATATACAAAGGGTGACAGCTTCCGCAACCTAGAAGTGCCCCAATAAAAGAATATTACATACAAGTTTTTACATGAATGAAAATGAAAAACACTCATCTCACATAAAAAAACCCCGGCTATTCAAACACGACAATCCAATATAACATATCCAGCAACACATAACATCACATGTCATCAACCTAAGTAAGTATGCATACCCCAATTGTCGTTGACGTATAGCAACGAAACCGGCGATATCAACATACTACACTTACGGTCACAGAAAAGAAAGTGTAAAACTACAACAGTTGGAATCCGCAACCTCTTTAGACATCACATGCCTAATCAAATGAAATACTTAGACATCACATGCCTAACAGTTATAAACCCGGCATTTTAGTCCCATTATCGAAAACTCTTTTCAATATCAAGTGAGACTAAACCGCTAGATTTATAACATTCATTCAGTTATCTCATAACTGTTTGTGAATTCCAATTATTGTATCCTATTCCGGATAAATAGAAAATATTAAACTTTCCGATCGATCATTCGAACACCCAAGTTTTCCCGAAACCGTCCAACACATGAAATAGGTTCAAAGACATTCACTTCATGCCTCGGTACCAACGGTCCAGCCGTAGAAGGGTCAAGCCAACGCCCCACATGTGGCACGCCGTACTGCCCCAAACCCGAAGGTTCAAAGGGCAGTTCAAGACTGTCACATAATCGAGTTAAGGTTTGTTGTCTTCTAGAGGGACCATCGCGTTACTTGCACTACTCAGAACGTCCTTAAACCACACAAAAATCCAACACTTGGATATTTTCCGGCAGGGGAAAAGTTGGGTATTTATATCCGGTCGGACTTTTTAACATATTCAAAAAAATTATCCGGGAAGCACTCAGACAAAATTCGACAATCCGATCGAAATACCGAGTCCCCAATACAACCCAGAATACTCAACTCTTGAATAAATATTAAAAATTCCCAGAGAACTCAGCACTGAATAAAAGAAGTTACTGTGCAAAATTGGGTGGGTGAAGACATCATACGACCGTAGAACCGCCGCAGAAGCCAAGCTTCTGCCGCGGTTCCGCCGCACAATGGAGGAATTGGGTGATCGTGTTTCACAGTAATTCTTAGAAAGTCCTGCTGAATTTTCTGCATATTTTTAATCTGGAAAAAACCCAGTTTTTAAAAAATGTACAGAGAGCAACTTTGATATTTGGGTTTCGGTTCGATCGGACTTCAAACTCCGTCTGGACTTCACCTAAGGCTCTAGCTAGGCTCTGATACCACTGTAGGGTTCTTAGGCACTCTCAAGAGGTCTCACAAGGCATCAACCATGCCAATTTCAAATTTTACGGGTGCCGAGAAACCCTAATACGGATCGTTGACTAGAAGTTTAGGCGAAATACGAATCTAGTTAACAACTTAACTAAAGATAAGAAACTACAACCTTTGTAGATCCGGATATCCACTTCCTTGGCTCCACGTAGGCGTCCTCTCGCTATCCATCTCGAATCCCGGACTCAATCGTCGTCTTGATCGGAGAAATGGGCGGACTAGGTCGTCGGCTTCGTGCCGAAGATGATCTACGTCGAGGCATCACAAGTTCAAGCTCCGACTTCATAAATTTGTGAAACTTGTGAAGAAAACACCCAAAACAACTTGGCAAGAGGTAGAGGGTGAAGAAATAGGAGGTGGGTTCACTTTAGAATTGGATTTCTCACTTTAGAACTCAAGTTGCCATTGATGGCATCAAGCTTTCTTGAAGAAGAAGATGATGAAGAAGAAAGAATATGATAAGTTTCTTATTTTAAAAATGAAACTAATATGAATACTTATCATATACTAACCATGGTCTAGTGTAGAGATTAAACTAAGGTTAGTTGGAATGGTTAAGGTTAAGGATGAGATAAGAATGGTGGACTTTTTCAAAGCTTCAAGAAGCTTCAACATAGAAACAAAATAAGCCACCATTCTTAATAATATCCAAAATGAATAAATAAATAAATAACTAAGTAAATAATCAAAACCCTAACCATTCATATAACCATGGTTTAATCTTTACACAAACCCATGTGAGCAAGTATCATCAAACATGATACAAACAAGTGCACAAAAATATATCACATATACAATGTGCATCAAGTGAGAAAATCCTTTTAAAATGAACCAATGCTAGTTAATGCAAAGTAATATATCAAATATATAATTATACATTAAATCATTAAATCAACACTTGATTTAACGATCCGGTCATATCGCATATAACCGACTAGTATCCTATGTATCGGCTTATCGAATCAATCATTGATTCGATATCTAGGTTATATCGCATCTAACCAATCGATACATTCATCGCGAGAATGAAATACGGTATCACATACATGCATTATTCTCGGTCCTGCATATATCTCATATGCGCTCCTATTTCGTTTCTCTTGAGCCAGGAAACCTCTGTGTAGGACTCTAAAGACTCGTCAATACGCCGAGAGCAGATGATGATCAAATCAAGCACCCACAAGCCGCAAGCGGTCTGCTAAACGTAACGGCCATTCGGGTATTGAGCGATCATAAGATCGACGTGCTAGACCGCTCACACTCCTGTGAATCCAACCAGTAACACTTACCGTACAGTCCGGTCGGTTCGTCTGATATGTCGCATATCAAGTCTAGGGGTGGTAAACGTCAGACCCCAATAACCGATAAGTCGTGCCGATGTGAGGCTCATGACGAGTCGAGAAACTACTGGTAACACTTACCAGCAAATCTCTGATCAGTCCTGGCCAGGGACTTCCCTGTTACGGCCAATCGAGCACAGCGCAACATCAACCCCTAATACCGGGAGAGACGAAACCCTTCCTATCGCTTATTGCCTCCATGTGACTCGGGACTGTGCCCAAAGACCACCATTTTGCACGCCCTCATGGACGTGGTAAGGTGGAGATCAAAGCACAGTAGGAATCACACAAGACTCTATGACGATCTCGGGTCTACAGACTAACCTGTACAAGTGTCACTTGAGAACTGCCATCTGACGTGAGGTATAATACCATCTGGGAGTTCTCGGCGAGTCCGTCCAGTGTACCCAGTCTCCACTGAGCACCCGTATACCATCTCTGATGTCAAACACCAATGGATATGGGATCATCCATCGTCCATCTCATGGGTCGAGAAGCGTATACGCTATTCTACACTGGTATATCGATTGCAGGGTTCCTAGGCACTCTAGTGAGGTCTCCCAAGCCATCAACCATGGCAATTTCAAAAATTACGGTGCCTACAAACCCTAAAGTACGGATCGTTTGCTAGATTTCTAGGCGAACAAGACTAGTTAACAAAATAACTAATGAGATACGGAAATTACAACCTTTGTAGATCCGGATATCCACCTCCACGGCTCCGCAACGAGGTCGTCTCCGCTGTCCAAATCAAATCCGGGCTCTAGAGTCGGCTTCGTCGGAGAATGGGCAAGCTAGGTCGTCGATGTCCATGCCGAAGATGATCTACGTCGAAGCATCGATGAATCAAGCTCCACCTTCACCAAACCGTAAAAAGTTGTGAAGGAAACACACTCTACTACTTGGCAAGAGGTAGAGGATGAAGAAATAGGAAGTGGGTAGACTTTAGAATTGGATTTCTCACTCATATCATCAATCTACCATTGATGACTTCAAGCTTTTTCTTCATGTGTTTTATGAAGAAGAAGAAGAAGCTCATGAAAAGTTATGATAAGAATAATTTAAATCATCAATAAAAAGAATACTTATCATGACTTAATCATAGTTAGGTGTAGAGAGTGAATCATAGTTAGTGAATGGTTAGGTAAAGGAGATGAAGACAAAATGGTCAAAGTGCATGAAGCACTTAGAAACTTCATGAAGAAAATTGTAACCATTTTGTTTTCTTCTCACAATTTAAATTCAAAATAAATATATATATATATAAATGAATGATTAAAACAAAACCCTAACCATTCACAACCATGGTTCATTCTTTACACTCAACCAAAATAGGGCATGCATCATCAAACATGACACAAGCAAGTGCACAAAATCATATCACATATGTAATGCGCACAAACCAAGTGAGAAAATCCGTCTAAAGTGAACCGATACTAGTTAATGTAAAGTAATATATCAAATATATAATTATACATTAAATCATTAAATCAACACTTGATTCAATGATCCGGTCATGCACACATAACCGACTGGTATCATTAGTAACATCTTATCGAATCAACACTTGATCCGATAACCCGGCTATATCGCATATAACCGATCAATGTCACATCGCGAGAATCGAATACAGTATCACATACTCGTATTATTCTCGGTCCCGCACATATCTCATATGCGCTCCTATTTCGTTTCGCTTGAGCCAGGAAACCTCTGTGTAGGACTCTAAAGACTCGTCAATACGCCGGCAGCGGATGATGATCATATCAAATATCCACAAGCCGCAAGCGGTCTGCTAAACGTAACGGCCACCCGGGTATTGAGCGATCTGAAGATCGACGAGCAAGCCCGCTCACACTCCAGTGAATCCGACCAGTAACACTACCGTACAGTCCGGTCTGATCGTCTGATATGTCGCATATCTCGCCTAGGGGTGGTAAACGTCAGACCCCAATAGCTCAATAAGTCGTGTCGATATGAGGTCTATAACTGTTCGAGAAACTACTGGTAACACTTACCAGTAAATCTCAGCAACCCTGGCCAGGGATTTCCTGTTATAGCCAATCGAACACAGCGCAACATCAACCCCCATATACCGGGAGAGACGAATCCCCTCCTATCGCTCATTGCCTCCATGTGACTCGGGACTGTACCCAAAAACCACCGTTTTGCACGCCCTCTTGGACGTGGTAAGATGGAAATCAAAGCACAGTGGGAACCACACAAGACTCTATGACGATCTCGGATCAACAGACTACTCTGTACCCGTGTCACCAGAGAACTGCCATCTGATGTGAGGTATAATACCATCTGGGAGTTCTCGGCGAGTCCGTCCAGTGTACCCAGTCTCTACTGAGCACTCGTATATCATCTCTGATGTCAAACACCGATGGATATGGGATCATCCATCGCCCATCTGTATGGGTCGAGAAGGTATACGCTAGTCTAGTCTGGTATATCGATGCCCCGTCTCGATACACCCTCGACTAGGGACTTTGAAGGATGTACTTATGGACTACCATGTCCCCACTAGTATGATCCGCATCATAGTCCAGGTAGTCAAGTACAGATCCTAAGGGCTTTACCAACATGTAACAGAGAGACAATCAGCATACACGTTAAGGTAAAGTTCAACCAGATAGCATACTATCATGTCGAGCAAGAAAGTCCTCCCTATATATGTCCCAGCATCCACTACAATATACATCCTATGTACAGTAATGGCCTCTAGGGCATACATATAACTAACAATCTCCCACTTGCACTAGGGCCATCTGTAGCAGTGGTTTGAAGTATCTCATACTCAACCATCCCATATGAGTCTCTCTCTGGGAACAGGCCTTTGTGAGTGGATTCGCTGTGTTGTCCTCTGAGTCTACTCTCCTTACCTCGATCTCCCTGGAGATCAACCATCTCCATGATCAGGCGATGCTGCCTTAGAATAAGTCTGGATCACTGATGGGACCGGCGTTCCTTGGCATAAGCCACAACTCCATTGTCATACAATGGGAGGAACATAGTTCATCTTATGAACCAATATACACCCAAACAGCCTCTTTGGTAGCATCCTAAGTAGCGATGTATCCAGCCTTTATCGTCTAGTATGTCACGGTATCTAGCTTGGAACTCTTCCAACATACCGTCCCTTTACCGAGGGTAAAGACAATGCCTGCGACTGACATTCAGTCGTCTTTATCACCCTGGAACCCTTCCAGTGATTCTCCCCAGGATCGATTGATACCAACTCACTACAACTAGTGAGAATCCTAATATCCAATTAAATCTATCTCATAGATCCAAAACTCAGGATTTAGGAGGTATCACTTTGATCCTAAGTGGAGAAACATTGTGATAAACGGAGATTGATCGAGCGTAGCATAGGAAACTCCTTTCCTATCAAGAGTATGTCATCCACGTACTCTACGAGGATTGTCACCATACTCCCTACTACCTTTTTGTTTATACAAGGTTCATCTACCATTTTGATGATGTCAAACTCTTTGACTAATTCATCAAAACAGATGTTCCAACTCCGCGATGCCTGCTTTATCAGATAAAACATCTGGCACACGTTTCCGCTGCTCCCACTGTCTACGAAGCCCTCTGGCTGTGTACTTATAGACGCTCTCTTCTAAATCATCATTTAGAAAAGCAGTCAAGACACCCAACCACCAGATATTGCAGTCATGGTATGTAGCCGTGGCAAGTAGGATCTGGATGGACTTAAGCATAGTTACTTGAAAAGGTTTCATCATGATCCACACCTGGTCAATGATGCACACTTTTAACAAGTCTAGCTTTGAAAGTCTCAACTTTTCCACCTACACCAAGTAATCTTCTCAAGATATACTTGCTCCTGATGGGGATTTAACCCTTCAGATATAGCAACCAAAGTCCATACTTTGTTGGTGTATAAGGATTCCATCTCAGATCGATAAGCATCCAGCCATTCTTACAGAGTCTTACTCCTGATGGCCAGCTCGAAACTAGTTGGGTCATCATCTCATGATGCAATCCTCGCTCCCACTGTCATAGAGAAACCGAAGTATCTCTCAGGTGGGTGAGGAACCCTACTAGATCGGCGGAGAGGCTGAGGTTCGTTGGAATCTACTGAATCCTTTGGTTCTATCAAATCATCAGCTGTAGTTTGTATAGCTGGAACCTTTCCAGTTCTACATTACAGACCTTGCCTCGAGCTTGTCCGGATTTTGCTTTTAGACATAGGCCGGGCAACCCCAAATCTTAACTAACTTAAGATATGGGCTCTTCCCTTTCCATATCACATATGAAGTGGTAGGCAACTGATTTGATTAGAAACTTATTCAATAGGTATGCAGCTTCTCAAGTGCATAACTCCCTAAGAGGAAATAGGTAACTCAGTAGTACTCATCATAGAGCACACCTTATCACATAGGGTGTGATTGCTCCGCCCCGATATACCATCGTGCTATGGTGTATACGGAGGAGTAATGCCGAGAGAGAATCTCATTCCCCTTTAGAATGGTCCAGGATTTTCGTGCTCAAGTATTCTCCTCCTTGATCTCATCAAAGTACATAATACTTATACCCTTATTCTGGTTCTCTACTTCTAACTTATATTCTGTGAATATCTCAAAAGGTTCGGACTCATGTTTCAGCAGGAACATATGACTGAATCTTGAGAGATTATCAGAGAACGTAATGAAGTATAAAGTACCAGTCCTGGCATGTGTAGACAGGGGACCTACATACATCAACATGTATCATCCCAAGAGTTTACTAACTCTTTCTCTGTTTCCAATAAACAGAGCTGTGGTCATCTTATCTTTGTGACATGACTGGCGAGTTTCACAAGATGTAAATTCAAACTGATTTAAATATGCATCTATATGTACCTCTAGCTAGTCGGGTCACATTGATCTGACCTAGTCTACAATACCTCAAGAAGAATCCGTTCACTTCTGAACTCTTCCTCTTGTGTGTGTTCCATATATTAAGAACTGTAGTTTGATTTAGAACCTCAATGCTTTTAGATAACGTGCCTGAACCGATCAACTTTTGATATAGGAAATGTTCAAAACATTATCCAACTATACAAAATTTTACCGTTTCTTTACTAATAAAGAGACAGATACGATTTTGTATATCAGGTTCGGTATCTAATAACATTCGTTCAGAATCAATGTACTGTAATACAGGGTGACAGTGACCAACAGACTTGGCTGCAACACTTGCCCCGTTTTCTGCCTCATGAAACTTATCACCCGTTCTCAGTTCTCTACCTTTCTGTAGCCCTATGTAACAGATTACATATCTGGGATCCTGATCTGGTATCACATACCCAGGACGTAGAGGATACAGAGAAACAGTTCTTTGTAACGAACACACCCGAAGATGATGCATCAGCATGCACTCTCTTCGTTTGGGCGGCACGGGAAATCTGGTATTCCCCAATTTCCTGCTCTGTCTTATAACAATTATAAGTTGGAGCGGGACCAACGTTCCCCAGCTCAGTATAACAAGCGGGTTCGGTCAATAATCCGTATTATTATCTTGATTAAGGCGTGATATGGTCGCTACCTGGAGAGAGAGAGAAGAAAACACTCAGCGTGCGCTCTGTCAAGAATAGATTGGTTATTATTTTATCTAATCAGGATGGCTCCCACTGCTTTTTATCAAATCTTCCTTCAAACCCTAAAAGGAAAGACTAGCCGGGATTAATTACACACTACAAGTTCGCCAATCTTTCAGCCAGGCCAGTGTCGGTACTTTGAGGGAGGTCCCCCGTGCTTTCGCACGAACCTAATTAATGTAAACCTCGTTTTCCCAGAGGCGTAACCCCGTTGACACCTTTCTAGACACCTACTTGATCGGCTAATTGTAATGTATAAAACTCTCCCAGGAGTAACTCTTACTCGCAGCGGGTATCGGGATCCAACTATCTCATAGAAGGTATGCAATCTCATTGCAAATTTCAACACTTGAAATTCCCGATAATATTTTGCCCCTAGCTTCGTATGACCTTGACAGAGGTCAACAAACCATAGGCTGCTAGTCAAGTTTAACCCGTCATTTCCTGATTGAAGTAAACCCACCCGCACGACCCTTGACAGAGGTCAACAAGGTCGCACGACTACCCTAAATCAATCACATCATATGCTTATGCAGATAAGCACTAATCAGCTACCGCACACTACGCCTTGACAGAGGTCAACAAACGTAGCACGAATACTAACTAGTACTTATCTGAAATGACGGAGGGCTACGACAGGTTTTTCTGAAAACCTATTGCGTAATGAACTTGATATCGTTGTAGGATCGAATGAATTTTAAAATGGAGTGCTTTTGAGGCTTTTCTAGTTTTGCTAAAGGAGTCACTCCCGGTGAAGGGATCGTCGGTCCTTTCCTCGTCGAATGAGGTGCGGGATATATCATATATATCACTGTGCAAAGCAAAAACTCTTAAAAGCAATCAAAAGACAAACCGAATGTGTAGCATCTGCCAGTTATTGCTAAAGGAGTCACTCCCGGTGAAGGGATCTCGGTCCTTTCCTCATCGAATAAGGTGCAGGATATATCACATATACCACTGTGCAAAGCAAGAACTGTAGCTACCTGTTTTATTTTGAAATTCGATTCTACAACATCTTAGGTTTCTTTTATTTCATTAATCACATTAATGAAGTCCCATCATTTATGTACCTAAACATCACAGATAAATACGACGTACACTTATGCCATCCGCATTCGCCTCGATGTCCCCTCGTGCACCGTTAGGTTAGGTAACTAACGACAGAGCGGGGCAGGGCTAGCGCGGGTGTAAAACATAAGTAACGTCTATATAATATATCATATATACTATATACTATATCCATCACAGAACATCTCATGATCACATCACAGATATCGCAGCAGAAGAAACATATGAAATATTGGATATACTAGGACGTCCGTGTTTTCAATATGAGCCAGTATAAAACACGGATTCCACGGTCGTGATGAATAGCCAAACCCACACCCCTAGACCCCTACGAGAGCGGCAAGCAACCCTACCAATTCTAGAGTTAGGAGACCCGGACTCGACTCCTCGAGTGGGTCTCCCACTGGACTCCAGAACCCGGTTACTTGTGCTCCCCTCCTTGGGTCTATCCTAGTGCGGAAATGTAAATAATATACAACAGGTGACAACTCCCGCAACCTGGAAGCGCCCCAATAAAAGAATATTACATACAAGTTTTTACATGAATGAAAATGAAAAACACTCATCTCACATAAAAACCCCCGGCTATTCAAACACGACGATCCAATATAACATATCCAGCAACACATAACATCACATGTCATCAACGTAAGTAAATATGCGCATCCCAATTGTCGTTGACATATAGCAACGAAACCGGCGATATCACATATTACACTTACGGTCACAGAAAAGAAAGTGTAAAACTACAACAGTTGGAATCCGCAACCACCTCAGACATCGCATGCCTGACCAAATGAATTCCTTAGACATCGCATGCCTAACAATTATAAACCCCGCATTTTAGTCTCAAAATCGAAAACACTTTTCAATATCAAGTCGGGCAATTCAACAAGATTCCCGACCTCTCGATCGAATGCTCGTCGCAAACTTCAGTAGACGGCTGCACCCCCGATACCGTCGACGAAGTGCACCAAGGCGGAACACCGCTACCGCGAGCACCCGGACGGATGCTTTCGGCGACGGGGTTCTCCTACAGCCACTTGGTCTGGGCTATGGAGTGAAGCTGTCTATTAAGTTTACCCGGCGAGTATCCGCGTACGCTACGTGATTGCGACGGACTTTTGATCACATCAAAATTCCGTAGCAACCGATCAAGTGAGACTAAACTGCTACGTTTATAACATTCATTCAGTTATCACATAACTATTGTGAATTCCAATTATTGTATCCCATTCCAGATAAACAGAAAATGTTAAACTTTTCGATCGAACAATCGAACACCCAAGTTTTCCCGAAACAGATCAACACATGAAACAAGTCTAACAACATTCCGTTCGTGCCTCAGTACCGACGATCCAGCCGTAGAAGGGTCAAGCCAACGCCTCACATGTGGCACGCCGTACTGCCCCAAACCCGAAGGTTCAAAGGGCAGTTCAAGACGGTCACATAATCGAGTTAAGGTTTGTGTCTTCTAGAGGGACCATCGCGTTACTTGCACTACTTAGAACGTCGTTAAACTACGGAAAAATCCAACACTTGGAAATTTCCCAATAGGGGAAATGTTGGGTATTTGTATCCGGTCGAACTTTTTAACATATTCTAAAATTTATCCGGAAAGCCACACAGACAAAATTTGATACCCCGATCGAAACACCGAATCCCCAAATCAACTCAGAAAAATTCAACTCTTGAAAAAATATTAAAAATATCCAGGAAGACCAACACTGGAAATTAAGAATTACTGTACAAATTCTGATCCCAGAAAAGACAAAACGGCCGCCCTTCCGCCGCACAAGCCAAGCTTGTGCCGCGGAAGCGCGGCGTATTAAACGAATTGGGTGCACGAATTTTACAGTATTTCATATATTCACCTGCTGATTTTTCTGAACATTTTTAATGTGGAAAAAGACCAGATTTTAAAAATTGTACAGAGAGCAACTTTGAATCGGGGTTTCGGGTTCGTTCGGACTTCAATTTCCGTCTGGACTTCGCCTAAGGCTCTAGCTAGGCTCTGATACCACTGCAGGGTTCCTAGGCACTCTAGTGAGGTCTCCCAAGCCATCAACCATGGCAATTTCAAAAATTACGGTGCCTACAAACCCTAAAGTACGGATCGTTTGCTAGATTTCTAGGCGAACAAGACTAGTTAACAAAATAACTAATGAGATACGGAAATTACAACCTTTGTAGATCCGGATATCCACCTCCACGGCTCCGCAACGAGGTCGTCTCCGCTGTCCAAATCAAATCCGGGCTCTAGAGTCGGCTTCGTCGGAGAATGGGCAAGCTAGGTCGTCGATGTCCATGCCGAAGATGATCTACGTCGAAGCATCGATGAATCAAGCTCCACCTTCACCAAACCGTAAAAAGTTGTGAAGGAAACACACTCTACTACTTGGCAAGAGGTAGAGGATGAAGAAATAGGAAGTGGGTAGACTTTAGAATTGGATTTCTCACTCATATCATCAATCTACCATTGATGACTTCAAGCTTTTTCTTCATGTGTTTTATGAAGAAGAAGAAGAAGCTCATGAAAAGTTATGATAAGAATAATTTAAATCATCAATAAAAAGAATACTTATCATGACTTAATCATAGTTAGGTGTAGAGAGTGAATCATAGTTAGTGAATGGTTAGGTAAAGGAGATGAAGACAAAATGGTCAAAGTGCATGAAGCACTTAGAAACTTCATGAAGAAAATTGTAACCATTTTGTTTTCTTCTCACAATTTAAATTCAAAATAAATATATATATATAAATGAATGATTAAAACAAAACCCTAACCATTCATAACCATGGTTCATTCTTTACACTCAACCAAAATAGGGCATGCATCATCAAACATGACACAAGCAAGTGCACAAAATCATATCACATATGTAATGCGCACAAACCAAGTGAGAAAATCCGTCTAAAGTGAACCGATACTAGTTAATGTAAAGTAATATATCAAATATATAATTATACATTAAATCATTAAATCAACACTTGATTCAATGATCCGGTCATGCACACATAACCGACTGGTATCATTAGTAACATCTTATCGAATCAACACTTGATCCGATAACCCGGCTATATCGCATATAACCGATCAATGTCACATCGCGAGAATCGAATACAGTATCACATACTCGTATTATTCTCGGTCCCGCACATATCTCATATGCGCTCCTATTTCGTTTCGCTTGAGCCAGGAAACCTCTGTGTAGGACTCTAAAGACTCGTCAATACGCCGGCAGCGGATGATGATCATATCAAACATCCACAAGCCGCAAGCGGTCTGCTAAACGTAACGGCCACCCGGGTATTGAGCGATCTGAAGATCGACGAGCAAGCCCGCTCACACTCCAGTGAATCCGACCAGTAACACTACCGTACAGTCCGGTCTGATCGTCTGATATGTCGCATATCTCGCCTAGGGGTGGTAAACGTCAGACCCCAATAGCTCAATAAGTCGTGTCGATATGAGGTCTATAACTATTCGAGAAACTACTGGTAACACTTACCAGTAAATCTCAGCAACCCTGGCCAGGGATTTCCTGCTATAGCCAATCGAACACAGCGCAACATGAACCCCCATATACCGGGAGAGACGAATCCCCTCCTATCGCTCATTGCCTCCATGTGACTCGGGACTGTACCCAAAAACCACCGTTTTGCATGCCCTCTTGGACGTGGTAAGATGGAAATCAAAGCACAGTGGGAACCACACAAGACTCTATGACGATCTCGGGTCAACAGACTACTCTGTACCAGTGTCACCAGAGAACTGCCATCTGACGTGAGGTATAATACCATCTGGGAGTTCTCGGCGAGTCCGTCCAGTGTACCCAGTCTCTACTGAGCACTCGTATATCATCTCTGATGTCAAACACCGATGGATATGGGATCATCCATCGCCCATCTGTATGGGTCGAGAAGGTATACGCTAGTCTAGTCTGGTATATCGATGCCCCGTCTCGATACACCCTCGACTAGGGACTTTGAAGGATGTAGTTATGGACTACCATGTCCCCACTAGTATGATCCGCATCATAGTCCAGGTAGTCAAGTACAGATCCTAAGGGCTTTACCAACATGTAACAGAGAGACAATCAGCATACACGTTAAGGTAAAGTTCAACCAGATAGCATACTATCATGTCGAGCAAGAAAGTCCTCCCTATATATGTCCCAGCATCCACTACAATATACATCCTATGTACAGTAATGGCCTCTAGGGCATACATATAACTAACATCGATGCCCCGTCTCGATACACCCACGACTAGGGACCTTGAAGGATGTACTTATGGACTACCATGTCCTTACTAGTATGATCTGCATCATAGTCCAGGTAGTCAAGTACACATCCTAAGGGCTTTATGAACATGTAACTATAAGACAGTTTAACGAGACAAGTGTACATGTTAAAATAAAGAGCAACCAGATTGCATACTATCATATCGAGCAAGAAAGTCATCCCTATATATGTCCAAGCATCCAATATAATATACATCATCTGTACAATACAGGCCTCTAGGGCATACATACAACTAACAGTAGCGCCGGTTTCTGTTTAAAGAAAAGTTTTTGTTTCCGCATTTTGGCGTCGTTCAGACGGCCGGGGAGCCACCGTGCACTTACATGGTATCAAAGACACTCCATTAACTCTTACTAGCTTGCTCTAGCGTGTTTAAAACATCAATCAAACAAATATTCCAAAACTGCGATTTCAAGAGCATCAGTTTCTGTTGATTTTATTTGTGCTCGAAAATTTTTTTTTTAGTGTTGCAGAAATTTGTGCAGGTGATTTTAAGAGTTCTGTAAAAATCTGGTAGTGTGTTGCTACAGGAAGACCGCGGAACCGCGGCCAAACCCATGTTCCGGCCGCGGTTACGCCGTAGTCAAGGGTCAACACAATGCCATTTTTCTACAGTGATCTTTATACTTGGGATTGGGGTCTTTGGTATATTCTGTTTGGGCCCAGATTTATTTTGAGTGCTACAGTTGTGCTTGGGGCCCACTTCGGGAATTTTTGTCGATCGAAAATTTTAAACATGTTAGTTCACAGTATTTACATTATATCTGCGACCGTGAATGTCATTTGATCGGTAAATCATGTCTAATTGCTATCGCCCTTTTAGACGGATTTGCGAACGTGACATTCACGTTGATGTTCTGTGTTGTGCTGTGATGTTGCGGATTTGTCGTGGTGGATACCCTGGATGCAATGGTAGTACAGTTTGGTTTTATATGTACATTTGATATTGCGGGGCGAGTGCCCGACATGCGGACTGCCGTTACTGCCTGTTTCTATATTATTTTTTTTTGGCACGACCGGGCAGAGGTCGATGTACCTGTTGTATATATTTATACTTTCTGTACTAGGATTACCCCACGGAGGGGTGCACGGATAGCCGGGTTCTAGAGGGCAACAGGCCCGCATCTCATGGCTTTGAGATGGAGGGGGCTTTACTCTAGAATTGGCGGGCTATTCGCCGCACTCGTAGGGGGTACAGGTTTACCCAAGGAGGGGTGCTCAAGTTACTGGATTCCGTGAAGTGCTGGGTGGTCCATTCACGTTGTTGAAGGGGGCTGCCTCGCTTCTAGTTTTGGCGGGTAACTTGCCGTGCCCGTAGGGGTCTAGGATTTCATTGCACATGCTATCCCCACGATAAGGGGAACGTCGGGTTTCAGTAGCAGCTCTATGAAACCCGGGGATCCCAGATATCTGTATTGTTCTGTGATGCTTATTACATTTCTGTTATGTTGTATTTTATCACGCCTTAAGCGAATATTGTATATTGATATATATACTAGTAGATGTTGTATATGTTTTGCACCCGCGCTAGTCCAGTCCCCGCTCTGTCGTTAGTTAACTAACCTAACGGGTGATGACGGGACCTTGTGGTGAATGCGGGTAGCATATACGTACATCGTATTTTCGTTCTTTATTGGTGTGTTCAATTGATGGGACTGCATTGATTCGGATCAATGCAAGCTAAACAGACCTATTCTGATGTTGTTGGAACATTTTTCAAAAAGATGTTATTGGAAGGACGTTCTCTTTTGTTTTGCATAGAGGTATTCGGTTATGAATATCCAGCACCTAAGTCGACGAGGCAAGGGCCGAGATCTCTTCACCGGGAGTGACCCCTTGGACAGAAATTTGCGTCAGGGTAATAACTTGACTATAGCCGATTGCCCTTTGCTTTGCATCGTGGTATTCAGTTGGAATATGCTGCACCTCATTCTACGGTGAAAGAGCCGAGATCCCTTCACCGGGAGTGACCTCTTTAGCAATGGTTTTCGCCACTATAATTTTATAAAAAGCTATCCGGTTCCTTCAACGATATCAAGTTCATTACGTTAAAGGTTTTTCGCCAAAAACCATTCGTAGCCCTCCGTCATTTCAGACGAGTAGCACGTAGTATTCATACTTTGTTTGTTGATCTTCGTCAAGGCATAGTGAATGGTAGCTGCTTGTTACCTTTCTGCTGCATAGATAGATGCGTTGGTTTGGGACAGTCGTATAGCCTTGTTGACCTTCGTCAAGGACTTGTACGGGTGGGTTCAAATTAACCTGGACAATGACAGGTATAACTTGACATGTGACTTATGATTTGTTGACCTTCGTCAAGGTCATAAGAGCATGGGGTAAAAATCACATCGGGAGTTTCTGAAGAAAATGAAACTTGCCAGATATGCGCATACCTTCTGGAGTGTGATAACGTGAGTGGATTCCATCACGTTATCATGCGACGATAGTTGGATCCCGATTCCCACTGATGAGTTGGTTTACTCTTCGGGTGATCCCGACTAATTCTTCTTTCAGGTTTGGAAGAGAATTTGATAATACAGTGGGAGGTTTCCTGATTGGATAAATTGATAACCATTCTGATCTAGGTCAGAGTACACGCTGAGTGTTTCTTTTCTCTCTCTCTTTGGCAGCGACCATGACCCGACCCAAGACTATGACTCAGTGACCAAGTTGACCGAACCTTCTTAAAATACTGGCTTTTAGATTGTCATAGTTGCATACCTCATTGCCACTCCTTCTTTTACTCTTTTCTCCAGAACACCTCGTATTACTACGAACGCCCACTTCCATTGGATAAAGCCATCGTATGGTTATATACGAACTCGAAGGAACTTGTTCCAGATTCGAGGTTGGTTTCCGGTTCTGGAGAAAACGAATAGGACTATTAAGTTGTCTTATCCTTTTACATTCTCTCAGGTTGCGAGTACTCCTAGGGTTAGGGGATAGTACACCTGTTACGCTTATTGGATAGTCTTCTTCTAAACCATAGGCCAGTGCCGAACGGTAGGGAAGGAAGAAAACCATTTAGCCTAAAAGGTGTACAGAAGGTATTAAGTAAAGACAAATAAAGGGATTAGTAAGAGGGCAAAGTAAATTGCCACTGCTATTCACGACCAAACCAAGTATTTCTTCGCCAATCCTACATCATCTTTGTATTTCTCCAAGACACTCCATATCACTACAAAGATCCACAATTTATTGGATACTCCATCGTATGTTTATATACGAACTCGAAGGGACTTGTTCTAGTTCGGGGATGGATTCTGGTTCAGGAGAAATAGGAATAAGGTTTTATTCAGTTGTCTTTTATCTTTACCTTCTCTCGGGTTGAGAGTGCTCCTAGGATTAGGACAGTACACCCATTATGCTTATTGGATAGTCTTCTTCCAAACCATAGGCTGGTGTCGAACGGTAGGGAAGGAAGAAAACCGTTTAGCCTAAGAGGGTGTACAGAAGGTAATGACTGAAGACATATAAAGGGATTTGGAGAGATGGCAAAGAAATATACGGTTACAGTTGTGAATCTGGATAATGGAAGAGGCATTACTAGGAATACCCGGATACCCCTACGAAACATTTCAATGTTTCAGTTTCACTGTGTACTGTTAAAAGAAAACTGATTTCCCAATTAGCCCTTTATCCAGGGTATGTATTTACCAGGTATGATTCTCACATCTGTATGGTTTTACAGATAATGAGTGGGAGTAAGTTATTGGGAATTAGGTGATCATCCTCATTATATCGGAATTCGTTGTAATTGGTGATATTTGAGGAGATCACCTAGGTTGTTTGCCGGACGGCAAATATTTGGTTTTGAATATCCGTTGTTATGCACCAACTTCAAATTGATATATCTGTACATCTATTTTTATAGAGTCAGATATAACTTTTTGAAATTCTGTCCATGACATTCACCCATATCAGTGGATGGTTAGGTAAGGAGCATTAAACGGCGGTGTAATTCTTCTTAACCATAAGTACAGTTTTCAACCTACGACACACGGGGAATGAGTTATTAGACTCAGGGGACTTATACAGAGTATTATATGTTGTCCAGTGTCCATTAGGACAGAGGGGTTGGTACTCGTACTATATTCTGTTTACTTGTGACTTCTCTAGTTCTTAGACATGTGTTTCGTAGAAACACAAGGTCGAAGTTTTGAGAAGTTATAGGTATATGAATAAAGTAGAGAACCAGGTGTTTCAAGTATCAGAATTCTTCAAGGTGATCGAAGATTTAGATACTTGTGTATGGTATTCAGTTGATAGTAATGGTTTTGAGAAACTTGTTTCTCTTTCAGGTTACTCATATCTGGATGCATTCCTAAGTTGAGTAACGCTGATCAGCCTCCTTCCATTTAGTTGACATGCACTGGAGACAGTTGCATGATTTGAATCTGGTTCCAATTAAATCAGTGCCTCTATTTCTATATTGGATATAGAACGGTTCATATCTTAACATTGTTAAGGTACGGGGAGTTATCTGGCTTATGCTTAAAACCAGACTCTGGATAACTCAAGGCACGTTTCCGTAATGGCTATTTGTGGGTTGACCCGGGCTATGATGTGGGTTGATTTTCTACCATCTGGAAGATCAAAAGTGATATTGTTCTTGACTTGCTACAGTTTTAACAAAAATGGATTTTTTCAGAAAACAGTAGAGGGAGTATGGTAGAACTGGAAGTGACTCCAGAACCGCAAACGATTACTGAAAATTTGATAAGAACCTAAAGATTCAATCTGGTTTGACATTCCATTGGCCACTCCGCAGATAAGGTGGGTAACCTCAGGCACCCGAGAGGTACTCCGGTAGTCTCAAGGACGGTGGCAGGGAGGTTCTTGTTTACCCAGACTTGCCATTGCTGTTGTTCCAGACTATGAGACCCGGCAGGAGGATGAGTATAGCGTTGTTCTGAACTGGCTTTAGAAGCGTACGAGTATATGACTCTGCCAGAGGGTTGTCGTAGTCAGTGGGAGCAGCGGAAGTATAGTGGAAAGGTAGCTTATGTGTATTTATGGACTAAAGCAGATATAGCGGAGATAGATCATCTATTTCTGATGTGACAGTCATAGGTTTGACTTCATCAGAATAGGGGATGGATCTGTTAAGAAGGTAGTAGGGTGTGATGTCCTGGTATCTGGATGACATACACAGAGTAGGAAGTGATATTCCTATACTACGATCGGTTATACATTGGTTGTCACACAGTGGTGTCTCCACATAGGAATTGGATATTATATCAGACATTCTGGTTACTAGATCTATGGTTTTAGATATAGATTTGGGTAGTATCCCAACCTGGGTACTTAGACAGCATTCTAAAGGTATTTTAGGATGGACGACTCCTGGCATGGTGGTGTACCTGCAAGTGATGGAGTCACTCTTTCTAAAGGTGTCTTACAGATTAAAAGGGAGAGGGATGTGCATGATTGGTAGATCACTTGCTTAGGCAATTGAGTCAATCATGAGATGTCAAGTACCACACCAGATATTTTTGCACTAGATGTAATAAGTTGATATTGATCAAATCCTGGAGAAGCATTCAGAAGCAGTTTTAAAACATAAGTTGATGTTCTGGGGAAATGATAACGACATCCTCCTTCGGGAGACAGTTATCATTCCAGGCTTCCAAGGTGACCTGGTTGACAGAGTGACTGTCAGAGTTATAGTTTTCCCTCTGACGAGGGGCAATATTTTAGACAGGTGGTCTAAGCGGATACTGAGGGAGGCATGACGCAGGATACAGATTAAATTCAGTCGACGATACAGTCTAAGAAGTTTGGATTTAGAGTTCATTGATGAACTAGGTCCCATCAGACATCCAAACATATTCTAAGACAGGTATTGCTCATTTCGGAAGATGGTTTTCTCCACGAACTTGAGATTAAGAGAGACATAGAAACAAACATCAGAGCTGATCCACTCACTGAGGCTATTCCTCGAACGCATTAGTTTCGCAAACGGGTTTTATGAGACTGATTAGTAGAGGAGTTGTGTGTTCGGCATCACACGGGCTGTGAGTATGCGATATCGCAATAATTAGCCTTGAGTGCAAGTGGGAGATTGTTGGAGATAGTGCCCTAAGAGTCAATTATTGGATCACAGGCACGTGATCGCAATGATTGAGGGAGGACCTATGCTGGTAGGACTGTCTTGCTCAAGATGATAGTATGCTACCATGTTTTATCTTTATCATCGTGTGCTGCTTTAGGTGATCTTACAGGTCACTATTACGCGTTGATAGAGCCCTTAGGATTCTTTCTTGATGGCCAGCAGTATGATGGTGATCATATACGTGGGAGCTGGGGTCAATAAGGACATCCTTAAAAGGTCCCTAGGTGTGGGAGTTTTCGAGACAGGGCATCGATACTCCAGAGTAGACTAGTGTATACAGTCGAGACCCCGACAAGGGGCAGTGGCCGGTCTCACAAGCCACTGGTGTCAGTTGGTTCACCTAAGATGTATACAGGTGCTCATTGGGTTATGAGTACACCGGACAGGACTCACCGGGAACATGCTAGTTGGTCTTATACCTGACATCAGATAGCAGTTCCCTGGTGACATGTGTACAGGTTAGTTCATCGACCTGAGATCGTCATTTGTCTCGTGTGAGTTACCACTGTACTTTGATTACTACCCTACCGAGGCTCAAAGGAGTTGTGCAAACAGGTTTTAGTTTGGTACAGTCCCGAGCCACATGGAGGCAGTGAGCGGATCGGCAGGGGTTCGTCTCTCCCGGTATTGGGGGTGTGGTCGCGCTATGTCTAGGAGAGCCATTACACTATGTCCTTGGCCAAGGAAGGAGATTTACTGGTAGGTATTCTAGTAGTATCCAGTGTGTTCTGGGATACACTCCGACACGACTTGTACCGCTTTTAGGGGTCTGACTTTTACCAACCCCTTAGGCCCGGCATGCGATGCTCATAGACGAACGGACCGGACTGTACGGATATTGTCACTGATAGGATCAGTAGGGTGTCAGGAAGAGTTCGGTCATCGACTTCCCATTTGGTCAATACTTGGTAGCCCGTTACGTACGGCTAAAATCTCTGACGTTCTAGTGGTTAAATCCACAGCCAAAGTATTGACGAGTCTTTAGTGTCCCCCACAGACAGTTTCTCAAGTTTTCGGCGAAACGCTGTAGAGGCCGTATGGATATATGGCAAGTTTCGATCATGTACGTGCGGTATTGCACGGATCATGATCGGACAGATAATACTAGCGGGCTTTGGTTTAAGCCGGATCCTAGAACTATACAGTGTAGATTTTGTCTCATTGCATTTGAATTCGGTCGGAATACAAATGCGGGTCTGTATATACAGTCGCGGGGTTTTCCTGTAATTTATTACCGGATCACATTTTGAAGTTGTCAGTTTGCATTTCGTTTTGGCCATTTTTCCTTTGTTCCTTCTTGGCTGAAATTCCTTTGATGGTAGGGGCTTATTTGCAAATATGCAAATTAGCAAAGTGGAGGGTGTTTTTTGTAAGTGGTTGCTTCATGATGGTTCTAGATTGACTTTGACTTCCTTTGTTCATCATGACTTGCTTTTTGTGATGGGATTAAGATGAGACTTTGTGGTGATCATGATTGCTTATCATCACCTACTCTTTTCTCTTATACTCACCCACCTTGTTTGTGCTCACCTCCCCCCTCTTCCGTTTATCATGGCCGGCCACACATAAAGGGGGGGCTGTCCAAACTTTGTGTGGAGGATTTTCATCTTATTTTCTTGCACAAAAAATATATAGCACCATCTCAAAGTTCATCTCCTTCCTCCATCCAAAAATGGCAACTTCATTAACCTCTTGAGACAAAGATTTCTACACTTAGTCTACAGCAATCTTGGACACGTCGGCTGGCCAACTTCGTGTCCGAGTTGCCTCGGTTCAGAGGTGGGAGCCCGTAAAAAGACTCGGTGATGTGGTGCCCTTTCCGACAAGGGGATCGAGACCGGAGATTCCGCAAGGAGATCAGGATAGTTGCCGAAGACCGAAGGACACGGATCGCTCGGTATAGCTCTCAACCCTTTCTTCAATTAGCTAGTAGTAGATTAATGGTCTGATCCAGGTTTATAGTCCGTGGCAGCGCCGGTTACTATTTAAAGAAAAGTTTTTGTTTCCGCATTTTGGCCTCGTTCAGACGGCCGGGGCGCCACCGTGCACTTACAGTACGATGATTTACCGTACGAGCTTTATTTGATGATAAAATCCGCACTCATGACTCGAGAATGTCATATGATATTGTATCGTATGTGATACCTTTGAGGTGGGATCACCGACTGTTATATATATATATATATATATATATATATATATATATATATATATCGACTAAGATTTAGGTGGTTTCCGTACCCCTCCCGTTTAGCATGTTAGTTAGATCTGTAGTTGCTTAGTAGATTCTTCACTGTTGTGTTATTATTCATTTGCCGCATATTCTTGCTATTCGCATCGCTTTGCAAGTTGAAATATGTTTACTTTTATATTAAAACCATGCTGTCAGGACACCAGCACCATTATCGATAATGCGTATGTTCCACGTACACCTGCTTGCCAGCTCACACACTTCATCATCGATAATTGCCATGTCACTGCACAGTAGGATTATTGCATCAGGATATGATCCCTTGCATGACATACTTGTGCACATACCTATTGTACACTCATACTTGCATACATACATATTTGCACATACATAGATGAATTTGGCTTGATTTTGGAGATTTGGGAACTGCAAAATATATTTTAAAACTGGATTCATTTTAAAAGATCGGTTTCCCTCGATATGTGCATACTATTATTCCATGTTGCATGATATACTGATATGCTTACATTTCCTTTATATGTCGCATACATCATGCTCATGATTATATGCATTGAGATATTTGTTTTCATGATATTTCTGGATTTTGGAACCGTGGTTATTTCAAAAGTGAGTATGTATTGTTTTAAAAGCCCAGTTACCCTTGATATGATATTTCAGTGCGTCCACCATTCGTTTTCTCAGTGCTGAGACGTGTGACATGCGAACCCGAATCGAGGAGCTGGATGAGGCCGATTGCGGGTATATGGTGGACCCGGTATGGTACCCCGGGGTGAGAATGGATCTGTCGTGCAGTTAGGCGATGAGCCTGGTAGAGGGACTACTACCTACCGGTGATTGTATTTGAGCTCAGTGGATATCTGGAGGATACCGACCGGAGTTGAGAGATGATACGGGCCGATCCGGACTGACGGAGCACGTGGACCGATCCGGACTGACGGAGCCCTATATATATTTGAGGATTTACGTGCCGATGTTAGGCACAGGTTTCATGATGTTTTCGAGTGTCGATGCTAGACATTCAGGTTCTATGATTTTGATATGTCGCGAGGGACACATGTTGATTTACATCCTCATACTTCCATGCATATGCTTTATGATATTTACATGCATGATGCTTATTGTCATTGGGTGACATGTGGACAAGATCCGCATACATACAGACATTGATTACATAGTTGGATGATATCCGCACACTTATAGACTTCAAGATATAGTTGACCTTGATTCATGTTGATTATATTGACCACACCTCATATTTTTGATATGTTGCTACCTGAGGCACCGACAGGAGCTTTTGGTACTACACTTATGTATTGATGTTTACCCTTTCCGCCTTATTATGCTTCAGACTTATTCATATCGAGGATATTATTATTACTGATCGTATTGACCTAGGATTGTGTCATACATACGATTTCTGCTCTGCGATATTTTCTATTCACGAGTTGGCAACTCATCCCCGTTGTGCCACAGTTCTTGCAGGTTTTGTCGTACAGGTTTCATTGTGGCTTTTCTGGCACACTGCTTCATTTCTGGGTGATTTCTTTGGAAGGTAGGTTCACTCGCATCGTGACCACCCTTATATTTATTTTAATCAGTTGTATCTAGTAATTCCATCAACCAGACATGTATTTATATCAGACTTACAAAACCAGTTGTGTATTATTTCGGCCTTAGAGTCGCGCGTTGTAGTATTATGGTTTTCATGATAATTTTGAGTTTCCTTTTGATTTTTGATCGTCGCCTTTCGGCGCTGTATATTATACTGCTTGCGTGGTTGTGACCGTCGATTGACGAAGAGCTAGCTCCCGCTTGGGGATGCCTTTTATCATTGTGCATATATTATTGTTGTTGTACCCCGTTCGGGGCCAGTATTTATAAAGGAAACTCTGCCGAAATTTTCAGAAAAAACTAGAGATTTTTAAAATGCATATTCGGCTTACTTATTTAAAAACCTTGCTTTTAAAACATGTTTTCTTTACTTCTTAAAAACAAGTTTTCCTTTATATTTCTGTTAGTTAAAATGGTTTTAGATTTCTGGCCTTTTGGCTTACTTGGATTAGATGGGGTCCTATAGACATCATATGATTCAAGGGCCAGTCACGTGCTATTTCGGATAGTGACAAAGTTAGTATCAGAGCGCTAGGTTAACCTTGGTTCGAATCTAAGTTTGACTATGCGGAGCCTAGAGCGTCAATATATATACGGAACTTAGGCTTGACCTTACGGAACTTAGACTTAGTTGAGGGGGCATTAGACCCGATCTTTCGTCGCGTAGGTTGACCTTGGTTGATGGAGTAGGTAACTTGAGGAGAATGACGTACCGTGTGTAAGTTCCGCGGCATACTTACGATACGCCACTCCGCTTAAAAAGCCTTAAGATGTACATTTCCTTACACAATATTATATTCATTCTATGATCTGTCCTCATCGATATTGGTTATGATTTTGCTGCCACGATTATACGGGAAGAGAGAGCTACGGCTACAGTTGCGTCAGCACGAGCTCGTCACGGACGAGGACTGACCTGGACGTGATTCCAGAGGCATACGATTGCATAGAGAGGCGTCGTTTTAGTGTTTTTTTGCGCCATGAGCATTTGACGGATCGCTTTTACGAGATTTCTCGGACGTGCAGATCAGCACCAGAGGATCAGGGTACTACTAGAGGCCAGTCAGAATGTGATGACCATTGATATATCGCTTATTCATGAAGATTGAGGCGCTGTTCAGCGTACAGACGAATGAGCCAGTTGCTGCTGCAAATGACGAGATATTGCCCCAGATGTTGGAGCTATTGCAGTACGAGTTGTACTTAGAGATTCGATAGAAGGTCACTAGTCACCCGAGGATGAATGACTAGGACATGTGGTTCGTTCTCTTACCCCGATGCGAGGTCATCAGATTGATTGATTCCAGCCAAACATGACTTCACGTAGATTCGTTGGTGGTCGATAGAGACGATCGAATGTCAGGAACCCATTTCCATGTTTAAAGTATTCGGAAGACAATGCAAGTAATGCTATGGAACCTCTAGAAGAATGAAACCCTAACTTGTCCTAATGTAGCGTTTTGCAAATCGTTTCGGTTAAATTTCGGAAAATCGGTAAAATAAGGGTATTTTTTGTAAAAAGTCAAAATACAAATATCTTATTATAAAAATTAAATATTCATATTCTAGCTATGTAATTGCTAGTATTTGGTGTTTATTGAGCCACTGGTAAAATTTCAAATTTTCTGAAAAAAATTATTTTTAATATTATTTTAAGCCGGTAAGAAAATACATTAAATTAGCGATAAATACAAATTTAAATGGGATAATTTTAATCTTTAAAATCATGTTAATTAAAATCTAGTTGTAATATAATTTTTTAGTATTTTATTTCAAGTTTTAATTGGTTTTTTTTATGGAAAACAAAAATATAATTATTTTGAACTAAAACTTGCAAATATAGTATTGTGGGGGGTCTTTTTGCATAGAATTTTTTTGTAAAGTCTCTCACACTCACCCTCACTCCCCTTGGCCGGCCCCACACTATTGTATCAGCCCAAGAATTTTCTTTCCCTCTTTTTGACCTTAAATCATGTGAAAAAATGGTGTAAAAATGTTTTTTTTTATATATATTAAAAGGGTAGGGGTATTATGGTAATTTGTGAGGGCATTGACCTTGGAATTTCCACACAAATCCCCTCACCTCTCCCTCTCCTCTCCTCTGGCCGAAATTCTGCACCTAATTCCCCCCATTTCACCACCTTATCTCATCTCCAAAATCCTTCAAAAACTTCTTCAAAAATCAAGTAAAACCTCACCGAAATCAAAATCCAACTCTTACCCATTTCTCATTTGCCTATCTAGAATGGATCTAGGGAACAAGATTTCAATTTGGGAGGCTATAGGTGCTTATGGATCTTCAAATGTTTTGGGTATAATTTCTAAATCTTTAGCTTAATTTGTTAATTAATTCCTTAAAGCTAATTTATTTAAGTGTAAATTAGGCTTTTGTTGCAAGTTTGGAAATTTTAGAAAGGGATTGAATGCAACTTAGGGTTTTATGATGTGAGATTTTGGTTGTGTGATATTTTTGACATATTAATGTTATGCTAAAACTAACCTAGTTGCTAGTTTACTAATTGATACTTGAAATTGTTAAAATTGGAATTTTATGCAAACTAGGTTTTGGAAATTTATTGCAAATGTTAACCTAAAAATCTAATTAGGTTTTTCATGATTTCATTAACATTATTAATTGTAGTTTAATGCTTTAGATCATGCAAATCTAAGCTAGATTGTTGTTGTGCATTTTTGCTATAAAATTATTAAAATTGGGTATATTGTAAACTAGAATTTTGAGGTTAATGAAATTTAATGAGATTAAATTGTGGAAATTGTTTTTATGACTTATTTGAGATGTTTAATAAGTATTATGGCCGCTAGATTTGTTTAAACGTCGGGTTTTGTACTAAAACGGGTAATATTTGCTTACTAGATTTTCGGAAAAATGGCTTTTAAAGTGAGTTTGGGGGTTTTTGTGAATTTTAACCTATTTTACAGTATAATTAGTGCTTGTGATCGTGCAAATGAGTGTGTTTGGGTTTTTCTCGATGGTTTGGCGTTTGTACGCCGACGTCGAGGGTTTTTGGGTTGATTTGTGAAAGCAGCCATAGGTTTTGACCTATATGGGATTCGTGTGTCGTTTTAGTCATGTGTCGGATTTTAATGCGATACGGTGCGTTATGATATGTAGGTACCCTTACGAAGATTTCGAGACGACAAGTAAGCGTGTGGCGACGTCGGCACCGACGAGCGAGGACCAGGTGAGTAGATTTATATCTACGGGGAGAAGTCGGGTGGATGGCGCATAGCACCCCCGCAGTCCGTAGTGTGGCTCATATATATGTTTATATAGGTGTCTTATCATACGAGAATGTTCATTCATGTTATGTTTATGTGTTCATGGAGTACCTTTGGGTTAGTTGCGAAACCCTAGAGTAGTTGTTATACCCACATACGCACACACAGACTTGCATACTTTACTTCCTTGTGCGTAGATTGGGATGTGTATATATGTATATATGCGTGGGTATGGGACTATGCATATGTACATTCATATACACATGCATGGATAATGAGGATGTACTTGGGATTTAAGATGAGTCGATGAGATTTGATTTGAGGCCGTGAGATCGGTGATATAGTAGGGTTCGTATTTGAGATACGACATGACGTTGTAACGGGTCTTGACGTAGTGTTTCACACACGTGCATGCATACTTAGGCGGTATCAGTATTGTACTAGACGTAGATCAGTACCCCGATAATGATATTTGATAAAGAGGATACCAGGTGAATAGTATGATGAATGTGATATTGACCCGTACCCAGATTTGGGATGCCGTACGCCGGATTTACGTACGAGATGTATTGATGATTGATCCGCACTCTTGACTTGGGATGTCTGATTGTAGATATGGTATCGGATATGATATTATTGACGTGGGATCACCGACTAATATATATTTACAGGTATGTATATGGATCGACTCAGATGTTAGGCGGTTTCCTTACCTGTAGTCCAGCTTGTTAGCTTAGCTCTTTAGTTTAGATTAGTTGTTAGATTAGATTCGATTCTTACCTATTTCAAAAACTAACGAATCGTGGATATTTTAAAAGACAGCCCAAGGGATCCTACGGATATTTCAAAAGACGTATCTTTTCATAAAAAACACCATAGCCCCTATTTTCAAAACCCCATGATTCGTGTTATTTCAAAAGGCACCATTTGTAGGACTTATATTAGATTAATGCAGGTTAGTTACAGTTGCGTCTTGTATTCAGCTCCCGCTTATTATTGTGGTTCGCTTCGCATCGCATACTTATGTTATAATTTCTTATTGCAATGTTGATATCATATTGTTAGGAGACCAGCACCATTACCGATGATGCGAATGTACCACGTACACTTACTTGCCGGCTCACACACATCTTCATCGGTAATTGCCATGTCACGTACACCTTAGAAAAGATTATTGCTTGACTTAGCTTGTTAGTTAGTACTTAGACATGATATTAGTGTACTTGCCTTATATGCCAACTTAACATTGTAGTTATTACTTGCCACTTCATGCATACTGTTATTCATCGTTATGCCTATATTCATGGTTTTACATGCTATTGATGATTTGGATTCGGATTTCCATGAGATTTTCTGGATTTGGGGGGAAAACCGCAAAACTTATATAAACTGATTTCTCCCTTTTTAAATAAAAAGTGCGGTTTTTCCCATGATATATGAGTCGTCCACCATGAGTTTGCTGATGGATTTTGAGACCCGATTCGAGGAGACGGATGAACCGTTTCGGGTACATGGTGGACCCGGTAAGGTACCCCGGGGCAAGAAGCGCGTGATGATGATGATGTGAGCCTGGCAGGGGAGCACTACCTACCGGTGATTTTACCCGACGCGTCGGATATCCGGAGGATACCGTCGTGGTCTTGAGATGGATGGTAGGGGTCGGTCTGGACGGACGGCGCCCTAGATATTGTGATTGAGACATTGAGGTTTTGAGATATTGAGGTACAGAGACTGTGATACAGAGATATCGAGATATTGGGGTTACGTTTTGTGCCGATGCTAGACACTGTTTTATGCTGATTTCATTTATGATATCTCATTTTAAAAATACAAAGGAAATCTCACTAGATTATGAAAACAGTTTCTTCATTTACATGTATTCTGTTTTCATGCATTCATACCTCATTCATATGATACATTGCTACCTGAGGCACTGACATGGGCACATGAGATTACACTCGGGTTAGATATTTACCCTAGCCTTGTTATAGGTTGCATGTTATATATATAATTGAGGATTTATTATGATCATTGACCTAGGTTGCGTTATTTATGCGATTTCTTTCCGTAGATGTTTTTCTATTCACGAGTTTGCAGCTCACCCCCATTGTGCCCCAGTTTCTTGCAGGTTTGCCGTACAGGTTTCATTACGACTTTGCGGGCATAGTTTCGTTCGGGTGATTTGCTAGTAGGTGGGTTTACTTGTATCGTACCCTCATTTTATATCTTGTATATCATTATTCTGTTGTATCTAGAAGTTCCATCAACCAAACATGTATTTATTTTGAGATAGAGACCAGTAATGTTATTCCTTCGACCCTAGAGTCGCGCGTTATATTTCTGTGGTTTTCTTATGGTTTTGAGTTTCCTTTTGAATTTTGATCCTCGCCGTTGGTGTTGTATATTATATTGCTTGTGTGGTTGTGACCGTCGATTGACGAAGAGCTAGCTCCCGCTGGGGGATGCTTTTTTATTGATTTCGTATACTATTCATGTTGTATCCCGTTTGGGAGCCAGTATTTACAAAGGAGACTCTGCCAAAATTTTCAGGAAATTTTTGATGTTTTTAAAAAACCGCATAACTCGGCTTATGCTATTAAAACTACTTGATTTTAAATTAGTTTTCCTTCACTCTACTACTTTTCTTGTTTTGGATTTCTGGGTTTTCGGCTTACTTAGATTACGTACGCCTCGAGACGTTTCGTAATTTAAGTGCCGGTCATGTTACGTACTTTCGGGTCGTGACCAAGTTGGTATCAAAGCGTTAGGTTTTACCTTCGGAACGTAGGATGACCCTTGGTTGATGGAAGAGGTCACTAAAGTAGAGTGACGTACCGTTGGTATGTTCCGCGGCATATTTACGACACGCCACTCCACTTAAGAAGCCTTAGGATGTACATTTCCTTGTTCAGTATTATATTCCTTCCCGATCTAGCCTCATCGGTACCAGTTTGGTTTTGCTGCCACGTTTACGGGCAGGGAGAGCTACGGCTAGAGTTGCGGTCAGCACGAGCTCGTCACGAACGAGGACTGACCAGGGCGTGATTCCGGCGACACCCGATTGTAGAGAGATGTCTTTTGATTGTGTTTTACGCCACGAGCGTTGGATGGATCGCCGTATGAGATTGCTCGGACGTGCAGATTAGCACCAGAGGATTGAGCCACCGGTAGAGGCCAGCCATACTTAGATGACCATTGAAGTGATTGAGGCACGGTTCAGCGTGCAGATGAGCGAACCAGTTTTTTCTGTGAACGACGAGATATCGCCCCAGATGTGGGAGCTATTGCAGTACGAGGTTGTACTAAGAGATTATAAAAGGCCGCTAGTCACCAAGGAAGAATAACTAGGACGTTTGGTTCTTTCGCCTACCCCGATACGAGGTCATCAGATAGATTGATTCCAGCTAGAGACGACTTCACGCGGAGACGTTGAGAGTCGACAGAGACGATCGAATGTCAGAAACCTATTATTCCAAGTTTAAAGTAGTCGGAAAGACATGCAGGCAATTCTATGGTCCCTCTAGAAGAATGAAACCCTAACTCGACTTAATGACCGTGTGAAAGCTTTTGAACCTTAAGGTTTGCGGCAGTTCCACGGCGCCATTAGTGAGGCTTGGGTTTGCCCTTCTACGGCTGGACCACCGATGCTGTGGTATGTACTCGATACTATTAAACTGTGCCCAAGATGTTGAGCCCTTGGGGGATTATGAGGTTTTGACAATCGATTGGATGGTTCGACTTAATTCGGATGCTAGGTGGTGGGATGCATTTCTTGGGAGACTCCCGATACGAGGATAGCCGTTGGAGCTCAGTCCATGCAGCCGCGACGAGACGAGTCCAAAGCAGACTACATTAGAGAAAAGTGAAGTAAGATGTTCGTACCAGATCTAGATGAGATGACGTTCCACTCCGCCGACATCAGAGATGCGATGCGCATGCCGAGGCATGGTACTTGGATTTACCTTCCAGAAGGAGTCGCGATGAGTATGCAGTCGTTCCAGAGCAAGATGCAGATATAGGAAAGGACGATGACTTCCAGACAGTTGGCAGAGACGAGACATGGAAGAGACCGTGAGCAGGATTCCTTCCAGGACACTGCTGCAATGATACTTGCACCTAGGATCAGAGGTGTCATGTACATTCAGAGAGCCAGAGGCCGACGCCAGTGATATGCTGTCTTACGAGTGGTCGCGATGATTGACCGAGAGATGACCAGAGAAGTGCCAGAACGGAATCATCCCCATTAGCACACCTGACAGGGCCGATGAGCTTGGTAATTCACAGTGAAGACATTGACCCAGGAGTGGTCATTGTTACGCACACCAGCAGGCCAGAGTTCATGATCATCGACGAGACGTCCCACTAGTGACCGCGACAGTTGGCCCGAGATTTTAGAGGATGCGCTTGAGCGGTACTATTCCGCCATTATTGATTTCGATGTTTTGGATGATTTATTCGCATGATTTGATTTTGATGATTGAGGATTTACGATCTTTGCACAGTGTTGCACTTGATATCGTTTTCGTGCTTTGGTTTCACATGTTTGTGATTTTACGGTTTTAGACATTTGAGTTGATTTTGTGCATATATACGCACACGATTTGGTTCCTGCACTCTGTATAGTTTATATATGCTTGCAGTGCAGTGATACGCCTTTTGTGCACTTAGATGCACTGGACTTCGATTTCGATTGTGATACTCGATATTTGTTTTGTGCACCTTGTGCACCTGATTTGATTTTGCGCATGTTCGGCGCTTGATATTAGATTTCATGATTTCGTGCATGATGGATGCTCCTGGTTTTGGGTTTTCGCGCATGTTGAGCGCATGTCTTGAGATGCGATTTTGGTGCACACCTGATGCACTAAATCGAGAATTTTTTTCCGTGCATGTCAGATGCACCTGATTTGGCTATCAGGCACACACGTTGCCTACGACAGATGCTTTGTGCACACCCGATGCACTTAGATCTTATTTCTGTGCACTTGTATGGCACGTATATGGATTTTTATTTGTCGTGCGCACCAGACGCACGTAGTATTCATACACGTATTTTGGGATTGATTTCTTATAGAGCAGTACGTTTTTTTTTATGATAATTGCGATGTGTTTTCGTACTAAGCAGGACTAGTTAAAGGAGAGTACCTGAATGTATTTTGCATGCATTGATAGCTATTGAAGGGAATTCCAAAAAGCGAGCTATAGTCTCAGTATTTACCTACGTGTCTGATACGACACGAAACGTTTAAATCAAGGAAACCCTTCTAATTTGTTTCCCAAAACGGCGGAACTTACATTTCAAACAAAAGGTATATATGTATACGATTATTTCCTTATGATAAACGTCCGCCACTGTGCAGTGCTGCGAGCATCGCACAATGATTTGAAGAAGATTTGGCATGCATTGCTTCCAGATGTTTTAATGATGTATATCATATTGATTTTCATTTTGGATTTGGACATTGTGTCTTCACCATGACTCCGATGATTGCGGGATGCTGGATGGAGTTTTGATTTGAGTTATATGCTTATTTTTCATGCGCATGCGCTGTGCTACGATTTGTTTTATGTATTTATGATTTCGGAGCCCCGACGACTTGATGGTTTTGCTTAGATGTTTTAGTATTTGGGGGGAGTTTTAATTTAAATTCGGGGACCGAATTTCATTAAGGGGGGAAGATTGTAGCGTTTTGCAAATCGTTTCGGTAAAATTTCGGAAAATCGGTAAAATAAGTGGCTATTTTGTAAAAAGTCAAAATACAAATATCTTATTATAAAAATTAAATATTCATATTCTAGCTATGTAATTGCTAGTATTTGGTGTTTATTGAGCCACTGGTGAAATTTCAAATTTTCTGAAAAAAATTATTTTTAATATTATTTTAAGCCGGTAAGAAAATATATTAAATTAGCGATAAATACAAATTTAAATGGGAAAATTTTAATCTTTAAAACCATGTTAATTAAAATCTAGTTGTAATATAATTTTTTAGTATTTTATTTCAAGTTTTAATTGGTTTTTATTATGGAAAACAAAAATATAATTATTTTGAACTAAAACATGCAAATATGGTATTGTGGGGGGTCTTTTTGCATAGAATTTTTTTGTAAAGTCTCTCACACACATCCTCACTCCCCTTGGCTGGCCCCACACTATTGTATCAGCCCAAGAATTTTCTTTCCCTCTTTTTGACCTTAAATCATGTGAAAAAATGGTGTAAAAAGGGTTTTTTATATATATTAAAAGGGCAGGGGTATTATGGTAATTTGTGAGGGCATTGACCTTGGAATTTCCACACAAATCCCCTCACCTCTCCCTCTCCTCTCCTCTGGCCGAAATTCTGCACCTAATTCCCCCCATTTCACCACCTTATCTCATCTCCAAAATCCTTCAAAAACTTCTTCAAAAATCAAGTAAAATCTCACCGAAATCAAAATCCAACTCTTACCCATTTCTCATTTGCCTATCTAGAATGGATCTAGGGAACAAGATTTCAATTTGGGAGGCTATGGGTGCTTATGGATCTTCAAATGTTTTGGGTATAATTTCTAAATCTTTAGCTTAATTTGTTAGTTAATTCCTTAAAGCTAATTTATTTAAGTATAAATTAGGCTTTTGTTGCAAGTTTGGAAATTCGAGAAAGGGATTGAATGCAACTTAGGGTTTTATGATGTGAGATTATGGTTGTGTGATATTTTTGACATATTAATGTTATGCTAAAACTAACCTAGTTGCTAGTTTACTAATTGATGCTTGAAATTGTTAAAATTGGAATTTTATGCAAACTAGGTTTTGGAAATTTATTGCAAATGTTAGACTAAAAATCTAATTAGGTTTTTCATGACTTCATTAACATTATTAATTGTAGTTTAATGCTTTAGATCATGCAAATCTAAGCTAGATTGTTGTTGTGCATTTTTGCTATAAAATTGTTAAAATTGGGTATATTGTAAACTAGAATTTTGAGGTTAATGAAATTTAATGAGATTAAATTGTGGAAATTGTTTTTATGACTTATTTGAGATGTTTAATAAGTATTATGGCCGCTAGATTTGTTTAAACGTCGGGTTTTGTACTAAAACGGGTAATATTTGCTTACTAGATTTTCGGAAAAATGGCTTTTAAAGTGGGTTTGGGGGTTTTTGTGAATTTTAACCTATTTTACAGTATAATTAGTGCTTGTGATCGTGCAAATGAGTGTGTTTGTGTTTTTCTCGATGGTTTGGCGTTTGTACGCCGACGTCGAGGGTTTTTGGGTTGATTTGTGAAAGCAGCCATAGGTTTTGACCTATATGGGATTCGTGTGTCGTTTTAGTCATGAGTCGGATTTTAATGCGATACGGTACGTTATGATATGTAGGTACCCTTAGGAAGATTTCGAGACGACAAGAAAGCGCGTGGCGACGTCGGCACCGGCGAGCGAGGACCAGGTGAGTAGATTTATATCTACGGGGAGAAGTCGGGTGGACGGCGTATAGCACCCCCGCAGTCCGTAGTGTAGCTCATATATATGTTTATATAGGAGTCTTATGATACGAGAATGTTCATTCATGTTATGTTTATGTGTTCATGGAGTACCTTTGGGTTAGTTGCGAAACCCTAGAGTAGTTGTTATACCCACATACGCACACACAGACTTGCATACTTTACTTCGTTGTGCGTAGATTGGGATGTGTATATATGTATATATGCGTGGGTATGGGACTATGCATATGTACATTCATATACACATGCGTGGATAATGAGGCTGTACTTGGGATTTAAGATAAGTCGATGATATTTGATTTGAGGCCGTGAGATCAGTGATATAGCTGGGTTCGTATTTGAGATACGACATGACGTTGTAACGGGTCTTGACCTAGATTTTCACACACGTGCATGCATACTTAGGCGGTATCAGTATTGTACAAGACGTAGATTAGGACCCCGATCATGATATTTGATAAAGAGAATACCAGGTGAATAGTATGATGAATGTGATATTGACCCGTACCCAGATTTAGGATGCCGTACGCCGGATTTACGTACGAGCTATATTGATGATTGATCCGCACTCTTGACTTGGGATGTCTGATTGTAGATATGGTATCGGATATGATATTATTGAGGCGGGATCACCGACTAATATATATATACAGGTATGTATATGGATCGACTCAGATGTTAGGCGGTTTCCTTACCTGTAGTCCAGCTTGTAAGCTTAGCCCTTTAGTTTAGTTTAGTTGTTAGATTAGATTCGATTCTTACCTATTTCAAAAACTAACGAATCGTGGGTATTTTAAAAGACTGCCCAAGGGATCCTACGGATATTTCAAAAGACGTATCTTTTCATAAAAAACACCATAGCCCCTATTTTCAAAACCCCATGATTCGTGTTATTTCAAAAGGCACCATTTGTAGGACTTATATTAGATTAATGCAGGTTAGTTACAGTTGCGTCTTGTATTCAGCTCCCCCTTATTATTGTGGTTCGCTTCGCATCGCATACTTATGTTATAATTTCTTATTGCAATGTTGATATCATATTGTTAGGACACCAGCACCATTACCGATGATGCGTATGTACCACGTACACTTACTTGCCGGCTCACACACATCTTCATCGGTAATTGCCATGTCATGTACACCTTAGAAATGATTATTGCTTGACTTAGCTTGTTAGTTAGTACTTTGACATGATATTAGTGTACTTGCCTTATATGCCAGCTTAACATTGTAGTTATTACTTGCCACTTCATGCATACTGTTATTCATTGTTATGCCTATATTCATGGTTTTACATGCTATTGATGATTTGGATTCGGATTTCCATGAGATTTTCTGGATTTGGGGGGAAAACCGCAAAACTTATATAAACTGATTTCTCCCTTTTTAAATAAAAAGTGCGGTTTTTCCCATGATGTATGAGTCGTCCACCATGAGTTTGCTGATGGATTTCGAGACCCGATTCGAGTAGACGGATGAACCGTTTCGGGTACATGGTGGACCCGGTAAGGTACCCCGAGGCAACAAGCGTGTGATGATGAAGATGTGAGCCTGGCAGGGGAGCACTACCTAACGGTGATTTTACCCGACGCGTCGGATATCCGGAGGATACCATCGTGGTCTTGAGATGGATGGTAGGGGTCGGTTTGGACTGACGGCGCCCTAGATATTGTGATTGAGACATTGAGATTTTGAGATATTGAGATACAGAGACTGTGATACAGAGATATCGAGATATTGGGGTTACGTTTTGTGCCGATGCTAGGCACTGTTTCATGCTGATTTCATTTATGATATCTCATTTTAAAAATACAAAGGAAATCTCACTAGATTATGAAAACAGTTTCTTCATTTACATGTATTCTGTTTTCATGCATTCGTACCTCATTCATATGATACATTGCTATATAAGGCACTGACACGGGCACATGAGATTACACTCGGGTTAGATATTTACCCTAGCCTTGTTATAGGTTGCATCTTATATATATAATTGAGGATTTATTATGATCATTGACCTAGGTTGCGTTATTTATGCGATTTCTTTCCGTAGATGTTTTTCTATTCACGAGTTTGCAACTCACCCCCATTGTGCCCCAGTTTCTTGCAGGTTTGCCGTACAGGTTTCATTACGGCTTTGCGGGCATAGTTTCGTTCGGGTGATTTGCTAGTAGGTGGGTTTACTTGTATCGTACCCCCATTATATATCTTGTACATCATTATTCTGTTGTATCTAGAAGTTCCATCAACCAAACATGTATTTATTTTGAGATAGAGATCAGTAATGTTATTCCTTCGACCCTAGAGTCGCGCTTTATATTTCTGTGGTTTTCTTATGGTTTTGTGTTTCCTTTTGAATTTTGATCCCCGCCGTTGGCGTTGTATATTATATTGCTTGTGTGGTTGTGACCGTCGATTGACGAAGAGCTAGCTCCCGCTTTGGGATGCCTTTTTATTGATTTCGTATACTATTCATGTTGTATCCCGTTTGGGAGCCATTATTTACAAAGGAGACTCTGCCGAAATTTTCAGGAAATTTTTTATGTTTTTAAAAAACCGCATAACTCGGCTTATGCTATTAAAAATACTTGATTTTAAATTGGTTTTTCTTCACTCTACTACTTTTCTTGGTTTGGATTTCTGGGTTTTCGGCTTACTTAGATTACGTACGCCTCGAGACGTTTCGTAATTTAAGTGCCGGTCATGTTCCGTACTTTCGGGTCGTGACACGTAATGACCATGGACCGCCTTCGAACCTTAGCGTTTATAGCAGTTTAGCGGTGCCAGTTGTGAGGCTTGGGTTTCCCCTTTTACGGTTGGTCCACAGGTGCTGTGGCATGTATTGGAATACTATTAAACTGTACTCAAGATGTTGATCTCTTGGGGGATTATGAGATTTTGACAAATCGATCGAATGGTTCGACATCATTCAGATATCATGTGATGGGATACATTGCTTGGGAGACTCCAGATACGAGTATGGCCGTTGGAGCACAGTCCATGCAGCCGCGATGAAACGAGTCCGAAGTAGTCGACAGCAGAGAAAGGTGGAGTAAGAGATTCGTACGAGATCTTGTTGAGATGATGTTCCACTCCGCCGACGTCAGAGATGTGTTACGCATGCAGAGGCGTTGTATATGGATATACCTTCCAGAAGGAGTCGCGATGAGTATGCAGCCGTTTCGGAACAAGAAACAGATATAGTAAGGGTGGTAACTTCTGGGCAATTCGGCAGAAACGAGATTTGAGAGAGACATCGACAAGACCTTTCAGGAATATTATACGAGAGGACTTGGACCCAGGAGCGGTCATATTGCGCACACCCAGCAGGCCAGAGTTCTGCATCGTTGACGAGATAATTGACCAGAGATCTTTAGAGGACGTGCCAGAGCGGGACTGTTTTCATCGTCATTCCATATTGGGCCGTTGAGCCGAGGACCTATATATCTAGCAATGCACAGTGAGAGACAAGAGCCTAAAAGCACTAGGCGCCAGACCATGAACAGAAGGCAAGTAGATATCTTGCTCTGCTAGCATTGGATTCACCGACACCTTCTCGACTGCGAAGGAAGAAATATCGACGACGACATTTTTGATTAGTGATTTGGTGATTCGATTATCACTTATCCGTCACCTCGAATTTCGGTATTTTGGGCGACCTATTCGCATGATTTAGTCTTGATGACTGAGTTTCATGATATTTGTTTTCGTGCACCATGGTTGTACCTACTGGGTATTTATATTTTGTGCATATTTATTACGCTTGAGGTATTGATTGTGATTTCATTCCTATTTTATGCCTTTGATTTGATTTATGCTTCCAGCATAGTTTTCATGCACTTGTAGTGTTTCGATTTGATTTGTACACGCTGATGTACTTGGTTGTGAGATTATATACTGCGGTATACCTGATCTGGATTGAGCTATATTGTATACCGTCGATTTCGATTCTGATTTTGATGTTGATTTCGTGATTTCGTGCATGATGGATGCACCGATTTGGATTTTCGCGCATGTTGGGCGCATGTTATGCGTTGCGATTTTGGTGCACACCAGTGGCGCTAAATCAAGATTCTTCGTGCATGTCAGATGCACCTGATTTTGCTGTCAGGCACACACGTTGCCCATGATAGATGTTTCGTACACACCCGTTGCACCTAAATATTGTTTCTGTGCACATGTATGGAACATATATGGATTTTGATTTCCGTACGCACCATACGCACGATGCATTCATATACACATTTTGGAATTGGTTTCTTATGGAGCAGTACGTTTTTATGTTATTTTCTATTTGTTTTCGTACTGAGCAGGACTAGTCAGAGGATATTACTTAGAAATACTTTGCATGCATTGATAGTTATCGAAGGGTTTTCCAAAAAGGGAGCTATAGTCTTAGTATTTACCTACGTGTCTGATATGGCACGAATCGTTAAAAACAAGGAAACCCTTCTAAATTGTTTTCGAAATGGCGGAACGTACATATTAAACAAAAGATATATACATATATGCTTATTTTCTTACAATAGACGTCCGCCACTATGCAGTATTATGCGCATCGCACGGTGACTTAAAAAGTTTTGGCATGCATTTCCTTCAGTTAATTACATGTATAGATTTGATGTCTACATGTATAATTTTGATGTATATCGTATTGGTTTTGTTTTGGATTTGACATTTATGTCTTTACCTTGACACCGATAATTGCGGGATGCTTGACGGACTTTTGTTTTTGAGTTATCTGCTCAATGATCAGGCGCGTGCATCGCGCTATGATGCGTTTATGTATTGATGATTTCGGAACGCCGACAACTTTGACTTTTTACTGAAATGTTTTACCATTGAGGGGTTTAAATTTAAATTCGGTGACCGAATTTCATTAAGGGGGGAAGATTGTAACATTTCAAAAAAATAAAGTATTATTTTTGTGGAATTTTTATAATTAAATAATAAAATATTAAATACTTCAATAAGGCGGTATAATTAAATACCGATAAATCGGGGAAATTTTTTGAAAATTATGGAAATTACTAAAATGAGGGTGCTTTATTGGATTTATGCAAATTATGAAGTTTTACGATTTATTTGATATTAAATTTAGTGCTAATCGAGATTAAAAATCGCTAATCGTGTTTTAAGCGTGTTCTGTACAAAACATGCACAAGTCTTTTTCTTCACTTGTTACATTTTTATTATCATGGCATTCCTTATGATTCTTGCATGGTTGTAAATTAGAAAGAATGAGAAAAAGGAAATTAGAAAAGAAAAAGAAAAACATTAGAAAAATTGGTATGGGTGAGAGAGACAAAGGTGAGTATTATTTTGACTTGGCCATTCCTTCTTCATTCTTCACTCATTCCTCTCCCCTCTCCTCATCTAGCCACTGCTGCTGCTGCCCTAGCTCCCTCCCCTCTTCACCTACCCAAAACTCCCTGAAAAACACCTCAAAATCCAAATCCCATTTCATTAAAAGGATGCACAAGCTCAAGGGAAGCACATTGGACCAAGAAAAATCAAATTTTGGACACTTGGGGAAACTCAAGAAAATTCTTGAGTTGCCAAATGAGCTATTTTTTGAACCTTTAGCTTAGTATTTCCATTGCTTTTACCCCCATGTTAGATTAGAACCGATATTGTGTGGTTTGGGTGAACTTGGAAATTCTAGTTAGGGTTAATGGAAATTGAGAGTTCTGATGTGAAATTGAGCTCAGTAGAGGCCACACAAACCCCCTAGTGCTAGAATTCAGACCTAAACCAGAGACTAGAACCCCGGAATACAGATTTAGAAAACCCGATATCGGAAGGTTGTAGTGTCTGTGAGTGTTAAATGAAATCTGCTAACACCCGGAGCCTCTGAAAATTATTTTGTAAACACAGAGTGATGTGCAGGCAACCTGGAGTGTACCACCAAAACCCTAGCCTCTATCTCCCAATTCAGGCCGCAAATTTATTCTTTCTGGCCGCAATTTGCGGTCAGAGCAGGTTAGAAATGGTTCGTTATTGTTCTGGGGCCTTATCTCCAGTAAAATAGACCCTTGGCATATATAAAATTGACCAATTTGATTTAGGGTAAAATCTGGGACCTTTTTCAAGAGTTGCTGTTTTGATTAGGGTTTTCGTTTTGCGTATTTTGCATTCTGGATTTTTGTGATTTGCATCGTGTTCGATCACTTGACGTTTGTACGTCGAAATCGAGTGTTATTTGTTGGTTTTGAAAGCGTAGTCTATAGGTTCTAACTTATAGGCCCTAGCGTGTCGTTTTGGTTTTTCCGATGTGATTTTAATATGCATTTGCGATTGTGCTATCTTTGTAGGTACCTTCACGAGAGTTTCTTATGATGAAGATGATGAAGGCGACATCGACACCGACACGCAAGATGCAATGTGAATAGATTATATCTACGGGGGAAGTCGGGTGGATGGCGCATGCACCCCTGAAGCTCGATGTTTAGTATACTATATATATACTATATATATGAGAGCTTTATGTGTGACATAGATTTCCAGGACGTGATTAGGTGTACTATGGTTAGATTAGGGTTTAGAAGTAAACTAGTATAGTTTCCTAGTTACGAACCCTAGAATAGGTTTACACCCACACGCACACACATGCTTACTTGTTATACTTATACCTGGATGATGAGGATAGTGGATAATATTGGAGATGAGTCAATGAGATTGGGAATAGTGCCATGAGATCGGTGATATGATGTGGTTTGTATTTGGGATACGACATGAGATTTTAGAGCGCCATTGGACGTGTGTATTACACACGCATTTATGTAGATGTTATCGGTTGTAATAGACTTAGATCAGTACCCTAGTTCAAGAGATATGATGATAAGGATACCAGATAATTGATGAGATGAATGTGATATTGACCCGTACCCAGATTTAGGATGCCGTACGATGATTTACCGTACGAGCTTTATTTGATGAGAAGATCCGCACTCATGACTCGAGGATGTCATATGATATTGTATCGTACGCGGTACCTTTTGTTGGAGTTAGTGCCCTCAGAGTCAATTATTGGATCACAGGCACGTGATTGCAATGATTGAGGGAGGACCTATCCCGGTAGGACAGTCTTACTCGAGTTGATAGTATGCTATCTGGTTTATCTTTATCATCGTGTACTGCTTTAGGTGACCTGACATGTCGCTATTACACGTTGATAGAGCCCCTAGGATTCTTGCTTGACTGCCAGCAGTATGATGGCGATCATATACGTGGGAGCTGGTGGTCTATAAGCACATCCTTAAAAGGTCCCTAGTCGTAGGAGTTTCGAGACAGGGCATCGATACTCCGTTAGTAGACTAGTGTATACAGTCGAGACCCCGACGAGGGGCGGTGGCCGGTCTCACAAGCCACTGGTGTCAGTTGGTTCACCTAAGATGTATACAGGTGCTCATTGGGTTATGAGTACACCGGACAGGACTCGCCGGGAACCTGCTAGTTGGTCTTATACCAGATGTCAGATAACAGTTCCCTGGTGACATGTGTACAGGTTAGTTCATCGACCTGGGATCGTCATTTGTCTCGTGTGAGTTCCCACTGTACTTTGATTACTACCCTACCACGGCTCAAAGGAGTCGTGCAAACAGGTTTTAGTTGGGTACAGTCCCGAGCCACATGGAGGCAGTGAGCGGATCTGCAGGGGTTCGTCTCTCCCGGTATTGGGGGTGAGGTCGCGCTGTGTCTAGGAGAGCCATTACGCAAAGCCCTCGGCCGAGGCAGGAGATTTACTGGTAGGTATTCCAGTAGTATCTCAGGGCGTTCTGGGCTACGCTCCGACACGACTTGTACCGCTTTTGGGGGTCTGACTTTCACCAACCCCCTAGGCCCGCCATGCGATACTCATAGACGAACGGACCGGACTGTACGGATATTGTCACTGACAGGCTCAGTTGGGTGTCGGGGTGAGCTTCCTCATCGACGTCCCATTTGGTCAGTAGCTGGTGGCCCGTCACGTATTGGCTTATACCTCTGACGTGCCAGTGGTTAAATCCACAGCCATTGTATTGACGAGTCTTTAGAGTCCACCACAGTTACAGTTACTCAAGTTTCGGGCGAAACGCTGTAGAGGCCGTATGGAGATATGGCAGGGTTCGATCAGATACGTGCGGTATTGCACGGATCGTGATCGGACAGTTTTTACTAGCCGGCTTTGGCTTAAGCCGGATTCTAGTATTTGATAGTGTAGTTTTGTCTCTTTGCATTTGTGTTCAGTGGGAATACAAATGCGGGCATGTATTTGCAGTAGCGGGGTTTTCCTGTAATTTATTATGGGATCGGTTTTCTGGGGTTGCCAGTTTGCATTCCGTTCCGTCCGGTTTTCCTTCATTCCTTCTCGGTCGGACTTTCTTGGTGGAGGGTGTTAATTGTAAGTTCGCAATTAACATTTAGTGGAGGGTTTTCTTGCAAGTTTGCATTATGATGAGACTTGTTTCATCATGAGATGCCTTTCTAGTCTATTCTTGGCTTTTCATTTGATGGTTTGTGAAAGGAAATGGTTGTGACCATTTTCTTTATGTTATTGTTTTTCCATTCATTTATTCTATACAATTTGTGGTGCTTTTTTTTTTCTCTCTCCAATCCCACTCATGAGAGAAGGGGCCGGCCACATTTAGAGAGGAGAGGGATCATTATTTTGGTGTGGCATTTTTCTCACCTCACTTTCATGGTTGCAAAAAGGATTAGCTTCATAGCTCATTTTCTTTCTCTCCTTCTCTTCTCCATTCCTCCACATCAAGGCAACCTCATAACCCCAAGAGACAAGTTCACTACACTATTCTACAGCAAGCCTTGGACGCGTCGGCTAGCCAACTTCGCGCCCGAGTTGCCTCGGTCAAGAGGCGGGAGCCCGTAAAAGATTCCGGCTACGTGGTGCCCCTTTCCGACGAGCGAGGAGGTGACGGAGATTCCGCGGGAGATCGGAGTGGAGACGAAGACCGAAGGACACGGATCGCTCGGTATACTTCTCACCCTATCTCTCTAGTTAGCTAGTATAGGTTAATGGTTTCGATCCGGGTTTTCATTGTCCGCGGTAGCGCCGGTTTCCGAGTAAGGAAAATTTTTAATTCCGCATTTTGGCCTCGAGTACGAGGCCGGGGCGCTGCCGTGGCGCAACATGGTATCAGAGCCACGCCATTAACTTAGCCTAGCTTGTGCTAACGTGTTTAGAACTCGATCGAACAAAAAATTGCAAAAACCGCATTTTTCTCCACATCAGTTTCTGTCGAATTTTTTTGAAGTCTAAAATTTTTTCAGGTTGTTTCAGAATGATGTGTAGGAAATAATAAGAGGTCTGGGAAAATTTGGACTCATGAACAGTACACTTAACCGCGGAAGCGCGGCCAAAGCCATGCTTTGGCCGCGCTTCCGCCGCGTTCTCTACTGTTCAGTGACCCAAAATTTTCCAGAATGTTTCTGTGTTGAAAATGTGGTTTCTGGAATGTTAAGTTTGGGCCCAGAATTTCTGTGAGTGCTACAGTATTGCTTGGGGGCCCACTTGGTAATTTTGATCGATCGGATAATTTTAAACACATTAGTTCACAGTATTTACATTATATCTGCGACCGTGAATGTCACTTGATCGGTAAATCCCGTCTAACTGCTATAGCCCGGTTAGACGGATTTGCGAACGTGACTTTCACGTTGATGTTCTTTGTTTATGCTGTGATGTTACGGATCGGTCGTGGGGGATAGCCTGGTTGCAATGCTAGTACTGTGCTGTTGTATTATGTACATTTGATATTGCGGGGCGAGCGTCCGACATGTGGACTGCCGTCACTGCCTGTTTGTATTATTCTTTTAGGGCACGACCTGGTTGCGGTCGATGTACCCGGTGTATGTATATTTTACATTCTGTACTAGGATTACCCCGCGGAGGGGTGCACGGATAGCCGGGTTCTAGGGGGCAACGGGCCCGCATCTCATGGCATTGAGACGGAGGGGGCTTCACTCTAGGATTGGCGGGCTATTCGCCGCACTCGTAGGGGGTACAGGTTGACCCAGGAGGGGTGCCCAAGTTGCCGGATTCCGTGGAGTGCTGGGTGGTCCATTCACGGAGCTGAAGGGGGCTGCCTCGCTTCAGGTTTTGGCGGGTGACTTGCCGCGCCCGTAGGGGTCTAGGATTTCATTGCACAGGCTATGCACACGACCAGGGGAACGTCGGGTTTCAGCAGCGGCTCTGTGAAACCCGGGGTTTCCAGATATCTGTATTGTTCTGTGTTGCTATACATTTCTGTGTTGCATTTCTTTTCACGCCTTGAGCGAAATACTATATATTGGTATATATATTAGTAGACGTTGTATATGTTTTACATCCGCGCTAGTCCAGTCCCCGCTCTGCCGTTAGTTAGCTAACCTAACGGGTGATGACGGGACCCAGTGGCGAATGCGGATGGCATATACCTACGTCAGTATATTTTCGTTCTTTGTGGTGTGATTAATTGATGGGACTGCGTTGATTCGGATCAATGCAAGTTAAACAAACCTATTCTGATGTTGTTGGAACATTTTTCAAAAAGCTGTTATTGCAAGGACGTTCACTTTTGTTTTGCATCGTGGTATTCATTTGGAATATCCTGCTCCTCAGTCGACGAGGCAAGGGCCGAGATCCCTTCACCGGGAGTGACCCCTTGGACAGAAGTTTGCGTCAGGGCAATAACTTCACTATAGCCGATTACTTTTGCTTTGCACCGTGGTATTCAGATGGAATATCCTGCACCTCATTCTACGGGGAAAGAGCCGAGATCCCTTCACCGGGAGTGATCTCTTTAGCAAAGGTTTTCGTCACTATATTTTTATAAAAGGCTATGCAGTTCCTTCAACGATATCAAGTTCATTACGTTAAAAGTTTTTCGCCAAAAACTAGACGTAGCCCTCCGTCATTTCTTACAAGTATTACTTAGTATTCGTGCTGCGTTTGTTGACTGTGTCAAGGCGTAGTGTGCGGTAGCTAAGTAGTTTTTGTTTGCAGCATATTAATGGGATTGGTTAGGACAGTCGTGCGGCCTTGTTGACTGTGTCAAGGGCTCGTACGGGTGGGTTTAATGCAATCCGGGATAATGACGGGTTGAACTTGACTAGGACTCTTTGATTTGTTGACTGTGTCAAGGTCACTTGGGTCCTAGGGGTAAAACTTTCATCGGGAGTTTCAAAAGAACTGAAACTTGCCAGGCATGCGCATACCTTCTGGAGTGTGGTGATGTGAATGGATTCCGTCACGTTATCATGCGATGATAGTTGGATCCCGATTCCCACTGATGAGTTGGTTTACTCCTCGGGTGTTCCCGACTAATTCTTCTTTCAGGTTTGGAGAAGAATTTGAGGTACAGTGGGAGGTTTCCAGATTAGACAAAGTGGTAACCATTCTGATCTAGGCTAGAGTGCACGCTGAGTGTTTCTTTTCTCTCTCTCTGGCAGCGACCATTGACCCGACCCTAAGACTATGACTCAGTGACCAAGTTGACCGAACCTTCTTAACACAGGCTTTTGGATTGTCAGAGTTGCAGACCTCATTGCCACTCCTACTTTTACCCTTTTCTCCAGGACACCCCGTATTACTACGAACGCCCACTTCCATTGGACAAAACCATCGTATGGTTAGATACGAACTCGAAGGACTTCGAGGATGGTTTCTGGTTCTGGAGAAAACGGATAGGACTATTCAGTTGTCTTTTCTTTTCACCTTCTCACAGGTTGCGTGTGCTCCTTGGCTTAGGAGTAGTACACCTATTACGCAAATTGGATAGTCTTCTTCCAAACCTTAGGCTGGTGCCGACCGGTAGGGAATGAAGAAAACCAATTAGCCTAAAACGGTGTGCAGAAGGTATTAAGATTAAGATAAAACAAGGGATTAGTAAGAGGGCAAAGTAAATTGCAACTGATATTCACAACCAAACCAAGTATTTCTTCGCCAATCCTAAATCACCTTTGTATTTCTCCAGGACACTCCGTGTTACTACGAAGATCCCAGTTTATTGGATAATCCATCGTATGGTTATATACGAACTCGAAAGGAACTTGTTCCAGTTCGGGGATGGATCCTAGTTCAGGAGAAATAGGAATAAAGTACATTCAGGTGTCTTTTATCTTCACCTTCTCTCGCATTGCGAGTGCTCCTAGGATTAGGACAGTACACCCTTTATGCTTTTTGGATAGTCTTCTTCCAAACCATAGGCTGGTGCCGAACGGTAGGGAAGGAAGAAAACCATTTGGCTTAAAGGGGTGTACAGAAGGTAATGACTAAAGACATATAAAGGGATTTGGAGAGGTGGCAAAGAATTATACGGTTACAGTTGTGAATCTGGATAATGGAAGAGGCATTACTAGGAATACCAGGACTCCCCACAGAAACATTTCAATGTTTCAGCTTCACTGTGTACTGTTAATGGAAAACTGATTTCCCAGTTAGACACTTGCTCCAGGGTATGTATTTACCAGGTTGGATTCTCACATCTGTATGGTTTTACAGATGATGAGTGGGAGTAAGTTATTGGGAATTGGGTGATCATCCTCATTATATCAGGATTCGTTGTAATCGGTGATATTTGAGGAAGTCACCTGGGCTGTTTGCCGGTCGGCAAATATTTGGTTTTGAATATCCGCGGTTATGCACCAATTTCAAATTGATATATCTGTACGTCTATTTTCATAGAGTGAGATATACCTTTTGATATTATGTCGATGACATTTACCTATATCAGTGGATGGTTAGGTAAGGAGTATTAAACAGCGGTGTAATTCTTCTTAACCATAAGTACAGTTTTCAACCTACGATGCACAGTGAAAGAGTTGTTAGACTCAGCGGACTTATACAAAGTATTGTATGTTGTCCAGTGTCCATTAGGACAGAGGGGTTGGTCCTCATACTATATTCTGTTTACTTTTAACTTCTCTAGTTCTTAGACATGTGTTTTCGTAGAAACACAGGGTCTAAGTTTTGAGGAGTTATAGGTATTTGAATAGAGTAGAGAACCAGGTGTAGCAAGTATCGGGATTCTTCAAAGAGATCGAAGATGAAGATACTTGTGTATGGTATTCAGTTGATAGTAATGATAAAGAGAAATTGCTTCTCTTTCAGGTTACTCATAATTGGAAGCATTCCTAAGTTGAGTAACGCTGATCGGCCTCCTTCCATTTAGTTGACATGCACTGGAGACAGCTGCATGATTTGAATCTGGTTCAATTAAATCAGTGCCTCTGGTTCTATATTGGATATAGAACAGTTCATATCTTAACGATGTTAAGGTACGGGGAGTTGTCCGGCTTATGCTTAAAACCAGACTCCGGATAACTCAAGGCACATTTCTGTAATGGCTGTTTGTGGGTTGACCCAGGCTATGACGAGGGTTGACTTTCTACCATCTGGCAGATCAATAGAAATATTGTTCTAAACTCGCCACAGTTTTATTAAAAATGGATTTTTTCAAAAACAGCAGTGGGTGTATGGTAGAACTGGAAGTGATTCCAGAACCGCAAACGATTACTGAAAATTTAATAAGGAACCTAAAGATTCAATCTGATTTGACATTCCATTGGCCACTCCGCAGATACGGTGGGTAACTTCAGGCACCCGAGAGGTACTCTGGTAGCCTCAAGGACGGTGACAGGGAAGTTCTTGTTTACCCACACTTGCCATTACTGATTGTTCCAGGCTGCGAGACCCGGCAGGAGAATGAATATAGCGTCGTTCTAAACTAGTTTTGGAAGTGCGCGTCTATATGACTCTGCCAGAGGGTTGTCGTAGTCAGTGGGAGCAGCAGAAGCATTGGTGGACATCAGGCTTATGTCTATTTATAGACTAAAGCAGATGTAGCGGAGATAGATCATCTATTTCTGATGTGACAGTGATGGGTTTGACGTCATCAGAATAGGGGATGGATCTGTTGAGAAGGTAGTGGGAAGTGATATTCCTATACTACGATCGGTTATACTTTGGTCGTCACACAGTGGTTTCTCCACAAGGGACTTGGATATTATATCAGACATACTGGTTACTAGATCTATGGTTTTAGATCTAGATTTGGGTGGTTTCCCAATCAGGGTACCTTGACAGCATTCTATGAGTATTTAGAATGGACGACTCCTGGCATGGTAGTGTACCTGCAGGTAATGGAGTCACCCTCTCTAAAGGTGTCTTACAGACTAAAGGGGAGAGGGATACGCATGATTGACAGATCACTTGCTTAGGCAATTGAGTCAATCATGAAATGTCAAGTACCACACCAGATGTTGTTCTTGCAGTAGGTGCAATAAGTTGATATTAATCCAATCCTGGAAAAACAGTCGGAAGCAGTTTTAGAACATAAGTGAATGTTCTAGGGATATGATAACGGCTGCCTCCTTTAGGAGACGGTTATCACTCCGGGCTTCCAAGGTGACATGGACGACAAGAAGGTTGTCAGAGTTATAGTTTTTCCTTCTGACGAGGGGCAGTATTTTGGACAGGTGGTCCAAGGCAATACTGAGGGAGGCATGGCGCAGGATACTGATTAAGTTCAGTTGTTGATACAGTCTAAGAAGTTTGGATTTGGAGTTCATTTATGAGCTAGGTCCCATCAGACATCCAGACATTCTATGACAGGTATTGCTCATTTCGGGAGATGGTTTTCTCCGCGAACTTGAGATATAGAGAGACATAAAAAGAAACATCACAGCGGATCCACTCACTGAGGCTATTCCTCGAACGCAATAGTTTCGCAAACGGGCTTTGTGAGACTGACTAGTAGAGGAGTTGGGTGTTCGGTATCACACGGGCTGTGAGTATGCGACATCGCAATAATTAGCCTTGAGTGCAAGTGGGAGATTGTTGGAGTTAGTGCCCTCAGAGTCAATTATTGGATCACAGGCACGTGATTGCAATGATTGAGGGAGGACCTATCCCGGTAGGACAGTCTTACTCGAGATGATAGTATGCTATCTGGTTTATCTTTATCATCGTGTACTGCTTTAGGTGACCTGACATGTCGCTATTACACGTTGATAGAGCCCCTAGGATTCTTGCTTGACTGCCAGCAGTATGATGGCGATCATATACGTGGGAGCTGGTGGTCTATAAGCACATCCTTAAAAGGTCCCTAGTCGTAGGAGTTTCGAGACAGGGCATCGATACTCCGTTAGTAGACTAGTGTATACAGTCGAGACCCCGACGAGGGGCGGTGGCCGGTCTCACAAGCCACTGGTGTCAGTTGGTTCACCTAAGATGTATACAGGTGCTCATTGGGTTATGAGTACACCGGACAGGACTCGCCGGGAACCTGCTAGTTGGTCTTATACCAGATGTCAGATAACAGTTCCCTGGTGACATGTGTACAGGTTAGTTCATCGACCTGGGATCGTCATTTGTCTCGTGTGAGTTCCCACTGTACTTTGATTACTACCCTACCACGGCTCAAAGGAGTCGTGCAAACAGGTTTTAGTTGGGTACAGTCCCGAGCCACATGGAGGCAGTGAGCGGATCTACAGGGGTTCGTCTCTCCCGGTATTGGGGGTGAGGTCGCGCTGTGTCTAGGAGAGCCATTACGCAAAGCCCTCGGCCGAGGCAGGAGATTTACTGGTAGGTATTCCAGTAGTATCTCAGGGCGTTCTGGGCTACGCTCCGACACGACTTGTACCGCTTTTGGGGGTCTGACTTTCACCAACCCCCTAGGCCCGCCATGCGATACTCATAGACGAACGGACCGGACTGTACGGATATTGTCACTGACAGGCTCAGTTGGGTGTCGGGGTGAGCTTCCTCATCGACGTCCCATTTGGTCAGTAGCTGGTGGCCCGTCACGTATTGGCTTATACCTCTGACGTGCCAGTGGTTAAATCCACAGCCATTGTATTGACGAGTCTTTAGAGTCCACCACAGTTACAGTTACTCAAGTTTCGGGCGAAACGCTGTAGAGGCCGTATGGAGATATGGCAGGGTTCGATCAGATACGTGCGGTATTGCACGGATCGTGATCGGACAGTTTTTACTAGCCGGCTTTGGCTTAAGCCGGATTCTAGTATTTGATAGTGTAGTTTTGTCTCTTTGCATTTGTGTTCAGTGGGAATACAAATGCGGGCATGTATTTGCAGTAGCGGGGTTTTCCTGTAATTTATTATGGGATCGGTTTTCTGGGGTTGCCAGTTTGCATTCCGTTCCGTCCGGTTTTCCTTCATTCCTTCTCGGTCGGACTTTCTTGGTGGAGGGTGTTAATTGTAAGTTCGCAATTAACATTTAGTGGAGGGTTTTCTTGCAAGTTTGCATTATGATGAGACTTGTTTCATCATGAGATGCCTTTCTAGTCTATTCTTGGCTTTTCATTTGATGGTTTGTGAAAGGAAATGGTTGTGACCATTTTCTTTATGTTATTGTTTTTCCATTCTTTTATTCTATACAATTTGTGGTGCTTTTTTTTTTCTCTCTCCAATCCCACTCATGAGAGAAGGGGCCGGCCACATTTAGAGAGGAGAGGGATCATTATTTTGGTGTGGCATTTTTCTCACCTCACTTTCATGGTTGCAAAAAGGATTAGCTTCATAGCTCATTTTCTTTCTCTCCTTCTCTTCTCCATTCCTCCACATCAAGGCAACCTCATAACCCCAAGAGACAAGTTCACTACACTATTCTACAGCAAGCCTTGGACGCGTCGGCTAGCCAACTTCGCGCCCGAGTTGCCTCGGTCAAGAGGCGGGAGCCCGTAAAAGATTCCGGCTACGTGGTGCCCCTTTCCGACGAGCGAGGAGGTGACGGAGATTCCGCGGGAGATCGGAGTGGAGACGAAGACCGAAGGACACGGATCGCTCGGTATACTTCTCACCCTATCTCTCTAGTTAGCTAGTATAGGTTAATGGTTTCGATCCGGGTTTTCATTGTCCGCGGTAGCGCCGGTTTCCGAGTAAGGAAAATTTTTAATTCCGCATTTTGGCCTCGAGTGGTACCTTTAACGCGGGATCACAGACTATTATATATATATATATATATATATATATATATATATCGACTCAGATTTAGGTAGTTTACATAGCCCTCTCGTTTAGCTTGTTAGTTAGATCTGTAGTTGCTTAGTAGATTCTTCACTGTTGTGTTATTATTCATTTGCCGCATATTCTTGCTACTCGCATCGCATTGCATGTTTAAATATGTTTATTGTTATATTAAAACCATGCTGTCAGGACACCAGCACCATTATTGATAATGCGTATGTTCCACGTACACCTGCTTGCCGGCTCACATACTTCATCATCGATAATTGCCATGTCACTACACAGTAGGATTATTGCATCAGGATATGATCCCTTGCATGACATACTTATGCACATAATTATTGTACACTCATACTTGTGCACATACCTATTGTACACCCATACTTGTGCACATGCCTATTGTACACCCATACTTGCATACATACATATTTGCACATACATTGATGATTCTGGCTTGATTTTGGAGATTTGGGAACCGCAAAATATATTTTAAAACTGGGTTCATTTTAAAAGGGCGGTTTCCCTCGATATGTGCATACTACTATTCCATGTTGCATGATATACTGATATGCTTACATTTCCTTCATATGTCGCATACATCAGGCTTATGATTATACGCATTGAGATATTTGTTTTCTTGATATTTCTGGATTTGGGAACCGTGGTTATTTCAAAAGAGAGTATGTATTGTTTTAAAAACCCGGTTACCTTGAAATGATATTTCAGTGCGTCCACCATGCGTTTTCTTGGTGCAGAGACGTATGACATGCGAACCCGAATCGAGGAGCTGGATGAGGCCGATTGCGGGTACATAGTGGACCCGGTATGGTACCCCGGGGCGAGAACGGATCTGTCATGTGTAGGGTTCCTAGGCACACTATAGAGGTCTCACAAGGCATCAACCATGCCAATTTCAAATTTTATGGGTGCCGAGAAACCCTAATATGGATCGTTGACTAGATGTTTAGGCGATATATGAATCTAGTTAACAACTTAACTAAAGATAAGAAGCTACAACCTTTGTAGATCCGGATATCCACTTCCTTGGCTCCACGTAGGCGTCCTCTCACTATCCATCTTGATTCCCGGACTCAATCGTCGGCTTGATCGGAGAAATGGGCGGGCTAGGTCGTCGGCTTTCTGCCGAAGATGATCTACGTCGAGACATCACAAGTTCAAGCTCCGACTTCACAAAGTTGTGAAACTTGTGAAGAAAACACCCAAAACAACTTGGCAAGAGGTAGAGGGTGAAGAAATAGGAGGTGGGTTCACTTTAGAAATGGATTTCTCTCACTTTAGCTCAAGTTGCCATTGATGGACTTAAGCTTTTCTTGAAGAAGAAGATGATGAAGAAGAAGAAAGAATATGATAAGTGTTATTAAAAGAATAATAAAAATGAATACTTATCATCTTCTAACCTTGGTTAAGTGTAGAGAATAGACCATGGTCAAGTGAGAATGGTTAGGGTTAAGCATGAAGACAAAAGGGTCACTTTAGTCAAAGCTTCATGAAGCTTCATGAAGCTTCATGAAAGAAAGAAACCATTTTGTTTTCTTTTATTTATTTATCAAGAAAGAATAGATAAATAAAGAAGTAAATAAATCAAAACCCTAACTATTATCATAACCATGGTTTAAGTCTTAACATAAAACCAATTTAGCATGCAACATCAAACATGATACAAACAAGTGCACACAAAATATATCACATATACAGTGTGTGAACTTGAAGTGAGAAAATCCATTTAAAGTGAACCAATACCAGTTAATGCAAAGCAATATATCAAATATAATTATACATTAAATCATTAAATCAACATTTGATTCAATGATCCGGTCATGTCGTACATAACCGACTAGTATCGAATGTATCGATTTATCGAATCAATGATTCGATAACTAGGTCATATCGCATACAACCAATCGAAACATTCATCGCGAGAATGAAATGCGGTATCACATACACGCATTATTCCCGGTCCCGCACATATCTCATATGCGCTCCTATTTCATTTCGCTTGAGCCAGGAAACCTCTGTGTAGGACTCTAAAGACTCGTCAATACGCCGGTAGCAGATGATGATCATATCAAGCACCTACAAGCCGCAAGCGGTCTGCTAAACGTAACGGCCATCCGGGTATTGAGCGATCAGAAGATCGACGAGCTAGCCCGCTCACACTCCTGTGAATCCAACCAGTAACACTTACCGTATAGTCCGGTCTGTTCGTCTGATATGTCGCATATCAAGTCTAGGGGTGGTATACGTCAGACCCCAATAACCGATAAGTCGTGCCGATGTGTGGCTCATAACGGGTCGAGAAACTACTGGTAACACTTACCAGCAAATCTCTGATTTGCCCTGGCCAGGGACTTCCCTGTTACGGCCAATCGAGCACAGCGCAACATCAACCCCCAATACCGGGAGAGACGAAACCCCTCCTATCGCTCATTGCCTCCATGTGACTCAGGACTGTACCCAAAGACCACCGTTTTGCACGCCCTCATGGACGTGGTAAGGTGGAGATTAAAGCACAGTGGGAATCACACAAGACTCTATGACGATCTCGGGTCTACAGACTAACCTGTACAAGTGTCACCTGAGAACTGCCATCTGACGTGAGGTATAATACCATCTGGGAGTTCTCGGCGTGTCCGTCCAGTGTACCCAGTCTCCACTGAGCACCCGTATACCATCTCTGATGTCAAACACCAATGGATATGGGATCATCCATCGCCCATCTCATGGGTCGAGAAGCGTATACGCTAGTCTACACTGGTATATCGATGCCCGTCTCCATACACCCAAGACTAGGGACCTTGAAGGATGTACTTATGGACTACCATGTCCCCACTAGTATGATCTGCATCATAGTCCAGGTAGTCAAGTACACATCCTAAGGGCTTTATCAACATGTAACTATAAGACAGTTTAAAGAGACAAGTGTACATGTTAAGATAAAGAGTAACCAGATAGCATACTATCATATCGAGCAAGAAAGTCATCTCTATATATGTCCAAGCATCCAATATAATATACATCATCTGTACAATACTGGCCTCTAGGGCATACATACAACTAACAATCTCCCACTTGCACTAGGGCCAGCTGCTGTAGTATCGCATACCGAGCATCCCGAAGAGTCTCTCAAACTGTATTTGGGGAATGGACTTCGTGAGTGGATCCGCCGTGTTGTTCTTCGTGTCAACCCTCCTGACCTCGATCTCCCGGCGATCAACTATCTCTCGGATCAGGTGATACCGCCTCAGAATATGCCTGGATCGCTGATGGGACCTGGGTTCCTTGGCCAAAGCCACCGCTCCATTGTTATCGCAATACAAAGGTATTGGATGCTCAATGGATGGAACCACTCCAAGTTCAGTAATGAACTTCTTGATCCAGACAGCCTCTTTAGCAGCATCGTTGACAGCGATGTATTCAGCCTCCATTGTCGAGTCTGCCACGGTTTCCTGCTTGGAACTCTTCCAGCTAACCGCCCCTCCGTAAAGGGTAAAGACAAATCCCGACTGCGACTTAGAGTCGTCCTTATCACTCTGGAAGCTCGAATCGGTAAAGGACTCCACTTGGAGTTCTCTGTTACCATACACTAAGAGCATCTCTTTAGTCCTTCGCAAGTACATGAGAATGCTCTTCACAGCTGTCCAGTGACTCTCTCCAGGATCAGCTTGATACCTGCTCACTACACTTAGTGACTATGCTACATCGGGTCTGGTACATAGCATCGCATACATGATAGAGCCTACAGCCGAAGCATAGGGTATCCCTTGCATGCGAACTCTCTCCAAATCAGTCTTGGGAGACATCTCTTTGGAGAGAGTGACTCCAGAGATCGTGGGTAAGTTCCCACGCTTGGATTCTTCCATACTAAACCTCTTTAGTATGGTGTCAATGTACCTGGATTGGGACAATCCCAAAATCCGTTTGGATCTATCTCTATAGATACTAATTCCCAATATGCAGGAGGCATCACCAAGATCTTTCATTGAGAATCTTTGTGATAAGAAGAGCTTGACCGATTGCAGCATAGGAATATCATTTCCTATCAAGAGTATGTCGTCCACGTACAATACGAGGAAGACAACCTTACTCTCTGCCACCTTCTTGTAAATACAAGGTTCATCTGGGCTTTTGACGAAATCAAACTCTTTGATAACGACGTCAAAGCAGATGTTCCAACTCCGCGATGCTTGCTTTAATCCATAAATGGATTTAAGCAGCTTGCACACCTTCCCGCTGCTCCCACTGTCTACGAAGCCCTCTGGCTGAGTCATGTACACGCACTCTTCTAAATCACCATTTAGAAAGGCGGTCTTAACATCCATTTGCCAGATTTCGTATTCATGATACGCAGCGATGGCAAGCATGATTCGGATGGATTTAAGCATAGCCACTGGAGAAAAGGTTTCGTCATAGTCCACACCTGGTCTTTAACGAAAACCCTTTGCTACAAGTCTAGCTTTGAAAGTCTCCACTTTCCCATCTACACCAAGTTTTTTCTTGAAGATCCACTTGCTCCCAATGGGTTTTACCCCTTCAGGAGCAACTTCCAAAGTCCATACTTTGTTGCTGTACATGGATTCCATCTCGGACCGCATAGCATCCAGCCATTTCACTGAGTCCCCATTCGTGATGGCTTGCTCGAATCTTGTTGGGTCATCGTCCTCCATGATGCAATCCTCACTACCACCATCAATGAGAAAAACGTAGTATCTCTCAGGTGGACGAGAAACCCTACTAGATCGGCGGAGAGGCTGGGGTTCGTGGGGTACTACCGAATCTTCTGCTTCCACTAAATCTTCAGTTATAGTTTGTGTTTCTGGAACTTCTTCCAGTTCTACCTCAGAGCCACTAATCTCTTTTGCAAGAAATTCCTTTTATAAAAAGGTGGCATGTTGAGCAATAAACACTTTTTGTTGTTCACTGTGGTAGAAAAAATATCCATTTGAATGTTTAGGATATCCCACAAACTTACATAGAACTGACCGTGCCTCGAGTTTGTATGGATTTTGCCTTTTGACATAGGCCAGACAACCCCATATCTTAACTCGTTTAAGACATGGTCTCTTCCCACTCCATATCTCACATGGTGTGGTAGGTACAGATTTAGTTGGAACTTGATTCAATAGGTATGCTGCTGTCTCAAGCGCATACCCCCAGAAGGAAATAGGTAACTCAGCTGTACTTATCATAGAGCGCACCATATCTAATAGGGTGCGGTTCCTCCGCTCCGATACACCGTTGTGCTGTGGTGTATAAGGAGGAGTAAGCTGAGAGAGAATCTCATTCTCTTTTAGATAATCTAGGAACTCATTGCTTAAGTATTCTCCTCCTCGATCAGATCGAAGGATCTTAGTACTTTTTCCTGTTTGTTTTTCTACTTCGTGCTTATATTCTCTGAATTTCTCAAAAGCTTCAGACTTGTGTTTCATCAGGAACACATGTCCGAATCTAGAGAGATCGTCAGTGAATGTAATGAAGTAGGAAGAACCGTTCCTGGTATGCGTAGACATGGGACCGCATACATCACTATGTATCAGTCCTAAGAGTTCATTAACTCTTTCTCCGTGTCCACTAAACGGAGCTTTGGTCATTTTTCCTTTGAGACATGAATGGCAAGTATCATAAGATGATAATTCAAAAGAATTCAAATAACCATCCTTATGTAACTTAGCCAGTCGTGTCGCATTGATATGACCAAGTCTACAGTGCCACAAGTAGGATTCGTTCATTTCTGAACTTTTCCTCTTGTGTGTGTTTTGTATATTGAGGACTGTATTCTGATTTAAAATGAATATGCCATTATGTAACGAGCCTGATGCAATCAGCTTTTGATCTTGGAATATGTTCATAACATTATCCTTTACTACAAAATTATATCCTTCTTTACTTAATAAAGAAACTGATATAATGTTGCACATCATGTTCGGTATATAATAGCACTCATTTAGAATCGGTGTATTACGACTTGGCAATACAAGGTGATATTCGCCAACAGCTTTGTCTGCAATACTTGCACCGTTCCCTACTTGAACGGAATGATCACCTTTTCCCAGTTCACTACCTTTACGTAGCCCATGTAACATTTTATATATATGGGATCCTCATCCGGTATCCAATACCCAGGACGTAGGGTGAACTGAGAAACAGTTCTCAATAACTAACACACCCGAAGAAGATGCATCAACATGCATGTTCTTTTGGGCGGCTTGAGAATCTAGATATTCTCCTATTCCCTGTTCAGTCTTATAACTCTTATAAGAAAGAACGGGTCCAACGTTCCCCTGCACAGTATAACATGCGGGTTCAGTCAATACATCCATATTATTATCTTCATTAGGGCATGAAATGGTCGCTACCTGGAGAGAGAGAGAAGAAAACACTTTAGCGTATGCTCGTGCAAGATCAGATTGGTTATTATCTTATCTAATAAGGATGGCTCCCACTGTTTTTATCAAATCTTCCTTCAAACCCTAAAAGGAAAGACAAGCCGGGATTAATTACATACTACAAGTTCGCCAATCTTTCAGCCAGGCCAGTGTCGGTACTTTGAGGGAGGTCCCCCGTGCTTTCGCACGAACCTAATTAATGTAAAACCTCGTTTTCCCAGAGGCGTAACCCCGTTGACACCTTTCTAGACACCTACTTGATCAGCTAATTGCAATGTGTAAAACTCTCCCAGGAGTAACTCTTACTTGCAGCGGGTATCGGGATCCAACTATCTCATAGAAGGTATGCAATCTCATTGCAAATTTCAACACTTGAAATTCCCGATAATATTTTACCCCTAGTGTGCCGTGACCTTGACAGAGGTCAACAAACCATAGTGCACTAGTCAAGTTCAACCCGTCATTTCTTGATTGAATCAAACCCACTCGCACGACCCTTGACAGAGGTCAACAAGGTCGTATGAATACCCTAATCCAATCTGCATCATATGCATAAGCAGATAAATACTAGTTAGCTACCGCACACTACGCCTTGACAGTGGTCAACAAACGCAGCATGAATACTAAATAGTCTTTATCTGAAATGACGGAGGGCTACGACAGGTTTTTCTGAAAACCTATTGCGTAATGAACTTGATATCATTGTACAATCAAATGAAGTTTTGAAATGGAGTGATTTTGAGGCTTTTCTAGTTTTGCTAAAGGGGTCACTCCCGGTGAAGGGATCGTCGGCCCTTTCCTCGTCGAATGAGGTGCGGGATATATCATATATATCACTGTGCAAAGCAGAAACTATAGAAGCAATCAAAAGCAAACTGAGTGTGTAGCATCTGCCAGTTATCGCTAAAGGAGTCACTCCCGGTGAAGGGATCTCGGTCCTTTCCTCATCGAATAAGGTGCAGGGTATATCATATATACCGCTATGCAAAGCAAGAACTGTAGCTACCTGTTTTATTTAAAATTTGATTCTACAACATCATTTGGTTTCTTTTCTTTCATTAATCACATTAATGAAGTCCCGTCATTTAAGTACCTAAACATCACAGATAAGTACGATGTACACTTATGCCATTCGCATTCGCCTCGATGTCCCCTCGTGCACCGTTAGGTTAGGTAACTAACGACAGAGCAGGGCAGGGCTAGTGCGGGTGCAAAACATAAGTAACGTCTATATAATATATCATATATACTATATACTGTATCTATCATAGAACATCACATGATCACATCACAGATATCACAGCAGAAGAAACATAGGAAACATTGGATATACTAGGACGTCCGTGTTTTCAATACGAGCCAGTATAAAACACGGATTCCACGGTCATGATGAATAGCCAAACCCACACCCCTTGACCTCTACGAGAGCGGCAAGCAACCCAGCCAATTCTAGGGTTAGGAGACCCGGACTCGACTCCTCGAGTTGGTCTCCCACTGGACCCCAGAACCCGGTTACTTGTGCTCCCCTCCTTGGGTCTATCCTAATGCGGAAAAGTAAATAATATACAAAGGGTGACAACTTCCGCAACCTGGAAGTGCCCCAAATAAAAGAATATTACATAAAAGTTTTTACATGAATGAAAATGAAAAACACTCATCTCACATAAAAAACCCCGGCTATTCAAACACGACAATCCAATATAACATATCCAGCAACACATAACATCACATGTCATCAACGTAAGTAAATAGGCGTATCCCAATTGTCGTTGACATATAGCAACGAAACCGGCGATATCATATATTACACTTACGGTCACAGAAAAGAAAGTGTAAAACTACAACAGTTGCAATCCGCAACCTCTTTAGACATCACTTGCCTAATCAAATGAAATACTTAGACATCATATGCCTAACAGTTATAAACCCCGCATTTTAGTCCCATTATCGAAAACTCTTTTCATATCAAATGAGACTAAACCGCTAGATTTATAACATTCATTCAGTTATCTCATAACTGTTTGTGAATTCCAATTATTGTATCCCATTCCGGATAAATAGAATATATTAAACTTTCCGATTGAACATTCGAACACCCAAGTTTTCCCGAAACCGTTCAACACATGAAATAGGTTCAAAGACATTCCCTTCATGCCTCAGTACCAACGGTCCAGCCGTAGAAGGGTCAAGCCAACGCCTCACATGTGGCACGCCGTACTGCCCCAAACCCGAAGGTTCAAAGGGCAGTTCAAGACGGTCACATAATCGAGTTAAGGTTTGTTGTCTTCTAGATGGACCATCGCATTACTTGCACTACTTAGAACGTCCTTAAACCACACAAAAATCCAACACTTGGATATTTTCCGGCAGGGGAAAAGTTGGGTATTTATATCCGGTCGAACTTTTTAACATATTCTAAAGTCATCCGGAAAAACACAAAGATGAAATTTGATAATCCGATCGAAACATCGAAGCTCTAAAACACCCCAGAAAATTCAACTCTTGAATAAATATTAAAAATACCCATAAAACTCAGCTGCTGAAATGATGAATTACTGTGCAAAGGAGGAGGGCTGACGTCATCATTAGGCCGCGGAACCGCCGCAGAAGCCATGCTTCTGCCGCGGTTCCGCCGCACAATATACTGTTCATTGGAAAAAAATTGCACCGTAATTCTTAGAATTCCCTGCTGAATTTTTTAAGCATTTTTAATCTTAAAAAATCCCAGTTTTTAGAAAAAGTCCAGAGAGCATGATGTGTTAGGGTTTCGATGTGTATTCGGGTTTCAAACGTCGTCTAGACTTCGCCTAAGGCTCTAGCTAGGCTCTGATACCACTGTAGGGTTCCTAGGCACACTATAGAGGTCTCACAAGGCATCAACCATGCCAATTTAAAATTTTATGGGTGCCGAGAAACCCTAATACGGATCGTTGACTAGAAGTTTAGGCGATATATGATTCTAGTTAACAACTTAACTAAAAATAAGAAGCTACAACCTTTGTAGATCCGGATATCCACTTCCTTGGCTCCACGTAGGCGTCCTCTCGCTGTCCATCTCGAATCCCGGACTCAATCGTCGGCTTGATCGGAGAAATGGGCGGGCTAGGTCGTCGGCTTTGTGCCGAAGATGATCTACGTCGAGGCATCACAAGTTCAAGCTCCGACTTCACAAAGTTGTGAAACTTGTGAAGAAAACACCCAAAACAACTTGGCAAGAGGTAGAGGGTGAAGAAATAGGAGGTGGGTTCACTTTAGAATTGGATTTCTCTCACTTTAGCTCAAGTTGCCATTGATGGACTTAAGCTTTTCTTGAAGAAGAAGATGATGAAGAAGAAGAAAGAATATGATAAGTGTTATTAAAAGAATAATAAAAATGAATACCTATCATCTTCAAACCTTGGTTAAGTGTAGAGAATAGACCATGGTCAAGTGAGAATGGTTAGGGTTAAGCATGAAGACAAAAGGGTCACTTTAGTCAAAGCTTCATGAAGCTTCATGAAAGAAAGAAACCATTTTGTTTTCTTTTATTTATTTATCAAGAAAGAATAGATAAATAAATATGTAAATAAATCAAAACCCTAACTATTATCATAACCATGGTTTAATTCTTAACACAAAACCAATTTAGCATGCAACATCAAACATGATACAAACAAGTGCACACAAAATATATCACATATACAATGTGTGAACTTGAAGTGAGAAAATCCATTTAAAGTGAACCAATACTAGTTAATGCAAAGCAATATATCAAATATAATTATACATTAAATCATTAAATAAACATTTGATTCAATGATCCGGTCATGTCGCACATAACCGACTAGTATCGAATGTATCGATTTATCGAATCAATGATTCGATAACTAGGTCATATCGCATACAACCAATCGAAACATTCATCGCGAGAATGAAATGCGGTATCACATACACGCATTATTCCCGGTCCCGCACATATCTCATATGCGCTCCTATTTCGTTTCGCTTGAGCCAGGAAACCTCTGTGTAGGACTCTAAAGACTCGTCAATACGCCGGTAGCAGATGATGATCATATCAAGCACCCACAAGCCGCAAGCGGTCTACTAAACGTAACGGCCATCCGGGTATTGAGCGATCAGAAGATCGACGAGCTAGCCCGCTCACACTCCTGTGAATCCAACCAGTAACACTTACCCTACAGTCCGGTCTGTTCGTCTGATATGTCGCATATCAAGTCTAGGGGTGGTATACGTCAGACCCCAATAACCGATAAGTCATGCCGATGTGTGGCTCATAACGGGTCGAGAAACTACTGGTAACACTTACCAGCAAATCACTAATCAGCCCTGGCCAGGGACTTCCCTGTTACGGCCAATCGAGGACAGCGCAACATCAACCCCCAATACCGGGAGAGACGAAACCCCTCCTATCGCTCATTGCCTCCATGTGACTCGGGACTGTACCCAAAGACCACCGTTTTGCACGCCCTCATGGACATGGTAAGGTGGATATCAAAGCACAGTGGGAATCACACAAGACTCTATGACGATCTCGGGTCTACAGACTAACCTGTACAAGTGTCACCTGAGAAGTGCCATCTGACGTGAGGTATAATACCATCTGCGAGTTCTCGGCGAGTCCGTCCAGTGTACCCAGTCTCCACTGAGCACCCGTTTACCATCTCTGATGTCAAACACCAATGGATATGGGATCATCCATCGCCCATCTCATGGGTCGAGAAGCGTATACGCTAGTCTACACTGGTATATCGATGCCCCGTCTCGATACACCCACGACTAGGGACCTTGAAGGATGTACTTATGGACTACCATGTCCCCACTAGTATGATCTGCATCATAGTCCAGGTAGTCAAGTACACATCCTAAGGGCTTTATCAACATGTAACTATAAGACATTTTAAAGAGACAAGTGTACATGTTAAGATAAAGAGTAACCAGATAGCATACTATCATATCGAGCAAGAAAGTCATCTCTATATATGTCCAAGCATCCAATATAATATACATCATCTGTACAATACTGGCCTCTAGGGCATACATACAACTAACATCGTGCAGTTATGCGATGAGCCTGGCAGAGGGATCACTACCTACCGGTGATTGTATTTGAGCTCGGCGGTTATCCGAAGGTTACCGACCGGAGTTGAGAGATGATACGGGCCGATCCGGACCGACGGAGCCCTATATATATATATGGAATTACGTGCCGATGCTAGGCACAAGTTTCATGATGTTTTCGAGTGTCGATGCTAGACACTCAGGTTCCATGATTTTGATATGTCGTGAAGGACAGATGTTGATTTACATCCTCATACTTCCATGCATATGCTTTTTGATATTTACATGCATGATGCATATTGTCATTAGGTGACACGAGGACAAGATCCGCATACATACAGACATTGATTACATAGTTGGATGATATCCACACACTTATAGACTTCATGATATAGTTGACATTGATTCATGTTGATTACATTGATCACACCTCATAGTTATGATATGTTGCTACCTGAGGCACCGACATGAGCTTTTGGTACTACACTTATGTAAAGATGTTTACCTTTGCCACCTTTTTATGCTTCAGACTTATTCATATCGAGGATATTATTATTACTGATCGTATTGACATAGGATTGTGTCATATATACGATTTCTGCTCTGCGATATTTTCTATTCATGAGTTGGCAACTCACCCCCGTTGTGCCACAGTTCTTACAGGTTTTTCCGTACAGGTTTCATTGCGGTTTTTCTGGCACACTGCTTCCTTTCTGGGTGATTGCTTTAGTAGGTGGGTTCACTCGCATCGTGACAACCCTTTTATTTATTTTAATCAGTTGTATCTAGTAATTCCATCAACCAGACATGTATTTATATCAGACTTAGAAAACCAGTTGTTTATTATTTTCGGCCTTAGAGTCGTGTGTTGTAGTATTATGATTGTCATGATGATTTTGAGTTTCCTTTTGAGTTTTGATTCTCGCCCTTCGGTGTTGAATATTATACTGCTTGCGTTGTTGTGACCGTCGATTGACGAAGAGCTAGCTCCGGCTTGGGGTTGCCTTTTATCATTGTGCATATATTATTCTTGTTGTACCCCTTTCGGGGCCAGTATTTACAAAGGAAACTCTGCCGAAATTTTCAGAAAAGACTAGAGATTTTAAAAATGCATATTCCGCTTACTTATTTAAAAGCCATGCTTTTAAAACATGTTTCCTTTATTTCTTAAAAACTAGTTTTTCCTTCATCTATTATTTAAAATGGTTTTTGATTTCTGGGCTTTTGGCTTACTTGGATTAGATGGGGTCCTATAGACTTCATATGATTCAAAGGCCAGTCACGTGCTATTTCGGGTCGTGACAGCCTTACATTCTCATCCTCAAGCTTCTTCTTCTACCTCCACGCTTCAAGTCTCATGTGTTGAGAAACCTTAGGTGTTATGAGACAAATTAATCCATTACCACACTCTACATCCTCTAGGCTTTCCAGTTTAGAGATCTAGGTACCCTAGTTACCTCGGATATTGAGGTAGGAGCTCGAAATACAAATCCTCAGGTGGATCATCTTCGATGGAGGGAGACCGGAGATCAAGCTTGATCATGGAGGCTTCTAGAAGCTTGGGATGATGGTTAAAGACCGAAGGACACGGATCTTTCGATATAACCTTTCTAAACTCCTATATTTAGTGTTAGATACAGTGCCCTCAAAGTCAATTATTGGATCGCAGGCACGTGATTGCAATGATTGAGGGAGGACCTATACCGGTAGGACAGTCTTACTCGAGATGATAGTATGCTATCTGGTTTATCTTTATCATCGTGTACTGCTTTAGGTGACATGATATATCACTATTGTATGTTGATAAAGCCCATAGGATTCTAGCTTGACTACCACCAGTATGATGGCGATCATATATATGAGAGTTGGGTAGTCTATAAGCACATCCTTAAAAGTGGTCCCTAGTCGCAGGAGTTTCGAGATAGGGCATCGTTACTCCGGAGTAGACTAGTGTATACAGTCGAGACTCTGACGAGGGGTGATGGCCGGTCTCACAAGCCATTGGTGTCAGTTGGTTCACCTAAGATGTATACAAGTGCTCATTGGGTTATGAGTACACAGGACAAGTCTCGCCGAGAATATGCTAGCTGGTTTTTGAAACCCGTCGTCTGATAGCAATTCCCAGGTGACATGTGTACAGGTTAGTCTATCGACCTGAGATCGACATTTGTCTCGAGTGAGTTCCCACAGTGCTTTGATTATTACCCTACCATGGCTCAAAGGAGTCATGCAAACAGGTTTTAGATGGGTACAGTCTTGAGCCACATGGAGGCAGTGAGCGGATCGGCAGGGGATTCGTCTCTCCCAACGCTGGGTGTGAGATCGTGCTGTGTCTAGAGAGCCATTACACAAAATCCATGGCTATGGTAAGCGAGATTTACTGGTAGGTATTCCAGTAGTATCTCAGGGTGTTTTGGGCTACCCTCCGATACGACTTATACCGCTTTTAGGGGTCTGACGTTTATCAGCTCCATTGGCCCGATATGCGATACTCATAGACGAACAGAGCGGACTGTACGGATATTGTCACACATAGGCTCAGTAGGGTTCCAGGATGTGTTCGCTCATCGGACTCCCTTTCACTCAGTACATAGGCAGCAGTTACGTACAGCTAGTACCACTGACGGCTTGTGGTTAAACCCTCTACCAGAGTATTGACGAGTCTTTAGAGTCCCCAATAGAAAGTTTTCAAGTTCGGTCGAAACGTTGTAGAGGCCGTATGGTTTTATGGCAGGGTTCGAACGTACACGTGCACTTGTGCATATATCATGTTTCGGACGGATAATACTAGCGGGCTTTGGTTTAAACCGGATGCTAGTATTATACTGTGTAGATTTTGTCTCATTGCATTTGTATTCGGTCGGAATACAAATGCGGGTATCCGTTGCAGGGTTATCCTGTAATTTATTACGGGATCGCTTTTTGAAGTTACCAGTTTGCATTTCATTTTGGCCATTTTCATTTTATCTCTTCATGGCTGAATTTTTGTTAGGAGGGGGGTTTCTTGCAAATTTCGAAATGAGCAATGGAGGGGGGTTTTTGTGCTGTCCGGGGCTCCAGAACCGTGCAGCAAGCGCAATGTTTCTTGATTGAGATTGATTCATTTATGCATCATTGCTTGCATTTATTGTGATTGGATTGAAAATGATTTTTGTTATGATATTTTTCCTTGTGATCACCACTTGCTCTTATGCTTACCACCCCACCATTTCTCTTATAGCCAAGCCCATCTTTGGTAGCCCTCCCCTCTTTTGGGTGAAGGAATTTGATTCATTTCTCATTTTGCAAAGAAAAACCAAAGCTCATCTCCAAATCTCATTTCCATCTCCACTCCATTTGGCAACTTTGATCAACCCTCTTCCATAGACTTAGATGACATGAGACAATCTGTTCTACACTTATTCTACAGCAATCTTGGACACGTCGGCTAGCAAACTTCGTGTCCGAGTTGCCTCGGTTCAGAGGCGTGGTCCATATAAAGATTTGTTGATGTGGCGCAGTTTTCGGCGAGGAGGAGATCATAGATCGAGCGAGCTTCGTCGGTGCATCCGCAATATGCTAGGGGCTGAGGTTAAATACCAAAGGACACGGATCGATTGGTATAATATCTAAAATCCCATTTAAAGTTTACTAGTTTACGGTTAATGGAACGATCCGGGATTCGGATGCGGTAAGCGCCAGTTCGTAAAAAGTTTTTGTTCCGCATTTGGCCTCGGATAGACGGCCGGGATGCTGCCGCAACCAATCATGGTATCAGTGCCACGCCTTTAACCTTTAGTAGATTGTTCAAACTTGTTTAAAATATCGATCGAAAGAAATTTCCAAAACCGCATTTCCAAGTTCAAAGTTTCTGTCGAATTTTTTTGTCGTCGAAAAATTATTTTGAGTGTTTCAGAAAATCAGGCAGGCATTTCTAAGATCACTGTAAAAAGTTTCTAGCATGATCCCTCTGTAGCGCCGCGGAACCGCGGCCGTACCCACGTTTTGGCCGCGGTTCCGCAGCAGTGTTGGTGTTTCAGTGCACTAAATTTTTCCTTTGGGTCTTTAACATGGAATTGGGGTTTCTGGAATATTTGTTTTTGGCCCAGATTATCTTGAGTGCTGGATTTGTACTTGGGACCCGCTTCAAGATATTTTATCAATCGAGATTTTAAATATGTTACTTTACAGTGCATTGCATTACTATTTGTGACCATGAAAGTCATTCGATCGGTAAATCTTGTCTAATTGCTATAGCTCTTTTAGACGGGTTTGCGAACGTGACATTCACGTTGATGTTCTGTGTTGTGCTGTGATGTTGCAGATTTGTCGTGGTGGATAGCTTGCATGCAATGGTAGTGCAGTTTGGATATATTTGTACATGAGGACTGCCGTCACTGCCTGTTTGTATATTATTCTTTTGGGGCACGACCGGGTTGAGGTCCATGTACCCGTTGTATATATTTTTGTTTTCTGTACTAGGATTACCCCACGGTGGAGTTCATGGGTAGCCGGGTTCTAGAGGGCAACGGGCCGGCATCTCATGGCTTTGAGACGGAAGGGGCTTCACTCTAGAATTGGCGGGCTATTCGCCGCACTCGTAGGGGGTGCAGGTTGACCCAAGGTGGGGTGCACAAGTTACCGGATTCGGTGAAGTGTTGGGTGGTCAATTCACGATGCTGAAGGGGACTGCCTCGCTTCTGGTTTTGCCAGGTAACTTGCCACACTCGTAGGGGTCTAGGTTTTCTTTGCACAGGCTATCCACACGACCAGGGGAACGTCAGGTTTCATTTGTGGCTCTATGAAACACGGGGCTCCCAGATTATCTGTATTGTTATATGATGCTTATTACTTTTCTGTGATGTTGAATTTTATTACGCCTGTGTAAGTCGATGTGCAACACCCCACGACATGCGGGGAGGCGGAAATATGAAAAACGATCTTGTTCTTTGCTTAAACATCGACTAACTGCAAGAATCGTTGCTAAACGATAACTAACAACTATCATAGAAGTTCTAAACTACAATGTGAAGTGATTATACCAAATGAACCGTGTCCTTCGTCTTTACGTTCTCCACCTCCTCCTCGGCCATCTCCAAGTACTAGACGATCCACCCGAGAGCTTTGCTTCACGCTTTACCTCAAACTAGAGGTAACTAGGTTTCTTAAAGTGCTAATCTAAGTAACCTAGGTGATATAGAGTTGGATTATGGAGTGATTAGTCTATTCTAATCCTTGATCTCAACACAAGAGAAGGGAGGATTAGGGTTTGAAGAGAGAGAGCTTGAGGAGAGAGAAGGTGAGCATAAGAATAAGAATGAGATTGTGAGCTATCCTGATATATATGAAGCATTTATCTTTTACAAATAAATAGAAAATGGGATTTAACAACCATGCTTCATAAATACAAAAGGTGATTCATCTCCATGAGTCATTAAGCATTTATGATGCATTAATGACATGGTTGAATTACACAAATGAGTCACTAATCTCATTAAATGCATATGCCACCTAAACCCCCAAGTCACCATCTTCTAGAAGCTTCTCGTAAAATTACGAGAACGCCCCTCCTATCCGTGAAAACCCGAAAAAACATTAGACTATATAAATTCAATATCCTGATACTAGAATCTGGCTTAAACCAAAGTCGACTAGTAAAAACTGTCCGAAAGTCGTACGTGCGTCAACATACGTATGCGTCCGAACCCTTGTCGTAAAACCATACGACCTCTATTTCGTTTTGCCTAGAGCAGGGAAACTCTCTGTGTGGGACTCTAATGACTCGACTACTATGCTGGCAGTGGGTTTAACCACAGACTGCAAGCGGCACTAGCTATACGTAACGGTCCCCAGGTAGATGTCGATAAGAAGGTCGATGAGGAAACCCATCTGAACTCCTACTGAGCCTGATGTGACAATCTCCGTACAGTCCGGTCTGTTCGTCTAAGACTAACGCATATCGGGCCAAGGGGGCGGCAAGCGTCAGTCCCCAAATAGCAGTATAAGTCGTGTCGGAGCGAAGCCCATTACACCCTGAGAAACTACTGGAACCTACCTGTAAATCTCACTTGCCCTGGCCAGGGACTTTGCGTAATGGCTCTCTGACACAGCACGATATCAACTCCCAATACTGGGAGAGACGAATCCTATCTAACCGCCACTGCCTCCAAGTGCTCGGGACTGCACCCAACTGCTACCTGTTTGCATGACTCCTTTGAGCCGTGGTAGGGTAGCAATCTAAGAACAGTAGGACACACTCGAGGCGAAGTAGCAGTGTCAAGTCTGCGGACTATGCTGTACTCATGTCACCTGGGAACTGTTAACTGACGACTGGTATAAAAACCCAACCAACAGTTCCCCGCCAGTCCTGTCCGGTGTACACGTAACCTAACGAGCGCCAGTATACTATCTCCAGTACAACGTACTGACGGCTGTGGGACAGATCATCTCCCCAACTGGGATGTGAAGCGTACACACTAGTCTACTCCGGAGTATCGATGCCCCGTCTTGATAATCCTACGACTAGGGACCTGAATAAGGATGTGCTTGTAGACTATCCAGCCCCCACTAGTGTGACTGCCATCACAACGCTGGTAGTCAAGCAAGATCCTAAGAGCTCTATCAATACGTATACTCACATATTAAGATAGAAAAACTAAGTAGCATACTACCATGTTTAGCAAGACTGTTATATACATGTGAATATCCCAAGCTTCCATTAAGTGATATACAAACTAGTATGATATAATAATGGCCCCTAGGGCATATACACTAACAATCTCCCACTTGCACTAGGGCCATATACTGGCGTATCGAAGACCGATGATCTCGAGTAGCCTCTCGAACTGAATCTGAGGTAGGGCCTTTGTGAATGGATCTGCAATGTTCTCTTCAGTAGCAACTCTCCGAACCTCGATCTCCCGACGATCAATGATCTCCCTGATCAGGTGATACCGCCTCAAGTTGTGTCTGGACTTCTGATGGGACCTTGGTTCCTTCGCTAAAGCTATAGCTCCGTTGTTGTCGCAATACAGAGGTATTGGATCAACTATTGTAGGAACCACCTAAAGTTCTGTTAGGAACTTCTTCATCCAGACTGCTTCTTTTGCGGCATCGCAACCAGCAATATACTCCGCTTCCATCGTCGAGTCAGCAACGGTGTCGTGCTTGGAGCTCTTCCAGCACACCGCCCCTCCATTGAGGGTAAAGACATAACCCGACATGGACTTGGAATCGTCCTTATCACCCTGGAAGCCAGAATCAGCAAAGGCCTCTAACTTGAGGTCTTTTCCGCTGTAAACCAAGAACAACTCCTTAGTCCTTCTCAAGTACTTGAGAATGTTCTTTACTGCTATCCAGTGATTCTCCCCTGGGTCTGACTGATACCGGCTTACCACGCTCAGTGCGTAAGCTACATCTGGTCTGGTGCACAACATCACATACATTATAGAGCCTACCGCAGAAGCGTAGGGTATAATAGACATGCGTTCCCTTTCCAAATCAGTTTTTGGAGACATCTCTTTGGAGAGGGTGATTCCGTGACAAGCCGGTAGATTACCGCGCTTAGAATCTTCCATATTGAATCTTTTCAGTATGGTGTTGATATACCTGAACTGCGAAATTCCCATCCTCCTCTTGGATCTATCACGATAGATCCGGATCCCTAGAATGTAAGAGGCATCACCCAGGTCTCTCATGGAGAACCTATGTGACAAGAATCCTTTGACAGATTGTAGCATAGGAATGTCATTTCCTATTAATAGAATGTCATCCACGTACAAGACGAGGAATACGACACTTCTGGCCACAACTTTACAATATATACATAGTTCATCTGAATTTTTGATACAGTCATATTCTTTTACTGTTTCATCAAAACAGATGTTCAAAATCCGCGATGCTTTCTTTAGTCCATAAATGGACTTAAGCAACTTGCATATTCTACCGCTGCTCCCACTCTGATTGAAACCCTCTGGTTGATCCATATAGACGCACTCTTCTAAATTACCATTCAGAAAAGCCGTCTTTACGTCCATCTGCCAGATTTCATAATCATGGAAGGCAGCAATAGCAAGAAGGACCCGAATGGATTTGAGCATAGCCACTGGAGAAAAAGTTTCGTCATAGTCCAAACCAGGTCTTTGACGAAAACCCTTTGCAACAAGTCTAGCCTTATAGGTTTCCAGCTGTCCATCTACACCAATCTTTTTCTTGAAGATCCATTTGCATCTTATGGGTTTTACCCCATCTGGAGCAAAGTCCAAAGTCCATACTTTGTTGGTGTACATGGACTCCATTTCGGTCCGCATTGCATCTAGCCATCGTACCGAGTTGCCGTTCTGGATGGCCTGCTGGAAGCTAGTAGGTTCATCATCATCAATGATGCAATCCTCTCTATCCCTATCTATGAGAAAACCGTAAGATCTCTCAGGCGGATGAGACGGCCTACTACTTCTGCGGAAGGGTGCGGGAATTTTCTGTTCTTTTTGAACTTCTGGTTCTACCAAACTTTCAGCAGTAGTTTGTGGTTCTGGAATTTCATCCAATTCTATTTCGCTCCCACTTGTTTCCTTTTCTAAAAACTGATATTCTAGAAAATGGGCATTACGAGAAACAAAAACCTTTTGTTCCTCTGCGTAATAGAATAGATACCCCTTGGAATTCTTTGGATATCCCACAAACTGACATTTTACTGATCGTGCCTCGAGCTTTTCCACATGCTGCTTTTTAACAAAAGCTGGACATCCCCATATCTTTACATTCTGCAGATAGGGTTTATTCCCACTCCACATCTGATATGGCGTGGTAGGCACAGTCTTGGTAGGAACCATGTTCAAAAGATATGCCGCTGATTCTAGCGCATAACCCCAGAAAGATCGCGGTAACTCAGCATTACTCATCATGGATCGTACCATATCCAATAAGGTTCGATTCCGTCTCTGCGATACACCATTATGCTATGGAGTGTATGGAGGTGTAAGCTGAGAGAGAATTCCTTTCTCTTTTAGGTAACCTAGGAACTCGGCACTTAAGTATTCACCACCTTGATCAGATCTTAGTGTCTTGATACTTTTGCTGGTTTTGTTTTCTACTTCATTCTTATACTCCTGGAATTTTTCAAAAGCCTCGGATTTATGTTTCATCAGATAAATGAATCCGTACCTTGAGTAATCATCCGTAAAAGTAATGAAATAGGAAAAACCACCTCTTGCTTGTGTAGACATTGGACCGCATACATCACTGTGTACGAGTCCTATGAGCTCGCTCGCTCTTACTCCATGTCCAGTGAATGGAGTCTTTGTCATCTTTCCTTTGAGACATGATTCATAAGTGGCATAAGTTTGATATTCGAACGAGTCCAAATATCCTTCTCTATGTAACTTAGTTAACCTTGTCTCATTGAAGTGACCTAGTCTACAATGCCATAAGAAAGCTTTATTTAAATTTGGAGACTTTCTTTTTAGTGTGTTCTGGACATTGAAAATCTGGAGTTAGTTTAAGACATATATACCGTTATTCAGTGTACCGGACCCAATCAATCTATGATTAAGGTGGATGTTAACAGCATCGCTTACAAACGTGAAATCATAACCTTTATTTGATAACAAGGAAACTGATATGATATTACACGTTAAACTAGGTACACAAAAACAGTTATGTAAAACCAAAATATGTCCACTCGTCAATCCCAGGTGATAATCCCCTACTGACACAGCTCCCACGCTATCTCCGTTAGCAACAATTATGGTCATATCACCTTCCTTCAGCACTCTACGGTTTCTCAGTGCCTACAATGAATTGCATATATGAGATCCTGATCCGGTATCCAATACCCAGGAAGTAGAGTTGATTGACAAACAATTCTTAATTACAAACACACCTGAAGTCGAAGCCACAGCTTGCTTCGGTCCTTGGTTCTTGGCGTTCCACGCCTTGCAGTCCTTCTTCCAGTGCCCTTTTTTGTGACAATGGAAGCACTCATCCTGGGCCACTACTGGCACCGCAATCTTTTTCTTTCCCTTCCCTCCTACCTTACTAACACCTCCTCTAGGTTTGGTGGCAGCCTTCATCTTCCTTCCTTTGGCCCTTGCCTTGGACCTGGAAGAAGAAGCACCGCTAACAAACATAGCGGGTGTTTCCCTTGCCTTCTGCGAGGTGCCCTCTACACTCCTCAACAATGTTAAGCAGTTCTAGAAGTTCAACTTCTTTTCTTTGAATGTTGAAGTTCAGAATAAACTGGGCGTAGGTGGAAGGAAGGGAGTGGAGAATAAGGTCTGTATAGAGATCATTATCCAAAATCGTCCCAAGGTCTGCGAGCTCTTCTATATAGCTTATCATCATTAGGACATGTTCTCCTACCGATGATCCGACAGCCAACCTCGCTCGAAACAAGTTCTTTGTGGTCTCGTATCTTGCTATACAAGATTGCTCTCCATAATGTTCCTTTGTATGGAGAAATATGGCATCTAGTTCCATATCCTCGTGCCTCCTCCGATGTTCATTGTTCATCGAGGCAAGCACGATGCACTTGGCCTTCGCGCAATCATACTCCCAGTTTTCGCGGATTTCCTTATCCGCATTACTGGATTTGGGACCTGGGACTGCAGGTGCCTTAGCGGTGAGGACGTACCCCAATTTGTCATAGGTCAAAGCCATTTTGACATTCCGCGGCCAATCTTTATAGTTTGGCCCTGTCAGTATATTTTTCTCTAAAAGTAACTTAAGTCCAGTCATTTTCAGGGTCGCTGCAATTGGGAGAGAGAGAAGAAAACACTTTAGCATGATACTCTTGCAAGTTTAGAGTGGTTTTTAGTTTATCTTAACTGGATGGCTCCCACTTTTTCTCGAATCCTTCCCCAAATCATAAAAGAAGAATTAGGCAGGACTATTCTCACCGTACAATACTTGCTTAACCGTTCAGCCGGGCCAGTGTCGATATTTCGAGGGAGGTTTTCCAACGCTTTCGCGAAGTTCCTTAACTAAATAACCACTTTTCTCTGGGGGTGTAGCCCCGCTGACACCTTTCAAGACACCTACTTGGTTTGTAGCATTGATCGTTAAGTGACGAATATCCTGATAAGTAGCATATACTCACAGTAGGATCGGGATCCAAATATCATCGTCTGATAATGCTGAAGGAATCCTACCAACATTCATCAAAATCCAAATGGTAAGCATCTTTTTGCAAATTTCAATTTCTTTAGAAATTCCCGATATTTATTTTTTGCCCCATGCTCTTATGACCTCGGCGTTGGTCAAAATATCATAAGTCATATGTCAAGTTCTACCCATCATTATCTTGTTAATCTGAACCCATCCATATATATCCCTGACGTTGGCCAAAATGATAATACGACTGTCCCAAACTAACTCATCTATCTATGCAACAAATGAATACCCAGCAGCTACCAAACACTATGCCTTGGCGTTGGTCAAAATACATAGCTTGAATACTACTGAATACCCAAATGAAATGACGGAGGGCTACGAATGGTTTTGGCGAAACCGTGAAGGTAGTGAACTTGATATAATCGAAAGAACCTGATAGCTTTTAAAAGGAGTGGTTAAAGCTCCGCAATTTAAAAAATATCTTCTGTTTAAAAATAACCGAGTAGTTTCTTTTAAATTGTTCCAACGATTAAACTTTTGGTTTATTTTCTTTGCATTAATAATAATGCGTCCCATCATTAACCTATCATTGCAGAAAACAACAAAAATACAACGTCCTCTTATGCCATCCGCATTCGCCTCTGGGTCCCGTCATCACCCGTTAGATTACTTAACTAACGACAGAGTGGGGGCTGGGCTAGCGCGGGTGTAAAACATAAGTGACGTCTATATAGCTATCATATATAGATATTGTACATTCGTCAGACGCAATAATAGGCATTCCAGATCTTAGATGAACATTATTGATATACAAGCAGTCCGTGTTTGTTTTGAGCCTGCAACAAAAGACGGATTACACAGTTGTGATGAATAGCCATTAGCCCACCCTAGACCCCTACGGGTACGGCAAACTACCCGCTAAGTACCCGAAGTGAAGCGATCTCCCTCAACAAAGTGAGTAGGCCACTAAACACTTCAAAGTACCCGGTAGTTTGTGTACCCCACCTTAGGTCTGTCCTAGGAGAAAAAATAGTAAAATAAAATAACACAACGGTGGCTACAACCGCAACCTGGATGCGCCCCGCAAAATAATATTACAACATATTACATTTACATTGAATGAATTAAAATAATAACCAATTACAAAACCCCGGCTAATCACTACAACAGTCCAATACAGTTCATAAACACAAACAGTTAAAACCAATACAGAAATGTGCAACCCCCTGCCAACCGACATACTAGAAGTTAGGGGAGGTTTACGAACACATTATACAAACACAGATATAATCAAATTAGCAAATATCATACAATTTCGATCGAGCAAACATATCAGTTTCTACTCCCAAAACTTCTCTGTGCACCTGAGACTTTGAGCAGAAAATAAACATTCCAGTAAACACAAAAATATCACAGAAGAATAACTGAAGAAAACTGGGTCGAATCGGAGCCAACTCGGCCGTGGATCCGCGGCGGATCGGTGGGTTTGGCCGCGGTTCCGCAGCACTATGGCCGATTCACAAACCCATTTTTCTCCTGTGTTCTTATATCTCTCTGCTTGTTATTCTGAAGCAACCTTAAAAATTTTTAAAGCCTGTTTTAAAATCGACAGAAACATGGTGATATCGATATGTTATCCGGTTCGTTTTGCGTTCGAAATTCATACGACTTTGTTAATTAGTTAATTATTGTTTAGCGAGGCTCTGATACCACTGTAAGTCGATGTGCAACACCCCACGATTTGTGAGGAGACGGAAATATGAAAAACGATCTTGTTTTTTGCTTAAACATCGACTAACCGCAAGAATCGGTGCTAAACGATAACTAACAACTATCATAGAAGTTCTAAACTACTATGTGAAGTGATTATAAATAATGAACCGTGTCCTTCATCTTTACGTTCTCCACCTCCTCCTCGGCCTTCTCCAAGTACTAGACGATCCACCCGAGAGCTTTGCTTCAAGCTTTACCTCAAACTAGAGGTAACTAGGTTTCTTAAAGTGCTAATCTAAGTAACCTAGGTGATATTGAGTTGGATTATGAAGTGATTAGTCTATTCTAATCCTTGATCTCAACACATGAGAGGGGAGGATTAGGGTTTGAAGAGAGAGAGAGCTTGAGGAGAGAGAATGTGAGCATAAGAATAAGAATGAGATTGTGAGCTATCATGATATATATGAAGCATTTATATTTTACAAATAAATAGAAAATGGGATTTAACAACCATGCTTCATAAATACAAATGGTGATTCATCTCCATGAGTCATTAAGCATTTATGATGCATTAATGACATGGATAAATCACACAAATGAGTCACTAATCTCATTAAATGCATATGCCACCTAAACCCCCAAGTCACCATCTTCTAGAAGCTTCTCGTGAAATTACGAGAACGCCCCTCCTATCCGTGAAAACACGGAAAAACATTAGACTGTATAAATCCAATATCCTGATACTAGAGTCTGGCTTAAATCAAAGCCGACTAGTAAAAACTATCTGAAAGTCGTACGTGCGTAAACACACGTATGCGTCCGAACCCTTGTCGTAAAACCATACAACCTCAATCTCGTTTCGCCTAGAGCAGGGAAACTCTCTGTGTGGGACTCTAATGACTCGACTACTACGCTGGCAGTGGGTTTAACCACAGACCGCAAGCGGCACTAGCTGTACGTAACGGTCCCCATGTAGATGTCGATAAGAAGGCCGATGAGGAAACCCATCCGAACTCCTACTGAGCCTGATATGACAATCTCCGTACAGTCCGGTCTGTTCGTCTAAGACTGTCGCATATCGGGCCTACGGGGCGGCAAGCGTCAGTCCCCAAATAGCAGTATAAGTCATGTCGGAGCGAAGCCCATTACACCCTGAGAAACTACTGGAACCTACCAGTAAATCTCGCATGCCCTGGCCAGGGACTTTGCGTAATGGCTCTCTGACACAGCGCGATATCAACTCCCAATACCGGAAGAGACGAATCCTATCTAACCGCCACTGCCTCCATATGCTCGGGACTGCACCCAACTGCTACCTGTTTGCACGACTCCTTTGAGCGGTGGTAGGGTAGCAATCTAAGAACAGTGGGAAACACTCAAGGCGAAGTAGCAGTGTCAAGTCTGCGGACTATGCTGTACTCATGTCACCTGGGAACTGTTAACTGACGACTTTTATAAAAACCCAACCAACAGTTCCCCGCGAGTCCTGTCCGGTGTACCCGTAACACAACGAGCACCTGTATACTATCTCCAGTACGACGTACTGACGGCTGTGGGACAGACCATCTCCCCAACTGGGATGAGAAGCGTACACACTAGTCTACTCCGGAGTATCGGTGCCCCGTCTCGATAATCCTATGACTAGGGACCTGAATAAGGATGTGCTTGTAGACTACCCAGCCCTCACTAGTATGACTGCCATCACAACGCTGGTTGTCAAGCAAGATTCTAAGAGCTCTATCAATACGTATACTCACATATTAAGATAGAAAAACCAAGTAGCATTCTACCATGTTTAGCAAGACTGTTATCTACATATGAATAACCCAAGCTTCCATTAAGTAATACACAAACTAGTATGATACAAAAATGGCCCCTAGGGCATATACACTAACAGCCTGGAGCGATTATTGTACATTGATATATATATACCAGTAGATGTTGTATATGTTTTACACCCGCGCTAGTCGAGTCCACGCTCTGTCGTTAGTTAAGTAACCTAACGGGTGATGACAGGACCTAGTGGCGAATGTGGATGGCATATACGTACATTTTATTTTCATTCTTTTCTTGGGTGATTAATTGATGGGACTGCGTTGATTCATATCAATGCAAAGAAAACAGACCTATACAGATGTTGTTGGAACATTTTTCAAAAAGCTGTTATTACCAGTTCGTTCTCTTTTGTTTTGCACAGTGGTATTAAGTTTAGAATATCCAGCAGCTCATTCGACGAGGCAAGGGCCGAGATCCCTTCACCGAGAGTGACCCCTTGGACAGAGGTTTGCGTCAGGGTAATAAGTTCACCATAGCCGATTACTTTTGCTTTGAATCGTGGTATTCAGTTGGAATATCCTGCACCTCATTCTACAGGGAAAGAACCGAGATCCATTCACCGGGAGTGACCTCTTTAGCGAAAGTTTTCACCACTATATTTTGTAAAAAAAGAAGCTATGCAGTTCCTTCAACGATATTAAGTTCATTACGGCAAAAGATTTTTCGCCAAAAACAAGTCATAGCCCTCCGTCATTTCTTACAAGTAGTACTTAGTATTCGTGCTGCGTTTGTTGACTCCGTCAAGGCGTAGTGTACGGTAGCTAAGTGGTGCTTGTTTGTAGCATAGATATGCGATTGCTTAGGACAGTCGTGCAGCCTTGTTGACTCTGTCAAGGGCACGTACGGGTGGGTTTAATGCAATCCAGATTATGACTGGTTGAACATGATTAGGACTTTTTGATTTGTTGACTCCGTCAAGGTCACTTGGGTCCTAGGGGTGAAAACACACATCGGGAGTTTCTAAAAAAACTGAAACTTGCCAGGCATGCGCATACCTTCTGGAGTGTGATAACGTGAGTGGATTCCGTCACGTTAACATGCAATGATAGTTGGATGCCGATTCCCACTGATGAGTTGGTTTACTCCTCGGGTGATCCCGTCTAATTCTTCATTAAGGTTTGGAGGAGAATTTATGGATACAGTGGGAGTTTTCCTGATTGGATAAATTGATAACCATTCTGATCTAGGTTAGTGTGCACGCAGAATGTTTCTTTTCTCTCTCTCTCTCTTGGCTGCGACCATGACCCGACCCTAGACTATGACTCAGTAACCAAGTTAACCGAACATTCTTAAAACACTGGCTTTTGGATTGTCTGAGTTGCATACATCATTGCCACTCCTTCTTATACCTTTTGCATTTCTCCAGAATACACCGTATTACTACGAATATCCACTTCCATTGGATAAATCCATCGTATGGTTATATATGAACTCGAAGTAATTTATTCCAAATTCGAGGATGGATTTTGGTTCTGGAGAGAATGAATAGGACTATTCAGTTGTCTTTTCCTTTTACCTTCTCTCAAATTGTGAGGGTTCCTAGGATTAGGGGACAGTACACCTATTACGCTTATTGGATAGTCTTCTTCCAAACCATAGGCAGGTGCCGAAAGGTAGGGAATGAAGAAAACCAATTAGCCTAACGGCGGTGTACATAGTAAAGAGAAATAAAGGGATTAGAAAGATGGCAATGTAAATTGCGACCGCTATTCACGACCAAACCAAGTATTTCATCCCCACTCTTATTTCACCTTTGTATTTCTCCAGAACACCCCGTATCACTATGAAGATCCTCAGTTATTTGGACATTCCATCGTATGGTTATATACGAACTCGATGGAACTTGTTCGATTTCGGGGATGGATTTTGGTTCATGAGAAATAGAATAAGTTTTATTCAGTTGTCTTTTATCATCATCGTCTCTCAGTTTGCGAGTACTCTTAGGATTAGGAGAGTACACCTATTATGCTTATTGGATAGTCTTCTTCCAGACCATAGGCTGGTGCCAAACGATATGGAAGGAAGAAAACCATTAAGCCTAACGATGGTGTACAGAAGGTAACGACTAAAGACAAAATAAAGAGATTTGGAGAGATGGCAAGGAAATACATGGTTATAGTCATGAATCTGGATAATGGAAGAGGCATTACTATGAATACCCGGATACCCATTCGAAACATATTCATGTTTCAGTTTCGCTATGTATTGTTAATAGAAAACTGATTTCCCAATTAGTCCTTGCTCCAGGGTATGTATTTACCAGGCATGATTCTCACATCTGTATGGTTTTACAGATGATTAGTGGGAGTAAGTTATTAGGAATTAGGTTATCATTCTCATTATATCGGAATTCGTTGTAATTGGTGATATTTGAGGAAACCGTCTGGGTACAGTTTTCAAACTACGACGCACAGGGTTTGAGCTATTCAACTCAGGGGACTCATACAGAGTATTGTATATTGTCCAGTGTCCATTAGGACAAAGGGGTTGGTCCTCGTACTATATTCTGTTTACTTGTGACTTCTCTAGTTTTAGACATGTGTTTCGTAGAAATACAAGGTCCAAGTTTGAAAAGTTATATGTATAAGAATAAAGTAGAGAACCAGGTGTAGCAAGTATCGGGATTCTTCAAGGTGATTGAAGATGTAGATACTTGTGGTTGGTATTCAGTTGATAGTAATGGTTTAGAGAAATTGCTTCTCTTTAAGGTTACTCATAATTGGATGAACTCCTAAGTTGAGTAATGCTGATCTGCCTCTCTCCATTTAGTTGACATGCAGTGGAGACAGCTGCATGATTTGAATCTTGTTCCAATTAAATCAGTGCCTCTGTTTCTATATTGTATATAGAATGGATCATATCTTAACGATGTTAAGGTATATGGAGTTGTCCGGCTTATGCTTAAAACCAGACTCTGGATAACTCAAGGCATGTTTCTGTAATGGTTATTTGTGGGTTGACCTTGGCTTTGACGAGGGTTGATTTTCTACCATCTGGAAGATCAATAGTGATATTGTTCTTGACTCGCCACAGTTTTAGTAAAATGGATTTTTTCAGAAAACTGAAGTGGGAGTATGGTAGAACTGGAAGAGATTCCAGAACCGCAAACGATTACGGAAAATTTGATAGGACCTAAAGATTCAATCAGGTTTGACATTCCATTTGCTACTCCGCAGATATGGTGGGTATCCTCAGACACCCGAGCGGTACTCTGGTAGCCTCAAGGACGGTGACAGGGAGGTTCTTATTTACCAGATGTTCAGTTGATAAAACTGCACATTTGTATTAAATTTTTCCTACCATTTTCATATTAAAAAAGGTCTTTATTATAATATATTATACATATGAGGGTTTATGTGTAAAAACACCATTTTCCATGTGTTAATATATTTTAATTAGCATTTGGTAGGAAAATGTATGCAAATAAATCCATTGACCAAATCCTAGTAGAACTAGGTCTACTAAATCTTATTTGAGTTATTGTGCAGAATATTTCCAAGTTGTGCAGAATTTTCCAAGGCTAGAATCAAGCAAATCAAGTTGTTGAAGAAGACTTGCCTAATTAAGAATCAAAACTTGGAGACCAAGTCTGGCAACAACCACGAGAATATTTCAAATATCTAAAGCTTTCAGAAATTGCCAAATGTCACAAGGATCTACCCACAAAAACATGATGAAGAGATCTCTACCTTTGGCCGCGGAACCGCGGCCAAACCCCCATGTTGGCCGCGGATCTGCGGCGGTTAAGAAGAGTTGGAAGCCGAGATTTTTCAGGGTGAATCTTTGCTAAATTTTACCAAATATTGAAGCAAATGATTCTGGCTTTTCACTATAAAAGGGCACCGAGAGCCTCTTGGAAAATTCATCAAGCCGACGAGATCACGAAATCCAAGACGGCTCACGCATCCAGGCTGATCATCAACTGTTTGTCTACCACCTTGGAAGAGATCGAGAAGCAAACTAGTCTTTGTAATAATTTTCTAAAGAATCAAAGTGTTTGTTCAAGTTGATTAATAAAGGTAGTAGTTTTATTTAATTCTTTTGCATTTTACATTATGTTTTCCCTCTCTATCTTTTCATCTTCTTTTCCCAACATGCGTGAGTAATTCTCCGCTTGTTAGGGTTCGTAGGATTAGGGTAGGCTAATGGACGATGAAACTAACTAAACCCTTTTTAAGTCCTATAAAGTTTAGGAACTTTATCAAAAGAATCATTAACTTCCTAATCGGGCGCGCTAACAATTCTTTGCTAGTTCCGACCGCGATTAGAGATTAGATTAATGATTATTTTGGTAAAGGCTAGATATGAACGGAGTTCCGTGTCGAGATAAGGGTTAAGAGTGGGATTCCTTTTCCCTCGAGAAAGCCTAATCTACACGCATCACCGTCGTTCTAGTTCTAAATCTATTAATGGATAAAAAAGGTAACTTTTAATTAATCGTCCATAACTACTAAATCCTAACGAACACTACAAGCCCTCTTATTATATTAATTAAATCTTTAAAATAATCTAGATCTATATTTTACATTCTTTTTTAACGTAGATCTAGAAACCATTATATAAAATTCTTTATCCCTCCTCTCTTTCTCAACACATCTAAAGCAAAAATAAAAGGTTCCACGTTTTCCAGAGGACGACCCGTACTCATCTCGGTCTTGCTACACGCGACACCGTTATTGATTGCGGTTAAACTACAAACGAACACTTTTTCGAACCAATCAAATGGCGCCGTTGCCGGGGATGCGTACGTAATTTTTTATTCTTACTATTTGTGTTGAATTCTTAGACGATTCATATCATTATTAAAACAAAACTGCAAATTTTATATTTAACGATTTGTGTGTGAATTTTGCGAGGCAATCTGGAGTCACGGACTTGAGGAAACAGGAGATCTAGGGTTTCACACTTCTCTGGTATCTTTCTTAACTCCTTCTCTCTCCCCTCAAATCCAATAAAATCTATTTTCTGCAGGATTCTTTGCAACATTGCGCCGCTAAAAAAATCTTTTTGCAAAAGTTTTGTGATTGATTTTGTTTTGCATATTTAATACGGACTTTAAGGGGCAAAGACCAAATCCAGATTAGGTGGGGATTTTATCACCCTTCCTAAGCCCCACAAATCACAAACTGAGCATATAGATCAACCCTTCATTAATTTAAAAAATATCTAGACCAGACTCTAAGGACTGTCGCGCTCAATAAGGACAGAGGAAGGTCGTGGGTAATCTATCGTTTATCCGCATTACTTTTGTAGTGCCTCGGCAAGTGTGACAAATGTAGGGTGTTTTTCGTCACCCCATTGAGATGGAAATACGCGCACGCTTGTCAGGCGTACTACAGATTCCCCCTGCCTAGGGTAGGCCGGGGTTTAATGATTGTGGGGATCCGAATCTCCGGCAGCCGCGGACTAAGCTGCCGTTAATTACCCCTCGCCTTTGGGGCGAGGGAACCTCCGATTAACGGGTTAAACTGGTCATGCGAACTCAATGTGCAGTGTACGTGTGTTCTGTTCTGAAAGGGGGGTTTTGGATATATCGGGAGCCACGCAGAGTTTTTACGGGGGTCCCGCTACCCGGATAGCGGGCTGGGGGTCAAGGGGGCTAGCAGCCCCCTTGCGGGGTTCGGGGCAGCGCCCCGGCCCGAAAATTTTTTTGAGGGGGAGAGTGTGGCGGAGTATGTGTATGTGTACATTTGTATACATATGTATATATATACATGTATATATAAATAAAGGGGAAAAGGGCATCCAAAGGATGCGTGGGGCAGCACCTTGGGCGCTGTGCGCTTAGGTGCTGTGCGCTCAGGCGCAAGCGCGCCACGTGTCGGCACGTGGGCGCTTTGCGCACTTGCGCAAGCGCGCAGGTGCGCAAGCGCGCGCGCCACGTGTCGGCACGCGGGCTCTTTGCGCACGTGCGCAAGAGCGCAGGTGCGCAAGCGCGCAAGAGCGCAGGTGCGCAAGCGCGCGCGCGCCACGTGTCGGCACGCGGGCGCTCTGCGCTCTTGCGCAAGCGCGCAGGTGCGCAAGCGCGCGCGCCACGTGTCGTCACGCGGGCGCTCTGCGCACTTGCGCAAGCACTTAGGTGCGCAAGCGCGCGCGCGCGCCACGTGTCGGCACGCGGGCGCTTTGCGCACTTGCGCAAGCGCGCTGGTGCGCAAGCGCGCGCGCCACGTGTCGGCACGCGGGCGCTTTGCGCACTTGCGCTGCGCGCTGCTAAAACAAATTTCTCAGAAGAGAAATCAGAGAGGAGTTGGACTCCTGAGTGTGTGTTTTTTTTTTTTTGGGTTTAGTGAACGATGTTCTTCTTCCTCCTGTTGCTTGCTGGATCTTGAAGATCAAGAGATGTGAAATCTCAAAATCTCTTCTTTTTCAGATCTAATGATAGATCCAAGTTCCCCTTTGTGGGTTTTGTGGTGAAAAACTAATTTTTTTTGAAAAAGGAAGAGTAAAACTCTTGATTTAATTCAAGAGAAAGAAGAAGGTTTTGGAAACTTGAAGATGGAAGAAAGAGCTCAGCTCTGAGACTTTTTTTGGAGAGAGAAAAAGTTATGAGATATTTTCATTATCTTTTGCCTTTATAAGCCATACATTTTACACATAGCCCCTTGGGCTTCACAAAATGGCATTTTGCCTATCCCATGGCTCATGTGCCATTTCTTTTTGCACATAAGCCATGGGCTTTACAAAAATTTGGCTTTATGCCTATTTTTCTTACATTTATCCGAAAATAAAATAAAAGAAATACAACAAAATTATTTATTACAAAATTTTTATCTTGGCATGGGGGGAGGCCGGCCGCTTCATGTTCGGGCTCGACCCGGGCATGGGCCTACTGGATCTGGGCTTGGGCCCACTTGGCTTGGGGTTGACTTTGATTTTGACTTGGTCAACCGGGGTGTAAATTTTTACCCCAACAAATTGCCCCCCATCAATAAATGCACACCACATATGTAGGTCGTGTGCATGAAATTGATGGATCTTTTTTCATGTGGAGGCGGCTTGATTTGGTTCCCACCTTTTGGGAAGCTGGCACTGCCCTTTTTACGACATGGACGGTCGTTGCTTGAGATGTCTCTGAGACGGAGTGTCCGTGATAGACGTTTCCCTGGCCCGGAGTGATCTGGTTCCCGCTTTGTAGGAATCCTGTGCTGCACTTTTTACGACGTGGACGGTCGTTGCTGCCCTTTTAGCGACGTGGACGGTCGATGCTGCCATTTTTGCGACTTGGACGGTCGATGCTGCCCTTTTAGCGACGTGGACGGTCGGTTCTGCCCTTTTTGCGACTTGGACGGTCGGTGCTGCCATTTTCGCGGCGTGGACGGTCGGTGCTGCCCTTTTAGCGACGTGGACGGTCGGTTCTGCCCTTTTTACGACGTGGACGGTCGATGCTGCCCTTTTAGCGACGTGGACGGTCGATTCTGCCCTTTTTGCGATGTGGACGGTCGGTTCTGCCTTTTTAGCGACGTGGACGGTCGATGCTGCCCTTTTAGCGACTTGGACGGTCGTTGCTGCCCTTTTAGCGACGTGGACGGTCGGTTCTGCCATTTTTGCGACGTGGACGGTCGATGCTGCCCTTTTAGCGACTTGGACGGTCGGTGCTGCCCTTTTAGCGACGTGGACGGTCGATTCTGCCCTTTTTGCGACGTGGACGGTCGGTTCTGCCCTTTTAGCGACGTGAACGGTCGATGCTGCCCTTTTAACGACGTGGACGGTCGGTTCTGCCCTTTTTGCGACGTGGACGGTCGGTTCTGCCCTTTTAGCGACGTGGACGGTCGTTTCTGCCCTTTTAGCGACGTGGACGGTCGATGCTGCCCTTTTAGCGACGTGGACGGTCGGTTCTGCCCTTTTTACGACGTGGACGGTCGGTTCTGCCCTTTTAGCGACGTGGACGGTCGATGCTGCCCTTTTAGCGACGTGGACGGTCGATGCTGCCCTTTTAGCCACGTGGATGGTCGATTCTGCCCTTTTTGCGACGTGGACGGTCGGTTCTGCCCTTTTAGCGACGTGGACGGTCGATGCTTGATTTGACTTGCTCTGCTTCTTGCAATGTCAGGGGCAGACTTCACTTGCTCCGCTTCTTGCGGTGTCGGAGTGGAAGTTGACTTGTTGATTTTGATTTGGGTTGACATCAGCATCGCTATACTGGAATATGGTACCAGGAGCGAATCATCATCTGTCATGGAGAGGATTTTGGGATTTTGGTTTTTGTTTGGCATCTGCATTGCTGCATTGGAATAATGCCAGGAGCAACTCATCATTTGCCCTGAGAGGATTTGGGAGAAATTGGGATTGTTTTACGCCCGTGGATTGTATACGGTTTTGCAGGATGTATGATCCAGACCGTAGGGCCGGAAAAATTTTGGGACTTTGTCGGCGTCTGCATCGCTGCACTGGAATATGGTACCAGGAGCGACTCATCATTCGCCGTTGGGGTATGGGATTTGGAATTTGGTTGGCGTCTGCATCGCTGCACTGGAATATGGTACCAGGAGCGACTCATCATTCGCCATTTGGGGATTGGGGAGCGATGGCTTAGGAGACAGGTTTAGATCCCTATCGCCTAAGGCATTTCAATTTTATGGGCCGTGAGGGTCCCATAAAAGCATTTCCTCCCTACGAGTCGTAAGGATCCCGCAGGTGTATTTTCTCCTTAAGAGTCGTGAGGACTCCTAAGTGTGTTTTTCCTTTATGAGTCGTAAGGATCCCACAAAGGTTTGTTCTCCTCATGTATCGTGAGGACACATGAGTGGGTCTTCTTAATGGAGCATAATTCCAAAGGCGGAGACCAGCCGCGTAACTGGTAATTGTGGTGGGGCATGGGTATGACGAGAATTATTTGAGCCCGTGGATTGTATACGGTAGTCAACTTGGGGACCAACCGTAGGGCTGGGAGAATTTTGAGAAATTGGATTTTGGTTGGCGTCTGCATCGCTGCACTGGAATATGGTACCAGGAGCGACTCATCATTCGCCGTTTGGGGATTTGGAATTTAGTTGGCGTCTGCATCGCTGCCCTGGAATATGGTACCAGGAGCGACTCATCATTCGCCATTTGGGGACTTGGAATTTGGATCTTGTTTGGCATCAGCATTGCTGCACTGGAATAATGCCAGGAGCAACTCATCATTTGCCTTGGGAGGACTTGGGATTTGGGTTTTTGGTCGGCATCAGCACCGCTAACACTGAAGCGAAATGCTAGGAGCGACTCATCATTTGCCGTTGCCCGTTGGGGAACGATGGCTTAGGAGATAGGTTTGGGTCCCTACCACCCAAGGCTTTTCAATTTTATGGGCCGTGAGGGTCCCATAAAAGCATTTTCTCCCTGCGAGTCGTAAGGATCCCGCAGGTGTATTTTCTCCTTAGGAATCGTGAGGATTCCTAAGTGTGTTGCTCCATTGTGAGTCGTAAGGATCTCACGCAGGGGTTTTCTCCTCACAAGGTCGAGAGGACTTTGCGTGTGTATTTCATCTCTTTTCACGAGTTTGCGCCCTTTCGGGTTTTCACAGACTCGCCGGTAGTCCTTCTGTTTTTACTCACGGAGCCCTTTCGGGTTTTCATCCGTGCCCGTTTCGCTTGTGGAAATACCGTTTTTTTTTGTTTTTTTTTTTGTTTTTTTTTTTTTGCCGCTGGTGGGACTTTAAAAGTAGTCTCACCGGCAGGATTTGGGAGAAATAGGACTTTAAAAGTAGTCATATACGCGTTCTTTAATCCGGTTTCACTGCGTCCTTCTTCCCTTCGGTTCGAGGGACTCCATACAGTATCGGGAGGTGAGGCAGAGGGGCAAAGCCCCCCGTCGCGCGCTGATCCAGAACGTAGGGCTGATGTGCTCAATTCGCTTGCGACTTGGAGCATTCATGTGTAGTATTTCTTGAGATATCGGCCATTGATGGGTGGCATGGGCCTTTCTCCCTCGGCACTTATTAGTTGGTAGGATCCTCCGTCGAACACTTTCTCAATGACGTATGGTCCTTCCCAGTTTGGCTCGAATTTTCCCTTGGCATGTCGATTGGGGATGATCGGTCTTTTGAGGACCAACACTAATTCACCTTTCTTGAAAGCGCGGATACGGGTTATCTTGTCATAGGCCCGTGACATTTGGGCTCGGTATAGCTCCAGATTTTGCTGTACCGCGAGCCTCTTTTCTTCGAGGGCATCGAGCTCTTCAAGTCGAAGGAGCACGTTTTCCTCCTCCGTCAACTCGTGCTGAACGGCCATTCTTAAACTTGGAACTTCGACTTCGAGGGGGAGGACCGCCTCCACTCCGAAGAGCAATGAGTATGGAGTGGACTGAGTTGGAGTACGGTGCGTGGTACGATATGCCCACAACGCCTCGTGAAGTTTGAGATTCCAGTCTCTCTTGTTGGCTGAAGCATTTTTCCTCAGGAGCTTGCATAGAGTCTTATTGAAGGCTTCGGCTAGCCCGTTGGCTCTTGGATTATAGATGGAGGAATATCTCCAGTCTATCTTGTGCTGAGTAGCGAACCTTGAGACATTGAAGCTCTTGAAAGAAGGCCCGTTGTCAGAAATGATTCTTCTTGGTGTACCGAAGCGGTATAGAATATTATGCTGGAAGAATGTCAGAATATCTTTTGTCTTGACTTCTTTTAGCGGGACAGCTTCAGCCCATCTGGAGAAGTAGTCTGTCGCGGCCAGTATGAACCGGTGGCCTTTAGATGACGGAGGATCAATTGGGCCAACAATGTCGGTGCCCCAGACTTCGAAGGGCCACGACGCCACTGTAGGATGCAATGGATTGGGATGCTTGTGAATAAAATCACCGTGAATTTGGCAGATATAACATTTCCTTGCATGCTCTCCGCAATCCCGTATCATGGTGGGCCAGTAATACCCAAGCCGTTTAATTTGCAGTCGCATCTTGGGGCCAGATTGGTGAGCACCGCAAACGCCTGAGTGAACTTCTTTCATGACTTTTTGGGCTTCGGCCGATGACAGGCACCTGAGCCAGAGTTGGTCATATGACCTGCGGTATAACGTGTCATTTACAAACACGTATCGGAGAGCTCTTTTCTTCAGCTGAATCCTCGCAGATTTTTCTTCGGGCAGCTTGTCGTATCGGAGGTACTCTATGAAGGGTTCTCTCCAATCGGGCTCGTCTTGGATGATCGAAGCTTCTTCCGCAGGACTGCTCTTCTGTTCCGCGCTTTCCTCTTCTCGTAGAGAGACTGGGGGTAGAATTTGCGGGCTCCTGACTGTGATCAGAATTTCGTCCATGTCAGGATCAGCCAGCTCCTTGGCCAAGCGAGCGAGTACATCAGCCTTTCCGTTCAACGCTCTAGGGACTCTCGTTAGTTCAATATGAGTGAACCGTTTCATGAGTTCCACCACTCGACCTCTGTACCGAGCTAACTCGGGTTTGTATATCTTATAGTCGCCGCTTACTTGGTTGACGACAAGCTGGGAGTCACCGTAAACTCGTAGCCGACGGATTTCCATTTCTACGGCAAGCTCCAAACCAGCTATCAGAGCTTCATACTCAGCTTCATTGTTTGTCCGAGGCTCGGTGAGAGCAAAAGAACGCCGTAGGGTTCCCATTGATGGTGTGATGAACACCAATCCTACCCCTGCTTTTACCTCCGGGACGCTTGATTTGCCGGAGCTTCTTATTGATGAGGCCCTATCGAAGTAGAGCTCCCAACATGGCTCATCTTCCTCGAGGTGCAGCACTTGCTCGTCGGGTAACTCACAATTTAGCGGCGACCCTTCTGGTATGGGATGAGCGGCGAGAAAGTCTGCAATAGCTTGCCCTTTTACTGCTTTCTGAGGGGTATAAACTATGTTAAACTCAAGTAGCATGACAGCCCATCTTGCCATCCTGCCGGCTAGGCTTGCTTTGGTCATCAAGTGTTTGAGCGGGTCGACCTTGGAGATCAGCATAACCCGATGAGCCAGCAGATAGTGCCTCAGCTTCTTCACAGCAAATATCAGAGCCAGGCATTGCTTTTCGATTGGGGAATAGTTGTGTTCCGCCCCGACTAGAGTTCGACTGAGGTAGTAGAGGGCATTTTCCTTTCCCTCCTCGTTATTCTGGGCGAGGAGCGCACCGAGTGACTCATCTAGCGCGGCAGTGTAGAGAATCAACGGTTTGTTTGGAATGGGAGCAGCCAGCACTGGAGGGTGCAACAAGTATTGTTTGATGCTTTCGAACGCTGCTTGACATTCGGCATCCCAGATAAAAGGAGCTCCTTTCTTCATGAGCTTTGAGAAGGGCCTACATCTCCCCGATAAATTTGAGATAAACCTCCGTATATAAGCAAGCTTGCCTTGAAAAGATCTTAGCTGCGTCAGACTCTTCGGAGGGGGCATCTCCATGATGGCCTTTATCTTTGATGGTTCAACTTCGATCCCTCGATGTCGGACTATGAAGCCCAGGAATTTTCCCGATGACACGCCAAAAGCGCACTTCAGAGGGTTCATCTTCAGATCGTATTCCCTCAGTCTGGTGAGAACGGTCCTGAGATCTTGGATATGATCGGCCTTGACTTTAGTCTTGACGACCAGATCATCAACATAACATTCGACGACTTTATGAATTAGGTCATCAAAGATATTAGTCATCGCCCTTTGATATGTAGCACCTGCGTTCTTCAGTCCGAATGGCATTACCTTGTAGCAATATATTCCGATCGGGGTTCGAAATGCTGTGTGCTTCTCATCCTCAGGCGACATCTTGATCTGATTATATCCAGACGAGCCGTCCATAAAGGTGAACAGTTCGTAATTTGAGGTGTCATCGACCATCATTTCCATGACCGGTAGCGGGAAGTCATCTTTAGGACATGCCTTATTGAGGTCCCTGAAATCGACACAGACTCGGATCTGCCCATTTTTCTTCTTGACTGGGACTATGCATGCGATCCAGTCCGCATATTTCTCTTCTCTGATGAAGCCGGCATCGATGAGTTTCTTGGTTTCCTCGATGACCTTTTCTTCCAACTCCCTTCTCATTCTTCGAGGAGCTTGTTTGACTGGCTTAGCATCAGGAGATATAGCCAGCTTATGCACGGCTACCTCAGGGGAAAGGCCAGGCATTTCTTTGTATGTCAACGCGAAGCAGTCAACGAACTCACGCAACAAGGCAATTATCTGCTCTTTCATTTCCTCTGACAAGAGCGAGCTGATGTAGGTCAGCCTTGGATTATCGTGCGTTCCTAAGTCAATCTCGGTTAGCTCATCAAAGGTTGCTTGTCCTCCATCTTCGAGCTCTTGAGGAGCTTCTTCTGGCTCGGCTATCTCGTCATCATCATTTGATCTTTCGCCAGCTTCACCAACATGGATCATGTAGCACGCTCTGGAATCAGGTTGAATGTAACCTATTCCCCGTCTGTCTGGAATTCGTCCATCGATGAGTGCTCAGACCTGGGGAGGATGCCATAGCCCTTCGTAAAACTTTTCTTCGGACTCCGTTTGATATAACCGGCATCCGCACTTCTTAAAGTATTCCCGCATCTCGGGCGCATAGTATCTGGGATTGAGGACGGCTCTTATGCCTCTCTCATATGGAAGGCACGCGACAGACAAATCGTCCGGGTGCGCAACGGGGTTTGACCCATAAAACAAGATGCCCTTTTGTCCACTTTTCCTCCCGGGAACGTAGAAAGTTTTCAGCTGGTCCACGGTGGAGATTGATAATGCATCGAGCTCTTTGCACATTTGCTCTGGTACCCTTGTAACGGCTAGGGATCCTTCTGCAACTTCGAAGGTCTCTCGCAGTTTCGCTTGTTGCGTGGGGGTCCAATCTGCACCGCTATTGCACGACAGGTCCTCCTCCTCTGACTCTTCAGTGTCGCTGCCAAGATGAGGGCGGACTTTACTGCTAGATGGGGCTTCAGTGACGGATTCATCCGTATCGCTGCCGAAACGAGGGCGAGTTTTATGGAAGGACGGGCTTCCAGCGTCGGACTCATCAGTGTCGCTACCGAAATGCGGGCGCACTTGGGCATTTTTGCTTTTGAAAGTGACAACCGGCGCAGATTTGCTTTTGAGCCTTGGGGCTGGTCTATCCTCAGTCAGTTGTGGCTTAGCATTTTGATGGTTCATAAAGTACCGAGAATCTTCATATCGGACTTCATGCACACCGAACGGTTGGATGTCTCCGTCAATGCGTCTTTCTTCACCATTTTTAGTATACTTCATGCATTGATGGAGAGTTGACGGAATGATGCCGTAATCATGGAGCCACGGCCGCCCCAGGAGAATCTTATAAGACGTGTCAGCGTCGATCACGTATATCTTAGCTTCAGTTTGCAGATCCCCGAATTTGATTTGCAAAGCTATAGACCCCAGAACTTGCTGGCAATTTTGGTTGAAGCCTTGAATGACAATCCTTTCCCTTGACAGGTGTCGGACGTCCATTGACAAACTCTTCAGAGTTCACAAGTTCATGATGTTCACTGAGGACCCCGGATCAATCAATATGCGATTAATTCGATCTCCGTCGCTGTACCCGGTCACGTAAAGCGGCCGATTATGCTCAGCCGTTCCCAGTAGCAAGTCTTCATCCTTAAATGTGACCGCGGCGGCATACAAAGCGTGTTGGGCTTCTTTCATATTAATTTCCGCAATGTGAGCCTGGTACCGCTCGGGGTTTTGTAGAGCGTGAATGAGAACATCTCTAAGCTCCTTAGATAGGACCAAGGCGTCGTAGATGCTCAGGAGAGACGGAAGCTTCCGGAGATGCGCCAAGACATTATAATCCACCGAGGAAGGACTTATGTTTTCATCAGCCGGTTCTCTGCCATCTTTTTCATTAGCGACTTGTTTTTCCTTCCCTTTTGGGGCGTTGCCCTGATTTGGCGGTAGAGCCCTGCCGCTTCTAAGCTGGATTTGATTGGCCGTTGTGGCGAGCTCCTCATCCTCTTCGGGAAAACAGAGCTCCTCCTCGGAGTCGCTGCCAAGATGGATGGCGTAGCAAGTCACTACTGGGATCTCTTCATTGATGTCTTCTTCTAACTCCTCCAGAATTTCAGCCGCTTGTATAGGGAAGAACTCCTTCAATTGAATCAATGTTCTTTCCTTTTGTTCATATTCTTCGAGGGAATCAATATATTTTTGAATGGTTGATCTCCCTGTAGACTCTTTTTCGCGCCGAGCTGCACTTTTCTTCTTCTTGAGCTTCTTGGATTTTGAGCTTGAAGGAGCCGCATTGGCAGCTGGACTGGTAGGCTTCTTCTGTCCTTCCCATTCCATCCTGGGCTCTTTCCGAATCAGCTTTAGCATCTTCTTTGTCTTATTAGATATGTGCGTACTCCACAGAGGCTGCGATGAGTCGGTTTCGTTTGTCGGGGCAGCGGGTTCAGCTGTCTGCTCCCAGAAGGCTTCAACTTCTGTCTGTATAAAGTTGGCGGTCGCAACTTGATTGTTCACCAACACGCTTTTGGACAGCTCGATCTCTCCAGCCTTGTACTGCTTCTCGACCCAGTCTTTGAAGATATAGCAATCCTCGATCGCATGGCTCACTACTCGGTGGTACGGGCAATACAGAGGATTGTCGGTCATTTTTGCTTTTTGGGGTCTTTTCGACTCCGGCAATTGTAGGCCGTTGTTCAAGGCATCTTTAAATATCTTGCGGACCTTGTCCCTTCTGAAAGAGTAAACCTTGTTCTTTTTCTCCTCTAGGGAGGGCCCATCTCCTCCCAGCAATGGCTTTCGAGACCGGTTAGTTTTGGATTCGGCCGCCCTTCGCTTTTCTTCATTGTCGGAGGCATTGAAGACATTGGTACTGCTGGAACTCCCGCTTCTACGGTTGTCATCCCGTTTGCTTTTCCAGGTTTTGTCTCTCTGAGAGTCCGGCGGGGACTCTTGCTTCGAGCGTTCCAGCATTTGGACTTTCTTGGTTAGCTCCTGGAATGTTTTGAGGCCTGCTGTACACAAGAATGGGACCATCCAATTGCTGAGGTTCCCAATAAGAAGGCTGACGGACTGGTCCTGCTCCAGTGGCGGTTCGCACTTGACCGTGAGATTACGCCATCGGGCGATAAAGTCAGTGTTGCTTTCATTCTTCCCCGGCTTGGTCCTCACAAGGTCGGCAATGGAGATTTTATCACTGACGCTCATGAATCTTTGCCGGAACAGAGACTCCATTTGGGCAAAGGTAATGACGGACCCGTCTGGTATGCTCGCGTACCAGTCGAAAGCAACACCGGTCAGGCTGTTGACAAATTGACGAAGAAGGAGCGCGTCATTGCCCCCTGTATTTCCGCACGATGCTTTGAAGTGGGCAACGTGCTGATTTGCATTCCCCGTTCCATCAAATCTACCGAACTTAGGAATGACGTAGCCGCTCGGGAACTCAATCAGATCGTACTGCGCGGGATATGGCCGCCCACTACTGCCGATTTCTTTCTGAGCTTCAGCTTCGGCCACCAATGTTTTAACCTTGCTGGTGACCAAATCCATTATCCGATCCTGTGTTAGCAGGATAGTGCTATCTGGGGCCAAGGCGTCCCCAGAAGCGGAGTGTGGCCGGCTTTCATGCGGCTCGACCAGTCTTGGACCCAAAGGAACAGGCATTGGCTGCCTCAGATTGTCATCACCCGGCTGATTAGTAGCGGCTTGTGCTTGATTGGGAGGCGCTCGAGCAATTTGAGCCATAAGCTGCATCACCACGTTCGTTAAATCGTCTATCTTCGAATAGAGCTTGGCCATCTCTTTATCTTTGCTCCTGAGCTGTTTTCGAAGCTCTTGAAGCAGCTCTTGCTCCGCAGTCCTGGGGCGGAAAGTCGGCTCCTCCTCGCTGTCCGAGCTTGACTCTGCATGGATCGAGGGGTCTTTCTGCCTATCATCCTCATCGAGAGGGTTTTCTTCATCCAGCGGGGGCGGCTGTTCTTGGGCAGCGGCAACCACATTCGGGCTAGATTGAGCTTGGGATGTGGTGGCCCCATCCTTGCTTTTGCTGCGAAGGTTGTCGCTGGGGCGTCCTCCCGCCATATAGACCGTATGGATGATGTATCCAGCCGTCTTTCTATCATTGGAAGCTGATTTCACGGATCGCTGTCTTGACCCCCTTGCTTCGGTAGCTGGTAATCGATTGAAGGCGGCTGGCCTAACCAGGTTCTTAAATGGTGCTGGCGCTTCTTTTCTGGATTTGCCCCGCTGCTTTCGTGCGGCACAGAGCGCCTGATAGACTCTTGAAGAGACAGTGTCATACTTTTTCTGTTGGGGCGGGGACACGTCTCTTTGTGGCACTGTTCGGACCGCTGTCTTCTTGATTCTGGCGGTCATGGCGTTTTTCTGAACCCAATTCAGAGGCTCGAAGGAATTGCTGATTCTTACGTCCGACTCAGCCGTCGTCGCGGGGAAACCCTGCACTTGGAACTTCACATGATTCCATTTGGCCGAAGCCTTGGCCCTTTTGTTGGCTCGATACCTGAGCCGCTTCTACCTTAACTTTTCTGTTCTAAGCACCTGGCAGACTTCAGCTCTTTGGGAAGACGCCGCAGACCGGGCGACGGAGGGCTTTGGAGATACGCTCGATTGTGCGTTTGTTGGAGTCATCGCTTGAGCTCGTCCGTGACATTTGTTTTTGCCCTTTGCACCGGAAGTCTTGCCCCCAGCTAGAGCGTCAGGGAATCGTTCAGACACCATCTTAAGTTTCGGTTGTGGTGCCTTAGCAATCACAACATTCGGCCTCTTGCCCCTTGGGACCGGCTTGACCACCTGTTCCGCCGGGATTTCCGCCAGATGAGCGCTTCCAGCAGGGTAGATGATGACGGAGCCAAACTGCGGGGCGGTTCCTCCCACTGTCGACTGAGGCTTGCAGGAAAAACCACACGAGCGTTGATCTTGACCACGTATGGAATCGGGGTCACGTTGGAAGCTGAATTCATCTGGAGAGACATTGTCGTCGAAGGTTGATTGCTGCATAGAAAAGAAAATATCATTTCAGTATAGACAATAGATATGTATATTAATTGAGTTCGCATGAACGTTTAACCCGAAATATGGGAGGAGAGATTGGTCCCACCGGGCGTGCCAGAATCTGTAGGGTGTTTTTCGTCACCCCATTGAGATGGGAATACGCGCATGCTTGTCAGGCGTACTAAAGATTCCCCCTGCCTAGGGTAGGCCGGGGTTTAATGATTGTGGGGATCCGAATCTCCGGCAGCCACGGACTAAACTGCCGTTAATTACCCCTCGCCTTTGGGGCGAGGGAACCTCCGATTAACGGGTTAAACTGGTCATGCGAACTCAATGTGCAGTGTACGTGTGTTCTGTTCTGAAAGGAGGGTTTTGGATATATCGGGAGCCACGCAGAGTTTTTACGGGGGTCCCGCTACCCGGATAGCGGGCTGGGGGTCAAGGTGGCTAGCAGCCCCCTTGCGGGGTTCGGGGCAGCGCCCCGGCCCGAAAATTTTTTTGAGGGGGAGAGTGTGGCGGAGTATGTGTATGTGTACATTTGTATACATATGTATATATATACATGTATATATAAATAAAGGGGAAAAGGGCATCCAAAGGATGCGTGGGGCAGCACCTTGGGCGTTGTGCGCTTAGGTGCTGTGCGCTCAGGCGCAAGCGTGCCACGTGTCGGCACGTGGGCGCTTTGCGCATGAGCGCTGCGCGCAGGTGCGCAAGCGCGCCACGTGTAGGCACGTGGGCGCTTTGCGCCCTTGCGCAAGCGCGCAGGTGCGCAAGCTCGCGCGCCACGTGTCGGCACGCGGGCTCTTTGCGCACTTGCGCAAGAGCGCAGGTGCGCAAGCTCGCGCGCCACGTGTCGGCACGCGGGCTCTTTGCGCACGTGCGCAAGAGCGCAGGTGCGCAAGCGCGCGCACGCCACGTGTCGGCACGCGGGCGCTCTGCGCACTTGCGCAAGCGCGCAGGTGCGCAAGCGCGCGCGCCACGTGTCGGCACGCGGGCGCTGTGCGCACTTGCGCAAGCGCGCGCGCCACGTGTCGGCACGCGGGCGCTTTGCGCACTTGCGCGGCGCGCTGCTAAAACAAATTTCTCAGAAAAGAAATTAGAGAGGAGTTGGACTCCTGAGTGTGTGTTTTTTTTTTTTTGGGTTTAGTGAACGATGTTCTTCTTCCTCCTGTTGCTTGCTGGATCTTGAAGATCAAGAGATGTGAAATCTCAAAATCTCTTCTTTTTCAGATCTAATAATAGATCCAAGTTCCCCTTTGTGGGTTTTGCGGTGAAAAACTAATTTGTTTTGAAAAAGGAAGAGTAAAACTCTTGATTTAATTCAAGAGAAAGAAGAAGGTTTTGGAACCTTGAAGATGGAAGAAAGAGCTCAGCTCTGAGACTTTTTTTTTGGAGAGAGAAAAAGTTATGAGATATTTTCATTATCTTTTGCCTTTATAAGCCATACATTTTACACATAGCCCCTTGGGCTTCACAAAATGGCATTTTGCCTATCCCATGGCTCATGTGCCATTTCTTTTTTCACATAAGCCATGGGCTTTACAAAAATTTGGCTTTATGCCTATTTTTCTTACATTTATCCGAAAATAAAATAAAAGAAATACAACAAAATTATTTATTACAAAATTTTTATCTTGGCATGGGGGGAGGCCGGCCGCTTCATGATCGGGCTCGACCCGGGCATGGGCCTACTGGATCTGGGCTTGGGCCCACTTGGCTTGGGGTTGACTTTGATTTTGACTTGGTCAACCGGGGTGTAAATTTTTACCCCAACAACAAAGGCTAGTGGTTTTTAATTAGGCCCACTACTGTGGTTCCTTCCCACTTACCTGGCACTTACCTGGCTACAAGGGTAGTACGGAGGCGGTAGAGGATTGATCCTTTGGCTTGTCCTCTGGAAGTCTAGGAGCGGTCTAGAGACTGGACCTAGGTAACCATAGTTCTAGGGTTGTCTGTGCATTTTTGTGTGAATTGTCTAAATCCGTCATTTTTCAAAACAAACCAATTATTTTCTCCCCTTCCCCCTTCTTCTCTTCTTATAATGGGTGACCTAAACAGAAGAACACTTGCCGAGCTTTGCTGTCCACAACCAGATATCTCTTGTTTTCGTAATCCCTTCGGTATACCGTCCGGCTCTTCCATATCCTTAAGAGATCATATAGAAAAGCAGGAAGAAACAATTGGCCACCTCAGTCTTGGTCTTATCAACCGTATCCTAATCCAGTTCATACCCAGAGTGAGGGAGCCCCTAGACGAATGTCCATTGCTAAGCACATAGCTAGGTCTAGAGGCCAAAGTTTCAACCCGGACCAATATCAACCATCACCTTCACTTTCCAAAGAAGAGTTTGATAGCCAACCGACCAACCCATATCAATATTCTTCTTATCATAATATTAATCCTACTCCTACCCAATTTTCGCAACCATTCTATTCCTATCAATCCAATCCGACTTTTCCACCTTCTCTAGACAGCTCTTCTAATCAGTCATTTGGGAGTTTTAATTATCCACAGGAATTTCAATCTTATACTGAAACCCCTTATCAACCAGAGTCTAGTCTTGAGCGGAAATTAGAAGAAGGTATAGTGATGATGAACCGCATTAGAGAGGAATGGAAGGAAAGCATGGCTATATATGAAAGGGCAACGAGTTCCCAACCAGCCAAAAATTTTTCAGTATATAATACGGGCATCGGACAAAATGAGAATTTGGGTAGAGAGACAGAATTATACACCCTTCCTAATCAAACCTTCCATTTCCAAACCGAGATCTACAACTCTAGTTTCACAGATTCATCAAGAACACCAAATGATTCATCAATTGAAGATAGAATGTCTGATAAGTTGTGTGACTTTGTAGTGTTTGATTTACCCGATTGTGAAGGGTCCATTTCAAGTGAAACCATAGCCAACCCTTGTGATCTCTACACCTCCACTCTTGAACCAAAACTGATTGAAAACCATAATTTTGATGAGGAGTTTGAGAATTTTAACCTTCACTTGAATGAGGTGATTGATGTTGGGGATATTTTGATTGATGAACCCGAAATTTTGGATGAATTTGTCCCACCAATTCATCAAATCCTTTCACTTCCTTGTGGTCATCATCTTGAGCCTTTAATTCTTCCCGAACCCCAAATATGTTTTGAAGTTGATAATAATGGTATACACGAAGATCAGTCCGAAATACAGCCTCCATATTCCACATCTGGTTCAGCAACACTCGACACACCAAATTGTTTACCCATTTCACCTTCTACTTTCTCCTGTTCTTCTTCTGTTCCTATAGTTTCAGTGAATTTTGATGAACCACAATCCGTTAATTCAAGTTCAATAATACCCGAAATTCAACTTGATTTGGATATTTTTGAAAATAAGGTAGATGATTTTTTCAAATCCTCTACCTCAATAATTTTTGATGAATCAAGTTGGATATATTCTGGCACAAAACTCTTTGACAGCAAAATGTTCAATAACACCATTGATAAAAGTTTTGAAGAACTTTTTGCTGACGAACTTGAATTTTTAAACAATACGGATTTTGTGATTGATCAATCTCCACCTATATAGGTTGAACCGCCACCATTCCTTCTTCCTAATCATTCACATTCCTCCTTTCTTTTCTCTAATTTCAAACCCTTTCCAGACCACCTCTTATCCCTTCCCTATTTTTTCTTGACTCGATACAACACATTCTTCCACCAACTTATACGCTATACTGATAAAATCTTTGAATGGTTGGTGTTAACTTTTGGTCTTCGTAAAGTCTTACTTTGACCAAATGACTCACCCCCTCTTAAAATGCTTCATATTGTCTAACTCATGTTTGAGGGGGGTATATTTTTGGCTCTTGAACATAACTTTTGTCCTCAAATTTGTGAGCCAAAAATAAGTTTGAGGGAGGATTTTCACTTTCATATATTTTTGCCCCCATTAATAATGTCCTTCCAAGCTTATAGGTTTTTGTGATCCAGCAGATAGCTACAGTGGGGACACTGTTGAAAACAAGTTTGGGGGAGGTTTGTGCTTATTTACACAACAATTTGCATCATATTTTGTATAAGCACAGCATTTTCAAAAAAAAATTTAAAATTTTTTTAACAAAATAGTAGAAAGTGAAAAATTACATCCAAAAGATAGGAATAGTTTAAGAAAACCAAGAAAATTAGAAGTTTTCTTAAATGAACTAGTAATAAGTATTTATGAGCTTTTGTCCCAAGGGTTAGTAAGATGAAGGAAGTCACTAATCTGAGGTTAAAAATAAGTCTGAAAAATAGTTTCTATTCTGGAAGCGAAATATTTGAATGTTGATACCCTACTATATGCACTTACACACGTCTTGAAACTTGGGATAGTAGAGGATACCTTGAAATGCTCTTGTCTAAAAGCCAAAGTATGAAGGAAATGGAAAAAAAAATGATGAAGAAAATATAAAAATGGTGAAAAGAAAACTGAACACTGGTTTTGTTATCGCCAAGGCAGCAATAAAAAAATATAGCGAGGGTGCCTCTTCACCTAGTGCCCTAAGGCCAACTGGTCTGGGAGTCACTGCTAAGCCTTAGGTGGTGCAAGACGAGGAAAATATTATCACCTAATCAGCAAACACATGAGTAATCGGTCGGTTAGTACCTCAAGAAGTATTAACGGTCGCATGAAAATGTGTGAGCAAATCTAAATATTCATCAAGTTAAAAAGTACTGAGGTAGATGGACAAGAGTATGATAGTTTGAATTGAATTCTCCGAGTGTAGGGATGTCCATTTCACACACGTAGGGGTATATGATCAATGTTTGGACGAGAGGTAGGAATGAAGAATAAAGACGATGTTTTATTGAGGGATAGTGTGATTTCTAACATCTTTTCATAACTATTAAGATAGGGTTCATGACAACTGAAAAACTAGTGTAGTTGGAAACTCTTATTTTCAAAGTCTTTCTTTTATGGTTCTTATCTTTATATGTAAATTTCACCATCTCTCTTTTGTTATAGGATTTTGTGGGTGTAATCCGCTGAAAACCCTCAGGAGACAACACTCCTCCTACTAGGGACACCTAGAGGTTTAATGGCTTGTTGCACGTGCTCAGTGCAATCGTGTTTGCCTACGAAAGTGTGCTTAGTTTTCTCCTTTCTTTTTCTCCTCTTAAATAAACTAGTTTGCTCGGGACGATCAAAGATAAGTTTGGGGGTGTTTGTTCAGTTGATAATACTGCACATTTGTATTACATTTTTCCTACCATTTTCATATTAAAAAAGGACTTTATTATAATATATTATACATATGAGGGTTTATGTGTAAAAACACCATTTTCCATGTGTTAATATATTTTAATTAGCATTTGGTAGGAAAATGTATGCAAATAAATTCATTGACCAAATCCTAGTAGAACTAGGTCTACTAAATCTTATTTGAGTTATTGTGCAGAATATTTCCAAGTTGTGCAGAATTTTCCAAGGCTAGAATCAAGCAAATCAAGTTGTTGAAGAAGAATTGCCTAATTAAGAATCAAAACTTGGAGACCAAGTCTGGCAACAACCATGAGAATATTTCAAATATCTAAAGCTTCCAGAAATTGCTAAATGTCACAAGGATCTACCCACAAAAATATGATGAAGAGATCTCTACCTTTGGCCACGAAACCGCGGCCAAACCCCCATTTTGGCCGCGGATCCGCGGCGGGTAAGAAGAGTTGGAAGCCGAGATTTTTCAGGGTGAATCTTTGCTAAATTTTACCAAATATTGAAGCAAATGATTCTGGCTTTTCACTATAAAAGGGCACCGAGAGCCTCTTGGAAAATTCATCAAGGCGACGAGATCACGAAGTCCAAGACGGCTCACGCATCCAGGCTGATCATCAACTGTTCGTCTACCTCCTTGGAAGAGATCGAGAAGCAAACTAGTCTTTGTAATCATTTTCTAAGGAATCAAAGTGTAGATTGTTCAAGTTGATTAATAAAGGTAGTTGTTTTATTTAATTCTTTTGCATTTTACATTATGTTTTCCCTCTCTATCTTTTCATCTTCGTTTCCCAACATGCACGAGTAATTCTCCGCTTGTTAGGGTTCGTAGGATTAGGGTAGGCTAATGGACGATGAAAATAACTAAACCCTTTTTAAGTCCTATAAAGTTTAGGAACTTTATCAAAAGAATCATTAACTTCCTAATCGGGGGCGCTAACAATTCTTTGCTAGTTCCGACCGCGATTAGAGATTAGATTAATGATTGTTTTGGTAAAGGCTAGATATGAACGGAGTTCCGTGTCGAGATAAGGGTTAAGAGTGGGATTCCTTTTCCCTCCAGAAACCCTAATCTATACGCATCACCGTCGTTCTAGTTCTAAATCTATTAATGGATAAAAAGGGTAACTTTTAATTAATCATCCATAACTACTAAATCCTAAGGAGCCCTACAAGCCCTCTTATTATATTACTTACATCTTTAAAATAATCTAGATCTATATTTTACATTCTTTTTTAACGTAGATCTAGAAACCATTCTATAAAATTCTTTATCCCTCCATTCTTTCTCAACACATCTAAAGTAAAAATAAAAGGTTCCACGTTTCCCAGAGGACGACCCGTACTCATCTCCGCCTAGCTACACGCGACACCGTTATTGATTGTGGTTAAACTACAAACAAACACTTTTTCGAACCAATCACCAGACTTCCCATTACTCCATACTATGAATCTCGGCAGGAGGATAAGTATAACGTCATTCTAAACTAGTTTTACAAGTGCACGTGTAAATTATTCTGCCAGAGGGTTGTCATAGTCAGTGGGAGCAGCGGAAGCGTGGTGGACAAGTAGCTTATGTCTATTTATAGACTAAAGAAGATATAGCGGAGATAGATCATCTACTTTTGATGTGATAGTCATAGGCTTTAACTTTATCAGAATAGGGGATGGATCTGTTAAGAAAGTAGTAGGGTGTAATGTCCTGGTATTTGTATGACATACACAGAGTAGGAAGTAAAATTCCTATACTACGATCGGTTATACCGTGGTCGTCACACAGCAGTTTCTCCACATAGGATATGGATATTATATCAGACATCCTGCTTACTAGATCTATGGTTTTAGATCTAGATTTGGGAAGTTTCCTAATCTAGGTACTTAGACAGCATTCTAAAGGTATTTAGAATGGACAACTCCTGGCATGGTGGTGTACCAGCAGGTGATGGAGTCACCCTCTCTAAATGTGTCTTATAGACTAAAGGGGAGAGGGATGTGCATGATTGGCAGATTACTTGCTTAGGCAATTGAGTTGATCATGAGATGTCAAGTACGACACCAGATGTTGTTTTTACACTAGATGCTATAAGATGATATTAATCCAATCCTGGAGAAATATTCGGAAGCAGTTTTAGAACAAAAGTGGATGTTCTAGGGATTTGATAACGGCAGCCTCCTTCGAGAGACGGTTATCATTCCAGGCTTTCAAGGTGACCTGGATGACAGTGTGACTGTCAGAGTTATAGTTTTCCCTCCTACGAGGGGCAGCAGTTTGGACAGGTGGTCCAAGCGAAGACTAAGGGAGGTATGGCGCAGGATACTGATTAAGTTCAGTTGACGATACAGTCTAAGAAGTTTGGATTTGGAGTTCATTCATGAACTAGGTCCCATCAGATATCCAGACATATTCTAAGACAGGTATTGCTCATTTCGGGAGATGGGTTTCTCCGTGAACTTGAGAATTAGAGAGACATAGAAAGAAATATCAGAGCGGATCCACTCACTGAGGCTATTTCTCGAACTTAATTGTTTTACAAACAAGCTTTGTGATACTGATCAGTGGAGGAGTTGGGTGTTCGGTATCACACGGGCTGTGAGTATGCGACATCGCAATAACTAGCCTTAAGTGCAAGTGGGAGATTGTTGGATATAATGCCCTCAAAGTCAATTATTGGATCGCAGGCACGTGATTTCAATGATCGAGGGAGGATCTATACCGGTAGGACAGTCTTACTCGAAATGATAGTATGCTATCCGGTTTATCTTTATCATCGTGTACTGCTTTAGGTGACATTATATATCACTATTGCACGTTGATAGAGCCCATAGGATTCTTTCTTGACTACCAGCAGTATGATGGCGACCATATACGTGAGAGTTGGGTAGTCTATAAGCACATCCTTAAAAGTGGTCCCTAGTCACGGGAGTTTCGAGATAGGTCGTCGATACTCCGGAGTAGACTAGTATATACAGTCGAGACCCGGACGAAGGGCGATGGCCGGCCTCACACGCCATTGGTGTCAGTTGGATCACCTAAGATGTATACAGGTGCTCATTGGGTTATGAGTACACCGGACAGGACTCGCCGGGAATATGCTAGCCGGTTTTTGAAACCTGTCGTCAGATAGCAATTCCCAGGTGACATGTATACAGGTTAGTCTATCGACCTGAGATCGTCATTTGTCTCGTGTGAGTTCCCACTGTGCTTTGATTATTACCCTACCACGGCCTGAAGGAGTCGTGTAAACAGGTTTTAGTTGGATACAGTCCCGAGCCACATGGAGGCAGTGAGCGGATCGGCAAGGGATTCGTCTCTCCCAACGTTGGGAGTGAGATCGTGTTGTGTCTGGAGAGCCATTACATAAAATCCATGGCCATGGTAAGCGAGATTTACTGGTAGGTATTCCACTAGTATCTCAGGGTATTTTGGGATATACTCCGACACGACTTATACCACTTTTGGGGTTCTGACGTTTACCAGCTCCCTAGGCCCGATATGCGATAGTCATAGACGAACGGACCGGACTGTACGGATATTGTCACACATAGGCTCAGTAGGGTTCCAGGATGAGTTCGCTCATCGGACTCCCTTTCACTCTGTACATGGGCAGCCGTTACGTACAACTAGTACCACTAACGGCTTGTGGTTAAACCCACTGCCAGAGTATTGACGAGTCTTTGGAGTCCCCCGCAGAAAGTTTCCCAGTTCCGGCGAAACGTTGTAGAGGCCGTATGGTTTTATGGCAGGGTTCGAACGTACACATGCACTTGTGCATATGTCACATTTTGGACGGATAATACTAGCGGGCTTTGGTTTATGCCGGATCGTAGTATTATACTGTGTATATTTTATCTCATTGCATTTGTATCAGTCGGATTACAAATGCGGGTATCTATATACAGTTGCGGGGTTATCCTGTAATTTATTACGGGATCGCTTTTTAAAGTTGCTAGTTTGCATTTCATTTTTGCCATTTTCATTCTATTCCTTCATGGCTGAATTTTTGTGAGAAGGGGGTTTCTTGCAAATTTCGAAATTAGCAACGGAGGGTGTTTTTTGTGGTGTCCGGGGCTCGAGAACCGTGCAGCAAGCACAAAGTTTCTTGATTGAGATTGATTCATTTGTGCATCATTGCTTGCATTTATTTGATTGGATTGAAAAGGATTTTGGTTATGATATTTTTCCTTGTGATCACCACTTGCTCTTATGCTCACCCCCCACCATTTCTCTTATGGCCGAACCCATCTTTAGTAGCCCTCCCCTCTTTTGGGTGAAGGAATTTGATTCATTTCTCATTTTTGCAAAGAAAAAGCAAAGCTCGTCTCCAAAGCTCATTTCCAACTCCACCCCATTTGGCAACTTCGATCAACCTTCATCCATAGACTTGGATGACATGAGACAAACTGTTCTACACTTATTCTACAGCAATCATTGACACGTCGGCTAGCAAACTTCGTGTCCGAGTTAACTCGGTTCAGAGGCGAGAACCCGTATAAATATTCGTTGATGTCGTGCAGTTTTCAGAGAGGAGGAGATCGTAGATCGAGCGAGCTTCGTCGGTGTAGGGTTCCTAGGCACTCTAGTGAGGTCTCCCAAGCCATCAACCATGGCAATTTCAAAAAATATGGTGCCTACAAACCCTAAACTACGGATCGATAACTAGATGTCTAGGCGAACATTGAACTAGTTAACACTTAACTAATGAGAAAACGGAAATACAACCTTTGTAAATCCGGTGCTCCACCTCCATAGCTCCGCAACGAAGTCCTCTCCGCTGTCCAAGTCAAATCCGGGCTCTAGGATCGGCTTCGTCGGAGAATGGGCAAGCTAGGTCGTCGATGTCCATGCCGAAGATGATCTACGTCGAGGCATCGCTAAATCAAGCTCCACCTTCACCAAGTTCATGAAACTTGTGAAGGAAACACACTCTACTACTTGGCAAGAGGTAGAGGATGAAGAAATAGGAAGTGGGTTAACTTTAGAATTGGATTTCTCACTCTAATCATCAATCCACCATTGATGACCTCAAGCTTCATCACTTGAAGCAAGGAAGAAGAAGAAGAGAGAAAATATGATAAGTTAAAAGAATAAGAAAAGAAAATGAATTCTTATCATAATTTTAACTAGAGTCAAGTTTAGAGAATGAATCATGGTTAGTGAGAATGGTTAGGGTTAAGGATGAGATAAGAATGGTTGACTTGAACAAAGCTTCATGAAGCTTCAACTAAAGAACAAAATTAGCCACCATTCTTTTCCCTTTTCTTTTATTCATTTATCAAAAATAAAAAGGATAATTAAATAAGATAAATGAATAATAAATAATAAACCCTAACCATTTCATTAACCAAGGTTTAATCTTTACACTTGAACCCTAGCATGACATGTATCATCAAACATGATACAATCAAGTGCACAAAAGTATATCGCATATACAATGCGCCCATCCGAGTGAGAAAATCCAACTTAAGTAAACCGATACTAGTTGATGCAAAGTAATATATCAAATATATAAATATGCATTAAATCATTAAATCAACACTTGATTCAATGACCCGGTTATGTCGCACACAACCGACTAGTATACAATATATCGGCTTATCGAATCAACGCTTGAATCGATAACTAGGTTATATCGCATACAACCATTCGATATATTTATCGCGAGAATAGAATACGGTATCACATACACGCATTATTCTCGGTCCCGCACATATCTCATATGCGCTCCTATTTCGTTTCGCTTGAGCCAGGAAACCTCTGTGTAGGACTCTAAAGACTCGTCAATACGCCGGCAGCAGATGATGATCATATCAAGCATCCACAAGCCGCAAGCGGTCTGCTAAACGTAACGGCCACCCGGGTATTGAGCGATCTGAAGATCGACGAGCAAGCCCGCTCACACTCCAGTGAATCCGACCAGTAACACTACCGTACAGTCCGGTCTGATCGTCTGATATGTCGCATATCTCTCCTAGGGGTGGTAAACGTCAGACCCCAATAGCTCAATAAGTCGTGTCGATATGAGGTCTATAACTATTCGAGAAACTACTGGTAACACTTACCAGTAAATCTCAGCAACCCTGGCCAGGGATTTCCTGTTATAGCCAATCGAACACAGCGCAACATCAACTCCCTATACCGGGAGAGACGAATCCCCTCCTATCGCTCATTGCCTCCATGTGACTCGGGACTGTACCCAAAAACCACCGTTTTGCACGCCCTCTTGGACGTGGTAAGATGGAAATCAAAGCACAGTGGGAACCACACAAGACTCTATGACGATCTCGGGTCAACAGACTACTCTGTACCAGTGTCACCAGAGAACTGCCATCTGACGTGAGGTATAATACCATCTGGGAGTTCTCGGCGAGTCCGTCCAGTGTACCCAGTCTCTACTGAGCACCCGTATGTCATCTCTGATGTCAAACACCGATGGATATGGGATCATCCATCGCCCATCTGTATGGGTCGAGAAGGTATACGCTAGTCTACTCTGGTATATCGTTGCCCCGTCTCGATACACCCACGACTAGGGACTTTGAAGGATGTACTTATGGACTACCATGTCCCCACTAGTATGATCCGCATCATAGTCCAGGTAGTCAAGTACAGATCATAAGGGCTTTACCAACATGTAACAGAGAGACAATCAGCATACACGTTAAGGTAAAGGGCAACCAGATAGCATACTATCATGTCGAGCAAGAAAGTCCTCCCTATATATGTCCCAGCATCCATTACGATATACATCCTATGTACAGTAATGGCCTCTAGGGTATACATATAACTAATAATCTCCCACTTGCACTAGGGCCATCTATAGCAGTGGTTGTAGTATCTCATACTCAACCATCCCATAAAAGTCTCTCTCTGGGAACAGGCCTTTGTGAGTGGATCCGCTGTGTTGTCCTCTGAGTCTACTATCCTAACCTCGATCTCCCTGGAGATCAACCATCTCCATGATCAAGTGACACCGCCTTAGAATATGTCTGGATCATTGATGGGACCGGCGTTCCTCGGCATGAGCCACAACTCCATTGTCACACAATGGTAGGAACATAGTTCATCTCATGAACCAATATACACCCAAACAGCCTCTTTGGTAGCATCTTAAGTAGCGATGTATCGTGCCTTTATCGTCTAGTATGTCACGGTATCTAGTTTGGAACTCTTCCAACATACCGTCCCTTTACTGAGGGTAAAGACAATGCCTGTGACTGACACTCAGTCATCTTTATCACCCTGGAACACTTCCAGTGATTCTCCTCAGGATCGATTGACACCATCTCACTACAACTAGTGAGAATCCTAACATCCAATTAAATCTATCTCATAGATCCAAAATCCAGGATTTAGTAGGTATCACTTTAATCCTATATGGAGAATCTTTGTGATAAGCGGAGATTGATCGAGCGTAGTATAAGAAACTCCTTTCTTATCAAGAGTATGTCATCCACGTACTCTACGAGGATCGTCACCATACTCCCTACTACCTTTTTGTTTATACAAGGTTCATCTACCATTTTGATGATGTCAAACTCTTTGATTAATCCATCAAAACAGATGTTCCAACTCCGCGATGCCTGTTTTATCCTATAAAGCATCTTGTACACGTTTCCGCTGCTCCCACTGTCTACGAAGCCCTCTGGCTGTGTACTTATAGACGCACTCTTCTAAAACATCATTTAGAAAAGCGGTCATGACACCCAACCACCAGATATCGTAGTCATGGTATGTAGCCGTGACAAGTAGGATCTGGATGGATTTAAGCATAGATCCTTGGAAAAAGTTTCATCATGATCCACACCTGGTCAATGATGCAAACCTTTAACAAGTCTAGCTTTGAAAGTCTCAACTTTTCCATCTACACCAAGTAATCTTCTCAAGATATACTTGCTCCTGATGGGGATTTAACCCTTCAGATATAGCAACCAAAGTCCATACTTTGTTGGCGTATAAGGATTCCATCTCAGATCGCTAAGCATCCAGCCATTCTTACAGAGTCTTACTCCTGAAGGCCAGCTCGAAGCTAGTTGGGTCATCATCTCATGATGCAATCCTCGCTCCCACTGTCATAGAGAAAACGAAGTATCTCTCAGGTGGGTGAGGAACCCTACTAGATCGGCGGAGACGCTGAGGTTCGTTGGTATCTACTGAATCCTTTGGTTCTATCAAATCATCAGCTGCAGTCTGTATAGCTGGAACATTTCCAGTTCTACATAACTGACCTTGCCTCGAGCTCGTCCGGATTTTGCTTTTAAACATAGGCCGGACAACCCCAAATCTTAACTAACTTAAGACATGGGTTCTTCCCTTTCCATATCTCATATGGAGTGGTAGGCAACTGATTTGATTCGAACCCTATTCAATAGGTATGCAGCTTCATAAGTGCATAACTCCCTAAGAGGAAATAGGTAACTCAGTAGTACTCATCATAGAGCACACCTTATCACATAGGGTGTGATTGCTCCGCCCCGATATACCATCGTGCCATGGTGTATACAGAGGAGTAATGCTGAGAGAGAATCTCATTCTCCTTTAGAAAAGTCCAGGAATTCCGTGCTCAAGTATTCTCCTACTTGATCACATCATAGGACATAATACTTATACCTGTATTGGTTCTCTACTTCTAACTTATATTCTGTGAATATCTCAAAAGGCTCGGACTCATGTTTCAACAGGAACATATGTCTGAATCTTGAGAGATTATCAGAGAATGTAATGAAGTTCAAAGAACCAGTCCTGGCATGTGTAGACAGGGGACCTTACATACATCATCATGTATCATCCCAAGAGTTCACTAACTCTTTCTCTGTTTCCAATAAACAGAGCTATGGTCATTTTATCTTTGTGACATGACTGGCGAGTTTCACAAGATGTAAATTCAAACTGATTTAAATTTGCATCTATATGTAACTCTAGCTAGTCGGGTCACATTGATCTGACCTAGTCTACAATGCCTCAAGAAGAATTCGTTCATTTCTGAACTCTTCCTCTTGTGTGTGTTTCATATACTAAGAACTGTAGTTTGATTTAGAACATCAATGCTTTTAGATAACGTGCCTGAACCGATCAACTTTTGATATAGGAAATGTTCAAAACATTATCCAACAATACAAAATTTTATCATTTCTTTACTAATAAAGAGATAGATATGATTTTGTATATCAGGTTCGGTATCTAATAACATTCGTTCAGAATCAATGTATTGTAATACAGGGTGACAGTGACCAACAGACTTGGCTGCAACATTTGCCCCGTTTTCTGCCTCATGAAACTTATCACCCGTTCTCAGTTTTCTACCTGTCTGTAGCCCTATGTAACAGATTACATATCTGGGATCCTGATCTGGTATCACATACCCAGGACGCAAAGTATACTGAGAAACAGTTCTGTATAATGAACACACCCGAAGATGATGCATCAGCATGCACTCTCTTCGTTTGGGCGGCACGGGAAATCTGGTATTCCCCAATTTCCTGCTCTGTCTTATAACAATTATAAGTTGGAGCGGGATCAACGTTCCCCAGCTCAGTATAACAAGTGGGTTCGGTCAAAATTCCGTTTTATTATCTTGATTAAGGCGTGATATGGTCGCTACCTGGAGAGAGAGAGAAGAAAACACTCAGCGTGCGCTCTGTCAAGAATAGATTGGTTATTATTTTATCTAATCAGGATGGCTCCCACTGCTTTTTATCAAATCTTCCTTCAAACCCTAAAAGGAAAGACTAGCCGGGATTAATTACACACTACAAGTTCGCCAATCTTTCAGCCAGGCCAGTGTCGGTACTTTGAGGGAGGTCCCCCGTGCTTTCGCACGAACCTAATTAATGTAAACCTCGTTTTCCCAGAGGCGTAACCTCGTTGACACCTTTCTAGACACCTACTTGATCGGCTAATTGTAATGTATAAAACTCTCCCAGGAGTAACACTTACTCGCAGCGGGTATCGGGATCCAACTATCTCATAGAAGGTATGCAATCTCATTGCAAATTTCAACACTTGAAATTCCCGATAATATTTTGCCCCTAGCTCGCTATGACCTTGACGCATGCCAAACAACCCATAGTCTGCTAGTCAAGTTCAACCCGTACATTTCTTGATTGAATTAAACCCACCCGCACGACCCTTGACGCATGCCAAACAACGCCGTACGAATACCCTAATCCAATCGCATCATATGCTGGCAGATAAGCACTAGTTAGCTACCGTACACTACGCCTTGACGCATGCCAAACAACCGCAGCACGAATACTAACTAATACTTATCTGAAATGACGGAGGGCTACGACAGGTTTTTCTGAAAACCTATTGCGTAATGAACTTGATATCGTTGTAGAATCAAATGATTTTTTTAAAATGGAGTGTTTTTGAGGCTTTTCTAGTTTTGCTAAAGGAGTCACTCCCGGTAAAGGGATCGTCGGTCCTTTCCTCGTCGAATGAGGTGCAGGGCATATCACATATACCGCTATGCAAAGCAAAACACTTAAAAGCAATCAAAAGACAAACCGAGTGTGTAGCATCTGCCAGTTATTGCTAAAGGAGTCAATCCCGGTGAAGGGATCTCGGTCCTTTCCTCATCGAATAAGGTGCAGGATATATCACATATACCGCTGTGCAAAGCAAGAACTGTAGCTACCTGTTTTATTTTGAAATTCGATTCTACAACATCTTATGTTTCTTTTACTTTCATTAATCATATTAATGAAGTCCCATCATTTAATGTACCTAAACATCACAGATAGATATGACGTACACTTACGCCATCCGCATCGTCTCGATGTCCCCTCGTGCACCGTTAGGTTAGGTAACTAACGACAGAGCAGGGCAGGGCTAGCGCGGGTGTAAAACATAAGTAACGTCTATATAATATATCATATATACTATATACTGTATCTATCACAGAACATCACATGATCACATCACAGATATCGCAGCAGAAGAATCATATGAAATATTGGATATACTAGGACGTCCGTGTTTTCAATACGAGCCAGTATAAAACACGGATTCCACGGTCGTGATGAATAGCCAAACCCACACCCCTAGACCCCTACGAGAGCGGCAAGCAACCCTACCAATTCTGGAGTTAGGAGACCCGGACCCGACTCCTCGAGTTGGTCTCCCACTGGACTCCAGAACCCGGTTACTTGTGCCCTCCTCCTTGGGTCTATCCTAGTGCGGAAAAGTAAATAATATACAAACGGTGACAACTTCCGCAACCAGGAAGCGCCCCAATAAAAGAATATTACATACAAGTTTTTACATGAATGAAAATGAAAAACACTCATCTCACATAAAAACCCCCGGCTATTCAAACACGACGATCCAATATAACATATCCAACAACACATAACATCACATGTCATCAACGTAAGTAAACATGCGTATCCCAATTGTCGTTGACATATAGCAACGAAACCGGCGATATCACATATTACACTTACGGTCATAGAAAAGAAAGTGTAAAACTACAACAGTTGGAATCCGCAACCACCTCAGACATCGCATGCCTGACCAAATGAATTACTTAGACATCGCATGCCTAACAATTATAAACCCCGCATTTTAGTCTCTTTATCGAAAACACTTTTCAATATCGAGTCGGGCAATTCAACAAGATTCCCGACAGTCTGATCGAATACTCGTCGTAAACTTCAGTAGACGGCCGCACCCCTGATACCGTCGACGAAGTGCACCAAGGCGGAACACCGCTACCGCGAGCACCCGAACGGATGCTTTCGGCGACGGGGTTCTCCTACAGTCACTTGGTCGGGGCTATGGAGTGAAGCTGTCTATTAAGTTTACCCGGCGAGTATCCGCGTACGCTACGTGATTGCGACGGACATTTGATCACATCAAAATTCCGTAGCAACCGATCAAGTGAGACTAAACTGCTATGTTTATAACATTCATTCAGTTATCATATAACTTATTGTGAATTCCAATTATTGTATCCCATTCCAGATAAATAGAAAATGTTAAACTTTCCGATCGAACATTCTAACACCCAAGTTTTCCCGATACAGATCAACACATGAAACAAGTCTAACAACATTCCGTTCGTGCCTCAGTACCAACGGTCCAGCCGTAGAAGGGTCAAGCCAACGCCTCACATGTGGCACGCCGTACTGCCCCAAACCCGAAGGTTCAAAGGGCAGTTCAAGACGGTCACATAATCGAGTTAAGGTTTGTGTCTTCTAGAGGGACCATCGCGTTACTTGCACTACTTAGAACGTCGTTAAACTACGGAAAAATCCAACACTTGGAAATTTCCCGACAGGGGAAAAGTTGGGTATTTATATCCGGTCGAACTTTTTAACATATTCTAAAATTTATCCGGAAAGCCACACAGACAAAATTTGATACTCCGATCGAAACACCGAATCCCCAAAACAACTGCAGAAAAATCAACTCTTGAAAAATTATTAAAAATTCCCAGAAAACCCATCTAATAAAAATAGGAATTACTGTGCAGAAAATGGGAGGTGACGTCATCAGTTAGCCGCGGAACCGCCGCAGAAGCTGGGCTTCTGCCGCGGTTCCGCGCTCTGTTTGAGGAATTAGTCACCTGAGTTTTTACAGTAATTCTTATAATTATTTATTGAATTTTTTAGGCATTTTTAATACACAAAAATCCGCATTCTCGGAAAAAGTACAGAGAGCATATTTGTTTCGGGGTTTCGGGTTCGTTCGGACTTCAATTTCCGTCTGGACTTCGCCTAAGGCTCTAGCTAGGCTCTGATACCACTGTAGGTCAGGCAGCCACCCCATCCAATGGGGTCGCCGTGGCACCAACGGGTCCCTCAGCAACTACCTTTTACGCATGCCCCCTCGCGAGGGCTACAACCCGCCGGAACACCTTCCAGTCTCGGGACACCCTGGGGGTAAGAGCCTATGCTTCGCCACACTGTCACACAGTGAGAACCCCCCATAGGTCGACATCTAATGCCTAGTAGATCTGATACTACTGTAGGGTTCCTAGGCACTCTAGTGAGGTCTCCCAAGCCATCAACCATGGCAATTTCAAAAAATATGGTGCCTACAAACCCTAAACTACGGATCGATAACTAGATGTCTAGGCGAACATTGAACTAGTTAACACTTAACTAATGAGAAAACAGAAATACAACCTTTGTAGATCCGGTGCTCCACCTCCATAGCTCCGCAACGAAGTCCTCTCCGCTGTCCAAGTCAAATCCGGGCTCTAGGATCGGCTTCGTCGGAGAATGGGCAAGCTAGGTCGTCGATGTCCATGCCGAAGATGATCTACGTCGAGGCATCGCTAAATCAAGCTCCACCTTCACCAAGTTCATGAAACTTGTGAAGGAAACACACTCTACTACTTGGCAAGAGGTAGAGGATGAAGAAATAGGAAGTGGGTTAACTTTAGAATTGGATTTCTCACTCTAATCATCAATCCACCATTGATGACCTCAAGCTTCTTCACTTGAAGCAAGGAAGAAGAAGAAGAGAGAAAATATGATAAGTTAAAAGAATAAGAAAAGAAAATGAATTCTTATCATAATTTTAACTAGAGTCAAGTGTAGAGAATGAATCATGGTTAGTGGGAATGGTTAGGGTTAAGGATGAGATAAGAATGGTTGACTTGAACAAAGCTTCATGAAGCTTCAACTAAAGAACAAAATTAGCCACCATTCTTTTCTCTTTTCTTTTATTCATTTATCAAAAATCAAAAGGATAATTAAATATAATCTTTACACTTGAACCCTAGCATGACATGTATCATCAAACATGATACAATCAAGTGCACAAAAGTATATCGCATATACAATGCGCCCATCCGAGTGAGAAAATCCAACTTAAGTAAACCGATACTAGTTGATGCAAAGTAATATATCAAATATATAAATATGCATTAAATCATTAAATCAACACTTGATTCAATGACCCGGTTATGTCGCACACAACCGACTAGTATACAATATATCGGCTTATCGAATCAACGCTTGAATCGATAACTAGGTTATATCGCATACAACCATTCGATATATTTATCGCGAGAATACAATACGGTATCACATACACGCATTATTCTCGGTCCCGCACATATCTCATATGCGCTCCTATTTCGTTTCGCTTGAGCCAGGAAACTTCTGTGTAGGACTCTAAAGACTCGTCAATACGCCGGCAGCAGATGATGATCATATCAAGCATCCACAAGCCGCAAGCGGTCTGCTAAACGTAACGGCCACCCGGGTATTGAGCGATCTGAAGATCGACGAGCAAGCCCGCTCACACTCCAGTGAATCCGACCAGTAACACTACCGTACAGTCCGGTCTGATCGTCTGATATGTCGCATATCTCGCCTAGGGGTGGTAAACGTCAGACCCCAATAGCTCAATAAGTCGTGTCGATATGAGGTCTATAACTGTTCGAGAAACTACTGGTAACACTTACCAGTAAATCTCAGCAACCCTGGCCAGGGATTTCCTGTTATAGCCAATCGAACACAGCGCAACATCAACTCCCTATACCGGGAGAGACGAATCCCCTCCTATCGCTCATTGCCTCCATGTGACTCGGGACTGTACCCAAAAACCACCGTTTTGCACGCCCTCTTGGACGTGGTAAGATGGAAATCAAAGCACAGTGGGAACCACACAAGTCTCTATGACGATCTTGGGTCAACAGACTACTCTGTACCAGTGTCACCAGAGAACTGCCATCTGACGTGAGGTATAATACCATCTGGGAGTTCTCGGCGAGTCCGTCCAGTGTACCCAGTCTCTACTGAGCACCCGTATGTCATCTCTGATGTCAAACACCGATGGATATGGGATCATCCATCGCCCATCTGTATGGGTCGAGAAGGTATACGCTAGTCTACTCTGGTATATCGATGCCCCGTCTCGATACACCCACGACTAGGGACTTTGAAGGATGTACTTATGGACTACCATGTCCCCACTAGTATGATCCGCATCATAGTCCAGGTAGTCAAGTACAGATCCTAAGGGCTTTACCAACATGTAACAGAGAGACAATCAGCATACACGTTAAGGTAAAGGGCAACCAGATAGCATACTATCATGTCGAGCAAGAAAGTCCTCCCTATATATGTCCCAGCATCCACTACAATATACATCCTATGTACAGGAATGGCCTCTAGGGTATACATATAACTAACAGTCGGTGCATCCGCAACATGCTAGGGGCTGAGGTTAAAGATCGAAGGACACGGATCGATCGGTATAATCACTAAAGCCCATTTATAGTTTACTAGTTTACGGTTAATGGAACGATCTGGGATTCGGATTCGGTAAGCGCCAGTTCGTAAAAAGTTTTTGTTCCGCATTTGGCCTCGGATAGACGGCCGGAGCGCTGCCGCAACCCAACATTTAGTTTGCAAGATTTAAGGTTTATGGTCGATCCGTATTTAAGGTTGTTCTAGCACCAGTTCGTAAAAATTTTGCTTCGCAATCACCCACAGTTTGATGGCCACGGTGCTTTCATACCCAATATGTCATCAGAGCCAACCCATAAAACCTTAGCTAGCTATTTTAGACGATGTTAAAGTATCAAAACCAGAACAACTCCGAAACAATACACTATATATTCCAGTTTCTATTGAATTTGTCTAGTCTTAAAAAAAAAATTTAAATAATTGCAGAAGGTTATTTGTCCAGTATCTAGAACACCCTAAAAAAACGAGCCCAAATGTCTATAATGTGGCCGGCAAGAACTAGGAATTTCCCGGCCCGGCCTGCCCCAATAGGGAGTTAGGTCTTGATTTTTTTGGGGTGTTCTGGTATCTGGAATATTGGGTTTTTGGTGTTGTTTGTTTTTGCCCAGATTGTATATTGTGTTATCTTTGGTTTGGGGGCAATATGGAGTATTTCGAAGTCGCTATTTTTCACACTGTTTAAAAGATTTCAGTTCATGCATTACTATCTGCGACCGTGAATGTCATTAGAGCGGTACAACTCGTCTAGTTGCTATAGTTCTTTTAGACGGGTTTGCAAACATGATATTCATGTTGATGTTCTGTGTTGAGCTAAGGTTGCGGCAGGATCATCGTGGTGGATAGCCATGGTGCAATGGTACTTGTATAGTTCAGATTCATTTGAACATTTGATATTGCGGGGCGAGCGTCCGACATGTCGACTGCCGTCTCTGCCAGTTTGTATATTATTTGTTTGGGGCACGACCGGGTTGAGGTTGATGTCACCTTTGTGCATATTTTTTCTTTTATGTACTAGGCTTACCCCGTGGTGGAGTGCTCGAATAGCCGGGTTCTAGAGGGCAACGGGCCCGCATCTCATGGCGTTGAGACGGAGGAGGCCTCACTCTAGAATTAGCGGCTATTCGTCGCACTCGTAGGGGTATAGGATGACCCACGGATGGGTGCTCAAGTTACCAGATTCCGTGAAGTGCTGGGTGGCCCATTCACTATGTTGATTGGGGTTGCCTCACTTTTGGGATTGGCAGGTAACTTGCCGAACTCATAGGGGTCTAGGTTTTCATTGCACAGGCTATCTACACGACAGGGAACGTCGGGTCTCATTTGCGCCTCAAGTGAAACCCGAGGCTCCAAGATTATCCACCATTCCGTGTTGCTTACTGATATTCTATGATGTTGTTTATATCATGCCCGGGACTCGTGTTATATATATTTATATATATACTAGTAGATGCTGTATATGTTTTGCACCTGCACTAGTCCAGCCCCCGCTCTGCCATTAGTTAAGTAACCTAACGGGTTATAATGGAGCCCAGTGGCGAATGCAGATGGCATATACGTATATTATATTTTCGTTCCTTTATCTGGTGTGATATGTTTAATTGATGGGACTGCATTAATTCTGATCAATGCAAGGAAAACAAACCTATAAGATGTTGTTGGAACCAAGTTTTTTGAAAACTGACATTACCGACGTTTCCTTTCGCTTTGCACTGCGGTATTCGATTATGAATATCCAGCACCTCATTCGACGAGGCAAGAGCCGAGATCCTTTCACAGGGAGTGACCTCTTGAGAAAAAGTTTGCGTCAGGGTAATAACTTCACTATAGTCGATTCTTTTGCTTTGCATCGTGGTCTTCAGTTTGGAATATCCTGCGCCTTATTTGACGAGGAAAGAACCGAGATCCCTTCACAGGTATTGACCTCTTTAGCAAAAGTTTGCGCCACTATATATTTGTAAAACCACTCGGTTTCCTCAACGATATCCGGTTCAATACGTTAAAGGTTTTTCGCCAAAAACCAGCCGTAGCCCTCCATCAATTCTTACGAGTATTATTTAGTATTCGTGCTGCGTTTGTTGACCTAGTTAAGGCTTAGTGTTCGGTAGCTATGTGGTACTTGTTTGTTGCATTTTAAAAGCGATTGGTTACGACAGTCGTGGTGCCCTGTTGACCTAGTCAAGGCCACGTGCGGGTGGGTTTAATGCAATCCAGGATAATGACGGGTTAAACTTGACTAGCGGTTTATGGTTTATTGACCTACTCAAGGTCATAAACCGCTTGGGGTAAAAACATCATCAGGGGTTTCAAACATACAGGAAACTTGCCAGGCTTGAGCATACCTACTGGAGTATGGTGACTTGAGTGAATTCCATCAAGCTATCATGCGATGATAGTTGGATCCCGATTCCCACTGATTAGTAGGATTACTCCTCGGGTGATTTTAGATGATCCCAACTAATTCTCCTTTAAGGGTTTGAAGGAGAATTCGAGGAAACGGTGGGAACCATCCTGATTAGATAAAGTTGTTAGTGTATATGCCCTAGAGGCCATTACTGTATCATACTAGTTTGTATATTACTTAATGGAAGCTTGGGATATTCACAGTTGTATATACAATCTTGCTCGAAATGGTAGTATGCTACTTGGTTTGTCTCTGCTTTAATATGTGCATGTGTTTCTTTTAACATATTGCTGGTATACATATTAGTAGAGCCCTTAGGATCTTTGCTTGATTACCAGCGTTGTGATGGCGCTCGCACTCGTGGGAGCTGGGTAATCTATAAGCACATCCTTATACAGGTCCCTGGTCGTTGGACTATCGAGACAGGGCATCGATACTCCGGAGTAGACTAGCGTATGCGCTTCTCATCCCAGTGTGGGAGACGGCCTGTCCCACAGCCGTTAGTACGTCGTACTTGGGATAGTATGCGGGTGCTCGTTAGGTTACGAGTACACTGGACAGGATTCGTCGGGAACTGTTGGTTGGTAATATACCTATCGTCAGTTATCAGTTCCCAGGTGACATGAGTACAGCTTAGTCCGCTGACTTGACACTGTCACTTCGCCTCGAGTGTGTTCCCACTGCACTTTGATTACTACCCTACCACGGCTCAAAGGAGCTGTGCAAACAGGTAGTTTTTGGGTGCAGTCCCGAAGCACTTGGAGGCAGTGACGGTTAGACAGGATTCGTCTCTCCCGGTATTGGGGGTTGACATCGCGCTGTGTCTAGGAGAGCCATTACACGAGTAGTCCCTGGCCAGGGCAAGCGAGATATGCTGGTAGGTTTCCAGTGTTATCTCAGGGTGTTCTGGGCTACACTCCGACACGACTTGTACCGCTATTAGGGGACTGACGTTCACCGCCCCCCTAGGCCCGCCATGCGATGTATCAGACGAACAGACCGGACTGTACGGAGACTGTCACATACAGGCTCAGTAGGAGTGCAGATGGGGTTCACCTCGTCAGTCTTCTTATCGACATCTACCTGGGGACTGTTACGTACAGCTAGTGCCGCTTGCGGTCTGTGGTTAAACCCACTGCCAGCGTAGTGTCGAGTCTTTAGAGTCCCACACAGAGAGCTATTCGCCTTTAGGCAAAATGAGTAGAGGTCGCATGGTTTTGCGACAGGGTTCGTTCGCATCCGCGCACTTGTGCACGTTTGCTGTCCGGACAGTTTATACTAGCGGGCTTTGGTTTAAGCCGGATCCTAGTATATGATTAGAGATTGGTTTTTCTCATTGTGTTCGTGTTCCTCGGATCACGAATGCGGGTGCGTATGCACAGTTGCTTGAGATTGAGGGAGAGGACCTTGATTAGGGTTAATGGCTATTGTCATTTTATTAACCCTAATATTTATGTGTGTGTTATTGTTAATTAGTAATTAGTTTGATAATTATCCATGGTTGTGGTTATTGACCTTTTGACTTCTTTGACTTGTTGACCAAGGTTGACACTTTGACCATCATAATTTCTTTTGGAAGATGCTTTTTGATCTTTGCAATTTGAAATGATAATGGTCATGTCATGATTTACCATGATAATTATCTAGCTAATTATTCAATTAAATTAATTCACACATATTAGTGAGAAGAGCTCTATTATTTTCTCATTCTCTCATATCATTTCTCTCTCTTGTTCATCCTCTCCCTCAAGCTCTCTCCCTCTCATGTGTTGAGAAACAAAAAGCTTGAGAAAAACCTTCACTTGATCCTCTCTACTCTCTTCTAGGGTTCAAGTCTTAGCATTTCTTGCACTCTAGTTACTCCTAGCTTGGAGTTGAAGCTAAAGGTGGTGGCTTTCAAGTGGATCTTTCTTTGACGGAAGAAGACAAGCAAGGTGAGGCCTTTCTACCATTCCGACGAGCAAGGAGAGAAGGACTAAAGACCAAAGGTATAACCTTTCTACAACTTAGTTAGTTGTTTGTTTACTTTAGCTAGTTTTCGTTTAGCAAAGATCCTCACAAGCAAAGTCCATGTTGCCTAAGTCATTAAAAATCCGTTTTTTATTATGTTTTCCGCCTCCCGTAAGCACCGGGATGGGCAACACGGACTTACAGTGGTATCAGAGCCTAACTAAACCTAAACTAGCTAAGTAGTTAAGTGTAACGAAGTTTCGAAACTGGAAAATCGAAAAACCAAACTTGCAAAACCCTAGTTTCTGTTAAAAATTTTTCTGCTCAAAATGAAAATATTTATACTTGTAAAATCGTCTCAGGGTTTTCTGAATACACCCAAGAAAAACGATACCCTAATTCCATCAAGCCGCCGCCCTTCAGCCGCACGAGGTAGGCATCTGCGGCGGAAGCGCCGCGGTTTGTCGTTATCGGCGCATCGTTTTTCGTGCAGTGTGTGTTGTTGTTGGTTTTGGGATTTTTAGGATATATTATATGTGCCCAGATTTTCCAGAACTAAAATTTACTTTTGGGGGCCTATAAATCCGTATTTTTCGGAACTTCACTACACTTTAACTACATCGGTTATATCTGTAATGCTTGCATGTATTGAACGTCGGCTAATCGCTATAAGACGATTAGTCGGGGTTATACATGATCTGTGATTGTTATTGGTTTGTGGATATGAATGGATTGGATTGTCGCGGGTGAATGGCCGGGGTGGATGTGAGATGAGCGTTGTTTTTCTTTCATTCATTTGTAACATGTAAATTGATGTAATAATATTCTTTGTATGGCCGCACAACCGGGTCGGGGTTGTAGCCGTCATTGTATAATTCTTTTTACTGTTTTTTGCTCCTAGGATAGACCCATGGAGGGGGTGCACAAACTACCGGGTATCTCGAAGTGCCGAGTGGCCTACTCACGGTGGTGAGGGAGGTTGCTTCGCTTCGGGTGCTTGGCGGGTAGTTTGCCGCACCCGTAGGGGTCTTGGGTGGGGTATTGGCTATTCACTGCGACCGTGTAATCCGCTTTGCGTTGCAGGCTCGAAAGCATTGCGGATTCCTAGTATATCCAATGTATTCATCTGTGATCTGTAATGTCTATCATTGCTATATATTTATATATAATAACTATTTAGGCGTTGCTTATGTTTTACAGCCGCGCTAGCCCAGCCCCCGCTCTGTCGTTAGTTAAGTAACCTAACGGGTGATGACGGGGCCCCGTGGCGAATGCGAATGGCATAAGCGTACGTCATATTTTGGTTGTTTTCTGCAATGATAGGATTAAATGATGGGACGCATTAAAAGAACTAATGCAAGAAATAAACCAAGTAAAAGTCGATTGGAACACTTTGAAAACCACTCGGTTCTTTTCAAAACTAAACTTTTAAACGTGGAGCTTGAACCACTCCTTTTAAAAGCTATCTCGTTCCATCGATTATATCAAGTTCACTACGTTCACGGTTTCGCCAAAACCATCCGTAGCCCTCCATCATTTCGGTTAAATATTCGGTAGTATTCAAGCTATGTATTTTGACCTCACGCCAAGGCATAGTGATTGGTAGCTACCGGATATTTATCCGTTGCATAGATAGAATGCGTTGATTTGAGACAGTCGTACTGCCGTTTTGGCCTACGTCAAGGGTAGGTACGGGTGGGTTCAAATTAACCAGGATAATGATGGGAAGAACTTGACATGTGACTTATGACATTTTGACCTCACGCCAAGGTCATAAGAGCATGGGGCAAAAATCCACATCGGGAGTTTCATAAGTACTGAAACTTGCTAGCGTTGCATACCATTTGGAGTGTGATAATTCTGGTAGGATTCCTTCGGCTTTATCACGCGATGATATTTGGATCCCGATCCTACTGTGAGTATATGCTACTCCTCGGGAAAACTCTCACTTAACGATCAATGCTATAAACCTAGTAGGTGCCTAGAAAGGTGTTAGCGGGGCTACGCCCACAGGGAAAAGAGGTTACTTAATTAAGGAACTTCGCGAAAGCGTTGGAAAACCTCCCTCGAAGTACCGAAACTGGCCTGGCTGAACGGTTAAGCAAGTATTGTACGGTGAGAATGATCCCGGCTAATCCTTTTCTTTACGGTTTGAGAAGGGATTCGAGAGATAGTGGGAGCCATCCAGTTTAGACAAACTAAAAACCACTCTAAACTTGCAAGAGCATCATGCTAAAGTGTTTCTTTTCTCTCTCCTAATTGCAGCGACCATTCAAGATGACCGGACTTAAGTTACTATTAGATAAAAACATATTGACAGGGCCAAACTACAAAGATTGGCTCAGGAATGTCAAGATGGCTATCACTTATGACAAGCTGGGGTATATACTTACCACCAAAGCTCCCCCTGTCCCAGGTCCCACCTCCAGCGTCGCGGATGTTGAAATCCGTAAGACATGGGAGATAGATTGCGCGAGGGCCAGATGCCTCGTACTAGCCTCGATGGACAACGACCATCAGAGGAGGCACGAGAATATGGACCTAGAGTCCATATTTCTCCATACAAAAGAACTGTATGGAGAGCAGTCTCGTATCGCAAGATACGAAGTGTCGAAGAAGCTCTTTTCGGCAAGGTTGGCCGTCGGATCATCGGTAGCGGACCACGTGCTTAAGATGATCGGCTACATAGAGGAGCTCGCGGACCTTGGGACCACGTTGGAGAATGAACTCTATACCGATTTGATTCTCCAGTCCCTTCCTTCCACTTACGCCCAGTTCATTCTTAACTTCAACATGCAAGGAAAGGAGGTTGAACTTGCCGAACTTCTGAACATGTTGAGGACTGCTGAGGGCACCCTACAGAAGGGTAGGGAGACATCCACTTTGTTTGTAGGAGGATCTTCCTCTTCTAGGTCCAGGGCGAAAGCCAAGGGCAAGAAGAAGAAAGCCCCCGCCAAACCAAGAGGCGGTGTCGGTAAAGTGGATACGAAGGGAAAGGGTAAAGCAACAAAGGTAGCGGGGAAGCTGGTGGGGAAGGAAGAATGCTTCTATTGTCACAAAAGTGGTCACTGGAAACAAGATTGCAAGGCTTGGAAAGCCAGAACACAGGATTTGAAGCGAGTTGCAGCTTCAGCTTCAGGTGTGTATGTTATTGAAAACTGTCTATCAATAAACTCTACTTCCTGGGTATTGGATACCGGATCAGGGTCTCATATCTGTAATTCTTTGCAGGCGTTGAGAAAGCGTAGAGTTTTGAAGGCAGGTGACATGACCCTCAGAGTTGCGAACGGTGCTAGCATGGATGCTGAGGCCGTGGGGGACTATCACCTGGGATTATCAGATGGACACTTTTTGGTTTTGCGTAGTTGTTATTATGTACCAAATGCAACCTGTAATATCATTTCTGTATCTTTATTATCTAAAGAAGGTTATGAATTTGCATTTGTAAGTAATGTAGTGAACATTCACCTTAATCAAGTGTTGATTGGGTCAGGTACATTGAACAACGGTATATAAGTTTTAAACCAACCACAGATTTTCAATATCCAGAATACACACAAAAGAAAGTCTCCAGAAATTAATAAAACTTTCTTATGGCATTGTAGACTGGGTCACATCAACGAGAGAAGATTGACTAAGTTACATACTGAAGGATATTTAGATTCGTTCGAATATCAATCGTATGCAACTTGTCAATCCTGTCTCAAAGGAAAGATGACAAAGGCTCCGTTTTCTGGACACGGAGAAAGAGCGAGCGAGCTCTTGGGACTCGTACACAGCGACGTGTGCGGTCCAATGTCTACACATGCGCGAAGCGGTTTTTCTTACTTCATAACTTTTACGGATGATTTCTCAAGATTCGGACATGTCTTCTTAATGAAGCATAAATCCGAAGCTTTTGATAAGTTCCAGGAATATAAGAATGAAGTAGAAAAACAAACAGGCAAAAGTATCAAGATCCTAAGATCGGATCGAGGAGGAGAATACTTAAGTGCCGAATTCCTGAATTACTTAAAAGAGAATGGAATTCTCTCTCAGCTTACTCCTCCATACACTCCGCAACATAACGGTGTATCGGAGAGACGGAACCGAACCCTATTGGATATGGTACGGTCCATGATGAGTAACGCTGAGTTACCGCGATCATTCTGGGGATATGCGCTAGAAACAGCTGCATATCTTTTGAACCGTGTTCCCACTAAGACTGTGCCTACCACACCATATGAGTTATGGAGTGGGAAGAAACCCTATCTTCAATACTTGAAGATTTGGGGATGTCCAGCTTATGTCAAAAAGCAGCATGTGGACAAGCTCGAGGCACGCTCAGTACTGTGCAAGTTTGTGGGATACCCAAAGAACTCCAGGGGGTATCTTTTCTATTACGCAGAGGAACAAAAAGTCCTTGTTTCTCGCAATGCCCACTTTCTAGAACATCAGTTCATAGAAAAAGAAATAAGTGGGAGCGCAATAGAACTGGAAGAAATTCCAGAACCACAAACTACTACTGAAAGTTTAGTGGAACCAGAAGGTTCAAAAGAACAGGACATTCCTATGCCACTCCGCAGGAGTAGTAGGCAGTCTCATCCGCCCGAGAGATACTACGGTTTTCTCATTGACGGGGATAGAGAAGACTGCATCCTGGATTGTGATGAGCCTACTAGCTTCCAGCAAGCCATTCAGAGCGTCGACTCGGTAAAATGGCTGGATGCAATGCGGACCGAGATGGAGTCCATGTACACCAACAAAGTATGCACGTTGGACATTGCTCCAGACGGGGTAAAACCCGTAGGATGCAAGTGGATCTTCAAAAGGAAGATTGGTGTAGATGGACAGGTTGAGACCTATAAAGCTAGACTGGTAGCAAAGGGTTTTCGTCAGCGACCTGGTTTGGACTATGACGAAACCTTTTCTCCAGTAGCTATGCTGAAATCCATTCGGATCCTTCTTGCCATCGCTGCTTTCCACGATTATGAGATTTGGCAGATGGACGTAAAGACAGCTTTTCTAAATGGTCATTTAGAGGAGTGTGTCTATATGGACCAGCCAGAGGGTTTCATTCAGGGTGGGAGCAGCGGAAAGGTGTGCAAGTTGCTCAAGTCCATTTATGGACTCAAGCAGGCATCGCGGAGTTGGAACATCTGTTTTGATGAGACGGTCAAAGAATTTGGCTTTATCAAAAATCCAGATGAACCATGCATCTATTGTAGATTTGTAGCGAGAACTGTAGTATTCCTCGTTTTATACGTGGATGACATTCTCTTAATAGGAAATGACATTCCTATGCTACAATCTGTCAAGGGGTTCTTGTCACACAGGTTCTCCATGAAAGACCTGGGTGATGCCTCCTACATTCTGGGTATCCGGATCTACCGTGACAGATCCAAGAGGATATTAGGACTCTCGCAGTCCAGGTACATCGACACCATACTGAAGAGATTCAGTATGGAAGATTCCAAGCGCGGTAATCTACCGGCTTGTCACGGGATCACCCTCTCCAGAGAGATGTCTCCCAAGACTGATTTGGAGAGGGATCGCATGTCTATTATACCCTACGCTTCTGCGGTAGGCTCTATAATGTATGCGATGTTGTGTACCAGACCGGATGTGGCTTATGCACTGAGTGTGGTAAGCAGGTATCAGTCAAACCCTGGGGAGAAACATTGGATAGCAGTAAAGAACATTCTCAAGTACCTGAGAAGGACTAAGGAGATGTTCTTGGTGTATGGCGGAAAAGACCTGCAGGTTGAGGCCTTTGCTGACTCCAGCTTCCAGAGTGACAAGGATGATTCCAAGTCCATGTCGGGTTTTGTCTTTACCCTCAATGGAGGGGCGGTGTGTTGGAAGAGCTCCAAACAGGAAACCGTTGCTGACTCGACTATGGAAGCGGAATACATCGCTGCATCTGATGCCGCAAAAGAAGCTGTCTGGATGAGGAAGTTCTTGAAAGAACTTCAGGTGGTTCCGTCCATTGTTGACCCAATACCTCTGTATTGCGACAACAACGGGGCTATATCTTTAGCGAAGGAACCCAGGTCCCATCAGAAATCCAGACACATCTTAAGGCGGTATCACCTGATCAGGGAGATCGTAGATCGCCAGGAGATCGAGGTCCGGAGAGTTGCATCAGAGGATAACACAGCAGATCCATTCACGAAGGCCCTACCCCAGACTCAGTTCGAGCGGCTGATCGAGATGATAGGTCTTCGATACGCCAGTACATGGCCTTAGTGCAAGTGGAAGATTGTTAGTGTATATGCCCTAGAGGCCATTACTGTATCATACTAGTTTGTATATTACTTAATGGAAGCTTGGGATATTCACAATTGTATATACAATCTTACTCGAAATGGTAGTATGCTACTTGGTTTGTCTCTGCTTTAATATGTGCATGTGTTTCTTTTAACATATTGCTGGTATACATATTAGTAGAGCCCTTAGGATCTTTACTTGATTACCAGCGTTGTGATGGCGCTCGCACTCGTGGGAGCCGGGTAATCTATAAGCACATCCTTATACAGGTCCCTGGTCGTTGGACTATCGAGACAGGGCATCGATACTCCGGAGTAGACTAGCGTATGCGCTTCTCATCCCAGTGTGGGAGACGGTCTGTCCCACAGCCGTTTGTACGTCGTACTTGGGATAGTATGCGGGTGCTCGTTAGGTTACGAGTACACTGGACAGGACTCGTCGGGAACTGTTGGTTGGTAATATACCTATCGTCAGTTATCAGTTCCCAGGTGACATGAGTACAGCTTAGTCCGCTGACTTGACACTGTCACTTCGCCTCGAGTGTGTTCCCACTGCACTTTGATTACTACCCTACCACGGCTCAAAGGAGCTGTGCAAACAGGTAGTTTTTGGGTGCAGTCCCGAAGCACTTGGAGGCAGTGACGGTTAGACAGGATTCGTCTCTCCCGGTATTGGGGGTTGACATCGCGCTGTGTCTAGGAGAGCCATTACACGAGTAGTCCCTGGCCAGGGCAAGCGAGATATGCTGGTAGGTTTCCAGTGTTATCTCAGGGTGTTCTGGGCTACACTCCGACACGACTTGTACCGCTATTAGGGGACTGACGTTCACCGCCCCCCTAGGCCCGCCATGCGATGTATCAGACGAACAGACCGGACTGTACGGAGACTGTCACATACAGGCTCAGTAGGAGTGCAGATGGGGTTCACCTCGTCAGTCTTCTTATCGACATCTACCTGGGGACCGTTACGTACAGCTAGTGCCGCTTGCGGTCTGTGGTTAAACCCACTGCCAGCGTAGTGTCGAGTCTTTAGAGTCCCACACAGAGAGCTATTCGCCTTTAGGCAAAATGAGTAGAGGTCGCATGGTTTTGCGACAGGGTTCGTTCGCATCCGCGCACTTGTGCACGTTTGCTGTCCGGACAGTTTATACTAGCGGGCTTTGGTTTAAGCCGGATCCTAGTATATGATTAGAGATTGGTTTTTCTCATTGTGTTCGTGTTCCTCGGATCACGAATGCGGGTGCGTATGCACAGTTGCTTGAGATTGAGGGAGAGGACCTTGATTAGGGTTAATGGCTATTGTCATTTTATTAACCCTAATATTTATGTGTGTGTTATTGTTAATTAGTAATTAGTTTGATAATTATCCATGGTTGTGGTTATTGACCTTTTGACTTCTTTGACTTGTTGACCAAGGTTGACACTTTGACCATCATAATTTCTTTTGGAAGATGCTTTTTGATCTTTGCAATTTGAAATGTAATGGTCATGTCATGATTTACCATGATAATTATCTAGCTAATTATTCAATTAAATTAATTCACATATATTAGTGAGAAGAGCTCTATTATTTTCTCATTCTCTCATATCATTTCTCTCTCTTGTTCATCCTCTCCCTCAAGCTCTCTCCCTCTCATGTGTTGAGAAACAAAAAGCTTGAGAAAAACCTTCACTTGATCCTCTCTACTCTCTTCTAGGGTTCAAGTCTTAGCATTTCTTGCACTCTAGTTACTCCTAGCTTGGAGTTGAAGCTAAAGGTGGTGGCTTTCAAGTGGATCTTTCTTTGACGGAAGAAGACAAGCAAGGTGAGGCCTTTCTACCATTCCGACGAGCAAGGAGAGAAGGACTAAAGACCAAAGGTATAACCTTTCTACAACTTAGTTAGTTGTTTGTTTACTTTAGCTAGTTTTCGTTTAGCAAAGATCCTCACAAGCAAAGTCCATGTTGCCTAAGTCATTAAAAATCCGTTTTTTATTATGTTTTCCGCCTCCCGTAAGCACCGGGATGGGCAACACGGACTTACAAAAGTGATTAACCATTCTAATCTAGGTTAGAGTGCACGCTAAGTGTTTCTTTTATCTCTCTCTTTGGCAGCGACCATGGCCCGACCCTAAACTAAAACTCATGAACCAAGTTAACCGAACCTTCTTGAAACACTTTGGCTTTTGGATTGTCACGGAGTCGTATATATCATTGCCAATCATACATGTTAGATTGTGCCTGCGCTCAGACCATCAAAACGTGGCCGATTGCGGAACAAAATTTTTACAAACTGACGCTAGAACAACCCACGAATACGGATCTACCATTAACCCTAAACCTAGCAAGCTATATAAAAAGTTGAGATGGTTATACCGAATGATCTGTGTCCTTCGGTCTTTAACCTCCTTCCCAAGCTCCTAGTGGCTACCATGATCAAGTTTGATCTTCGGTATCCCTCTATCGACGATGATCCACTTGAGAGTCTATGAATCGAGCTCCTACCTCATAACCGAGGTAAGTAGGGTACCTAGTTCGCTAAACTAGATAGCCTAGAAGATGTAGAGTCTAATGATGGATTGATTTGTCTCTAAACACCCAAGGTTTCTCAACACATTAGACATTAAGGGTGGAGGTAGAAGAAGAAGCCATGAGAGAAGAGAGTGTGATGTTTTTTAGCAACTCAAGAAAAGAAGGCTAGGTGTTGTGAGTAAGAATGAATCAAGCAACCAAAGAAAATATCTCACAACCCTTATCAAAATCAAGCATGCCACAATAGTGTTTTCTCATGGGTCACTTAGTGTGCAATGCGTCATTTAAAGCCAAGCACAACCCATCCCTCTACCTCATTTAATTATTTATCAAAAATGATTAAAACAAAATTGAGGTGGAAACATCTAGAATCTATCTAGTAATAAATTATAAGAATACCCCTCATCCGTATATATATACCCGTATCCATATTCCGAAAAATTGGAATACAAAAGAGACCAAAATAATCCAATAATATAATACTTTAATCCGGCTTAAACCAAATCCACTAGTATAAACTGTCTGAATCATGATACGAGCACAAGTGCACGTATATGATCGAACCCTGCCGTAAAACCATACGGCCTCTACATCATTTCTCCCGAAGCAGGGAAACCCTCCATATGGGACTCTAAAGATTCGTCAATACGTTGGCAGTGGATTTAACCATAACCACATCAGCGGTACTAGCTGAATGTAACGGCTACCCAGATATTGAGCGAACGGAAGGCCGATGAGCAAACTCATCCCGACCCCTACTGCGCCTGTCCATGAAAATATCTGTATAGTACGGTCTCTTCATCTAAGAGTATCGCATATCGAGTCTATGGGGGTGGATAAAGTCAGACCTGTAATAACGCGACATTTAGTTTCGGTATGACGCCCATCACAGCCTAAGAAAGTACTAATCCAAATCAGTAATTCTCGACTACCGTGATCAATGATTTCTCGTGCTGGCCACCCATGCACTACGCGACATCAACCGCCAATACCGGGAGAGACGAATCCCCGACGATCCGCTCACTGTCTCCATGTGGCTCGGGACTGTACCCAACTAAAACCTGTTTGCACGACTCCTTTGAGCCGTGGTAGTGTAGTAATCAAAGTACAGTGGGAACTCACACAAGACAAATTACGATCTCAGGTCAACAGACTAATCTGTACACATGTCACTAGGGAACTGCTATCTGACATTATGTATAATACCAACTAGCAGCTTGCTGGCGAGTCCGTACAGTGTACTCATAACCAAATGAACACCAGCATATTATCTTAGGTGAACATACTAACAACAATGGCTTGTGAGACCAGCCACCGCCCCTTGTCAGGGTCTCGATCAGTATACACTAGTCTACTCTGGAGTATCGATGCCCAGTCTCTATACTCCCACGATTAGGGACATTTAAGGATGTGCTTATAGACCACCCAGCTCTTACGTATATGATCGCCATCATAATGCTAGAAGTCAAGCAAGAATCCTATGGGCTCTATCAACATGTAATAGTAATCTGTAATACCACCTGAAGCATGTATATGATGATAAAGATAAACCAGATAGCATACTATAATTTTGAGTAAGACTGTTCCATCCGTATGTGTCCTCCCTCAATCATCGCAATCACGTGCCTGCGATTCAATAACTGACTTCAAGGCACTATAGTCAACAATCTCCCACTTGCACTTAAGGCTAATTATTGCGGTGTCGCATACTCACAGCCCGTGTGATACCGAATACCCAACTTCTCTACTAATCAGTTTTACACAGCCTGTTTGTGAAACTATTGCGTTCGAGAAATAGCCTCAGTGTGTGGATCCCCTCAAGTGTTTCTTTCTATATTTCTCTATATCTCAACTTCGTGGAGAATGACAATCTCCCGAAATGAGCAATACATGTTTTAGAATTTGTCTAGAAATCTGATGGGATCCAGTTCACAAATGAACTCCAAATCCAACAAACTTCTTAGACTGTATCATCAACTGAATTTAATCAGTATCCCACACCATGCCTTCCTCAGTATCCTCTTGGACTACCGGTCTAACATACTGCCACTCAAAAGAGGGAAAACTATAACTCAGACAGTCTCTCTGTCATCCAGGTCACCCTAGAAGCCTGAAATGATAACCACCTCCCGAAGTAGACTGCCATTACAATACTTTAAGAACATCCACTTATGTTCATAACTGCTTCCCAACGTTTCTCTAAGATTGGATTAATATATACCTTTTTTTGCAGCCTGTGCAAAATCAATATCTGGTGTTGTACTTGATATCTTATGATTGGCACAATTGCCTAAGCAATTGATATGCCAATCATGCAAATCCTTCTCCTCATCAGTCCAAAGACGTCTCTTTAGAGAAGGTGACTCCATCATCTACGGGTACACCACCACGCCAGGAGTCGTCCTTTCTAAAACACTTTAGACTAGTGTCAAGTACCCGAATTGGGATACATTCAAAATCTACATCTAAATCCATAGATCTAGTCACCAGAATCCCTGATATTATATCCATATCCTTTGTGGAGAAACCGCCTTATGACAACCACAGTATAACCGATCGTAATATAGGAAGATCTCTTCCTATTTATTGCATGTTATCCAAATACCAGGACACCACACTACTACCTTCTTACCAGATCCATCTCTTATTCTGATGAAGTCAAATTCTATGACTGTCACATCAAAAATAGATGATATACCTCCGCTATACCTACTTTAGTCTATAAAATGACATAAGCAACTTGCCCACTATGCTTCCGCTGTTCCTACTGACTACAACAACCCTCTGGCAGAGTCATATACATGTGTACTTCTAAAGACAATTTAGAACGACGCTATACTTATCCTCATGACGGATCTCATAGTCTAGAACAACAGTAGTGGCAAGTTTCGGTAAACAAGAACCTCCCTGTCACCGTCTCCGAGAAGACCGAAGTACCTCTCGGGTGCCTGAGGTTAACTACCAAATCTACGAAGTGGCTAATGGAATGTCTCTAATTGTATCTTTAGGTCCTACTAAATTTTTGTAATCGTTTGTAGTTCTGGAATCGCTTCCAGTTCTACTATACTCCCACTAATGTTTTCTGAAAAGAATCCATTTTACTAAAACTGGTGGCGAGTCAAGAAGAATATAACTATTGATCTTCCAGATGGAAGAAAGTTAACCCTCGTCAAAGCCCGAGGTAACCCACAAATAGCCATTACTGAAACGTGCCTTGAGTTTGTCTAAATTCTGTTTTTAAGTATCAGCCAGACAACTCCATATATCTCAACATTTTCAAAATATGATCCATTCTATATACACTATAGAAACAAAGGCACTGATTTAATTAGAACCAGATTCAAAAATCATGCAGTTTTTTCCAGTGCATATCAACCAAATGGAAGGAGACCAATCAGTATTACGCAACAAGGAATGCATTTACAAATGAGTAATCTGAAAGAGAAGCATGTTCTCAAAACTATTACTTACGACGGAATACCTCGCACAAATATCTACATCTTCAATCACCTTGAAGAATCATGATACTTCCCGCATATGGTTCACTGCTTTATTCCTATACCTATAACTTCTCAATATATGGACCCTGTATTTCAACGAAATACTTGTCTAAAACTAGAAAAGTCATAAGTAAACAGAATATAGTACGAATACCAACCCCTTTGCCCTAATTGAGACTGGACAACATACAATACTTTGTATAAGTCCCCTGAGTTATGTAACTCATACCATATATGTCGTAGGTGTAAGTGCACGGCGTCGCCCCGGCCGTCAATCCGACGCCGGAATGCGGAAACGAAACTTTTACGGAACTTGTAAGCCGGCACCACCGCGCACTAAAATCCCGGATCGGGCCATTAACCTAATCCTAGCAAACTAGAGAAAGGGTAGAATGCTATACCGAGCGATCCTTGTCCTTCGGTCTTCGGCCTCCACTCCGATCTCCTCGCGGAATCTCTGATCTTCAGCTCCTCGTCGGAACGAGCACCACATCGCCGGGTTCTTTTACGGGCACCCACCTCTGGACCGAGGCAACTCGGGCACGAAGTTGATGAGTCGACGTGTCCAAGAATACTGTAGGCTAAGTAAAGAATCCATTGTCTCAATAGGGGTATGAAGTTGCCTTAATGGATGGAGGTGAAGAATGAACTATGGAGAGAGGTGAGGAAATTTGCAATGAGCTAAATGATATGAATAATTTCCTCACACCAAAAATGAAAATCCCCCCTTCAGAAATGTGGCCGGCCATGCATATTGGCAATTGGGAATCAAGGGGGTGAGCATAAGGAAAGGGGTGAGCATAAGAAAAAGATGAGATGATAATGAGGAATTTTAGTCACGCCATTTCCTAATCAACTCACATCACAATTAATGCAAACCATGATAGAAAGAAACAAAGCGAAGATGCTATTATCATCATAATCCCTCATTTACAAATGAACCCCTCCACAATTGCTAATTTGCAAATATGCAAATTAGCCCCTCCCATCACAAAAGTCCGGCCGTGAAGGAACAAAGGAAAACTGGCCGAAACGGAATGCAAACTGGCAACTTCAAAAAACTGATCCCATAATAAATTACAGGAAAACCCCGCGACTGTATATACATAACCACATTTGTATTGCGACCGAATGCAAATGCAAAGAGACAAAATCTACATTGTACAATACTAGGATCCGGCTTAAACCAAAGCCCGCTAGTATTATCCGTCCGATCACGATCCGTGCAATACCGCACGTATCTGATCGAACCCTGCCATATCTCCATACGGTCTCTACAGAGTTTCGCCCGAAACTTGAGAAAACGGTCTGTGTGGGACTCTAAAGACTCATCAATACTTTGGATGTGGATTCAACCACTAGCACGTCAGAGGTATTAGCCATACGTGACGGGCTACCGGGTATTGACCAAAAGGGGCGTCTTTGAGCGAACTCATCCTGACACCCTACTGAGCCTGTCAGTGAAATATCCGTACAGTCCGGTCCGTTCGTCTATGACTATCGCATGGCGGGCCTAGGGGGTTGGTAAAAGTCAGACCACCAATAGCGGTTCAAGTCGTGTCGGAGAGTAGCCCAGAACACCCTGAGATATTACTGGAATACCTACCAGTAAATCTCCTGTCTTGGCCAAGGACTTCGTGTAATGGCTCTCCTAGACACAGCACGACCTCACCCCTAATACCGGGAGAGACGAACCCCTGAAGATCCGCTCACTGCCTCTATGTGGATCGGGACTGTACCCAACTAAAACCTGTTTGCACGTCTCCTTTGAGCGTGGTAGGGTAGTAATCAAAGTACAGTGGTAACTCACACGAGATAAATGACGATCTCAGGTCGATGAACTAACCTGTACACATGTCACCAGGGAACTGCGATCTGACGTATGGTATAAGACCAACTAGCATGTTCCCGGCGAGTCCTATCCGGTGTACATCTTAGGTGTATACATCTTAGGTGAACCAGCTGACACCAGTGGCTTGTGAGACCGGCCACCGCCCCTCGTCGGGGTCTCGACTGTATACACTAGTCTACTCTGGAGAATCGATGCCCTGTCTCGAAACTCCCATGACTAGGGACCTTTTAAGGATGTGCTTATAGACCGCAGCTCCCACGTATATGATCGCCATCATACTGCTGGCCGTCAAGAAAGAATCCTAAGGGCTCTATCAACGCGCAATAGTGACCTGTAAGGTCACCTAAAGCAGTACACGATGATAAAGATAAACCAGATAGCATACTATCATCTTGAGTAAGACTGTCCTATCGGCATAGGTCCTCTCTCAATCATTGCAATTACGTGCCTGTGACCCAATAATTGACTCTAAGGGCACTATCTCCAACAATCTCCCATTTGCACTCAAGGCTAATTATTGCAATGTCGCATACTCACAGCCCGTGTGATACCGAACACCCAACTCCTCTGCTAATCGGTCTCACAAAGCTCGTTTGCGAAACTATTGCGTTCGAGGAATAGCCTCAGTGAGTGGATCCGCTCTAATGTTTCTTTCTATGTCTCTCTTTATCTCATGTTCGTGGAGAAAACCATCTCCTGAAATGAGTAATACCTGTCTTAGAGTATGTTTGGATATCTGATGGGACCTAGTTCATAAATGAATTCCAAATCCAAACTTCTCAGACTGTATCGTCAACTGAACTTAGTCAGTATCCTGCGCCATGCCTCCCTCAGTATCCGACTGGACCACCTGTCCAAATGCTACCCCTCGTCAGAGGAAAAACTATAACTCTGACAGCCACTCTGTCATCCAGGTCACCTTGGAAGCCTGGAATGATAACTGTCTCCCGAAAGAGGCTGACGTTATCATATCCCTAGAACATCTACTTATGTTCTAAAACTGCTTCGGAATATTTCTCCAGGACTGGATTAATATCCTATCTGGAGAAACCACTGTGTGACAACCAAAGTATAACCGATCGTAGTATAGGAATTTCACATCCTACTCTGTGTATGTCATCCAAATACCAGGACATCACACCCTCCTACCTTCTTAACAGATCCATCCCCTATTTTGATGAAGTCAAACCTATGACTGTCACATCAGAAATAGATGATCTATCTCCGCTATATCTGCTTTAGTCTATAAATAGACATAAGCCACTTGTCCACTATGCTTCCGCTGCTCCCACTGACTACGATAACCCTCTGGCAGAGTCATATACACGTGCACTTCTAAAGCTAGTTTAAAACGATGCTATACTCATCCTCCTGCCGGGTCTCATAGCCTGGAACAACAGTAGTGTCAAGTCTGGGTAAACAAGAACCTCCCTATCACCGTCCTTGAGCATACCGAAGTACCTTTCGAGTGCCTGAGGTTACCCACCCTATCTGCGGAGTGGCTAATGGAATGTCAAACTAGATTAAATTTTTAGGTTCTTATCAGATCTTCAGTAATCGTTTGCGGTTCTGGAATCACTTCCATTTCTACCATACTCCCACTACTGTTCTCTGAAAAAAATCCATTTTTATTAGAACTGTGGCGAGTGAAGAACAATATCACTATTGATCTTCCTGATGGTAGAAAGTCAACCCTCGTCATAGCCTGGGTCAACCCACAAACAGCCATTACGGAAACGTGCATTGAGTCATCCAGAGTCTGGTTTTAAGCATAAGCTGGACAACTGCCCGTATCTTAACATCGTTAAGATATGAACTGTTCTATATCCAATACAGAAACAGAGGCACTGATTTAATTGAACCAGATTCAAATCATGCAGCTGTCTCCAGTGCATGTCAAGCAAATGGAGAGAGGCCGATCAGCGTTACTCAACTTAAAAGTGCTTCCAATTATGAGTAACCTGAAAGAGAAGCAAGTTCTCTTAATCATTACTATCAACTGAATACCATACACAAGCATCTACATCTTCGATCATCTTGAAGAATCCCGATACTTGCAACACCTGGTTCTCTACTTTATTCTTATATCTATAACTTCTCAAAACTTGGACCTTGTGTTTCTACGAAACACATGTCTAAGAACCAGAGAAGTCACAAGTAAACAGAATATAGTACGAGTACCGCCCCCTATATCCTCATGGACACTGGACAACATACAATACTCTATATAAGTCCCCTGAGTCTAATAACTCATTTCCTGTGTGTCGTAGGTTGAAAACTGTACTTTGGTTATGAAGAATTACACCGCTGTTTACTGCTCCTTACCTAACCATCCACTGATATAGGTAAATGTCATAGACATAATTTCAAAAAGTTATATCTCACTTCATAAAAATGGACGTACAGATATATCAATTTGAAATTGGTGCATAACAACGGATATTCAAAACCAAATATTTGCCGTCCGGCAAACAACCTAGACGATTTCCTCAAATATCACCAATTACAACGAATTCCGAAATAATGAGGAAGATCACCTAATTCCCAATAACTTACTCCCACTCATCATCTGTAAAACCATACAGATGTGAGAATCATACCTGGTAAATACATACCCTGGAGCAAGTGTCTAATTAGGAAATCAGTTTTCTTTTAACAGTACACAGAAACTGAAACATTGAAATGTTTCGTAGGGGTATCCGGGTATTCCTAGTAATTCCACTTCCATTATCAGATTCACAACTGTAACCGTATATTTCTTTGCCGCTTCTCCACATCCCTTCATATGTCTTTAGTCATTATCTTCTGTACACCCTCTTAGGCTAAATGGTTTTCTTCCTTCCCTACCATTCGGCACCAGCTTATGGTTTGGAAGAAGACTATCCAGTAAGCTTAATGGGTATACTGTCCTAATCCTAGGAGCACTCGCAATATGAGAGAAGATGAAGATAAAAGACAACCAAATAAATCTTATTCCTATTTCTCCTGAACCAGAATCCATCCCCGAACTGGAACAAGTTCCTTCCGAGTTCGTATATAACCATACGATGGAATATCCAATAAACTGTGGATCTTCGTAGTGATACGGAGTGTTCTGGAGAAATACAAAAGGGAAGTGGGAGTGGTAATGAAATACTTGGTTTGGTTGTGAATAGCAGCCGCAATTTACTTTGCCCACTTACTAATCCCTTTATTTGTCTTAACTTAATACCTTCTATACACCGTTTAATCTAATTGGTTTTCTTCATTCCCTACCGGTCGGCACCTGCCTATGGTTTAGAAGAAGACTATCCAATTTGCGTAATAGGTGTACTATCTCCTAAACCAAGGAGTACTCGCAACCTGAGAGAAGGTAAATGGAAAAGACAACTGAATAGTCCTATTCGTTTTCTCCAGAACCAGAAACCATCCTCGAATAAATTCCTTCGAGTTCGTATATAACCATACGATGGTTTTATCCAATGGAAGTGGACGTTCGTAGTAATACGGGGTGTTCTGGAGAAAAGGGTAAAAGTAGGAGTGGCAAAGGGGTTTGCAACTCTGACAATCCAAAAGCCAGTGTTTAAGAAGGTTCGGTTAATTTGGTCACTGAGTCATAGTCAAGGGTCGGCCATGGTCGCTACCAAAGAGAGAGAGAAAAGAAACACTCAGCGTGCACTCTAACCTAGATCAGAATGGTTATCACTTTATCTAATCAGGAAACCTCCCACAGTAACGTCAAATTCTTCCCCAAACCTGAAAGAAGAATTAGTCGGGATCACCCAAAGTGTAAACCAACTCATCAGTGGGAATCGAGATACAACTATCATCGCATGATAATGTGACGGAATCCGCTCACGTTATCACACTCCAGAAGGTATGCGCATATCTGGCAAGTTTCAGTTTCTTTAGAAACTCCCGATGTGATTTTTGCCCCATGCTCTTATGACCTTGACTTTGGCCAACAAATCATAAGTCACATGTCAAGTTCTACCCGTCATTCTCCAGGTTAATTTGAACCCACCCGTACCTACCCTTGACTTTGGCCAACAAGGCAGTACGACTGTCCCAAACCAACGCATCTATCTATGCTGCATATGAATACCCAATAGCTACCAAACACTGTGCCTTGACTTTGGCCAACAAACACAGCTTGAATACTATTGACTATCCATATGAAACGGCGGAGGGCTACGAATGGTTTTTGGCAAAAAACATTTAACGTAATGAACTTGATATCGTTGAAGGAACAGGATAGCTTTATAAAAATATAATGACGAAAACCATTGCTAAAGAGGTCACTCCCGGTGAAGGGATCTCGGCTCTTTCCCCGTAGAATGAGGTGCAGGATATTCCAACTGAATACCACGATGCAAAGCAAAAGTAAACGACTATTGTGAAGTTATTACCCTGACGCAAACTTCTGGCCAAGGGGTCACTCCCGGTGAAGGGATCTCGGCCCTTGCCTCGTCGACTGAGGTGCAGGATATTCCAACTGAATATCACTGTCCAAAACAAAAGAGAACGCGCTTATAATAACAGCTTTTTGAAAAATGTTCCAACAACATCAGAATAGGTTTGTTCAGCTTGCATTGATCCGAATCAATGCAGTCCCATCAATTGATCACACCAATAAAGAACGAAAATAATGATGTACGTATATGCCATCCACATTCGCCACTGGGTCCCGTCATCACCCGTCAGGTTACTTAACTAACGACAGAGCGGGGACTGGACTACCGCGGATGCAAAAAATATACAACATCTACTAGTATATATATCAATATATAATATTCGCTCAAGGCGTGATAAAATGCAACATCACAGAAATGTAATAAGCATCATAGAACAATACAGATATCTGGGATCCCCGGGTTTCATAGAGCCGCTACTGAAACCCGACGTTCTCCTGGTCGTGTGGATAGCCTGTGCAATGAAATCCTAGACCCCTACGGGCGCGGCAAGTTACCTGCAAAAACTTGAAGCGAGGCAGCCCCTTTCAGCAACGTGAATGGACCACCCAGCACTTCATGGAATCCAGTAACTTGGGCACCCCTCCTGGGTCAACCTGTACCCCCTACGAGTGCGGCGAATAGCCCGCCAATCCTAGAGTAAAGCCCCCTCCGTCTCAATGCTATGAGATGCGGGCCCGTTGCCCTCTAGAACCCGGCTATCCGTGCACCCCTCTGCGGTGTAATCCTAGTACAGAAAGTAAAATATACATACAACGGGTACATCGACCTTAGCCCGGTCGTGCCCCAAAAGAATAATATACAAACAGGCAGTGACGGCAGTCCACTTGTCGGACGCTCACCCCGCAATATCAAATGTACATAAATAACCAAACTGTACTACCATTCCATCCAAGCTATCCCCACCGACCAATCCGCAACATCACAACACAACACAGAACATCAACGTGAATGTCACGTTCGCAAATCCGTCTAAAAGAGCTATAGCAATTAGACAGGATTTACCGATCAAATGACATTCACGGTCGTAGATATAATGTAAATACTGTGAACTAACATTTTTAAAATTTTCGATCGATCAAATTTACCGAAGTGGGCCCCAAGCCCTACTATAGCACTCAAAGAAAATCTGGGCCCAAACAGAACATTCCAAAAACCCCATTTTCAACTCAGAAGCTCTCTGTAAAATTTTGGTGCATTGAACAGTAAAAGTGGCGGCGGAACCGCGGCCCAAGCATGGGTTTGGCTGCGGTTCCGCGGTGGAAAAATGACTTCATGTGACCAAATTTTCACAGAATGCTTATAATCCCCTTCACGTATTTCTGCAATGTACTGAAAAAAATTTCTAGCCAAAAAAAATTCGACAGAAACTGATGCAATGAAAACGCGGTTTTTGGAAAATCCGATCGATCGAACTTGTAAACATGTTAGAGAAAGCTAGAGTAAGTTAATGGTGTGGCTCTGATACCAGTGTAAGTGCACGGCGGCGCCCCGGCCGTCAATCCGACGCCGGAATGCGGAAACGAAACTTTTACGGAACTTGTAAACCGGCACCACCGCGCACTAAAATCCTGAATCGGGCTATTAACCTAATCCTAGCAAACTTGAGAAAGGGTATAATGTTATACTGAGCGATCCGTGTCCTTCGGTCTTCGGCCTCCACTCCGATCTCCTCGCGGAATCTCTAGTCTTCAGCTCCTCGTCGGAACGGGCACCGCATTGCCGGGTTCTTTTACGGGCTCCCATCTCTGGACCGAGGCAACTCGGGCACGAAGTTGGCGTGTCGACGTGTCCAAGAATACTATAGGCTAAGTGTAGAATCCATTGTCTCAATGGGGGTATGAAGTTGCCTTAATGGATGGAGGTGAAGAATGAACTATGGAGAGAGGTAAGGAAATTTGCAATGAGCCATATGATATGAATAATTTCCTCACACCAAAAATGAAAATCCCCCCTTCACAAATGTGGCCGGCCAAGTATATTGGCAATTGGGAATCAAGGGGGTGAGCACAAGGAAAGGGGTGAGCATAAGAAAAAGATGAGATGATAATGAGGAATTTTAGTCACACCATTTCCTAATCAACTCACATCACAATTAATGCAAACCATGATGGAAAGAAACAAAGCAAAGATGCTATTATCATCATAATCACTCATTTACAAATGAACCCCTCCACAATTGCTAATTTGTAAATATGCAAATTAGCCCCTCCCATCACAAAAGTCCGGCCGTGAAGGAACAAGGAAAAACTGGCCGAAATGGAATGCAAACTGGCAACTTCAAAAAACTGATCCCGTAATAAATTACAGGAAAACACCGCGACTGTATATACATACCCGCATTTGTATTGCGACCGAATACAAATGCAAAGAGACAAAATCTACACTGTACAATACTAGGATCCGGCTTAAACTAAAGCCCGCTAGTCTTATCCGTCCGATCATGATCCGTGCAATACCGCACGTATCTGATCGAACCCTGCCATATCTCCATATGGCCTCTACAGCGTTTCGCACGAAACTTGAGAAAACGGTCTGTGGGGAACTCTAAAGACTCGTCAATACTTTGGCTGTGGATTTAACAACTAGCACGTCAGAGGTTTTAGCCATACGTGACGGGCTATTGGGTATTGACCAAAAAGGACGTCTGTGAGTGAACTCATCCTAACACCCTACTGAGCCTGTCAGTGACAATATCCGTACAGTCCGGTCCGTTCGTCTATGAGCATCGCATGGCTGGCCTAGGGTGTTGGTAAAAGTCAAACCCCCAATAGCGGTACAAGTCATGTCGGAGTGTAGCCCAGAACACGCTGAGATATTACTGGAATACCGACCAGTAAATCTCCTGCCTTGGCCAAGGACTTCGTGTAATGGCTCTCCTAGACACAGCGCGACCTCACCCCCAATACCGGGAGAGACGAACCCCTGAAGATCCGCTCATTGCCTCCATGTGGCTCTGGACTGTACCCAACTAAAACCTGTTTGCATGTCTCCTTTGAGCTTGGTAGGATAGTAATCAAAGTATAGTGGGAACTCACACGAGACAAATGACGATTTCAGGTCGATGAACTAACCTGTACACATGTCACCAGGGAACTGCGATCTGACGTATAGTATAAGACCAACTAGCATGTTCCCGGCGAGTCCTGTCCGGTGTACTCATAACCCAATGATCACCTGTATACAACTTAGGTGAACCAACTGACACCAGTGGCTTATGAGACCGGCCACCGCCCCTCGTCGGGGTCTCGACTGTATACACTAGTCTACTCTAGAGAATCGATGCCCTGTCTCGAAACTCCCACGACTAGAGACCTTTTTAGGATGTGCTTATAGACCCCAGCTCCCACGTATATGATCGCCATCATACTGCTGGCCGTCAAGCATGAATCCTAAGGGCTCTATCAACGCGCAATAGTGACCTGTAAGGTCACCTAAAACAGTACACGATGATAAAGATAAACCAGATAGCATACTATCATCTTGAGTAAGACTGTCCTATCGGCATAGGTCCCCTATCAATCATTGCAATCACGTACCTGTGATCCAATAATTGACTCTGATGGCACTATCTCCAACAGTTGGTTGAAAACTGTACTATGGTTGTTCACACCATAATATTGAATTATTATATTCCCCATTCTTATTCTTTTTATAAATAAACAGGTACTTTTGACGCATGTCTGCTACATGTTACAGGTTACAGGTTCTTGGACAAGAAACAGTGAAAACGATGAAAAGACGACGTAAAAGTGAGACTTTGACCGACAAATAGAGAATCTTGATCAAGCCTACATAAGGAACAATTCACAAAGCAAGATTCAAGACATCGACTCAAAGCGAACCGGTAGAAGTCCACTACAATGTTCACTGAAGATCTGGAACCAACCTAGAAGCCCAAATGGAAAAAGATATATAGAAATAAGAAGCCCAAGCCAACAAGAAGCAGCCCACAAAACCTCAAAAGTTGATCTCTCTAAAAGGCCGCGGAACCGCGGCCCAAGCCCACCATTGCCGCATTTCCACGGCCTTATGGTGCCTTCACTTCGTGAAATTTTTACATAATTTGGGTGCGGCTCTGAATATATTTTCTAAGGGCTATTTTTGTAATTTAAGACATGCGAAACAAATGAAACCCTAGGGTTTCCTATTCTTTATAAATAGGAACTCTAACCATTGTAAACTTTATGCCTCCTTTTAATAAAAATTCAGAAATCCTTTTTGGAGAGCATCGGTGTTTCCTTTCCATTCAGAAATTCAGATCTGACAACCCTGCATGGATGATTGGAGGGATACATCTGTAAGTAGATTTAATTTCTCGCCCTAGGTAGATTTTAATTCTTTGCCCTAGGTAGATTTAATTTCATGCCCTAGGAACTTGTTTAGGGTTTAGCTTTGGGGAAGGATTTTGAGAGATGAGATCTCTCATCCCTTTCTTACCCACCAATTATTTACAATAGGACTCCATGCATACACGCACACACCGCGCCCTACGGCATCTTACCCATCGAGGTAACGATGACACCGTAGTGTAAAGGCCCGGTTGCGCGCGTTTTCCATGGAGGTTAGGGTAAGGATCTCTAAAGGAAGGACAAGAACCTAGAGGAACGAACACCTTCCCGAACGGATCTAATCCCTTTTTTTGATAATTACCATAACTCCTCACAGATCTTCATTCGGGTATAGAAAGCGTTGAGATTTAATTGCATTTCCAAACCATCCCTAAACCTAACCCTTGCAAGAATAGATTTAGAAAATTGCCCTAGGTTAATTAGGTTTTTAGATTTAATAACCAATCCGAACACCCTTCGGAATTAACTCGTTAGCGCGATTAGGAGATTCACAAAATCCCTGTGGACCGACCCATACTCACTAGCTAGCTTCTTGCGACGCCGTTCTTGATTGCTGTTTAGAAATAGTTTTTAAGACGAATCAAATGGCGCCGTTGCCGGGGATGGCGTAGAAATTTCCTTTTCGCAATTTCGGGTTAATCATAAAATAAAAAAAATCATAAAAATCTGAAAACCCCCAAAAATTATAAAAATATATCAATTGTTATTTTTCGGAAAGGGATACTTTGTTGTTTTTATTTTTTGCAGGATATACAAACGCGGATCTGGAAATTTCCAGAAAGCAAAACAGAAAACGAGATATCGGAACAGAAGGGATTTTAAACAACAGAAGAGCACAAAAATTTTGGAGACCCAAATCCTCTAACCCGCCGCGATTCCGCGGCCAAAACCCACATTAGGCCGCGGAACCGCGGCCGTCTTGTCGAGGGGGATCTGCGTCGCTTAGACCGCCACCCTTACGCCGCGGTAGACCCCCTTTGACTGCGGAAACGCGCTCTGTTGGTATCTTCAGTTGATGGAATTTGCACTGTAAGCTCCCTGTTATTTTTCCTCTGTAAATTTTGAGATATTTTCTGTGAATTGCCTGCAGAATTTTGCGCGCTTGAAAAAAAATCTTTCCCTTCCAACTAACGATCTTGTGCAGGATTTTTGTGCCTTGCTTAAAATGAAATTAGATTGCAAGTAATATTTTGCTGTTGCATATCTTGTGTTGAAAATCTTTTTGCAACAAATTTTTCCTAATAAAGAGAAATAGAATAAAAAAAAGAATAAGGAAAATTTTGTAGAAACTTGCACAGTTTTTTTTGCCGCAAATAAATCCTTGCACCACAAATTTTCTTTCTTTTCCCTTTCTTCTAACATGGGTACCCCACATCAAAAATCACTTGCCGAACTTTGGTATCCCGAACCTAATTTTGCGTCGTACGTTAATTTGTTCGGTCAATTTAAAGACGATCCTTCCTTGCCTAAAATATCTTTGAAAGATCAAATAGAGGCATCTAGGAGAAACAGTTTGAGTTTTCAACCCACTTTGTGTCAACCAAGTCAACATTTACCACATCCATATGTTGATACCACTTTTTCAAGTCTTTCTGTCACTCCTAAACCGATGTCCATTGCTGAGCATATTGCTCAATCTTGCAGCCGATCTTTCACCCCTCTTCACTCATCTAGTTCTAGGGATCAGCACGATTATTCACCTTTTTGTCCACATGTTGTGTTGCGCCACGGCAGCGCCCCGGCCGTCTATCCGAGGCCAAAATGCGGAATCAAAATTTTCTTAACTTTAAACTGGCGCTACCGCGGACAATATACCCGGATCGAAACCATTAACCTATACTAGCTAACTAGAGATGGGGTGAGAGATGTACCGAGTGATCCGAGTCCTCCGGTCTTCTCGTCGTCGTCCCGATCTCCTGCGGAAACTCCGGTCGTCACATCCTTACCGGAAGGGCACCACATCGTCTGTATCTTTTACGGGCTCCCACCTCAATACCGAGGCAACTCGGGCACGAAGCTGGCAAGTCGACGTGCCCAAGATTTGCTGTAGAATGTAGTGTAGATATTGCTTGCCTCTTTGGGGTTTGTAGTTGCCTTGATGGAGGAATAAGGTTATGGAAAAATGGTGTTTTCATTTTTCCAAAACTAGAAGAATGAGGTGAAGAAATTTGTGTCACACTAAAATGGAAATTTCTCTCATCATGAACCAAAATGTGGCCGGCCATGATCTCTTGTGAGAAATGGTGGAGGGCTAAACAAATACAAGAGGGAGGTAAGTGTAGGAGAAAAGAAAAGGTGACCACATCCAAAACATCAACCATACTTACACCCATACCCATTCTAATCACATAAATGCACCATCATGAATAATGCAAGTGATGTAAAGAGAATGATGATGGTCAAAACATAATCCCACATATGCAAGAAACCCCCTCCCCAAAAGTAATTTGCAAAACTGCAAATTACCCCCTCCATCCGAAAAGTCCGGCCGGGAAAGAACAAAGGAAAACCGGCCGGAACGGAATGCAAACTGGCAACTCCAGAAAACTGGTCCCGTAATAAATTACAGGAAAACCCCGATACTGTGCATACACACCCGCATCTGTATTCCGTCCGGATACAAATGCAAAGAGACAAAATCTACACTGTACTAAACTAGGATCGGCTTAAACCAAAGCCGGCTAGTAATATCCGTTCGATCCTAATCCGTGCAATACCGCACGTATCGGATCGAACCCTGCCATATAACCATACGACCACTAGTACAAACCATCCGATCCTGATCCGTGCAATACCGCACGTATCTGATCGGACACTGCCATATCTCCATACGGCCTCTACAGCGTTTCGCCCGAAAGCTGAGTAACTGAAAGTGTGGTGGACTCTAAAGACTCGTCAATACTATGGCTGTGGATTTAACCACTAGCACGTTAGAGGTATAAGCCAATACGTAACGGGCCACCAGCTATTGACCAAAAGGGACGTCGATAAGTGAACTCATCCTGACACCCTACTGAGCCTGTCAGTGACAATATCCGTACAGTCCGGTCCGTTCGTCTATGAGCATCGCATGGCGGGCCTAGGGGGTTGGTAAAAGTCAGACCCCCAAAGGCGGTACAAGTCGTGTCGGAGTGTAGCCCAGAACGCCCTGAGATACTACTGGAATACCTACCAGTAAATCTCCTGCCTCGGCCGAGGGCTTTGCGTAATGGCTCTCCTAGACACAGCGCGACCTCACCCCTAATACCGGGAGAGACGAACCCCTGAAGATCCGCTCACTGCCTCCATATGGCTCGGGACTGCACCCAACTAAAACCTGTTTGCACGACTCCTTTGAGCCGTGGTAGGGTAGTAATCAAAGCACAGTGGGAACTCATACGAGACAAATGACGATCTCAGGTCGATGAACTAACCTGTACACATGTCACCTGGGAACTGCTATCTGACGTCTGGTATAATCCCAACTAGCAGGTTCCCGGCGAGTCCTGTCCGGTGTACTCATAACCCAATGAGCACCTGTATACATCTTAGGTGAACCAACTGACACCAGTGGCATGTGAGACCGGCCACCGCCCCTCATCGGGGTCTCGACTGTATACACTAGTCTACTAATGGAGTATCGATGCCCAGTCTCGAAACTCCCACGACTAAGGACTATTTAAGGATGTGCTTATAGACCCCAGCTCCCACGTATATGATCGCCATCATACTGCTGGTCGTCAAGCAAGAATCCTAGGGGCTCTATCAACGTGTAATAGCGACCTGTAAGGTCACCTAAAGCAGTACACGATGATAAAGATAAACCAGATAGCATACTATCATCTCGAGTAAGACTGTCTTACCGGGATAGGTCCTCCCTCAATCATTGCAATCACGTTCCTGTGATCCAATAATTGACTCTGAGGGCACTATCTCCAACAATCTCCCACTTGCACTCAAGGCTAATTATTGCGATGTCGCTTACTCACAGCCCGTGTGACACCGAACACCCAATTCCTCTACTAGTCAGTCTCACAAAGCCTGTTTGCGAAACTATTGCGTTCGAGGAAAAGCCTCAGTGAGTGGATCCGCCTAGATGTTTCTTTCTATGTCTCTCTATATCTCATGTTCGCGGAGAAAACCATCTCCCGAAATGAGCAATACCTGTCTTGGAATGTCTGGATGTCTGATGGGACCTAGTTCATAAATGAACTCCAAATCCAAACTTCTTAGACTGTATCGTCAACTGAACTTAATCAGTATCCTGCGCCATGCCTCCCTCAGTATTGCCTTGGACCACCTGTCCAAAATACTGCCCCTCGTCAGAGGGAGAACAATAACTCTGACAACCTCCTTGTCGTCCATGTCACCTTGGAAGCCTGGAGTGATAACCGTCTCCTAAAGGAGGCAGCCGTTATCATATCCCTAGAACATTCACTTATGTTCTAAAACTGCTTCCGACTGTTCCTCCAGGATTGGATCAATATCAACTTATTGCATCTAGTGCAAGAACAACATCTGATGTGGTACTTGACATCTCATGATTGACTCAATTGCCTAAGCAAGTGATCTGCCAATCATGCACATCCCTCTCTACTTTAGTCTATAAGACACCTTTAGAGAGGGTGTCTCCATTACCTGCAGGTACACTACCATGCCAGGAGTCGTCCATTCTAAATACTCTTAGAATGCTGTCAAAGTACCCTGATTGGGAAACCACCCAAATCTAGATCTAAAACCAAAGATCTACTAACCAGTATGTCTGATATAATGTCCAAGTCCCATGTGGAGAAAACACTGTGTGACGACCAAAGTATAACCGATCGAAGTATAGGAATATCACTTCCTACTACCTTCTCAACAGATCCATCCCCTATTCTGATGACGTCAAACCTATGACTGTCACATCAGAAATAGATGATCTATCTCCGCTATATCTGCTTTAGTCTATAAATAGACATAAGCCTGATGTCCACCAATGCTTCCGCTGCTCCCACTGACTACGACAACCTTCTGGTAGAGTCATATAGACGTGCACTTCTAAAGCTAGTTTAGAACGACGCTATACTGATCCTCCCACCGGGTCTCGCAGCCTGGAACAACAGCAATGGCAAGTGTGGGTAAACAAGAACTTCCCTGTCACCGTCCTTGAGGCTACCGGAGTACCTCTCGGGTGCCTGAAATTACCCACCTTATCTGCGGAGTGGCCAATGGAATGTCAAATCAGATTGAATCTTTAGGTTCCTTATCAAATCTTCGGTAATCGTTTGCGGTTCTGGAATCGCTTCCAGTTCTACCATACTCCCACTACTGTTTTCTGAAAAATAACCATTTCCTTTTAAAATGTGGCGAGTTAAGAACAATATCACTATTGATCTTCCAGATGGTAGAAAGTCAACCCTCGTCATAGCCTGGGTCAACCCACAAACAGCCATTACAGAAACGTGCCTTGAGTTATCCAGAGTCTGGTTTTAATCATAAGCCGGACAACTCCCCGTACCTTAACAATGTTAAGATATGAACTGTACTATATCCAATATAGAACCAGAGGCACTGATTTAATTGAACCAGTTTCAAATCATGCAGCTGTCTCCAGTGCATGTCTACTAAATGGAGAGAGGCCGATCAGCGTTACTCAACTTAGGAATGCTTCCAATTATGAGTAACCTGAAAGAGAAGCAATTTCTCTTTATCATTACTATCAACTGAATACCATACACAAGTATCTACATCTTCGATCACTTTGAAGAATCCCGATACTTGCTACACCTGGTACTCTACTCTATTCAAATACCTATAACTCCTCAAAACTTAGACCCTGTGTTTCTACGAAATACATGTCTAAGAACTAGAGAAGCTAAAAGTAAACAGAATGTAGTATGAGGACCAACCCCTCTGTCCTAATGGACACTGGACAACATACAATACTCTGTATAAGTCCGCTGAGTCTAACAACTCTTTCACTGTGCGTCGCAGGTTGAAAACTGTACTTATGGTTAAGAAGAATTACACCGCTGTTTGATGCTCCTTACCTAACCATCCACTGATATAGGTAAATGTCATCGACATAATATCAAAAGGTATATCTCACTCTATGAAAATAGACGTACAGATATATCAATTTGAAATTGGTGCACAACAGCGGATATTCAAAACCAAATATTTGCCGACCGGTAAACAGCCCAGGTGATCTCCTCAAATATCACCGATTACAACGAATCCCGATATAATGAGGATGATCACCCAATTCCCAATAACTTACTCCCACTCATCATCTGTAAAACCATACAGATGTGAGAATCAAACCTGATAAATACATACCCTGGAGCAAGTGTCTAATCGGGAAATCATTTTTCTTTTAACAGTACACAGTTGAAACTGAAACATTAAAATGATTCGATGGGGTATCCTGGTATTCCTAGTAATGCCTCTTCCAATATCCAGATTCACAACTGTAACCGTATATCTCTTTGCCACCTCTCCAAATCCCTTTATATGTCTTTAGTCATTACCTTCTGCACACCCCTTTAGGCCAAATGGTTTTCTTCCTTCTCTACCGTTCGGCACCAGCCTATGGTTTGGAAGAAGACTATCCAATAAGCATAATGGGTGTACTGTCCTGATCCTAGGAGCACTCGCAATGCGAGAGAAGGTGAAGATAAAAGACAACCGAATAAACTTTATTCCTATTTCTCCTGGACCAGAATCCATTCCCAAACTGGAACAAGTTCCTTTCGAGTTCGTATATAACCATACGATGGAGTATCCAATAAACTGTGGACCTTCGTAGTGATACGGAGCGTCCTGGAGAAATGCAAAGGTGATTTAGGATTGGCGAAGAAATACTTGGTTTGGTCGTGAATATCAGTCGCAATTTACTTTGCCCTCTTACTAATCCATTTCTTTGTCTTAACTTAATACCTTCTGTACACCATCGTTATGCTAATTGGTTTTCTTCATTCCCCACCGTTCGGCACCTGCCTAAGGTTTGGAAGAAGACTATCCAATTTGCGTAATAGGTGTACTATCTCCGAAACCAAGGAGTACTCGCAATGAGAGAGGGTGAAAAGAAAAGACAACTGAATAATCCGATTCGTTTTCTCCAGAACCAGAAACCATCCTCGAAGTCCTTCGAGTTCGTATATAACCATACGATGGTTTTGTTCAATGGAAGTGGACGTTCGTAGTAATACGGGGTGTTCTGGAGAAAAGGGTAAAAGTAGGAGTAGCAATGAGGTTTGCAACTCTGACAATCCAAAAGCCAGTGTTAAGAAGGTTCGGTCAACTTGGTCACTGAGTCATAGTCCAGGGTCGGGTCAATGGTCGCTGCCAAAGAGAGAGAGAAAAGAAACACTCAGCGTGCACTCTAACCTAGATCAGAATGGTTATCACTTTGTCTAATCAGGAAACCTCCCACTGTAACCTCAAATTCTCCTCCAAACCTGAAAGAAGAATTAGTCGGGGTCACCCGAGGAGTAAACCAACTCATCAGTGGGAATCGGGATCCAACTATCATCGCATGATAACGTGACGGAATCCACTTACGTCACCACACTCCAGAAGGTATGCGCATGTCTGGCAAGTTTCAGTTCTTTTGAAATTCCCGATGTGATATATACCCCAACCGGTTTATGACCTTGACTAGGTCAACAAACCATAAACCGCCAGTCAAGTTCAACCCGTCATTATTCTGGATTGCATTAAACCCACCCGTACGTGCCCTTGACTAGGTCAACAAGGCCGCACGACTGTCTTAACCAATCCCACTTATGCAACAAACAAGTACCACTTAGCTACCGAACACTACGTCTTGACTAGGTCAACAAACGCAGCACGAATACCAAATAATACCTGTAGGAAATGATGGAGGGCTACGGCTGATTTTTGGCGAAAAACCTTTAACGTAATGAACTTGATATCGTTGAAGGAACTGCATAGCCTTTTATAAAAATATAGTGACGAAAACCTTCGCTAAAGAGGTCACTCCCGGTGAAGGGATCTCGGCTCTTTCCCCGTAGAATGTGGTGCAGGATATTCCAACTGAATACCACGATGCAAAGCAAAAGTAATCGGCTATAGTGAAGTTAATGCCCTGACGCAAACTTCTGTCCAAGGGGTCACTCCCGGTGAAGGGATCTCGGCCCTTGCCTCGTCGACTGAGGAGCAGGATATTCCAAATGAATACCACGATGCAAAACAAAAGTGAACGTCCTTGCAATAACAGCTTTTTGAAAAGTGTTCCAACAACATCAGAATAGGTTTGTTTATCTTGCATTGATCCGAATCAATGCAGTCCCATCAATAGATCACACCATAAAGAACGAAAATATACTGACGTACGTATATGCCATCCGCATTCGCCACTGGGTCCCGTCATCACCCGTTAGGTTAGCTAACTAACGGCAGAGCGGGGACTGGACTAGCGCGGATGAAAAACATATATAACATCTACTAATATATATACCAATATATAGTATTTCGCTCAAGGAGTGATAAAATGCAACATCACAGAAATGTACAGCATCACAGAACAATACAGATATCTGGAAGCCCCGGGTTTCACAGAGCCGCTGCTGAAACCCGACGTTCCCCTGGTCGTGTGGATAGCCTGTGCAATGAAAACCTAGACCCCTACGGGCGCGGCAAGTCACCCGCCAAAACCTGAAGCGAGGCAGCCCCCTTCAGCAACCTGAATGGACCACCCAGCACTTCACGGAATCCGGTAACTCGGGCACCCCTCCTGGGTCAACCTGCACCCCCTACGAGTGCGGCGAATAGCCCGCCAATCCTGAAGTGAAGCCCCCTCCATCCCAATGCCATGAGATGCGGGCTTGTTTCCCTCCAGAACCCGGCTATCCGTGCACCCCACCACGGGGCAATCCTAGTACAGAAAGTAAAATATACATACATCGGGTACATCGACCGCAACCAGGTCGTGCCCCAAAAGAATAATACAAACAGGCAGTGACGGCAGTCCACATGTCGGACGCTCGCCCCGCAATATCAAATGTACATAATACAATAGAACTGTACTAGCATTGCATCCAGGCTATCCCCACCGACCGATCCGCAATAACACAGCATAAAAACAGAACATCAACGTGAAAATCACGTTCGCAAATCCGTCTAACCGGGCTATAGCAGTTAGACCGGATTTACCGATCGAGTGACATTCACGGTCGCAGATATAATGTAAATACTGTGAAACAATGTGTTTAAAATATCCGATCGATCAAATAATTAACAAGTGGGCCCCCAAGCAATACTGTAGCACTCACAGAAATTCTGGGCCCAAATTTAATATTCCAGAAACCCTATTTTAAGCCCGGAAGCCTACTGGAAAAATTCGACAGATCGATCACTTTAAACTGCGGCGGAACCGCGGCGACAAGGGGGTTTTCGCCGCGGTTCCGCGCTCCAATTGAAAGATCATCGTCTAGAATTTCTCCAGAAATCTTAGAACTTCCAGTACATCATTCTGCAATCACCTGAAAAAATTTTCGAGCCCGGAAAAAATCGACAGAAAACTGATGCATGCAAAAACGCGGTTTTTGGAATTTTGGTCGATCGGATGAGTAAAACACATTAGAACAAGCTAGACAAGGTTAATGGCGTGGCTCTGATACCATGTTGCGCCACGGCAGCGCCCCGGCCGTCTATCCGAGGCCAAAATGCGGAATCAAAATTTTCTTAACTTTAAACTGGCGCTACCGCGGACAATATACCCGGATCGAAACCATTAACCTATACTAGCTAACTAGAGATGGGGTGAGAGATGTACCGAGTGATCCGAGTCCTCCGGTCTTCTCGTCGTTGTCCCGATCTCCTGCGGAAACTCCGGTCGTCACATCCTTACCGGAAGGGCACCACATCGTCTGTATCTTTTACGGGCTCCCACCTCAATACCGAGGCAACTCGGGCACGAAGCTGGCAAGTCGACGTGCCCAAGATTTGCTGTAGAATGTAGTGTAGATATTGCTTGCCTCTTTGGTGTTTGTAGTTGCCTTGATGGAGGAATAAGGTTATGGAAAAATGGTGCTTTCATTTTTCCAAAACTAGAAGAATGAGGTGAAGAAATTTGTGTCACACTAAAATGGAAATTTCTCTCATCATGAACCAAAATGTGGCCGGCCATGATCTCTTGTGAGAAATGGTGGAGGGCTAAACAAATACAAGAGGGAGGTAAGTGTAGGAGAAAAGAAAAGGTGACCACATCCAAAACATCAACCATACTTACACCCATACCCATTCTAATCACATAAATGCACCATCATGAATAATGCAAGTGATGTAAAGAGAATGATGATGGTCAAAACATAATCCCACATATGCAAGAAACCCCCTCCCCAAAAGTAATTTGCAAAACTGCAAATTACCCCCTCCATCGGAAAAGTCCGGCCGGGAAAGAACAAAGGAAAACCGGCCGGAACGGAATGCAAACTGGCAACTCCAGAAAACTGGTCCCGTAATAAATTACAGGAAAACCCCGATACTGTGCATACACACCCGCATCTGTATTCCGTCCGGATACAAATGCAAAGAGACAAAATCTACACTGTACTAAACTAGGATCGGCTTAAACCAAAGCCGGCTAGTAATATCTGTTCGATCCTAATCCGTGCAATACCGCACGTATCGGATGGAACCCTGCCATATAACCATACGGCCACTAGTACAAACCGTCCCATCCTGATCCGTGCAATACCGCACGTATCTGATCGGACCCTGCCATATCTCCATACGGCCTCTACAGCGTTTCGCCCGAAAGCTGAGTAACTGAAAGTGTGGTGGACTCTAAAGACTCGTCAATACTATGGCTGTGGATTTAACCACTAGCACATCAGAGGTATAAGCCAATACGTAACGGGCCACCAGCTATTGACCAAAAGGGAGGTCGATGAGCGAACTCATCCTGACACCCTACTGAGCCTGTCAGTGACAATATCCGTACAGTCCGGTCCGTTCGTCTATGAGCATCGCATGGCGGGCCTAGGGGGTTGGTAAAAGTCAGACCCCCAAAGGCGGTACAAGTCGTGTCGGAGTGTAGCCCAGAACGCCCTGAGATACTACTGGAATACCTACCAGTAAATCTCCTGCCTCGGCCGAGGGCTTTGCGTAATGGCTCTCCTAGACACAGCGCGACCTCACCCCCAATACCGGGAGAGACGAACCCCTGAAGATCCGCTCACTGCCTCCATATGGCTCGGGACTGCACCTAACTAAAACCTGTTTGCACGACTCCTTTGAGCCGTGGTAGGGTAGTAATCAAAGCACAGTGGGAACTCATACGAGACAAATGACGATCTCAGGTCGATGAACTAACCTGTACACATGTCACCTGGGAACTGCTATCTGACGTCTGGTATAATCCCAACTAGCAGGTTCCCGGCGAGTCCTGTCCGGTGTACTCATAACCCAATGAGCACCTGTATACATCTTAGGTGAACCAACTGACACCAGTGGCTTGTGAGACCGGCCACCGCCCCTCGTCGGGGTCTCGACTGTATACACTAGTCTACTAATGGAGTATCGATGCCCAGTCTCGAAACTCCCACGACTAGGGACCATTTAAGGATGTGCTTATAGACCCCAGCTCCAACGTATATGATCGCCATCATACTGCTGGTCGTCAAGCAAGAATCCTAGGGGCTCTATCAACGTGTAATAGCGACTTGTAAGGTCACCTAAAGCAGTACACGATGATAAAGATAAACCAGATAGCATACTATCATCTCGAGTAAGACTGTCTTACCGGGATAGGTCCTCCCTCAACCATTGCAATCACGTGCCTGTGATCCAATAATTGACTCTGAGGGCACTATCTCCAACATGTTGACCCTACCCCGTCCAACCACCCACTTCCTACCAGTCCTACCCGACTTTTCCACCTTCGCTAGACACTGTTTCTACACAGCCATTAGGGAGTTTCACATATCCAAACAACTTCGAATCTTTTACCGAAACCCCCTTACCACCCAAGTCTAGTTTGGAAGAGTCGTTGGAGGCGTATATCGCAGCAACAAATAAAATGACTAGGAATGTGGAAGCGTCCGTGGCCGCCCTTATGCAACCTGCTGAACTGGGAGCTAGTTTCCCTCTAGCTTCAAATTTTTCAATGTATAAGGAGGCGGTTGGATAAAGTGAGAATGTGAGAGGATTTCCAAATAAAACCTACCCTTACCCAATTGAAGCCCACAACTCCGGTTTTCCATCGATTGCCCTAAATAGTTCACCTGTTGAATATAAAAACGAGTTGTGTGATTTTGTAGTGTTTGATTTGCCAAATTGTGAGGAACCCCTTTCGAGTGAAACCGCACCTAATCCTTTCGATCTTTACACCTCCCATCTAGAACCTAAATCGATAGATATCCATGCTTTTGATGAGGTGTCTAAGGAAATTGATTTTCACTTGATTGAGGATATAGACGCCAGGAATATTTCGGATGATGAACCTGTCGATTTAATTGAGATTTTATGTTCAAATCATTATCCCGAGTTATTAAAGGTTTCTCCCGAATCTAATATGCGTCTTGAATTTGATGATAATGGCATGGATGAGTTGAATTTTGAGGAAAATTATAAGGATAATATTGAGGAGAGTTTTGAGGATAATATTAAGGTTGAACCATTTTTGTTTATTGTGTCGGATTTTCCAATTCAGCCTCCTGAACCTTTGACTGTTATATCACCCTCCCTCCTTCCTATCGTTCCGACCGAACAAGAGACCTTTACGCCTTCATCTCCAATACCAAGTTCGTCGTACCCATGTTTTCTTGCGAATCTTGAGGGATCTGACACCATTTCCCGACGGGTTGATAGGTTAGCGCAATCGCTTATAACATATCAGTCATCACATATTAGGCTAATTTATTCACTCGATTTACACCCTCAAGTTCGCGCGACCCTTCTTTCTCCTTTCCGCCCTTCTTCTCCCCCACCGAGACCGTATTCTACCATTCTTCTTTCCACACGGTCTCGCATGTTTCTCATTTCTTTCTTCCACACCCCATTCTTGCACCAACTATACCATTACCACGATAAGATTTTTGAATGGTTGGTGCTCACTTTTGGCTTGTGTAAGACCAAGCTTAAGTTTGGGGGGAATCTTGTTGTATATATGTATATATATTTTTTTTGTTTTCTTTTTCTATAAAAAAAAAAAATTAAAAACAATAAAAAAAATTATAAATAAATAAACAGGGGAGTACCGTCATTTTTGACCCTCTTGGTATAGTATGACAGTGAGGACACTGTCAAGTTCAAGTTTGGGGGTATGCTCGGTACGTCTTCTTCCTTCGCATTCATTTCTATATATTTTTGCATTTGCATATTTATTTGAAAACCCATAAAAATTGAAAAAAAATTCAAAAATTATAAAAATTATTGTATTCAATTTTGGCTAATTGACTAGAGTTTGACAGATAGGTTAACTAGTTAGGAACAACTATATCATAGACTTAGTAAATTAAAAACCCTAAAAATAACATTCCTTAAAGTTTAACGGTAGAAAGTATAGGCCCTGTAGTTTATTTAGAAATAAGCAAATTTTGGGTTGACTTCTTGGGCTAAGTCGAAACATGGGAAAAGTATTGATGTTCTTATTAGAGTATAAATTTGAAAAATAGTTCCTAATTTAAGTCTAGATTCTGAAAACGTATACCCTACAAAATGCACAATCACGCACCTTGAAACTTGGAATAGTAGAAGAGACCTTGAAATGCTTTTGTCTAAAGTCCTTAGTGCAATGAAAATGAAAAAAAATATATATAAGTGTGAATGAAGAATAAAAAAAAATGGACACTGGTTTTTTGTGATTACTTAAGGCTGGAAAAATTAGAAAAATATTTAGCGAGGGTGCCTTATCACCTAGTGCCTTAGACCAACTGGTTTGGGAGTCACTGCTAAAGCCTTGGGTGTTGCAAAACTAGGAAGTACGCTTTAAAGTGCTAACGCATCTTGTAATCGGTTGTTGGTACCTCAAGAAGTATTAACGGTCGCATGAAGGATGTGTAAGCATATTTCATTTAAAAATTCCCTAATTAATAAGTGCTTTGGACAATGGACGAGAGTACGATTGCTTCATTTGAATTTCCAAGTGTAGAGGTGATATTTACACACACGTGGGGATATGTGATTAGAGTTTAGATGAGAGAAAGGAATGAAGAATAGAACTTGTATCTTTAGTAGGGTTGATAGAAATTCCTGAGTGGAGATGTAACCCTAGAAGGAAAACTTAGGAAATCCCGAAAGCTGAGTAAGTCTATAGAACATATATAATCTTAAGTTAGATGATTAGGAAGTGTGAAGAATATGGGTGGATAATTTACAAGTAGAAGATAATAGAATTCCTAATTAGAAAACCTAATTGGAGAAAAAAAGTCAATGGGCCGAATTGATAGGATTTTGTGGGTGTAATCCGCTGAAAACCCTCAGGAGACAACACTCCTCCTACTAGGGACACCTAGAGGTTTAACGACTTGTTGCATGTGCTCAGTGCAATCGCATTTCCCTGCGAAAGTGCGGTTAGGATTTTAGTGAATAAAAATAAGTTTGCTCGAGGACGAGCAAAAGATAAGTTTGAGGGAATTTGTTCACACCATAATATTGCATTATTATATTCCCCATTCTTATTCTTTTTATAAATAAACAGGTACTTTTGACGCATGTCTGCAACATGTTACAGGTTACAGGTTCTTGTACAGGAAACAGTGAAAACGATGAAAATACGACGTAAAAGTGAGTCTTTGATCGACAAACAGAGAATCTTGATCACTCCTACATAAGGAACAATTCACAAAGCAAGATTCAAGACATCGACTCAAAGCGAACGGATAGAAGTCCACTACAATGTTCACTGAAGATCTGGAACAAACCTAGAAGCCCAAATGGAAAAAGATATACAGAAATAAGAAGCCCAAGCCAACAAGAAGCAGCCCACAAAACCTCAAAAGTTGATCTCTCTAAAAGGCCGCGGAACCGCGTCCCAAGCCCACCATTGCCGCGGTTCCGCGGCCTTATGGTGCCTTCGCTTCGTGAAATTTTTACATAATTTGGGTGCGGCTCTGAAAATATTTTCTAAGGGCTATTTTTGTAATTTAAGACATGCGAAAAAAATATAACCCTAGGGTTTCCTATTCTTTATAAATAAGAACTCTAACCATTGTAAACTTTATGCCTCCTTTTAATAAAAATTCAGAAATCCTTTTTGGAGAGCATCGGTGTTTCCTTTCTATTCAGAAATTCAGATCTGACAACCATGCATGGATGATTGGAGGGATGCATCTGTAAGTAGATTTAATTTCTCGCCCTAGGCAGATTTTAATTCTTTGCCCTAGGTAGATTTAATTTCATGCCCTAGGAACTTGTTTAGAGTTTAGCTTTGGGGAAGGATTTTGATAGATGAGATCTCTCATCCTTTTCTTACCCACCAATTATTTACAATAGGACTCCATGCATAGACGCACACACCGCGCCCTACGGCATCCTACCGCTCGAGGTAACGATGACACCGTGGTGTAAAGACCCGGTTGCGCGCGTTTTCCATGGAGGTTAGGGTAAGAATCTCTAGAGGAAGGACAAGAACCTAGAGGAAGGAACACCTTCCCGAACGGATCTAATCCCATTTTATTGATAATTACCATAACTCCTCACAGATCTTCATTCGGGTACAGAAAGCGTTGAGATTTAGTTGTATTTCCAAACCATCCCTAAACCTAACCCTAGCAAGAATAGATTTAGATAATTGCCCTAGGTTAATTAGGTTTTTAGATTTAATAACCAATCCGAACACTCTTCGGAATTAACTCGTTAGCGCGATTAGCAGATTCACAAAATCCCTGTGGGCCGACCCGTACTCACCAGCTAGCTTCTTGCGACGCCGTTCTTGATTGCGGTTTAGAAATAGTTTTTGAGACGAATCAATGGTAAAGAAGAATTACAACACTGTTGAATGCTCCTTACCTAATCAGCAACTGATATAAGTAAATGTTATAGACATAATTTCAAAAAGTTATATCTCATTTTATAAAATAAACGTATAGATATATCAATTTGAAATTGGTGCATAACAACGGATATTCAAAACTAAATATTTGCCGGCAAAACCCAGCTGATTTCCTTAAATATCACCAATCACAAAGAATTCTGATATGTATTGAGGATCTTATCACCCAATTCCCAATAATCTACTCCCACTCATCATCTGTAGCGCCATAAAGATGTGAGAATCAAATCTGGTAAATACATACCTTGGCGTTAGAATCTAATTGGGAAAACAGTTTTCAATTAACACTGCACAGTGAAACTGAAATATGAAAAATATTTCGAAGGGGTATCCGGTTATTCCTAGTAATGCCTCTTCCACTATCCAGATTCATGATTATAACCGTATATTTCCTTGCCCCCACTCCAATCCCTTTATATGTCTTTACTTATTACCTTCTGTACACCGCACTTAGGCTAAATGGTTATCTTCCTTCCCTATATTTCGGCACCAGCCTAAAGTTTGGAAGAAGAATATCCTGTAAGTCGATGTACAACACCACAATACTTGTGGGGAGGCGGAATTTTCTAAAACGAACTTATTTAGTGAACAAACATCGACTAACCGCTTGAATCGAAGCTAAACGATAACTGACTTAAAACATAGAGTTTCTATGCTACTATGTTTAGGGATTATACCTAACGAATCGTGTCCTTCGTCTTTGTGAACTCCTCTTCCTCCTCGGCCTTCTCGAAGTAGTAGACGATCCACCCGAGAGCTTTACTCCAAGCTTAGCCTCTAAACTTGAGGCAACTAAACTTCTTTAAGTGCTAATCAAAGAAGCTAGGTGAAATATAGAGAGGGTTATGGATTAAGTTGTCTTACTAATCTTTGTACTCAACTAATGAGAGGGGAGGATTAGTGTTTGAAGAGGGAGAGCTTGAGGAGAGAGAAGATGATAAAGATAATGAAATGAGAATAGTGAGATAACATGATATATATCAAGCATTTCTTTTTATCAAGAAAAGAATAATAAATGAATTTAGCAACCATGCTTGATAATATCTAGTGATGATTCACTCCATGAGTCATTAAGCATTTATCATGCATTAATGACATGGATGAATCATCCATATGACTCACTAATCACATTCATTGCATATGCCACCTAACCCTCCTTAGTCACCATCTTCTAGAAGCTTCTCGCGCAATTACGAGTGTTGGATATATGTATGCCCTAGAGGCCATTATGTGATAGTGGATGTATCTATACATGTATATATATATTCAGTTTGCATTCTTGCTCGACATGATAGTATGCTATCTGGTTCTTCTTTATCTGACATGTTTATTTGATCATGCTTTTATTCATTCATACATGCTGATAAAGCCCTGAGGATATCGGCTTGACTACTCTGATTATGATGGAGATCATACTAGTGGGACATCTGTAGTCTATAAGCATATCCTGGAACGTCCCTAGTCGTAGGTATATCGAGATGGGGCATCGATATACCAGAGTAGACTAGCGTATATGATACTAGACCCATACGATGGGCGATGGATGTTCCCACATTCATCGATGTTTGACATCAAGATCATACACGGGTGCTCAGTGGTGACTGGGTACACTGGACGGACTCGCCGAGAACTCCTATATGGAATTATATCTATCGTCGGATAGCAGTTCTCAGGTGACACTGGTACAGGTTAGTCTGTAGACCCGAGATCGTCATAGAGCCTTGTGTGTTCTCCCACTGTACTTTGATTGCCACCCTACCACGGCTCTACTGAGTCGTGCAAACAGGTGGCCGTTGGGTACAGTCCCGAGACACACGAAGGCAATGAACGATAGGAGGGGTTTTTGTCTCTCCCGGTATTGGGAGTTGATGCTGTGCTGTGCTCGACTGGTTATAACAGCAAGTCCCTGGCCAGGGCTGCTGAGATTTGCTGATAAGTGTTATCAGTAGTTTCTCGATCTGTTATAGACCATTCACCGACGCGACTTATTGAGTTATTGGGGTCGACGTGACCATCCCTAGGCTCGATATGCAGCATATCTGACGAAGAGACTGGACTGTACGGTAGTGTTGCCGGATGGCTCGACGGGAGTTGTAGCAGGTTCGCTTGTTGTCTTCTGATCGTTCAATACCCGGGTGGCCGTTACGTTTAGCTGACCTCTTGCGGCTTGAGGGCACTTGATATGATCATTACCCTCTGCCGGCGTATTGACGAGTCTTAGAGTCCCACAGAGGAGTTACCCAGTCCAGGCGAAACGTTGTGGTGCGCATATGCGATATGCGCATGCACCCGATTGAAATGTGCGTATATGATACCGAACATTGATCGGGTGAACTGCTTTTGGTGGGGTCATATGAGATATGACCGGATTGATAAATCAAGTGTTGATTTATCATTTAACCATTAGTTTTCTTACTCAAAACCTTTCTAGGGTTTGATGGATGTATGCATGCATGCATGTGTTTCTATTTTTCTTTTCTAGTTTCATGCACATGAAAATGTGCATACATGTACACATACATACATCAAACCATCATGGTTGATTATATATGGAAATGGTGGCAATATAAGCCTCACACCATAGATTAAACAATGGATAATTATTTAATTTTGGTTTTAAAAGAAAATGAAAAGGAAAGGATAATTATGCTAGTTTCTACATGCTTCTTTTAACCTAACCATTCTCATCCACCACTAAACCATGGTTATCTTTTCCTTTATCATTCTAAACCTAAGTTAAATTAATCATCTATTATTTAATCATGGTTGGAGTCAAGAAGGAATAAATATATATAGTGATATTCATTTCTTTTTCTTCTTAACAAAAAGGGTTATCTTTTTATCTCTTGATAATATTAGCCACCATCTTCATCTTCCTTCATCTTCTCCTCTCTAGATCTTTTCTAGTGAGTGAAATACAACAAAAGAAAGGTTTTTGAAGTGAGATCCAAAGCCACAACAACATTCTACACAAGCTTAGCCGTTTCGTTTAGAATGTTATCTTCGGTTTGACGAAGTAGCGAGCTTGGACGGATATCTCCGCGGTGGATCATCGTGGACACAAGGGGAGTTCAAGAGGACATCGTTTCAACACCAAAGAGCCTAAGGAGCGAAGCAAAAACGGGAGCTACAAAGGTTGTAGCCTTCAAACCCTAACTTTTGTTAGCTTTAAGTTTAGTAAACCCTAATTTTCTAGGATCGATCCACTTGCATGTTGGTTTAGCACCATAAAAATGAAAACTTTAGGTCATGTGATGCTTCAAAACACTTCATAGGGTGCTATACTAACCTTACATTGGTATCAGAGCCGACCTAGAACATTAGGCGACGTTTTGACGAAGTGAAAACCCCGATCGGACAAAAATACCGTATTTTTTGATGCTCTCTGGAAATTTTCTAAAAATTGACATTTTGCAGAATTAAAAATATCTAAAAATCACAGCAGGAAAATATAAGAATTACGGCAGAAAAATATTTCAATGAACAGTAAGTGTAGCCGCGGAAACGCGGCCTAAGCTTGCTTAGGCCGCTGTTCCGCGGCCGTACAAGTGAATTAGGGTTTTCTGTTTCTGCAGTAATTCTATTTTCTGCATGTATAATGTTTTGGGTATTTTTAAACTGAATAATGTTTTGAAAAATTCTGGAGATGTTTTTAGATTCATCGATTCGATCGGGACTTTCATTTCGTAGCTTTTCCGGGTAAACTAGAAAGTATTGAAGTGTTTGAACGAATATCATTTACTCAATATTCACGGGGTTTAAATAATTTGGAAATACGTGCAAGTCTTTTTGCGGTGGTCCCTCTAGAAGACAACAAACCTTAACTCGATTATGTGACCGTCTCGAACTACCCTTTGAACCCTCGGGTTTGGGGCAGTACGGCGTGCCACATGTGAGGCGTTGGTTTGACCCTTCTACGGCTGGACCGCCGCTACTGTGCCACACTCCAAATTTTTTGAACCCTGCTCAAGTGTTGAGCTTTAGTGAATCTTGGGTGCTTGATTGTTCGTTCGAAAACTTTAATACTGTCTGTTTGTCTGGAATGTGATACAATATGTGGAATTCATATGGTTTAGGTATGAAGTACGGAATATGTGATATTTCGTATTTATGATGTCTAAAGAGAGAATCTGGATTCCAAATATTGTAGTTTTACACTTTCTTTTCTGTGACCGTAAGTGTAGTATGTTAGATATCGCCGGTTTCGTTGCTATACATCAACGACAATCGGGGTACGCATACTTACTTACGTTGATGATATATGATATTATGTGTTGCTGAGATATGATGTGCAGGATTGTCGCGATCGAATAGCCGGGGGGTTTTTTGTGAGATGAGAGTTTTGTATTTTCATTCATGTAAATTCAAATGTAATGTAATATTCTTTTATTTGGGGCACTTCCAGGTTGCGGTTGTGTCACCAGTGTTGTATATTATTTACTTTTCCGCATTAGGATGGACCCAAGGAGGAGAGCACAGGTGACCGGGTTCTGGGGTTCAGTGGGAGGCCATCTCGAGGAGTCGAGACCGGGTCTCCTAAACTCCAGGATTGGTAGGGTCACTTGCCGCTCTCGTAGGGGTCCAGGTTGTGGGCTTGGCTATTCATCGCGACTGTGGAATCCGTATTTTCTATTCTGGCTAAATACTAAATACGGACGTCCTAGTATATCCCACGTTATATCTATATTTCTGCTGCATGTGTTCTGTGATATCTGAGACGAATGACATATTATATATATGATATATAGTAGACGTTGCTTATGTTTTACACCCGCGCTAGTCCCGTCCCGGTATGCCGTTAGTTAAGTAACCTAACGGTGCATAACGGAACATTGCGGCGAATGCGGATGGCATAAGCGTACGTGTTATTTTCGTTTCTTTTCTGTGATTGGCTTTAGGACTTAAATGATGGGATTACATTAATGTGATTAATGTAAAGAAAATAAACCAAAAAAGATGTTGTAGAATCAGATTTAAAAACTACTCGGCTATTTATGAAAAAGCTACATTTCAAAACTGCGGAGCTTAAGCCACTCCTTTTGAAAAACTGTTTGATTCTACAACGATATCAAGTTCAAAGCGTTAAAGATTTTCTTAAAAATCATTCGCAACCCTCCGTCATTTTAGGAAGTAGAGTACTTAGTATTCGTGCTACGTTTGTTGACTTTAGTTAAGGCGTAGTGAACGGTAGCTAAGTGATGTCTTCCTACACTGCATATGATGCAGATTAATTAGGACATTCATGCGACTTTGTTGACCATAGTTAAGGGTCATATGGGTGGGTCTAATTAATCAAGAAATGACGGGTAGAACTTGACTGGTACTTATGATTTGTTGACCATAGTTAAGGTCATAAGTGCTAGGGGTAAAAATTACATCGGGAATTTCAAGTGTTGAAATTTGCAATGAGATTGCATACCTTCCATATGATGGTTGGATCCCGATCCCACTGTGGGCAATAGTTGCTCCTAGGAGAGTTTTACAGTTTACAATTAGCTAACTCATTAGGTGTCTAGAAAGGTGTTAACGGGGCTCTGCCTCTGGGAAAACAAGGTTTACTCTAATTAGGTCCGTGCGAAAGCATGGGGAACCTCCCTCAAAGTACCGACACTGGCCTGGCTGAACGGTTAGCGAAGTTGTAGAATGTAATTAATCCTGGCTAGTTTTTCTTTTTAAGGTTTGAAAGAAAAACTTGATAAAAAGCAGTGGGAAACATCGATTAGACAAGATAATAAACCAATCTAATCTATGCAAGAGCTTTCGCTGAGTGTATTCTTTTCTCTCTCTTAATGGCAGATACCAATGACTGGACTTAAGCTTCTACTAGATAAAAACAAACTGAACGGGACCAACTATAAAGACTGGCTAAGGAATCTGAAGATCGCCTTGACTTATGATAAAGTATCATATGTCCTCACGGCTTCAGCCCCGCCCGTCCCAGGCCCAAAATCCTCAGTTGCGGACATAGAAGTCCGCAAGACATGGGACGCTGACTGTGCCACGGCCACATGCCTCGCGCTTGCATCGATGGATAACACACATCAAAAGCAGCACGAGGACATGGACATTCACGGGATACTGCACCATACAAAGGAGTTGTATGGGGAGCAGTCCCGCGTATTACGATACGAGGCATCAAAGAAACTGTTTCACATGCGGATGGCCCCTGGCACACCAGTAGCAGACCATGTTTTGAAGATGATAGCTCTTATAGAAGAGCTTGAGGTCCTCGGATGGACTATGGACAATGAACAATATATAGATATTATTCTGCAGTCCCTCCCCTCCACCTTTGCTCAGTTCATAGTGAACTTCAACATGCATGGCATGGAGAAGGACCTCCCTGAACTCCTTAATATGTTAAGGAGTGCAGAGAGCACTATGAAGTCAGCAAAGACTCCCGTTATGACGATTGGACAGTCTTCTTCTTCTCGCCCGAAAGCTAAGGCCAAGGGAAAGAAAAAGAAGAAACCCACTAATCCTAAGGGCGGAGTCAAAAAGGTGAAGGGAAAGGGAAAGTCCACGGCTGGAGACCCAGGGAAAGGCGAGTGTTTTCATTGCCACAAGACAGGACATTGGAAGCGCAACTGCACGGAGTACCTAAGTCTTAAGAAGAAGCATGGTGATGCTTCTGCTTCAGGTGCGTTTGTGACTGAAAACTGTTTTTCTATAAACTCTGCTTCCTGGGTATTGGATACCGGTTCAGGTTCTCACATTTGCAATTCTATGCAGGGGCTGAGAAATAGCAAGGTTTTGAAGACAGGTGACCATACTCTCCGCGTTGGAAATGGTTCCAATGTACATACAGTCGCAGTGGGAGAGTATCACTTGGGGTTGCCGTCTGGATGTATTTTGATTTTGAATCCATGTTATTTTGTACCTGATATGCTATGTAATATAATATCCGTATCTTTGTTGGACAATGAAGGATATAATTTTGTGTTGCAGAACAATGTTATGAACATTCACCTAAATCAAATGTTGGTTGGGTATGGTACACTTAATAACGGAATATATGTCCTAAATCAACACACAGTTTTCAGTATACAACACACTAATAAAAGAAAAATTTCAGAATTAAATGAAGCTTTTCTTTGGCACTGTAGACTTGGTCATATTAACGAAACAAGACTAAACAAGTTACATAAAGATGGATATTTAAACTCTTTTGAATATAAATCTTATGCGACTTGCCAGTCTTGTATCAAGGGTAAAATGACCAAAACTCCGTTTACCGGACACGGAGAAAGAGCTACTCAGCTCCTGGGCCTCATACATAGTGATGTATGTGGGCCTATGTCTACACAGGCTAGAGGCGGTTTTTCATACTTCATTACATTCACTGATGATTTCTCAAGATTCGGTCATGTATTTTTATTAAAGCACAAGTCCGACGCTTTCGAGAAATTCATTGAATATAAACAAGAAGTAGAAAAACAAACCGGCTTGAGTATTAAGATGCTTCGATCAGATCGAGGTGGAGAGTATCTCAGTACAGAATTTGCAAACTTCCTAAAAGAGAATGGGATTCTCTCTCAGCTCACTCCTCCTTACACACCGCAGCACAATGGTGTGTCAGAACGACGGAATAGGACCCTATTAGATATGGTCCGGTCCATGATGAGTGATGCTGAGTTACCAGTCTCGTTTTGGGGGCATGCGTTGGAGACTGCAGCGTTTCTGCTAAACAGGGTTCCGACCAAAGCCGTGTCTACCACGCCATATGAGATATGGAATGGGAAGAGACCATCTCTTAAGAGAATTAAGATTTGGGGTTGCCCGGCCTATGTTAAAAACAAGAATCCGGACAAACTCGAGACACGGTCAGTCATGTGTAACTTTGTGGGATATACAAAGAATTCTTATGGATATCTGTTCTACCACAAAGAGGAACAAAAGGTGTTTGTTTCTCAGTATGCCACATTCTTGGAAAAAGAGTTTTTCACAGATAAAGATGATGGCAAGGTAGTAGATCTGGAAGAGGTTCTGGAGACACAAACTACAAATGACGATTTGGTTGAACCGGCTGTTGCAACAGAAACTGAAGAACCTCGGCCACTCCGTAGGTCTGGTAGGACTTCTCGACCACCGGAGAGGTACTACGGTTTCCTCATTCATGGTGACAGAGAAGACTGTATCATAGAAGATGATGATCCTACCAGTTTTCAGCAAGCTATCACAAGTGGTGACTCTGTGAAGTGGCTCGATACCATGAGATCCGAAATGGAGTCTATGTACACCAACAAAGTATGGACTTTGGACGTTGTACCCCCTGGGGTAAAACCTGTAGGGTGCAAATGGATCTTTAAAAGAATGATTGGTGTGGATGGGCAGGTAGAGACCTATAAGGCAAGACTTGTGGCGAAAGGTTTTCGTCAAAGACCAGGTTTGGACTATGACGAAACTTTTTCGCCCGTAGCCATGCTTAAATCTATTCGGATTCTACTTGCTATTGTTGCTCACTACGACTATGAAATCTGGCAGATGGACGTTAAAACAGCATTCCTAAATGGAGATTTAGAAGAATGTGTTTATATGGATCAGCCGGAGGGCTTCATTGACAGTGGGAGCAGCGAGAAAGCATGTAGATTGCTTAAATCCATATATGGGTTAAAGCAGGCATCTCGGAGTTGGAACATCTGTTTCGATGATGTTATCAAAGAATTTGATTTCATCAAAAATCCAGATGAACCTTGTGTTTATAGGAAGGCTGTAGGAAGAGCTGTCACATTCCTCGTATTGTACGTGGATGACATTCTTCTGATAGGAAATGATATTCCAATGCTACAGTCGGTCAAATCATTCTTATCACTAAGGTTCTCCATGAAGGACCTGGGTGATGCCATATACATCCTGGGCATAAGGATCTATAGGGATAGATCCAAAAAGTTATTGGGACTGTCCCAAACCAGGTACATCAACACCATCCTAAAGAGGTTTAGTATGGAAGACTCCAAGCGGGGTGCCTTACCCGCTTGCCATGGAGTCACTCTCTCCAAGGATTCTTGTCCAAAGACCGATGAAGAGAGAGCTCGCATGAGCATTATACCTTATGCTTCGGCAGTAGGATCTATAATGTATGCGATGTTATGTACACGCCCAGATGTAGCTTATGCACTTAGTGTTGTAAGCAGGTATCAATCCAACCCAGGGGAGAACTACTGGACAGCTGTGAAGAACATTCTTAAGTACTTACGAAGGACTAAAGAATTGTTCTTGGTGTATGGTAATAAAGATCTCCAAATGGAGGCCTTTACCGATTCGAGCTTCCAGAGCGATAAGGATGACAGCAAATCTATCTCAGGGTTTGTATTTACCCTCAATGGATGGGCGGTAAGTTGGAAGAGTTCCAAAAAATATACCGTTGCAGACTCTACGATGGAAGCTGAGTACATTGCTGCAAATGATGCCGCCAAGGAAGCTGTCTGGATGAAAAAGTTCGTCTCGGAGCTAGGAGTAGTTCCAACCATTATTGATCCAATACCTTTGTATTGTGACAATAATGGGGCAATGGCGTTAGCCAAGGAGCCCAGATCCCATCAGCGGTCCAGACATATCCTGAGGCGCTTTCATTTGATCCGGGAGATTGTAGATCGCCGCGAGATCGAGATTAAGAGAGTAGCCACGAAGAACAACGCCGCGGATCCATTCACCAAGGCTCTCCCTCAGCCGCAGCATGAGCGACTTTTTGAGATGTTGGGTATGAGATACGCCAATAACTGGCCTTAGTGCAAGTGGGAGATTGTTGGATATATGTATGCCCTAGAGGCCATTATGTGATAGTGGATGTATCTATACATGTATATATATATTCAGTTTGCATTCTTGCTCGACATTATAGTATGCTATCTGGTTCTTCTTTATCTGACATGTTTATTTGATCATGCTTTTATTCATTCATACATGCTGATAAAGCCCTGAGGATATCGGCTTGACTACTCTGATTATGATGGAGATCATACTAGTGGGACATCTGTAGTCTATAAGCATATCCTGGAACGTCCCTAGTCGTAAGTATATCGAGATGGGGCATCGATATACCAGAGTAGACTAGCGTATATGATACTAGACCCATACGATGGGCGATGGATGTTCCCACATTCATCGATGTTTGACATCAAGATCATACACGGGTGCTCAGTGGTGACTGGGTACACTGGACGGACTCGCCGAGAACTCCTATATGGAATTATATCTATCGTCGGATAGCAGTTCTCAGGTGACACTGGTACAGGTTAGTCTGTATACCCGAGATCGTCATAGAGCCTTGTGTGTTCTCCCACTGTACTTTGATTGCCACCCTACCACGGCTCTACTGAGTCGTGCAAACAGGTGGCCGTTGGGTACAGTCCCGAGACACACAAAGGCAATGAGCGATAGGAGGGGTTTTCGTCTCTCCCGGTATTGGGAGTTGATGCTGTGCTGTGCTCGACTGGTTATAACAGCAAGTCCCTGGCCAGGGCTGCTGAGATTTGCTGATAAGTGTTATCAGTAGTTTCTCGATCTGTTATAGACCATTCACCGACGCGACTTATTGAGTTATTGGGGTCGACGTGACCATCCCTAGGCTCGATATGCAGCATATCTGACGAAGAGACCGGACTGTACGGTAGTGTTGCCGGATGGCTCGACGGGAGTTGTAGCAGGTTCGCTTGTTGTCTTCTGATCGTTCAATACCCGGGTGGCCGTTACGTTTAGCTGACCTCTTGCGGCTTGAGGGCACTTGATATGATCATTACCCTCTGCCGGCGTATTGACGAGTCTTAGAGTCCCACAGAGGAGTTACCCAGTCAGGCGAAACGTTGTGGTGCGCATATGCGATATGCGCATGCACCCGATTGAAATGTGCGTATATGATACCGAACATTGATCGGGTGAACTGCTTTTGGTGGGGTCATATGAGATATGACCGGATTGATAAATCAAGTGTTGATTTATCATTTAACCATTAGTTTTCTCACTCAAAACCTTTCTAGGGTTTGATGGATGTATGCATGCATGCATGTGTTTCTATTTTTCTTTTCTAGTTTCATGCACATGAAAATGTGCATACATGTACACATACATACATCAAACCATCATGGCTGATTATATATGGAAATGGTGGCAATATAAGCCTCACACCATAGATTAAACAATGGATAATTATTTAATTTTGGTTTTAAAAGAAAATGAAAAGGAAAGGATAATTATGCTAGTTTCTACATGCTTCTTTTAACCTAATCATTCTCACCCACCACTAAACCATGGTTATCTTTTCCTTTATCATTCTAAACCCAAGTTAAATTAATCATCTATTATTTAATCATGGTTGGAGTCAAGAAGGAATAAATATATATAGTGATATTCATTTCTTTTTCTTCTTAACAAAAAGGGTTATCTTTTTATCTCTTGATAATATTAGCCACCATCTTCATCTTCCTTCATCTTCTCCTCTCTAGATCTTTTCTAGTGAGTGAAATACAACAAAAGAAAGGTTTTTGAAGTGAGATCCAAAGCCACAACAACATTCTACACAAGCTTAGCCGTTTCGTTTAGAATGTTATCTTCGGTTTGACGAAGTAGCGAGGTTGGACGGATATCTCCGCGGTGGATCATCGTGGACACAAGGGGAGTTCAAGAGGACATCATTTCAACACCAAAGAGCCTAAGGAGCGAAGCAAAAACGGGAGCTACAAAGGTTGTAGCCTTCAAACCCTAACTTTTGTTAGCTTTAAGTTTAGTAAACCTTAATTTTCTAGGATCGATCCACTTGCATGTTGGTTTAGCACCTTAAAAATGAAAACTTTAGGTCATGTGATGCTTCAAAACACTTCATAGGGTGCTATACTAACCTTACATCAGAACGCCCCTCCTTTCCGCAAAAATACGGAAAAACTTTAGACTGTATAAATCCAATAACCGGATACCAGTAACTGGCTTAAACTAAAGCCGACTGGTAAAAACTGTCCGAAAGTCGTACGTGCGTAAACACACGTATGCGTCAGAACCCTTGTCGTAAAACCATACGACCTCTATATCGTTTCTCCTGGAGTAGGGAAACTCTCTGTGTGGGACTCTAGAGACTCGACTACTACGCTGGCAGTGGGTTTAACGACAGACCGCAAGCGGCACTAGCTGTACGTAACGGTCCCCAGGTAGATGTCGATAAGAAGGCCGATGAGGAAACCCATCCGAACTCCTACTGAGTCTGATGTGATAATCTCCATACAGTCCGGTCCGTTCGTCTTAGACTATCGCATATCAGGCCTAGGGGGGCGGCAAGCGTCAGTCCCCTAATAGCGGTATAAGTCGTGTCGGAGGGAAGCCCATTACACCCTGAGAAACTACTGGAACCTACAAGCAAATCTCGCTTGCCCTGGCCAGGGACTTTGCGTAATGGCTCTCTGACACAGCGCGATATCAACCCCCAATACCGGGAGAGACGAATCTTGTCTAACCGCCACTGCCTCCAAGTGCTCGGGACTGCACCCAACTGCTATCTGTTTGCACGACTCCTTTGAGCCATGGTAGGGTAGCAATCTAAGAACAGTGGGACACACTCGAGGCGAAGTAGCAGTGTCAAGTCTGCGGACTATGCTGTACTCATGTCACCTGGGAACTGTTCACTGACGACTGGTATAAAACCAACCAACAGTTCACTGTGAGTCCTGTCCGGTGTACCCGTAACCTAACGAGCACCTGTATACTATCTCCAGTACGACGTACTGACGGCTGTGGGACAGACCATCTCCCCAACTGGGATGAGAAGCGTACACACTAGTCTACTCCGGAGTATCGATGCTCTGACTCGATAATCCAACGACCAGGGACCTGAATAAGGATGTGCTTGTAGACTACCCAGCCCCCACTAGTGTGACTGCCATCACAATGCTGGTAGTCAAGCAAGATCCTAAGAGCTCTATCAATACGTATACTCACATATTAAGATAGAAAAACCAAGTAGCATACTACCATGTTTAGCAAGACTGTTATATACATGTGAATATCCCAAGCTTCCATTAAGTAATATACAAACTAGTATGATACAGTAATGACCTTCTAGGGCATAAACACTAACAATCTCCCACTTGCACTAGGGCCATGTACTGGCGTATCGTAGACCAATGATCTCGAGTAGCCTCTCGAACTGAATCTGAGGTAGGGCCTTCGTGAATAGATCAGCAATGTTCTCTTCAGAAGCAACTCTCCGAACCTCGATCTCCTGACGATTAATGATCTCCCTGATCAGGTGATACCGCCTTAAGATGTGTCTGGACTTCTGATGGGACCTTGGTTCCTTCGCTAAAGCTATAGCTCCGTTGTTGTCGCAATACAGAGGTATTGGATCAACAATGGTAGGAACCACCTGAAGTTCTGTTAGGAACTTCTTCATCCAGACTGCTTCTTTTGCGGCATCGCAAGCATCTATATACTCCGCTTCCATCGTCGAGTCAGCAACGGTGTCCTGCTTGGAGCTCTTCCAGCATACCGCCCCTCCATTGAGGTTAAAGACATAACCCGACATGGACTTCGAATCGTCCTTATCACTCTGAAAGCCGGAATCAGCAAAGGCCTCCAACCTGAGGTCTTTTCCGCCGTAAACCAAGAACATCTCCTTAGTCCTTCTCAGGTACTTGAGAATGTTCTTTACTGCTATCCAATGCTTCTCCCCTGGGTCTGACTGATACCGGCTTACCACGCTCAGTGCGTAAGCTACATCTGGTCTGGTACACAACATCGCATACATTATAGAGCCTACCGCAGAAGCATAGGGTATAATAGACATGCGTTCCCTTTCCAAATCAGTCTTGGGAGACATCTCTTTAGAGAGGGTGATTCCGTGACAAGCCGGTAGATTACCGCGCTTAGAATCTTCCATACTGAATCTTTTCAGTACAGTGTCGATACACTTGGACTGCGAAAGTCCCAACATCCTCTTAGATCTATCACGATAGATCCGGATCCCCAGAATGTAAGAGGCATCACCCAGGTCTTTCATGGAGAACCTGTGTGATAAGAATCCTTTGACAGATTGTAGCATAGGAATGTCATTTCCTATCAATAGAATGTCATCCACGTATAAGACGAGGAATACGACACTTCTGGCTATAACTTTACTATATATGCATGGTTCATCTGTATTTTTGATAAAGTCATATTCTTTGACTGTCTCATCAAAACAGATGTTCCAACTCCGCGATGCCTGCTTTAGTCCATAAATGGACTTAAGCAGCTTGCATACTTTCCCGCTGCTCCCACTCTGATTGAAACCCTCTGGCTGATCCATATAGACGCACTCTTCTAAATTTCCATTCAGAAAAGCCGTCTTTACGTCCATCTGCCAGATTTCATAATCATGGAAGGCAGCAATAGCAAGAAGGACCCGAATGGATTTGAGCATAGCCACTGGAGAAAAAGTTTCGTCATAGTCCAAACCAGGTCTTTGACGAAAATACTTTGCAACAAGTCTAGCCTTATAGGTTTCCACCTGTCCATCTACACCAATCTTTTTCTTGAAGATCCATTTGCATCCTATGGGTTTTACCCCATCTGGAGCAAAGTCCAAAGTCCATACTTTGTTGGTGTACATGGACTCCATTTCGGTCCGCATTGCATCTAGCCACCGTACCGAGTCGCCGCTCTGGATGGCCTGCTGGAAGTCAGTAGGTTCATCATCATCTATGATGCAATCCTCTCTATCCCCATCTATGAGAAAACCGTAGTATCTCTCAGGCGGATGAGACGGCCTACTACTCCTGCGGAGGGGTGCGGGAATGTCCTGTTCTTCTTGAACTCCTGGTTCTACCAAACTTTCAGTAGCAGTTTGTTGTTCTGGAATTTCTTCCAGTTCTATTTCGCTCCCACTTATTTCCTTTTCTAAAAACTGATTTTCCAGAAAATGGGCATTACGAGAAACAAAAACCTTTTGTTCCTCTGCGTAATAGAAATAATATCCCTTGGAGTTCTTTGGATATCCCACAAACAAACATTTTACTGATCGTGCCTCGAGCTTGTCCACATGCACTTTTTAACAAAAGCTGGACATCCCCAAATCTTCATATGTTGAAGATGGGGTTTCTTCCCAGTCCACATCTGATATGGAGTGGTAGGCACAGTCTTGGTAGGAGCCCTGTTCAAAAGATATGCCGCTGATTCTAGCGCATAACCCCAGAAAGATCGCGGTAACTCAGCATTACTCATCATGGATCGTACCATATCCAATAGGGTTCGATTCCGTCTCTCCGATACACCGTTATGCTGTGGAGTGTATGGAGGAGTAAGCTGAGAGAGAATTCCTTTCTGTTTTAGGTAACCTAGGAACTCGACACTTAAGTATTCTCCACCTCGATCAGATCTCAGTGTCTTAATACTTTTGCCTGTTTGGTTTTCTACTTCATTCTTATACTCTTGGAATTTCTCAAAAGCCTCGGATTTATGTTTCATCAGATAAATGAATCCGTATCTTGAGTAATCATCCGTGAAAGTAATGAAATAGGAAAAACCACCTCTTGCATGTGTAGACAATGGACCACATACATCGCTGTGTATGAGTCCTAAGAGCTCGCTCGCTCTTACTCCTTGTCCAGTGAATGGAGTCTTTGTCATCTTTCCTTTGAGACAAGATTGACAAGTGTCATAAGTTTGATATTCGAACGAGTCCAAATATCCTTCTCTATGCAACTTAGTCAACCTTCTCTCATTGATGTGACCCAGTCTACAATGCCATAAGAAAGCTTTATTTAAATCTGGAGACTTTCTTTTTAGTGTGTTCTGGACATTGAAAATTTGGAGTTGGTTTAAAACATATATACCGTTATTTAGAGTACCGGACCCAATCAAACCATGATTAAGGTGGATGTTAACAACATCTCTTACAAACGTGAAATCATAACCTTTATTTGATAACAAAGAAACTGATATGATATTACACGTTAAGCTTGGTACAAAATAACAGTTATGTAAAACCAAAATGTGTCCACTCGTCAATCCTAGGTGATAATCCCCGACGGACGCAGCTCCCACGCTAGCTCCGTTAGCAACCTTTAGGGTCATATCACCTTCCTTCAGCACTCTACGGTTTCTCAGTGCCTGCAATGAATTGCAAATATGAGATCCTGATCCGGTATCCAATACCCAGGAAGTAGAGTTGATCGACAGACAATTCTCAATTACAAACACACCTGAAGTCGAAGCCACAGCTTGCTTCGGTTCCTGGTTCTTGGCGTTCCACGCCTTGAAATCCTTCTTCCAGTGCCCTTTCCTATGACAATGGAAGCACTCATCCTGGCCAACTACCGGTACTACAAACTTTTTCTTTCCCTTCCCTCCCACCTTACTAACACCTCCTCTAGGTTTGGGGACGGCCTTCTTCTTCCTTCCTTTGGCCCTAGCCTTGGACCTGGAAGAAGATGCACCGCCAACAAACATAGCGGGTGTTTCCCTTGCCTTCTGCAAGGTGCCCTCTGCACTCCTTAACATGTTCAGGAGTTCCGGAAGTTCAACTTCTTTTCCTTGAAGGTTGAAGTTCAGGATAAACTGGGCGTAGGTGGGAGGAAGGGACTGGAGAATAAGGTCTGTATATAGCTCATTATCCAAAGTCGTCCCAAGGTCTGCGAGCTCTTCAATATAGCCGATCATCTTTAGGACATGTTCTTCTACCGATGACCCGACAGCCAACCTCGCTCGAAACAAGTTCTTAGAGGTCTCGTATCTTGCTATACGAGATTGCTCTCCATAAAGTTCCTTTGTATGGAGAAATATGCCATCTAGGGTCATATCCTCGTGCCTCCTCTGATGTTCATTGTTCATTGAGGCAAGCACGATACACTTGGCTTTCGCGCAATCTAAATCCCAGGTTTTGCGGATTTCCTTATCCGCATTGCTGGATTTGGGACCAGGGACAGCAGGTGCCGTAGCGGTGAGGATGTACCCCAATTTGTCATAGGTCAAAGCCATTTTGACATTCCGCAGCCAATCTTTATAGTTTGGCCATGTCAGTATATTTTTCTCTAAAAGTAACTTAAGTCCAGTCATTTTCAGGGTCGCTGCAATTAGGAGAGAGAGAAGAAAACTCTTTAGCATGATGCTCTTGCAAGTTTAGAGTGGTTTTTAGTTTATCTAAACTGGATGGCTCCCACTGTTTCTCGAATCCTTCCTCAAACCATAAAAGAAGAATTAGCCAGGACTATTCTCACTGTACAATACTTGCTTAACCGTTCAGCCAGGCTGGTGTCGGTACTTCGAGGGAGGTTTTCCAACGCTTTCGTGAAGTTCCTTAATTAAATAACCTCTTTTCTCTGGGGGCATAACCCCGCTGACACTTTTCTGGACACCTACTAGGTTTATAGCATTGATCGTTAAGTGACGAATATCCTGATAAGTAGCATATACTCACAGTAAGATCGGGATCCAAATATCATTGTATGATAATGTTGAAGGGGTGCTACCAACATTCATCAAACTCCAAATGGTATGCATCTCTTTGCAAATTTCAGTTTCTTTAGAAATTCCCGATATAAGTTTTTGCCCCATGCTCTTATGACCTTGGCTTTGGTCAAAATGTCATAAGTCACATGTCAAGTTCTACCCGTCATTATCTTGTCAATTTGAACCCATCCGTATATACCCCTGACTTTGGTCAAATGGTAATACGACTGTCCCAAACCAACTTATCTATCTTATGCAACAAATGAAAACCCAGTAGCTACCAAACACTATGCCTTGACTTTGGCCAAAATGCATAGCTTGAATACTACTGAATACCCAAATGAAATGACGGAGGGCTACGAATGGTTTTGGCAAAACCGTGAACGTAGTGAACTTGATATAACCAAAAGAACCTGATAGCTTTTAAAAAGGAGTGGTTAAAGCTCCGCATTTAAAAATATCTGTTTTTAAAATTAATCGAGTGGTTTCTTTTAAATTGTTCCAACGATTAAACTTTTTGGTTTATTTTCTTTGCATTATAAATAATGCGTCCCATCATTAACCTATAATTGCAGAAAACAACGAAAATACAACGTCCTCTTATGCCATCCGCATTCGCCACGGGGTCCCGTCATCACCCGTTAGGTTACTTAACTAACGACAGAGCGGGGGCTGGGCTTGCGCGGGTGTAAAACATAAGTGACGTCTAAATAGCTATCATATATATAGATATTTTACATTCGTCAGACGCAATAATAGGCATTCCAGATCACAGATGAACTTTATTGGATTTGCAAGTAATCCGTGTTTGTTTTGAGCCTGCAACAAAAGACGGATTACACAGTTGTGATGAATAGCCATTACCCCTTCCAAGACCCCAACGGATACGGCAAACTACCCACCCGGCAGTTTGTGCACCCCACCTTGGGTCTATCCTAGGAGCAAAAACAGTAAAATGAAATAATACAACGGTGGCTACAACCGCAAGCTGGATGTGCCCCGCAAAATAATATTACAACAAATTACATTTACTTCAAATGAATTAAATAATAACCAATCACATAACCCCGGCTAATCATCACAACAGTCCAACACAGTTCATATCCACAAACAGTAAAAACCATTACAGAAATGTGCAACCCCCTGCCAACCGACATACTAGCAGTTAGGGGAGGTTTACGAACACATTATACAAACACAGATATAATCCAATAAGCAAATACTGTATAATTTCGATCGATTAAACACATTTAATATTGCTCCAATACTTCTCTGTAACTTGAAACCTGAGCAAAATTAAAAAATACCAGAAAATCCCAAATATCACAGAGAACCATCACAAGAAAAATGGGTCCCTGAATCGTCAACTCGGCGGCGGAACCGCGGCGGGATCTGTGCTATCCGCCGCGGTTCCGCGGCGCTGTAGGCGATTCAGGGGACCAAATTTTTTTTGTGTTCTACTACTATCATTTTAAGCTTTCTGAACATCCCTGAAAAATTTTTGGACTTCATTTATAAATCGACAGAAACTTGATATTTTAGGGTTTTCCGGTTTCGTTTTTTCCGTTCGAAATTCATACAAATTTGCAAAAAAGTTATTTATTGTTTAGCGAGGCTCTGATACCACTGTAAGTCGATGTACAACACCCCAATACTTGTGGGGAGGCGGAATTTTCTAAAACGAACTTGTTTAGTGAACAAACATCGACTAACCGCTTGAATCGTAGCTAAACGATAACTGACTTAAAACATAGTGTTTCTATGCTACTATGTTTAGGGATTATACCTAACGAATCGTGTCCTTCGTCTTTGTGAACTCCTCTTCCTCCTCGGCCTTCTCGAAGTAGTAGACGATCCACCCGAGAGCTTTACTCCAAGCTTAGCCTCTAAACTTGAGGCAACTAAACTTCTTTAAGTGCTAATCAAAGAAGCTAGGTGAAATATAGAGAGGGTTATGGATTAAGTAGTCTTACTAATCCTTGTACTCAACTCATGAGAGGGGAGGATTAGTGTTTGAAGAGGGAGAGCTTGAGGAGAGAGAAGATGATAAAGATAATGAAATGAGAATAGTGAGATAACATGATATATATCAAGCATTTCTTTTTATCAAGAAAAGAATAATAAATGAATTTAGCAACCATGCTTGATAATATCTAGTGATGATTCACTCCATGAGTCATTAAGCATTTATCATGCACTAATGACATGGATGAATCATCCATATGACTCACTAATCACATTCATTGCATATGCCACCTAAACCACCTTAGTCACCATCTTCTAGAAGCTTCTCGCGCAATTACGAGAACGCTCCTCCTTTCCGCAAAAATACGGAAAAACTTTAGACTGTATAAATCCAATAACCGGATACCAGTAACTGGCTTAAACCAAAGCCGATTGGTAAAAACTGTCCGAAAGTCGTACGTGCGTAAACACACGTATGCGTCCGAACCCTTGTCGTAAAACCATACGACCTCTATATCGTTTCGCCTGGAGTAAGGAAACTCTCTGTGTGGGACTCTAGAGACTCGACTACTACGCTGGCAGTGGGTTTAACCACAGACCGCAAGCGGCACTAGCTGTACGTAACGGTCCCCAGGTAGATTTCGATAAGAAGGCCGATGAGGAAACCCATCCGAACTCCTACTGAGTCTGATGTGACAATCTCCATACAGTCCGGTCCGTTCGTCTTAGACTATCGCATATCGGGCCTAGGGGGCGGCAAGCGTCAGTCCCCTAATAGCGGTATAAGTCGTGTCGGAGGGAAGCCCATTACACCCTGAGAAACTACTGGAACTTACCAGCAAATCTCGCTTGCCCTGGCCAGGGACTTTGCGTAATGGCTCTCTGACACAGCGCGATATCAACCCCCAATACCAGGAGAGACGAATCATGTCTAACCGCCACTGCCTCCAAGTGCTCGGGACTGCACCCAACTGCTACCTGTTTGCATGACTCCTTTGAGCCGTGGTAGGGTAGCAATCTAAGAACAGTGGGACACACTCGAGGCGAAGTAGCAGTGTCAAGTCTGCGGACTATGCTGTACTCATGTCACCTGGGAACTGTTCACTGACGACTGGTATAAAACCAACCAACAGTTCCCAGTGAGTCCAGTCCGGTGTACCCGTAACCTAACGAGCACCTGTATACTATCTCCAGTACGACGTACTGACAGCTGTAGTACAGACCATCTCCCCAACTGGGATGAGAAGCGTACACACTAGTCTACTCCGGAGTATCGATGCTCTGTCTCGATAATCCAACGACTAGGGACCTGAATAAGGATGTGCTTGTAGACTACCCAGCCCCCACTAGTGTGACTGCCATCACAACGCTGGTAGTCAAGCAAGATCCTAAGAGCTCTATCAATACGTATACTCACATATTAAGATAGAAAAACCAAGTAGCATACTACCATGTTTAGCAAGACTGTTATATACATGTGAATATCCCAAGCTTCCATTAAGTAATATACAAACTAGTATGATACAGTAATGGCCTTCTAGGGCATAAACACTAACATATCCAATAAGCGTAATAGGTGTACTCTCCTAATCCTAGGAACCCTCGCAACCTGAGAGAAGGTAAAGATAAATGACAACTCAAATAATCCTATTCGATTTCTCCTGAACTAGAAACCATCATCGAACAGAAACAAGTTTCTTCGAGTTTGTATGTAACTATACGATGGCGTATCCAATAAATATGGATTTTCGTAGTGATACGAAATGTTCCGTAGAAATGCAAAGTTGAAGCAGGAGTGGCGATGATATACGCGGCTTCGTCGTGAATGATAGCAGTTGTAATTTCCTTTTGCTCTCTTTCAAATCCTTTTATATGTCTTTACTTATTACCTTCTGTACACCACACTTATGCTAATTAGTTTTCTTCCTTCCCTACCCTTCGGCACCTGCCAATGGTTTGGAAGAAGACTATCCAATAAGCGCAATAAGTGTACTCTCCTAAATACCAGGAGCCTCTGCAACCTGAGAGAAGGTAAAGGGAAAAGACAACTGAATAATCATATTCTATTTCTCCAGACACGGATTGTTGGCTATAGTGCCCTCAAGTCATTTATTGAATCGCAGACACGTGATTGTGATGATTGAGGGTAGACCTGTATGGGGAGAACAGTCTTACTCAAGATGATAGTATGCTATCTGGTTTGTCTTTATCATTATGTACAGCATTAGGTGGCTTTACAGATAACTATTACATGTCGATAGAGCCCATAAGATTCTTGCATGACTACTAGCAATATGATAGCGATCATATACGTGGGAGCTGGGTGGTCTATAAGCACATCCTTAAATGTTCCTAGTCGTGGGAGTATCAAGACTGGTCATCGATACTCCGGAGTAGACTAGTGTATACTTATCGAGACCCTGACAAGGGGCGGTGGCCGGTCACACAAGCCATTGGTGTCAGTTAATCAACTAAGATAGTTTACAGGTGCTCATTGGGTTATGAATACACTGGACGGACTCACCGGGAACATGCTAGTTACTATTATACCTATTGTTAGATAGCAGTTCCCAGGTGACAAGAGTATAGGTTAGCCTGTCGTCCTGAGATCGTCATTTGCCTCCTGTGATTTCCCACTGTGCTTTGATTACTATCCTACCACGGCTCAAAATAGTCGAGCAAACAGGTTTTAGTTGGATACAGTCCCGAGCCACATGGAGGCAGTGAGCGGATCGTCGGTGTTACGACCCGAAATGGCACGTGACCGACAATTGAATCATATGAAGTCTATAAGACACCTTCTAATTCAAGTAAGCCAAAATCCTAGAAATCTAAACCATTTGAAAATAGAGAGAAGTAAAAGTTTACTTTTAAAGCAAGTGGTTTACCAAAATATGCTGTAGTATGCATTTTTAAAACATCAAGTCTTTTCCAAAAATTTCGGCAGAGTTTCCTTATAAATACTGGCCCCAAATGGGTACAAACATGCATAATATAAAGGCACCCCAAGCGGGAGCTAGCTCTTCGCTAATTGGCGGACATAACCACGGAATGCAATATAATATACAACGCCGAAGGGCGAGGATCAAAACTCATCAAGAAAAGCAATATCCTCAAGAAAACCGGAGAAAAACCATAATAATATAGGCACGCGACTCTATGGTCGAAAGAATATAAACTAGTCTTCTATGTCTATCGAATAGACAAGTCTGGTTGACGGAGTTACTAGATACAACTGAAATAATAAAAGCACAATGGTGGTCACGATACGAGTGAACCCACCTACCAAAGCAATCTCCCGGAAGGAAGCCGTGTGCCAGCAAAACCGTCAAGGAAACCTGTACCGTAAAACCTGTAAGAAACTGTGGCACAACGGGGGTGAGTTGCCAACTCGTGAGTAGAAAACCTCACCGAGCAGAAATTGCATGTATGACTCTATCCTAGGTCGTACAATAGTAATATCCTCAAAATAATATAGCCTGAAGCATATAGTAATGGCAAGGGTAAACATCTACACATAAGTGTAACACCAAGTGCTCATGTCAGTGCCTCAGGTAACAACATATCATATATATGATGTATGAATGCATGAAAACAGAATACATCTAAATGAAAAAACAGTTTTCTTATCAGTGAGATTTCTGTATAAAACCGAAATATCATCAATGAAATCAATAGAGAATCCGTGTCAAGCATCGACACAAAACATATATCACAATATCTCAATATCTCGGGCTCCGGCAATTCGGACTGGCCCATATCATCAAATCTCACTATCTCGGGATCCGGCAATCCGGACTGGCCCCAAGCTCTGGAAATCCGGACTTGCCCAAATCATCAAATCTTACGACTATGTCGGTATCCTCCGGATTTCCGCCGCGTCACAAATAACCAGTCGGTAATGCTCTCCTGCCAGGCTCAACGCCATCATCTGAGATCATATTGCTCCGAGGTACTGCACCGGGTCCACCATGCACCAGCAGATGGTTCCTCCTCCTCCTCGAATCGGGTGTATAATATCGCTCAAGAGCCGAGAAAACTCATGGTGGACACCTCTCAAATCATATCACAAGAAAGCTACAATTTTCAATCTTTAAAATGATAATAAGTATATAAAATCTTTGCGGTTTCTCCAAATCCAAAAATCTCATGGAAATCCGAAATCAAATCTCGAGAGTAAATAAACAGTGTATTACCGGCATAAAGCCCCATAATATTGCATGCCAAATGGATAAATACACATGCATGGATATCTAAGTAAAGAATGCAAATGTCTAATTTAGTACATGAAAGCATGCATACTACTAATATGTGGAAACTGTAGGGTTAGCTTAACACCTTAGCATGTTTTTGGCAAGCATCAAACATGCTATATTATTAACAACCTAAGGTGCTAAACAAACCCTAACCAAGATCTTAACTAGAGAATTAGGGTTAACATTCATGTAAACAACTTTACATCTAAGAGAGAGGGATTGCAACCTTTGTAGTCCGTTCCTTCGCTTCATAAGCTCCGAGTAGTATTCCCTTCGCCGCGATCCATGAACTCCCGGACTCTAGAGAGGCTTCACGAGTTGAATGATCCATGCTTGCTAGAAGTCTTCCTTTTCGAATATGATCAACCTTGAAGAATCTCAAACTCAAGCTCTCACTTCTCTAATCAAGTATTAATGAAGTGAACACCCTAATCCAAGTGGCTAGAATAGATTAGTATGATGAAGTTGGAATTTTTCTATCTTTTGTTTTCATTTTCTCACATTAAATCATCACTTCACAAAAAGCTAGAAAGCTTTTTCAAGGAAGAAAAAGAAGAAGAAAGGTTTTGTGATGAATAATGAATTATTGTTATGGTTACAACTGCAAGCATGAGTTAATAATAAAGCCTTTAACTCATGTAGAGAATAAACTAGAGTTAAGTGTTTGGGTTGGGTTAACAAATATCTTCACAAAATATCAAGCTAGAAAACAAAAAGGAAAGCTTCATGAAGCTTCATGAAAAAGCTAACCAAAAAGCTAACCCAAATCCAAAACCTAACTTTGTTTAAACTTAACAATCAAGTTGCATTTGTAACCCTAACTTGTTACAATATTATATATCACATATACAATATATTTTGTAAAAAAAGAAAATAATACAATTAACATTTATCACATATACATCAATGTATTATCCAGTGAGAAAATGAATCAATAAAGTGAGCTTATATTAGTTAACGTAATGTAATATATCACATATATAATTATATATTAAATTATCGAATCAACTCTTGATCCGACAATCCGGCTATATAGCATATAACCGACTAATATAACATATACCAATTCATCGAATCAACACTTGATCCGATGACCCAGCCAAATCAAATATACCTGGCCGATATCCCATATCGCGAGAATAAAATATGGTATATCATATCATATTATTCTCGGTCCCGCACATATCACATATGTGCTCCTACTCCGTATTTCCTGAGCCAGGAAACCACTCTGTAGGACTCTAAAGAATCGTCAATACGCCGGCAGCAGGTGATGATCATATCAAACACCCACAAGCTGCAAGCGGTCAGTAAAACGTAACAGCCACCCTTGTATTGAGCAATCAGAAGATCAACAAGCAAGCCTGTACATTCTCCTGCAAATCCAATCAGTAACACTGCCTATAGTCTGATCTCTTCGTCTGATATGTTGCATATCTAGTCTAGGGGTGATAAATGTCAGACTCCAGTAACCGATAAGTCGGGTCGATGTAAGGCTCATAACGGGTCGAGAAACTACTGATAACGCTTACAAGTAAATCACCATAGCAGCCCTGGCCAGGGACTTCCAGTTACAGCCAATCGAACACAGCACAACATCAACTCCCTATACCGGGAGAGACGAAACCCCTCCTATCGCTCATTGCCTCCATGTGATTCGAGACTGTACCTAAAAGCCACCGTTTTTCACGCCCTCTTGGACGTGGTATGATGGAAATCAAAGTACAGTGGGAATCACACAAGTCTCTCTGACGATCTCGGGTCTACAGACTAACCTGTACCAGTGTCACCGGAGAACTGCTATCTGACGATAGGTATAATATGTAGGGTTTCCTTATCACCTCATATGGGGTTTGGAAGTATCACACATGCCACAACTTTGATTTTAAGAGGTGCTAAGCAAACATAACTAGGAATCGAACTAGAAATATAGGGTAAAACTTATAGTATCACATACTAAAGTTAATTTATGACTAAGTGGTCAGACTAGAACCTTTGTAGACTTCCAAGGGTTTGAACGAGCTAGCTTGAACCTCCTCCACGTCCATGACGATCCACCTGGAGTTCCTTTGCTCAAAGCTCCTTGCTCCAATAGATCATAAAGAAGATGAAGCAAACAAACTACACCAAGGGGCTAAAGAAGTGTAGTGTGATGATATGGTTATGTTCATATATAAAAACCCTTTCTTTCTTTTAAGCTCACTCAATTTATAAAACTCAAAAGAGAGCTAGAGTGAGGAAGATGAAGATGGCTTATCTTTGCTTTTGGATGAAAAAGATAATCAAAAAGATAAAATGTGAGAGAGAGATAAATATCAAGCATAAATATCTAAACTCAAACAATGGTTAATAAAAATATCTAGATATTTTAGAATGAGAAAAATAACAAAGGAAAATGAAACCATAGTTTAACTTTGGTCAAGTAAAGAAAAGTCAACAATGAGGAATAATCAATTTTCTTTTTCTCATTCTTATATAAACAAATATATTTACTTTCCATGTATTTCTTATATTGCCATCTTTGATGTATCATCAACCATGATACTAATGCTTGTATGTATGTGCGTATGTACATCAACATGTACATATACATGCATGCATCCATCATAAAGAAAAGGTTTATTTAAATGAAATAAAAGTCAATATTAAATCAACACTTGATTTAATAAACCGGTAATATCTCATACGACCCGACCAATATAAAACACCCGATTAAAATACGACATCATATACACGTATTTAATCGAGCTCCCGCACATATCTCATATGTACACCACATCGTTTCGCCTTAGCCAGGAAACTCCTATGTGGGACTCTAAGACTCGTCAATACGCCGGTAGTAGGTGATGATCACATCAAACACCTACAAGCTGCAAGCAGAAAGCTAAACGTAACGGCTACCCGGGTATTGAGCGATTAGAAGAAGAACAAGCGAACCTGTCAAAACTCCCGTCAATCCAACTGGCAACACTTACCGTACAGTCCGGTCACTTCGTCAGATATGCTGCATATCGAGTCTAGGGATGGAATCGTCGACCCCAATAACTCAATAAGTCATGCCGTTTTATGGTCTACAACAGATTGAGAAACTACTGATAACACTTATCAGTAATATCTCAGCAGCCCTGGCTAGGGACTTCCTGTTATAGCCAATCGTGCACAGCACAGCATCAACCCCCAATACCGGGAGAGATGAAACCCCTCCTATCCCTCATTGCCTCCATATGCCTCGGGACTGTACCCAAAATCCACCTGTTTGTACGACTCAGTAGAGCCGTAGTAGGGTGGAGATCAAGATACAGTGGGAGGACACACAAGACTCTATGGCGATCTCGGGTCTACAGACTAACCTGTACCAGTGTCACCTGAGAACTACTATCCGACGTATGATATAATACCATATAAGAGTTCTCGGTGAGTCCATTCAGTGTACCCAGACTCACTGAGCATCCGTATACAATCTTTGGTGTCACAACACCAGACGGATATGGGATCATCCATCGCCCATCATATGGAACAAAAAATAGTATACGCTATTCTACACTAGAATATCGATGCCCTGTCTAGATATACCTACGACTAGGAATATTTCAAGGATAAGCTTATAAACTACAGGCGTCCCACTAGTATGATCCACATCATAATCCCTGCAGTCAAGCTAGTATCCTTAGGGCTTTATCAACAAGTACTAAATGAATAAAAAACATGATCAAGTGAACATATGATAAAGAGAAACTAGATAGCATACTATCATGTCGAGCAAGACTGTCCTCTGAATACACACACACACACACATCAGTACATACAATATCATATAATGGCCTCTAGGGCATACATATATCCAAAAATCTCCCACTTGCACTAAGGCCAATTATTGGCGTATCTCATACCCAACATCTCAAAAAGTCGCTCATGATGCGCCGGAGGGAGGGCCTTGGTGAATGGATCCGCAGTGTTATCCTTTGTATCTACTCTTTTGATCTCGATCTCGTGGCGATCAACTATCTCCCGGATCAGATGATATCGCTTCAGGATGTGTCTGGACTTCTGATGGGACCTGGGCTCTTTGGCCAATGCCATAGCCCCATTATTGTCACAATACAAAGGTATTGGATCAATAATGGTTGGAACTACTCCTAGCTCCGAGATGAACTTCCTCATCCAGACGGCTTCCTTGGCAGCATCATTTGCAGCAATGTACTCAGCTTCCATCGTTAAATATGCAACGGTATCCTGTTTGGAACTCTTCCAACTTACCGTCCCTCCATTGAGGGTAAATGCAAACCCTGAGATAGACTTGCTGTCATCCTTATCACTCTGGAAGCTCGAATCGGTAAAGTCCTCCATTTGGAGATCCCCGTTACCATACACCAAGAACAATTCTTTAGTCCTTCGCAAGTACTTAAGAATGTTCTTCACAGCAGTCCAGGGATTCTCCCTTGGGTTTGACTGATACCTGCTTACTACGCTAAGTGCATAAGGTACATCAGGGCGTGTACATAACATCGCATACATTATCGATCCTACGGCCGAAGCATAGGGAATAATGCTCATGCGAGCTCTCTCTTTATCAGACTTTGGGTGATCGTCCTTAGAGAGAGTGACTCCGTGGCAAGCGGGTAAGGCACCCCGCTTGGAGTCTTCCATACTAAACCTCTTTAGGATGGTGTTGATGTACTTGGTTTGGGACAATCCCAATAACCGTTTGGATCTATCCCTATAGATCCGTATGTCGAATATGTACGTGGCATCACCCAGGTCCTTCATGGAGAACCTTTGTGATAAGAATGATTTGACCGACTATAGCATATGAATATCATTTCCTATCAGAATTATGTCATCCACGTACAATACGAGGAATGCGACAGATCTCCCTACAGTCTTCTTATAAACACAAGGTTCATCTGGATTTTTGATGAAATCAAACTCTTTGATAACATCATCAAAACAGATGTTCCAACTCCGTGATGCCTGCTTCAATCCATAAATGGATTTAAGCAACTTACATGCTTTTCCGCTGTTCCCACTGTCAACGAAGCCCTCTGGCTGATCCATATAAACGCATTCATCTAAATAACCATTTAGAAATGCAGTTTTAACGTCCATCTGCCAGATTTCATAGTCGTAGTGAGCAGCAATAGCAAGTAGGATCCGAATGGTTTTAAGCATGGCTACTGGAGAGAAAGTCTCGTCATAGTCCAAACCTGGTCTTTGACGAAAACCTTACGCTACCAACCTTGCCTTATAGGTCTCCACCTGTCCATCTACAGCGATCTTCCTTTTAAAGATCTATTTGCAGCCTACAGGTTTTATCCCGGAGGGTACATCCTCCAAAGTCCATACTTTGTTGGTGTACATGGACTCCATTTCAGATTTCATGGCATCCAGCCATTTCACAGAGTCACCACTCGTGATAGCTTGATGAAAGCTGGCAGGATCATCATCATCCATGATGCAATCTTCTCTATCACCATCAATGAGAAAACCGAAGTATCTCTTCGTTGGGCGAGAAGTCCCACCATATCTACGGAGTGGCTGAGGTTCATTAGATTCTGTTACAACATCAGGTTCAGCCAAGTCGTCATTTGTAACTTGTGTTTCTAGAACCTCTTCTAGATCTACCACATTCCCATCAGCATCATTTGGAAAAATCTCATTTTCTAAAAATGGGGCATACTAAGAAACAAACACCTTTTGTTCCTCTTTGTGGTAGAAAAGATACCCAAACGAATGTTTTGGATATCCCAAAAATATACATTTGACCGATCGTGTCTCTGGTTTGTCTGGATTCTGCTTTTTGACAAAAGCCGGACAACCCCAAATCTTAACTCGTTTAAGAGATGGTCTCTTCCCATGCCATATCTCATATGGAGTGGTAGACACGGTCTTGGTTGGAACTTTGTTTAACAGAAAAGCTGCGGTTTCCAATGCATGCCCCCAAAAGGAGATGGGTAACTCAGAATCACTCATCATGGTTCGTACCATATCTAATAGGATACGATTCTGTCGCTCTGATACATGATTGAAAGAATTGTTGTTAACCGCAATCAAGACGGTGTCGCTATGCAGCTAGCCGGTTGAGCACGGGTCGATCCACAGGGAGATGGTTGGATTTCCGTTCTTGTCTTAGGCGAGTCAATAAAGAATTTGTGTATGAGTTGTTCGATACTATCCGATGTGTAATATTTCCAAGTATAAAGTTGTTAAGAAAAAAATACGAGATTATAAGCTAAAGAAACCCGTACTCAAAACCTTTGAGCCGAATCTTAACCAATTGAAGCTAAGCAATCGGCAACAACGTGGATTAGGGGATTTAAGCGCGGTATTCGTGGAATACGGCTTATTTACCCTTGTCCTTCCGTTCTTGTCTCTTGCTTTCGCCTCCGGCCAAACCGAACGCAACCGGTCGCGGTTAGGAATCACCGTTACCTTGTTAGGGTAGGGTGCCCAACGGAGCGCTTGCGTATGGTTTGGGCGGAGTTCAATGGAAAATAACGGGAAAAGGAAATGAGAGAAGAAAATCTTAACTTACAATACCATATTTATTCTTAACAATGATAATTACATTCATTCACAAAAAAGAACCAAAAAGAGAGAACAAAAAGAAAACAACAAAGAAAAGAAAAGATTACAAGCAATTAAGTGCATGAATATAAATTGCAAGAAAGTAAAGCAAGGTAATAAAAAGAAAGTAATAAATAAGCAATAAAAAGATCAAGAAACTAGAACTCAAGACAAGCATGTGATCAATAGCCAACCCTTAAACTTGCAAGCTCAATCAAGAGGTTGCAAGATCAAGGGAAGGGTAGAGAACGCATGTGAAATGAAGCGCTAATTCCTTAAGAAAATACGACCCTTGATATCAATAACTAACCCTTAACCATTCAAGCTCAATGAAGAGATTGAATGATCAAGAGAAAGCAAGAATCTCAAGGCGAAGAAGAAACAAAAGAGAATGATACAAAAAGCCCTCATCTTCATTGATCTCCCACTCAAAAAGCTCTCACTACAATTTTCATGGAAAAAGAATGAAGAAGAAGAAGAAAAAGACTAAATCCTAAAAAGAAAGAAGAACAAAGAATGAACACCCCCATTGGCCCCTTGGCTTGGCTCAGATCTGCTGTATTTATAGGCAGGGAAATGAAACCCTAGGGGCAAATTCTGACATAAAATGAAGTACCCAAAGTGCCCATGAAAAACGACAGAATGAAGACCCCACATGGCCGCGGATCCGCGGCCAATACCCCCTATTGGCCGCGGATCCACGGCCCTTTAGTGGTGTTGGGCTGTGGGCTTTGGTCGGGGTCCCTGGTTTGTTGTCCTCTTCAGTGTGGTATATGACTTTTCTCAGAATCTCTTCACAATATTTCCAGAATTCTAGCACAACAAAAAGGTGATGTGATGTGGATCTTTTGCCATGATTTCCTCGAGCTCCGTGTAGATTTCTTGGATCTTGTATTGACCTAGAGCTTTGTGCATGACATGACAATTGATTTGCCATCTTGTCCCTTAATTGGTATGTGGCAACACACGGATAGAGAGCGGAGACCGTGTTTTATCTGTTGTTGGCAGTAATCCGGAACTTGTCGTACTTTTCCATGATATTCATTGTTCAGAGCCGAGAACCTGTATTCTGCAATTATGTAGCAAACACTGATTAAAAGCACCTACCTATAAACACACGAGCATAAGAATGGGCGGTATAAAATGCAGTATTCTGTTATGAACAAATACCCCCCAAACTTAACTTTTGCTCGTCCCGAGCAAAACCAATTATTCACAAAAATAAAATCCTAACCGCACTTTCGCAGGGAACGCGATTGCACTGAGCGCGTGCAACAAGCCGTTAAACCTCTAGGTGTCCCTAGTAGGAGGAGTGTTGTCACCTGAGGGTTTTCAGCGGATTACACCCACAAAATCTCGTCAAGCTAGTTTCATAAGTTAACAATGATTCTACTCCTACAGTTTAGTATTTACGTTAGAAACTCTATTATCCTAAGTTAGAAATATCCAACCCTAATGCTTCACACCTCCTATCTATTTAACCTTAGATCATATACGTTCCAAAAAAGTTTAGAAAGATGTTGGTTCTCCTGAGTTTTCCTTCTAAAGTGCGGCCTCAAATCAGGGATTTTTATCAACTTTACAGAAAACACAAGTCTTATTCTTTATTTCTATCTCTTATCCAAACATCAATTGTATACCCCTACGTGTGTGTATATTTGCACCCCTACACTCAAGAATTCAATTCAAGCTATAATATCCTTGTCTTAATACCTAATACTACTTCTTTTCATTTAATGATGGACGGTGTTGCTCACACACCTTTCATGCGACTATTAATGCTTCTTGAGGCACTAACGGCCGATTACTGAATGTGTGAGCTTAAAGCGTAAATAGCAGTTTCCAGGTCTTGACTTTATTCTATTTTTCTTTTTCTTTTTCTTTTTCAAGACCGGATATATTTTTCAATATGCTCTTTTGGTGTTTAGCTTTAAATACCGTTTTTTCTTTCATACTAGGCTTTTAGGCAAGAGTATTTCTAGGTATCCTCTACTATCCCAAGTTTCAAGGTGCGTGTATGTGCAGTTTGTAGGGTATATACTTTCTAAATTTGAACTCAAGAAAAGAAACTATTTTTCAGACTTATCCTTTAGTAAAGCATCAATACTTTCCCTTCATCTTGACTTAACTAAAGAACTGAACTCAAGATTACCTATTTCTCAAAAAAAACTGTAAGGACGTATACTTACCAAAGTTAGACAGAATGAGGGTTATTTTTAGGGTTTTCAATCCCTAAGCCTAGAATTTAGTTATTTCTATCATATCAACTAAACTTTCGGAATAAAAATCTAAGTTACCCTATTAGCTAACTTAACGACAAAGTTTTTATATTTTTTTGGAAAATTTTCAATTTTTGTGGGTTTTTAATAGGGTATGCAAATGCAAAATATACAAATGAATGCGAAGGAAGAAAGCTTACCGAGCACACCCCCAAACTTAAACTTGACAGTGCCCTCACTGTCAGGCTATACCAAGAGGGTCAAAATTGTCGGTGCTCCCCCTAAAAACAAATTTTATACAAAAAGAAAAACCAAAAATATATACAAAAAAGGTGTTCCCCCCAAACGTAAGTAAAACAGTGTTTCCACTGTTAGGCGTTGAAGTTCAGGTTTAGGGGGGAAAGAACAGTATCAAGCTATACAAGGCCTTACACAGGCCAAAAGTTAGTACCAACCATTGAAAGATCTTATCGTGATAAAGCAGTGGCTGGTGAAAGAAGGTGAAGAGGAAAGAAATGGAGAATACGCGAGACCGTATGCGGAGAGAAGCGGGATATGGTCTCGGTATATGAGAGGAAGAAGAATGGCGGAAGGGAAAAAGAAGTGGAATACGAACTTGAGGGTGCAAATGGAGTAAATAGATTAGCACAATTTGTGATGAGCTATGTGTAAAACGCGATTGTGCTAATCTATTAATCCGTCGAGAAATGGGGTCAAATCCCTCAAGATTCGTGAGAAACCATGGGTACGCCGAACTCGGTAAACCAGACACAGGAAGTGAAAATGGTACGGGTTCTTGCAAGGTCGGAACGATGGAAAGGATGGAGGGAAGTGGTTGAGGAAGGGTATCGGTTAAGGGTTCTGGAGGGTGTACACAGTCAGTGAAAGGAACAGGATGAATTGGAAAATCCGACTCATCATCTAGAACTGTTTCATCCTCAAAAATATCCTCAAAATTCTCCTCAAAGTTAAGCTCATCCATGCATATTTCATCAAAGTCCAGACGCATATGTTGTTCGGGAAAAACATTTAATGACTCGGGATGATGAATTGGAGAGAAAAACTCAGTCAAATCTGCGGGTTCATCATCCAAAGTAGTCCCAGCGTCAATATCCTTAATCAAGTGAAAGTCAATTTTCTCAGACACCTCATCAAAAGCATGGATTTCAATCAATTCAGGTTCTAAGATGGAGGTGTAGAGGTCAAAAGGATTGTTTGTGGTTTCACTTGGCAAGGTCCCTTCATAATCTGGCAAATCAAACCCTACAAAGTCGCACAACTCATTAAACATTCTATCTTCAATTGATAGTGCAGTTGGGACACTTGATAGACTTTCAACACAGGAGTTGTTGGATTCAATTTGAAACGGGTAGGTTTGATTTGGAAGGGGGTACAGCTCACTCTCTCCACTCAAATTCACAGCCTGTCCGACCGCCTCTTCATACATTGGAAAATTTGGAGCTAGTTGAAAACTAGCTACCGGGTCACTAGGTTGTACGAGGGCGGCCATGGACGCATCCAAATCCATCATCTGTTGGTACGACGCTACCCTAAAGTCTTCCAAAGACTGTTCCAGACTAGACATGGGTTGGGAAGGGGTTTCAGTAAAAGATTCAAAGTTGTTTGGATACTGAAAACTCCCAAATGGTGGTTCTGAAGCAATGTCTAGGGAATGTGAAAAAGTAGGGTAGGAATGGTAGGAATTGAATGGCTGGACAGTGGTAGGATCAACATTTGGATAAGAAGGTGAATCAAATTGTTGATCCCAAGAATTTGAAGTGGTGACAGGAGTGAAAGATCGGCTACGAGATTGTTCAATACGTTCTGCAATAGACATAGGTCTTGGAGTTGCAACATGACTCGAAGAAGGGGTATCAACGTAAGAAGGGGTGAATGTTTGAAATGGTTGATACGAAGTTGATTGCGGAGTCAAATTGTTTGTCCTAGACGCGTCTATCCGATCTCTCAATGAAATTTTTGGCATGGATGGATCGTTCGAAGTTCGGCCAAAGCAAGAACCGTAAGAAGTAATGTCTGGTTGGGGGTACCAAAGTTCGGCAAGAGTTTTTCGAGGTGGGGTACCCATGATATGAAGAGAGAGAAAGAAAGGTATAGAAAAGGAGGGGAAAAAGAATGTGATATTTTTTTTTTAAGTTTAAATATTAACAGAAGAATGAAATATATACACAAAAAGAATATGGAAAAAAAACAATCACGACACAAAAATACCACACACCTAATCGTTCTAGGTTTAACCTAGGTCAACTAGACCTGCTCCAGAACTTGATTGTCGAAGTAAAACTGTGTCGAGAAACAGGCTCAAGATACACTGATCACGAGGCCAGGTAAGTGCAGAGATAAGGGGAGGTTTTCCAACGCTTTCGCGAAGTTCCTTAATTAAATAACCCTTTCTCTTTTGGCGGTTTCGCCGTTAACACTTTCCTAGACACCCCGTAAACAATATACCGTTAAGCAAGGTTCTAAACACAGTTAACTTCTCCTAGTGAGCGCGAAGTCCTTAAGGCTTAAAGTCTAGTTTCTTTTAAATTTTGTGCGGGTAAACGTTATGCGCAAGTTCGTGATTTGTGGGCCACGGAAAAGGTGATGAAATCCTTTACCGTATCTTGTGGGGTTCGCTTGCCCTTAAGTCCGTATTAATGTATGCAATGCACAATTCAATAAAAATTCTATAAAGAATCAAAAAATTATATTTTTTTTTTAATTTTAGCACGGCACTGTAATAAATACGGGTTAGTCAATTTTGGCGTTTGCTAGCGAACTTGCAAAGAATCCTGCAAAGAATAGTATATTGGAAGCGTCGGATTTGAGAAGAAGGTGTTAGGAAAGTACGTACCGTTAAGTTTTTGGGTTAGGAAACCCTCGTTGAATCAAATCAGGTAAGCTTGAAAAGTTCGCTTGCGCGGGTCAAACTACCCGGATCTTTGGCACTGTACTTCGTAAATCACCCTTGCCTTGAATGCACACTTTGCTCCCCACAATCGCAGTTTGCAAACTTGCAAAAATCTGCACTCTTGCCCACAAAAAATGATCAAAAAACAAAAAAAGATTTTTTTTTTATTTATAAATATATACAAAAAGAATATTAACCCGAATAACAAGAAAGAAAATACGCTACCGTCTCCCCGGCAACGGCGCCATTTGATTGAGAGAATTGTTGTTAACCGCAATCAAGACGGTGTCGCTATGCAGCTAGCCGGTTGAGCACGGGTCGATCCACAGGGAGATGGTTGTATTTCCGTTCTTGTCTTAGGCGAGTCAATAAAGAATTTGTGTATGAGTTGTTCGATACTATCCTATGTGTAATATTTGCAAGTATAAAGTTGTTAAGAAAAAGATACGAGATTATAAGCTAAAGAAACCCGTACTCAAAACCTTTGAGCCGAATCTTAACCAATTGAAGCTAAGCAATCGGCAACAACGTGGATTAGGGGATTTAAGCGCGGTATTCGTGGAATACGGCTTATTTACCCTTGTCCTTCCGTTCTTGTCTCTTGCTTTCGCCTCCGGCCAAACCGAACGCAACCGGTCGCGGTTAGGAATCACCGTTACCTTGTTAGGGTAGGGTGCCTAACGGAGCGCTTGCGTATGGTTTGGGCGGAGTTCAATGGAAAATAACGGGAAAAGGAAATGAGAGAAGAAAATCTTAACTTACAATACCATATTTATTCTTAACAATGATAATTACATTCATTCACAAAAAAGAACCAAAAAGAGAGAACAAAAAGAAAAGAACAAAGAAAAGAAAAGATTACAAGCAATTAAGTGCATGAATATAAATTGCAAGAAAGTAAAGCAAGGTAATAAAAAGCAAGTAATAAATAAGCAATAAAAAGAACAAGAAACTAGAACTCAAGACAAGCATGTGATCAATAGCCAACCCTTAAACTTGCAAGCTCAATCAAGAGGTTGCAAGATCAAGGGAAGGGTAGAGAACGCATGTGAAATGAAGCGCTAATTCCATCAGAAAATACGACCCTTGAGATCAATAACTAACCCTTAACCATTCAAGCTCAATGAAGAGGTTGAATGATCAAGAGAAAGCAAGAATCTCAAGGGGAAGAAGAAACAAAAGAGAATGATACAAAAAGCCCTCATCTTCATTGATCTCCCACTCAAAAAGCTCTCACTACAATTTTCATGGAAAAAGAATGAAGAAGAAGAAGAAAAAGACTAAATCCTAAAAAGAAAGAAGAACAAAGAATGAACACCCCATTGGCCCCTTGGCTTGGCTCAGATCTGCTGTATTTATAGGCAGGGAAATGAAACCCTAGGGGCAAATTCTGACATAAAATGAAGTACCCAAAGTGCCCATGAAAAACAACAGAATGAAGACCCCACATGGCCGCGGATCCGTAGCCAATACCCTCTATTGGCCGCGGATCCGCGGCCCTTTAGTGGTGTTGGGCTGTGGGCTTTGGTCGGGGTCCCTGGTTTGTTGTCCTCTTCAGTGTGGTATATGACTTTTCTCAGAATCTCTTCACAATATTTCCAGAATTCTTGCACAATAAAAAGGTGATGTGATGTGGATCTTTTGCCATGATTTCCTCGAGCTCCGCGTAGATTTCTTGGATCTTGTGTTGACCTAGAGCTTTGTGCATGACATGACAATTGATTTGCCATCTTGTCCCTTAACTGGTATGTGGCAACACACGGATAGACAGCGGAGACCGTGTTTTATCTGTTGTTGGCAGTAATCCGGAATTTGTCGTACTTTTCCATGATATTCATTGTTCAGAGCCGAGAACCTGTATTCTGCAATTATGTAGCAAACACTGATTAAAAGCACCTACCTATAAACACACGAGCATAAGAATGGGCGGTATAAAATGCAGTATTCTGTTATGAACAACACACTGTTGTGCTGTGGTGTGTAAGGGGGAGTGAGATGAGAGAGAATCCCATTCTCTTTTAGGAAGTCCAAGAACTCGGTACTTAAGTACTCTCCACCTCGATCTGATCGAAGTATCTTGTTTCTCATTCCTGTTTGGTTTTCTACTTCAAGTTTGTACTCCTTGAATTTCTTGAAAGCTTCAGATTTATGTTTTATCAAAAACACATGACCAAATCTTGAGAAATCATCAGCAAAAGTTGTGAAGTAGGAAAAACCGGCTCTTGCATGTGTAGACATTGGCCCACATACATCACTATGTATGAGGCCTAGGAGCTCAGTAGCTCTTTCTCCATGTCCAGTAAACGGAGTTTTGGTCATCTTACCTTTGATAAAAGACTGGCATGTTGCATAAGATTTATACTCAAAAGAATTTAAATATCCATCTTTATGAAGCTTGTTTTGTCTTGTTTCATTAATATGTCCTAGTCTACAATGCCAAAGAAAACCTTCATTTATATCTGAAAATTTTCTTTTACTTGTATGTTGAATGTTGAAAACTGTGTGTTGATTAAGGACGTATATCCCGTTATTAAGTGTACCACAACCAATCAACTCTTGATTAAGTCTAATATTCATAACATTGTGTTGCACAGCAAAATGATATCCTTCATTGTCTAACAAAGAAACGGATATAATATTACAAAGCATACTTGGCAAAAAATAACATGGGTTCAAAACCAATATACAACCCGATGGCAACCCTAGGTGATACTTTCCCACTGAAACTGCATTTACATTGGAACCATTTCCAACTTGGAGAGTATGATCACCTGTCTTCAAAACTCTGCTATTTCTCAACGCCTGCACAGAATTGCAAATATGAGAACCTGAACCGGTATCTAATACCCAGGAAGCATAGTTAATAGAAAAATAGTTTTCAATTACGAACACACCTGAATCTGAAGCATCACCATACTTCTTCTTGAGTTCAAGGTACTCAGTACAGTTCCGCTTCCAGTGTCCCGTCTTCTTGCAGTGGAAACATTCTCCTTTCCCCGATTCCCCAACCTTGTACTTGTCTTTCCCCTTAACCTTTTTGACTCCGCCCTTAGGTTTGGTGGGTTTCTTCTTTATCATTCCCTTGGCTCTAGCTTTCGAGCGGGAGGAGGAAGATGGCCCAACACCCAAAACGGGAGTCTTTACTGACTTCAGCGTGCTCTCTGCGCTCCTTAACATATTAAGGAGTTCAGCTAGTTCCTTCTCCATGTTCTGCATGTTGAAGTTAACTATAAATTGAGCAAAGGTGGAGGGGAGAGACTGCAGAATAATATCCGTATATTGCTCATTGTCCACCCAAGGTCCTCAAGCTCTTCTATGAGAGCTGTCATCTTCAGAACATGGTCTCCTACTACTGTGCTAGGGGCCATTCGCATCTGAAACAGCTTTCTGGATGCTTCGTATCGTATTACGCGAGATTGCTCTCCCTCAACTCTTTTGTATGGAGGAATATGGATTGTACGTCCATATTCTCGTGCTGCTTCTGATGTGTGTTATCCATCGATGCAAGCGCGAGGCATTTGGCCGTGGAACAGTCAGCGTCCTATGTCCTGCGGATTTCCCTATCCGCAATTGAAGGTTTAGGACCTAGGATGGGCGGGGTTGGAGCCGTGAGGACATATGATACCTTATCATAAGTCAAGGCAACGTTGAGATTCCTCAGCCAATCTTTATAATTGGTCCCATTCAGTTAATTTTTATCTAATAGAAGCTTAAGTCCTGACATTTGGATCTGCTGTTAAAAGAGAGAAAAGAATACACTCAGCGAAAGCTCTTGCAAAGATCAGATTTTTTATTATCTTTTCTAATCGATTTCTCCCACTATTTTTATCAAATTTTCTTAAAAACCTTTAAAAAGGAAACTAGTCGTGTTTAATTACATTCTACACCTTCGCTAACCGTTCAGCCAGGCCGGTGCCGAGGTTCCCCGTGCTTTCGCACGGACCTAATTAAAATAAACCTCGTCTTCCCAAAGGCGTAGCCCCATTTGACACCTTTCTAGACACCTAATGTGTTAGCTAATTGTAAAGCGCAAAACTCTCCCGGGAGCAATTTTTGCTCACAGTGGGATCGGGATCCTACTATCATATAGAAGGTATGCAATCTCATTGCAAATTTCAACTCTTGAAATTCCCGATATTATTTTTACCCCTAGCACTCATGACCTTAACTATAGTCAACATATCATAAGTACTAGTCAAGTTCTTTCCGTCATTTCGTGATTAACTAGACCCACGTAAATGACCCTTAACTAAAGTCAACATAATCATATGAATGTCCTAACTAACATCATTTAGCTACCGTACGCTGCGCCTTAATTAAAGTCAAAATACGTTGCACGAATACTAAGTACTCTACTTCCTAAAATGACGAAGGGCTGCGGATAGTTTTTAAGAAAACTTTTAACGCTTTGAACTTGATATCGTTGTAGAATCCAATGGGTTTAAACGGTGTGGCTTAAGCTCCGCATTTTTGAAACTTGCTTTTTCATAACAGGCCGAGTGTGTTTCAAATCCGATTCTACAACATCTTTTTAGGTTCATTTTTCTTTACATTAATCTCATTAATGTAGGCCCATCATTTAATTCCTTAAGCCATCATAGAAAGAAACGAAAATATAGCGTACGCTTATGCCTCTCGCATTCGTCACAGTATCCCGTTATGCACCGTTAGGTTACTTAACTAACGGCATACCAGGACGGGGCTAGCACGGGTACAAAATGAGAGCAACGTCTTTTCTATATCATATATATAATATTCCATTCGTCTCAGATATATTAAATGAACACATCAAAGAATATAAGCAGCAGAAGCACATTTAATATAGGATATCTAGGAGGTCTGTATTTTGTATTTAGCCATCAATAGAAAATACGGATTCCACGGTCGCGATGAATAGCCAAGCGCACACCCCTAGACCCCTACGAGAGCGGCAAGCTACCCTACCAATTCTGGAGTTCAGGAAACCCGGTCTCGACTCCTCGAGATGGCCTCCCACTGAACCCCAGAACCCGGTCACTTGTGCTCGCCTCCATGGGTCTATCCTAATGCAGAAAAGTAAATAATATACAACACTGGTGACATCATCCTCAAACCGGAAGTGCCCCAAATAAAAGAATATTACATACAATTGAATTTTACATGAATGAAAAGAAAACTCTCATCTCACATAAAACCCCGGGCTATTCAATCACGACAATCCTGCATATCAAATCTCAGCAACACATAATAACACATATCATCAACGTAAGTTAGTATGTGTACACCGATTGTCATTGATGTATATCAACGAAACTGGCGATACACCACACACAACAAATACGGTCGCAGTGAAATAAAATGAAAAACTACAACAATTGGAATCGTAACTGTCTTTAGACAACACAAACCATGAATATCACATATCCAAGATTTCATGCTTAATAATGTACAGCTCGCATTTAGGTCTAACCTATGAAAACACCTTTTTCAAAATAAGTCGGATAATTCAACAAGATTTCCGATTATTCCAGAGACCGAAATGCTAGATTTACAGGCAATAAACAAATTTGTAGATTCCAATTATTGTATCAAATACTAATAAACTAGACGCAGTTAAAACATTCGATCGAACGATTGAACACCCAAAGACTTCTCAGAAAGCTCAACACTTGAGCAGATTTAAAGTTTACCAGAAACTGCAACAAGAACATACGGGCCAGCGCACGAAGGCACAGCCCCACCTGCACCAACGACGCCGCGGAACCGCCGCAGAATGACCATTCTTGACGCGGTTCCGCGGTCCAATAGTGGAGTTAGGGCTTTGTACTTCTTGTGGGCCCAGAAAATACACTGCACGATTTTCTGAGTATTTTTAATATGAAAAAATCCACGTTTTTGAAAAATTTCCAGGGCGCATCCTCCGGGCATCGTATTTCGTTCGTTAGAGGTTTTTAACGTTGTCTAAGTTACTCTAAAGCTCTAGCTTGGCTCTGATACCACTGTAGGGTTTCTTTATCACCTCATATAGGGTTTAGGAGCATTACACATGCCACAACTTTGATTTTAAGAGGTGCTAAGGAAACATAACTAGTAATCGAACAAGAAATATAGGGTAAAACTTATAGTATCACATACTAAAGTTAATTTATGACTAAGTGGAGAGACTACAACCTTTGCAGACCTCCTAGAGTTTGAACGAGCTAATTAGAACCTCCACCACATCCATGACGATCCACCCAGAGTTCCTTTGCTCAAAGCCCCTTGCTCCAATAGATCACAAAGAAGATGAAGCAAACAAACTACACCAAGGGGCTAAAGAAGTGTAGTGTGATGATATGGTTATGTTCTCATATAAAAACCCTTTGTTTCTTTTAACCTCACTAAATTTATAAAACTCAAGAGAGAGCTAGAGAGAGGAAGATAAAGATGGCTTATCTTTTCTTTTGGATGAAAAAGATAATCATAAAGATAAAATGAGAGAGTGAGAGATAAATATCAAGCATAAATATCTAGACTCAAACTATGATTAATAAAAATATCTAGATACCTCAGAAAGAGAAAAATAACAAAGGAAAATGAAACCATAGTTTAACTTTGGTCAAGTAAAGAAAAGCCAACAATGATGAATAATCAATTTTCTTCTTCTCATTCAAATATATACAAATATATTTACTTTCCATGTATTTCTTATATTTCCATCTTTGATGTATCATTAACCATGATACTAATGCATGTATGTATGTGTGTATGCACATCAACATGTACATATACATGCATGCATCCATTATAAAGAAAAGGTTTATTTAAATGAGATAAAAGTCAATAATAAATCAACACTTGATTTAATAAACCGGTCATATCTCATACGACCCAACCAATATAAAACACCCGATTAAAATACAACATCATATACACGTATTTAATCGAGCTCCCGCACATATCTCATATGTATACCACATCGTTTCGCCTGAGCCAGGAAACTCCAATGTGGGACTCGAAGACTCGTCAATACACCGGCAGTAGGTGATGATCACATCAAACACCTACAAGTAGCAAGTGGTCAGCTAAACGTAACAGCTACCCGGGTATTGAGCGATCAGAAGAAGAACAGGCGAACCTGTCAAAACTCCCGTCAATCCAACTGGCAACACTTAGCGTACAGTCCGGTCTCTTCGTCAGATATGCTGCATATCCAGTCTAGGGATGGAATCGTCGACCCCAATAACTCAATAACTCATACCGGTATATGGTCTACAACAGATCGAGAAACTACTGATAACACTTATCAGTAATATCTCAGCAACCCTGGCCAGGGACTTCCTGTTATAGCCCATCGTACACAGCACAACATCAATCCTCAATCCTGGGAGAGACGAAACCCTTCCTATCACTCATTGCCTCCATATGCCTCGGGACTGTACCCAAAATCCACCTGTTTGTACGACTCATTAGAGCCGTAGTAGGGTGGAGATCAAGATACAGTGGGAGGACACATAAGACTCTATGGCGATCTCGGGTCTACAAACTAACCTGTACCAGTGTCACCTGAGAACTGCTATCCGACTTATGTTATAATACCATATAGGAGTTTTTGGTGAGTCCGTTCAGTGTACCCAGTCTCACTGAGCATCCGTATACAATCTTTGGTGTCACAACACCAGACGAATATGGGATCATCCATCGCCCATCATATGGAACTAAAAATATTATACGCTGGAATATCGATGCCCTGTCTCGATATACCTACGACTAGGAACATTTCAAGGATAAGCTTAGAAACTACAGATGTCCGACTAGTATGATCCACCTCATAATCCCTGCAGTCAAGCTAGTATCCTTAGGGCTTTATCAACATGTACTAAATGAATAAAAAACATGATCAAGTGAACATATGATAAAGAGAAACCAGATAGCATACTATCATGTCGCGCAAGACTGTCCTCTGAATATATATATATATATATAAACATCAGTATATACAATATCATATAATGGCCTCTAGGGCATACATATATCCAACATAATACCATCCAGGAGTTCTCGGCGAGTCCGTTCAGTGTACCCAGTCTCCACTGAGCACCTGTACACCATCTTTGATATCCAACACCAATGGATATGGGATCATCCATCGTCCATCATATGGGTCAAGATGTGTATACGCTAGCCTACTCTGGAGTATCGATGCCCTGTCTCGGTACAACCTCGACTAGGAATAGTTATAGGATGTTCTCGTTGACTACCATGGCCCCACTAGTATGATCTCATGATAGTCCTAGTAGTCAAGTACATATCCTAAGGGCTTCATCAATATGTGATCACAAAACAATATTTGTTAAAACGTTAAGATAGAGTGAAACCAGACAGGATACTATCATATGGAGCAAGAAAGTCCTCTCTATATATATCCAAGCATCCATTATAATATACCATCACATGTACAACAATGGCCTCTAGGGCATACATATAACTAACAATCTCCCACTTGCACTAAGACCAGCTGCTGTAGTATCTCATTCCCAACATCCCGAAGAGTCTCTCAAATTGTATATGAGGAATGGCCTTTGTCAGTGGATCCGCAGTGTTGTCCTTCATATCAACTCTCCTGACCGCGATCTCCCTGCGATCAACTATCTCCCGGATCGGGTGATACCGCCTCAGAATATATCTGGACTTCTGATGGGACCTGGGTTCCTTGGCCAAATCCATAGCTCCATTGTTATTACAATACAGACGTATTGGTTACTCAATGGACAGAACCACACAAAGTTCTGTGTTGAACTTCTTTATCTAGACAGCCTCTTTGGCAGCATCGTGGGCAGCGATCTATTGAGCCTCCATCGTCGAGTCTGCCACGGTTTCCTGTTTGGAACTCATCCAACAAACCGCCCCTCCATTTAGGGTAAAGACAAATCCCGAGTGCGACTTAGTGTCTTTCTTATCACTCTGGATGCTCGAATCGGTAAAAGACTACACCTGGAGTTCTCCGTTACCATACACCAAGAACATCTTTTTAGTCCTTCTCAAGTACTTGAGAATGTTCTTCACAACTATCCAGTGATTCTCTCCCGGATCTGCTTGATACCTACTCACTACACTTAGTGAGTATGCTACATCGGGTCTGGTACATAGCATCGTGTACATGATTGAGCCTACTGTCGAAGCATAGGGTATCCCTTGCATGTGAGCTCTTTCCAAATCAGTCTTGGGAGACATCTCTTTGGAGAGAGTGAGTCCAGAGATCGTGGGTAAATTTCCACGCTTGGATTCTTCCATACTAAACCTCTTTAGTATGGTGTCAATGTCCCTGGATTTGGACAATCCCGGTATCCGTCTAGATCTATCTCTATAGATCTTAATTCCCAAAATCCAGGAGGAATCACCTATATCTTTCATTGAGGATCTATGTGATAAGAAGAGCTTGACCGAGTGCAGCATAGGAATATCATTTCCTATCAAGAGTATATCATCCATGTACAATACGAGGAAGACAACCTTACTCTCTGCCACTTTCTTGTATATACAAGGTTCATCTATGTTTTTGATGAAGTCAAAATCTTTGACTACCACATCAAAACATATGTTCCAACTCCGCGATGCCTGCTTCAACCTATAGATGGATTTAAGCAGCTTGCACACCTTTCCGCTGCTCCCACTGTCTACGAAGCCCTCTGGCCGAGTCATGTACACACACTCCTCTAAATCACCATTTAGAAAGGCGGTCTTAACATCCATTTGCCAGATTTCATAGTCATGGTATGCAACAATGGCATGTAAGATCCGGATGGACTTAAGCATAGCCACTGGAGAAAAGGTTTCGTCATAATCCACACCCGGTCGTTGACGAAAACCGTTTGCAACAAGTCTAGCTTTGAATGTCACAACTTTTCCATCTACACCAAGTTTCTTCTTAAATATCAATTTGCTCCCAATGGGTTTTACACCTTCAGGAGCAATTTCCAAAGTCCATACTTTGTTGGTGTACATGGATTCCATCTCAGATCGTATTGCATCCAGCCATTTCACAGAGTCCGCACTCATGATGGCCTGCTCGAAGCTAGTTGGGTCATCATCTTCCATGATGCAATCCTCGCTCCCACCATCAATGAGAAAACCATAGTATCTCTCTTGTGGATGAGGAACCCTACTAGATCGGTAGAGAGGCTGGGGTTCGTTGGGAACTACTGAATCCTCTGGTTCTACAAAATGTTCAGTTTCAGTTTGTGTAACTGGAACTTCTTCCAGTTCAACCTCCTTGCCACTAATTTCCTTTGCAAGAAATTCCTTTTCTAAAAAGGTTGCATGCTGAGCTACAAATACCTTTTGTTCCTCAGGGTGGTAGAAGATATGTCCTCGCGAATGCTTGGGATATCCTACAAACTTGCACAAAAATGATCTTGCCTCGAGCCTGTCCGGATTTTGCTTTTTAACATAGGCCGGGCAACCCCATATCTTAACGAAATTAAGACACGATCTCTTCCCCTCCCATATCTCATATGGAGTGTTAGGCACTGATTTGGTTGGAACTCAATTCAATAGGTATATGGCTGTCTCAAGCGCATACACCAAAAAGGAAATAGGTAACTCAGCAGTGCTCATCATAGAGCGCACCATATCTAATAGGGTGCGATTCCTCCACTCCGATACACCGTTGTGCTGTGATGTATAGGGAGGAGTAAGCTGAAAGAGAATCCCATTCTCTTTTAGATAGTCCAGGAACTCATTGCTCAAGTATTCTTCTCCTCGATCAGATCGAAGGATCTTAATACTTTTACCCGTTTGGTTTTCTACTTCGTTTTTATATTCTCTGAATATCTCAAAAGCTTCAGACTTGTGTTTTAACATGAACACATGTCCGTATCTTGAGAGGTCGTCAGTGAATGTAATGAAGTATGAGGAACTATTCCTGGCATGTGTAGACATGGGACCGCATACATCACTATGTATCAGTCCTAAGAGTTCTGTAACTCTTTCTCTGTGTCCACTAAACAGAGATTTGATCATTTTTCCTTTGAGAATTGAATTGCAAGTTTCATAAGATGATAATTCGAACGCATTTAAATAACCATCTTTATGTAACTTAGCTAGTCATGCCACATTGATATGACTAAGTCTATAATGCCATAAGAAGGATTCGTTCATTTCTGAACTTTTACTCTTGTATGTGTTCTGTATATTAAGAACTGTGTTTTGATTTAGAACGTATATGCTATTATTTAACGATCCTGATCCAATCAACTTTTGATTTAGGAAGATGTTCATAACATTATCCTGTATTACAAAATTATATCCTTCTTTACTTCAGAAAGAAACTGATATAATGTTGCATATCATGTTCTGTATATAATAGCATTCGTTCAGAATTAATGTATTACCACTTGGTAATACAAGATGATATTCGCCAACTGCTTTGGCTGCAACATTTACACCATTCCCTACTCTTACGGAATGTTCACCCATTACCAATTCTGTACCTTTCTTTAGCCCATGCAATATAATGCATATGTGGGATCCTGATCCGGTATCTAATGCCCAGGACGTAGACTGAACTATGAAATAGTTCTCGGTAACTAACACATCCGAATAAGATGCATCAACATGTTTATTCTTCGTTTGGGCGGCGTGTGAATTCTGGTATTCTTCTATTTCCTGTTCAGTCTTATAACAATTATAAGAAAGAACGGAACCAACGTTCCCCTACTCAGTATAACAAGCGGGTTCGATTAATACATCCATATTATTATTTTAATTAAATCCTAAAATGGTCGGTACCTAGAGAGAGTGAGAAGAAAAACACTTTAGCGTGCATTCGTGCAAGATTAGATTGGTTATTATCTTATCTAATCAGGCTGGCTTCCACTGTTTTAATCAAAACTTCCTTCAAACCCTAAAAGGTTAAATTAGCCGAGATTAATTACACCTTACAAGTTCGCCAATCTTTCAGCCAGATCAGTGTTGGTACTTTGAGGGAGGTTTCCCGTGCTTTCACACGGACCTAATTAAAATAAACCTCATTTTCCTAGAGGCATAACCCCGTTAACACCTATCTAGACACCTACTTGATCGGCTAATTGTCCTGTGTAAAATTCTCGCAGGAGTAACTCTTACTCGTAGTGGGTATCAGGATCCATCTATCTCATAGAAGGTATGCAATCTCATTGCAAATTTCAACTCTTGAAATTCCCGATAATACTTTTACCCCTAGTGTCCTATGACCTTGACGGAGGTCAACAAACCATAGGCTACTAGTCAAGTTCAACCCGGCATTTCCTGATTGAATTAAACCCACCCGCACGACCCTTGACGGAGGTCAACAAGGTCGTACAACTACCCTAAAACAATCGCATTACATGCTGCAGATAAATACTAGTCAGCTACTGCACACTACGCCTTGACGAAGGTCAGCAAGCGTAGTACGAATACTAATTAGGATTTATCTGAAATGACGGAGGGCTACGCAGGTTTTTCTGAAAACCATGAGCGTAATGAACTTGATATCATTTGTAGAAACAAGTGATTTTGAAAAGGAGTGTTTTTTAGGCTTTTCTAGTTTCGCTAAAGAGGTCACTCCCAGTGAAGGGATCTCGACTCTTTCCTCATCGAATAAGGTGCAGGATATTTCATAAATACTGCTGTGCAACGCAAGAACTATAGAAGCAATCAAAAACTAAACCGTGAGTTTGTTGCATCTGCCAGTTTTTCTAAAGAGGCCACTCCCGGTAAAGGGATCTCGGCTCATTCCTTATCGAATATGGTGCTGGATATTCTATAAGGAATACCGCTATGCAAAGCAAAAACTGTAGCTATCCTTTTTGAAAATTTGATTCAACAACATCTTTTAGGTTTCTTATCTTTTATTAATCTCATTAATAAAACTCAGCATTTAAGCTTCCTAAGCATCACAGAAGAAACGAAATCAGCAATATTTATATATCAACATATAGTTTAAGAAATCGTCTCAGGATGTAATATGATCTCATCACAGAACATTGCAGCAGAAGTCAACATATGAAATATTGGATATATTAGGACATCCGTCCTTTATTTTGAGCCTATAAAAAACACGGATTCCACAGTCGCGATGAATAGCCAAACCCACATCCCTAGACCTCTACGAGAGCGGCAAGTAACCCTGCCAATTCTTGGGTTAAGAGACCCGGTCTCGACTCCTCGAGATGACCTCCCACTGGACCCTAGAACCCGGTTACTTGTGCTCTCTGCCTGGGGTCTATCCTAATGCGGAAAAGTAAATAATATACAATGGTGACATCATCCTCAACCCGGAAGTGCCCCAAAAAAAGAAAATTACATACAAATGAATTTTACATGAATGAAAAAGAAAACTCCCATCTCACAAAAAAACCCCGGCTATTCAATACATAACGATCCAATATAACATAACACAGCAACGCATAAGTATAACAGATAACTAGGCGAAGTTAGATAATTCGACAGACACAACGAATTCCCAAAATACCCCAGTGAGCTCAACAATTGAGCATAAAATAAAAATTCCCAGTAGCATGCCCTAACACCTATAGACCGTCGCTGAAGTGCCTGTCCCAAGCCTCAACAGTGGCGCCGCGGAACCGCTGCCAAAACCAGGTTTTGGCCGTGGTTACACGGTCACTGTAGCGAGTTAGGGACTCTTTCTTCAGGTGGGTCTATAAAATTCCCTGAATGATTTTCTGAGTATTTTTAAAATGAAAAATTAAATCTTTTGAAAAAATTTCCAGCAAGGGGTCAAATTTCAGTGTTTTGGGGTTGATCTGACTTCTAACTTCGTCTAGACAATGCCTAATGCTCAAGCTTGGCTCTGATACCACTGTAGGGTTAGCTTAACACCTTAGCAAGGTTTTGCCGAGCATCAAACTTGCTATGTTATTAAAATTTTGGGGTGCTAAACAAACACTAACCAAGATCTTAACAAGAGAATTAGGGTTAACATTCATATAAACAACTTTACGACTAAGCGAGAGGGATTACAACCTTTGTAGTCCGTTCCTTCGCTTCATAAGCTCCGAGTAGTAGTCCCTTCTCCGCGATCCATGAACTCCCGGACTCTAGAGAGGCTCCACAAGTCTTATGATCCATGCGTGCCAGAAGTCTTCCTTTTCGAAGATGATCTACCTTGAAGAATCTCAAACTCAAGCTCTCACTTCTCTAATCAAGTATTAACGTAGTGAACACCCTAATCTAAGTGGCTAGAATAGATTAGGATGATGAAGTAGGAATTTTGCTCTCTTTTGTTATCATTTTCTCACTTTAAATCATCACTTCATAAAAAGTTAGAAATCTTTTTCAAGGAGGAAGAAGAAGATGAAAGCTTTTGTGATGAATAATGAATTGTTGTTATGGTTACAATTGCAACCATCAGTTAATAACAAAGTCTTTAACACATGTAGAGAATAAACTAGAGTTAAGTGTTTGGGTTGGGTTAACAAATATCTTCACAAAATATCAAGCTAGAAAACAAAAAGGAAAGCTTCATGAAAAAGCTAACCCAAAAGCAAACCCAAATCCAAAACCTAACTTTATTTAAACTTAACAACCATGTTGCATTTGTAACCCTAACTTGTTACAATATTATATATCACATATACAATATATTTTGTAACAAAATAAAATAATACAATTAACATATATTGCATATACATCAATGTATTATCCGGTGAGAAAATGAATCAATAAAGCGAGCTTACATTAGTTAACGTAATGTAATATATCACATATATAATTATACATTAAATTATGGAATCAACTCTTGATCCGACAATCCGGCTATATAGCATGTACCAATTCATCGAATCAACACTTGATCCGATGACCCGGCCATATCAAATATACCTGGCCGATATCTCATATCGCGAGAATAGAATACGGTATCTAATATCGTATTATTCTCGGTCCCGCACATATCACATATGTGCTCCTACTCCATTTTGCCTGAGCCAGGAAACCACTATGTAGGACTCTGAAGAATCGTCAATACACCGGCGGCAGGTGATGATCATATCAAACACCCACAAGCTGCAAGCGGTCAGCTAAACGTAACAGCCACCCGTGTATTGAGCAATCAGAAGATCAACAAGCAAGCCTGTACATTCTCCTGCAAATCCAATCAGTAACACTCCCGTACAGTCCGATCTTTTCGTCTGATATGTTGCTTATCTAGTCTAGGGGTGGTAAACGTCAGACCACTGTAACTGATAAGTCATGTCGATGTAAGGCTCATAACGGGTCGAGAAACTACTGATAACGCTTACCAGTAAATCTCCATATCATCCCTGGTCAAGGATTTCCAGTTATAGCCAATCGAATACAGCACAACATCAACTCCCTATACCGGGAGAGACGAAACCCCTCCTATCGCTCATTGCCTCCATGTGATTCGGGACTGTACCCAAAAGCTACCGTTTTGCATGCCCTCTTGGACATGGTAAGGTGGAAATCAAAGCACAGTGGGAATCACACAAGACTCTATGACGATCTCGGGTTTACAGACTAACCTGTACCAGTGTCCCCGGAGAACTGCTATCTGACGATAGGTATAATACCATCCAGGAGTTCTCGGTGAGTCCGTTTAGTGTACCCAGTCTATACTGAGCACCCGTACACCATCTTTGATATCCACCACCAATGGATATGGGATCATCCATCGCCCATTATATAGGTCAAGATGCGTATACGCTAGCCTCCTCTGGAGTATCGATGCCCTGTCTCGATACACCCTCGACTAGAAACAGTTATAGGATGTACCCGTTGAGTACCCTGGCCTCACTACTATGGTCTCATCATAGTCCTAGTTGTCAAGTACATATCCCAAGGGCTTCATCAACATGTGATCACAAAACAGTATTTGTTAACACATTGAGATAAAGTGAAACCAGACAACATACTATCATATCGAGCAAGAAAGTCCTCTCTATATATATCCAAGCATCCATTATAATATACATCACATGTACAACAATAGCCTCTAGGGCATACATATAACTAACAGAAACTACCAGCTAGCAGGTCATACCAATGAAATAATAATTCTAAAGTGTACGTGTCATGGCAGTTACTGATGATGATGTGTGTGAGCCGGCAAGCAAGTGTTCGTAGATATACGCATCATCGGTAATGGTGCTGGTGTCCTGACAGCATTGGTTCATAATAAACAAACGAACCACAAGTATAAGCATTCAATGCGATATGAACAACAAGAATATACGGAAATGAATCGTAAATGCAGCATATAAGAATATACAATAAATATACGAGTCATATAGTTTTGGCACTTGAAATAGCACTAATCGTGGTGTTTTAGAAAATAGGGGCTACGGTGCTTTTAAGAAAATGTACGCCCTTTGAAATATCTGTAGTATCCCTTGGCCTGTCTTTAAAATACTCATGATTCGTTAGTTTTGGAAATAAGTAAGACTCGAGCCTAAATCTAACATTTACTAAGTAAACTACAGGACAAGCTAAGGGACTAACCAAAGGGGTAAGGAAATCTAAAATCTACCTAAGTCCGAGTGGATATATCTAGTAGTGGGTGATCCCGCCTCAATAGCGTCACGTACGATAAAATATATATATAATACGACATCCTCGAGTCAAGAGTGCGGATCAATCATCATATTTATATCTCGTACGGTAAATCCCTCGTACGGCATCCCAAAATCGGGGTACGGGTCGAATATCACATATAACACATTATTCATATGGTATCATCATCATAATATCATGAACTAGGGTACTGATCTAAAGTCTAGTACATACCGATACCATCCAACGTATATCCGTGTCACGACCCGAAATGGCACGTGACTGGCCCTTGAATCATATGATGTCTATAGGACCCCATCTAATTCAAGTAAGCCAAAAGCCCAGAAATCTAAAACCATTTTAAATAATAAATAAAGGAAAACTTGTTTAAAAGCATGTGGTTTTAATAGCATAAGCCGAATTATGCGTTTTTAAAACATCAAGTCTTTTCTGAAAATTTCGCAAAGTTTTCTTTGTAAATACAGGCCCTTAACGGGGTACAACATGAATAATATATGCATAATGATAAAAGGCATCCTTAAGCGGGAGCTAGCACTTCGTCAATCGACGGTCATAACCACACTAGCAATATAATATACAACGCTGAAGGGCGAGGATCAAAACTCAAAAGGATACTCAAAATATCAAGAAACCGTAATAATACAACGCGCGACTCTAAGGTCGAAACAATAATACACTGGTTTTCTATGTCTGAAACAGTATACAAGTCTGGTTGATGGAATTTTACTAGATACAACTGAAAATAAATAAGTACAATGGTGGTCACGATACGAATGAACCCACATACCAAAGCAAATCACCAGGAAAGGAGGCAGTGTGCCGGGGCACTGAAAAGTCAAAGTCAAAGTCGACATTTTAAGATGGGCGGTGATCATCGCCGTTCTTAACCGAGGCAAAGCCATAATGAAACCTGTACGGCAAAACCTGCAAGAACTGTGGCACAACGGGGATGAGTTTCCAACTCGTGAGTAGAAAATATCACATCAGAAATTGTATGTATGACTCAATCCTAGGTCAATACGATCAGTAATATATATCTTCAATATGATAAAGTCTGAAGCATGATAAGGTGGCAAGGGTGAACATATATATATATATATAAGTATAATACCAAGTGCTCATGTCAGTGCCTCAGGTAGCAACATATCATAAATATGAGGTGTGATCAATATAATGATCATGAAATCAGTGTCAGTTATATCATGAAGTCTATAAGTATGTGGATATCATCCAACTATGTTATCAATGCCTATATGCATGTGGATCTCGTCCATGTGTCAACCAATGACATAACAACATCATGCATGTAAATGTCATAAAAGCATATGCATGAAAGTATGAGGATATAAATCAACGGGTGTCCCTCGCGACACATCAAAATCATGAAACCTGAATGCCCGGCATCTACACTCGAAACATCATGAAACCCGTGTCTAGCATCGACACGTAAATCCTTATCTATCAGGTGCTGTCACCACGACTGGCCCTGGTAGGTACATATCATACGCTATCTCGAAAACTCGAGTGCCCAGCTTCGACCCTCACAATTCGACGTATACATACATACATAACTCTGGTCGGTATCCCCATGATAACCGCCGAGTGTAAGTACTATCACCGGTAGGTAATGCTCCCCTGTCAGGCTCATCGTCCAACATATACGAGTCTTCTTGCCCCGGGGTACCTCACCGGGTCCACCATGTACCCGCAAACGGTGCCTACTGCTCCTCGAATCGGGTTTCACATGCCACTCTCAGAACCGAGAAAATGGGGGATGCACTGAAATATCATATCAAGGGTAACCGGGTTTTTAAAACAATACATACTCTCTTTTGAAATAACCACGGTTCCCAAATCCAAAAATCTCATGAAAACAACATATCTCAATGCGTATAATCATAAAGCATGATGTATACAACATATAACACAAATGTAAGCATATCCGTATATCATGCAACATGGAACAGTAATATGCACATATCGAGGGAAAACCGCTCTTTTAAAATGAATCCATTTTTAAAATATATCTTGTGGTTCCAAAATCTCCAAAATCAAGCCAGAATCATCTATGTATATGCAAATACGCATGCATGCAAGTATGGGTGTACAATATGTGTGTACGCAAGTATTAGTGTACAATATGTCTGTACGCAATTATGAGTGTACCATATGTATGTGCGCCAATATGGATGTACAAGTAGTATATACGCAAATATGAGAGTACAATATGTCTGTGCGCCAATATGGATGTATAAGTAGGTATATACGTAAGTATGAGTGTACATGTGCCTGTGCGCCAATACAGATGTACAAGTAGGTATATACGCAAGTATGAGTGTACAATGTGCCTGCGCGCCAATATGGATGTACAAGTACGTAGATACACAAGTATGAGTGTACAATATGTATGTGCGCAAGTATAGTGTACAATATGTATGTGCGCAAGTATATCATGCAATGAGTCATATCCTGATGCAGCAATTCTACTGTGTAGTGACATGGCAATTATCGATGATGAAGTATGTGTGCCGGCAAGCAGGAGTACGTGGAACATACGCATCATCGATAATGCGGCTGGTGTCCTGATAGCATGGGTTTAATATAACAATAAACACATTTAAACATACAATGCGATGCGAATAGCAAGAATAGACGGAAAATGAACAACAAACGCAACAGTGAAGAATCTACATTAATATATATATGTCATACAGTTCTGCCATTTGAAATAACACGAATCGGGGTGTTTAGAAAAATAAGGGCTACGGTGTTTTAAGAAAAGATGCGTCTTTTGAAAATATCCGTAGAATCTCTTGGCCTATCTTTAAAATACTCATGATTCATTAGTTTTGAAATAGGTATGACTCGAGTCTAGTCTAACATCAATAAGTAACTACAGGACTAATCGAAAGGTAAGGAAACCACCTAAATCTGAGTCGATACAATATAAAAATAATAGTCGGTGATCCCGCCTCAATAGTATCATATACGATACAATATATCACATGACATCCTCGAGTCATGAGTGCGGATCTATCATCAATATAAAGCTCATATGGTATATCCATCGTACGGCATCCCAAATCTGGGTACGGGTCAAATATCACATTCATCTCATTACTCATCTGGTATCCATTAGCATCATATCTCATGAAATGGGGGTACTGATCTAAGTCTAGTACAAACTAATACCATCTATATAAATATATGCGTGTATGAAAACACACGCCTAAACGCCCGCTATAATCTCATGTCATTGTTAGTGTTTATGCCCTAGAGGCCATTACTGTATCATACTAGTTTGTATATTACTTAATGGAAGTTTGGGATATTCACAGTTGTATTGACAGTCTTGCTAAAAATGGTAGTATGCTATTTGGTCTGTGTCTATTTTAATATGAGCATATGTTTCTTTTAACGTATCGCTTATACATATTAGTAGAGCACTTAGGATTTTTGCTTGATTACCAGCGTTGTGATGGCAGTCACACAAGTTGGGGCTGGGTAGTCTATAAGCAACATCCTATATAGGTCCCTGGTCGTAGGATTATCGAGACAGGGCATCGATATTCCGGAGTAGACTAGTGTGTATGCTTCTCATCCAAGTTGGGGAGATGGTCAGTCCCACAGCCATCAGTACGTCGTACTGGAAATAGTATGCAGGTGCTTGTTAGGTTATGGGTACACTGGACAGGACTCGCATGGAACTGCAGGTTGGATTTATGCCCATCGTCAGATAGCAGTTCCCAGGTGACATGAGTACAGCTTAGTCCGTCGACTTGATACTGCTACTTCGCCTCGGGTGTGTTCCCACTGTAGTTATATTACTATCCTACCTGTAAGTGCACGGCGGCGGCCCGGCCGTCTGAACGAGGCCAAATGCGGAATATGAAACTTTACTTTAACTTTTGAACCGGCACCACCGCGCACAAAAATCCCGGATCGGGCCATTAATCTAATCCTAGCTAACTAGAGAAGGGGTAGATAGATATACCGAGCGATCCGTGTCCTTCGGTCTTCTCGTCGTCGTCCCGATCTCCCCACGGAATCTCCGGTCTTCACCTCCTCGCCCGAACGGGCACCACAACACCGGGTTCTTTTACGGGCTCCCACCACTGGACCGAAGCAACTCAGGCATGAAGTTGGCGAGCCGACGTGCCCAAAGATACTGTCGGTTAACTGTAGAACTTATGTCTCATGGGGGTTGTAGGAAGTTGCCTTTTTGGTGGAGGAAATGAACAGAACTTTTTGAGATGGAGCTTTGGGATTTTTACAAACCAAAAGAGATGAAAAATCCCCCTCAAGAATATTGGACAGGCCCCTCTTTATTTGGCCGGCCATGACCCCTAGCAAAATGAGAAGAGAGAGTTAAGAGCAAGAGAGTGAATGAATGAGCCAAGATGATGCAAGGTTGAGTGAAAAGGAAAAAGGCAAGTCTCACATCCATCACTCTCCTCATCATCACCAACCATCATCATCAAGCATGATGACTCCAAAAGTAAACTAAGATGAATAAGAAAGTCAAGCAATGATGAGGAAAAGAAGTCAAATGAAAGTGCATCATCATGAAACCATCATGATGCAACTACTTGCAAAAACAACCCTCCAAATTGCTAATTTGCACATTTGCAAATTAGCCCTTCTCCACCAACTTTCTGCCATAGAAAGAAACAAAGGAAAATGGCCGAAACGGAAAGCAAACTGGCAACTTCAGAAAAACGATCCCGTAATAAATTACAGGAAAACCCCGCGACTGTATATACATACCTGCATTTGTATTGCGACCGAATACAAATGCAAAGAGACAAAATCTACACTGTACAATACTACGATCCGGCTTAAACCAAAGCCCGCTAGTATTATCCGTCCGATCATGATCCGTGCAATACCGCACGTATCTGATCGAACCCTGCCATATCTCCATACGGCCTCTACAGCGTTTCGCCCGAAACTTGAGAAACTGGTCTGTGGGGGACTCTAAAGACTCGTCAATACTTTGGTTGTGGATTTAACCACTAGCACGTCAGAGGTATTAGCCTATACGTAACGGGCTACCAGGTATTGACCAAAAGGGACGTCGATGAGCGAACTCATCATGACACCCTACTGAGCCTGTCAGTGACAATATCTGTACAGTCCAGTCCGTTCGTCTATGAGCATCGCATGGCGGGCCTAGGGGCTTGGTAAAAGTCAGACCCCCAAAAGCGGTACATGTCGTGTCGGAGTGTAGCCCAGAACACCCTGAGATACTACTGGAATACCTACCAGTAAATCTCCTGCCTTGGCCAAGGACTTTGTGTAATGGCTCTCCTAAACACAGCGCGACCTCACCCCCAATACCGGGAGAGACGAACCCCTGAAGATCCGCTCACTGCTTCCATGTGGCTCAGGACTGTACCCAACTAAAACTTGTTTGCACGTCTCCTTTGAGCGTGGTAGGGTAGTAATCAAAGTACAGTGGGAACTCACATGAGACAAATGATGATTCTCAGGTCGATGAACTAACCTGTACACATGTCACCAGGAAACTGCTATCTGACGTCTGGTATAAGACCAACTAGCATGTTCCCGGCGAGTCCTGTCCGGTGTACTCATAACCCAATGAGCACCTGTATACATCTTAGGTGAACCAACTGACACCAGTGGCTTGTGAGACCGGCCACCGCCCCTCGTCGGGGTCTCGACTGTATTTACTAGTCTACTCTGGAGAATCGATGCCCTGTCTCGAAACTCCCACTACTAGGGACCTTTTAAGGATTTGCTTATAGACCCCAGCTCCTACGTATATGATCGCCCTCATACTGCTGGCAGTCAAGCAAGAATCCTAGAGGCTCTATCAACGTGTATTAGCGACCTGTCAGGTCACCTAAAGTAGTACAAGATGATAATGATAAACCAGATAGTATACTATCATCTTGAGTAAGACTGTCCTACCGGGATAGGTCCTCCCTCGATCATTGCAATCACGTGCCTGTGATCCAATAATTGACTCTGAGGGCACTATCTCTAACAATCTCCCACTTGCACTCAAGGCTAATTATTGCGATGTCGCATACTCACAGCCAGTGTGATACCGAACACCCAACTCCTCTACTTATCAATCTCACAACACCTGTTTGCAAAACTATTGCGTTCGAGGAATAGCCTCAGTGAGTGGATCCGCCTTGATGTTTCTTTATATGTCTCTCTATATCTAAAGTTCGCGGAGAAAGCCATCTCCCAAAATGAGCAATACCTGTCTTAGAATGTGTCTGGATGCCTGATGGGACCTAGCTCATAAATGAACTCCAAATCCAAACTTCTTAGACTGTATCGTCAACTGAACTTAATCAGTATCCTGCGTAATGCCTCCCTCAGTATCCCCTTGGACCACCTGTCCAAAATACTGCCCCTCGTCAGAGGGAAAGCTATAACTCTGACAGTCACTCTGTCATCCAGGTCACCTTGGAAGCCTGGAATGATAACTGTCTCCCGAATGAGGTTGTCGTTATCATATCCCTAGAACATCCACTTCTGTTATAAAACTGCTTCCGAATATTTCTCCAGGATTGGATTAATATCAACTTATTGTATCTACTGCAGAAACAACATCTGGTGTGGTACTTGACATCTCATGATTGACTCAATTGCCAAAGCAAGTGATCTGTCAATCATGCACATCCCTCTCCCCTTTAGTCTATAAGACTCCTTTAGAGAGGGTGACTCCATCACCTGCAGGTATACTACCGTGCCAGGAGTCGTCCATTCTAAAACACTTTTAGAATGCTGTCTAAATACTCAGATTGGGAAACTACCCAAATCTAGATCTAAAACCATAGATCTAGTAACCAGAATGTCTTATATAATATCCAACTCCTATATCGAGAAACTACTGTGTGACAACCAAAGTATAACCGATCGTAGTATAGGAATTTCACTTCCTACTCTGTGTATGTCATCCAAATACTAGGACATCACACCCTACTACCTTCTTAACAGATCCATCCCCTATTCTGATAAAGTCAAACCTATGACTGTCACATCAGAAATAGATGATCTATCTCCGCTATTTCTTCTTTAGTCCATAGACATAAGCTACTTTTCCACCAATGCTTCCGCTGCTCCCACTAACTACGACAACCCTCTGGCAAAATCATATACACGTACACTTCTAAAGCCAGTTTAGAAAGACGCTATACTCATCCTCCTGCCGGGTCTCACCATCTGGAACTACAGCAATGGAAAGTCTGGGTAAACAAGAACCTCCCTGTCACCGTCCTTGAGGCTACCGGAGTACCACTCGGGTATTTGAGGTTACCCACCATATCTGCGGAGTGACCAATGGAATGTCAATTCAGATAGAATCTTTAGGTTCTTATCAAATTTTCAGTAATCGTCTGCGGTTCTGGAATCACTTCCAGTTCTACCATACTCCCATTTCTGTTTTCTGAAAAAATCCATTTCTTTTAAAACTGTGGGGAGTCAAGAACAATATCACTATTGATCTTCCAAATGGTAGAAAGTCAACCCTCGTCATAGCCTGGGTCACCCACAAACAGCCATTACAGAAACGTGCCTTGAGTTATCCAGAGTCTGTTTTTAAGCATAAGCCGGACAATTCCCCATACCTTAACATCGTTAAGATATGAACTGTTCTATATCCAATACAGAAACAGAGGCAATGATTTAATTAAACCTGATTCAAATCATGCAGCTGTCTCCAGTGCATGTCAACTAAATGGAGAGAGGCCGATCAACATTACTCAACTTAGGAGTGCTTCCAATTATGAGTAACCTGAAAGAGAAGCAAGTTCTCTTAAACATTACTATCAACTGAATACCATACACAAGTATCTACATCTTCGATCACCTTGAAGAATCCCGATACTTGCAATATCTGGTTCTCTACTTTACTCTTATACCTATAACTTCTCAAAACTTGGACCCTGTGTTTCTACGAAACAACTGTCTAAGAACTAGAGAAGTCATAAGTAAACCGAATATAGTACGAGAACCAACCCCTCTGTCCTCATGGAAACTGGACAATATACAATACTCTGTATAAGTCCCATGAGTCTAACAACTCAATCCCTGTGTGTCGTTGGTTGAAAACTGTACTTATGGTTAAGAAAAATTACACCACTGTTTAATGCTCCTTACCTAACAATCAACTGATATACATAAATGTCATTGACATAATTTCAAAAAGGTATATCTCACTCTATAAAAAATAGATGTACAGATATATCAATTTGAAATTGGTGCATAACAACGGATATTCAAAACCAAACATTTCCCATCCGGCAAACTACCCAGGCGATTTCCTCAAATATCACCAATTACAACGAATCCCTATATAATGAGGATGATCACCCAATTCCCAATAACTTACTCCCACTCATCATCTGTAAAACCATACAAATGTGAGAATCAAACCTGGTAAATACATACCCTGGAGCAAGTGTCTAATTGGGAAATCAGTTTTCTTTTAACAGTTCACAGTGAAACTGAAACATTGAAATGTTTCGATGGGGTATCCGGGTATTCCTAGTAATGCCTCTTCCATTATCAGATTCACAACTATAACCGTATATTTCTTTGCCACCTCTCCAAATCCCTTTATATGTCTTTAGTCGTTACCTTCTATACACCTCTTTAGGCCAAATGGTTTTCTTCCTTCCCTACCGTTCGGCACAAGCCTATGGTTTGGAAGAAGACTATCCAATAAGCATAGTGGGTGTAACGTTTTGAAAATCGTTTCGGTGAAATTTCGGAAAATCGGCAAAATAAGAGGGTTTTCTGTAAAAAGTCAAAATACAAATATTTTTATTATAAAATTAAATATACATATACTAGCTAAGTAATTACTAGTATTTGGTGTTTATTGAGCCTCTGGTGAAATTTCAAATTTTCTGAAAAAAATTATTTTAATATTATTTTAAGCCGTCACTAGTACATTTAATTAGGGAAAATTACAAATTGGAATGAGTTGAAACAAATTTTGTAAATCATGTCACATTAAACCAAAATTTAACATGTTTTTGAAATGAAAAGAAATTATCAGGATGGTTTTTGAAATTTAGAGAAGGGTTAAATAGAAAAGAAAATTTAAAAGAATATAATAAATTAATTTGAGTTATGGTTTTCTTATTTGAAAATTTCTCCAACACACACACCCATGCCACCTGGCCGAGCATAGCCCCTCCACAAAATTCCCCACTTGTTAAGTTTGAAAAAAAAAATAGAAGAAGAAAAGAAAGAAGAATGAATAGATTAATTGATGAGGTATGGTATTTAACATGAAGTGGACTTTGTTGACTTCAACCCACACCCCAACCTCATTCTCTCTCTCTTTTCCTCCCCTCAATTTTGGCCGAACCCCCCATCCTCACTGCAGCAGCAGCCCCCCCTCTTCTCTTCTCATTTCACCTCAAAATTTCTTCATAATATGCCCAAAAATCAACACAAGAAATCCCACAAAATCCAAATCCAAGCCCTACCCATTTTTCCTTAACCTATGTAGTATGGATCTTGGTGAAAAGAAGCTAATTTGGAGGGCTAAGTTTGCTTGTGGGATCTTCAATTTGTTGGGTATAAATTCTAACCCTTTGCTCAATTTGTTGTTTAATTACTTGAATCTAGCATAATTGGTGTATAATTATGGTACCAATTTCAATACTTGAGAATTCAAGAGAGGGGTTTGAATGCAAGTTAGGGTTTTTATTATGTAATTATGTTGCAATGTGTAATTTATCACCTTATGAAATGAAAAACCTAATCTAGTTGCTAGTTTGCAATTTGTTAATTTAAAATTGTAATAATTAAGCTATATTGCAAACTAGGTTTTAAAATTAAGTTAAATTGAAAGATTAAAAATCTAATTTGGATCTTCATGACATCTTTAAATTTATAAATTGTAGTTTACCACCTAAGATCATGCAAAGCCTAGTCAAATTGTTGATTTGTGTGTTGTTACTTTGAAAATTGTTAAAATTGGATAAATTGCAAACTAGAATTTTGGGGTTAATGAAATTTAATGAGATTAAATTGTGGAAATGGTTTGTATGACTTATTTAAGATGTTTAATGAGTATTATGGCCTTTAGAATTGTTAAAACATCAAGTTTTGTTTTAAAACGGCTAATTGATGCTTACTAGGTTTCTTGTAATAAATCGATTAAATCAATTTATTGGTTTTGATGATTTCACCCTATTTCATATATATGTTTAGTGTGTTGCGAAACCACGAATTGTACGTTTGGATTTTTCTCGATCAATCGGCGTTTGTACGCCGATATCAAGGGTTATTTGGTTCTTTTGCATGAGCAGACCATAGGTTTTGACCTATGTGAGATTCGTGTGTCGTTTTGGTCATGAGTCGGATTTTAATGCGATATGATTTGTTATGATACGTAGGTACCCTCACGAGGACTTCGAGATGACGAGAAAGCACGTGGCGACATCGGCATCGGCAAGCGAGGACCAGGTGAGTAGATTTATATCTACGGGGTGACGTCGGGTGGATGGCGTATAGCACCCCCGCAGTCCGCAGTGTAGCTTATTTATATATGTTTATATAGGTGTTTATGGATTAGCTTTGGGTTAGTTGCAAAACCCTAGACTAGTTCTTATACCCACATACGCACACACAGACTTATATACATTACTTTCTTGTGCAAAGATGGGGATGTGTATATATGTATATACGCATGGGTATGGGACTATGCATATATACATTCATATACACATGCATGGATGATGAGGATAGTACTTGGGATTTAAAATAAGTCGATGAGATTTGATTTGAGGCCGTGAGATCGGTGATATACCAGGGTTCGTATTTGAGATACGACATGACGTTGTAACGGGTCTTGACGTAGTGTTTCACACACGTGCATGCATACTTAGGCGGTGTCAGTATTGTACTAGACGTAGATCAGTACCCCGATCATGATATTTGATAAAGAGGATACCGGGTGAATAGTATGATGAATGTGATATTGACCCGTACCCAGATTTGGGACGCCGTACGACCGATTTACGTACGAGCTATATTGATGATTGATCCGCACTCTTGACTTGGGATGCCTGCTTATAGATATGGTATCGGATATGATATTATTGAGGCGGGATCTCCGACTGTATATATACAGGTAAGTATATGTATCGACTCAGATGATAGGAGGTTTCCTTACCTGTAGTTCAGCTTGTTAGTTCAGCCGTATAGTTTAGTGTAGTTGTTAGATTAGATTAGACTCCTACCTATTTCAAAACTAGCGGATCGTGGGTATTTTAAAAGATAGGTCAAGGGATCTACGGATATTTTAAAAGACGTATCCTTTCTTAAAACCACCGTAGCCCCTATTTTCAAAACCCCACGATTCATGTTATTTCAAATGGCACCATTGTTTAATATTTAGCTCCCGCTCATTTTGGTTGCTCACAACGCATCGCATACTTACATTGTTATTTCATTTTGCATTGTTGACATTATGCTGTTAGGACACCAGCACCATTACCGATGATGCGTATGTACCACGTACACTTACTTGCCGGCTCACACACATCTTCATCGGTAATTGCCATGTCACACACAACTTAGAAAATATTATTGCCTAATGTAGCTTGTTAACTAGTAGTTTTGACATGATGATTAGTTGCTTGCCTTATATGCTAGTTAGACATTGTAGTTGTTACTTGTCACATCATACATACTGTTATTCATTATATGCCACATTCATGGATGCTCATGCTTGTATTCATGGTTTTACATGCTATGGATGATTCGGATTTCCATGATATTTTCTGGATTTGGAAGAAAACCGCAAAACATATATAAACTGCTTTCTCTCTTTTTAAATAAAAAAATGCGGGTTTCCTATGATGTATGAGTCGTCCACCATGAGTTTGCTGATGGATTTCGAGACCCGATTCGAGGAGGCGGATGAACCGTTTCGGGTCATGGTAGGCCCGGTAAGGTACCCCGGGGCAAGAAGCGCGTGATGATGACGATGTGAGCCTGGCAGGGGAGCACTACCTACCGGTGATTTTACCCGACGCGTCGGATATCCGGAGGATACCGTCTTGGTCTTGAGATTGATGGTAGGGGCCGGTCTGGACTGACGGCGCCCTATATAGTGAGATTGACACACAGAGATTTTGAGATATTGAGGTACAGAGATTGCGACACAGATATATTGAGAGATTTGGATACTTGTTTTTTGTCGATGCTAGGCACTGTTTATGCTGATTTCATTTATGATACCTCGTTTTTAAAAAGATACAGAAATCTCACTAATTTTTGACAGCAGTTTTCATCAGTACATGCATTCTGTTTTTTGCATTCATACATCATCCATATGATATATTGCTACCTGAGACACTGACACAGGCACATGGGATTACACTCGGGTTAGATATTTACCCTAGCCATTGTTATAGGCTGCATGTTCTATATTTGAGGATATATTATGATTGTTGACCTAGGATTGCGTTGTTCATGCGATTCTGTTCGTGGATGTTTTTCTACTCACGAGTTGGCAACTCACCCCCGTTGTGCCACAGTTTCTTGCAGGTTTCGCCGTACAGATTTCATTACGGCTTGCTGGCACTATTTCCATTTCCGGGTGACTTGCTAGTAGGTGGGTTTATTTGTATCGCACCCATCATTATATCTTGTATATTATTATTCTGTTGTATCTAGAAGTTCCATCAACCAAATATGTATTTATTTTGAGATAGAGACCAGTGATGTTATTCTTTCGACCTTAGAGTCGCGCATTATATTTCTGTGGATTTCTTGTGGTTTTGAGTATCCTTTTGAGTTTTTGATCCTCGCCATTGGCGTTGTATATTATATTGCTTGTGTGGTTGTGACCGTCGATTGACGAAGAGCTAGCTCCCGCTTGGGGATGCCTTTTTATTGATTTCGTATACAATTCATGTTGTATCCCGTTTAGGAGCCAGTATTTACAAAGGAGACTCTGCCGAAATTTTCAGAAAATACTTGATGTTTTTAAAACCGCATAACTCGGCTTATGCTATTAAAACTACTTGATTTTAAATTGGTTTTCCTTCACTCTACTATTTTTTACTTGGTTTGGATTTCTGGGTTTTCGGCTTACTTAGATTACGTACGCCTCGAGACGTTTCGTAGTTTAAGTGCCGGTCATGTTCCGTACTTTCGGGGCGTGACAAAGTTGGTATCAGAACGTTAGGTTTTACCTTCGGAGCGTAGGATGACCCTTGGTTGATGGAATAGGTAACTAAAGTAAAGTGACGTACCGTGGGTATGTTCCGCGGCATACTTACGATACGCTACTCCATTTAAGAAGCCTTAGGATGTACATTTCTTTGCTCAGTATTATATTCATTCCTGATCTAGCCTCATCAGTACCAGTTATGGTTTTGCTGCCACTATTACTGGCAGGGAGAGATACGGCTAGAGTTGCGATTAGCACGAGCTCTTCACAAACGAGGACTGACTAGGGCATAATTCCGGCGACACACGATTGCGGAGATGTGTCTTTTTACTGTGTTTTCGTGCCACGAGCGTTTGGCGGATCGCCTTTACGAGATTTCTCAGACGTGCCGATCAGTACCAGAGGATCGAGCCAATGATAGAGGCCAACTAGATTTTGGTGACCGTTGGTGTATTGCTTATTCATGAGGTTTGAGGCACTGTTTAGCGTGCAGACGAGTGAGCCTGTTATTGCTGCGAAGGACGAGATATCGCCCCAGATGTTGGAGCTATTGTAGTACGAGTTGTACTAAGAGATGATAGAAGGTCGCTCATCACTGAGAATGAATGACTAGGACATGTGGTTCGTTCGCCCACCCCGATGCGAGGTCATCAGATAGATTGATTCCAGTTAGAGACGACTTCACGCGGAGACGTAGAGAGTCGACAGAGACGATCGAATGTCGGAAACCTATTAATCCAAGTTTAAAGTATTCGGAAAGACATGCAGGCAATTCTATGGACCCTCTAGAAGAATGAACCCTAACTCGACATGGTGACCGTGTGAAAGCCTTTGAACCTTAGGGTTTGCGGCAGTTCCGCGGCGCCACTAGTGAGGCTTGGGTTTGCCCTTCTACGGCTGGACCATCGATACTGTGGTATGTACTCGATACTGTTAAACTGTACCCAAGATGTTGAGCTCTTGGGGGATTATGAGGTTTTGACAAATCGATCGGATGGTTCGACTTCATTCGGATGGCAGGTGGTGAGATCATTTCTTAGGAGACTCCAGATACGAGGATAGCCGTAGGAGCTCAGTCCATGCAGCCATGACGAGACGAGTCCGACGCAGTCGACATTAAAGAAAGTAGAGTAAAGAGGTCCGTACAAGATCTGGATAAGATGACGTTCCACTCCACCGACATCAAAGATGCGATACGCATGCCGAGGCATTGTACTTGGATATACCTTTCAGAAGGAGTCGCGATGAGTATGCAGCCGTTCCGGAACGAGAACAGATCTAGTAAAGGACGATGACTTCCGGACAGTTCGGCAGAGACGAGATTTGGGAGAGATCTCGATAGGACCTTTCTGGAATAAATTACGAGAAGACTTGGACCCAGGAGTGGTCATGTTATGCACATCGGCAGGCCAGAGTTCAGGATCGTCGACGAGACATGCTATGAGTGACCACGACAGTTGGCCAGAGATTCTTGGAGGATGTGCTTGAGCGGGACTATTCCGCCGTATTTGATTTCGGTATTTTGGACGATCTATTCGCATGACTGATTTTGATGATTGAGTTTCATGATATTTGTTTTCATGTACCATGGTTGCACCTACTGAGTATTTACGATTTTTGCACAGTTGTTGCACTTGATATCATTTTCGTGCCTTGGTTTTGCATGTTTATGATTTTATGATTTTTATACAGTTGAGTTGATTTTGTGCGTATGTACGCACACGATTTGGTTTTTGCACTCGGTATAGTTCATATATGCTTGCAGTGCAGTGTTACGTATGTTGTGCATTTAGATGCACTGGACTTCGATTTCGATTGTGATGTTCGACATTTGTTTTGTGCACCTTGTGCATCTGATTGGATTTTGCGCATGTTCGGCGCTTGATATTGGATTTCATGATTTCGTGCATGATGGATGCACCTGATTTGGATTTTCTCGCATGTTGAGCGCATGTTTTGAGATACGATTTTGATGCACACCAGATGCACTAAATCGAGATTCTTCGTGCATGTTAGATGCACCTGATTTTGCTGTCAGTCACACACGTTGCCTATGACAGATGTTGGGTGCACACCCGTTGCACGTAGATGTTGTTTATGTGCACATGTATGGCATATTTATGGATTTTGATTTCCGTGCGCACCAGACGCACGTATATTTGTGATTGATTTCTGTTGGAGCAGTATATTTTATGATGTTTGCTATTTAGTTTAGTACTGAGCAGGACTAGTCACAGGACAGTACCTGAGTATATTTTTGCATGCATTGATAGTCATCGAAGGGATTTCCAAAGAAGAGCTATAATCTCGGTATTTACCTACGTGTCCGGGATGACACGAAACATATTATAAAGGAAACCCTTCTGAAATTGCTTTCAAAACGGCAGGACGTGCATATTAAACAAAGGATATATATATATATATATATATAGTTATTTTCTTACAATAGACGTCCGCCACTGTGCAGTGTATGCGTATTGCACAGCGACTTTAGAGGATTTGGCATGCATTTTCTTCAGATATTTACATATATAGAGTTGATATTTACATGTATAGTTTCGAGATTATATCATATCGGTTTTGCTTTGGATTTGGCATACGTGTCTTCACCTTGACTCCGATGATTGCAAGATGCTGGATGGAGTTTTGATTTTGAGTTATATGCTCATTTTTTTTATGCGCATGCGCTGCGCTACGATTTGTTTTATGTATTTACGATTTCGGAGCCCCGACGACTTGATGGTTTTGCTTAGATGTTTTAGTATTTGGGGGGAGTTTTAATTGAAATTCGGGGACCGAATTTCTTTAAGGGGGGAAGATTGTAACGTTTTGAAAATCGTTTCGGCGAAATTTCTGAAAATCGGTAAAATAAGGGGGTTTTCTGTAAAAAGTCAAAATATAAATATTTTTATTACAAAATTAAATATACATATTCTAGCTATGTAATTACTAGTATTTGGTGTTTATTGAGCCACTGGTGAAATTTCAAATTTTCTGAAAAAAATTTATTTTAATATTATTTTAAGCCGTCACTAATACATTTAATTAGGGAAAATTACAATTGGAATGAGTTGAAACAAATTTTGTACATCATGTCACATTAAACCAAAATTTAACATGTTTTTGAAATGAAAAGAAATTATCAGGATGGTTTTTGAAATTTAGAGAAGGGTTAAATAGAAAAGAAAATTTAAAAGAATATAATAAATTAATTTGAGTTATGGTTTTCTTATTTGAAAATTTCTCCAACACACACACCCATGCCACCTGGCCGAGCACAGCCCCTCCACAAAATTCCCCACTTGTTAAGTTTGATAAAAAAAAATTAGAAGAAGAAAAGAAAGAAGAATGAATAGATTAATTGATGAGGTATGGTATTTAACATGAAGTGGACTTTGTTGACTTCAACCCACACCCCAACCTCATTCTCTCTCTCTCTCTTCCTCCCCTCAATTTTGGCCGAACCCCCCATCCTCACTGCAACAGCAGCCCCCCCTCTTCTCTTCTGATTTCACCTCAAAATTTCTTCATAATATGCCCAAAAATCAACACAAGAAATCCCACAAAATCCAAATCCAAGCCCTACCCATTTTTCCTTAGCCTATCTAGTATGGATCTTGGTGAAAAGAAGCTAATTTGGAGGGCTAAGTTTGCTTGTGGGATCTTCAATTTGTTGGGTATAAATTTTAACCCTTTGCTCAATTTGTTGTTTAATTACTTGAATCTAGCATAATTGGTGTATAATTATGGTACCAATTTCAATACTTGAGAATTCAAGAGAGGGGTTTGAATGGAGGTTAGGGTTTTTATTATGTAATTATGTTGCAAAGGGTAATTTATCACCATATGAAATGAAAAACCTAATGTAGTTGCTAGTTTGCAATTTGTTAATTTAAAATTGTAATAATTAAGCTATATTGCAAACTAGGTTTTAAAATTAAGTTAAATTGTAAGATTAAAAATCTAATTAGGATCTTCATGACATCTTTAAATTTATAAATTGTAGTTTACCACCTTAGATCATGCAAAACCTAGTCAAATTGTTGATTTGTGTATTGTTACTATGAAAATTGTTAAAATTGGATAAATTGCAAACTAGAATTTTGGGGTTAATGAAATTTAATGAGATTAAATTGTGGAAATGGTTTGTATGACTTATTTAAGATGTTTAATGAGTATTATGGCCTTTAGAGTTGTTAAAACATAAAGTTTTGTTTTAAAACGGCTAATTGATGCTTACTAGGTTTCTTGTAATAAATCGATTTAATCAATTTATTGGTTTTGATGATTTCACCCTATTTCATATTTATGTTTTGTGTGCTGCGAAACCATGAATTGTACGTTTGGATTTTTCTCGATCAATCGGCGTTTGTACGCCGATATCAAGGGTTATTTGGTTCTTTTGCATGAGCAGACCATAGGTTTTGACCTATGTGAGATTCGTGTGTCGTTTTGGTCATGAGTCGGATTTTAATGCGATACGATTTGTTATGAAGCGTAGGTACCCTCACGAGGACTTCGTGATGACGAGAAAGCACGTGGCGACATCAGCATCGGCAAGCGAGGACCAGGTGAGTAAATTTATATCTACGGGGAGAAGTTGGGTGGATGGCGTATAGCACCCCCGCAGTCCGTAGTGTTGCTTATATATATATATATGTTTATATAGGTGTTCATGGATTAGCTTTGGGTTAGTTGCGAAACCCTAGAGTAGTTGTTATACCCACATACGCACACACAGACTTGCATACATTACTTTCTTGTGCATAGATGGGGATGTGTATATATGTATATACGCATGGGTATGGGACTATGCATATATACATTCATATACACATGCATGGATGATGAGGATAGTACTTGGGATTTAAGATATGTCGATGAGATTTGATTTGAGGCCGTGAGATCGGTGATATAGCAGGGTTCGTATTTGAGATACGACATGACGTTGTAACGGGTCTTGACGTAGTGTTTCACACACGTGCATGCATACTTAGGCGGTGTCAGTATTGTACTAGACGTAGATCAGTATCCCGATCATGATATTTGATAATGAGGATACCAGGTGAATAGTATAATGAATGTGATATTGACCCATACCCAGATTTGGGATGCCGTACGACGGATTTACGTACGAGCTATATTGATGATTGATCCGCACTCTTGACTTGGGATGCCTGCTTATAGATATGGTGTCGGATATGATATTATTGATGCGGGATCACCGACTGTATATATACAGGTATGTATATGTATCGACTCAGATGATAGGCGGTTTCCTTACCTGTAGTTCAGCTTGTTAGTTCAGCCGTATAGTTTAGTGTAGTTGTTAGATTAGATTAGACTCCTACCTATTTCAAAACTTGCGGATCGTGGGTATTTTAAAAGAAAGGTCAAGGTATCTACGGATATTTCAAAAGACGTATCCTTTCTTAAAACCACCGCAGCCCCTATTTTCAAAACCCCACGATTCATGTTATTTCAAATGGCACCATTGTTTAATATTTAGCTCCGGCCCATTTTGGATGCTCGCAACGCATCGCATACTTACATTGTTATTTCATTTTGCATTGTTGACATTATGCTGTTAGGACACCAGCACCATTACCGATGATGCGTATGTACCACGTACAATTACTTGCCGGCTCACACACATCTTCATCGGTAATTGCCATGTCACGCACAACTTAGAAAATATTATTGCCTGATGTAGCTTGTTAACTAGTTGTTTTGACATGATGATTAGTTGCTTGCCTTATATGCTAGTTAGACATTGTAGTTGTTACTTGTCACATCATGCATACTGTTATTTATTATATGCCACATTCATGGATGCTCATGCTTGTATTCATGGTTTTACATGCTATGGATGATTCGGATTTCCATGATATTTTCTGGATTTGGAGGAAAACCGCAAAACATATATAAACTGCTTTCTCTCTTTTTAAATAAAAAAAATGCGGTTTTCCCATGATGTATGAGTCGTCCACCATGAGTTTGCTGATAGATTTCGAGACCCGATTCGAGGAGGCAGATGAACCGTTTCGGGTACATGGTGGGCCCGGTAAGGTACCCCGGGTCAAGAAGCGCGTGATGATGACGATGTGAGCCTGGCTGGGGAGCACTACCTACCGGTGATTTTACCCGAAGCGTCGGATATCCGGAGGATACCGTCGTGGTCTTGAGATTGATGGCAGGTGCCGGTCTGGACTGACGGCGCCCTAGATAGTGAGATTGACACACAGAGATTTTGAGATATTGAGGTACAGATATTGCGACACAGAGATATTGAGAGATTTGGATACTTTTTTTGTGTCGATGCTAGGCCCTGTTTATGCTGATTTCATTTATGATACCTCGTTTTTAAAAAGATACAGAAATCTCACTAATTTATGACAGCAGTTTTCATCAGTACATGCATTCTGTTTCATGCCTTCATACATCATCCATATGATATATTGCTACCTGAGGCACTGACACAGGCACATGGGATTAAACTCGGGTTAGATATTTACCCTAGCCATTGTTATAGGCTGCATGTTCTATATTTGAGGATATATTATGATTGTTGACCTAGGATTGCGTTGTTCATGCGATTCTGTTCGTGGATGTTTTTCTACTCACGAGTTGGCAACTCACCCCTGTTGTGCCACAGTTTCTTGCAGGTTTCGCCGTACAGATTTCATTACGGCTTGCTGGCACTATTTCCATTTCCGGGTGACTTGCTAGTAGGTGGGTTTATTTGTATCGCACCCATCATTATATCTTGTATATTATTATTCTGTTGTATCTAGAAGTTCCATCAACCAAATATGTATTTATTTTGAGATAGAGACCAGTGATGTTATTCTTTCGACCTTAGAGTCGCGCATTATATTTCTGTGGACTTCTTATGGTTTTGAGTTTCCTTTTGAGTTTTTGATCCTCGCCATTGGCGTTGTATATTATATTGCTTGTGTGGTTGTGACCGTCGATTGACGAAGAGCTAGCTCCCGCTTGGGGATGCCTTTTTATTGATTTCGTATACTATTCATGTTGTATCCCGTTTGGGAGCCAGTATTTACAAAGGAGACTCAGCCGAAATTTTCAGGAAATACTTGATGTTTTTAAAACCGCATAACTCGGCTTATGCTATTAAAACTAATTGATTTTAAATTAGTTTTCCTTCACTCTACTATTTTTTTCTTGGTTTGGATTTCTGGGTTTTCGTCTTACTTAGATTACGTACGCCTCAAGACGTTTCGTAGTTTAAGTGCCGGTCATGTTCCGTACTTTCGGGGCGTGACAGTGGGTGTGCTGTCCTAATCCTAGGAACACTCGCAATGCGAGAGAAGGTGAAGATAAAAGACACCTGAATAACCCTTATTCCTATTTCTCCTGAACCAGAATCCATCCCCGAACCGGAACAAGTTCCTTTCGAGTTCGTATATAACCATATGATGGAGTATCCAAATAACTGTGGATCTTCGTAGTGATACGGAGTGTTCTAGAGAAAATGCAAAGGTGAAATGGGAGTGGCAATGAAATACTTGGTTTGGTCGTGAATAGAAGTCACAATTTACTTTGCCCTCTTACTAATCCCTTTCTTTGTCTTTACTTAATACCATCTGTACAACGTTTAGGCTAATTGGTTTTCTTCATTCCCTACCGGTCGGCACCCGCCTATGGTTTGGAAGAAGACTATCCAATTTTCGTAATAGGTGTACTGTCCCCTAATCCAAGGAGCACTAGCAACTTGAGAGAAGGTAAAAGGAAAAGACAACTGAATAGTCCTATTCGTTTTCTCCAAAACCGGAAACCATCCTCGAATCTGGAACAAGTTCCTTCGAGTTCGTATATAACCATACGATGGTTTTATCCAATTGAAGTGGACGTTCGTAGTAATACAGGGTGTCCTGGAGAAAAGGGTAAGAGTAGGAGTGGCAATGAGGTATGCAACTCTGACAAATCCAAAAGCCAGTGTTTAAGAAGGTTCGATCAATTTGGTCACTGAGTTATAGTCTAGGGTCGGGTCATGGTCGCTGCTAAAGAGAGAGAGAAAAGAAACACTCAGCGTGCACTCTAACCTAGATCAGAATGGTTACCAATTTATCTAATCAGGAAACCTCCCACTGTAACGTCAAATTCTTCTCCAAACCTGAAAGAAGAATTAGTCGGGATCACCCGAGGAGTAAACCAACTCATCAGTGGGAATCGGGATCCAACTATCATCGCATGATAACGTGACGGAATCCGCTCACGTTATCACACTCCAGAAGGTATGCGCATATCTTGCAAGTTTCAGTTTCTTTAGAAACTCCCGATGTGGATTTTTACCCCATGCTCTTATGACCTTGGCGTGAGGTCAAAATGTCATAAACCACATGTTAAGTTCTACCCATCATTATCCAGGTTAATTTGAACCCACCCGTACATACCCTTAACGTAGGCCAAAATAGTAGTACGACTGTTCCAAACCAACGCATCTATCTATGCAACAGATAAATATCCGGCAGCTACCAATCACTATGCCTTGGCGTGAGGTCAAAATACATAGCTTGAATACTACCGAATATTTAACTGAAACGATGTAAGGCTGCGAATGGTTTCTGGAGAAAACCTTTAACGTAATGAACTTGATATCGTTGAAGGAACTGGATAGCTTTATAAAAATATAGTGACAAAAACCTTTGCTAAAGAGGTCACTCCCGGTGAAGGGATCTTGGCTCTTTCCCCATAGAATGAGGTGCAGGATATTCCAACTGAATACCACGATGCAAAGCAAAAGTAATCGACTATAGTGAAGTTATTACCCTGACACAAACTTCTGTTCAAAGGGTCACTCCCGGTGAGGGGATCTCGGCCCTTGCCTCGTCGACTGAGGTGCTGGATATTCATAACCGAATACCACTATGCAAAACAAAAGAGAACGTCCTTGCAATAACAGCTTTTTGAAAAAATGCTCCAACAACATCAGATTAGGTTTGTTTAACTTGTATTGATCCGAATCAATGCAGTCCCATCAATTGATCACACCAATAAAGAACGAAAATAATGACGTACGTATATGCCATCCGCATTCGCCACTAGGTCCCGTCATTACCCGTTAGGTTAGTTAACTAACGACAGAGCGGGAACTGGACTAGCGTGGATGCAAAATATATACAACATCTACTAATATATATATCAATATATAATATTCGCTCAAGGCGTGATAAAATGCAACATCACAGAAAAGTAATAAGTATCACAGAACAATACAGATATCTGGGATACCCGGGTTTCATAGAGCCGCTACTGAAACCCGACGTTCCCCTGGTCGTGTGGATAGCCTGTGCAATGAAATCCTAGACCCCTACGGGCGCGGCAAGTTACCCGCCAAAACCTGAAGCGAGGCAGCCCCCTTCAGCAACGTGAATGGACCATCCAGCACTTCACGGAATCCGGTAACTTGGGCACCCCCTCCTGGGTCAACCTATACCCCCTACAAGTGCGGCGAATAGCCCGCCAGTTCTAGAGTGAAGCCCCCTCCGTCTCAATGCCGTGAGATGCGGGCCCGTTGCCCTCTAGAACCCGGCTATCCGTGCACCCCTCCATGGGGTAATCCTAGTACATAAAGTAAAGTATACATACAACGGGTACATCGACCTCACCCTGGTCGTGCCCCAAAAGAATAATATACAAACAGGCAGTGACGGCAGTCCACATGTCGGACGCTCGCCCCGCAATATCAAATGTACATATAAAACAAAACTGTACTAATATTGCATCCATGCTATCCCCCACGACCAATCCGCAACATCACAGCATAACACAGAACATCAACGTGAATGTCACGTTCGCAAATCCGTCTAAAAGGGCTATAGCAGTTAGACAGGATTTACCGATCAAATGACATTCACGTCGCACATATAATGTAAATACTGTGAACTAACATGTTTAAAAGTTTCGATCGATCAAATTTTCCGGAGTGGGCCCCAAGCACAACTGTAGCACTCAAAATAGTTCTGGGCCCAAACACAATTTACCAAAACCCCAATTTCCCTGTCCAAGACCCTCTGTTAAAAATTGGTCCAGTAAGGAGGCTAAGTGGCAGCTGAACCGCGGCCCAAGTATGGCTTTGGCCGCGGTTCCGCGGCTGCACAGTAACAACAGGTGACCAAATTTTTACAGAGCTCTTGGAACTCCCTGCATGCCATTCTGCAACACTTTAAAAAAAATTTAGAGCCAAAAATAATTCAACAGAAAACTGTGCTTTTTGATATCGGGTTTTCGGATTATTGTTCGATCGAAAATATAAACACGTTAGACCAAGCTAGACTAGGTTAATGGCATGGCTCTGATACCATTGTAAGTGCACGGCGGTGCCCCGGCCGTCTGAACGAGGCCAAATGCTGAATATGAAACTTTTTTTAACTTTTGAACCGGCACCACCGCGCATAAAAATCCCATATCGGGCCATTAATCTAATCCTAGCTAACTAGAGAAGGGGTAGAGAGATATACCGAGCGATCCGTGTCATCCGGTCTTCTCGTCGTCGTCCCGATCTCCCCGCGGAATCTCCGGTCTTCACCTCCTTGCCGGAACGGGGACCACAACGCCGTGTTCTTTTACGGGCTCCCATTTCTTGAATGAGGCAACTCGGGCACGAAGTTGGCGAGCCGACGTGCCCAAGGATGCAGTAGGTTAACTGTCTGTAGAACTTATGTCTCATGGGGGTTGTAGGAAGTTGCCTTTTTGGTGGAGGAAATGAACTGAACTTTTTGAGATGGAGCTTTGGGGTTTTTACAAACCAAAAGAGATGAAAAATCCCCCTCAAGAATTTTCGACAGCCCCCTCTTTATTTGGCCGGCCATGACCTCTAGCAAAATGAGAAGAGAGAGTTAAGAGCAAGAGAGTGAATGAATGAGCCAAGATGATGCAAGGTTGAGTGAAAAGGAAAAAGGCAAGTCTCACATCGATCACTTTCCTCATCATCACCAACCATCATCATCAAGCATGATGACTCCAAAAGTAAACCATGATGAATAAGAAAGTCAAGCAATGATGAGGAAAAGAAGTCAAATGAAAGTGCACCATCATGAAACCATCATGATGCAAAAACTTGCAAAAACAACCCTCCAAATTGCTAATTTGCACATTTGCAAATTAGCCCTTCTCCACCAACTTTCAGCCAAAGAAAGAAACAAAGGAAAATGGCCGAAACGGAAAGCAAACTGGCAACTTCAGAAAAACGATCCCGTAATAAATTACAGGAAAACCCCGCGACTGTATATACATAACCGTATTTGTATTGCGACCGAATACAAATGCAAAGAGACAAAATCTACACTGTACAATACTAGGATCTGGCTTAAACCAAAGCCCGCTAGTATTATCCGTCCGATCTTGATCCGTGCAATACCGCACGTATCTGATCGAACCCTGCCATATCTCCATACGACCTCTACTGCGTTTCGCCCGAAACTTGAGAAATTGGTCTGTGGGGGACTCTGAAGACTCGTCAATACTTTGGTTGTGGATTTAACCACTAGCATGCCAGAGGTATTAGCCTATACGTAACGGGCTACCAGGTATTGACCAAAAGGGACGTCGATGAGCGAACTCATCCTGACACCCTACTGAGCCTGTCAGTGACAATATCCGTACAGTCCAGTCCATTCGTCTATGAGCATCGCATGGCGGGCCTAGGGGGTTGGTAAAAGTCAGACCCCCAAAAGCGGTACAAGTCGTGTCGGAGTGTAGCCCAGAACCCTTCGAGATACTACTGGAATACCTACCAGTAAATCTTCTGCCTTGGCCAAGGACTTCGTGTAATGGCTCTCCTAGACACAGCGCGACCTCACCCCCAATACCGGGAGAGACGAACCCCTGAAGATCCGCTCACTGCCTCCATGTGGCTCGGGACTGTACCCAACTAAAACCTGTTTGCACGTCTCTTTTGAGCGTGGTAGGGTAGTAATCAAAGTACAGTGGGAACTCACACGGGACAAATGGCATTTCTCAGGTCGATGAACTAACCTGTACACATGTCACCAGGGAACTGCTATCTGACGTCGTATATAAGACCAACTAGCATATTCCCGGCGAGTCCTTTCCGGTGTACTCATAACCCAATGAGCACCTGTACACATCTTCGGTGAACCCACTGACACTAGTGGCTTGTGTGACCGGCCACTGCCCCTCGTCGGGGTCTCGACTGTATATACTAGTCTACTCTGGAGAATCGATGCCTTGTCTCGAAACTCCCACGACTAGGGACCTTTTAAGGATTTGCTTATAGACCCCAGCTCCCACGTATATGATCGCCCTCATACTGCTGGCAGTCAAGCAAGAATCCTAGGGGCTCTATCAACGTGTAATAGCGACCTATCAGGTCAACTAAAGCAATACACGATGATAAAAATAAACCAGATAGTATACTATCATCTTCAGTAGGACTGTCCTACCGGGATTGGACCTCCCTCGATCATTGCAATCACGTGCCTGTGATCCAATAATTGACTCTGAGGGCATTATCGCCAACAATACCACGGCCTGAAAGAGTCGTGTAAACAGGTAGTAGTTAAGTGCAGTCCCGAAGAACTTGGAGGCAGTGGCGGTTAGACAGGATTCGTCTCTCCCGGTATTGGGGGTTGATATCGCGCGGTGTATGGAGAGCCATTACAAAAAGTTCCTGGCCAGGGCAAACTAGATTTACTGGTAGGTTCCAGTAGTTTCTCAAGGTGTAATGGGCTTCACTCCGACATGACTTATACCGCTATTAGGGGTCTGACGTTTATCGCCCCCTAGGCCCGATATGCGATAGTCCTCGATGAACAGACCGGACTGTACAGAGATTGTCACATCAGGCTCAGTTGGAGTTTGGATGGGTTTCCTCATCGTCCTACTTATCGACATCTACCTGGGGACCGTTATGTACAGCTAGTACCGCTTGCGGCCTGTGGTTAAACCCACTGCCAGCGTAGTGTCGAGTCTTTAGAGTCCCACACAGAGAGTTTCCCTGCACCGGGCAAAAGGTGTAGAGGCCGTATGGTTTTACGGCAGAGCCGCGATCAGTTACGTACACTTGTGGACGTATTATGATTGGGCAGATAATACTAGCGGGCTTTCGTTTAAGCCAGATTCAAGTATTTTACAGATGGATTTATTCAGTCAAAGATTATCCGAGTTTTTCGGAAATATGGATTGGAGGGGCAGTCTCGTAATTTGTCGATAAGCTTCTAGAAGAAGATGACTCATTTGTATTTATTTCTTTTTGGATTAAACTCAAATGAGGTGGAGAGATGAGGTGTAAGTTTTCATTAAATGCTTAATGACTCATGAGGTGATTCACCCTTAGTATTAAATGAAGCTCACAAGATATTTCTAGATATTTTGATCATGAGATATTTGTATGCTTCATTATATTCTTTCATGACTGATTATTCATATCATTATCACAAAAGCTTTCTCTCTCCTCAAGTCTTCATCTTCTTCCTCAAACCCTAATTGCTCTCATGAGTTGAGAAACCTAGGGTTTATGTTACTAAGTAATCCATTTAATTACTCTACACCCTCTAAGACTTCTAAATTAGCGATCTTGGAGCCATAGTTATCTCAGATTCGAGATAGGAGCTCGGACTATAGACTCTCGGGTGTATCGTCTTTGACTCGAGGAGGCCGTTGAGGTCTTCATGTTCCATAGAGCCTACGAGATGCGGAGGATAGCGATGAAGACCCGAAGGACAAGTAACGTGAGGTATAACTTCGAATCCGAGTAGTTAAACCTCTTGTAGTTTGCTAGCAATGGTTTAGACACGATCCGTGTGCTCAAGTCCGTGTTACGAAGCTTTGATAATTGTTTTTCATATATTCCGCCTCCCCGCAATCTCGAGGGGTGCGTGACATGGACTTATAGTGGTATCAGAGCCTACTAAGCCTTTACTAGTTTGTTAGCAGCTAATTAGACCTTCGATCGTCAGAAAAACGCGAAAACATAACCCCGGACCCCTCAAGTTTCTTTCAATTTTAAACGTGTCGAAAAAATTATTTGAGAGGTATGAAAACTCACAGCAGGGAATTCTAAGAATACTGGTGAAATACGAAGTCCTAACTCGGTGAGAACGCCGTGGAAGCACGGCGGATTAGTGTAATCCGCCGCGGATTCGCGGCCGTGTCAACTCCGAGTTGACTCGTATTTGCACAGTAACTCTTATTTTGTTGTGTTTTGTTTTCCTGTATATTCTGTTTCTACCCAGGTTATTTCAATGCTGGCTTGCATTTCGGGTAGACTCGGAAAAAGGTTGTCGATCGAAATTCAAAGTTATTTTCTAATCAAGTTTTATCTGTGATGTTTAATGTGTTTGTAAACCTCGTCTAATTGCTAGTAATTCGGTTAGCAGGGGGTTGCACATTTTTGTAATAGTTTTACTGGTTTGTGTATATGAACTTGATTGGATCGTTGTGATGATTAGCCGGGGTTTGAGATGATTTTTTATATTCTTTCATTTGATATAAATTGTAATATGATATAATATTCTTTTGCGGGGCACATCCGGGCTGAGGTTGTAGCCACCGTTGTACTATTTCATTTACTGTTTTATGCTCCTAGGATAGACCCAAGGTGGGGTGCACAAACTACCGGGTACTTTGAAGTATTTAGTGGCCTACTCATGTTGTTGAGGGAGAACGCTTCACTTCGGGTACTTGGCTGGTAGTTTGCCGTACCCGTAGGGGTCTAGGGTGGGGTAATGGCTATTCATCACAACTTTGTAATCCGTCTTTCTTTGCAGGCTCAAAGGAAACGCGGATTGCTTGTATATCCAATAATGTTCATATGTGATCTGGAATGCCTATTATTGCGTCTGACGAATATACAATATCTATATATGATAAATATTAAGCGTTACTTATGTTTTACACCCGCGCTAGCCCAGCCCCCGCTCTGTCGTTAGTTAAGTAACCTAATGGGTGAATGACGGGACCCAGTGGCGAATGCGGATGGCATAAGAGAACGTTGTATTTTCGTTGTTTTCTGCAATGATAGGTTAATTGATGGGACGCATTATATTAATGCAATGAAAATGAACCAAAGTTGAATCGTTGGAACAAATTTAAAAGAAACCACTCGGTTATTTTAAAAGAGCAGAATATTCAATTGCGAAGCTTTAACCACGCTTTTTAAAAAGCTATCAGGTTCCTTCGATTATATCAAGTTCACTACGTTCGCGGTTTCGTCAAAACCAGTCGTAGCCCTCCGTCATTTCATATGGTTGGTCAGTAGTATTCAAGCAATGTTTGTTGGCCTTCGTCAAGGCATAGTGTTAGGTAGCTGTTGGGGTATTCATATGTAGCATAGATAGATGCGTTGGTTTGGGACAGTCGTATTACCTTGTTGTCCTTCATCAAGTGTATGTATGGGTGAGTTCAAATTAACAGGGATAATGATTGGCAGAACTTGACATGTGACTTATGATTTATTGGCCTTCGTCAAGGTCATAAGAGCATGGGGCAAAAATCCACATCGGGAGTTTCTAAATAAACTGAAACTTGCTAGAGTTGCATACCATTTGGGGTGTGATCATTTTGGTAGGATTCCTTCAACTTTATCATACGATGATATTTGGATCCCGATCCTACTGTGAGTATCAGCTACTCATCAGGAGATTCGTTACTTAACGATCAATGCAATAAACTAAGTAGGTTTCTAAAACAGTGTCAGCGGGGCTACGCCTCCAGAGAAAAAAAGGTTATTTAATTAAGGAACTTCGCGAAAGCATGGTAAAACCTCCCTCGAAGTACCGACACTAGCCTGGCTGAATAGTTAAGCAATTATTGTACAGTCAGATCGGTCCTGACTAATTCTTCCTTTATGGTTTGAGGAAGGATTCGACAAACAGTGGGAGACATCATGTTTTGATAAACTAAAAACCAATCTAAACTTACAAGAGTATCATGCTAAAGTGTTCCCTCTCTCTCTCATTGCAGCGACCTTGCGACAATGACTAGGTTACATCTAGATAACAAAATGACCATATCTGACTTATATGATTGGCAAAGGTCTGTCCAGATGTCCATTGCCTATGACAAGCTGGACCACCCTATTACTACTCAAGCCCCCACCGTCCCAGGTCCAGTTTCCACCGTCGCGGATATGGATATCCGTCAGACACGGGAAAAGGATCGTGCGAATGCCCAGTGTCTCGTATTGGCTTCAGTTGATGGTATGTACCAGAAGCAGCACGAGAAGATGGACTTAGTTTCCATCTTTCTCCATAACAAAGATTTATATGGAGAGCAATCTCATATTGCAAGATATGAGACCTCGAACGAATTCCTTCAAGCGAGGTTGGCTGTCGGGTCATCTGTATGGGACGACGTCCTTATAATGACTAGCTATATTGATGAGCTCACGGACCTGGAGACTACGTTGGGAAACAGGTCATGTGCTGACTTATTTCAACAGTCCCTACACTCTACATATACCGTGAAAGAAACCAGGGAAACCCGCTCTACTTAATGGGTGACCTTCTTCTTCTGCATCCAGGGCGAAAGCAAAGGGTGAAAAGAAGAAAACCTCCATAAAGCTGATATACGATATCAGTAAAGCAGAAGGAAAGGGAAGAGCAAAAGTTTCGGGACTTGGTTTAGGTAAGGAAGGGTGTTCCTATTGTTAAGGGAACGGGCATTGGCAGAAAGATTGCAGGGCTTTGGAAGCCAGTAGCCAGGATACGAAGCATATTGTGGCTTCGGCCTCGAGTGTGTATGTAATTGAGAACTGTTTGTCAATTAACTCTACTTCATGGGTACTAGATACCGGAGCAGAATCTCATATCTGTAATTCATTACATGCTTTGAGAAACCGTAGAGTTATCAGGGTAGGCGATTTGTCTCTCAGAGTTGCGAACGGAATGAGCGTGGACGCTGAATCCGTGGGAGAATATCGCCTAGGTTTGACAAGTGGGCAGATATTGATTCTACGTAAATGTTTGTATGTACCTAGTTTAACTTATAATATCATATCTGTGTCCTCACTTTCAAGAGAGGGATATGCTTTTACATTCGTAAGCGATGTAGTTCACACCTAAATCAAGTTCTGATTGGGTCCGGTATATTAGATGATGGTATATACGTTTTGAATCAAGCTCAGGTTTTCAATGTCAAGAACACACTTAAAAGAAAGTCTCCAGAAATAAATCAGGCTTTCTTATGGCATTGTAGACTAGGTCACATCAATGAAACACGATTAACTAAGTTACATAGAGAAGAATATTTTAATCTGTTCGAATATTAATCTTATGCTACTTGTGAATCTTGTCTCATGGGAATGATAACAAAGACTCCGTTTACTTGACACGGAGTAAGAGCGAGTGAGCTCTTGGGACTCGTACACAGTGATGTATGCGGTCCAATGTCTATACATGCGCGAGGTGGTTATTCCTACTTCATTACTTTTACGGATGATTTCTCTACGTATAGACATATCTTCTTGATGAAGCATAAATCCGAGGCCTTTGAGAAATTCCATGAATACAAGAATGAAGTGGAAAACCAAATAGGCAAAAGTATCAAGACACTGAGATCTGATCGAGGTGGTGAATACTTAAGTGCCGAGTTCCTGGGTTACTTAAAAGAGAATGGAATTCTCTCTCAGCTTACTCCTCCATACACACCACAACACAACGGTGTATCGAAAAGGTGGAATCGAACCCTATTGGATTTGTTTCGTTCCTTGATGAGAGTTACCGCGATCTTTCTGGGGTTATGCACTAGAATCAGCTGCATATCTTTTGAACAAGGTTCTAACCAAGACTGTGCCTACCACACCATATCAGATGTGGAGTGGAAAGAAACCCTATCTTCAGTACCTGAAGACATTGGGATGTCCTGCTTTTGTAAAAAAGCAGCATCCGGACAAGCTAGAGGCACGCTCAGTACAGTGTAAGTTTGTGGGATATCCAAAGAACTCCAAGGGGTATTATTTCTATTACGCAGAGGAACAAAAAGTTTTTGTTTCCCGTCATGCCCACTTCTTGGAAGCTGAATTTTTAGAAAATGAGAAGAGTGGGAGCGCAATAGAACTAGAAGAAATTCCAGAACTACAGGCTGTTACTGAAAGTATGGTAGAACCAGAAGTTTCAGAAGAAAGAGACATACCGGTACCTATCCGGAGAAGTTGTAGGCAGCCTCATCCGCCCGAGAGATACTACGGTTTTCTCATAGACGGGGATCAAGAAGATTGCATCATTGATAATGATGACCCTACTAGCTTCTAGCAAGCCATTCAGAGCGGTGACTCGGTAAAATGGCTGGATACAATGCAGACCGAAATGGAGTCCATGCACACTAATAAAGTATGGACTTTGTACATTGCTCCAGATGGAGTAAAACCCGTAGGATGCAAATGGATCTTCAGAAAGAAGATTGGTGTGGATGGACCGGTTGAAACCTATAAGGCTAGACTTGTTGCAAAGGGTTTTCGTCGAAGACCTGGTTTGGACTATGACGAAACCTTTTCTCCAGTGGCTATGCTCAAATCCATTCTGGTCCTTCTTGCCATTGTTGCCTTCCACGATTATGAGATCAGGCAGATGGACGTAAAGACGGCCTTTCTAAATGGTAATTTGGAAGAGTGCGTCTATATGGATCAGCCAGAGGGATTCATTCAAAGTGGGAGCAGCGGTAAAGTGTGCAAGTTGCTTTAGTCCATTTATAGACTAAAGCAGGCATCGCGGAGTTGGAACATCTGTTTTGATGATACTGTCACAGAATTCGACTTTATCAAAAATCCATATGAACATGCATATACAGTAAGATTGTAGGGAGAGCTGTAGTATTCCTCGTCTTGTACGTGGATGACATTCTCCTAATAGGAAATGATATTCTTATGCTACAGTCAGTCAAAAGATTCTTGTCACAGAATTTCTCCATGAAGGACCTGGGTGATGCCACCAACATTCTAGGGATCCAGATCTATCGTGATAGATCAAAGAGGATGTTGGGACTTTCGCAGTCCAGGTACATAGACACCATATTGTAAAGATTCAGTATGGAAGATTCTAAGCGCGGTAACCTACTGACTTGTCACGGAATCAACCTCTCCAAAGAAATGTCTCCCTAGACTGATTTGGAAAGGGATCGCATGTCGATTATACCCTACGCTTCTGCGGTAGGCTCTATAATGTATGCGATATTATGTACCAGACCAGATGTAGCATACACATTGAGTGTTGTAAGCCGGTATCAGGAAAACACAGGGGAGAAGCACTGGATAGTAGTAAAGAACATTCTCAAGTACCTGAGGAGGACTAAGGAGATGTTCTTGGTGTATGGAGGAAAAGACCTCCAGCTCGAGGCCTTTGCCGACTCCAGCTTCCAGAGTGACAAGGATGACTCTAAGTCCAAGTCGGGTTATGTCTTTACCCTCAATAGAGGGGCGGTCTATTGGAAGAGTTCCAAGCAGGACACCGTTGCTGACTCAACGATGGAAGCGGAGTACATAGCTGCTTGCGATGCCGCAAAAGAAGCTGTCTGGATGAAGAAGTTCCTAACAGAACATCAGGTGGTTCCTACCAGTATTGATCCAATACCTCTGTATTGCAACAACAACGGCACTATAGCTTTAGCGAAGAAACCCAGGTCCCATCAGAAGTCCAGAAACTTCTTAAGGCGGTATCACCTGATCAGGGAGATCGTAGATCGCCGGGATATCGAGGTAAAGAGAGTAGATACGGAGAATAACACTGCTGATCCATTCACAAAGGCCATTCCTCAGACGCAGTTCGAGAGGCTATTCGAGATGATTGGTCTGCGATATGCCAGTACATGGCATAAGTGCAAGTGGGAGATTGTTAGTGTTTATGTCCTAGAGGCCATTACTGTATTATACTAGTTTGTATATTACTTAATGAAACCTTGGGATATTCACAGTTGTATTGACAGTCTTGCTAAAAATGGTAGTATGCTACTTGGTTTGTGTCTACTTTAATATGAGCATATGTTTCTTTTAACGTATCGCTTATACATATTAGTAGAGTCCTTAGGATCTTTGATTGATTACTAGCATTGTGATGGCAATCACACTAGTGGGGGCTGGGTAGTCTATAAGCAACATCCTATACAGGTTCTTGGTCGTAGGATTATAGAGACATGGCATCGATGTAAGTCCACGTTACCCTTCCCGGTTCTTTCGGGGATGCGGAAATGGAGAAAAACGATTTTTTCGGTGAAGGTAACATGGACAAGAAACCGGATCTTTGCTAAACAAACTATCTAACAACCTAACTAAGAGTTTAACTACTATGTTAGGGGTTATACCTAGTCTTGAACTCCTTCTCTTCTTCTCCTTGTAGTGGTCGGATCGGCCTCACCTCGTCGTCTCCTTATGCCGAAGATGGATCCACCCGAAAGCTTCTACCTTTGGCTCCAACCTCAATCGAGAGGAAACTAAAATACTTGGCTTGCTAGACCTTGTACTCTAGAGTGAGTAGAGAAGTGTTTTTAGGGTTTTATCTCAATAGTTCTTATTTCTCAACTCATGAGACAAGAGAACCACAGGCAAGAGGAAGAGGGAGAGCTTGGATGAGAGAGAATCAATATGATAGAATGAGAGAAGACTTTTACAACCATGCTCTCAAAAACCAAATATATTCATGATAATAACAATAATCAAGTATTTCTGATGGTTCATGTCAATGGCATTATCATTTCATGCATTTAATGCAATTTGTAAACAACAAGCAAGCAAAAGTCATACCCATGAAATGATAGCCATTGAAATGATGATGGTCAACAAGTCCAAAATAGTCAACCGGTCAACAAAGTCAACAAGTCAACAAAGTCAAACTTTCAACTCAACCATGGCACAAAAATACTTAATTAATATTATTATTAATCATATTTCTTATTCTCATTAGGGTTTAGAAAAAGTCAACAGTCAACAACCCTAATGAGAATCCTCTGCCTCTTTCTCTGTCAACCGTGCATACACACCCGCATCCGTGTTCAGTGGAACACGAATACAAACGAGATGAAACCAATCCCAAAACGCATACTAGGATCTGGTTTAAACCAAAGCCCGCTAGTAATAACTGCCCGGACACCAAACGTGCATAAGTGCACGGATGTGAACGAACCCTGTTGCAAAACCATGTGACCTCTACTCTGTTTTGCCCAAAGGCGAATAGCTCTCTCTATGGGACTCTGAAGACCCGACACTATGCTGCCAATGGGTTTAACCACAGACCGCAAGCAGCACTAGCTGTACTTAACGGCCCCCAGGTAGATGCCGATAACAAGACTGAAGCGGTGAACCCATCCGAACTCCTTCTGAGCCTGAATGTAACAGTCTCCGCACAGTCCGATCTGTTCGTCTGAGAATATCGCATGGCGGTCCTAGGGTGTTAGTGTATATGCCCTAGAGGCCATTACTGTATCATACTAGCTTGTATATTACTTAATGGAAGCTTGGGATATTCACAGTTGTATAGACAATCTTGCTCAAAATGGTAGTATGTTGGTTTGTCTCTACTTCAATATGTGCATGTGTTTCTTTTAGCATATCGCATATATACATATTAGTGGAGCCCTTAGGATCTTTGCTTGATTACCAGCGTTGTGATGGCAGTCACACTAGTGGGAGCTGAGTAATCTATAAGCACATCCTTATACAGGTCCCTAGTCGTAGGACTATCGAGACAGGGCATCGATACTCCGGAGTAGACTAGCGTATGTGCTTCTCATCCCAGCAGGGGAGGTGGTATGTCCCACAGCCATCAGTACGTCGTACTTGAGATAGCATGCGGGTGCTCGTTGGGTTACGAGTACACTGGATAGGACTCGTCGGGAACTGTTGGTTGGAATTATACCTATCGTCAGTTATCAGTTCCCAGGTGACATGAGTACAGCTTAGTCCGCTGACTTGACACTGTCACATCGCCTCGAGTGTGTTCCTAATGTACTTAGATTACTACCCTACCACGGCTCAAAGGAGTCATGCAAACAGGTAGTAGTTGGGTGCAGTCCCGAAGCACTTGGAGGCAGTGACGGTTAGACAGGATTCGTTTCTCCCGGTATTGGGGGTTGACATCACGCTGTGTCTAGGATAGCCATTACACGCGTAGTCCCTGGCCAGGGAAAGTGAGATATACTGGTAGGTTTCCAGTGTTATCTCAGGGTGTTCTGGGCTACACTCCGACACGACTTGTACCGCTATTAGGGGACTGACGTTTACCGCCCCTAGGCCCGCCATGCGATGTATCAGACAAACAGACCGGACTGTATGGAGATTGTCACATATAGGCTCAGTAGGAGTTCGGATGGGTTTACCTCATCGGCCTTCTTATCGACATCTACCTGGGGACCGTTACGTACAGCTAGTGCCGCTTGCGATCTGTGGTTAAACCCACTGCAAGCGTAGTGTCGAGTCTTTAGAGTCCCACACAGAGTGTTTCCCTGCACTGAGCGAAACGTGTAGAGGCCGTATGGTTTTACGGCAGGGCTGCGATCACTTACGTGCAGTTGTGTGCGTATGCTGTTCGGGCAGGCAATACTAGTGGGCTTTGGTTTAGGTCGGATCCTAGTATTGTACAGATGGATTTGTTTTCTCTTCTGTGCATTCGCATTCTACAGAATGCAGATGCGGGTGTGTATGCACAGTTTTGAGGAGCGATGAAGGAGGAGGTGCCCCATTAGGTTTTGGCAGTTGGTTCGGCCAAAACCGTTATGTGGCAGGCTCATTAGGGTTTTGGCAATTCGTTCGTTCAAAACCATTATGAGCCGTAGACATTGTTTACTAATCCTTTTAGTGATAATTTTGTGATGGCTAATTGCATTGACCACCATGACCTCTCTTGACTTTGTTGACCCGTTGACCAGAGTTGACCATTGACCTTCATGAGAGGTCTACACTCTTCTTTGGATTTTCTTTTACTTTTTGATTATGAAAATGGTCAATTCAATGTAGCATCAACTTTATCATGATAGGATTTGTAATGATGTTGTTTACTATTATTGCAACCATGGTGCCCTTTTCTTTAGTTATCATATTCATTTTCTAATACTCACACTCTCTCTTAGAAAAGAAAAAGAGAAAGAGCACCATGGTTGCAAAACTCTCTTTCATCTTCCTCCTCTTGAAATCATCCTTTGATCTCATGTGTTGAGAGAAAAAGGATCCCACTTGACAAAACCATCCCTCTACTACTTCTACATAACCTAGGACAACAAGACTAGCGATCTTGTTGCCCTAGTTGCCTCGGCTCAAGGTGGAGCTCGGTGTACATCCCTCAGGTGGATCGTCTTCGACTTAAGGAGGCCGCGGAGGTGAGCAAGATCCGGATCGTTCCTCGAAGCTTAGATGGACGAGCAGGATAGCGGAATGAAGACCCGAAGGACCGGTTTCGTGAGGTATAATTTCTACGGCATTGTAGTTAACACCTCTAGTTGTTTGCTAGTTTCTAGTTTAGCAAAGATCCGGCTTTTAGTCCATGTTGCTTTTGCGCTAAATAATTGTTTTTCGCCGTTTCCGCCTCCCCGTAAGAACCGGGGTGAGCAACGTGGACTTACAGTGGTATCAGAGCCTAGCTAAACATAAACTAGCAAGTTAGCAAAGTATTTAGAATATCGATCGGAAAAAAGTCGCAAAACAAGTCCGGAAAAAACCATGTTTCTGTCGAATTTTTATACTGCTCTAAAAATGATTTAACATACATGAAAATTCGTCTCAGGGTTTTGTAAAAACACAGCATAAAAACAGTCCACTGAATCGATCAAACCACCGCGGTTCCGCGGCAAGAACATGCTTCTTGCCGCGGTTCCGCGGCCGATTTGTCTCGGTCGTGGACCGGGTTTTGTGTAGTGTTTTTATTTGGCTGTTTTGGGATTTTTAGTACATGTTGTTTCTACCCAGATTTTCCAGAGAACAAATTGATTTTTTGGGGTGGTTACAAATCCGTATATTGAACGATATTCCGTAGACTTTGGCTAATGAATATTTTCTGTGATGTGATATATGTATTGAACGTCCGCTAATCGCTATACGTCGATTAGTGGGGGTTATACATATCTGTGATCTGTAATGTTGATGGTTTGCGGATATGAACTCGGTGGATTGTCGCGGATGAATAGCCGGGGTGGATGTGAGTTGAGAATTTCTTTTTCTTTCATTCATTGTAAAATTTGTAAATTGATGTAATATTATTTGTCTGGCCGCACAACCGGCGTGAGGTTTTAGCCGTCATTGTATAATTTCTTTTTACTGTTTTTGCTCCTATGATAGACCCAAGGAGGGGTGCACAAACTATCGGGTATCTCGAAGTGCCGAGTGGCCTACTCACGGGTTGAGAGAGGTTGCTTCGCTTCGGGTACTTGGCAGGTAGTTTGCCGCATCCGTAGGGGTCTAGGGTGGAGTTTGGCTATTCATCGCGACCGTGTAATCCGCTTTTCGTTGCAGGCTCGAACGGATCGCGGATTCCTAGTATATACAAAGTGTTAATCTTGTTGGATATATGTATGCCCTAAAGGCCATTATGTGATAGTCGATGTATCTATACATGTATATATATTCAGCTTGCATTCTTGCTCGACATGATAGTATGCTATCTGGTTTTTCTTTATCTGACATGTTGATTTGATCATGCTTTTATTCATTCATACATGCTGATAAAGCCCTGAGGATATCGGCTTGACTACTCTGATTATGATGGAGATCATACTAGTGGGACATCTGTAGTCTATAAGCATATCCTGGAACGTCCCTAGTCGTAGGTATATCGAGACGGGGCATCGATATACCAGAGTAGACTAGCGTATATGATACTAGACCCATACGATGTGCGATGGATGTTCCCACATTCATCGATGTTTGACATCAAGATCATATACGGGTGCTCAGTGGTGACTGGGTACACTGGACGGACTCACCGAGAACTCCTATATGGAATTATATCTATCGTCGGATAGCAGTTCTCAGGGGACACTGGTACAGGTTAGTCTGTAGACCCGAGATCGTCATGGAGTCTTGTGTGTTCTCCCACTATACTTTGATTGCCACCCTACCACGGCTCTACTGAGTCGTGCAAACAGGTGGCCGTTGGGTAGAGTCCCGAGACACACGAAGACGATGAGCGATAGGAGAGCTTTCGTCTCTCCCGGTATTGGGAGTTGATGCTGTGCTGTGCCCGATTGGTTATAACAGCAAGTCCCTGGCCAGGGCAGCTGAGATTTGCTGATAAGTGTTATCAGTAGTTTCTCGATCTGTTATAGACCATTCACCGACACGACTTATTGAGTTATTGGGGTCGAAATGACCATCCCTAGGCTCGATATGCAGCATATCTGACGAAGAGACCGGACTGTACGGTAGTGTTGCCGGATGGCTCGACGGGAGTTGTAGCAGGTTCGCTTGTTGTCTTCTGATCGCTCAATACCCGGGTGGCCGTTACGTTTAGCTGACCGCTTGCGGCTTTAGGGTACTTGATATGATCATTACCCTCTGCCGGCGTATTGACGAGTCTTAGAGTCCCACAAAGGAGTTACCCAGTCTAGGCGAAACGTTGTGGTGCGCGTATGCGATATGCGCATGCACCCGATTGAAATGTGCGTATATGATACCGAACATTGATCGGGTTAACTGCTTTTGGTGGGGTCATATGAGATATACCCGGATTGATAAATTAAGTGTTGATTTATCATCTAACCATTAGTATTCTCACTTGAAACCTTTCTATGGTTTGATGGATGTATGCATGCATGCATGTGTTTCTTTCTTCTTTTCTAGTTTCATGCACATATAGATGTGCATACATGTATACATACATACACCCATCCATCATGGTTGATTGCATATGGAAATGGTGGCAATATAAGACTCACACCATAGATTAAATAATAGATTATTATTTAATTTTGGTTTTAAAGTAAAATGAAAAAGGAAAGGATAAACATTCTTGCTTCTACATTCTTCTTCTAACCTAACCTATCTCAACTACCACTAACCAAGGGTTATCCTTCTCTTTATCATTTAAAACCCAAGTTAAATTAACTATCTATGATTTAATCATGGTTGAAGTTAAGAAGGAAATAAATATATATAGTGATATATATTTCATTTGGTTTTTTAACTCAAGGTTATCTTTTACACCTCTTGTTCATTTTAGCCACCATCTTCATCCTCCTTCATCTCTTCCTCTCTAGTCTTTTCTAGTGAGCTAAATACAACTAAAGAAAGGTTTTTGAAGTGAGATTCCAAACCACAACATCATTCTACTCAAGTCTAGCCGACTTGATTAGAGTGTTTCCTTCGGTTTTCCAAAGTAGCGAGCTTGGATGGAGTGCTCCGTGGTGGATCGTCGTGGACGGAAGGGAACTTCAAGAGGATCTTGATTCAACACCCAAGACACCAAGGAGTCCAACAAAGGGGAGCTACAAAGGTTGTAGCCTTCAAACCCTTATCTTTACTAGCTTAAAGTTTCATAACCCTAATTTTCTAGGATCGATTCCTTTGCATGTTAGTTTAGCACCTCAAAAATTATAACTTTGGGTCATGTGATGCTTCAAAACACTTCATAGGGTGCTAGACTAACCTTACATTGGTATCAGAGCCGACCTAGAACATTAGGCGTCGTTTTTACGAAGTGAAAACCCCGATCAGACAAAAATACGGTATTTTTGGGTGCTCTCTGGAAATTTTCTAAAATTTGATAATTTGCAGAATTAAAAATATGTAAAAAATACAGCAGGAAAAAATAAGAGTTACGGTACAAAATTTTTCCAGTGAACAGTGATTCTAGCCGCGGAAACGCGGCCTAAGCTTTCTTAGGCCGCGGTTCCGCGGCCGTATATATGTATTGATGAATACTTTTTGTACAGTAATTCATGAATCTGCTTGTATAAATTTTTGGATATTTTTAATCTGTATTTGGTTTTGAAAAATTCTGGAGATGGTTTTGAACTCGTTATTTCGATCGGGATTTTTATTTCGTAGCTTTTCCGGGTAAATTAGAAAGTATTGAAGTGTTTGAACGAGTATCATTTACTCACTATTCACGGGGTTTAAATACAAATGGAGATACGTGCAAGTCTTTTTGCGGTGGTCCCTCTAGAAGACAACAAACCTTAACTCGATTATGTGACCGTCTCGAACTGCCCTTTGAACCTTAGGATTTGGGGCAGTACGGCGTGCCACATGTGAGGAGTTGGCTTGACCCTTCTACGGCTGGACCGCTACTACTGTGTCACACTCCGGATTTTTGAACCCTGCTCAAGTGTTGAGCTTTAGTGAATCTTGGGTGCTTGATCGTTCGTTCGAAAACTTTAATACTGTCTGTTTATCTGGAATGTGATACAATATATGGAATTCATATAGTGTAGGCATGAAATACGAAATATGTGATATTTCGCATTTATGATGTCTAAAGAGAATCTGGATTCCAAATATTGTAGTTTTACATTTTTTTTTCTGTGACCGTAAGTGTAGTATGTTAGATATCGCCGGTTTCGTTGCTATACATCAATGACAATCGGGGTACGCATACTTACTTACGTTGATGATATGTGATATTATGTGTTGCTGAGATATGATGTGCAGGATTGTCGCGATCGAATTGCCGGGGGGTTTTTGTGAGATGAGAGTTTTATATTTTCATTCATGTAAATTCAAATGTAATATTCTTTTATTTGGGGCACTTCCAGGTTGCGGTTGTGTCACCAGTGTTGTATATTATTTACTTTTCCGCATTAGGATGGACCCAAGGAGGGGAGCACAGGTGACCGGGTTCTGGGGTTCAGTGGGAGGCCATCTCGAGGAGTCGAGACCGGGTCTCCTAAACTCCAGAATTGGTAGGGTCACTTGCCGCTCTCGTAGGGGTCCAGGGTGTGGGCTTGGCTATTCATCGCGACTGTGGAATCCGTATTTTCTATTCTGGCTAAATACTAAATACGGACGTCCTAGGATATCCCACGTTATATCTATGTTTCTGCTGCCTGTGTTCTGTGATATCTGAGACGAATGACATATTATATATATGATATATAGTAGACGTTGCTTATGTTTTACACCCGCGCTAGTCCCGTCCCGGTATGCCGTTAGTTAAGTAACCTAACGGTGCATAACGGAACATTGCGGCGAATGCGGATGGCATAAGCGTACGTGTTATTTTCGTTTCTTTTCTGTGATTGGCTTAAGGACTTAAATGATGGGATTACATTAATGTGATTAATGTAAAGAAAATAAACCTAAAAAGATGTTGTAGAATCGGATTTGAAAACCACTCGGCTATTTATGAAAAAGCTATATTTCAAAACTGCGGAGCTTAAGCCACTCCATTTGAAAACCATTTGATTCTACAACGATATCAAGTTCAAAGCGTTAAAGATTTTCTTAAAAATCATTCGCAACCCTCCGTCATTTTAGGAAGTAGAGTACTTTGTATTCGTGCTACGTTTGTTGACCTTAGCCAAGGCGTAGTGTACGGTAGCTAAGTGATGTCTTCTTACAAACGCATATGATGCAGATTAATTAGGACGGGCATATGACTTTGCTGACCTTAGCCAAGGGTCATGTGAACGGGTCTAAATTAATCAAGAAATGACGGGTTGAGCTTGACTAGTGCTCGTGATTTGTTGACCTTAGCCAAGGTCACGGGTATTAGGGGTAAAAACCACATCGGGAATTTCAATAGTTGAAATTTGCAATGAGATTGCATACCTTCCATATGATGGTTGGATCCCGATCCCACTGTGGGCAATAGTTGCTCCTAGGAGAGTTTTACAGTTTACAATTAGCTAACTCATTAGGTATCTAGAAAGGTGTTAACGGGGCTCCGCCTCTGGGAAAACGAGGTTTACTCTAATTAGGTCCGTGCGAAAGCACGGGGAACCTCCCTCAAGTACCGACACTGGCCTGGCTGAACGGTTAGCGAAGTTGTAGACTGTAATTAATCCTGGCTAGTTTTTCTTTTTAAGGTTTGAAAGAAAAACTCGATAAAAGCAGTGGGAAACATCGATTAGACAAGATAATAAACCAATCTAATCTATGCAAGTGCTTTCGCTGAGTGTATTCTTTTCTCTCTCTTAATGGAAGATACCAATGACTGGACTTAAGCTTCTACTAGATAAAAACAAACTGAATGGGACCAACTATAAAGACTGGCTGAGGAATCTGAAGATCGCCTTGACTTATGATAAAGTATCATATGTCCTCACGGCTTCAGCCCCGCCCGTCCCTGGTCCAAAATCCTCAGTTGCGGACATTGAAGTCCGCAAGACATGGGACGCTGACTGTGCCACGGCCACATGCCTCGCGCTTGCATCGATGGATAACACACATCAAAAGCAGCACGAGGACATGGACATTCACGGTATATTGCTCCATACAAAGGAGTTGTATGGGGAGCAATCCCGCGTATTACGATACGAAGCATCAAAGAAATTGTTTCAGATGCGAATGGCCCCTGGCATACCAGTAGGAGACCATGTTCTGAAGATGATAGCTCTTATAGAAGAGCTTGAGGACCTTGGATGGACAATGGACAATGAACAATATATAGATATTATTCTGCAGTCCCTCCCCTCCACCTTTGCTCGGTTCATAGTGAACTTCAACATGCATGGCATGGAGAAGGACCTCCCTGAACTCCTTAATATGTTAAGGAGTGCAGAAAGCACTATGAAGTTAGCAAAAACTCCCGTTATGACTATTGGACAGTCTTCCTCTTCTCGCCCGAAAGCCAAGGCCAAGGGAAAGAAAAAGAAGAAACCCAATAATCCTAAAGGCGGAGTTAAAAAGGTGAAGGGAAAGGGAAAGTCCAAGGCTGGAGACTCGGGGAAAGGCGAGTGTTTTCATTGCCACAAGACAGGACATTGGAAGCGCAATTGCACGGAGTACCTAAGTCTCAAGAAGAAGCATGGTGATGCTTCTGCTTCAGGTGCGTTTGTGACTGAAAACTGTTTTTCTATAAACTCTGCTTCCTGGGTATTGGATACCGGTTCAGGTTCTCACATTTGCAATTCTATGCAGGGGCTGAGAAATAGCAAGGTTTTGAGGACAGGTGACCATACTCTCAGCGTTGGAAATGGTTCCAATGTACATACAGTCGCAGTGGGAGTGTATCACTTGGGGTTGCCATCTGGATGTATTTTGATTTTGAATCCATGTTATTTTGTACCAAGTATGCTATGTAATATAATATCCGTTTCTTTGTTGGACAATGAAGGGTATAATTTTGTGTTGCAGAACAATGTTATGAACATTCACCTAAATCAAATGTTGGTTGGGTATGGCACGCTTAATAATGGAATATATGTCCTAAATCAACACACAGTTTTCAGTATACAACACACTAATAAAAGAAAACTTTCAGAATTAAATGAAGCTTTTCTTTGGCATTGTAGACTTGGTCATATTAACGAAACAAGACTAAACAAGTTACATAAAGATGGATATTTAAACTCTTTTGAATATAAATCTTATGCGACTTGCCAGTCTTGTATCAAGGGTAAAATGACCAAAACTCCGTTTACCGGACACGGAGAAAGAGCTACTCAGCTCCTTGGCCTCATACATAGTGATGTATGTGGGCCAATGTCTACACAGGCTAGAGGCGGTTTTTCATACTTCATTACATTCACCGACGATTTCTCAAGATTCGGTCATGTGTTTTTATTAAAGCACAAGTCCGACGCTTTCGAGAAATTCATTGAATATAAACAAGAAGTAGAAAAACAAACCGGCTTGAGTATTAAGATGCTTCGATCAGATCGAGGTGGAGAGTATCTCAGTACAGAATTTGCAAAATTCCTAAAAGAGAATGGGATTCTCTCTCAGCTCACTCCTCCTTACACACCACAGCACAACGGTGTGTCAGAACGACGGAATAGGACCCTATTAGATATGGTCCGGTCCATGATGAGTGACGCTGAGTTACCAGTCTCGTTTTGGGGGCATGCATTGGAGACTGCAGCGTATCTGCTAAACAGGGTTCCAACCAAAGCCGTGTCTACCACGCCATATGAGATATGGAATGGGAAGAGACCATCTCTTAAGAGAATTAAGATTTGGGGTTGCCCGGCCTATGTTAAAAAGCAGAATCCGGACAAACTCGAGACACGGTCGGTCATGTGTAACTTTGTGGGATATCCAAAGAATTCTTATGGATATCTATTCTACCACAAAGAGGAACAAAAAGTGTTCGTTTCTCAACATGCCACATTCTTAGAAAAAAGAGTTTTTCACAGACAAAGATGATGGCAAGGTGGTAGATCTAGAAGAGGTTCTAGAGACACAAACTATAAATGACGATTTGGTTGAACCGGCTGTTGCAGCAGAAACTGAAGAACCTCGGCCACTCCGTAGGTCTGGTAGGGCTTCTCGCCCACCGGAGAGGTACTACGGTTTCCTCATTGATGGTGACAGAGAAGATTGCATCATGGATGATGATGATCCTACCAGTTTTCAGCAAGCTATCACGAGTGGTGACTCTGTGAAGTGGCTGGATGCCATGAGATCCGAAATGGAGTCTATGTACACCAACAAAGTATGGACTTTGGACGTTGTACCCCCTGGGGTAAAACCTGTAGGGTGCAAATGGATATTTAAAAGAAAGATTGGTGTAGATGGGCAGGTAGAGACCTATAAGGCAAGACTTGTAGCGAAAGGTTTTCGTCAAAGACCAGGTCTGGACTATGACGAAACTTTTTCGCCCGTAGCCATGCTTAAATCCATTCGGATCCTACTTGCTATTGCTGCTCACTACGACTATGAAATCTGGCAGATGGACGTTAAAACAGCATTTCTAAATGGAGATTTAGAAGAATGCGTTTATATGGATCAGCCAGAGGGCTTCATTGACAGTGGGAGCAGCGAGAAAGCATGTAGACTGCTTAAATCCATATATGGGTTAAAGCTGGCATCTCGGAGTTGGAACATCTGTTTCGATGATGTTATCAAAGAGTTTGATTTCATCAAAAATCCAGATGAACCTTGTGTTTATAAGAAGGCTGTAGGAAGAGCTGTCACATTCCTCGTATTGTACGTGGATGATATTCTTCTGATAGGAAATGATATTCCTATGCTACAGTCGGTCAAATCATTCATATCACTAAGGTTCTCCATGAAGGACCTGGGTGATGCCACATACATCCTGGGCATACGGATCTATAGGGATAGATCCAAAAAGTTATTGGGATTGTCCCAAACCAGGTACATCAACACCATCCTAAAAAGGTTTAGTATGGAAGACTCCAAACGGGGTGCCTTACCCGCTTGCCATGGAGTCACTCTCTCCAAGGATTCTTGTCCAAAGACCGATGAAGAGAGAGCTCGCATGAGCATTATACCCTATGCCTCGGCAGTAGGATCTATAATGTATGCGATGTTATGTACACGCCCAGATGTAGCTTATGCACTCAGTGTTGTGAGAAGGTATCAATCCAACCCAGGGGAGAACCACTGGACAGCTGTGAAGAACATTCTTAAGTACTTACGAAGGACTAAAGAATTGTTCTTGGTGTATGGTAATACAGATCTCCAAATGGAGGCATTTTCCGATTCGAGCTTCCAGAGCGATAAGGATGACAGCAAATCTATCTCAGGGTTTGTATTTACCCTCAATGGAGGGGCGGTAAGTTGGAAGAGTTCCAAACAGGATACCGTTGCAGACTCTACGATGGAGGCTGAGTACATTGCTGCAAATGATGCGGCCAAGGAAGCCGTCTGGATGAAGAAGTTCGTCTCGGAGCTAGGAGTAGTTCCAACCATTATTGATCCAATACCTTTGTATTGTGACAATAATGGGGCGATGGCGTTAGCCAAGGAGCCCAGATCCCATCAACGGTCCAGACACATCCTGAGGCGCTTTCATTTGATTCGGGAGATTGTAGATCGCCGCGAGATCGAGATTAAGAGAGTAGACACAAAGAACAACGCCGCGGATGCACCAAGGCCCTCCCTCAGCCGCAGCATGAGCGACTTTTTGAGATGTTGGGTATGAGATACGCCAATAACTGGCCTTAGTGCAAGTGGGAGATTGTTGGATATATGTATGCCCTAAAGGCATTATGTGATAGTCGATGTATCTATACATGTATATATATTCAGTTTGCATTCTTGCTCGACATGATAGTATGCTATCTAGTTTTTCTTTATCTGACATGTTGATTTGATCATGCTTTTATTCATTCATACATGCTGATAAAGCCCTGAGGATATCGGCTTGACTACTCTGATTATGATGGAGATCATACTAGTGGGACATCTATAGTCTATAAGCATATCCTGGAACGTCCCTAGTAGTAGGTATATCGAGACGGGGCATCGATATACCAGAGTAGACTAGCGTATATGATACTAGACCCATACGATGGGCGATGGATGTTCCCACATTCATCGATGTTTGACATCAAGATCATATACGGGTGCTCAGTGGTGACTGGGTATACTGGACGGACTCACCGAGAACTCCTATATGGAATTATATCTATCGTCGGATAGCAGTTCTCAGGTGACACTGGTACAGGTTAGTCTGTAGACCCGAGATCGTCATGGAGTCTTGTGTGTTCTCCCACTGTACTTTGATTGCCACCCTACCATGGCTCTACTGAGTCGTGCAAATAGGTGGCCTTTGGGTAGAGTCCCGAGACACACGAAGACGATGAGCGATAGGAGGGGTTTCGTCTCTCCCGGTATTGGGAGTTGATGCTGTGCTGTGCCCGATTGGTTATAACAGCAAGTCCCTGGCCAGGGCTGCTGAGATTTGCTGATAAGTGTTATCAGTAGTTTCTCGATCTGTTATAGACCATTCACCGACACGACTTATTGAGTTATTGGGGTCGACGTGACCATCCCTAGGCTCGATATGCAGCATATCTGACGAAGAGACCGGACTGTACGGTAGTGTTGCCGGATGGCTCGACAGGAGTTGTAGCAGGTTCGCTTGTTGTCTTCTGATCGCTCAATACCCGGATGGCCGTTACGTTTAGCTGACCGCTTGCAGCTTGAGGGTACTTGATATGATCATTACCCTCTGCCGGCATATTGACGAGTCTTAGAGTCCCACAAAGGAGTTGCCCAGTCCAGACGAAACGTTGTGGTGCGAGTATGCGATATGCGCATGCACCCGATTAAAATGTGCGTATATGATACCGAACATTGATCGGGTGAACTGCTTTTGGTGGGGTCATATGAGATATGACCGGATTGATAAATTAAGTGTTGATTTATCATCTAACCATTAGTATTCTCACTTGAAACCTTTCTAGGGTTTGATGGATGTATGCATGCATGCATGTGTTTCTTTCTTCTTTTCTAGTTTCATGCACATGTAGATGTGCATACATGTATACATACATACACCCATCCATCATGGTTGATTGCATATGGAAATGGTGGCAATATAAGACTCACACCATAGATTAAATAATAGATTATTATTTAATTTTGGTTTTAAAGTAAAATGAAAAAGGAAAGGATAAACATTCTTACTTCTACATTCTTCTTCTAACCTAACCTATCTCAACTACCACTAACCAAGGGTTATCCTTCTCTTTATCATTTAAAACCCAAGTTAAATTAACTATCTATGATTTAATCATGGTTGAATTTAAGAATGAAATAAATATATATAGTGATATATATTTCATTTGGTTTTTTAACTCAAGGTTATCTTTTACACCTCTTGTTCATTTTGGCTACCATCTTCATCCTCCTTCATCTCTTCCTCTCTAGTCTTTTCTAGTGAGCTAAATACAACTAAAGAAAGGTTTTTGAAGTGAGATTCCAAACCACAACATCATTCTACTCAAGTCTAGCCGACTTGATTAGAGTGTTTCCTTCGGTTTTCCAAAGTAGCGAGCTTGGGCGGAGTGCTCCGTGGTGGATCGTCGTGGACGCAAGGGAACTTCAAGAGGACCTCGATTCAACACCCAAGACACCAAGGAGTCCAACAAAGGGGAGCTACAAAGGTTGTAGCCTTCAAACCCTTATCTTTACTAGCTTAAAGTTTCATAACCCTAATTTTCTTGGATCGATTCCTTTGCATGTTAGTTTAGCACCTCAAAAATTATAACTTTGGGTCATGTGATGCTTCAAAACACTTCATAGGGTGCTAGACTAACCTTACACATCTGTGATCTAGAATGGCTATCATTGCTATATATCTATATAAGATATCTATTTAGGTGTTGCTTATGTTTTACATCCGCGCTAGTCCAGCCCCCGCTCTGTCGTTAGTTAAGTAACCTAACGGGTGATGACGGGACCCCATGGCGAATACGGATGGCATAAGCGTACGCTATATTTTGGTTGTTTTCTGCAATGGTAGGATTAAATGATGGGACGCATTGGAATTAATGCCTGAAAATAAACCAAGTAAACGTCGTTGGAACACTTTCAAAACCACTCGGTTCTTTTCAAAAACCAACTTTTAAATGCGGAGCTTGAACCACTCCTTTTAAAAGCTATCTCGTTCCATCGATTATATCAAGTTCACTACGTTCACGGTTTCGCCAAAACCATTCGTAGCCCTCCGTCATTTCAGTTAATTATTCAGTAGTATTCAAGCTATGTATTTTGACCTTCGCCAAGGCATAGTGATTGGTAGCTGCTGAATATTTATCTGTAGCATAGATAGATGCGTTGGTTTAGGACAGTCATACTACTATTTTGGCCTTCGTCAAGGGTATGTACGGGTGGGTTCAAATTAACCTGGACAATGAAGGGTAGAACTTGACATGTGACTTATGATATGTTGGCCTTCGTCAAGGTCATAAGAGCATGGGGCAAAAAACCACATCGGCTGTTTCAAAAGAACTGAAACTTGCTAGCGCTGCAAACAATTTGGAGTGTGATGATTCTGGTATGATTCCTTCAGTTTTGTCACGCGATGATATTTGGATCCCGATCCTACTGTGAGTATATGCTACTCCTCGGGAACTTTCTTACTTAACGATCAATGCTATAAACCAATTAGGTGTCTAGAAAGGTGTTAGCGGGGCTACACCCACAGGTAAAAGAGGTTACTTAATTAAGGAACTTCGCGAAAGCGTTGGAAAACCTCCCTCGAAGTACCGACACTGGCCTGGCTGAACGGTTAAGCAAGTATTATACGGTGAGATTGATCCTGACTAATTCTTACTTTATGGTTTGAGGAGGGATTCGAGAGACAGTGGGAGCCATCTTGTTTAGATAAATTAAAAACCAATCTAAACTTGCAAGAGTATCATGCTGAGTGTTTTTTTCTCTCTCTCTTAATTGCAGCGACCCAGTGACCGCACCTAGGTTACATCTAGATAATAAAATGACTGAATCTGACTGTTATGACTGGCAAAGGTCTGTCCAGATGTCCATTGCCCATGACAAGCTGGGACACCTCTTGACTGATCCAACCCCTATCGTCTCAGGTCCAGTTTCCCCTATCACGGATATTCATATCCGTAAGACATCGGTAAAAGACTGTGCGAAAGCCAAGTGCCTCGTATTAGCCTCAGTTGATGGTGCATACCAGAGGCAGCACGAGAAGATGGACTTAGTTTCTATCTTCCTCGATAACAAAGATTTATATAGAGAGCAATCTCGTATCGCAAGATATAGGACCTCGAACGAATTGCTTCCAGCGAGGTTGGCTATCGGGTCATCTGTAGGGGGCAACGTCCCTACAGAGTCCAGCTCTTTTGAGCTCACGGACCTGAAGACCACATTGAAGAACGGGTCAGATGCTGACTTAGTTCAACAGTCTCTACCTTCTACCCTGAAAGAAACCAGGGAAGTAGAAAGAAAGGGAAGGGCAGATGTTTCGGGACTGGATATAGTAAAAGAAGGACGTTCCTATTGTTACGGGAATGAACATTAGCAGAAGGATTGCAGGGCTAGTATAGCCAGTAGACAGAATTTGAAGCATGTTGTGGCTTCGGCTTCCGGTGTGTTTATAATAGAGAACTGTATGTCAGTTAACCCTACTTCCTGGGTATTGGATACCAGATCAGAATCTCATATCTGTAATTCGTTACAGGCTCTGAGAAACCGTAGGGTTATCAAGAAAGGTGATATGGCTCTCAGGGTTGCTAACGGAATGAACATGTATGCTGAATCTGTAGGGAAATATCATCTTGGACTGACAACTGGGCAGATATTGATTCTGTGTGACTGTTTTTATGTACTAGGTGCGACTTGTAATATCATATCTGTATCCTTACTTTCTAAGGAAGGATATGATTTTACTTTTGTAAGCGATGTAGTAAATATCCACCTAAATCAAGTTCTGATTGGGTCAGGTACATTGAAAAACGGTATATACATACTGAATCAAGCTCAGGTTTTCAGTGTCCAGAACACACCTAAAAGAATGTCTCCGAAATTAAATCAGGCTTTCTTATGGCATTGTAGACTGGGTCACATTAATGAGGCACGGTTGACTAAGTTACATAAAGAAGGATACTTGGATCCGTTCGAGTACCAGTCTTATGCCACTTGTGAATCTTGTCTCATGGGAAAGATGACAAAGACTCTGTTCACTGGACACGGAGAAAGAGCAAGCGAGCTCTTGGGACTCATACACAGTGATGTGTGTGGTCCAATGTCTACACATGCACGAAGTGGATATTCATACTTCGTTACTTTCACAGATGATTTCTCTAGGTATGGACATGTCTTCTTGATGAAGCACAAATCCGAGGCCTTTGAGAAATTTCGGGAATACAAGAATGAAGTTGAAAAACAAACAGGAAAAAGTGTCAAAACACTAAGATCTGATCGAGGTGGTGAATACTTGAGTGTCGAGTTTCTGGGCTTCTTAAAAGAGAATGGAATTCTCTCTCAGCTTACTCCTCCATACACACCACAACACAACGGTGTATCGGAAAGGCGGAATCGAACCCTATTGGATATGGTTCGTTCCATGATGAGTAAGGCTGAGTTACCACGATCCTTCTGGGGTTAAGCACTAGAATCAGCTGCATATCTTTCGATCAAGGTTCCCTCCAAGACTGTGCCTACCACACCATATCAGATGTGGTGTGGGAAGAAACCCCAACTTCAATATTTGAAGATATGGGGATGTCCAGCTTTTGTAAAAAAGCAGCATGCGGACAAGCTCGAGGCACGCTTAGTACTGTGTAAGTTTGTGGGATATCCAAAGAACTCCAAGGGGTATTTTTTCTATTACGCAGAGGAACAAAAGGTTTTTGTTTCTCGTCATGCCCACTTTCTGGAGCATCAGTTTTTAGAAAAAGAAACAATTGGGAGCGTAGTAGAACTGGAAGAAATTCCAGTACCACAAGCTATTACCGAAAGCTTGGAAGAACCAGAAGGTTCAAAAGAATAGGACATCCCAGTTCCACTCTGCAGGAGTAGTAGGCTGTCTCATCCGCCCGAGAGATACTACAGTTTTCTCATAGACGGGGATAGAGAGGATTGCACTATGGAATATGGTGAGTCTACTAGCTTCCAGCAAGCCATTCAGAGCGGTGACTCGGTAAAATGGCTGGATGCAATGCGGACCGAGATGGAGTCCATGTACACCAACAAAGTTTGGACTTTGGACTTTGCTCCAGAAGGGGTAAAACCCGTAGGCTGCAAATGGATCTTCAGAAAGAAGATTGGTGTAGATGGGCATGTTGAAACCTATAAAGCTAGACTTGTTGCAAAGGGTTTTCGTCAAAGACCTGGTTTGGACTATGACGAGACTTTTTATCCAGTGGCTATGCTGAAATCCATTCGGATCCTTCTTGCCATTGATGCTTTCCACGATTATGAAATCTGGCAGATGGACGTAAAGACGGCTTTCCTAAATGGAAATTTAAAAGAGTGCATCTATATGGATCAGCCGGAGGGATTCAATCAGAGTGGGAGCAGCGGTAGAGTGTGCAAGTTGCTAAAGTCCATTTATGGACTAAAGTAGGCATCGCGGAGTGGGAACATCTGCTTCGATGATACTGTCAAGGAATTCGACTTTATTAAAAACACAGATGAACCATGCATTTACAGTAAGATTGTAGGGAGAACTGTGGTATTCCTCGTCTTGTAGTGGATGACATTCTCCTAATAGGAAATGATATTCCTATGCTACAGTCAGTCAAAGGATTCTAGTCGCAGAGGTTCTCCATGAAGGACCTGGACGATGCCAACTACATTTTGGGGATCCAGATCTATCGTGATAGATCTAAGAGGATGTTAGGACTTTCACAGTCTAGGTACATTGACACCATACTGAAAAGATTGAGTATGGAAGATTCCAAGCGTGGTAATTTACCGGTTTGTTACGGGATCACCCTCACCAAAGAGATGTCTCCCAAGACTGATTTGGAAAGGGATCGCATATCTATTATACCCTACGCTTCTGCGGTAGGCTCTATAATGTATGTGATGTTATGTACCAGACCAGACGTAGCAAACGCATTGAGCGTTGTAAGCCGGTATCAGTCGGACCCAGGGGAGAAACACTGGATAGCGGTAAAGAACATTCTCAAGTACCTGAGAAGGACTAAGGAGATGTTCTTGGTGTAAGGCGGAAAAGACCTCCAGATCGAGACCTTTGCTGACTCCAGCTTCCAGAGTGACAAGGATGACTCCAAGTCCATGTCGGGTTATGTCTTTACCCTCAATGGAGGGGCGGTTTGCTGGAAGAGTTCCAAGCAGGAGACCGTTGCTGACTCAACTATGGAAGCGGAGTACATAGCTGCTTGCGATGCCGCAAAGGAAGCTGTCTGGATGAAGAAGTTCCTCACGGAGCTTTAGGTGGTTCCTACCATTATTGATCAAATACCGTTGTATTGCGACAACAACGGAGCTATAGCTTTAGCGAAGGAACCCAGGTCCCATCAGAAGTCCAGGCACATTTTGAGGCGGTACCAACTGATCAGGGAGATCGTAGATCGCCGGGAGATCGAGGTGAAGAGAGTAAATTCAGAGGATAACACTGCAGATCCACTCATGAAGGCCCTACCCTAGACTCAGTTTGAGCTTTTGATCGAGATGATAGGTCTTCGATACGCCAATACAAGGCCTTAGTGCAAGTGGGAGATTGTTAGTGTATATGCCCTAGAGGCCATTACTGTATCATACTAGCTTGTATATTACTTAATGAAAGCTTGGGATATTCACAGTTGTATAGACAATCTGGCTCAAAATGGTAGTATGCTACTTGGTTTGTCCCTACTTCAATATGTGCATGTGTTTCCTTTAGCATATCGCTTATATACATATTAGTGGAGCCCTTAGGATCTTTACATGATTACCAGCGTTGTGATGGCAGTCACACTTATGGGGGCGGGGTAATCTATAAGCACATCCTTATACTGCTCCCAAGTCGTAGGACTATCGAGACAGGGCATCGATACTCCGGAGTAGACTAGCGTATGCGCTTCTCATCCCAGCAGGGGAGGTGGTCTGTCCCACAGCCATCAGTACGTCTTACTGGAGATAGTATGCGGGTGCTCGTTGGGTTACGAGTACACTGGACAGGACTCGTCGGGAACTGTTTGTTGCTATTATACCTATCGTCAGTTATCAGTTCCCAGGGGACATGAGCACAGCTTAGTCCGCTGACTTGACACTGTCACTTCGCCTCGAGTGTGTTCCCACTGTACTTAGATTACTACCCAACCACGGCTCAAAGGAGTCGTGCAAACAGGTAGTAGTTGGGTGCAGTCCCGAAGCACTTGGAGGCAGTGACGGTTAGACAGGATTTGTCTCTCCCGGTATTGGGAGTTGACATCGCGCTGTGTCTAGGAGAGCCATTACACGTGTAGTCCCTGGCCAGGGAAAGCGAGATATACTGGCAGGTTTCCAGTGTTATCTGTTGGAGATAGTGCCCTCAGAGTCAATTATTAGGTCACAGGTACGTGATTGTAATGATTGAGGGAGGACCTATCCCGGTAGGACAGTCTTACTCGAGATGATAGTATGCTATCTGGTTTACCTTTATCATCGTGTACTATTTTAGGTGACCTGACACGTCGCTATTACACGTTGATAGAGCCCCTAGGATTCTTGCTTGACCTCCAGCAGTATGAGGGCGATCATATAAGTGGGAGCTGGGGGTCTATAAGCATATCCTTAAAAGGTCCCTAGTCATGAGAGTTTCGAGACAGGGCATCGATTCTCCATAGTAGACTAGTGTATACAGTCGAGACCCCGACGAGGGGCGGTGGCCGGTCTCACAAGCCACTGGTGTCAGTTGGATCACCTAAGATGTATACAGGTGCTCATTGGGTTATGAGTACACCGGACAGGACTCGCCGGGAACATGCTAGTTGGTCATATACCAGACGTCAGATGGCAGTTCCCTGGTGACATGTGTGCAGGTTAGTTCATCGACCTGGGGATCGTCATTTGTCTCGTGTGAGTTCCCACTGTACTTTGATTACTACCCTACCACGGCTCAAAGGAGTCGTGCAAACATGTTTTAGTTGGGTACAGTCCCGAGCCACATGGAGGCAGTGAGCGTATCTTCAGGGGTTCGTCTCCCCCGGTATTGGGGGTGAGGTCGTGCTGTGTCTAGGAGAGCCATTACACAAAGTCCTTGGCCAAGGCAAGGAGATTTACTGGTAGGTATTCCAGTAGTATCTCAGGGTGTTCTGGGCTACACTCCGACACGACTTGTACCGCTTTTGGGGGTCTGACTTTTACCAACCCCCTAGGCCCGCCATGCGATACTCATAGACGAACGGACCGGACTGTACGGATATTGTCACTGACAGGCTCAGTAGGGTTGTCAGGCTGAGTTCGCTCACAGACATCCCTTTTAGTCAGTACCTGGTAGCCCGTTACGTATTGGCTTATACCTCTGACGTGCTAGTGGTTAAATCCACAACCAAGGTGTTGATGAGTCTTTAGAGTCCCCCACATTTCAGTTACTCAGCTTTCGGACGAAAGGTTGTAGAGGCCGTATGGAGATATGGCAAGGTCCGATCAGATACGTGCGGTATTGCACGGATCAGGATCGGACAGTTTGTACTATAGGCCGTATGGTTATATGGCAGGGTTCGATCAGATACGTGCGGTATTGAACGGATCAGGATCGAACAGATATTACTAGCCGACTTTGGTATAAGCCGGATCCTAGTATAGTACAGTGTAGATTTTGTCTCACTGCATTTGTATTTCGGTCGAAATACAGATGCGGGTGTGTATGCACAGTATCGGGGTTTTCCTGTAATTTATTACGGGATCAGTTTTCTGGAGTTGCCAGTTTGCTTTCCGTTTCGGCCAATTTCCATTGTTCCGTTCATTGGCCGAAGATTGGTGGAGGAGGGTTTATTTGCATTGTTGCAAATAGGCATTTGTGGAGGGGGTTCTTTGCACCTTTTGGCATCATGATGGTTTTCATGATGTGCACCATCATTGACTTCTCCTTCTCATGATGGATTGACTTTGTGGACTTGATGGTTGTGGTTGTGTGTGGTTTTTGTTTGTTATCATGTTCTTTCATGATTCCCTTTTTCATTATTGTTCCACCCACCCCCTTGACCTTTTCTCTTTCTCTCTCCAATCATACTTGTGAAGTGGGGGGGGGCGGCCATTCCAAAAGGGGATGGGATTCATTTCATTTTTGTGGAAAAATGTTACTCTCATTTTGGCATGCCACATTTTTCCCACCTCTCTCCAAGTTCTTCTTCCTCCACAAAAAGGCAACTCCATAATCCCAAAATGAGACATGCTATCCACATTATATTCTACAGCAAATCTTGGGTACGTGGAGTAGCCGGCTTCGTCCCCGAGTTGCCTCGGCATTGAGGTGGGAGCCCGTAAACAAAGTAGGCGATGTGGTGCACTTCCGGCGACGAGGAGGAGACAGGACTTTCCGCAGGAGATCGGGACCATGACGAGAAGACCGGAGGACTTGGATCGTCGGTATATCTCTAACCCATCTTCTAGTTAGCTTAGACTTGTTAATGGTTACGATCCGGGTGTTTAGTGCGCGGTGGTGCCGGTTTGCTAAGTCCGCAAAAATTAAAGTTTTTCACCGCTTCCGCATTCCGGCGTCGGATTGACGGCCGGGGCGCCGCCGTGCACTTACAGTGGTATCAGAGACTCGCCATTAACTTCGTCTAGCTTTCGTTTGATGTGTTTTGCAGTTCCGATCGACCAAAATTCCAAAAACTCATTTTTACCTCACATCAGTTTTCTGTTGAGAATTTTTGGTGTCTAAAAATTTTTCAGGTGGTCTCAGAATGATGTGCAGGAGATTCTAAGAACTCTGGGAAAATTCGTCACTCTGATCTCTCACACAGAGCGCGGATCCGCGGCCCCACCCTTCTATTGGGCCGCGGTTCCGCCGCAGTCTTGAGAGTTCAGTGGGCCATCTTTTTCCAGTAGGCTTCAGGGGTGTAATTAGGGGTTTTGGAATATTAAAATTGGGCCCAGGTTTTCTGTGAGTGCTACAGTTTTGATTGGGGGCCCACTTGTTAATTTTTGGTCAATCGGAAAATTTTAAACACATTTTTCATAGTATTTACATTATATCTGCGACCGTGAATATCACTCGATCGGTAAATCCGGTCTAACTGCTATAGCCCGGTTAGACGGATTTGCGAACGTGACTTTCACGTTGATGTTCTATGTATTTGCTGTGATGTTGCGGATCGGTCGTGGGGGATAGCCTGGATGCAATGCTAGTACAGTTGTGGTTGTATTGTGTACATTTGATATTGCGGGGCGAGCGTCCGACATGTGGACTGCCGTCACTGCCTGTTTGTATTATTATTTTGGGGCACGAGCTGGTTGCGGTCGATGTACCCGTTGTATGTATATTTTACTTTCTGTACTAGGATTGCCCCGCGGAGGGGTGCACGGATAGCCGGGTTCTGGAGGGCAACAAGCCCGCATCTCATGGCATTGAGACGGAGGGGGCTTCACTCTAGGATTGGCGGGCTATTCGCCGCACTCGTAGGGGGTACAGGTTGACCCAGGAGGGGTGCCCAAGTTACCGGATTCCGTGAAGTGCTGGGTGGTCCATTCACGTTGCTGAAGGGGGCTGCCTCGCTTCAGGTTTTGGCGGGTAACTTGCCGCGCCCGTAGGGGTCTAGGATTTCATTGCACAGGCTATCCACACGACCAGGGGAACGTCGGGTTTCAGTAGTGGCTCTGTGAAACCCGGGGATCCCAGATATCTGTATTGTTTCTGTGATGCTGTACATTTCTGTGATGTTGCATTTTATTCACGCCTTGAGCGAAATACTATATATTGGTATATATATTAGTAGATAACGTATATGTTTTGCATCCGCGCTAGTCCAGTCCCCGCTCTGTCGTTAGTAAGCTAACCTAACGGGTAATGACGGGACCCAGTGGCGAATGCGGATGGCATATACGTACATCAATATATTTTCGTTCTTTTTGGTGTGATCAATTGATGGGAATGCATTGATTCGGATCAATGCAAGTTAAAACAAACCTAATCTGATGTTGTTGGAACACTTTTCAAAAAGCTGTTATTGCAAGGACGTTTACTTTTGTTTTGCATCGTGGTATTCATTGGAATATCCTGCTCCTCAGTCGACGAGGCAAGGGCCGAGATCCCTTCACCGGGAGTGACCCCTTGGAAAAAAGTTTGCGTCAGGGCATTAACTTCACTATAGCCGATTGCTTTTGCTTTGCACCGTGGTATTCAGTTGGAATATCCTGCACCCCATTCTACGGGGAAAGAGCCGAGATCCCTTCACCGGGAGTGACCTCTTTAGCGAAGGTTTTCGTCACTATATTTTTAAAAGCTATCCGTTCCTTCGACGATATCAAGTTCATTACGTTAAAGGTTTTCGCCAGAAACCATTCATGGCCCTCCGTCATTTCAGTTAAATATTCGGTAGTATTCAAGCTATGTATTTTGACCTCACGCCAAGGCATAGTGATTGGTAGCTGCCGGGTATTTATCTGTTGCATAGATAGATGCGTTGATTTGGGACAGTCGTACTACTATTTTGGCCTACGTCAAGGGTATGTACGGGTGGGTTCAGATTAACCTGGATAATGACGGGCAGAACTTGACATGTGACTTATGATATTTTGACCTCACGCCAAGGTCATAAGAGCATGGGGCAGAAATCACATCGGGAGTTTCAAAAGAACTGAAACTTGCCAGATATGCGCATACCTTCTGGAGTGTGATAGCGTGAGCGGATTCCGTCACGTTATCATGCAATGATAGTTGGATCCCGATTCCCACTGATGAGTTAGTTTACTCCTCGGGTAACCCCGACTAATTCTTCTTTCAGGTTTGGAGGAGAATTTGAGGTACAGTGGGAGGTTTCCAGATTAGATAAATTGGTGACCATTCTGATCTAGGTTAGAGTGCACGCTGAGTGTTTCTTTTCTCTCTCTCTTTGGCAGCGACCATTGACCCGACCCTAAGACTTTGACTCAGTGACCAAGTTGACCGAACCTTCTTAAACACTGGCTTTTGGATTGTCAGAGTTGCAAACCTCATTGCCACTCCTACTTTTACCCTTTTCTCCAGGACACCCCGTATTACTACGAACGTCCACTTCCATTGGACAAAACCATCGTATGGTTAGATACGAACTCGAAAGAATTTATTCGAGGATGGTTTCCGGTTCTGGAGAAAACGGATAGGATTATTCAGTTGTCTTTTCCTTTTACCCTCTCTCATGTTACGAGTACTCCTTGGTTTAGGGGTAGTACACCTATTACGCAAATTGGATTGTCTTCTTCCAAACCTTAGGCTGGTGCCGACCGGTGGGGAATGAAGAAAACCAATTAGCATAACGATGGTGTGCAGAAGGTATTAAGTTAAGACAAAGCAAGGGATTAGTAAGAGGGCAAAGTAAATTGCAACAGATATTCACGACCAAACCAGGTATTTCGTTACCACTCCCACATCACCTTTGTATTTCTCCAGGACACTCCGTATCACTACGAAGATCCACAGTTTATTTGGATACTCCATCGTATGGTTATATACGAACTCGAAAGGAACTTGTTCCAGTTCGGGGATGGATTCTGGTTCAGGAGAAATAGGAATAAGATTTATTCAGGTGTCTTTTATCTTCACCTTCTCTCGCATTGCGAGTGTTCCTAGGATTGGGACATTACACCCATTATGCTTATTGGATAGTCTTCTTCCAAAACCATAGGCTGGTGCCGAACGGTAGGGAATGAAGAAAACCATTTGGCCTAAAGGGGTGTACAGAAGGTAAAGACTAAAGACATATGAAGGGATTTGGAGAGGTGGCAAAGAATTATACGGTTACAATCGTGAATCTGGAAGAGGCATTACTAGGAATACCAGGATACCCCATCGAAACATTTCAATGTTTCAGTTTCACTGTGTACTGTTAATAGAAAACTGATTTCCCGATTAGATACTTACTCCAGGGTATGTATTTACCAGATACGATTCTCACATCTGTATGGTTCTACAGATGATGAGTGGGAGTAAGTTATTGGGAATTGGGTGATTATCCTCATTATATCGGGATTCGTTGTAATCGGTGATATTTGAGGAAATCACCTGGGCTGTTTGCCGGTTGGCAAATATTTGGTTTTGAATATCCGCAGTTATGCACCAATTTCAAATTGATATATCTGTACGTCTATTTTCATAGAGTGAGATGTACCTTTTTGAAATTATGTCTATGACATTTACCTATATCAGTGGATGGTTAGGTAAGGAGCATTGAACAGCGGTGTAATTCTTCTTAACCATAAGTACAGTTTTCAACCTACGACACAGAGTGAATGAGTTATCAGACTCAAGGGACTTATACAGAGTATTGTATGTTGTCCAGGGTCCATCAGGACAGAGGGGTTGGTCCTCGTACTATATTCGGTTTACTTATGACTTCTCTAGTTTTTAGACAGGTGTTTCGTGGAAACACAGGGTCCGAATTTGGAGAAGTTATAGGTATTTGAATAGAGTAGAGAACCAGGTATAGCAAGTATCGGGATTCTTCAAAAAGATCGAAGATGTAGATACTTGTCAATGATATTCAGTTGCTAGTAATGACTAAGAGAACTTGCTTCTCTTTCTGGTTACTCATAATTGGAAGCATTCCTAAGTTGAGTAACGCTGATCGGCCTCCTTCCATTTAGTTGACATGCACTGGAGACAGTTGCATGATTTGAATCTGGTTCAATTAAATCAGTGCCTCTGGTTCTATATTGGATATAGAACAGTTCATATCTTAACGATGTTAAGGTACGGGGAGTTGTCCGGCTTATGCTTAAAACCAGACACTGGACAACTCAAGGCACGTTTCAGTAATGACTGTTTGTGGGTTGACCCAGGCTATGACGCGGGTTGACTTTCTACCATCTGGATGGACAATAGCAATATCGTTCTAGACTCGCCACAGTTTTAATAAAAATGGATTTTTTTCAGAAAACAGTAGTGGGAGTATGGTAGAACTGGAAGTGATTCCAGAACCACAAACGATTACTGAAGATTTGACAGGAACCTAAAGATTCAATCTGGATTGACATTCCATTGGCCACTCCGCAGATGCGGTGGGTAACTTCAGGCACTCGAGAGGTACTACGGTAGCCTCAAGGACGGTGACAGGGAAGTTCTTGTTTACCCACACTTACCATTGCTATTGTTCCAGACTGTGAGACCCGGCAGGAGGATGAGTATAGCGTCGTTCTAAACTAGTTTTAGAAGTGTACGTCTATATGACTCTGCCAGAGGGTTGTCGTAGTCAGTGGGAGCAGCGGAAGCATTGGTGGACAGGTGGCTTATGTCTATTTATAGACTAAAGCAGATATAGCGGAGATAGATCATCTATTTCTGATGTGACAGTCATAGGTTTGACTTCATCAGAGTAGGGGATGGATCTGTTGAGAAGGTAGTAGGGTGTGATATCCTGGTATTTGGATGACATACACAGAATAGGAAAAGAAACTCCTATACTACGATCGGTTATACTTTGGTCGTCACACAGTAGTTTCTCCATATGGGACTTGGACATTATATCAGACAAACTGGTCACTAGATCTATGGTTTTAGATCTAGATTTGGGTGGTTTCCCAATCAGGGTACTTAGATAGCATTCTAAGAGTATTTAGAATGGACGACTCCATGCACGGTAGTGTACCTGCAGAAGATGGAGTCACCCTCTCTAAAGGTGTCTTATAGACTAAAGGGGAGAGGGATGTGCATGATTGACAGATCACTTGCTTAGGCAATTGAGTCAATCATGAGATGTCAAGTACCACACCAGACATTGTTCTTGCACGAGATGCAATAAGTTGACATTAATCCAATCCTGGAGAAACAGTCGGAAGCAGTTTTAGAACATAAGTGGATGTTCTAGGGATATGATAACGACAGCCTCGATGAGGAGACAGTTATCATTCCAGGCTTCCAAGGTGACGTGGACGACAAGCAGGTTGTCAGAGTTATAGTTTTTCCTTCTGATGAGGGGCAGTATTTTGGACAGTTGGTCCAAGGCAATACTGAGGGAGGCATGGCGCAGGATACTGATTAAGTTCAGTTGACGATACAGTCTAAGAAGTTTGGATTTGGAGCTCATTTATGAGCTATGTCCCATCAGACATCCAGACACATTCTAAGACAGGTATTACTCATTTCGGGAGATGGGTTTCTCCGCGAACTTGAGATATAGAGAGACATAGAAAGAAACAACTAATCGGATCCACTCACTGAGGCTATTCCTCGAATGCAATAGTTCAGCAAACGAGCTTTGTGAGACTGACTAGTAGAGGAGTTGGATGTTCGGTATCACACGGGCTGTGAGTATGCGACATCGCAATAATTAGCCTTGAGTGCAAGTGGGAGATTGTTGGAGATAGTGCCCTCAGAGTCAATTATTAGGTCACAGGTACGTGATTGTAATGATTGAGGGAGGACCTATCCCGGTAGGACAGTCTTACTCGAGATGATAGTATGCTATCTGGTTTACCTTTATCATCGTGTACTATTTTAGGTGACCTGACACGTCGCTATTACACGTTGATAGAGCCCCTAGGATTCTTGCTTGACCACCAGCAGTATGAGGGCGATCATATAAGTGGGAGCTGGGGGTCTATAAGCATATCCTTAAAAGGTCCCTAGTCGTGAGAGTTTCGAGACAGGGCATCGATTCTCCATAGTAGACTAGTGTATACAGTCGAGACCCCGACGAGGGGCGGTGGCCGGTCTCACAAGCCACTGGTGTCAGTTGGATCACCTAAGATGTATACAGGTGCTCATTGGGTTATGAGTACACCGGACAGGACTCGCCGGGAACATGCTAGTTGGTCATATACCAGACGTCAGATGGCAGTTCCCTGGTGACATGTGTGCAGGTTAGTTCATCGACCTGGGGATCGTCATTTGTCTCGTGTGAGTTCCTACTGTACTTTGATTACTACCCTACCACGGCTCAAAGGAGTCGTGCAAACAGGTTTTAGTTGGGTACAGTCCCGAGCCACATGGAGGCAGTGAGCGTATCTTCAGGGGTTCGTCTCTCCCGGTATTGGGGGTGAGGTCGTGCTGTGTCTAGGAGAGCCATTACACAAAGTCCTTGGCCAAGGCAAGGAGATTTACTGGTAGGTATTCCAGTAGTATCTCAGGGTGTTCTGGGCTACACTCCGACACGACTTGTACCGCTTTTGGGGGTCTGACTTTTACCAACCCCCTAGGCCCGTCATGCGATACTCATAGACGAACGGACCGGACTGTACGGATATTGTCACTGACAGGCTCAGTAGGGTTGTCAGGCTGAGTTCGCTCACAGACATCCCTTTTAGTCAGTACCTGGTAGCCCGTTACGTATTGGCTTATACCTCTGACGTGCTAGTGGTTAAATCCACAACCAAGGTGTTGATGAGTCTTTAGAGTCCCCCACATTTCAGTTACTCAGCTTTCGGGCGAAAGGTTGTAGAGGCCGTATGAAGATATGGCAAGGTCCGATCAGATACGTGCGGTATTGCACGGATCAGGATCGGACAGTTTGTACTATAGGCCGTATGGTTATATGGCAGGGTTCGATCAGATACGTGCGGTATTGCACGGATCAGGATCGAACAGATATTACTAGCCGACTTTGGTATAAGCCGGATCCTAGTATAGTACAGTGTAGATTTTGTCTCACTGCATTTGTATTTCGGTCGAAATACAGATGCGGGTGTGTATGCACAGTATCGGGGTTTTCCTGTAATTTATTACGGGATCAGTTTTCTGGAGTTGCCAGTTTGCTTTCCGTTTCGGCCAATTTCCATTGTTCCGTTCATTGGCCGAAGATTGGTGGAGGAGGGTTTATTTGCATTGTTGCAAATAGGCATTTGTGGAGGGGGTTCTTTGCATCTTTTGGCATCATGATGTGCACCATCATTGACTTCTCCTTCTCATGATGGATTGACTTTGTGGACTTGATGGTTGTGGTTGTGTGTGGTTTTTGTTTGTTATCATGTTCTTTCATGATTCCCTTTTTCATTATTGTTCCACCCACCCCCTTGACCTTTTCTCTTTCTCTCTCCAATCACACTTGTGAAGTGGGGGGGGGGGGGGGCGGCCATTCCAAAAGGGGATGGGATTCATTTCATTTTTGTGGAAAAATGTTACTCTCATTTTGGTATGCCACATTTTCCCACCTCTCTCCAAGTTCTTCTTCCTCCACAAAAAGGCAACTCCATAATCCCAAAATGAGACATGCTATCCACATTGTATTCTACAGCAAATCTTGGGTACGTGGAGTAGCCGGCTTCGTCCCCGAGTTGCCTCGGCATTGAGGTGGGAGCCCGTAAACAAAGTAGGCGATGTGGTGCACTTCCGGCGACGAGGAGGAGACAGGACTTTCCGCAGGAGATCGGGACCATGAAGAGAAGACCGGAGGACTTGGATCGTCGGTATATCTCTAACCCATCTTCTAGTTAGCTTAGACTTGTTAATGGTTACGATCCGGGTGTTTAGTGCGCGGTGGTGCCGGTTTGCTAAGTCCGCAAAAATTAAAGTTTTTCACCGCTTCCGTATTCCGGCGTCGGATTGACGGCCGGGGCGCCGCCGTGCACTTACAGTGGTATCAGAGACTCGCCATTAACTTCGTCTAGCATTCGTTTGATGTGTTTTGCGGTTCCGATCGACCAAAATTCCAAAAACTAATTTTTACCTCACATCAGTTTTCTGTTGAGAATTTTTGGTGTCTAAAAATTTTTCAGGTGGTCTCAGAATGATGTGCAGGAGATTCTAAGAACTCTGGGAAAATTCGACACTCTGATCTCTCACACAGAGCGCGGATCCGCGGCCCCACCCTTCTATTGGGCCGCGGTTCCGCCGCAGTCTTGAGAGTTCAGTGGGCCATCTTTTTCCAGTGGGCTTCAGGGGTGTAATTACGGGTTTTGGAATATTAAAATTGGGCCCAGGTTTTCTGTGAGTGCTACAGTTTTGATTGGGGGCCCACTTGTTAATTTTTGGTCAATCGGAAAATTTTAAACACATTTTTCACAGTATTTACATTATATCTGCGACCGTGAATATCACTCGATCGGTAAATACGGTCTAACTGCTATAGCCCGGTTAGACGGATTTGCGAACGTGACTTTCACGTTGATGTTCTATGTATTTGCTGTGATGTTGCGGATCGGTCGTGGGGGATAGCCTGGATGCAATGCTAGTACAGTTGTGGTTGTATTGTGTACATTTGATATTGCGGGGCGAGCGTCCAACATGTGGACTGCCGTCACTGCCTGTTTGTATTATTATTTTGGGGCACGACCTGGTTGCGGTCGATGTACCCGTTGTATGTATATTTTACTTTCTGTACTAGGATTGCCCCGCGGAGGGGTGCACGGATAGCCGGGTTCTGGAGGGCAACAAGCCCGCATCTCATGGCATTGAGACGGAGGGGGCTTCACTCTAGGATTGGCGGGCTATTCGCCGCACTCGTAGGGAGTACAGGTTGACCCAGGAGGGGTGCCCAAGTTACCGGATTCCGTGAAGTGCTGGGTGGTCCATTCACGTTGCTGAAGGGGGCTGCCTCGCTTCAGGTTTTGGCGGGTAACTTGCCGCGCCCATAGGGGTCTAGGATTTCATTGCACAGGCTATCCACACGACCAGGGGAACGTCGGGTTTCAGTAGTGGCTCTGTGAAACCCGGGGATCCCAGATATCTGTATTGTTTCTGTGATGCTGTACATTTCTGTGATGTTGCATTTTATTCACGCCTTGAGCGAAATACTATATATCGGTATATATATTAGTAGATGTCGTATATGTTTTGCATCCGCGCTAGTCCAGTCCCCGCTCTGTCGTTAGTAAGCTAACCTAACGGGTAATGACGGGACTCAGTGGCGAATGCGGATGGCATATACGTACATCAATATATTTTCGTTCTTTTGGTGTGATCAATTGATGGGAATGCATTGATTCGGATCAATGCAAGTTAAAACAAACCTAATCTGATGTTGTTGGAACACTTTTCAAAAAGCTGTTATTGCAAGGACGTTTACTTTTGTTTTGCATCGTGGTATTCATTGGAATATCCTGCTCCTCAGTCGACGAGGCAAGGGCCGAGATCCCTTCACCGGGAGTGACCCCTTGGACAAAAGTTTGCGTCAGGGCATTAACTTCACTATAGCCGATTGCTTTTGCTTTGCACCGTGGTATTCAGATGGAATATCCTGCACCCCATTCTACGGGGAAAGAGCCGAGATCCCTTCACCGGGAGTGACCTCTTTAGCGAAGGTTTTCGTCACTATATTTTTAAAAGCTATCCGTTCCTTCGACGATATCAAGTTCATTACGTTAAAGGTTTTCGCCAGAAACCATTCGTGGCCCTCCGTCATTTCAGTTAAATATTCGGTAGTATTCAAGCTATGTATTTTGACCTCACGCCAAGGCATAGTGATTGGTAGCTGCCGGGTATTTATCTGTTGCATAGATAGATGCGTTGATTTGGGACAGTCGTACTACTATTTTGGCCTACGTCAAGGGTATGTACGGGTGGGTTCAGATTAACCTGGATAATGACGGGCAGAACTTGACATGTGACTTATGATATTTTGACCTCACGCCAAGGTCATAAGAGCATGGGGCAGAAATCACATCGGGAGTTTCAAAAGAACTGAAACTTGCCAGATATGCGCATACCTTCTGGAGTGTGATAGCGTGAGCGGATTCCGTCACGTTATCATGCAATGATAGTTGGATCCCGATTCCCACTGATGAGTTAGTTTACTCCTCGGGTAACCCCGACTAATTCTTCTTTCAGGTTTGGAGGAGAATTTGAGGTACAGTGGGAGGTTTCCAGATTAGATAAATTGGTGACCATTCTGATCTAGGTTAGAGTGCACGCTGAGTGTTTCTTTTCTCTCTCTCTTTGGCAGCGACCATTGACCCGACCCTAAGACTTTGACTCAGTGACCAAGTTGACCGAACCTTCTTAAACACTGGCTTTTGGATTGTCAGAGTTGCAAACCTCATTGCCACTCCTACTTTTACCCTTTTCTCCAGGACACCCCGTATTACTACGAACGTCCACTTCCATTGGACAAAACCATCGTATGGTTAGATACGAAATCGAAAGAATTTATTCGAGGATGGTTTCCAGTTCTGGAGAAAACGGATAGGATTATTCAGTTGTCTTTTCCTTTTACCCTCTCTCAGGTTACGAGTACTCCTTGGTTTAGGGGTAGTACACCTATTACGCAAATTGGATTGTCTTCTTCCAAACCTTAGGCTGGTGCCGACCGGTGGGGAATGAAGAAAACCAATTAGCATAACGATGGTGTGCAGAAGGTATTAAGTTAAGACAAAGCAAGGGATTAGTAAGAGGGCAAAGTAAATTGCAACAGATATTCACGACCAAACCAGGTATTTCGTTACCACTCCCACATCACCTTTGTATTTCTCCAGGACACTACGTATCACTACGAAGATCCACAGTTTATTTGGATACTCCATCGTATGGTTATATACGAACTCGAAAGGAACTTGTTCCAGTTCGGGGATGGATTCTGGTTCAGGAGAAATAGGAATAAGATTTATTCAGGTGTCTTTTATCTTCACCTTCTCTCGCATTGCGAGTGTTCCTAGGATTGGGACATTACACCCATTATGCTTATTGGATAGTCTTCTTCCAAAACCATAGGCTGGTGCCGAACGGTAGGGAATGAAGAAAACCATTTGGCCTAAAGGGGTGTACAGAAGGTAAAGACTAAAGACATATAAAGGGATTTGGAGAGGTGGCAAAGAATTATACGGTTACAATCGTGAATCTGGAAGAGGCATTACTAGGAATACCAGGATACCCCATCGAAACATTTCAATGTTTCAGTTTCACTGTGTACTGTTAATAGAAAACTGATTTCCCGATTAGATACTTACTCCAGGGTATGTATTTACCAGATACGATTCTCACATCTGTATGGTTTTACAGATGATGAGTGGGAGTAAGTTATTGGGAATTGGGTGATTATCCTCATTATATCGGGATTCGTTGTAATCGGTGATATTTGAGGAAATCACCTGGGCTGTTTGCCGGTTGGCAAATATTTGGTTTTGAATATCCGCAGTTATGCACCAATTTCAAATTGATATATCTGTACGTCTATTTTCATAGAGTGAGATGTACCTTTTTGAAATTATGTCTATGACATTTACCTATATCAGTGGATGGTTAGGTAAGGAGCATTGAACAACGGTGTAATTCTTCTTAACCATAAGTACAGTTTTCAACCTACGACACAGAGTGAATGAGTTATCAGACTCAAGGGACTTATACAGAGTATTGTATGTTGTCCAGGGTCCATCAGGACAGAGGGGTTGGTCCTCGTACTATATTCGGTTTACTTATGACTTCTCTAGTTTTTAGACAGGTGTTTCGTGGAAACACAGGGTCCAAATTTGGAGAAGTTATAGGTATTTGAATAGAGTAGAGAACCAGGTATAGCAAGTATCGGGATTCTTCAAAAAGATCGAAGATGTAGATACTTGTCAATGATATTCAGTTGCTAGTAATGACTAAGAGAACTTGCTTCTCTTTCAGGTTACTCATAATTGGAAGCATTCCTAAGTTGAGTAACGCTGATCGGCCTCCTTCCATTTAGTTGACATGCACTGGAGACAGTTGCATGATTTGAATCTGGTTCAATTAAATCAGTGCCTCTGGTTCTATATTGGATATAGAATAGTTCATATCTTAACGATGTTAAGGTACGGGGAGTTGTCCGGCTTATGCTTAAAACCAGACACTGGACAACTCAAGGCACGTTTCAGTAATGACTGTTTGTGGGTTGACCCAGGCTATGACGCGGGTTGACTTTCTACCATCTGGATGGACAATAGCAATATCGTTCTAGACTCGCCACAGTTTTAATAAAAATGGATTTTTTTCAGAAAACAGTAGTGGGAGTATGGTAGAACTGGAAGTGATTCCAGAACCACAAACGATTACTGAAGATTTGACAGGAACCTAAAGATTCAATCTGGATTGACATTCCATTGGCCACTCCGCAGATGCGGTGGGTAACTTCAGGCACTCGAGAGGTACTATGGTAGCCTCAAGGACGGTGACAGGGAAGTTCTTGTTTACCCACACTTACCATTGCTATTGTTCCAGACTGTGAGACCCGGCAGGAGGATGAGTATAGCGTCGTTCTAAACTAGTTTTAGAAGTGTACGTCTATATGACTCTGCCAGAGGGTTGTCGTAGTCAGTGGGAGCAGCGGAAGCATTGGTGGACAGGTGGCTTATGTCTATTTATAGACTAAAGCAGATATAGCGGAGATAGATCATCTATTTCTGATGTGACAGTCATAGGTTTGACTTCATCAGAGTAGGGGATGGATCTGTTGAGAAGGTAGTAGGGTGTGATATCCTGGTATTTGGATGACATACACAGAATAGGAAAAGAAACTCCTATACTACGATCGGTTATACTTTGGTCGTCACACAGTAGTTTCTCCATATGGAACTTGGACATTATATCAGACAAACTGGTTACTAGATCTATGGTTTTAGATCTAGATTTGGGTGGTTTCCCAATCAGGGTACTTAGATAGCATTCTAAGAGTATTTAGAATGGAAGACTCCATGCACGGTAGTGTACCTGCAGAAGATGGAGTCACCATCTCTAAAGGTGTCTTATAGACTAAAGGGGAGAGGGATGTGCATGATTGACAGATCACTTGCTTAGGCAATTGAGTCAATCATGAGATGTCAAGTACCACACCAGACATTGTTCTTGCACTAGATGCAATAAGTTGACATTAATCCAATCCTGGAGAAACAGTCGGAAGCAGTTTTAGAACATAAGTGGATGTTCTAGGGATATGATAACGACAGCCTCGATGAGGAGACAGTTATCATTCCAGGCTTCCAAGGTGACGTGGACGACAAGCAGGTTGTCAGAGTTATAGTTTTTCCTTCTGATGAGGGGCAGTATTTTGGACAGTTGGTCCAAGGCAATACTGAGGGAGGCATGGCGCAGGATACTGATTAAGTTCAGTTGACGATACAGTCTAAGAAGTTTGGATTTGGAGCTCATTTATGAGCTATGTCCCATCAGACATCCAGACACATTCTAAGACAGGTATTACTCATTTCGGGAGATGGGTTTCTCCGCGAACTTGAGATATAGAGAGACATAGAAAGAAACAACTAAGCGGATCCACTCACTGAGGCTATTCCTCGAACGCAATAGTTCAGCAAACGAGCTTTGTGAGACTGACTAGTAGAGGAGTTGGATGTTCGGTATCACACGGGCTGTGAGTATGCGACATCGCAATAATTAGCCTTGAGTGCAAGTGGGAGATTGTTGGAGATAGTTCCCTCAGAGTCAATTATTAGGTCACAGGTACGTGATTGTAATGATTGAGGGAGGACCTATCCCGGTAGGACAGTCTTACTCGAGATGATAGTATGCTATCTGGTTTACCTTTATCATCGTGTACTATTTTAGGTGACCTGACACGTCGCTATTACACGTTGATAGAGCCCCTAGGATTCTTGCTTGACCACCAGCAGTATGAGGGCGATCATATAAGTGGGAGCTGGGGGTCTATAAGCATATCCTTAAAAGGTCCCTAGTCGTGAGAGTTTCGAGTCAGGGCATCGATTCTCCATAGTAGACTAGTGTATACAGTCGAGACCCCGACGAGGGGCGGTGGCCGGTCTCACAAGCCACTGGTGTCAGTTGGATCACCTAAGATGTATACAGGTGCTCATTGGGTTATGAGTACATCGGACAGGACTCGCCGGGAACATGCTAGTTGGTCATATACCAGACGTCAGATGGCAGTTCCCTGGTGACATGTGTGCAGGTTAGTTCATCGACCTGGGGATCGTCATTTGTCTCGTGTGAGTTCCCACTGTACTTTGATTACTACCCTACCACGGCTCAAAGGAGTCGTGCAAACAGGTTTTAGTTGGGTACAGTCCCGAGCCACATGGAGGCAGTGAGCGTATCATCAGGGGTTCTTCTCTCCCGGTATTGGGGGTGAGGTCATGCTGTGTCTAGGAGAGCCATTACACAAAGTCCTTGGCCAAGGCAAGGAGATTTACTGGTAGGTATTCCAGTAGTATCTCAGGGTGTTCTGGGCTTGTACCGCTTTTGGGGGTCTGACATTTACCAACCCTCTAGGCCCGCCATGCGATACTCATAGACGAACGGACCGGACTGTACGGATATTGTCACTGACAGGCTCAGTAGGGTTGTCAGGCTGAGTTCGCTCACAGACATCCCTTTTAGTCAGTACCTGGTAGCCCGTTACGTATTGGCTTATACCTCTGACGTGCTAGTGGTTAAATCCACAACCAAGGTGTTGATGAGTCTTTAGAGTCCCCCACATTTCAGTTACTCAGCTTTCGGGCGAAAGGTTGTAGAGGCCGTATGGAGATATGGCAAGGTCCGATCAGATACGTGCGGTATTGCACGGATCAGGATCGGACAGTTTGTACTATAGGCCGTATGGTTATATGGCAGGGTTCGATCAGATACGTGCGGTATTGCACGGATCAGGATCGAACAGATATTACTAGCCGACTTTGGTATAAGCCGGATCCTAGTATAGTACAGTGTAGATTTTGTCTCACTGCATTTGTATTTCGGTCGAAATACAGATGCGGGTGTGTATGCACAGTATCGGGGTTTTCCTGTAATTTATTACGGGATCAGTTTTCTGGAGTTGCCAGTTTACTTTCCGTTTCGGCCAATTTCCATTGTTCCGTTCATTGGCCGAAGATTGGTGGAGGAGGGTTTATTTGCATTGTTGCAAATAGGCATTTGTGGAGGGGGTTCTTTGCATCTTTTGGCATCATGATGTGCACCATCATTGACTTCTCCTTCTCATGATGGATTGACTTTGTGGACTTGATGGTTGTTGTTGTGTGTGGTTTTTGTTTGTTATCATGTTCTTTCATGATTCCCTTTTTCATTATTGTTCCACCCACCCCCTTGACCTTTTCTCTTTCTCTCTCCAATCACACTTGTGAAGTGGGGGGGGGGGCGGCCATTCCAAAAGGGGATGGGATTCATTTCATTTTTGTGGAAAAATGTTACTCTCATTTTGGTATGCCACATTTTTCCCACCTCTCTCCAAGTTCTTCTTCCTCCACAAAAAGGCAACTCCATAATCCCAAAATGAGACATGCTATCCACATTATATTCTACAGCAAATCTTGGGTACGTGGAGTAGCCGGCTTCGTCCCCGAGTTGCCTCGGCATTGAGGTGGGAGCCCGTAAACAAAGTAGGCGATGTGGTGCACTTCCGGCGACGAGGAGGAGACAGGACTTTCCGCAGGAGATCGGGACCATGACGAGAAGACCGGAGGACTTGGATCGTCGGTATATCTCTAACCCATCTTCTAGTTAGCTTAGACTTGTTAATGGTTACGATCCGGGTGTTTAGTGCGCGGTGGTGCCGGTTTGCTAAGTCCGCAAAAATTAAAGTTTTTCACCGCTTCCGCATTCCGGCGTCGGATTGACGGCCGGGGCGCCGCCGTGCACTTACATTATCTCAGGGTGTTCTGGGCTACACTCCGACACTACTTGTACTGCTATTAGGGGACAGACGTTTACAGGCCTCCTAAGCCCGCCTTGCGATGTATCAGACGAACAGACCGGACTGTACGGAGATTGTCACATACAGGCTCGGTAGGAGTTCGGATGGGTTTACCTCATCGGCCTTCTTATCGACATCTACCTGGGGACCGTTACGTACAGCTAGTGCCGCTTGCGGTCTGTGGTTAAACCCACTGCCAGCGTTGTGTCGTGTCTTTAGGGTCCCACACAGAGAGTTTCCCTGCACTGAGCAAAACGTGTAGAGGCCGTCTGGTTTTACGGCAGGGCTGCGATCACTTACGTGCACTTGTGTGCGTATGCTGTTCGGGCAGGCAATACTTGTGGGCTTTGGTTTAGGCTGGATCCTAGTATTGTACAGATGGATTTGTTTTGACTTCTGTGCATTCGCATTCTACGGAATGCAGATGCGGGTGTGTATGCACAGTATTGAGGAGCGATGAAGGAGGAGGTGCCTCATTAGGGTTTTGGCAGTTGGTTTGGCCAAAACAGTTATGTGGCAGGCTCATTAGGGTTTTGGCAATTCGTTCGGTCAAAACCATTATGAGCCGGAGACATTGTTTACTAATCCTTTTAGTGATAATTTTGTGATGGCTAATTGCATTGACCATTTGACCACCATGACCTCTCTTGACTTTGTTGACCCGTTGACCGGAGTTGACCATTGACCTTCATGAGAGGTCTACACTCTTCTTTGGTTTTTCTTTTTCTTTTTTATTTTGAAAATGGTCAATTCAATGTAGCATCAACTTTATCATGATTGGATTTGTAATGATGTTGTTTACTATTATTGCAACCATGGTGCCCTTTTTCTTTAGTGATCATATTCATTTTCTAATACTCACTCTCTCTCTTAGAAAATAAAAGGAGAAAGAGCTCCATGGTTACAAAACTCTTCTTCATCTTCCTCCTCTTGAAATCATCCTTTGATCTCATGTGTTGAGAGAAAAAGGATCCCACTTGGCAAAACCATCCCTCTACTACTTCTACATAACCTAGGACAGCAAGTCTAGCGATCTCGTTGCCCTAGTTGCCTTAGCTCGAGGTGGAGCTTGGTGTACATCTCTCGGGTGGATCGCCTTCGACTCAAGGAGGCCGCGGAGGTGACCAAGATCCGTATCATTCCTCGAAGCTTAGATAGACGAGCGGGACAGCGGAATGAAGACTCGAAGGACCGGTTTCATGAGGTATAATTTCTACGGCATAGTAGTTAACACCTCTAGTTATTTGCTAGTTTCTAGTTTAGCAAAGATCCGGCTGTTTGTCCATGTTGCCTTTGTGCTAAATAATTGTTTTTCGCCGTTTCCACCTCCCCGTATGAACCGGGATGAGCAACGTGGACTTACATAGGGGGCGGTAAACGTCAGTCCCCTAATAGCGGTACAAGTCGTGTCTGAGTGTAGCCCAGAACACCCTGAGATAACACTGGAAACCTACCAGTATATCTCGCTTGCCCTGGCCATAGATGACTATGTGTAATGGCTCTCCTTGACACAACGCGATATCAACTCCCAATACCGGGAAAGACGAATCCTGTCTAACCGTCACTACCTCCAAGTGCTTCGGGACTTCACCCAACTACTACCTGTTTGCACGACTCCTTTGAGCCGTTGTAGGGTAGTAATCAAAGTACAGTGGTGTAGGGTTCCTAGACACTCTAGTGATGTCTCACAAGTGATCAAACACGCTAATTTCTAAAAATTACGGTGCCGAGAAAACCTAGAACGGATCGTTAACTAGATATTTAGGCAAAGCAAGCATGTAAACGGAAATATAGAAATAGGGAAGGTGCTACAACCTTTGTAGATCCGGTCCACCACTTCGTAAGCTCCGCGATGATCTCCCTCCGCTGTCTAAATCGAACCCATGACTCTAGCATCGTCATCATCGAAGAATGGGCGGGCTTGATCGTCGGTTCGATGCCGAAGATGATCTACGTCGAGGCATCGCAAGAACAAGCTCCAACTTTACCAAGTCGGGAAAACTTGTGAAGGAAACACCCTATACTACTTGGCAAGAGGTAGAGGATGAAGAAATAGGAGTTGGGTTGACTTTAGATTTGGATTTCACACACTTTTTCATCAATCACCATTGATGTAGCAAGTTTTTTTTATGGAGGAAGAAGATGAAGAAGAAGAAGATGATATGATAACCTTATTAAAAAGAAAAGAAAATATAATACTTATCATATCATTAACCTTAGTTAGGTGTAGAGAATTGACCAAGGTTAATTTGAAGAGTTAGGGTTAAGAAAGAAGACAAAATGGTTACTTAGTCAAAGTTTCAAGAAACTTCAACTACAAACAAAATAAGCCACCATTTCATTTTCTTTATCATTTTCTTTTTCTAAAATAAATAAGAAAAAGAAAACCCAAATCTTAATCTTAACCATGGTCTAATTCTTTACACTAACCCTAGCTTGCATGTATCATCAAACATGATACAATCATGTGCACAAAATATATCACATATGTAATGTGCACAAACTAAGTGAGTGAATCCATTTAAAGTGAACCAATACTAGTTAATGCAAAGTAATATATCAAATATATAATTATACATTAAATCATTAAATCAACACTTGATTCAATGATCCGGTTATATCGCATATAACCGGCTAGTATCCAATGTATCGGCTTATCCAATCAATCCTTGATTCGATAACCAGGTTATATCGCATATAACCATTCGACACATTCGTCGCGAGAATGGAATACGGTATCACATACACGCATTATTCTCGGTCCCGCACATATCTCATATGCGCTCCTATTTCGTTTCGCTTGAGCCAGGAAACCTCGGTGTAGGACTCTAAAGACTCGTCAATACGTCGGCAGCAGATGATGATCATATCAAGCATCCACAAGCCGCAAGCGGTCTGCTAAACGTAACGGCCACCCGGGTATTGAGCGATCAGAAGATCGACGAGCAAGCCCGCTCAGACTCCTGCGAATCCAACCAGTAACACTTACCGTATAGTCCGGTCTGTTCGTCTGATATGTCGCATATCTCGCCTAGGGGTGGTAAACGTCAGACCCCAATAGCTCGATAATTCATGCCGACTTGAGGTCCATAACATTCGTGAAACTACTGACAACTCTTACCAGTATATCACTGCAACCCTGGCCAGGGATTTCCTGTTATGGCCAGTCGAGCATAGCACAACATCAACCCCCAATACCGGGAGAGACGAATCCCCTCCTATCGCTCATTGCCTCCATGTGAATCGGGACTGTACCCAAAAGCCACCTGTTTGCACGACTCAGTAGAGCCGTGGTAGGGTGGAAATCAAAGCACAGTGGGAGACACACAAGACTCTATGACGATCTCGGGTCAACAGACTAAGCTGTACCAGTGTCACCAGAGAACTGCCATCTGACGTGAGGTATAATACCATCTGGGAGTTCTCGGCCAGTCCGTTCAGTGTACCTAGTCTCCACTGAGCACCCGCATACCATCTCCGATGTCAAACACCAATGGATATGGGATCATCCATCTCCCATCGCATGGGTCGAGAAGATATGCGCTAGTCTACTCTGGAATATCGATGCCCCGTCTCGATATTCCCTCGACTAGGAACATTTCAAGGATGTACTCATGGACTACCCAGGCCCCACTAGTATGATCTACATCATAGTCCTGGAAGTCGAGTATACATCCTATGGGCTTTATCAACATGTAATCAGAGAGACAGAAAGTATACATGTTAAGATAAAGTGCAACCAGATAGCGTACTATCATGTCGAGCAAGAAAGTCCTTCCTATATATGTCCCAGCATCCACTACAATATACATCCAATGTACAGTAATGGCCTCTAGGGCATACATATAACTAACAATCTCCCACTTGCACTAGGGCCATCTGTAGCAGTGGTTGCAGTATCACATACTCAACCATCCCCTAAAAGTCTCTCTTTGGGAAAAAGGCCTTCGTGAGTGGATCCGCCGTGTTGTCCTCTGAGTCTTCTCTCCTAACCTCGATCACCCTGGAGATCAACTATCTCCATGATCAGGTGATGCTGCCTCAGAATTTGTCTGGGTCACTGATGGGACCAGGGTTCCAGGGCCAAAGCCACACTTCCATTGTCATACAATGGCAGGAACCTAGTTCATCTTATGAACCAATATACACCCAAACTTCCTCTTTGGTAGTATCTTCAATAGCGATGTTACCAACCTTTATCGTCTAGCTTGCCACGGTATCTAGCTTGGAACTCTTCCAACATACCATCCCTTTACTGAGGGTAAAGATAATGCCCATGACTGACATTCAGTCGTTTTTATCACCCTGGAACTCTTCCAGTGATTCCCCCCCAGGATCGATTGATACCATCTCACTACATCTAGTGAGAATCCTAACATCCAATTACATCTATCTCATAGATGAAAAATCAGGATTTAGGAGGTATCGCTTTGATCCTATTTGGGGAATCCTAGTGATAATAGGAGATTGATCGATCGTAGTATAGGAAACTCTTTTCCTATCAAGAGTATGTTGTCTACGTACAATACGAAGATGACCACCATACTCTCTACTACCCTTTTGTATATACAAGGTTCGTCTACCATTTTGATGAAGTCAAACACTTTGACTATCACATCAAAACAGACGTTCCAACTCCGCGATGCCTGCTTCATTATGTAAAGCAACTTGCACACGTTTCCGCTGCTCCCACTGTTTACGAAGACCTCTGGTTGTGTTCTTATAGACGTTCTCTTCTAAATCAGTATTTAGAAAAGCAGTCATGGCACCCAACCGCCAGATATCGTAGTCATGGTATGTAGCCGTGGTAAGTAGGATCTGGATGGACTTAAGCATAGTCCCTGGAAAAGGTTTCATCATTATCCGTGCCTGGTTGAGGACGAAAACCTTTAACAAGTCTAGCTTTGAAAGTCTCAACTTGTCCATCTACACCAAGTAATCTTCTCAAGATATACTTGCTCCTGATGGGGATTTAACCCTTCAGATAACGCAACCAAAGTCCATACTTTGTTGGTGTATAAGGATTCCATCTCAGATCACTAAGCATCCAGCCATTCTTACAGAGTCCCTACTCTCGATGGCCTGCTCGAAACTGGTTGGGTCATCATCTCATGATGCAATCCTCGCTCCCACTATCATCGAGAACGCGAGGTATCTCTCAGGCGGATGAGGAACCCTACTAGATCGGCGGAGAGGCTGAGGTTCGTCGGAAACCATAGAATCTTATGGTTCTGTCAAATCATCAACTGCAGTTTTGTATAGCTGGAACCTTTCCAGTTTTACAGAACTGATCCTGCCTCGATCTTGTCCGGATTTTGCTTTTGACATAGGCCGGACAATCCCAAATCTTAACTTACTTAAGAGATAGGATCTTCCCATACCATATCTCATATGGAGTGGTAGGCATTGATTTGATTCAAACCTAATTCAATAGGTATGCAGCTTCTCAAGTGCATAACCCCCAAAAAGGAAATAGGTAACTCAGTAATACTCATCATAGAGCACACCATATCTAATATTATGCAATTGCTCCGCCCTGGTACACCGTTGTGCTGTGGTGTATTCAGAGGAGTAGCACTGAGAGAAAATCTCATTTTCCTTTAGAATAGTCCAGGAATTCTGTGCACAAGTATTCTCCTCCCTGATCTCATCATAGGACATGATACTTATACCCGGTTATTGGTTCTCTACTTCTAACTTATATTCTGTGAATACCTCAAAAGGTTCGGACTTATGTTTCAACAGGAACATATGACTGAATCTTGAGAGATTATCAGAGAATATAATGAAGTATAAAGAACCAATCCTGGCATGTGTAGACAGGAGACTTTACATACATCATCATGTATCAGTCCCAAGAGTTCATTAACTCTTTCTCTGTTTCCAGTAAACGGAGCTATGGTCATCTTATCTTTGTGACATGACTGGCAAGTTTCACAAGATGTAAATTCAAACTGATTTAAATATGCATCTAAAATGTAACTTCAGCCAGTCGGGTCGCATTGATGTGACCTAGTCTACAATGCCTCAAGAAGGATTCGTTCATTTCTGAACTCTTCCTCTTGTGTGTGTTCTGTATACAAGGAACTGTAGTTTGATTTAGAACGTCAATGCTTTTAGATAACGTGCCTGAACCGATCAACTTTTGATATAGGAAATGTTCAAAACATTATCCATCAATACAAAATTATATCCTTTCTTTACTAATAAAGAGATTGATATGATTTTGTATATCAGGTTCGGTATCTAATAGCATTTGTTCAGAATCAATGTATTCGTAATACAGGGTGACAGTGACCAACAGACTTGGCTGCAACACTTGCCCCGTTTTCTGTCTCATGAAACTTATCACCCGTTCTCAGTTTTTCTACCTTTTTGTAGCCCTATGTAACAGATTACATATCTGGGATCCTAATCCGGTATCATATACCCAGGATGCAGAGGATACTGAGAAACAGTTCTTTGTAATGAACACACCCGAAGGAGATGCATCATATGCACTTTCTTCGTTTGGGCGGCATAGGAAATCTGGTATTCCCCTATTTCCTGCTCGGTCTTATAACAATTATAAGTTGGAGCGGGACGAACGTTCCCCAGCTCAGTATAACAAGCGGGTTCGGTCAATACATCCGTATTATTATCTTGATTAAGGCGTGATATGGTCGCTACCAGGAGAGAGAGAGAGAAGAAAACACTCTGCGTGCGCTCTTGCAAGATCAGATGGGTTATATATTTTATCTAATCAGGATGGCTCCCACTGTTTTTATCAAATCTTCCTTCAAACCTTAAAAGGAAAGACTAGCCGGGATTAATTACACTCTACAAGTTCGCCAATCTTTCAGCCAGGCCAGTGTCGGTACTTTGAGGGAGGTTCCCCGTGCTTTCGCACGGACCTAATTACTGTAAACCTCGTTTTCCCAGAGGCGTAACCCCGTTGACACCTTTCTAGACACCTACTTCATCGGCTAATTGCAAAGTGCAAAACTCTCCCAGGAGTAACAATTACTCGCAGTGGGTATCGGGATCCAACTATCATATAGAAGGTATGCAATCTCATTGCAAATTTCAACACTTGAAACTCCCGATAAAGGTTTTTACCCCTAGCACCTATGACCTTGGCTAAGGTCAACAAATCATAGGTACTAGTCAAGTTCTACCCGTCATTTCGTGATTAATTAGTCCCACCCACATGACCCTTGGCTAAGGTCAACAAAGCCACATGACTGTCCTAACTAATCGCATCATATGCGGTGTAGGAAGACATCACTTAGCTACCGTACACTGTGCCTTGACTATGGTCAACAAACACAGCACGAATACTAAGTACTCTACTTCCTAAAATGACGGAGGGTTGCGACTGGTTTTTGTGAAAACCTTTAACGCTTTGAACTTGATCTCGTTGCGGAATCAAATGGTTTTTAAATGGAATGTTTTTGAGGCTTTTTTAGTTTTGCTAAAGGGGTCACTCCCGGTGAAGGGATCGTCGGCCCTTTCCTCGTCGAATGAGGTGCGGGATATATCATATATATCACTGTGCAAAGCGGAAACTATAGAAGCGATCAAAGACAAACCGAGTGTGTAGCATCTGCCAGTTATTGCTAAAGGAGTCACTCCCGGTGAAGGGATCTCGGTCCTTTCCCTATCGAATAAGGTGCTGGATGTTCTATAATGAACACCGCGATGCAAAGCAAGAACTGTAGCTACCTGTTTTATTTTGAAATTCGATTCCACAACATCAATTAGGTTTATTTTCTTTCATTAATCTCATTAATGAATATCCCATCATTTAAGTCCACCTAACCATCACAGATAAATATAACGTACGCTTATGCCATCCGCATTCGCCTCGATGTCCCCTCGTGCACCGTTAGATTAGGTAACTAACGGCAGAGCGGGGCAGGGCTAGCGCGGGTGTAAAACATAAGTAACGTCTATATAATATATCATATATACTATATATAATATCTGCCACAGAACATCGCATGATCTCAGATAAAACACAGCAGAAGAAACATATGAAATATTGGATATACTAGGACGTCCGTGTTTTCAATACGAGCCAGTATAAAACACGGATTCCACGGTCGTGATGAATAGCCAATCCCACACCCCTAGACCCCTACGAGAGCGGCAAGCAACCCTACCAATTCTAGGGTTAGGAGACCCGGACTCGACTCCTCGAGTTGGTCTCCCACTGGACCCCAGAACCCGGTTACTTGTGCTCCCCTCCTTGGGTCTATCCTAGTGCAGAAAAGTAAATAATATACAACGGGTGACGACTTCCGCAACCTGGAAGTGCCCCAATAAAAGAATATTACATACAAGTTTTTACATGAATTAAAATGAAAAACACTCATCTCACATAAAAACCCCCCCGGCTATTCAAACACGACGATCCAATATAACATATCCAGCAACACGTAACATCACATGTCATGAACGTAAGTAAATATGCCCATCCCAATTGTCGTTGACATATAGCAACGAAACCGGCGATATCACATATTACACTTACGGTCACAGAAAAGAAAATGTAAAACTACAACAGTTGGAATCCGCAACCTCCTCAGACATCGCAAGCCTGACCAAATGAATTACTTAGACATCGCATGCCTAACAATTATAAACCCCGCATTTTAGTCTCATTATCGAAAACTCTTTTCAATATCAAGTCGGGCAATTCAACAGGATTCCCGACATTCTGATCGAATGCTCGTCGCAAACTTTAGTAGGCGGCCACACCCCCGACGCCGTCGACGAAGTGCACCAAGGCGGAACACCGCTACCGGGAGCACCCGAACGGATGCTTTCGGCGACGGGGTTCTCCTACAGTCACTTGGTCGGGGCTATGGGGTGAGGCTGTCTATTAAGTTTACCCGGCGAGTATCCGCGTACGCTACGTGATTGCGACGGACTTTTGATCACATCAAAATTCCGTAGCAACCGATCAAGTGAGACTAAACTGCTATGTTTATAATATTCATTCCGTTATCTCATAACTATTTGCGAATTCCAATTATTGTATCACATTCCGGATAAATAGAAAATGCTAAACTTTTCGATCGAACAATCGAACACCCTTGTTTTCCCGATACAGATCAACACATGAAATATGAGTCTAACAACATTTAGTTCGTGCCTCAGTACCAACGGTCCAGCCGTAGAAGGGTCAAGCCAACGCCTCACATGTGGCACGCCGTACTGCCCCAAACCCGAAGGTTCAAAGGGCAGTTCAAGACGGTCACATAATCGAGTTAAGGTTTGTTGTCTTCTAGAGGGGTCCATCGCGTTACTTGCACTACTTAGAACGTCGTTAAACTACGGAAAAATCCAACAATCGGAAATTTCCCGGCAGGGGAAAAAGTGGGTATTTATATCCGGTCGAACTTTTTAACATATTCTAAGATTTATCCGGAAAAAAACACCGACAAAATTAGACAATCCGACCGATACACCGAGTTCCCAATACAACGCAGAAAATGCAACTCTGGAAAAATTATTAAAAATCCCCAGAAAAACCAGCACAGACAACTAAGAGTTACTGTGCAAAATAGGATGCACAAACCGACAAAATAGCCGCGGATGCGCCGCATTATCCTACTGTAGGGCCGCGGATCCGCGCCTCTTTTGTGGAATTAGGACCATGAATTTTACAGTATATCTTATATCTTCCTGCTGATTTTTCTGAAAATTTTTAATGTGGAAAAATACCCGAAATTAAAAATTGTACAGAGAGCATATTCTTAGTCGGGGTTTTGGGTCGATCGGACTTCTGATTCCGTCGGAACTTCGCCTAAGGCTCTAGCTAGGCTCTGATACCACTGTAGGGTTCCTAGGCACTCTAGTGAAGTCTCACAAGTGATCAATCACGCTAATTTCTAAAAATTACGGTGCCGAGAAAACCTAGAACGGATCGTTAACTAGATATTTAGGCAAAGCAAGCATGTAAACGGAAATATAGAAATAGGGAAGGGGCTACAACCTTTGTAGATCCGGTCCACCACTTCGTAAGCTCCGCGATGATCTCCCTCCACTGTCCAAATCGAACCCATGACTCTAGCATCGTCATCATCGAAGAATGGGCGGGCTTGATCGTCGGTTCGATGCCGAAGATGATCTACGTCGAGGCATCGCAAGAACAAGCTCCAACTTCACCAAGTCGGGAAAACTTGTGAAGGAAACACCCTATACTACTTGGCAATAGGTAGAGGATGAAGAAATAGGAGTTGGGTTGACTTTAGATTTGGATTTCACACACTTTTTCATCAATCACCATTGATGTAGCAAGTTTTTTTTATGGAGGAAGAAGATGAAGAAGAAGAAGATGATATGATAACCTTATTAAAAAGAAAAGAAAATATAATACTTATCATATCATTAACCTTAGTTAGGTGTAGAGAATTGACCAAGGTTAATTTGAAGAGTTAGGGTTAAGAAAGAAGACAAAATGGTTACTTAGTCAAAGTTTCAAGAAACTTCAACTACAAACAAAATAAGCCACCATTTCATTTTCTTTATCATTTTCTTTTTCTAAAATAAATAATAAAAAGAAAACCCTAATCTTAATCTTAACCATGGTCTAATTCTTTACACTAACCCTAGCTTGCATGTATCATCAAACATGATACAATCATTGGCACAAAATATATCACATATGTAATGTGCACAAACTAAGTGAGTGAATCCATTTAAAGTGAACCAATACTAGTTAATGCAAAGTAATATATCAAATATATAATTATACATTAAATCATTAAATCAACACTTGATTCAATGATCCGGTTATATCGCATATAACCGGCTAGTATCCAATGTATCGGCTTATCGAATCAATCCTTGATTCGATAACCAGGTTATATCGCATATAACCATTCGACACATTCGTCGCGAGAATGGAATACGGTATCACATACACGCATTATTCTCGGTCCCGCACATATCTCATATGCGCTCCTATTTCGTTTCGCTTGAGCCAGGAAACCTCTGTGTAGGACTCTAAAGACTCGTCAATACGCCGGCAGCAGATGATGATCATATCAAGCATCCACAAGCCGCAAGCGGTCTGCTAAACGTAACGGCCACCCGGGTATTGAGCGATCAGAAGATCGACGAGCAAGCCCACTCAGACTCCTGCGAATCCAACCAGTAACACTTACCGTATAGTCCGGTCTGTTCGTCTGATATGTCGCATATCTCGCCTAGGGGTGGTAAACGTCAGACCCCAATAGCTCGATAAGTCATGCCGACTTGAGGTCCATAACATTCGTGAAACTACTGACAACTCTTACCAGTATATCACTGCAACCCGGGCCAGGGATTTCCTGTTATGGCCAGTCGAGCATAGCACAACATCAACCCCCAATACCGGGAGAGACGAATCCCCTCCACTCGCTCATTGCCTCCATGTGAATCGGGACTGTACCCAAAAGCCACCTGTTTGCACGACTCAGTAGAGCCGTGGTAGGGTGGAAATCAAAGCACGGTGGGAGACACACAAGACTCTATGACGATCTCGGGTCAACAGACTAAGCTGTACCAGTGTCACCAGAGAACTGCCATCTGACGTGAGGTATAATACCATCTGAGAGTTCTCGGCGAGTCCGTTCAGTGTACCCAGTCTCCACTGAGCACCCGCATACCATCTCCGATGTCAAACACCAATGGATATGGGATCATCCATCGCCCATCGCATGGGTCGATAAGATATGCGCTAGTCTACTCTGGAATATCGATGCCCCGTCTCGATATTCCCTCGACTAGGAACATTTCAAGGATGTACTCATGGACTACCCAGGCCCCACTAGTATGATCTACATCATAGTCCTGGAAGTCGAGTATACATCCTATGGGCTTTATCAACATGTAATCAGAGAGACAGAAAGTATACATGTTAAGATAAAGTGCAACCAGATAGCGTACTATCATGTCGAGCAAGAAAGTCCTTCCTATATATGTCCCAGCATCCACTACAATATGTTAGTTGTATGTATGCCCTAGAGGCCAGTATTGTACAGATTATGTATATTATATTGGATGCTTGGACATATATAGAGATGACTTTCTTGCTCGACATGATAGTATGCTATCTGGTTGCTCTTTATCTTAACATGTACACTAGTCTCTTTATACTGTCTTATAGTTACATGTTGGTAAAGCCCTTAGGATTTGTACTTGACTACCTGGACTATGATGCAGATCATACTAGTGGGGACATGGTAGTCCATAAGTACATCCTTCAAGGTCCCTAGTCGTGGGTGTATCGAGACAGGGCATCGATATACCAGAGTAGACTAGCGTATACGCTTCTCGACCCATGTGATGGGTGATGGATGATCCCATATCCATTGGTGTTTGACATCAGAGATGGTATACGGGTGCTCAGTGGAGACTGGGTACACTGGACGGACTCGCCGAGAACTCCCAGATGGTATTTTACCTCACGTCAGATGGCAGTTCTCAGGTGACACTTGTACAGGATAGTCTGTAGACCCGAGATCGTCATAGAGTCTTGTGTGATTCCCACTGTGCTTTGATCTCCACCTTACCACGTCTATGAGGGCGTGCAAAACGGTGGTCTTTGGATACAGTCCCGAGTCACATGGAGGCAATGAGCGATAGGAGGGGTTTCGTCTCTCCCGGTATTGGGGGTAGATGTTGCGCTGTGCTCGATTGGCCGTAACAGGGAAGTCCCTGGCCAGGGCTGATCAGAGATTTGCTGGTATGTGTTACCAGTAGTTTCTCGACCCGTTATGAGCCTCACATCGGCACGACTTATCGGGTTATTGGGGTCTGACGTATACCACCCCTAGACTTGATATGCGATGTATCAGACGAAGAGACCGGACTGTATAGTAAGTGTTACTGGTCGGATTCGCAGGAGTGTGAGCGGGCTAGCTCGTCGATCTTCTGATCGCTCAATACCCGGCTGGCCGTTACGTTTGGCAGACCGCTTGCGGCTTGTGGGTGCTTGATATGATCATCATCTGCTACCGGCGTATTGACGAGTCTTTAGAGTCCTACAAGAGGTTTCCTGGTTCAAGCGAAACGAAATAGGAGCGCATATGAGATATGTGCAGGACCGAGAATAATGCGTGTATATGATACCACATTTCATTCTCGCGATAAATGTTTCGATTGGTTATATTTGATATGACCTAGTTATCGAATCATTGATTCGATAAATCGATACATTGAATACTAGTCGGTTATGTGCGACATGACCGGATCATTGAATCAAATGTTGATTTAATGATTTAATGTATAGTTATATATTTGATATATTACTTTGCATTAACTAGTATTGGTTCACTTTATACGGATTTTCTCACTTGATGCACATAGTATATGTGATATGCTTTTGTGCACTTTTTTGTATCATGTTTGATGATACTTGATCATTTAGTTAATTATATAGAATTTATCTATGGTTAATTTGATAATTAAGGTTTTGCATATTCATTTATTTATTTATTTGTTTATTTATTTATTTGGAAAAGATAAAGATAAGAATGGTGGCTTTCTTTGTCATTAGTTGAAGCTTCATGAAGCCTTGACTTTTGTAACCATCCTTATCTTCATGCTTAACCCTAACCCATCCAATTGACCATGGTTAATTCTCTACACTTAACCCTAGTTTGAGTTATGATAAGTATTTGATTTTCTATTTCTTTTTAAAAGAACTTATCATAACTATCTTCATCTTCTTCTTCTTCTTCAAGCTTGCTACTTTAATGGCAACTTGAGCAAAAGTGAGTAAAATCCAATTCCAAAGAGAACCCACCTCCTATTTCTTCACCCTCTACCTCTTGCCAAGTTGTTTTGGGTGTTTACTTCACAAGTTTCACAAGTTTGTGAAGTCGGAGCTTGAACTTGCGATGCCTCGAGGTAGATCGTCTTTGACACAAAGCCGACGACCTAGCTTGCCCGTTTCTCCGATGAAGCCAAAGTTCGAGTTTGGGAATCGAGATGGACAGCGAGAGGATGCCTTCGTGGAGCCAAGGAAGAGGATTACCGGATCTACAAAGGTTGTAGCATCTAACCTATAGTTAATTTGTTAACTAGTTTTATATTTCGCCTAGACATCTAGCAACGATCCGTTAACTAGGGTTTCTCGGCACCATTTTTTTAAAATTTGGCATGTTCGATGCCTTGTGAGACCTCTATAGGGTGCCTAGGAACCTTTCACTGGTATCAGAGCCTAGCTAGAGCCTTAGGCGAAGTCTAGACGCGATTTGAAGTCCGAACGAACCCGAAACACCAAATCTATAATGCTCTCTGTCCTTTTTACAAAATCTGAGATTTTTCAATATTAAAAATATGCAGAAAAACAAGAAGGAAATTATAAGGTTTACTGTGAAATTCGTGAGCATAATTCCACCAAGCCAGCGCGGATCCGCGGCATGAGCATGCCTCATGCGGCGGATCCGCGGTCGTACGGCCTAATTATTTAAAGGATTTTACACAGTAATCCTTAATTTCCAGTGGTGATTTTCCTGGGTATTTTTAATAATTATTCAAGAGTTGTATTTTCTGGGGTTGCTTTGGGGATTCGGTGTTTCGATCGGGGTATCAAATTTCGTCTTTGTGTTTTTCCAGATAATTTTCAGAATATGTTAAAAAGTTCGACCGGATATAAATACCCAATTTTTCCCCTGTCGGGAAATTTTCAAGTGTTGGATTTTTCCGTAGTTTAACGACGTTCTAAGTAGTGCAAGTAACGCGATGGACCCTCTAGAAGACAACAAACCTTAACTCGATTATGTGACCGTCTTGAACTGCCCTTTGAACCTTCGGGTTTGGGGCAGTACGGCGTGCCACATGTGAGGCGTTGGCTTGACCCTTCTACGGCTGGACCGTCGGTACTGAGGCACGAACTGAATGTTGTTAGACTTATTTCATGTGTTGAGTATTATCGGGAAAACTTGGGTATTCGACTGTTCGATCGGAAAGTTTAACATTTTCTGTTTATCTGGAATGTGATACAATAATTGGAATTCACAAGTAGTTATGAGATAACTGAATGAATGTTATAAATCTAGCAGTTTAGTCCCATACGATATTGAAAAGAGTTTTCGATAATGAGACTAAAATGCGGGATTTATATCTGTTAGGCATGCGATGTCTAAAGTAGTTGCGGATTCCAACTGTTGTAGTTTTACACTTTCTTTTCTGTGACCGTAAGTGTAATATGTGAATCGCCGGTTTTGTTGCTATATGTCAACGACAATTGGGATGCGCATATTTACTTACGTTGATGACATGTGATGTTATGTGTTGCTGGATATGTTATATTGGATCGTCGTGTTTGAATAGCCGGGGGGTTTTTATGTGAGATGAGTGTTTTTTCATTTTCATTCATGTAAAAACTTGTATGTAATATTCTTTTATTTGGGGCACTTCCAGGTAGCGGAAGCTGTCACCTTTTGTATATTATTTACTTTTCCGCATTAGGATAGACCCAAGAAGGGGAGCACAAGTAACCGGGTTCTGGGGTCCAGTGGGAGACCAACTCGAGGAGTCGAGTCCGGGTCTCCTAACCCTAGAATTGGCAGGGTTGCTTGCCGCTCTCGTAGGGGTCTAGGGGTGTGGGATTGGCTATTCATCACGACCGTGGAATCCGTGTTTTATACTGGCTCGTATTGAAAACACGGACGTCCTAGTATATCCAATATTTCATATGTTTATTCTGCTGCGATATATGTGATGTGATTCTGTGATGGATATAGTATATAGTATATATGATATGTTATATAGACGTTACTTATGTTTTACACCAGCGCTAGCCCTGCCCTGCTCTGTCGTTAGTTACCTAACCTAACGGTGCACGAGGGGACATCGAGGCAAATGCGGATGGCATAAGCGTACGTCATATCTATCTGTGATGTTTAGGTATTTAAATGATGGGACTTCATTAATGTGATTAATGAAAGATAAGAAACCTAAGATGTTGTGGAATCGAATTTTAAAATAAAACAGGTAGCTACAGTTCTTGCTTTGCACAGCGATATATATGATATATCCCGCACTTTATTCGATGAGGAAAGCACCGAGATCCCTTCACCGGGAGTGACTCCTTTAGCAATAACCGGCAGATGCTACACACTCGGTTTGCTTTTGACTGCTTTTGGGTTTTTGCTTTGCACAGCGATATATATGATATATCCCGCACCTCATTCGACGAGGAAAGGACCGAGATCCCTTCGCCGGGAGTGACTCCTTTAGCAAAACTAGAAAAGCCTCAAAATCACTCCATTTCAAAACTTCATTTGATTCTACAACGATATCAAGTTCATTACGCTCATGGTTTTCAGAAAAACCTGGCGTAGCCCTCCGTCATTTCAGATGAGTAGTAGTTAGTATTCGTGCTACGTTTGTTGGCCTGCGTCAAGGCGTAGTGTGCTGTAGCTAACTAGTATTTATCTGCTTATGCATATGATGCAGATTGGATTAGGGTAGTCGTGCGACTTTGTTGGCCTGCGTCAAGGGTCGTACGGGTGGGTTTAATTCAATCAGGAAATGACGGGTTGAACTTTACTAGCGCACTATGGTTTGTTGGCCTGCGTCAAGGTCATAGCACGCTAGGGGAAAAAGCATTATCGGGAATTTCAAGTGTTGAAATTTGCAATGAGATTGCATACCTTCTATGAGATAGTTGGATCCCGATACCCACTGCGAGTAAGAGTTACTCCTGAGAGAGTTTTACACATTGCAATTAGCCGATCAAGTAGGTGTCTAGAAAGGTGTCAACGGGGTTACGCCTATGGGAAAACGAGGTTTACATTAATTAGGTTCGTGCGAAAGCACGGGGGACCTCCCTCAAAGTACCGACACTGGCCTGGCTGAAAGATTGGCGAACCTGTGGTGTGTAATTAATCCCGGCTAGTCCTTCCTTTTAGGGTTTGGAGGAAGATTTGATAAAAAGCAGTGGGAGCCATCCTGATTAGATAAGATAATAACCAATCTGATCTTGCACGAGCATACGCTAAAGTGTTTTCTTCTCTCTCTCTCCAGGTAGCGACCAGTTCATGCCTTAATCAAGATAATAATCATGGGGAACGTTGGTTCCGTTCATTCTTATAAGAGTTATAGGAATGAACAGGATATAGGGGAATACCAGGATTCCCATGCCACCCGAATGAAGAAAGTACATGTTGATGCATTTTCTTCGGGTGTGTTCGTTACTGAGAACTGTTTCTCTATTTGCTCTACGTCCTGGGTATTAGATACCGGGTCAGGATCCCATATATGTAATCAGTTACATGGGCTTACAAAAGGTAGAGAACTTGGAGAAGGTGATAAAGACATAAGAGTTGGAAATGGTGCAATTGTTGCAGCTAAGACTGTCGGGGAATATCACCTTGTATTACCAACTGGTGATACATTAGTTCTGAACGAATGCTATTACATGCCGAACCTGATATGCAACATTATATCGGTTTCTTTACTGAGTAAAGAGGGATATAATTTTGTATTGCAGGACAATGTTATGAACATTTTCCGTGACCAAAAGTTGGTTGGATCAGGCACGTTATGCAATGGCATTTATGTTCTAAATCAATCAACAGTTCTGAGCATAACAAACACACACAAGAGGAAGAGTTCAGAACTGAACGAATCCTTCTTGTGGCATTGTAGACTGGGTCACATCAATGTGACACGACTAGCTAAGTTGCATAAAGATGGATAGTTAAATTCGTTTGAATTTTCATCTTATGACACTTGCCAGTCATGTCTCAAAGGCAAGATGACCAAAACTCCGTTTACAGGACACGGAGAAAGAGTTACCGAACTCTTGGGACTGATACATAGTGATGTATGCGGTCCCATGTCTACACATGCCAGGGATGGTTCTTCATACTTCATTACATTCACTGACGATCTCTCTAGGTTCGGGTATGTGTTCCGGATGAAACACAAATCAGAAGCTTTTGAGAAATTTAGGGAATATAAGCAAGAAGTTGAGAACCAAACTGGAAAAAGTATTAAAATCCTACGATCTGATCGAGGAGGAGAATACTTAAGCAATGAATTCCTGGACTTCCTAAAAGAGAATGGGATTCTCTCTCAGCTGACTCCTCCATATACACCATAGCACAACGGTGTATCAGAACGGAGGAACCGCACCCTATTAGATATGGTGCGCTCTATGATGAGTACAGCTGAGTTACCTATTTCCTTCTGGGGATATGCACTGGAAACAGCTGCAGACCTATTGAATATGGTTCCCACCAAAACCGTGCCGACCACTCCATATGAGATATGGAAAGGAAAGAGACCATATCTTAATTATGTTAAGATATGGGGTTGTCCGGCCTATGTAAAAACGCAAAATCCGGACAAACTCGCGGCAAGGTCCATTCTGTGTAAGTTTATTGGATATCCCAAACATTCGCGAGGGTATATCTTCTACCACCCTGAGGAACAAAGAGTGTTTGTTTCTCGGCATGCCACCTTTTTAGAAAAGGAATTTCTTGAAAAATAGATTAATGGTCATGAGGTAGAACTGGAGGAGGTTCCAGCTGCACAAGCTACAACAGAAGATCTGGTGGAACCAGAGGATTCCATAGTTCCCGATGAACCCCAGCCACTCCGCCGATCTAGTAGGGTTCCTCGCCAACCTGAGAGATACTACGGTTTTCTCATGGACGGTGGGAGCGAGGATTGCATCATGGAGGATGATGACCCAACTAGCTTCGAGCAGGCCATCACGAGTAGGGACTCAGTGAAATGGCTGGATGCTATGCGGTCCGAGATGGAATCCATGTACACCAACAAAGTATGGACTTTGGAAGTTGCTCCTGAAGGGGTAAAACCCATTGGGAGCAAGTGGATCTTCAAGAAGAAACTTGGTGTAGATGGGAAAGTGGAGACTTTCAAAGCTAGACTTGTAGCAAAGGGTTTTCGTCAAAGACCAGGTGTGGACTATGACGAAACTTTTTCTCCAGTGGCTATGCTTAAATCCATCCGGATCATACTTGCCATCGCTGCATATCATGACTACGAAATCTGGCAAATGGATGTTAAGACCGCCTTTCTAAACGGTGATTTAGAAGAGTGCGTGTACATGACTCAGCCAGAGGGCTTCGTAGACAGTGGGAGCAGCGGGAAGGTGTGCAAGCTGCTTAAATCCATTTATGGATTAAAGCAAGCATCGCGGAGTTGGAACATCTGCTTTGATATCGTTATCAAAGAGTTTGATTTCGTCAAAAATCCAGATGAACCTTGTGTCTACAAGAAGGTGGCAGAGAGTAAGGTTGTCTTCCTCGTATTGTACGTAGATGACATACTCTTGATAGGAAATGATATTCCTATGCTGCTAGCGGTCAAGCTCTTCTTATCACAAAGATTCTCAATGAAAGATCTTGGTGATGCCTCCTGCATATTGGGAATTAGGATCTATAGAGATAGATCCAAACGGATTTTGGGATTGTCCCAATCCAGGTACATTGACACCATACTAAAGAGGTTTAGTATGGAAGAGTCCAAGCGTGGGAACTTGCCCACGATCTCTGGAGTCACTCTCTCCAAAAAGATGTCTCCTAAGACTGATTTGGAGAGAGCTCGCATGCAAGGGATACCCTATACTTCGGCAGTAGGCTCTATCATGTATGCGATGCTATGTACCAGACCCGATGTAGCATACTCACTAAGTGTAGTGAGCAGGTATCAAGCTGATCCTGGAGAGAGTCACTGGACAGCTGTGAAGAGCATTCTCAAGTACTTGCGAAGGACTAGAGATATGTTCTTGGTGTATGGTAACGGAGAACTCCAAGTGGAGTCCTTTACCGATTCGAGCTTCCAGAGTGATAAGGACGACTCTAAGTCACAGTCGGGCTTTGTCTTTACCCTTTACGGAGGGGCGGTTAGCTGGAAGAGTTCCAAGCAGGAAACCGTGGCAGACTCGACGATGGAGGCTGAATACATCGCTGCCAACGATGCTGCCAAAGAGGCTGTCTGGATCAAGAAGTTAATTTCTGAACTTGAAGTGGTTCCATCCATTGAGCGTCCAATACCTTTGTATTGCGATAACAATGGAGCGGTGGCTTTGGCCAAGGAACCCAGGTCCCATCAGCGGTCCAGGCATATTCTGAGGCGGTATCACCTGATCCGGGAGATAGTTGATCGCCGGGAGATCGAGGTCAGGAGAGTTGATACGAAGAACAACACGGCGGATCCACTCACGAAGGCCATTCCCCAGATACAGTTTGAGAGACTCTTCGGGATGCTCGGTATGAGATACTACAACAGCTGGCCCTAGTGCAAGTGGGAGATTGTTAGTTGTATGTATGCCCTAGAGGCCAGTATTGTACAGATTATGTATATTATATTGGATGCTTGGACATATATAGAGATGACTTTCTTGCTCGACATGATAGTATGCTATCTGGTTGCTCTTTATCTTAACATGTACACTAGTCTCTTTATACTGTCTTATAGTTACATGTTGGTAAAGCCCTTAGGATTTGTACTTGACTACCTGGACTATGATGCAGATCATACTAGTGGGGACATGGTAGTCCATAAGTACATCCTTCAAGGTCCCTAGTCGTGGGTGTATAGAGACAGGGCATCGATATACCAGAGTAGACTAGCGTATACGCTTCTCGACCCATGTGATGGGCGATGGATGATCCCATATCCATTGGTGTTTGACATCAGAGATGGTATACGGGTGCTCAGTGGAGACTGGGTACACTGGACGGACTCGCCGAGAACTCCCAGATTGTATTTTACCTCACGTCAGATGGCAGTTCTCAGGTGACACTTGTACAGGATAGTCTGTAGACCCGAGATCGTCATAGAGTCTTGTGTGATTCCCACTGTGCTTTGATCTCCACCTTACCACGTCCATGAGGGCGTGCAAAACGGTGGTCTTTGGGTACAGTCCCGAGTCACATGGAGGCAATGAGCGATAGGAGGGGTTTCGTCTCTCCCGGTATTGGGGGTAGATGTTGCGCTGTGCTCGATTGGCCGTAACAGGGAAGTCCCTGGCCAGGGCTGATCAGAGATTTGCTGGTAAGTGTTACCAGTAGTTTCTCGACCCGTTATGAGCCTCACATCGGCACGACTTATCGGGTTATTGGGGTCTGACGTATACCACCCCTAGACTTGATATGCGACGTATCAGACGAAGAGACCGGACTGTATAGTAAGTGTTACTGGTCGGATTCGCAGGAGTGTGAGCGGGCTAGCTCGTCGATCTTCTGATCGCTCAATACCCGGGTGGCCGTTACGTTTGGCAGACCGCTTGCGGCTTGTGGGTGCTTGATATGATCATCATCTGCTACCGGCGTATTGACGAGTCTTTAGAGTCCTACAAAGAGGTTTCCTGGTTCAAGCGAAACGAAATAGGAGCGCATATGAGATATGTGCAGGACCGAGAATAATGCGTGTATGTGATACCACATTTCATTCTCGCGATAAATGTTTCGATTGGTTATATTTGATATGACCTAGTTATCGAATCATTGATTCGATAAATCGATACATTGAATACTAGTCGGTTATGTGCGACATGACCGGATCATTGAATCAAATGTTGATTTAATGATTTAATGTATAATTATATATTTGATATATTACTTTGCATTAACTAATATTGGTTCACTTTATACGGATTTTCTCACTTGATGCACATAGTATATGTGATATGCTTTTGTGCACTTTTTGTATCATGTTTGATGATACTTGATCATTTAGTTAAGTATATAGAATTTATCCATGGTTAATTTGATAATTAGGGTTTTGCATATTCATTTATTTATTTATTTTTTTATTTATTTATTCGGAAAAGATAAAGATAAGAATGGTGGCTTTCTTTGTCATTAGTTGAAGCTTCATGAAGCCTTGACTTTTGTAACCATCCTTATCTTCATGCTTAACCCTAACCCATCCAATTGACCATGGTTAATTCTCTACACTTAACCCTAGTTTGAGTTATGATAAGTATTTGATTTTCTATTTCTTTTTAATAGAACTTATCATAACTATCTTCATCTTCTTCTTCTTCTTCAAGCTTGCTACTTTAATGGCAACTTGAGCAAAAGTGAGTAAAATCCAATTCCAAAGAGAACCCACCTCCTATTTCTTCACCCTCTACCTCTTTCCAAGTTGTTTTGGGTGTTTACTTCACAAGTTTCACAAGTTTGTGAAGTCGGAGCTTGAACTTGCGATGCCTCGAGGTAGATCGTCTTTGACACAAAGCCGACGACCTAGCTTGCCCGTTTCTCCGATGAAGCCAAAGTTCGAGTTTGGGAATCGAGATGGACAGCGAGAGGATGCCTTCATGGAGCCAAGGAAGAGGATTTCCGGATCTACAAAGGTTGTAGCATCTAACCTATAGTTAATTTGTTAACTAGTTTTATATTTCGCCTAGACATCTAGCAACGATCCGTTAACTAGGGTTTCTCGGCACCGTTTTTTTTAAATTTGGCATGTTCGATGCCTTGTGAGACCTCTATAGGGTGCCTAGGAACCTTTCACAATATACATCCAATGTACAGTAATGGCCTCTAGGGCATACATATAACTAACAAGTGGGAACACATTCGAGGCGAAGTGAAAGTGTCAAGTCAGCGGACTAAGCTATACTCATATCACCTGGGAACTGATAACTGACGATAGGTATAGTACCAACCAACAGTTCTCGACGAGTCCTGTCCAGTATACTCATAACCTAATGAGAACCCGTATACTATCTCAAGTACGACGTATTGACGGCTGTGGGACAGACCGTCTCCCCTGCTGGGATGAGAAGCGCATACGCTAGTCTACTCCGGAGTATCGGTGCCCTGTCTCGATAGTCCTACTACTAGGGACCTGTATAAGGATGTACTTGTGGATTACCCAGCCCCCATGAGTGTGACTGCCATCACAACGCTGGTAATCAAGCATAGATCCTAAGGGCTCCACTAATGTGTATAGGTGATATTCTAAAAGAAACACATGTACACATTAAACTAGAAACAAACCAAGTAGCATACTACCATTTCGAGCAAGATTGTCTATACAACTGTGAATATCCCAAGCTTCCATCAAGTAATATACAAACTAGTATGATACAGTAATGGCCTCTAGGGCATATACACTAACAATCTCCCACTTGCACTAAGGCCGTGTACTGGCGTACCGAAGACCTATCATCTCGATTAACAGCTCGAACTGAGTCTGGGGTAAGGCCTTCGTGAATGGATCTGCAGTGTTATCTTCCATAGCAACCCTCCGAACCTCGATCTCCTGGCGATCCACGATCTCCCTGATTAGGTGATACCGCCTTAAGATGTGTCTGGACTTCTGATGGGACCTGGGTTCCTTCGCTAAACCTATAGCCCCGCTGTTGTCGCAAAACAGAGGTATTGGATCAACAATGGACGGAACCACCTATAGTTCTGCCAAGAACTTCCTCATCCAGACGGCTTCTTTTGCGGCATCAGATGCAGCGATATATTCCTCTTCCATCGTCGAGTCAGCAACGGTTTCCTGTTTGGAACTCTTCCAACACACCGCCCCTCCATTGAGGGTAAAGACATAACCCGACATGGACTTAGAGTCATCCTTGTCACTCTGGAAGCCGGAGTCAGGAAAGGCCTTGATCTGGAGGTCTTTTCCGCCATACACCAAGAACATCTCCTTAGTCCTTCTCAGGTACTTGAGAATGTTCTTTACCGCTATCCAGTGCTTCTCCCCAGGGTTTGACTGATACCGACTTACCACACTCAGTGCATAAGCTACATCTAGTCTGGTACACAACATCGCATACATTATAGAGCCTACCGCAGAAGCGTAGGGTATAATAGACATGCGATCCCTTTCCAAATCAATCTTGGGAGACATCTCTTTGGAGAGGGTGATCCCGAGACAAGCCGGTAGATTACCGCGCTTGGAACCTTCCATACTAAATCCTTTCAGTATGGTGTCGATGTACCTGGACTGTGAAAGTCCTAATATCCTCTTGGATCTATCACGATGGATCCGGATCCCCAGAATGTAAGAGGCATCACCCAGGCCTTTCATGGAGAACCTGTTTGACAAGAACCCTCTGACAGATTGTAACATAGGAATGTCATTTCCTATCAAGAGAATGTCGTCCACGTATAAAACGAGGAATACGACAGTTCGTGCTACAATTTTACTATAGATGCATGGTTCATCAGGATTTTTGATAAAGCTAAATTCTTTGACCGTCATATCAAAACAGATATTCCAACTCCGCGATGCCTGCTTTAGTCCATAAATGGACTTAAGCAACTTGCACACTTTTCCGCTGCTCCCACTCTGAATGAAACCGTCTGGCTGGTCCATATAGACACACTCCTCTAAATTTCTATTTAGAAAAGCGGTCTTTACGTCCATCTGCAAAATCTCATAATCGTGGAAGGCAGTAATAGCAAGAAGAATCCGAATGGATTTGAGCATGGCCACTGGAGAAAAGGTTTCGTCATAGTCCAAACCTGGCCTTTGACGAAAACCCTTTGCAACAATTCTAGCCTTATAGGTCTCAACCTGTCCATCTACACCAATCTTCCTCTTGAAGATCCACTTGCATCCTATAGGTTTTACCCCATCTGGAGCAATGTCCAAAGTCCATACTTTGTTGGTGTACATGGACTCCATTTCGGTTCGCGTTGCATCCAGCCATTTTACCGAGTCAATGCTCTGAATGGCCTGCTGGAAGCTAGTCGGCTCATCACTATCAATGATGAAATCCTCTCTATCCCCGTCTATGAGAAAACCGTAATATCTCTCGGGCGGATGAGACTGCCTACTACTCCTGCGGAGTGGCGCAGGAAAGTCCTGTTCTTTCGAACTCTCTGGTTCTTATAAGATTTCAGTAATAGCTCGTGGTTCTGGAATTTCTTCCAGTTCTATTGCGCTCCCACTTATCTAATTTTCCAAAAATTCAGTTTTCAAGAAGCAGGCATGACGAGAAACAAAAACCTTTTGTTCCTCCTCGCAATAGAAGAAATATCCCTTGGAGTTCTTTGGATATCCCACAAACTTGCACTGTACTGAGCGTGCCTCGAGTTTGTCCGCATGCTGCTTTTTGAAAAAAGCTGGACATCCCCATGTCTTAATGTGCTTAAGATAGGGTTTCTTCCCACTCCACATCTGATATGGTGTGGTAGGCACTGTCTTAGTTGGAACTCGGCTCAAAAGGTATGCGGCTGATTCTAGTGCATATCCCCAGAATGATCGAGACAACTCAGCATTACTCATCATGGAACGTACCATATCCAATAGCGTTCGGTTCCGTCTATCTGATACACCGTTATGTTGCGGAGGTATGGAGGAGTAAGCAGAGAGAGAGTTCCATTCTCTTTTAGGTAATCCAGGAACTCGGCACTCAAGTATTCACCACCTCGATCAGATCTCAGTGTCTTGATACTTTTGCCTGTTTGTTTTTCTACTTCATTCTTGTATTCCTAGAATTTTCCAAAGGCTTCAGATTTATGCTTCATTAAGAAGACATGCCCGAATCTTGAAAAATCATCCGTAAACGTAATGAAGTGAGAATAACCACTTCGCGCATGTGTAGACATTGGACCGCATACATCGCTGTGTACGAGCCGTAAGAGCTCACTCGCTCTTACTCCGTGTCCAGTGAACGGAGTCTTTGTCATCTTTCCATTGAGACAGGATTGACAAGTTGCATATGATTGATATTCGAACGGATCCAAATATCCTTCTGTATGCAACTTCGTCAACCTTCTCTCATTGATGTCATCCAGTCTACAATGCCATAAGAAAGCATGATTTATTTCTGGAGACTTTCTTTTGTGTGTATTCTGGACATTGAAAATCTGTGGTTGGTTTAATACGTATATACCATTGCTTAATGTACCCGACCCAATCAGAACTTGATTATGGTGAATGTTTACAACATTGCTTACAAATGAAAATTCATAACCTTCTTTAGACATTAAAGGTACAGATATGATATTACAAGTCGCATTGGGTAAAAAATAACAATCATGTAAAACCAAAACATGTCCATCTGACAATCCCAAGTGATAGTCCCCCACGGACTCAGCATCCATGCCAGCTCCGTTTGCAACTCTGAGGGTCATATCACCTGCCTTCAAAACCCTATGCTTTCTCAGTGCCTACAAAGAATTACAGATATGAGATTCTGATCCGGTATCCAATACCAAGGAATTAGAGTTTATTGATAGACAGTTTTCAATAACATACACATCTGAAGTCGAAGCCGCAACTTGTTTCGGGTCCTGGTTCTTGGCCTTCCAAGCCCCGCAATCCTTTTTCCAGTGTCCACTCTTGTGATAATAAAAGCACTCTTCTTTCCCCACAAGCTTTCCCGCTACCTTTGTTGCTTTTGCTTTTCCCTTCGCTTCCACTTTACTAACACCGCCCCTTGGTTTGGTGGGGGCTTTCTTATTCTTTCCCTTGGCTTTCGCCTTGGACCTAGAAGAAGAAGGTCCTCAAACAAACAAAGTGGATGTTTCCCTCCTTTTCTTTAGGGTGCCCTCTGCACTCCTCAGCTTGTTGAGGAGTTCTGAAAGTTCAACTTCTTTTTCTTGCAAGTTGATGTTCAGGATAAACTGGGCATAAGTGGATGGAAGGGACTGGAGAATCAAGTCAGTATAAAGCTCGTTCTCTAACGTGGTCCTAAGGTCCGCAAGCTCTTAAATATAGCCAATCATCTTAAGCACGTGTTTCGCTACCGATGATCCGACGGCCAATCTCACCGAAAACAGCTTTTTCGAGACTTCGTATCTGGCGATACGGGATTGCTCTCCATACAGTTCTTTTGTATGGAGAAATATGGATTCAAGGTCCATATTCTCGTGCCTCCTCTGATGTTCATTGTCCATAGAGGCAAGCACGAGGCACTTGGCCTTCGCGCAGTTGATCTCCAAGGTCTTACGGATTTCCTTATCCGTGAAGCTGGAGGTGGGACCTGGGACAGGGGAGCTTTGGTGGTAAGAAGATACCCCAGCTTGTCATAAGTGATTGCCATTTTGACATTCCTGAGCCAATCTTTGTAGTTTGGTCCTGTCAGTATGTTTTTATCTAGTAGTAACTTAAGTCCGGTCATGACGATTGGTCGCTGCAATTAGGAATGAGAGAAGAAACACTTTAGCATGATGCTCTTGCAAGTTTAGAGTGGTTTTTAGTTTGTCTAAACAGGATGGCTCCCACTGTTTCTCGAATCCCTCTTCAAACCAAAATAGAAGAATCATTCTGGATCAATCTCACCGTACAATACTTAACCGTTCAGCCAGGCCAGTGTTGGTACTTCGAAGGAGGTTTTCCAACGCTTTCACGAAGTTCCTTAATTAAATAACCGCTTTTCCCTCTGGGCGTAGCCCCGCTAACACCTTTTTAGACACCTACTTGGTTTATAGCATTGATCGTTAAGTGAGAAATTTCCCGAGGAGTAGCATATACTCAAAGTAGGATCGGGATCCAAATATCATCGTATGACAAAACTGAAGGAATCATACCAGAATCATCACACTCCAAATGGTATGCAGTGCTAGCAAGTTTCAGTTTCTTTAGAAACTCCCGATGTGGATTTTTTGCCCCATGCTCTTATGACCTTGACTTTGGCCAACAAATCATAAGTCACATGTCAAGTTCTACCCGTCATTCTCCAGGTTAATTTGAACCCACCCGTACCTACCCTTGACTTTGGCCAACAAGGCAGCACGACTGTCCTAAACCAACGCATCTATCTATGCTGCATATGAATATCCAATAGCTACCAAACACTGTGCCTTGACTTTGGCCAACAAATACAGCTTGAATGCTATTCACTATCCATATGAAATGACGGAGGGCTACGAATGGTTTTGGCGAAACCGTGAACGTAGTGAACTTGATATAATCGATGGAACGAGATAGCTTTTAAAAGGACTGGTTCAAGCTCCGCGTTTAAAAGTTGGTTTTTGAAAAGAACCGAGTGGTTTTGAAAGTGTTCCAATGACTTTACTTTGGTTTATTTTCTTGCATTAATTTTAGTGCATCCCATCATTTAATCCTACCATTGCAGAAAACAACGAAAATCTGATGTACGCTTATGCCATCCGCATTCGCCACGGGGCCGCGTCATTACCCGTTAGGTTACTTAACTAATGACAGAGCAGGGGCTGGACTAGCGCGGATGCAAAACATAAGCAACGCCTAAATAGATATCATATATAGATATATATATATTCGTCAGATGCAATGATAGCCATTCCAAACAGATGAACACATTGGATATACTAGGAATCCGCATTTCGTTCGAGCCTGTAACGAAAAGAGGATTACACGGTCGCGATGAATAGCCAAGGCCCCACCCTAGACCCCTACGGGTGCGGCAAACTACCCGCTAAATACCCGAAGTGAAGCAACCTCCCTCAACAACGTGAGTAGGCCACTCGGCACCTCGAGATACCCGGTAGTTTGTGCACCCCACCTTGGGTCTATCCTAGGAGCAAAAACAGTAAAAGAAATTATACAATGGCGGCTACAACCTCATCCTGGATGTGCGGCCATAAAAATAATATTACATCAATTACATATTCATCAAATGAAAAGTTAAAGAAAACTCTCATCTCACAACCCCCAGGCTATTCATCCGCGACAATCCAACGAATTCATATACACAAACCATCAACATTACAGATCACAGATATGTATAGCCCCCACTAATCGACGTATAGTGATTAGCAGACGTTCAATACATATATCACATCACAGATATAACTCATTATCTAAAGTCTATAGAAGTTCGATCAAAATACGGATTTGTAACCACCCCAAAAAACAAATTCGTTTTCGAAAAAAATCTGGGCAGAAACAACATATTCCACAAATCCCAAAACACCACACAAAACACACTGCAGCAAAACTGATCTACGGCCGAGTCAACTCGGCCGCGGATCCGCAGCAAGAAGCATGTTCTTGCCGCGGTTCCGCGGTGAGTTGGTCGACTCGCTGGATCGTTTTTGCTGTGTGTTTACAGAAAAGCCTGAGACGATTTTTAAGATATGTCAAATTATTTTTTTAGCTGTTTTAAAAATCGACAGCAAGCATGGTTTTCGGGCTCGTTTTGTGATTCTTTCTCCGATCGAAATTCTAGATACATTGCTAACATGCTAGATAGTGTTTAGATAGGCTCTGATTCCACTGTAAGTCCACGTTATCCTTCCCGGTTCTTTGGGGGATGCGGAAATGGTGAAAAACGATTTTTTCGGTGAAGGTAACATGGACTAGAAACCGGAACTTTGCTAAACAAACTATCTAACAACATAACTAAGAGTTTAACTACTATATTACGGGTTATACCTAGTCTTGAACTCCTTCTCTTCTTCTCCTTGTTGTGGTCGGATCGGCCTCACCTCGTCGTCTCCTTGTGCCGAAGAAGGATCTACCCGAAAGCTTCTAACTTTGGCTCCAACCTCAATCGAGAGGAAACTAAAATACTTGGCTTGCTAGACCTTGTACTCTAAAGTTAGTAGAGAAGTGTTTTTAGGGTTTTATCTCAATGGTTCTTGTTTCTCAACTCATGAGACAAGAGAACCATGAGCAAGAGGAAGAGGGAGAGCTTGGATGAGAGAGAATCAATATGATAGAATGAGAGAAGACTTTTACAACCATGCTCTCAAAAACCAAAAATTATCATGATAATAACAATAATCAGGTATTTGTGATGGTTCATGTCAATGGCATTATCATTTCATGCATTTAATGCAATTTGTAAACAACAAGCAAGCAAAAGTCATACCCATGAAATGATAGCCATTGAAATGATGATGGTCAACAAGTTCAAAATAGTCAACCAGTCAACAAAGTCAACCAGTCAACAAAGTCAACAAGTCAACAAAGTCAAACATTCAACTCAACCATGGCACAAAAATACTTAATTAATATTATTATTTATCATATTTCTTATTCTTATTAAGGTTTAGAAAAAGTCAACAGTCAACAACCCTGATGAGAATCCTCTGCCTCTGTCTCTGTCAACCGTGCATACACACCCGCATCCGTGTTCCGAGGAACACGAATACAAACGAGATAAAACCAATCCCAAAACGCATACTAGGATCTGTCTTAAACCAAAGCCCGCTAGTAATAACTGCACGGACACCAAACGTGCACAAGTGCACGGATGTGAACGAACCCTGTCGCAAAACCATGAGACCTCTACTCTGTTTTGCCCAAAGGAGAATAGCTCTCTGTGTGGGACTCTAAAGACTCAACACTACGCTGGCAGTGGGTTTAACCACATACCACAAGAGGCACTAGCTGTACGTAACGGCCCCCAAGTAGATGCCGATAAGAAGACTGATGAGGTGAACCCATCCGAACTCCTACTGAGCCTGAATGTGACAGTCTCCGCACGGTCTGGTATGTTCGTCTGAGAATATCACATGGCGGGCCTATGGTGGCGGTAAACGTCAGTCCCCTAATAGTGGTACAAGTCGTGTCGGAGTGTAGCCCAGAACACCCTGAGATAACACTGGAAACCTACCAGTATATCTCGCTTGCCCTGGCCAGGGACGACTATGTGTAATGGATCTCCTTGACACAGCGCGATATCAACTCCCAATACCGGGAGAGATGAATCCCGTCTAACCATCACTGCCTCCAAGTGTTTCTGGACTGCACCCAACTACTACCTGTTTGCACGACTCCTTTGAGGCGTGGTTGGGTAGTAATTAGAGTGCAATGGGAACACACTCGAGGCGAAGTGACAGTGTCAAGTCAACGGACTAAGCTGTACTCATGTCACCTGGGAACTGATAACTGACGATAGGTATAGTACCAACCAATAGTTCCCGACGAGTCCTGTCCAGTGTACTCATAACCTAACGAGCACCCGCATACTATCTCAAGTACTACGTACTGACGGCTGTGGGATAGACCGTCTCCCATGCTGGGATGAGAAGCGCATACGCTAGTCTACTCCGAATTATCGATGCCCTGTCTCGATAGTCCTACGACTAAGGACCTGTATAAGGATGTGCTTGTGGATTACCCAGCCCCCACGAGTGTGACTGTCATCACAACGCTGGTAATCAAGCAAAGATCCTAAGGGCTCAACTAATGTGTATAGGTGATATGCTATACGAAACACATGTACACATTAAAGTAGAAACAAACTAAGTAGCATGCTACCATTTCGAGCAAGATTGTCTGTACAACTGTGAATATTCCAAGGTTCCATCAAGTAATTTACAAACTAGTATGATACAGTAATGGCCTCTAGGGCATATACACTAACAATCGATACTCCAGAGTAGACTAGTGTGTACGCTTCTCATCCTAGTTGGGGAGATGGCCTGTCCTATAGCTATCAGTACGTCATACTGGAGATAGTATGCAGGTGCTCGTTAGGTTACGGGTACACTGGACAGGACTCGCAGGGAACTGCAGGTTGGATTTATACCCATCGTCAGATAGAAGTTCCCAGGTGACATGAGTACAGCTTAGTCCGTCGACTTGATACTGCTACTTCGCCTCGGGTGTGTTCCTACTGTACTTAGATTACTACGCTACCACGGCTCAAAGGAGTCGTGCAAACAGGTAGTAGTTAAGTGTAGTCCCGAAGCATTTGGAGGCAGTAGCGGTTAGACAGGATTCATCTCTCCCGGTATTGGGGGTTGATATCGCGCTGTGTATGGAGAGCCATTACGCAAAGTCCCTGTCCAGGACAAACGAGATTTACTTGTAGGTTCCAGTAGTTTCTAAAGGTGTAATAGGATTCACTCCGACACGACTTATATCGCTATTATGGGTCTGACATTTACCGCCCCCTAGGCCCGATATGCGATAGTCCTAGACGAACAGACCGGACTGTACGGAAATTATCACATCAGGCTCAATTGGAGTTCGGATGGGTTTCCTCATTGACCATCTTATCGACATCTACCTGGGGACCGTTACGTACAGCTAGTACCGCTTGCGGCCTGTGGTTAAACCCACTGCCATCGTAGTGTCGAGTCTTTAGAGTCCCACATAGAGAGTTTAACTGTACTGGGCAAAAGGTGTAAAGGCCGTATGGTTTTACGGCAGGGCCGCGATCACTTACGTACACTTGTGCAAGTATTATGATTGGGCAGATAATACTAGCGGGTTTTGGTTTATGCCAGTTCTAGTATTATACAGATGGATTTATTCAGTGAAAGATTATCCATGTTTTTCGGAAATACGGATGGGAGGGGCAGTCTCGTAACTTGTCGGGAAGATGACTCATTTGTATTTATTTCTTTTTGGATTAAACGCAAATGAGGTGGAGAGATGAGGTGTAAGTTTTCATTAAATGCTTAATGACTCATGAGGTGATTCACCCTTAGTATTAAATGAAGCTCATAAGATATTTCTAGATATTTTGATCAAGAGATATTTGTATGCTTCATTATATTCTTTCATGAGTGATTATTCATATCATTATCATAAAAGCTTTCTCTCTCCTCAAGTCTTCATCTTCTTTCTCAAACCCTAATAGCTCTGATTAGTTAAGAAACCTAAGGTTTAAGTTACTAAGTAATCCATCTAATTAATCTACACCCTCTAGGACTTCTATATTAGCGATCTAGGAGCCGTAGTTATCTCGGATTCGAGATAGGAGCTCGGACTATAGACTCTCGTGCGGATCGTCTTTGACTCGAAGAGGCCGTTGAGGTGTTCATGTTCCATAGAGCCTACGAGGTGCGGAGGATAGCGATGAAGACCCAAAGGACAAGTAACGTGAGGTATAACTTCGAATCCGAGTAGTTAAACCTCTCGTAGTTTGCTAGCAATGGTTTAGAAACGATCCGTGTGCTCAAGTCCTTGTTACGAAGCTTTGATAATTTTTTTTCATATATTCCGCCTCCCCGCAAGCTCTTGGAGTGCATGACATGGACTTACAGTCGTATCTCACAATACTAAACAAAACATATCACCGATCTCATAGCATCATGCCCAAACTCATCGATTCATCTCCAAATACCATATACAATCCTCATCATCGATGAGTAGGTATACGTATACACACACACACACACACACACACATACATATTCCCATACCTATGTGTGTGTGTATATATACATATCCCCATATACGCACCAATGAAAACAAAGTAAGCATGTGTGTGCGTGTGGGTGTAAACCTTATTCTAGGGCTCGCGACTAAACCAACTAGCGACTCCATCATCCAATGATACTAAATTATCCAAGACCCCAAAGTTTATCTATATAATCATAACCTCACAATAACATATAATTATATCCATATAATATATATACCATACACTATACTACGAACTGCGGAGGTGCTATACGCCATCCACCCGACTTCCCCCGTAGGTATAATCTACTCACCTTGCTCTTCGCTTGCCGTTGCCGACGTCGCCACGTGCTTTCTTTTCATCTCGAAGTCCTCGTGGGGGTACCTACACATCATAACGTATCGTGCCGCATTAAAACCCAATACAAACCAAAACGACACGCTAAAAGCCTATATGTTAGAACCTATGGACTACGCCTTCAAAACCACCAAACAGCCATCGATATCGTCGTACAAACGTCAAGTAATCGAGGTAAAACACAAATACTAAAATCTAGAATCCAAAATACGGAAAATATAACCCCGAATCAAAACAGCAACTCATGAATTTAGTCCCGGATTTTACCTTAAGTCAAATCATCCAATTTTGCATACGTGGAGGGTCTAGATTACAGATACTGGAGCCATGAAACAAACACGAGCCAAAATTCCCCAGGTCTGGCCACAATTTGCGACCAGAAGGATTATTTCTGCATCCTGGTGTAGGGTTCCTAGGCACACTATAGAGGTCTCACAAGGCATCAACCATGCCAATTTCAAATGAAATTACGGGTGCCGAGAAACCCTAATACGGATCGTTAACTAGATATTTAGGCGAAACAGTAAACTAGTTAACATCTTAACTAAAGATAAGAAGCTACAACCTTTGTAGATCCGAATATCCACTCTCTTAGCTCCACGTAGACATCCTCTCTCTGTCCATCTTGAATCCCGGACTCTATCGTCGGCTTGATCAGAGAAATGGGCGGACTAGGTCGTCGGCTTCATGCCGAAGATGATCTACGTCGAGGCATCACAAGTTCAAGCTCCGACTTCACAAATTTGTGAAACTTGTGAAGAAAACACCCAAAACAACTTGGCAAGAGGTAGAGGGTGAAGAAATAGGAGGTGGGTTCACTTTAGAAATGGATTTCTCACTTTAGATCTCAAGTTGCCATTGATGGCATCAAGCTTTCTATCTTGAAGAAGAAGATCAAGAAGAAGAAAGAATATGATAGGTGTTTTTAAAATGAAAAAGAAAATGAATACTTATCATAATCTTAACCATAGTTAAGTGTAGAGAATGAACTAGGGTTAGTTCAAATGGTTAGGGTTAAGCATGAGACAAGAATGGTGACTAAGTCAAAGCTTCATGAAGCTTCAATAAGAAACAAAGAAAGCCACCATTCTCATCTTTATCTTTTCCAAATAAATAAATGAACAAATAAATAAATAAATGAATATGCAAAACCCTAATCATCAAATTAATCATGGTTTAATTCTATACACTTAACTAAATGATCAAGTATCATCAAACATGATACAAATATGTGCACAAAAGTATATCACATATACTTCTTGCACATCAAGTCAGAAAATCCATATAAAGTGAACTAATACTAGCTAATGCAAAGTAATATATCAAATATATAATTATACATCAAATCATTAAATCAACACTTGACTTAACGATCCGGCCATATCGCATATAACCGACTAGTATCCTATGTATCGGCTTATCGAATCAATCGTTGATTCGATATCTAGGTTATATCGAATATAACCATTCGATACATTCATCGCAAGAATGGAATACGGTATCACATACATGCATTATTCTCGGTCCTGCACATATCTCATATGCGCTCCTATTTCGTTTCGCTTGAGCCAGGAAACCTCTGTGTAGGACTCTAAAGACTCGTCAATACGCCGGTAGCAGATGATGATCATATCAAGCACCTACAAGCCACAAGCGGTCTGGTAAACGTAACGGCCATCCGGGTATTGAGCGACCAGAAGATCGACGAGCTAGCCCGCTCACACTCCTGTGAATCCAACCAGTAACACTTACCGTACAGTCCGGTCTGTTCGTCTGATATGTCGCATATCAAGTCTAGGGGTGGTATACGTCAGACCCCAAAAATCGATAAGTCGTGCCGATGTGAGGCTCATAACGGGTCGAGAAACTACTGGTAACACTTACCAGCAAATCTCTGATCAGCCCTGGCCAGGGACTTCCCTGTTACGGCAAATCGAGCACTGCGCAACATCAACCCCCAATACCGGGAGAGACGAAACCCCTCCTATCGCTCATTACCTCCATGTGACTCGGGACTGCACCCAAAGACCACCGTTTTTCATGCCCTCATGGACGTGGTAAGGTGGAGATCAAAGCACAGTGGGAATCACACAAGACTCTATGACGATCTCGGGTCTACAGACTAACCTGTACAAGTGTCACCTAAGAACTGCCATCTGACGTGAGGTATAATACCATCTGGGAGTTCTCGGCGAGTCCGTCCAGTGTACCCAGTCTCCACTGAGCACCCGTATACCATCTCTGATGTCAAACACCAATGGATATGGGATCATCCATCGCCCATCTCATGGGTCGAGAAGCGTATACGCTAGTCTACTCTGGTATATCGATGCCCCGTCTCGATACACCCATGACTAGGGACCTTGAAGGATGTACTTATGGACTACCATGTCCCCACTAGTATGATCTGCATCATAGTCCAGGTAGTCAAGTACACATCCTAAGGGCTTTATCAACATGTAACTATAAGACAGTTTAAAGAGACAAGTGTACATGTTAAGATAAAGAGTAACCAGATAGCATACTATCATATCGAGCAAGAAAGTCATCTCTATATATGTCCAAGCATCCACTATAATATACATCATCTGTACAATACTGGCCTCTAGGGCATACATACAACTAATAATCTCCCATTTGCACTAGGGCCAGCTACTGTAGTATCGCATACCGAGCATCCCGAAGAGTCTCTCAAACTGTATCTGGGGAATGGCCTTCGTGAGTGGATCCGCCGTGTTGTTCTTCGTGTCAACCCTCCTGACCTCGATCTCCCGGTGATCAACTATCTCCCGGATCAGGTGATACCGCCTCAGAATATGCCTGGATCGCTGATGGGACCTGGGTTCCTTGGCCAAAGCGACCGCTCCATTGTTATCGCAATACAAAGGTATTGGATGCTCAATGGATGGAACCACTCCAAGTTCAGTAATGAACTTCTTGATCCAGACAGCTTCTTTAGCAGCATCGTTGGCAGCGATGTATTCAGCCTCCATCGTCGAGTCTGCCACGGTTTCCTGCTTGGAACTCTTCCAGCTAACCGCCCCTCCGTAAAGTGTAAAGACAAATCCCGACTGCGACTTAGAGTCGTCCTTATCACTCTGGAAGCTCGAATCGGTAAAGGACTCCACTTGGAGTTCTCCGTTACCATACACCAAGAGCATCTCTTTAGTCCTTCGCAACTACTTGAGAATGCTCTTCACAGCTGTCCAGTGATTCTCTCCAGGATCAGCTTGATACCTGCTCACTACACTTAGTGAGTATACTACATCGGGTCTGGTACATAGCATCGCATACATGATAGAGCCTACAGCCGAAGTATAGGATATCCCTTGCATGCGAGCTCTCTCCAAATCAGTCCTGGGAGACATCTCTTTGGAGAGAGTGACTCCAGAGATCGTGGGCAAGTTCCCACGCTTGGAATCTTCCATACTAAACCTTTTTAGTATGGTGTCAATGTACCTGGATTGGGACAATCCCAATATCCGTTTGGATCTATCTCTATAGATCCTTATTCCCAATATGCAGGAGGCATCACCAAGATCTTTCATTGAGAATCTTTGTGATAAGAAGAGCTTGACCGATTGCAGCATAGGAATATCATTTCCTATCAAGAGTATGTCATCCACGTACAATACGAGGAAGACAACCTTACTCTCTGCCACCTTCTTGTAGATACAAGGTTCATCTGGATTTTTGACGAAATCAAACTCTTTGATAACGACGTCAAAGCAGATGTTCCAACTCCGCGATGCTTGCTTTAATCCATAAATGGATTTAAGCAGCTTGCACACCTTCCCCCTGCTCCCACTGTCTACGAAGCCCTCTGGCTGAGTCATGTACACGCACTCTTCTAAATCACCATTTAGAAAGGCGGTCTTAACATCCATTTGCCAGATTTCAAAGTCATGAAAGGCAGCAATGGCAAGCATGATTCGGATGGATTTAAGCATAGCCACTGGAGAAAAGGTTTCGTCATAGTCCACACCTGGTCTTTGACGAAAACCTTTTGCAACAAGTCTAGCTTTGAAAGTCTCCACTTTCCCATCTACACCAAGTTTTTTCTTGAAAATCCACTTGCTCCCAATGGGTTTTACCCCTTCAGGAGCAACTTCCAAAGTCCATACTTTGTTGGTGTACATGGATTCCATCTCGGACCGCATAGCATCCAGCTATCTCACTGAGTCCCTACTCGTGATGGCCTGCTCGAAGCTAGTTGGGTCATCATCCTCCATGATGCAATCCTCGCTCCCACCATCCATGAGAAAACCGTAGTATCTCTCAGGTGGGTGAGGAACCCTACTAGATCGGCGGAGAGGCTGAGGTTCATTGGGAACTACTGAATCCTCTGGTTCAACCAAATCTTCTGTTGTAGTCTGTATTGCTGGAACCTCTTCCAGTTCTACCTCCTTGCCACTAATCTCTTTTTCAAGAAATTCCTTTTCTAAAAAGTTGGCGTGTCGAGAAACAAACACCTTTTGATCCTCGGTGTGGTAGAAGATATACCCGCGCGAATGTTTAGGATATCCAATAAACTTACACAGAATGGACCTTGCCGCGAGTTTGTCCGGATTTTGCGTTTTTATATATGCCGGACAACCCCATATCTTAACATAATTAAGACATGGTCTCTTTCCTTTCCATATCTCATATGGAGTGGTTGGCACGGTTTTGGTGGGAACCATATTCAATAGATCTGCAGCTGTTTCCAGTGCATATCCCCAGAAGGAAATAGGTAACTCAGCTGTGCTCATCATAGAGCGCACCATATCCAATAGGGTGCGGTTCCTCCGTTCTGATACACCGTTGTGTTGTGGTGTATATGGAGGAGTCAGCTGAGAGAGAATCCCATTCTCTTTTAGGAAGTCCAGGAATTCATTGCTTAAGTATTCTCCTCCTCGATCAGATCGAAGGATTTTAATACTTTTTCCGGTTTGGTTCTCGACTTCTTGTTTATATTCTCTAAATTTCTCAAAAGCTTCTGATTTGTGTTTCATCAGGAACACATATCCGAATCTAGAGAGATCGTCAGTGAATGTAATGAAGTACGAAGAACCATCCCTGGCATGTGTAGACATGGGACCGCATACATCACTATGTATCAGTCCCAAGAGTTCAGTAACTCTTTCTCCGTGTCCCGTAAACGGAGTTTTGGTCATCTTGCCTTTGAGACATGACTGGCAAGTGTCATAAGATGAAAATTCAAACGGATTTAAATATCCATCTTTATGCAACTTAGCTAGTCGTGTCGCATTGATGTGACCCAGTCTACAATACCACAAGAAGGATTCGTTGAGTTCAGAACTCTTCCTCTTGTGTGTGTTAGTTATGCTCAGAACTGTTGATTGATTTAGAACATAAATGCCATTGCACAACGTGCCTGATCCAACCAACTTTTGGTTACGGAAAATGATCATAACATTGTCCTGTAATACAAAATTATATCCCTCTTTACTTAGCAAAGAAACTGATATAATGTTGCATATCAGGTTCGGCATGTAATAGCATTCGTTCAGAACCAATGTATTACCAGTTGGTAATACAAGGTGATATTCCCCGACAGTCTTAGCTGCAACAATTGCACCATTTCCAACTCTAATGTCTTTATCACCTTCTCCAAGTTCTCTACCTTTTCTAAGCCCATGTAACTTATTACATATATGGGATCCTGACCCGGTATCTAATACCCAGGACGTAGGGCAAATGGAGAAACAGTTCTCTGTAACGAACACACCCGAAGAAAATGCATCAACATGTACTTTCTTCAGACGGGTGGCATGGGAATCCTGGTATTCCCCTATATCCTGTTCAGTCCTATAACTCTTATAGGATAGAACGGAACCAACGTTCCCCAGCACAGTATAACATGCGGGTTCGGTCAATACATCCATATTATTATCTTGATTAAGGCATGAAATGGTCGCTACCTGGAGAGAGAGAGAGAAGAAAACACTTTAGCATATGCTCGTGCAAGATCAGATTGGTTATTATCTTATCTAATCAGGATGGCTCCCACTGCTTTTTATCAAATCTTTCTTCAAACCCTAAAAGGAAAGACTAGCCGGGATTAATTACACACTACAAGTTCGCCAATCTTTCAGCCAGGCCAGTGTCGGTACTTTGAGGGAGGTCCCCCATGCTTTCGCACGAACCTAATTAATGTAAACCTCGTTTTCCCAGAGGCGTAACCCCGTTGACACCTTTCTAGACACCTACTTGATCGGCTAATTGTAATGTGTAAAACTCTCCCAGGAGTAACTCTTACTCGCAGCGGGTATCGGGATCCTACTATCTCATAGAAGGTATGCAATCTCATTGCAAATTTCAACACTTGAAATTCCCGATAATATTTTGCCCCTAGCGTCCTATGACCTTGACGCAGGCCAACAAACCATAGTGCGCTAGTCAAGTTCAACCCGTCATTTCCTGATTGAATTAAACCCACCCGTACGACCCTTGACGCAGGCCAACAAAGTCGCACGACTACCCTAATCCAATCTGCATCATATGCATAAGCAGGTAAATAGTAGTTAGCTACCGCACACTACGCCTTGACGCAGGCCAACAAACGTAGCACGTATACTAACTACTACTTATCTGAAATGACGGAGGGCTACGCAGGTTTTTCTGAAAACCATGAGCGTAATGAACTTGATATCGTTGTAGAATCAAATGAAGTTTTGAAATGGAGTGATTTTGAGGCTTTTCTAGTTTTGCTAAAGGGGTCACTCCCGGTGAAGGGATCGTCGGCCCCTTCCTCGTCGAATGAGGTGCGGGATATATCATATATATCACTGTGCAAAGAAAAACTCAAAAACAATCAAAAGAAAACCGAGTGTGTACCATTTGCCAGTTATTGCTAAAGGAGTCACTCCCGGTGAAGGGATCTCGGTCCTTTCCTCATCGAATAAGGTGCAGGGTATATCATATATACCGCTATGCAAAGCAAAGACTGTAGCTACCTGTTTTGTTTAAAATTTGATTCTACAACATCTTAGTTTTCTTTTACTTTCATTAATCACATTAATGAAGTCCCATCATTTAAGTACCAAAACATCACAGATAAATACGACGTACACTTATGCCATCCGCATTCGCCTCGATGTCCCCTCGTGCACCGTTAGGTTAGGCAACTAACGACAGAGCAGGGCAGGGCTAGTGCTGGTGCAAAACATAAATAACGTCTATATAATATATCATATATACTATATACTGTATCTATCATCGAACATCACATGATCACATCACAGATATCACAGCAGAAGAAACATATGAAACATTGGATATACTAGGACGTCCGTGTTTTCAATACGAGCCAGTATAAAACACGGATTCCACGGTCGTGATGAATAGCCAATCCCACACCCCTAGACCCCTACGAGAGCGGCAAGCAACCCTGCCAATTCTAGGGTTAGGAGACCCAGACTCGACTCCTCGAGTTGGTCTCCAACTGGACCCCAGAACCCGGTTACTTGTGCTCCCCTCCTTGGGTCTATCCTAATGCGGAAAAGTAAATAATATACAAAAGGTGACATCTTCCGCAACCTGGAAGTGCCCCAAAATAAAAGAATATTACATACAAGTTTTTACATGAATGAAAATGAAAAACACTCATCTCACATAAAACCCCCCGGCTATTCAAACACGACGATCCAATATAACATATCCAGCAACACATAACATCACATGTCATCAACGTAATTAAATATGCGCATCCCAATTGTCGTTGACATATAGCAACGAAACCGGCGATATCACATATTACACTTACGGTCACAGAAAAGAAAGTGTAAAACTAGAACAATTGGAATCCGCGACCTCTTTAGACATCACATTCCTAATCAAATGAAATACTTAGACATCACATGCCTAACAGTTATAAACCCCGCATTTTAGTCCCATTATCGAAAACTCTTTTCAATATCAAATGAGACTAAACCGCTAGATTTATAACATTCATTCAGTTATCTCATAACTGTTTGTGAATTCCAATTATTGTATCCCATTCCGGATAAATAGAATATATTAAACTTTCCGATCGAACATTCGAACACCCAAGTTTTCCCGAAACCGTTCAACACATGAAATAGGTTCAAAGACATTCACTTCATGCCTCAGTACCAACGGTCCAGCCGTAGAAGGGTCAAGCCAACGCCTAACATGTGGCACGCCGTACTGCCCCAAACCCGAAGGTTCAAAGGGCATTTCAAGACGGTCACATAATCGAGTTAAGGTTTGTTGTCTTCTAGAGGGACCATCGCATTACTTGCACTACTTAGAACGTCCTTAAACCACACAAAAATCCAACACTTGGAAATTTTTTGGCAGGGGAAAAGTTGGGTATTTATATCCGGTCGAACTTTTTAACATATTCAAAAAATTATCCGGAAAGACACAGACAAGATTAGACAATCCGATCGAAACCCTGAGTCCCCAATACAACCCTAAAAATTCAACTCCTGGAAAAATATTAAAAATTCCCAGAAAACTCAGCATCATAAAATAGGAATTACTGTGCAAAAATGAAATGATGACGTCATAAGATGGCCGCGGAACCGCCGCAGAAGCCAGGCTTCTGCCGCGGTTCCGCCGCTGTTTGGACGAATCGGGTGATCATGTTTCACAGTAATTCTTAGAAAGTCCTGCTGAATTTTCTGCATATTTTTAATGTCGAAAAAGACCAGATTTCAGAAATTGTCCAGAGAGCATTTTAGGGTTTTGGTTTTTTGTTCGATCGGACTTCTAATTCCGTCTACGCATCGTCTAAGGCTCTAGCTAGGCTCTGATACTGTAGGGTTCCTAGGCACACTATAGAGGTCTCACAAGGCATCAACCATGCCAATTTCAAATGAAATTACGGGTGCCGAGAAACCCTAATACGGATCGTTAACTAGATATTTAGGCGAAACAGTAAACTAGTTAACATCTTAACTAAAGATAAGAAGCTACAACCTTTGTAGATCCGGATATCCACTTCCTTAGCTCCACGTAGACATCCTCTCGCTGTCCATCTTGAATCCCGGACTCTATCGTCGGCTTGATCAGAGAAATGGGCGGACTAGGTCGTCGACTTCGTGCCGAAGATGATCTACGTCGAGGCATCACAAGTTCAAGCTCCGACTTCACAAATTTGTGAAACTTGTGAAGAAAACACCCAAAACAACTTGGCAAGAGGTAGAGGGTGAAGAAATAGGAGGTGGGTTCACTTTAGAAATGGATTTCTCACTTTAGATCTCAAGTTGCCATTGATGGCATCAAGCTTTCTATCTTGAAGAAGAAGATCAAGAAGAAGAAAGAATACGATAAGTGTTTTTAAAATAAAAAAGAAAATGAATACTTATCATAATCTTAACCATAGTTAAGTGTAGAGAATGAACTAGGGTTAGTTCAAATGGTTAGGGTTAAGCATGAGACAAGAATGGTGACTAAGTCAAAGCTTCAATATGAAACAAAGAAAGCCACCATTCTCATCTTTATCTTTTCCAAATAAATATACGAACAAATAAATAAATAAATGAATATGCAAAACCCTAATCATCAAATTAATCATGGTTTAATTCTATACACTTAACTAAATGATCAAGTATCATCAAACATGATACAAATATGTGCACAAAAGTATATCACATATACTTCTTGCACATCAAGTGAGAAAATCCATATAAAGTGAACTAATACTAGCTAATGCAAAGTAATATATCAAATATATAATTATACATTAAATCATTAAATCAACACTTGACTTAACGATCCGGTCATATCGCATATAACCGACTAGTATCCTATGTATCGGCTTATCGAATCAATCGTTGATTCGATATCTAGGTTATATCGAATATAACCATTCGATACGTTCATCGCGAGAATGGAATACGGTATCACATACACGCATTATTCTCGGTCCTGCACATATCTCATATGCGCTTCTATTTCGTTTCGCTTGAGCCAGGAAACCTCTGTATAGGACTCTAAAGACTCGTCAATACGCCGGTAGCAGATGATGATCATATCAAGCACCTACAAGCCGCAAGCGGTCTGCTAAACGTAACGGCCATCCGGGTATTGAGCGATCAGAAGATCGATGAGCTAGCCCGCTCACACTCCTATGAATCCAACCAGTAACACTTACCGTACAGTCCGGTCTGTTCGTCTGATATGTCGCATATCAAGTCTAGGGGTGGTATACGTCAGACCCCAATAACCGATAAGTCGTGCCGATGTGAGGATCATAACGGGTCGAGAAACTACTGGTAACACGTACCAGCAAATCTCTGATCAGTCCTGGCCAGGGACTTCCCTGTTACGGCCAATCGAGCACTGCGCAACATCAACCCCCAATACCGGGAGAGACAAAACCCCTCCTATCGCTCATTGCCTCCATGTGACTCGGGACTGCACCCAAAGACCACAGTTTTGCACGCCCTCATGGACGTGGTAAGGTGGAGATCAAAGCACAGTGGGAATCACACATGACTCTATGACGATCTCGGGTCTACAGACTAACCTGTACAAGTGTCACCTGAGAACTGCCATCTGACGTGAGGTATAATACCATCTGGGAGTTCTCGGCGAGTTCGTCCAGTGTACCCAGTCTCCACTGAGCACCCGTATACCATCTCTGATGTCAAACACCAATGGATATGGGATCATCCATCGCCCATCTCATGGGTCGAGAAGCGTATACGCTAGTCTACTCTGGTATATCGATGCCCCATCTCGATACACCCACGACTAGGGACCTTGAAGGATGTACTTATGGACTACCATGTCCCCACTAGTATGATCTGCATCATAGTCCAGGTAGTCAAGTACACATCCTAAGGGCTTTATCAACATGTAACTATAAGACAGTTTAAAGAGACAAGTGTACATGTTAAGATAAAGAGTAACCAGATAGCATACTATCATATCGAGCAAGAAAGTCATCTCTATATATGTCCAAGCATCCAATATAATATACATCATCTGTACAATACTGGCCTATAGGGCATACATACAACTAACACCTGGTGTTGGGGTATGGGGCTAGGGTTTCAATGGGGGGTCCTAGGTTGCCTGCATGCATCACTGTCTTTGCTAAATAATTTTCAGGTCACCCGGGTGTTAGCAGATTTCAATATACCCTCACAGAATCTATAATTCTCCGATATAAGGCGTCCAATTTCGTATTCTGGGGTTTAAGCCTTTGTTTTAGGTCCAAAATACAATCATTACAGGTGTTTAGGTCACTATAAGTCTCAATTACACCTCACAACTCAAAAATTCCACAAACCCTAACTAGAAATTTCCAAACCTCACTAAAGGACACTAAATCGGTTCTAATCAAACATTGATGTAAAAGAAATGGAAATACTATGCCAATGGTTAAGAGAATACCTCATTTGGCACGCATGAATCCCCTAGAGCACCAAAATGCTAACTTTCATGGTCCAAAGTGTAGCTTGTGCATAATTTTATTGAAAGTGAGATGAAGTTTTGAGGTGATTTTCATGGAGTTGTGAGGAGTTGAGGTGGTGGAGGGAAGAGAGCAGCAGCCATGAGAGAATGAGGGGAGGAAAATAATGAAGGAATGAAGAAGGAATGGGAGACTTGGTCCAAGGTTTGACCTCTCACCCTCTCTCTCTCTTGCCCATGCTTCTATATTCTATTCATTTCTTTTCTTTTCTATTCTTTATCTTCTCACTTCATTTTTAAAACCAAACACGTAAATCCTAAATGAAACAATGATTATGAAATGTAACACAAGTGTAAAATGATATGGTGTATGTTTTGCACAAAACAAACTTAATTCGCGATTAGCGATATTTAACCACGATTAGCATTAAAATACTGTATAATAAATCTTAAAATTTCAAAATTTGCTTAAATCCAATAAAATATCCTCTATTTAGTAATTTCTATAATTTTCTAAAACTTTCCCGATTTATCGGTATTTAATTATACCGAAATATTAAAATATTCGTTATATTTATTATTTAATTATAAAATTCTCCAAAAATAATATTTTATTTTTCTGAAATGTTACAATCCGCGTGTGAATAAATCACATCGCCCATTCGATCCGCTATAATATCATGTCGTATCTTATAACACGACCCAAATCGCATGACCGATCTCACGGCATCATGCCCAATCACATCGACTCATCTCTAAGTATCATATACTATACTCATCACCCGTGTATACGTATATGTATGTTTGTGTGTATATATATATATCAACAGATTAACACACACTGTCACGACCCGAAGATACGGAACGTGACCGGCACTTAAATTACGAAGCGTCTAGAGGTGCAACGTAATCTAAGTAAGCCGAAACATAGAAATCTAAACCTTATAAAAGAAGAAATAAAGGAAAACATGTAGAAAAACAAGTTTAAAAGCAATATCCAATTTTCTCAAAAATTTCGGCAGAGTCTCCTTTGTAAAAACTGGCCCCAAACGGGTATAAACAAGAATAATAAATATACAGCAATAAAAAGGCATCCCCAAGCGGGAGCTAGCTCTACGCCAACAGGCGGAAACAACCACACCAAGCACAATAATATACAACGCCAAAGGGTGAGGCTAAAAACTCAAAAGAAAACAAATCCACCAGATACCATAATAATACAAGCGTGACTCTAAGGTCGAAATAAATAACTGGTCCATTAAACTTATCTAGTAATACAAGTTTGGTTGATGGAGCTTACTAGATACCAATGAAATAAAAAAAGTACAATGGCGGTCCTGATACAAATGAACCAACCTACCGTGCAAATCACCCTGAATGAAAAGATGTGCCAGTAAGCTGCCAAGGAAACCTGTACATCAAACCTGTAATAAAATTTGGCACAACGGGGGTGAGTTGCCAACTCGTGAGTAGAAGACATCTACGAAAAGAAATCGAATGCACGACTCTGTCCTAGGTTATAATAATATACTAATATATCACTAGTCATCTAGTAGTGCAGGGTAATAAACTACGCATAAGTGCAAATGCTCCGTGCTCGTGTCAGTGCCTCAAATAGTAATTGTTAGTGTATATGCCCTAGAGGCCATTACTGTATCATACTAGTATGTATATTACTTGATGGAAGCTTGGGATATTCACGGTTGTATAGACAATCTTGCTCAATATAGTAGTATGCTACTTGGTTTGTCTCTGCTTTAATGTGTACATGTGTGTTTCTTTATTATATCACCTATACGCATTAGTAGAGCCCTTAAGATCTTTGCTTGATTACCGGCGTTGTAATGGCGATCACACTCGTGGGGGCTGAGTAATCCACAAGCACATCCTTATACACGTCCGTAGTCGTAGGATTATCGAGACAGGGCATCGATACTTCGGAGTAGACTAGCGTATGCGCTTCTCATCCCAGTATGGGAGACGGTCTGTCCCACAGCCGTCAGTACGTCGTACTTGAGATAGTATGCGGGTGCTCGTTAGGTTACGAGTACACTGGACAGGACTCGTCGGGAATTGATGGTTGGTATTATACCTATCGTCAGTTATCAGTTCCCAGGTGACATGAGTACAGCTTAGTCCGCTGACTTGATACTGTCACTTCGCCTCGAGTGTGTTCCCACTGTTCTTTGATTACTACCCTACCACGGCTCTACTGAGTCGTGCAAACAGGTAGTAGTTGGGTGCAGTCCCGAAGCACTTAGAGGCACTGACGGTTAGACAAGATTCGTCTCTCCCGGTATTGGGGGTTGACATCGCGCTGTGTCTAGGAGAGCCATTACACATGTAGTCCCTGGCCAGGGCAAGCGAGACATACTGGTAGGTTTCCAGTGATGTCTCAGGGTGTTCTAGGCTACACTCCGACATGACTTGTACCGCTATTAGGGGACTGACGTTCACCACCCCCTAGGCCCGCCATGCGATGTATCAGACGAACAGACCGGACTGTACGGAGATTGTCATATACAGGCTCAGTAGGAGTTCGGATGGGTTTGCCTCATCAGCCTTCTTATCGACATCTACCTGGGGACCGTTACGTACAGCTAGTGCCGCTTGCGGTCTGTGGTTAAACCCACTGCCAGCGTAGTGTCGAGTGTTTAGAGTACCACACAGAGAGTTTCCCTGCATTGAGCGAAACGTGTAGAGACCGTATGGTTTTACGGCGGAGCTACGATCACTTACGTGCACTTGTGTGCGTATGCTGTTCGGGCAGGCAACACTAGTGGGCTTTGGTTTGAGCCAGATCCTAGTTTTGCACAGCTGGATTTGATTTGTCTTCTGTGCATTCGCATTCTACGGAATGCGGATGCGGGTGTGTATGCACAGTTTTGAGGAGCGATGAAGGAGGAGGTGCCCCATTAGGGTTTTGGCAGTTGGTTCGGCCAAAACCGTAATGTGGCACACTCATTAAGGTTTTGACAGTTCGTTTGGTCAAAACCGTTATGAGCCGGAGACATTGTTTACTAATCCTTTTAGTGATAGATTTGTGATGGCTAATTGCATTGACCATTTGACCACTTGGATCTCTCTTGACTTTGTTGACCCGTTGACCGTGTTGACCATTGACCTTCAAGAGAGATCCACACTTTTTTTTCATTTTCTTTTTATTTCTTGTGTTATGATAATGGTCAATTCAATGTGCCATCAACTTCTATCATGATAGGATCAGTAATGATGATTTGGTGTATTATTGGAACCATAGTTCATTTCTTTTGGCTTAATCTTTTCATTATTCTCTTCTCATTCTCTCTCTTGAAGTGAGAAGAAAAAGAAAAGCTCCATGGTTGCTAAGTTTCTCCTTCTTCTACCTCCTCTTGATCTCATCTTTTGATCTCATTTGTTGAGAGAAAAAGATCCCACAAAGACAAACACATCCATACATCTCCTCTACACATCCTAGGGCTTCTTGACTAGCAATCACTTTGCCTTAGTTGCCTCGGCTTGAGGTGGAGCTCGGTGTACATCTCTCGGGTGGATCGTCTTCGACTCAAGGAGGCCGCGGAGGTGATCAAAGTTCGGATCAACCCTTGGAGCAAGCAAGAAGGAGTTCAAGTTATGGTATAACCCCTAACCGAGTAGATAAATCTCTAGTTAGGATGCTAGTATGTTGTTTAGCAAAGATCCGGCTTTTACGGTCCATGTTACCAAGTCTAGAAAAAAAATTGTTTTACCGTTTCCGCAACCCCGAAAGTACCGGGAGAGGTAACGTGGACCTAACAGTAATATGTCGTGTGAATGAGTATGCATGCACCATGAATGTAAAACAACCAACCATGAAATATGGATATATCTGTATAAAAAGTCTTTAAATTTCACCATAGTAAAATTTGTATAGAAGTCTGAAACATCATCGATGAAATCCATGGAAATCCATGTCAAGCATTAACACAAAACATGTAAATCTCAAGTCTCAATACCTCATAGTCTCAATATCTCGGGCTCCGTCAGTCCGGATCGGCCCATATCATCAAATCTCACGACAACGGTCGGTATCCTCCGGATATCCGCCGCGCCGGACATCACCGGTAGGTAGTCTTCCCCTGCCAGGCTCATCGTCTACAACTCGATCTTCTTGCCCCGGGGTACCATACCGGGCCCACCATGTACCCGAGACGGTTCATCCACTCCTTGAATTGGGTCTCGAAATCCAACAGAAAACATGAAATCTCATAGTGGACGACACAAACATTACGAGAAAACCGCAACTTATATTTTAAAAAGAGAGGGAGAAAGAGAGATAAGTTTTTATACATATTCTTACGGTTTTCCGCAAAATCCAGAAATCTCATAGAAATCCAAAATCCAAAAATCATGAGTAAGTAAATGATAATTGTCGGCATAAGCCCCATAATACTGCATGATAACATGAAAATGTGATTGCATGAAATGTCTAAGTAATAAATGCAATGTCTAGACTAACACCTGAGAGTAATCACAATACTATATTGATCTAGTCTTTAGCTGATTCTATCATAAAAGATAATATGTTCTAAAGTGTACGTGACATGGAAATTACCGATGATGTGTGTGTGAGCCGACAAATAAGTGTACGTGGGACATGCACATCATCGGTAATGGTGCTGGTGTCCTAACAGGCAGAGTTTCATACTGACTAAACTAACATATGTATGAACATGCAACTTCATGATTTCAATCTGAATGTAAAGGTAAAATGTGTACTAAACACTCATTTCGAATATACATATCCAACTACAACTATATGACTCGAGCCTCAACTAGTATCTATCTAACCCCCTAAGGAACTAAACTAAAGGAACTAGTCGATAGGAAATAAGAATCCACCTAAAATCTGAGTTCCTATCTGTAATAGTCGACGATCCAGCCTAAATAGCGTCACGTACGTAGTACGGCTTCCTCGAATCAAGAGCGCGGATCAATCATCATATCTATTCCTCGTACGGTAAGATCCATCGTACGGCATCCCAATATCGGGGTACGGTTCAAGTATCACCTACGTATACACATACACATATACACCAAGCCAAGTTTGTGTGTGTGCGTGTGTGTGTCTACCTGAAACCTACGAATTTCCTCCAAGACATTCCTCCTCTGGTAAAGTCTATCAAAATCAGTCTAGTCCAACCTAAGGTCTTTAATAGGGTCCTACTCGCCAAGAATCTATGGTCACGTCCGACTTCCTAATGACAATAAGCAATATCCCTATTCTACGTTTGCGGGGGTGCTAAACGCCATCCACCCGACTTCCCCCATAGATATGCATCTACTCACCTGGTCCTTGTCTGCTGAAGACGATGTGCTCTCCTCTACTTCCTCGTCCGAAGTCCACGCGAGGAGTACCTATACGCAAACATATATAATATCGTATACTGAATTACGGACAAAACCAAAACGACGCACGAAACGCGCATAGGTTAAAACCTATGACCCGCTCATGCAAAAGAACCAAATATCGCTCGATATCGGCGTACAAATGCCTATTGATCGAGATAAAACACCAACAAACAACTATTATTTTTAAAACTCATTACTTATAATATAAAACACGATTTAATTCATCGAAACCCTAAAATCGATCAAATCGTCCAATTCCGCAAAACCTTGAAAATGTCAATTTACCGTTTTACTTCAAAACTTGATGTTTAAAACAAACTAATGGTCATAATATTCATTAAATAACATAAATAGATTATATAAACCATTACCATATTTTTCTCACGCCATTTTGTCTTAATTTACAATTTCTAGTTTGCAAATTAACCAAAATTAACACTTGTTAAGCAAAAATTCACAATTCCACTACTAAACTTGATTTTGCATATATTAAACTGTTAAACCACTCCATAAAACCTTAAGAATGAGCGAATGACCTAATTATATTTTTAATACTACATTTTAAATTAATTTCTAAACCTAGTTTACCGAAATAGCATATTTATCACATTATATTAACTAACAATTTGAAACTAATAATTAGATTAGGTCTTTCATTCATTTAACATGTTAATATTCTCATTAAAATCACAATATAATGATAAAAACCTTAATTATAATTTTAACACACCAATATATATAAGTTATAAAAATTTAGTTAGCAAAATTGCTTAATTTAAACAATTTCGAATGCACAAATTATAATACATCAACCATGCTAGATTTTTCCCTTCTAAAAATGTTAAGCTACTTATTATAACCCCACTTAATTAATAAAAACCCTAACTTGATTTTAGAAACCCTATCTTGAATTTTAAACTTGCAAATAGAATTAATTAAGAAAATCTAAATATGCTAAATAAAAGCATTTAACAACAATTAATCATAAGAATAAAAATTATACCTTCAAAGCATGAGATCCAAACAAGAAAATATGCTTCCAAAATAATGGTTTCATACTCCAAATTCCATGCTAAATAGGTCAAAGGAAAATGGTAGAGGTTGAATGTTGATTTTTGAGGTTTATTTTTGGAATTTTTGATGAATTTTGATGATTTTTAATGCAAAAATGATAGGGGAAAAATTTTGGGGCTGTCCATGGAGGTGAGGCCAGCCATGAGATGAGGAAAATAGTAGAAGAAGGAATGAAGAATAGTAGAACATTCTCCAAAGAAATATGATTGAATAGAATTTCTCGTTGTGTATATTTGAGAAAATTTGTAAAGAATGGTAAAGAAATCACAACCAAAAATTATTTTGACCGCAATCAAACTACGGTGTCAATTGTAGTTCATGAGTGAGTGCGGATCGTCCACAGGGATTGCACGATTCATTTATATCTTTGATACGTTTGAAATGAAAAGTTAAGCAACAATAAAAGAAAACATGATTCAAGAATGATTTGTATTCGAGTGTCACTATTCTATATTCAAGAATCAAAAAACTATAAACAATCAAGAATCGGTGTTTCGATAATATTTCCAATCAACAATCAAGAATATAAGAGAGGCTCGTAGGAATCGATAGGATCAATAGACGTGATGTAATCTAAAAGGTTTCGTGTTCTTGTCCTTCGAAAAATTGATACTAGATCAATAGTGAACGACGAGAGTTAGGGCTTTCTTGATGAAATTAGGGTTTCATCTCTTAACCCTTGTTCTTTCGAGGATACCATTTATATTCTAGCCTCTAGCAATTTCAAGAAACGATCGGAACTCCCCAATCTCGAGCGATGTCGATCAAGAAAGCATCACAACGAATTGGGTCGTCGATTCTTGAACTTGCTAGGGTTTACAAACTCGTGGGATTCAAGAATCGATTGCAAATTTGTTACATCATCATACTAAAGATCGTCTCGACTCCTCGACGAGCGGAGTTTTATTCACACATCACCACACAGAAAAGATTTACGAATTGTAAAGATAGCATGATGCAGAATTTAAAGAAAACAAGATAAAAGAATATCACCTTTATTGATCTCAACAATTTTGATTACATTTGCTTCAAGAACTACAAGAAGAAGAATCTAGATCGTTGATCGGGCGTCGCTCGGCTTCGTGAGTCGTGGATCGGCTTCGGATCGCTTGCTCCGTTGAAGATCGGCTCCGCTCCTAAAGGTTGTAAGGCTTCTTTCTTAATGGGTACTCGGGATTCTTGATTTCAATTGGAATTAGGGTTAGGGTTTCCTACAAGCTCTCTCACTAAACTTGAGGAAGAGGGAGATGAAGAAAGGGATAGATTCACTAATTGGATGAATAATTCCCAAGGTTGAATAATCTTTGGAATAATGAGCCTAGGGTCTTATTTATAGAGCTCCCAAACCCTAGGTTTAGTTTGAACTTCCCATTCCCTCCAAAAGTTTGTTGAAGAGTTTCTAGAAGGAGTTTGTTAGGAGCTAGCTTAGGGTTTAAGCTAGGGTTTAGGGAAAGTTCTAGAATGATAGGCTAATTTAGTGAAGCTCAAAGTGTTTGCTGATCTGGTAGAAGTCCCTGGAATCTTCTGGAAAATGTCATGCTTTTATGAACTGTAGCCACCGAGTCAGGAGTTTTGTACTAAAATTGAGGATCCAATTCCCTGAACCCACCGTGGATCCGCGGCCTTAGCAAGCTCATGCCGCGGATCCGCGGCTGCTTGAGGGGCTTGGACTTTGGGTCTTCTTCTGTGTACTTAGACTGCTGTTTAGGGCTTTGTCTGATATGCTGAATTGTGATTGCTCCTTTGGATTAGTACCAGATTTGCATTTAGTGAGTTTACGTATCTTTCGAGCGGTGTAATGTTCGAGCAAGCTTTCCTTTTCCTGCACAGACTTCGAAACAAGGGTTGCGACATATAGAAATATTGCGATGCCATGCAATGCAGTCAATTTCCCTAGAAATGCCGGTTTTAAGGTCGAATACATGTAATTTGATATTTTGCGACCGATTTGCTAATATGTGAATTATGAATACCGTACACTTCTATATGGATGCAAATGATGAGGAAATTGCCGGTTAAAATATGCAATATTTTCGACTGATCAAATACCCCCAAACTTAATTTCGATCGTCTCGAGCGAATGTTTTATTAAAAAGAGAAGGAGAAAATAAAGAAAGAGAAAAAACTAACTAGCACACTTTCGTAGGCAACACGATTGCACTGAGCACGTGCAACAAGCCTTTAAACCTCTAGGTGTCCCTAGTAGGAGGAGTGTTGTCTCCTGAGGGTTTTCAGCGGATTGCACCCACAAAATCCAATATTAAAAGAAAGATCATGAATATTACATTTAAAGAAGAGAATCGTAAAAGAAAAGCTTTGAAAATTAGGGTTTCCAACTAAGCTAGCTTTTCGGTTGTCATGAGCTCTATCTTAATGGTCATGAAAAGATGTTAGAAATCACGTCCTCCCTCAATAAAACATCGTCTTATTCTTCATTCCTATCTTTCTTCCAAACATCGATCATATAACCCTGCGTGTGTGTAAAAGACATCCCTACACCCGGAGAATTCAATTCAAGCTATCATACTCTTGCCCATCAGCCTCAGTACTTTTTAATTAATGAATATTTAAACGAGATTGCTCACACACTTTCATGCGACCGTTAATACTTCTTGAGGTACTAACCGACCGATTACTCCTGTGCTTGCTTACTTGGTGTATTTTCCTCGTCTTGCACCACCTCAGGCATAGCAGTGACTCCCAGACCAGTTGGCCTTAGGGCACTAGGTGAAGAAGCACCCTCGCTATACATTTTTATTGCCCTTGATGATAACAAAACCAGTGTCCATTTTTCTCACCACTTTATATTTTCTTATTCATTTTTTTTCTTTTTATTTCCTTCATACTTTTGGCTTTAAGACAAGAGCATTTCAAGGTATCCTCTACTATCCCAGGCTTCAAGACGTGTGTAAGTGCGAATAGCAGGGTAGCAACATTCAAAATGTTTGGCTTCCAGAATAGAAACTATTTTTCAGACTTATTTTTATCCTCAGATTAGTGACGTCCTTCATCTTACTAACCCTTGGGACAACGGCTCATAACTACTTATTACTAGTTCGTATAAGAAAACTTCTAATTTTCTTAGTTTTCTAAAAATTTTCTAATCTCATGGATGTAATTTTTCACTATCTAAACTTTCATTATCTTATTTATATACAAAAAAGTGTAAATATTAAAATTATTTTTATATTTGAAAATTTTAAATTTTTATGGGTTTTGAAAATTTTTCAATTTTTATAGATTTTTAAAAAAATGTTTTGTGCTTATGCAGATGATATGCAAATGATGCGAAAATAAGCACAAATCTCACCGAAACTTGTTTTCAACAGTGTCCTCACTGTTGCCGACAGCTATATCTATAAAACCTGTAAATCTGGGGGGAATTATTAGTGGGGGCAAAATATATAAGTGAAGAACTTCCCCCAAACTTATCTTTCACTCACCTTCATTCAAAAAATGATGCAATGATATACTGGACATGAAGGTGAGACGGAGGAATTTTAATCCAAATAAACTGGCTCTTGTAAGAACAAGAGCTCCTCCGTGGGGTCAGTGGAATAATACGGCTTTAATCTATGTCCATTTACTTTGAAAACAGTGCCGTTTTTAACATTTTCAACTTCTACCGCCCCGTGCGGGAATACAGACCGCACAACAAAAGGTCCCTTCCATCGAGATCGAAGCTTACCCGCATGAAGGTGTAATCGTGAATCATAAAGAAGGACTTGTTGACCAGGTGAAAATGTTTTCCTCAAAATGTTTTTATCGTGAAAAACCTTAGTCCTATTCTTTGTGATTACAGCATTATCATAAGCTTCATCGCGAAGTTCGCTTAGCTCGTTAAGTTGCAGCTTCCGAAAGTTGCAAGCAAGGTTTAGATCAAAATTTATTTCTTTTATAGCCCACAATGCTTTATGCTCTATCTCGACGGGTAAATGACATGCTTTTCCAAACACTATCCTATATGGAGACATTCCTAGGTCGGTCTTAAATGCAGTCCTGAATGCCCAAAGAGCATCCGTCAATTTGGTCGACCAGTCTTTTCTACTTTTAGCAACAGTTTTCTCCAGGATAAGTTTGATTTGTCTGTTTGAGATTTCAGCCTGCCCGCTTGTTTGGGGATGATAGGGTGTAGAAAGTCGGTGGTTGATTGAGTATTTTCGCATCAGAGTCTCGAAAGACCTGTTGCAGAAATGTGTCCCATTATCGCTAATGATAGCGCGTGGGTGTCCAAATCGCGAAAAGATATTCTCTTTCAAGGACTTAATGACAACTTTCCTGTCATTAGTGCGACATGGAATGGCTTCTACCCACTTTGAGACATAATCAACCGCCAGCAATATGTACAAATTCCCAAAGGAGTTGGGAAAAGGTCCCATAAAATCAATGCCCCAAACATCGAACATTTCAATAACCAGAATGGGTTGCTGAGGCATTTCATTCCTCTAGGATATTCTACCCGTATACTGACATTGTGTACAGGTTTTGCAATACTCAAATGCGTCCTTGAATAAGGTCGGCCAATAAAATCCACATTGCAAAACCTTTTCCGCTGTCTTTCTAGGACCAAAGTGACCCCCACAAGCCTGATCATGACAAAATGAAAGAACACTCTTGAACTCTTCATTTGGGACGCACCGGCGAATGATCTGATCAGGACAATATTTAAACAAATAAGGCTCATCCCAGTAAAAGTGTTTTACTTGGGATAGAAAACGGTATTTGTCCTGTTTTGACCAATCGCTGGGTATCAGTCCCGTGGCATGATAGTTCACAATATCCCTGAACCATGGTTCAGTGGATACGCTCAAGAGTTGTTCATCAGGGAACGAATCATTGATCGGCAGGGTCAAAGGAGAAGAAATGATGCGTGAAAGGTGGTCAGCTACTACGTTTTCACATCCTTTCTTATCTTTGATAACAAGATCAAATTCTTGTAACAGTAAGATCCAACGTATTAGTCGACCTTTTGCATCTTTCTTCGCCAGAAGATGTTTTAAAGCGGAATGGTCAGTATACACAACTATAGGTGAGCCGATTAAGTAAGGCCTGAATTTTTCTAAAGAAAATACAACCGCTAAAAGCTCTTTCTCGGTGGTTGTATAATTGATTTGCGCATCATTCATGGTCTTACTAGCATAGTAAATCACGTGTGGCATCTTTTCGATGTGCTGTCCTAAGACTGCACCTACTGCAAAATCAGATGCGTCACACATCAGCTCAAAGGGGTAGTCCCAGTTTGGTGATGATAAAACGGGGGCTGAAGTGAGTGAGTGTTTAAGTGAGTCGAAAGTTGTCTCACAATCCGAGTCAAAATGGAAGGTCGTATCCTTGGCCAGGAGTAGTGTTAAAGGTCTAGCAATTTTGCTAAAATCCTTAATGAATCTCCTATAAAAGCCCGCATGGCCAAGGAAAGAGCGAATATCTTTGACGCTTTTGGGATGAGGGAGGTTTTGAATGACATCTACTTTAGCTCTGTCAACCTCAATGCCTTTCTGTGAAATGACATGTCCAAGGACTATTCCTTCTTGGACCATAAAATGGCATTTTTCCCAGTTCAAAGTCATGTTCTTCTCTTTGCAACGAGTAAGAACAGCGTCAAGATTCGCTAGGCAATCAGAAAAAGAGTCTCCAAAAATCGAGAAGTCGTCCATAAAGATCTCCAAAAAATTCTCTACCATATCAGAGAATATCCCCATCATACACCGCTGAAAGGTAGCGGGAGCATTGCATAGCCCGAAGGGCATGCGACTGTAAGCAAAGGTACCAAAAGGACAAGTAAAAGTGGTTTTATCTTGATCCTTTTTGGAGATGGGGACCTGATTGTAGCCTGAGTATCCGTCCATAAAACAATAATATTGTCGTCCCGCTAAGCGTTTTAGCATCTGATCAATGAATGGTAGAGGAAAATGATCTTTCCTCGTAGCAGCGTTGAGTTTTCTATAATCGATGCATACACGCCACCCAGTTTGGGCGCGTGTCTGAATCAACTCATTCGCCTCATTTGTGATAACTGTGATGCCGGATTTCTTAGGAACGACATGTATAGGACTCACCCACTGGCTATCGGAGATGGGGTATATAATACCATTATCTAAGCATTTGACGATTTCTTTCATGACAGCTTCCTTCATGACGGGATTCAACCGTCTCTGTGGTTCTCGGGTCGGTCTGGCATCATCCATCACATGTATATGATGTCCAACTATCAAGGGACTAATCCCTTTGATGTCCGCCATACTCCAACCAAACGCCTCTTTGTTAGATCTCAATACCGATAAAAGTGCATTCTCTTGCTCTGATGCAAGAGAAGCGGATATGATAACCGGTAATGACTCGTTCTCACCTAGATATGCATATTTCAGGTGAGAAGGCAAAATTTTGAGATCTAACTCAGGCGGAGAAATGATAGAAGGAAGGGTCATACATTGATTTTTGGATCTACAAAGAAGCTCAGAGCCTGTGAAAGATACAGACTCGGGTGGAGAAAAGTCAGAAGTGCAGGACTCAAGTGTAAAGAAAGTGTCCTCACTAAGATCTTGTGCAAAGTCAAACAGAGATGTGCTAATGTCATCGAGATCAGTAAAGCAAAGATCCTCAGCTCCACAACTATCGGGAGCGATCTCATGGACAGAGCACACATCTAAAATATGAGCCGAGGGTTCTGATGGCTGACTTCCAACTTTGTAGATGTTTAGTTCAATGGTCATATTTCCAAATGATAAATTCATTGAACCATTTCTACAATTTATAACAGCGTTGGAAGTGGCAAGGAAAGGACGACCTAAAATCACCGGAATTTGGCCCCGGGGGTTTGCTACAGGATGTGTGTCGAGCACAATGAAGTCTACAGGGAAAACAAATTCCCCGACCTTTATCAACACATCCTCTAATTCACCCCTTGGTTTGGTGATAGATCGGTCTGCCATCTGGAGAGTGCAATGAGCAGGTTTCAGCTCTCCAATCCCTAATTGCTCATAGACAGAATAAGGGAGCAGGTTAACACTTGCGCCAAGGTCTAACAGAGCACGATTTATGTTTTTACCCCCAATCGAAATCGATATTGTAGGACAACCTGGGTCCTTTCTTTTCTTTGGAAGCTGGGGAATAAAAGCAGTGCTGATATTATTAGACATAAAGACCTTCTTCGGCACTTGAGTCTTCCTCTTCCTAGTGCACAAGTCCTTAAGAATTTTCGCATAAGCGGGGACTTGCTGAATCGCATCTAGGAGAGGGATATTGATGTTAACCTGTTTGAACATCTCTAAAATTTTCTCCATATGAGGACTCGTTCTATTAGCTCTTAGCCGGTTCGGGTAAGGAGCTTTCGCAATAAGCGCTGGGTCCATCATAGGAGAAGGAAAGGGGGGTAGACGAGGTCCCAAAAGAGGTGTGGGGACCGTCTGTGGAGAACTATAAGGGTTGGGTGAAGGTGTTGAGCCTAAAGGGAAATGGAGAATAGGCTCGCTAGAAAGTGGTGTGGTAGAAGAAGAAGGATCAGAAGGAGAAGTGTGTGGGTGTGGAAAGGACTCAGCCGTGGTGTTGATATGATTTTCAGTATTATCATTATCTTCTCCAACATTATTGTTCAGCACTCTTCCTGATCTCAACGTTGTAATGGCATTTACATTGTAATGCCCAGGATTCTGTAGGGGTTGAGAGGGAAGTTTTCCTTTTTCTCTCGCACTCATTTCGGCTTTAAGTCATGCGATTTCAGCTTCCATCGATTTAATACTCTCAGCTTGGGACGCTGAGTTTTTCTTTATCTCACCGACGGAAGATCTAACCTCAGCCGAAACCTCTATGAAATTTGACAAAAGTGATTTCATGGTTTGAGTGAATTGAGAGAACTCGTTAGAACAGGACTGCATAGGATTAGACTGTGCGGAAGTGTTGCCCTGATTTTGGAAATTTTGTGACTGATAGGGGTGCTGAGTGAGTTGAAGGGGTTGCTGTTGTGGTGGAGGAAGAGCCTTTTGAAAATTATTCGTGTTTGGAACCGTGTTTTGAGATTGGTTTTGGTTCCAAGCAAAATTCGGGTGATTCCTCCAACCCTGATTGTACGTGGAAGAATATGGATCGTTTCGAGGTCTTTGAAATGCGGCATTAGAATGCTCGTGACCTTGAAACGCAGAGTTTAATGGACATTCTTCCGTTAAATGTGACGGATCAGAACAGCACCCACAAACAGTTTTGGGGAGTGACACTGGGTTTAGGGAGGCTGCTGCAAATTTGTGTTCCATAGCGTCGAGCTTCTTTTGCATTGCTGCCATTTCAGCTCGAACACCTATGGACACATCTATTTGGTGTACGCCACCCCTATTCAATGGTTGGGTTCCACTCTCCCAAAGTAGTGATTTTTCAGCGAACACTTCTAAGTATCGCCAAGCTTCCCCATCATCTTTGGTCATAAATGTACCTTGACACATGTTTTCAAGGCTCTGTTTAGTGTTAGGGTTACTGCCCTCATATATGATTCGGCAAAGCTCCCATCTCGGAATGCCGTGATGAGGACATTGAACCAATAGATCCTTGAAACGTTCAAAGTATTTAGAGAATGGTTCGGCAGGGAGCTGGGCAAATTGGTTCAGTTCGCTACGGATTCGAGCCGTCTTTTGGATTGGGTAAAATTTCTTAAGGAATGCAGCGACGAATTCTTCCCAATTCGTAATAGAGTGTGCGGTAGTGTTATATAGCCACTTCTTGGCTATATCGCACAAAGTAAATAGAAGAAGTCGTAGACGCATCGCATCCACTGAAAGTTGTGACGTACCCATCATTGCGCATACGTTTTCAAATTTGGTAATGAAAACGTAAGCTTCCTCAGTCTCGAGTCCGTGGTATTTGGGTAAAAGATTGATATACTGGGGCTTAATCTCAAAGTTATCCCCATTGGCTGGTGGTGTGGATAAGCAGGTCGAAAGAGGACCTCTATGTGGATAGCATCTTTCCTGGAGAGAAATGTGGGGAGGATTCTGCGCACCAACGGACGGCGGCAGATTAGGGTTAAAGAAGTTTGATGGATTCGGATCCAACGGTGTGGGTGTGGTAGTGGGTAAAGAAAAGGTAAATGGAGAAATATCGACTTCGGAGTCGATAAAGGGTACGCGGACTAAACGGGCACTAGAATCCCGTGTCCAGCCTATCTTGCACTAAAAAGGGTTAGTACAAGTGGCAGCGTTGGCTTATAATTAGGGGTAATGAATGAATGCGGTGCTTGCTTTTGAAAAGGGGACGGATTTTGAAAAAATGATGCGACAAAACAAATGCAGCACACAACCCTAGAATCTAGTGGTCACCTAGGTCCGGCTCTAGACCGCTCCTAACTGCCAAAAGACAAGTCGCAGGATAGAATCCTCCACTGCCTCTTTGTCCCCGTGTGGCCGGATAAGTGCCAGGTAAGTGGGAAGGTACTCCGCTACGTAAGTAGTGGGCCTAATTAAAAACCACTATCCTTGGACACACTCGCCTTAGGCACCACAAGAAAACGCGGATAAGCAATGAATTACCCACGACCTTCTCTTGTCCTAATTGAGCGCGACAGTCCTTAGAGTCTTCTCTAGATTTCTTTTAATTAATGAGGGTAATGCGGATGCAAGTTTTGCGATTTTCGGGGCCTAGGAAGGGTAATGAAATCCCCACCTAATTTGGATTTGGCCGTGCCCCTTAAATTTCCGTATTAGAATGCAAACAACCAAGAAATCAAAATCACACACAATTTTAATTTTGCTTTTGCGGCGCTGCGATTATTTGCAAAGAATCCTGCAGCAAAGTGTTAGTTGGAGCTAAAAGAGGAGAGGGGAAAGAGCAAGAAAGTACCTGCACTGAAAATTATGCAGAGAACCCGCAACCTAGCCGCGTATCCGCCGCATGTACTGGGTTCAGGCCGCGGAAACGCGCTGCAACAGTGAGATCACTGTACAGAATTTCAACAGTTGCTTTCTGTTACTTCCCTCGGTTCTCTGGTATTTTCCAAATAATTTTTCCACAACACAGAATGCTCCAAATCACCTTGCAATCAATTCACAACACACGTATAAGAGTTTGTACGAATTTTGATTTCAAAAAGTAAAATGTAATAATTCTTTCACTTCAAACTAAAAATGCAAATGAATTAGCGCGCGATCTCCGGCGACGGCGCCATTTTGATTGAATAGAATTTCTCGTTGTGTATATTTGAGAAAATTTGTAAAGAATGGTAAAGAAATCACAACCAAAAATTATTTTGACCGCAATCAAACTACGGTGTCAATTGTAGTTCATGAGTGAGTGCGGATCGTCTACAGGGATTGCACGATTCATTTATATCTTTGATACGTTTGAAATGAAAAGTTAAGCAACAATAAAAGAAAACATGATTCAAGAATGATTTGTATTCGAGTGTCACTATTCTATATTCAAGAATCAAAAAACTATAAACAATCAAGAATCGGTGTTTCGATAATATTTCCAATCAACAATCAAGAATATAAGAGAGGCTCGTAGGAATCGATAGGATCAATAGACGTGATGTAATCTAAAAGGTTTCGTGTTCTTGTCCTTCGAAGAATTGATACTAGATCAATGGTGATCGACGAGAGTTAGGGCTTTCTTGATGAAATTAGGGTTTCATCTCTTAACCCTTGTTCTTTCGAGGATACCATTTATATTCTAACCTCTAGCAATTTCAAGAAACGATCGGAACTCCCCAATCTCGAGCGATGTCGATCAAGAAAGCATCACAACGAATTGGGTCGTCGATTCTTGAACTTGCTAGGGTTTACAAACTCGTGGGATTCAAGAATCGATTGCAAATTTGTTACACCATCATACTAAAGATCGTCTCGACTCATCGACGAGCAGAGTTTTATTCACACATCACCACACAGAAAAGATTTACGAATTGTAAAGATAGCATGATGCAGAATTTAAAGAAAACAAGATAAAAGAATATCACCTTTATTGATCTCAACAATTTTGATTACATTTGCTTCAAGAACTACAAGAAGAAGAATCTAGATCGTTGATCGGGCGTCGCTCGGCTTCGTGAGTCGTGGATCGGCTTCGGATCGCTTGCTCCGTTGAAGATCGGCTCCGCTCCTAAAGGTTGTAAGGCTTCTTGCTTAATGGGTACTCGGGATTCTTGATTTCAATTGGAATTAGGGTTAGGGTTTCCTACAAGCTCTCTCACTAAACTTGAGGAAGAGGGAGATGAAGAAAGGGATAGATTCACTAATTTGATGAATAATTCCCAAGGTTGAATAATCTTTGGAATAATGAGCCTAGGGTCTTATTTATAGAGCTCCCAAACCCTAGGTTTAGTTTGAACTTCCCATTCCCTCCAAAAGTTTGTTGAAGAGTTTCTAGAAGGAGTTTGTTAGGAGCTAGCTTAGGGTTTAAGCTAGGGTTTAGGGAAAGTTCTAGAATGATAGGCTAATTTAGTGAAGCTCAAAGTGTTTGCTGATCTGGTAGAAGTCCCTGGAATCTTCTGGAAAATGTCATGCTTTTATGAACTGTAGCCACTGAGTCATGAGTTTTGTACTAAAATTGAGGATCCAATTCCCTGAACCCACCGCGGATCCGCGGCCTTAGCAAGCTCATGCCGCGGATCCGCGGCTGCTTGAGAGGCTTGGACTTTGGGTCTTCTTCTGTGTACTTAGACTGCTGTTTAGGGCTTTGTCTGATATGCTGAATTGTGATTGCTCCTTTGGATTAGTACCAGATTTGCATTTAGTGAGTTTACGTATCTTTCGAGCGGTGTAATTTTCGAGCAAGCTTTCCTTTTCCTGCACAGACTTCGAAACAAGGGTTGCGACATATAGAAATATTGTGATGCCATGCAATGCAGTCAATTTCCCTAGAAATGCCGGTTTTAAGGTCGAATACATGTAATTTGATATTTTGCGACCGATTTTCTAATATGTGAATTATGAATACCGTACACTTCTATATGGATGCAAATGATGAGGAAATTGCTGGATAAAATATGCAATATTTTCGACTGATCAAAATACACCTTTTATGTGTTTTCATAATTTCTTTATTTTATTAATTTTCTTAATTCAATTCATCATAGAAAACTCTAGAATTTTAAAGACAATTCAAGAAGAGATTAGCATGCTAAATACCTAATTCTAATATGTCATGGTTCACTTTTGAAAAATAAACCCATTGCAAATTGTAATTTACACTAATTTAATGTATATTTAAAAGCTTATGTTAATATTTAAAATAATTAATTTAGGAAAAATATTTCATTAAATTAAAAATTTATAAGTGACTAAATAAACACCATTTACTAGTAATTACATGATTAAAATAGGTCTTTCTAAATTTATAACGAAAAATAATTATGGTTAAATTTTGCGAAAAATACGTTTTATTTTACCAAAAATCGGAAAATTCACTTGAAGGGTTTTATTTATCTAATTTTTTTTATTATTTTTAAAACGTTACACACACACTCATATATATATATATATATATATATATATATTTACATATATATATATACATACATACATACATACATATACATATACATATACATATATCATATACACCAAAATCATATCCCGTGTGTGCATGCGTGCGTGTGTACCTTACTCTAGGGTTTCACGACTAAAAACTAAACTAAAGCATGAACTTCCAAATATGCTAATACTAACCCAAAGTCATCTAAAGCATTTCTTTCTAAGAATACACATCTCATAATAACACATAAGTATATAGATATAAAACATTCATATGTTGCACTACGAAACTGCTGGGGTGCTATATGCCATCCATTCGACTTCCGTCTTAGATATAAATCTACCCACCTTGATCCTTGCTTGCCGAAATCGATGCCGCCACGCTGATCCTCATTGTTCAAATTCCACATGAGGGTACCTACATATATACACACAGAGCATCATAAACAAAAATCGTGCATGAAAACCAAAACGGCACACGAATCACACATAGGTTAAAACATATGGTCTACGCATGCGAGAATAACCAAACAACCCTCGAGATTGACGTGCAAACATCACACCATGGAGTCAAAACCCAAATACTAAAATCCAAGTCAAAAATAGTCGCAAAACCAAACCAGCAACATAAGAAAAGACTACCAGATTTTGCTCTAGGTAAAATTAGCAATGTTGCACATATGGAGGGTCTAGTTTACTGAAAATAGAGCCATAGACCAAACACGAAGCCATTCACCCCTAACCTGGCCGTAATTTGAGGCCAGAAAGAGTTTATTTGTGGCCTAAAAGTGGATATGGGGTCTCGGGTCATCAGGGTAGTTTCTATGTTGCCTGCACGACTCACAGTAATCGATAAATATTTTTAAAGTTCCCCGGGTCATTGCAGATCTCTAATTATCACCAAAATTCCCACAATCTTCCGATATCGGGGTTTCTAAGTTTGGGTTATAGGGTTTTAGTCTCTACTTAGGTCCATGTTTATAACACTAGAGGGTTATAATCCATAATTACACTCAATTACACATTCCCAAGTCAAGGAAAACCCTAACCCTCATCTTGGAATTTTTAAACCTCACTTAAACACTTCTAAATTAATATGGATGCTAAAGTCAATCAAATACTACACAAATGGTGAAATAATTACCTCATTTGGCAACTCAAGAAAATTCTTGAGTTGCCCCAAGTGCTCAAAATCCAAACTTTCTTGATCTTGCCAGCTTGTAGTGAGCTTGTGCACAAAGCAAGGTTTTGATGTGGGATTGAGCTTGTGGTGAGGAGGTAGAGGAGGGGGAGTGAGAGGGCAGCCATGGAGATGAGGAGAAGGAAAAATGATGAAAAGAAATGAAGTGGGGGGAAATGCCATGGTCAACACAAGACCCCTCACCCTCTCTTCTCTCTCTTGCCCATACCTTATTGTTTATTCATTTTCCTTTTTCTTTTCTTATCTTTTATTTCCTTTGCATTTCCAAATTAAAAACAAAGCCATGCTACATTAAAAAAAAGTGAAAGTCATGGTAGAATAAATGTAACAAATGCTATCAAATATGATACGGTGCATGTCACACGCACAAAACACAATCAATGCAAGATTAAATACTAATCGAGTTTAGTAACACCAACTTATATACAAATCATTGTATACTAAATTGCAAAATTCCCAATCTTCATAAATTCTCTTAAAATCAATAATTGATATAAATTTCCAAATATTTCCCAATTTATCGGTATATAATTATACCATATCATTAAAACTAATTTCCACATATTAATATATTCATAATATTTATTATTCAATTATATAAATTCCTAAAAATAATATTTTATTTTTCTGAAATGTTACAGTCTTCCCCCCTTAAATAAATTCGATCCCCGAATTTAAATTTAAACCCCTCAAATACTAAAACTTTTCAGTAAAATGATTAAGTCGTCGGGGCTCCGAAATCATACATACATAAAACATATCATAGCGCACTGCATGCGCATGAAAAAACGAGTATATAACTCAAAATCAAAACTCCGTCTAGCATCACGCAATCATTGGAGTTATGGTGAAGATACCAATGTCAAAATCCAATACGAAAACAAACATGATATATATTAAAACTATAACATGCACATAGCACGCATCGTTGTAAACCCGTAAAAACATCTGAAAAGAAATACATGCCAAACCCCTTTTTCAATTCGATGTGCGATGCGCGTATTGTTAGTGTATATGCCGTAGAGGCCATTATTGTATCATACTGGTTTGTGTAATACTTAATAGAAGTTTGGGATATTCACAGTTGTATTGACAATCTTGCTCAAATTGGTAGTATGCTACCTGGTTTTTTTCTACATCAATATGTGCATGTGTTTCTTTTAACATATCACTTATATATATTAGTAGAGCCCTTAGGATCATTGCTTGAATACCAGCGTTGTGATGGCAGTCACACTAGTGGGGGCTGGGTAGTCTGTAAGCACATCCTTATACAGGTCTCTAGTCGTAGGATTATCGAGACTGGGCATCGATACTCTAGAGTAGACTAGTGTGTACGCTTCTCATCCCAGTAGGAGAGATGGTCTGTCCCACATCCATTAGTACGTCGTACTGGAGATAGTATGCAAATACTCATTAGTTTATGAGTACACAGGACAAGACTCGTTGGGAACTGCTGGTTGGTAATATACCTATCGTCAAGTAGCAGTTCCCAGATGACATGAGTACAGCTTAGTCCGTCGACTTGACACTGCCACTTCACCTAGAGTGTGTTCCCACTGTAGTTTGATTACTACCCTACCACGGCTCAAAGGAGTCGTGCAAACAGGTAGTAGTTGGGTGCAGTCCCGAACCATTTGAAGGCAGTGGCAGTTAGATAGGATTCGTCTCTCCCGGTATTGGGGGTTGATGTCGCGCTATGTTGGGGAGCCATTACACAATGTCCCTGGCCAGGGCAAGCGAGATATACAGGTAGTATTTCCAGTAGTTTCTCAGGATGTTCTGGGCTACACTCCGGCATGACTTGTACCGCTATTAGGGGTCTTATGTTTACCGCCCCATAGGCCCGACATGCGATACTCATAGACGAACAGACCGGACTGTACGGAGATTGTCACAGATAGGCTCAGTTGGAGTTCGGATGAGTTATTCTCATCGGCCTTCTCATCGACATATACCTGGGGGTCGTTACGTACAGCTAGTGCCGCTTGCGACCTGTGGTTAAACCCACTGCCAGTGTAGTGTCAAGTCTTTAGAGTCCCACACAGAGGGTTTCCCTGCATCTGACAAAAGATATAGAGGTCATATGGTTTTACGACAGGGTTCGGTCACGTGCGTGTACTTGTACGCACATGATGATTAGGACGGACGATACTAGCGGGCTTTGGTTTAAGCCGGATTCTAGTATTGTAATGATGGATTGTTTTCGTCTTTTTGTATCCGCATTTTTCGGAATACGGATACGGGTACATATGTACGGACGAGGGGCATTTTTGTAAATTGATCAAAGATCCTCTAGAAGGTGACATGTCATATTGTTATTATTCATTTTGGTTTAAATGAAAATACATTATGACATAAGAGGATGAGGTGGAAATTGCATGAAAACGAACTTAGCTTCTTATGACACATGGTGGGTTTTTGGCCCATGAGTCATTTTTTTGTTACTTGAACCATATAATTGATAATTTATATTGATTTATCAAGTATATTATCAATATGGTTCAGGTTGCAAAAGAAAGGGTAGAGAGAAATCTTCATCATTATTCTCTTTCCTCACTAGCATTTCCTAAAAGGACACCTTCTTCCTCAAAGCTCTAGTGAACTCTTTTGTTGAGGGATCTAGGGCAAGCATAAATATTACTGTAACATTTTAGAAATCGTTATGAGAATTTTTCCGTTTTAGGGTTAAATTGTCGGTATTTTTCGTTTTGAACCGCTGTGTTCAAACAACTATATAGACTTACCAGCACCTAGTTTAGCTAAAATAAAGCTAGTGCACAAGTTTTGGGGGTATATGGGACGTTTTGGTTCAGATAGAATTTTTCCCAATTTTAATACTATTTTAATGCGGTATTCATATTTTGGGAAATTTCTTCTAAGTTAACTTTTCTTCATTTAAGCTTGAGTTAATTCAACCCTCACTTATTATCTAGATATTTATATAGGCATTAGAATTAAACTGAAAGGAAAATGAAAAGAAATCAAAGAGGTGCGTGCATGTGTGTGAATGCATTTATTGCATTTATTGCTAGGATTAGCTAGAAACTCCACACAAATTCCTCACCTCCTTCATTTGGCCGAGCCCTTCCCTCTCTTTTCTATTCTTGATCATTTCCTTTCCAATTTGTATCAATCCAAACTCACAATTCTCCAAAATTCCAAAATATATCACAAAATAAACTTCAAGTCTTGGTTCTTGCTCTTTGATCACTTAGAGCTAGGAAATCTTGGAGCTTGTGAGCTAAAGTTGATAGGTATAATCCCTACACTGATAAATATGAGTTTTTATGTTGTGTTGTTCGTTGATTATGGTTCAGAACACTTTTTATATCGATTAGTGCGATATCGTAGTTTTTAGTGTCTTTTTAGAGCCTCTCTACCTGCTGTGAACTGGGATTTTTACAGAAAAATCAAACAAATTATAGTGATGTATTAGTGACCCTGGACCACCACCTGAGAGACGAGGACCGCCCTACCGGCCGGGGCCGGCGACCCCTTTGGCGAATTCCGGCGACGCTGGTTTTGTAGGATGGTGCTGGGGTTTTGCTTTTGTGGGTAGTTGTCTGCTGTTGGTTAGGGGTGTTTGGTAATGTTTACTTTTTTAGTAATTGCAGTATACAAAATCTCGGATCGTTTACCTTTAATCTGGTGTTTTTGTGTCCGCGTGTTATGTAATCCGACATGAATCGTGATCTTGTGCTGCTGCTGTACTTGGGCAGGTTTTGTGGTATCGTTACGCACGTTAGCCTCTAGACGTACACTCGCGAGTTAGTTCAGTGTTGGTGCTTTATTTAAAACGTAGTTTTACGTTATATTGGTCGATTTCTGAGATGTTTGCACCATTTCTTGTGTTTGTGGAAATATAGCGTCGCAAGCGGGGACTTCGGACGCTACGAACAAGGGGAAGCGGGTGGTCGGATTTTCATAGCTGGAGACCATTTGTGAGTAGATTTAACATCTATGGGGAAATCGCCCGTATGGAGTTATGCGTCGGGATGGATATGATATGATAGCTTCATGTATTTGTATATTAGTTACTTTCATATGAATGTCATTGCATTGCATTATCTGTTGTACCTGACTCGTACCTTTAGATATAACACATTACTGACGGTTCATGTTGCACGAGCACTAAATTGTATGCTACACCCACACCGTCTGTAATTTCCATGACATGCACAAACACCTACATACGTGATATGGTAGTGGATAGGAATGTTTGGAGTAGTAACTCTTATTCCGTTGTGCATTGGAGATATTGTTGACACCTACATACGTGTTATTGTGTTTGACATGGATAGTTAAGATAGTAACTCTTAATTTATTTCACGTATGCCTTACTATAACTACTTGTACATCTTCCATACATACTCACATGTACACCCACATAGTCTATTACAGCTACATGTATATCATGCACACATATTGACATGTACACCCGCATATTTTCTCTATAGTTCTATGTACCCCAAGTGGTATTGTTTTGATATGTGATATTGAGTTGTTGATCATTGCGCTTATGAAATGCATCATACATACTTGCTTGCATGTAGATACTTAAAAATTGCTACACTTACATATACACCTCATATGATGCTGCATTGTTTTCGGAGGATTTTGGGAACTGCAAGATATATTTTAAAGCTGGATTCATTTAAAAGAGCGGTTTTCCCTTTATATGCTCATATTGATGTTTTATGTTGCATATATTAGTTTTTTATGGATTTTACGCATTGAGATATGGATTTCATATGATTTATGGATTTGAGAACCGTGGGGGTATTTTCAAGAAACTATTTATTGTTCGAAAACCCGGTTTCTCTTGATATGATATTTGATGCGTCCACCATGAGATTTCTCGGTTCTGAGATTTATGATATATACCCGATACGAGGAGTGGGTAGGCCATGTGCGGGTACATAGTGAGGCCCGGTACGGTTCCCCTCGGTAAGATGTTCGTGGTACAGACGATGAGCCTGGAAGGTGGGCATGTACCTACCGGTGATAGTATTTAGACTCGGCGGTTATCGTGGAGATACCGACCGGAGTGATGTACCACATATCGTCAGGGCCAGTCATGGTGACAGCGCCTGAATTATGAGGATTTACGTATCGATGCTAGACACGGGTTTCATGATGTTTCGAGTGTCGGTGTTAGACACTCAGGTTTTCCATGATTTTCACGTATCGTCGGTGGACATACTGGGTTGATATCCTCATACTTATATACATATATATATACACACAGGAATATTTTTTCATGATGTTTCGGTGTCGATGTTTGACACTCAGGTTCCATGAGACTTACAGGATGTGAGGGCCGATCTGTGGATGCGGTGCCAGAGGATTTGGGATTTGATGTGTCATTGAGGGACACTGGTGTTTTTCCAAGCTGATGATTTTGCATGAGATTTTATTGTATCATCCCACACACTCAGGATTATTGTTGTTATGCATTGTTTTATGTAGTTGTAGTACCCTGATGATGTACCTTTACAAGATTGTTGCATATTCACTTATCATACTTATGCTATCGGATTACATATGATAGATAGATCGTTGTTCGTGCTTACTTGCGATTACAGTATGATGTAATTTACTATTCATGAGTTGGCAACTCAACCCCATTATGCCACAGTGTGTTGCAGGACTTACCCTCAGAGTAGTCGCTGCAGGGCGTCTTATCATCTCTACTTTTGCGGATACCGCTACGTTAGGCAGTGAGGCCTTTGCTTTTTGGTGGGTCTGCAGTTATCTGCTTGTACATTGTGTATCTTTTTGTTGGATCTAGTATTCTCCATCTACCACTATTTGTATACGACTTAGAGATGACTTGTGAGGATTCGGTGTTGTATTATTTTGGTTACTTTGGGTGCCATGCTCGTGGGAGCCGGTTTTATTGAAAAGTTTACTTCTTTATGCAGTTTTCTTTTATATTCTTCGCTTCGGCGTCGTATTTATATCTTGTGGTGGTTGCCTCCGCCGTTGGGCATGATTTTGCTCACATTTGGGATGCTTTATATATTATCTGTGTTGTACCCGTTTTCGGGCTAGTTTTTACAAAGGAGGTACTGCCGAAATTTTCAAGAAGAAAACTAGAGTTAGAGATTTTACTTGTGATTTTCCAAATGTTAAAACTATGTTTTTCTCCATTGATCCATATTTGGGTGGTTTAGATTTCTGGGTTTCAGCTTACTTGAGTTGTGTACGCCTGTAGACGTTACGTAGTTTAAGTGTCGGTTACGGGCCAAATATTTTGGTCGTGACAATGTTGGTATCAAAGCGCTAGGTTTTACCTTTCGGAGTGTAGTATGACCTTGGTATGATGGAGTGGGTAGCTTAAGCAGAGTAACGTAGCGTGTGTATGTTCCGCGGCATACTTACGACACGGTTCTCCGCCTAAGTGACCTTAGGACTTATTGATTAATATTCTTCCGTGATGATATACATCCTTGTGATTCGATTCCTGTTCCTTATCGAATCTTGTTTCAATTTCCAGCCTATATGCCGCTAAAGACTACGAGGGCACAGAAAGCGGCCGCGATGGCCGAGGTCAGAGTTGACTCGTCTGAGGTGAGGACCGACCAGGGCGGTACGTGTAGGGTTACTAGGCACACTAACAAGGCTCTACAAGGCATCGACCATGTCCGTTTAAAAAATTTATGTGCCTAAAAACCCTAAGCAAGATCTTATACTAGAGTTTAGGCGAATCAAAAGCAAGTAAACAACTTTAACTTCTAAAGAAACATGAAATACAACCTTTGTAGATCGGTCCTTCACTCCTTTAGCTCCTTGTTGAAGTCCCTTTGCTGCGATCAAAGTTCTCCCGGGCTCTTGCATAGCTTCACGACGCGAAGGATGCGACCTTGCTTGAAGTCTCCGAGGCCGAAGATGATCTACGTCGAGGGGATGCCAACTCATGCTTCTACTTCACTAACTTGAGAATTAGTGAAGCAAACACCCTAAACTAAAGTGCTAGTCTAGTAGAAGATGGAGAAATAGGAAGTGGGTTCTCTTTAGAATTTTATTTCTCACACTCTTTCTCACTTTGGATCAAACCCTAGTTTTCTTTTTCCTTTTCACAATGAAGAAGAAGATGAAAAGAAAGAGATGAGGATAATGATCAAGTGAGAAATCTAAACATGGTGAGTGAGTATCATATACTAACTCTTGTAGAGCCATAACCATAGCAAACACTTATGGTTGGGTTAAGAAATATCTATGGTAAAAACAAAGTCAAGTGGACTTAGTCAATGTATCCACAAGCTTCCACAAGCTTCATGCATTGATCTAATCCTCCACTTAATTTTGTAATTACTTAAAATATAAAAACCCAACATAATATATAGCATGGTGTAAGTCTCATACACCCAAGTCTAGTGTATCATCAACCATGATACAAAAGAAAACACTTTAATATATATATCACATATATATATATATACAAGTGTTCACATGTGAGAAAAAACCTAAATTGACCAAGTGTTAGCAAGTGTAAATTAGTATATCTAATATACAATTATACACTTAATTATTAAATCAACACTTTACTTAATAATCCGGTCATATCTCATATAACCGGCTAACATCCATTGTATCGACTTATCGAATCAACACTCGATTCGATAACCCGGCTCTATCATATATAACCGACCGATACAAAAAGTCACGAGAATAGAATACGGTATCACATACACTCATTTATTCTCGGTCTCACACATATCACATATGCGCTCCTATTTCGTTCTTCCTGTGCCAGTAAAACCTCTGTGTAGGACTCTAAAGACTCGTTAATACGCCTGCCGTAGGTGATGATCACATCAAGCACCCACAAGCCGTCAGCGGTACTAGCTGGATGTAATGGCCACCCGGGTATTGAGCGATTAGAAGATCAGCAAGCAAGCCCGCTCCAACTCCTGTAAAAGCCTGCCGGTAACACTTCCCGTACAGTCCGGTCTCCTCAATTGATATGTCGCATATCAAGTCTAGGGGTGGTAAACGTCAGACCCCAATAACCGATAAGTCATGCTGATATAAGGCTCATAACGGGTAGAGAAACTACTTGTAACACTTACCAGTAAATCTCTAATCAGCCCTGGCCAGGGACATCCCTGTTACAGCCAATCGAGCACAGCGCAACATCAACCCCCAATACCGAGAGAGATGAAACCCCTCCTATCGCTCATTGCCTCCATGTGACTCGGGACTGTACCCAAAAACCACCATTTTACACGTCCTCATAGACGTGGTAAGGTGGAAATCAAAGCACAGTGGGAATCACACAAGACTCTATGACGATCTCGGGTCTACAGACGAACCTGCACAAGTGTCACCAGAGAACTGCCATCTGACGTAAGGTATAATACCATCTGGGAGTTCTCAGCGAGTCCGTCCAGTGTACCCAGTCTCCACTGAGCACCCGCATACCATCTCTGATGTCAAACACCAATGGATATGGGATCATCCATCGCCCATCTCATGGGTCGAGAAGCGTATATGCTAGTCCACTTTGGTATATCGATGCCCTGTCTCGATACACCCTCGACTAGGGACCTTGAAGGATGTACTTATGGAGTACCATGTCCCCACTAGTATGATCCTCATCATAGTCCAGGTAGTCAAGTACACATCCTAAGGGCTTTATCAACATGTAGCCATCAGACAGTATAAAGAGACAAGTATACATGTTAAGATAAAGAGCAACCAGATAGCATACTATCATATCGAGCAAGAAAGTCCTCTCTATATATGTCCAAGCATCCAATATAATATACATCATCTGTACAATACTGGCCTCTAGGGCATACATACAACTAACAGTACGCCTGTTGTACCGGAGCATATTGCTATGATTGGAGCTGGTATGCAGGATCTGCGCCAGATAGTGGGGACATTAGTAGAGACCATTCGAGCGCAGGGGCAGGCAGTTGTTCCACCCGCTGCAGGGACCACGATGGTACCTACAGTTCCGGCAGTCGCAGTTACAGCTCCGGAGGTTATTCCTGTGTCACTGATAGATTTTATGAGGCTGAGGCCTCCGGTGTTTACTGGAACAGATGTTACTGAGGATCCGCAGTCGTTCATCGACCGGATGGCCAGGATTTGTCGTTCACTCCGATGCTCCGATGAGAGATGGGTGGAGTTTGCCAGTTTTCGTCTGGAGGGTCTGGCCCAGAAGTGGTGTGAGTCCTTGGAGAAGGGCAGAGCCGCGGGTCTTGCTCCTATGACCTGGGCTGAGTTTGTGACGTCGTTTCTTGCCCGTTTTATTCCACCGAGCGTCAGGGATGCGCGAGCGAACAAATTTGAGTCGTTACGTCAGACTCCGGGGATGACGGAGTCTGAGTATGATGTACTGTTTAACGAGCTGTCGATGTATGCTCCGTACCTGGTGGCGACTGAAGAGATAAGGGTGAAGAGGTTTGTTCGAGGTCAACTTACCCAGTTGTTCCTAGCCATCAGTATTCATCATTGCGACACGTATGCAGCAGCTGTTGATGCAGCCCTATTGGTGGAGGAGTGTCTATCTGAGTCATCGGTTGTTCTGGAACCGAAGAGGGCTCGTACTGGGTTAGCAGCCAGGAGGCAGAGGTTTAGATTCCGAGACAGAGTTCGATCAGACACTGGGAGTAGCAGAGACGTGGGACGTGGCCAGTTGTTCAGTACTTTTTCCCAGGAGGGTCAGCCGTCGACACGTGGGTGTTTTGGATGTGGCAGTTTACTGCACCTAGTGAGAGATTGTACCGTGGTGCGTCAGAGAGGGCCAGCAGTACCCCAGGTTACCTTACCACCTTCTCCGCCTCAGAGAGCGTTGCCTCTTGTTCCTGTTGTTGCGCCGCGTCAGACTCCTGTTCGGAGAAGTCGTGGTCGCAGGGGTTTTGTACCGTGAAGTCGAGGTGGAGGAAGCAGAGGGCAGCGGGTAGCCGGTAGAGGGCAGGCATGGGTTTTTTCCTTGACTCACCAGGACGCTCAGGCGTCCAATGCTGTGGTTTCAAGTATCCTTTCTGTATGTTCTTTTGTTGCACATGTTCTTTTCGATCTGGGATCTATGCATTCGTATGTTTCTACGCAGTTCGTGCCGAGGTTAGGTCGAGTGTCATGTTTGCTAGATCAGCCGCTTGTCGTGACAACTTTTGTGGGAGAGTCGTTTGTTGCGCGACGCGTGTTCAAGTCTTGTGTTGTCCGTATAGGAGACAGAGATCTGTCCGTCGACTTGATCCTTCTTGAGATGTTGGATTTCGACGTTCTGTTGGGCATGGACTGGCTAGCTACTTGCTATGCGTCCGTGGAATGCCACGAGAAGACAGTTAGATTTTGTTTTCCCGGCGAGTCAGTATTTGTTGTTCAGGGGGACCGTAGTGCCGCCCCTCACAATTTGATTTCTGCCCTGTGTGCTAGTTGGCTTTTGAGGAGGGGATGTCGGGGATTCTTGGCTTTCATTCATGATACCGGGGCTACAGAGGAGTCGTTGGACCAGGTTTCTACCATGCGAGAGTTTCCCGATGTCTTTCCCGATGAGTTACCTGGGTTGCTGCCAGAGCGCTGTAAGTGCACGGCGGCGCCCCGGCCGTCAATCCGACGCCGGAATGCGGAAGCGGTGAATAACTTAAATTTTGCGGACTTAGCAAACCGGCACCACCGCGCACTAAACACCCGGATCGTTAACCATTAACAAGTCTAAGCTAACTAGAAGATGGGTTAGAGATATACCGACGATCCAAGTCCTCCGGTCTTCTCGTCATGGTCCCGATCTCCTGCGGAAAAGTCCCGTCTCCTCCTCGTCGCCGGAAGTGCACCACATCGCCTTCTTCGTTTACGGGCTCCCACCTCAATGCCGAGGCAACTCGGGCATGAAACCGGCTACTCGACGTGCCCAAGGTTCGTTGTAGAATATGTAGTGAAGAACCATGTCTCATTTTTGGGGATTGTGGAATTGCCATTGGTGAAGGAAAAGAGAGCTTGGAGAGAGGTGGGGAAAATGTAGCATACTAAAGAATGAATGTATCATATTTTTCTCCACTCAAAAGAGAAGCAATTTTCTCATCCCACCAAAAGTGGCCGGCCCCCCCATATCCAAGTGTGATTGGAGAGAGAGAGAGAACAAACAAGGGGGTGGGTGGAAAAAGAGTAATGATGGAGAAACAAATGATCACCACAAAGAAAATAACACTCCAAAGCAACCAAATCATCAACAACCATGATGGAAAAAAGTCAAGCCATGATCAACTAAAGAAAGTCAAGGTATGGTGTAATAATCATGATGTCACAAAGATGCAAAGACCCCCTCCACAAATGCTTATTTGCAACAATGCAAATAAGCCCTCCTCCACCAATCTTCGGCCAATGAACGGAACAATGGAAATCGGCCAAAACGGAAAGCAAACTGGCAACACCAGAAAACTGGTCCCGTAATAAATTACAGGAAAACCCCGATACTGTGCATATACACCCGCATCTGTATTTCGACCGAAATACAGATGCAATGAGACAAAGTCTACACTGTACTATACTAGGATCCGGCTTATACCAAAGCCGGCTAGTAATATCCGTTCGATCCTGATCCGTGCAATACCGCACGTATCTGATCGAACCCTGCCATATAACCATACGGCCTATAGTACAGACTGTCCGATCCTGATCCGTGCAATACCGCACGTATCTGATCGGACCCTGCCATATCTCCATACGGCCTCTACAACCTTTCGCCCGAAAGCTGAGTAACTGAATGTGGGGGACTCTAAAGACTCGTCAACACCTCGGTTGTGGATTTAACCACTAGCACGTCAGAGGTATAAGCCAATACGTAACGGGCTACCAAGTATTGACTAAAAAGGACGTCGATGAGCGAACTCATCCTGACACCCTACTGAGCCTGTCAGTGACAATATCCGTACAGTCCGGTCCGTTCGTCTATGAGTATCGCATGGCGGGCCTAGGGGGTTGGTAAAAGTCAGACCCCCAAAAGCGGTACAAGTCGTGTCGGAGTGTAGCCCAGAACATCCTGAGATACTACTGGAATACCTACCAGTAAATCTCCTTGCCTTGGCCAAGGACTTCGTGTAATGGCTCTCCTAGACACAGCACGACCTCACCTCCAATACCGGGAGAGACGAACCCCTGAGGATACGCTCACTGCCTCCATGTGGCTCGGGACTGTACCCAACTAAAACCTGTTTGCACGACTCCTTTGAGCCGTGGTAGGGTAGTAATCAAAGTACAGTGGGAACTCACACGAGACAAATGACGATCCCCAGGTCGATGAACTAACCTGCACACATGTCACCAGGGAACTGCCATCTGACGTCTGGTATATGACCAACTAGCATGTTCCCGGCGAGTCCTGTCCGGTGTACTCATAACCCAATGAGCACCTGTATACATCTTAGGTGATCCAACTGACACCAGTGGCTTGTGAGACCGGCCACCGCCCCTCGTCGGGGTCTCGACTGTATACACTAGTCTACTAATGGAGTATCGATGCCTAATCTCGAAACTCCCACGACTAGGGACCTTTTAAGGATAAGCTTATAGACCCCAGCTCCCACTTATATGATCGCCCTCATACTGCCGGTGGTCAAGCAAGAATCCTAGGGGCTCTATCAACGTGTAATAGCGACGTATCAGGTCACCTAAAGCAGTACACGATGATAAAGGCAAACCAGATTGCATACTATCATCTCGAGTAAGACTGTCCTACCGGGATAGGTCCTCCCTCAATCATTACAATCACGTACCTGTGACCTAATAATTGACTCTGAGGGCACTATCTCCAACAATCTCCCACTTGCACTCAAGGCTAATTATTGCGATGTCGCATACTCACAGCCCGTGTGATACCGAACATCCAACTCCTCTACTAGTCAGTCTCACAAAGCTCGTTTGCGGAACTATTGCGTTCGAGGAATAGCCTCAGTGAGTGGATCCGCTTAGTTGTTTCTTTCTATGTCTCTCTATATCTCAAATTCGCGGAGAAGGCCATCTCCCGAAAAGAGCAATACCTGTCTCAGAATATGTCTGGATGTCTGATGGGACCTAGCTCATAAATGAACTCCAAATCCAAACTTCTTAGACTGTACCGTCAACTGAACTTAATCAGTATCCTGCGCGCCATGCCTCCCTCAGTATTGCCTTGGACCACCTGTCCAAAATACTGCCCCTCATCAGAAGGAAAACTATAACTCTGACAACCACCTTGTCGTCCATGTCACCTTGGAAGCCTGGAATGATAACTGTCTCCTGAATGAGGCTGTCGTTATCATCTCCCTAGAACATCCACTTATGTTCTAAAACTGCTTCCGACTGTCTCTTCAGGATTGGATTAATGTCAACTTATTGCATCTAGTGCAAGAAAAACATCTGGTGTGGTACTTGACATCTCACGATTGACTCAATTGCCTGAGCAAGTGATCTGCCAATCATGCCCTTCCCTCTCCACTTTAGTCTGTAAGACACCTTTGGAGAGGGTGACTCCATTACCTGCAGGTATAATACCGTGCCAGGAGTCGTCCATCCTAAATACTCTTAGAATGCTGTCAACTACCCTGATTGGGAAACCACCCAAATCTAGATCTAAAACCATAGATCTAGTAACCAGTATGTCTGATATAAAATCCATTTCCTTTGTGGAGAAACAACTGTGTGACGACCAAAGTATAACCGATCGTAGTGTAGGAGTTTCTTTTCCTACTCTGTGTATATCATCCAAATACCAGGATATCACACCCTACTACGTTCTCAACAGATCCATCCCTTATTCTGATGAAGTCAAACCCATGACTGTCACGTCAGAAATAGATGATCTATCTCCGCTACATCTGCTCTAGTCTATAAATAGACATAAGCAATCTGTCCACCAATGCTTCCGCTGCTCCCACTGACTACGACAACCCTCTGGCAGAGTCATATAGACGTACACTTCTAAAACTGGTTTAGAACGACGCTATACTCATCCTCCCGCCGGGTCTCGTAACCTGGAACAACAGCAATGGCAATTGTGGGTAAACAAGAACTTCCCTGTCACCGTCCTTGTGGCTACCGTAGTACCTCTCGGGTGCCTGAAGTTACCCACCTTATCTGCAGAGTGGCCAATGGAATGTCAATCCAGATTGAATCTTTAGGTTCCTTATCAAATCTTCAGTAATCGTTTGTGGTTCTGGAATCATTTCCAGTTCTACCATACTCCCACTACTGTTTTCTGAAAAAATCCATTTTTAATAAAACTGTGGCGAGTCTAGAACAATATCGCTATTGTTCATCCAGATGGCAGAAAGTCAACCCTCGTCATAGCCTGGGTCAACCCACAAACAGCCATTACAGAAACGTGCCTTGAGTTGTCCAGTGTCTGGTTTTAATCATAAACCGGACAACTCCCCGTACCTTAACATCGTTAAGATATGAACTGTTCTATATCTAATATAGAAACAGAGGCACTGATTTAATTGAACCAGATTCAAATCATGCAGCTGTCCCCAGCGCATGTCAACTAAATGGAAGGAGGCCGATCAGCGTTACTCATCTTAGGAATGCTTCCAGTCATGAGTAACCTGAAAGAGAAGCAAGATCTCTTAAATCATTACTATCAACTGAATACCGTACACAAGTATCTACATCTTCGATCTCTTTGAAGAATCCCGATACTTGCTACACCTGGTTCTCTACTCTATTCAAATACCTATAACTTCTCAAAATTTGGACCCTGTGTTTCCGCGAAACACCTGTCTAAAAACTAGAGAAGTCATAAGTAAACCGAATATAGTACGAGGACCAAGCCCTCTGTCCTGATGGACCCTGGACAACATACAATCCTTTGTATAAGTCTCTTGAGTCTGATAATTCATTCACTGTGTGTCGTAGGTTGAAAACTGTACTTATGGTTAAGAAGAATTACACCGCTGTTCAATGCTCCTTACCTAACCATCCACTGATATAGGTAAATGTCGTAGACATAATTTCAAAAAGGTATATCTCACTCTATGAAAATAGACGTACAGATATATCAATTTGAAATTGGTGCATAACAGCGGATATTCAAAACCAAATATTTGCCAACCGGCAAACAGCCCAGGTGATTTCCTCAAATATCACCGATTACAACGAATCCCGATATAATGAGGGTAATCACCCAATTCCCAATAACTTACTCCCACTCATCATCTGTAAAACCATACAGATGTGAGAATCGTACCTGGTAAATACATACCCTGGAGTAAGTATCTAATCGGGAAATCAGTTTTCCTTTAACATTACACAGTGAAACTGAAACATTGAAATGTTCCGATGGGGTATTCTGGTATTCCTAGTAATGCCTCTTCCAGATTCACGACTGTAACCGTATAGTTCTTTGCCACCTCTCCAAATCCCTTCATATGTCTTTAGTCTTTACCTTCTGCACACCCTTTTAGGCCAAATGGTTTTCTTCCTTCCCTACCGTTCGGCACCAGCCTATGGTTTGGAAGAAGACTATCCAATAAGCATAATGGGTGTACTGTCCCAATCCTAGGAACACTCGCAATGAGAGAGGGTGAAGATAAAAGACAACCGAATAAACCTTATTCCTATTTCTCCTGAACCAGAATCCATCCCCGAACTGGAACAAGTTCCATTCGAGTTCGTATATAACCATACGATGGAGTATCCAATAAACTGTGGATCTTCGTAGTGATACGGAGTGTCCTGGAGAAATACAAAGGTGATTTAGGATTGGCGAAGGAATACTTGGTTTGGTCGTGAATAGCAGTCGCAATTTACTTTGCCCTCTTACTAATCCCTTGCTTTGTCTGAACTTAATACCTTCTGCACACCATCGTTATGCTAATTGGTTTTCTTCATTCCCTACCGGTTGGCACCAGCCTAAGGTTTGGAAGAAGACAATCCAATTTGCGTAATAGGTGTACTACCCCTAAACCAAGGAGTACTCGTAACCTGAGAGAGGGTAAAAGGAAAAGACAACTGAATAATCCTATCCGTTTTCTCCAGAACCGGAAACCATCCTCGAATAAATTCTTTCGAGTTCGTATCTAACAATACGATGGTTTTGTCCAATGGAAGTGGACGTTCGTAGTAAAACGGGGTGTCCTGGAGAAAAGGGTAAAAGTAGGAGTGGCAATGAGGTTTGCAACTCTGATAATCCAAAAGCCGGTGTTTAAGAAGGTTCGGTCAACTTGGTCACTGAGTCAAAGTCTTAGGGTCGGGTCAATGGTCGCTGCCAAAGAGAGAGAGAGAAAAGAAACACTCAGCGTGCACTCTAACCTAGATCAGAATGGTTACCAATTTATCTAATCTGGAAACCTCCCACTGTACCTCAAATCTCCTCCAAACCTGAAAGAAGAATTAGTCGGGGTTACCCGAGGAGTAATCTAACTCATCAGTGGGAATCGGGATCCAACTATCATCGCATGATAACGTGACGGAATCCGCTCACATCATCATACTCCAGATGGTATGCGCATATCTGGCAAGTTTCAGTTCTTTTGAAACTCCCGATGTGATTTCTGCCCCATGCTCTTATGACCTTGGCGAAGGTCAACAAATCATAAGTCACATGTCAAGTTCTACCCGTCATTATCCAGGTTAATTTGAATCCACCCGTACAAGCCCTTGACGAAGGTCAACAAGGCTATACGACTGTCCCAAACCAACGCATCTATCTATGCAACAGAAAGGTAACAAGCAGTTACCATACACTATGCCTTGACGAAGGTCAACAAACATAGCATGAATACTACATGCTACCCGTCTGAAACGACGGAGGGCTACGAATGGTTTCTGGCGAAAACCTTTAACGTAGTGAACTTGATATCGTTGAAGGAACTGATAGCTTTTTGAAAATATAGTGACGACAACTTCCGCTAAAGAGGTCACTCCCGGTGAAGGGATGTCGGCTCTTTCCCCGTAGAATGGGGTGCAGGATATTCCCACTGAATACCACGATGCAAAACAAAAGTAATCGGCTATAGTGAAGTTAATGCCCTGACGCAAACTTTTTGTCCAAGGGGTCACTCCCGGTGAAGGGATCTCGGCCCTTGCCTCGTCGACTGAGGAGCAGGATATTCCAAATGAATACCGCAATGCGAAACAAAAGTGAACGTCCTTGCAATAACAGCTTTTTGAAAAGTGTTCCAACAACATCAGATTAGGTTTGTTTTTAACTTGCATTGATCCGAATCAATGCAGTCCCATCAATTGATCACACCAAAAAGAACGAAAATATACTGATGTACGTATATGCCATCCGCATTCGCCACTGGGTCCCGTCATTACCCGTTAGGTTAGCTAACTAACGACAGAGCGGGGACTGGACTAGCGCGGATGCAAAACATATACAACATCTACTAATATATATACCAATATATTATATTCGCTCAAGGCGTGAATAAAATGCAACATCACAGAAATGTACAGCATCACAGAAACAATACAGATATCTGGGATCCCCGGGTTTCACAGAGCCGCTGAAACCCGACTTTCCTCTGGTCGTGTGGATAGCCTGTGCAATGAAATCCTAGACCCCTACGGGAGCGGCAGGTCACCCGCCAAAACCTGAAGCGAGGCAGCCCCCTTCAGCGCCGTGAATGGACCACCCAGCACTTCACGGAATCCGGCAACTTGGGCACCCCTCCTGGGTCAACCTGTACCCCCTACGAGTGCGGCGAATAGCCCGCCAATCCTAGAGTGAAGCCCCCTCCTTCTCAATGCCATGAGATGCGGGCTTGTTGCCCTCCAGAACCCGGCTATCCGTGCACCCCTCCGCGGGGCAATCCTAGTACAGAAAGTAAAATATACATACACCGGGTACATCGACCGCAACCAGGTCGTGCCCCAAAAGAATAATACAATCAGGCAGTGACGGCAGTCCACATGTCGGACGCTCGCCCCGCAATATCAAATATACATAATACAACAAAACTTTACTAGCATTGCATCCAGGCTATCCCCCACGACCGATCCGCAACATCACAGCAAAAACAAAACATCAACGTGAAAGTCACGTTCGCAAATCCGTCTAACCGGGCTATAGCAGTTAGACCGGATTTACCGATCAAGTGACATTCACGGTCGCAGATATAATATAAATACTGTGAAAAATGTGTTTAAAATATCCGATCGATCAAAAATTAACAAGTGGGCCCCCAATCAAAACTGTAGCAGTTAAAGAAATTCTGGGCCCAATGTTAATATTCCAAAACCCCTAAAATCTCCCCAGAAGCCCACTGTAAAAAAACAACCCAATGATTCCTCCGTACTGCGGCGGAAGCGCGGCTAGAAGTGGGTTTTGGCCGCCCTTCCGCGCTCTGTCTGGAAGATCATTGTCTCGAATTTGAACAGTGGTCTTAGAATTTTTAGTACATAAATATTTTACAACCTGAAAAATTTTTCGAGACTAAAAAATTCCAACAGAAAACTGATGTGAGCAAATACGGGTTTTTGGACATTTCGATCGATCGGAACTGAAAAACACATTACACAAAGCTAGACTAAGTTAATGGGGAGGCTCTGATACCACTGTAAGTGCACGGCGGCGCCCCGGCCGTCAATCCGACGCCGGAATGCGGAAGCGGTGAATAACTTAAATTTTGCGGACTTAGCAAACCGGCACCACCGCGCACTAAACACCCGGATCGTTAACCATTAACAAGTCTAAGCTAACTAGAAGATGGGTTAGAGATATACCGACAATCCAAGTCCTCCGGTCTTCTCGTCATGGTCCCGATCTCCTGCGGAAAAGTCCCGTCTCCTCCTCGTCGCCGGAAGTGCACCACATCGCCTTCTTCATTTACGGGCTCCCACCTCAATGCCGAGGCAACTCGGGCACGAAGCCGGCTACTCGACGTGCCCAAGGTTCGTTGTAGAATATGTAGTGAAGAACCATGTCTCATTTTTGGGGATTGTGGAATTGCCATTGGTGAAGGAAAAGAGAGCTTGGAGAGAGGTGGGGAAAATGTAGCATACTAAAGAATGAATGTATCATATTTTTCTCCACTCAAAAGAGAAGCAATTTTCTCATCCCACCAAAAGTGGCCGGCCCCCCCATATCCAAGTGTGATTGGAGAGAGAGAGAGAACAAACAAGGGGGTGGGTGGAAAAAGAGTAATGATGGAGAAACAAATGATCACCACAAAGAAAATAACACTCCAAAGCAACCAAATCATCAACAACCATGATGGCAAAAAGTCAAGCCATGATCAACTAAAGAAAGTCAAGGTATGGTGTAATAATCATGATGTCACAAAGATGCAAAGACCCCCTCCACAAATGCTTATTTGCAACAATGCAAATAAGCCCTCCTCCACCAATCTTCGGCCAATGAACGGAACAATGGAAATCGGCCAAAACGGAAAGCAAACTGGCAACTCCAGAAAACTGGTCCCGTAATAAATTACAGGAAAACCCCGATACTGTGCATACACACCCGCATCTGTATTTCGACCGAAATACAGATGCAATGAGACAAAGTCTACACTGTACTATACTAGGATCCGGCTTATACCAAAGCCGGCTAGTAATATCCGTTCGATCCTGATCCGTGCAATACCGCACGTATCTGATCGAACCCTGCCATATAACCATACGGCCTATAGTACAGACTGTCCGACCCTGATCCGTGCAATACCGCACGTATCTGATCGGACCCTGCCATATCTCCATACGGCCTCTACAACCTTTCGCCCGAAAGCTGAGTAACTGAATGTGGGGGACTCTAAAGACTCGTCAACACCTCGGTTGTGGATTTAACCACTAGCACGTCAGAGGTATAAGCCAATACGTAACGGGCTACCAAGTATTGACTAAAAAGGACGTCGATGAGCGAACTCATCCTGACACCCTACTGAGCCTGTCAGTGACAATATCCATACAGTCCGGTCCGTTCGTCTATGAGTATCGCATGGCGGGCCTAGGGGGTTGGTAAAAGTCAGACCCCCAAAAGCGGTACAAGTCGTGTCGGAGTGTAGCCCAGAACACCCTGAGATACTACTGGAATACCTACCAGTAAATCTCCTTGCCTTGGCCAAGGACTTCGTGTAATGGCTCTCCTAGACACAGCACGACCTCACCCCCAATACCGGGAGAGACGAACCCCTGAGGATACGCTCACTGCCTCCATGTGGCTCGGGACTGTACCCAACTAAAACCTGTTTGCACGACTCCTTTGAGCCGTGGTAGGGTAGTAATCAAAGTACAGTGGGAACTCACACGAGACAAATGACGATCCCCAGGTCGATGAACTAACCTGTGTAAGCCCGCGGGGGCGCCCCGGCCGTCGATCCGACGCCGGAAACGCAGAAAATAAAAACTTTGCGAACTTTGCAAAACGGCACCACCGCGGAATTTTTACCCGGATCGGGCCATTAACCTAGCTAGCTAGCAAATAAGAAAAGAGTAGAGATGCTATACCAAGCGATCCGTGTCCTTCGGTCTTCGTCTCCGCTCCGATCTCCTCGCTCGTCGGAAAAGCACCACGTAGCCGGAATCTTTTACGGGCTCCCGTCTCTTGACCGAGGCAACTCGGGCGCGAAGTTGGCTAGCCGACGCGTCCAAGACTTGCTATAGATATAGTGTAGTGGGTTGTCTCTTTGGGGTTTAAGAGATTGCCATGGTTGGAGGAATTTTGCACAAAGAAATTTCATGGATGGATGCTAAGAAAATTAAGCATGCAATCAAAGAAATGAGCATCTCCTTGAAAAGGAGCTCGGCCAAGAATGCTCTCTGGAAATGGATGTGTGAAGAAATGCATCAATTAAAATTTCATGAAGGAATTTTTCACACATATTAAACCTCTCTCCACTCATTCAAAATCAATCCTGTACCTTGCTGGAAAAGTGGCCGGCCCCACTAACAAATAAAGAATGGAAAAATGATTAATGGAAAAAGAAATCCATATCTATCATATAAAAAAATGCTTGATCAATAATGAATATATAAAACAAGATAAGATAAACCTCACATCTTTTCTCACTCATCTCACTAATCAATCCTTTCATCAAACCATCATGAGAAAACAAGTGAAGAGATGCTAAAAGCATCTCATGATTATGAAGCCACACTTATGCAAAGAAACCCCTCACAAAATGTTAATTGCAAACTTGCAATTAACACCCTCCAACGAAAAGTCCGACCGGGAAGGAAAAAGAGAAAACCGGCCCGAACGGAATGCAAACTGGCAACTTCAGAAAAACTGATCCCGTAATAAAATACGGGAAAACCCCACTACTGCAAATACATGCCCGCATTTGTATTCCCACTGAACACAAATGCAAAGAGACAAAACTACACTATCTAATACTAGAATCCGGCTTAAGCCAAAGCCGGCTAGTAAAAACCGTCCGATCACGATCCGTACAATACCGCACGTATCTGATCGAACCCTGCCATATCTCCATACGGCCTCTACAGCGTTTCGCCCGAAACTTGAGTAACTGTCTGTGTGGTGGACTCTAAAGACTCGTCAATACTATGGCTGTGGATTTAACCACTAGCACGTCAGAGGTATTAGCCATACGTGACGGGCCACCAGCTATTGACCAAAAGGGACGTCGATGAGCGAACTCATCCTGACACCCTACTGAGCCTGTCAGTGACAATATCCGTACAGTCCGGTCCGTTCGTCTATGAGCATCGCATGGCGGGCCTAGGGGGTTGGTAAAAGTCAGACCCCCAAAAGCGGTACAAGTCGTGTCGGAGTGTAGCCCAGAACACCCTGAGATACTACTGGAATACCTACCAGCAAATCTCCTGCCTTGGCCAAGGACTTTTCATGTTCTGGCTCTCCTAGACACAGCACGACCTCACCCCCAATACCGGGAGAGACGAACCCCTGCAGATCCGCCCACTGCCTCCATGTGGCTCGGGACTGTACCCAACTAAAACCTGTTTGCACGACTCCTTTGAGCCGTGGTAGGGTAGTAATCAAAGTACAGTGGGAACTCACACGAGACAAATGACGATCCCAGGTCGATGAACTAACCTGTACACATGTCACCTGGGAACTGCTATCTGACGTCTGGTATATTCCCAACTAGCAGGTTCCCGGCGAGTCCTGTCCGGTGTACTCATAACCCAATGAGCACCTGTATACATCTTAGGTGAACCAACTGACACCAGTGGCTTGTGAGACCGGCCACCGCCCCTCGTCAGGGTCTCGACTGTATACACTAGTCTACTGTGGAGAATCGATGCCCTGTCTCGAAACTCCCTCGACTAAGGACCATTTAAGGATGTGCTTATAGACCCCCAGCTCCCACTTATATGATCGCCCTCATATTGCTGGAAGTCAAGCAAGAATCCTAGGGGCTTTATCAACTAGTAATAGCGACTCGTAAGGTCACCTAAAGCAGTACACGATGATAAAGATAAACCAGATAGCATACTATCATCTCGAGTAAGACTGTCCTACTGGGACAGGTCCTCCCCTCAATCATTGTAATCACGTGCCTGTGATCCAATAATTGACTCTGAGGGCACTATCTCCAACAATCTCCCACTTGCACTCGAGGCTAATTATTGCGATGTCGCATACTCACAGCCCGTGTGATACCGAACACCCAACTCCTCTACTAGTCAGTCTCACAAAGCTCGTTTGCGAGACTATTGCGTTCGAGGAATAGCCTCAGTGAGTGGATCCGCTTTGATGTTTCTTTCTATGTCTCTCTAAATCTCAAGTTCGCGGAGAAAGCCATCTCCCGAAATGAGCAATACCTGTCTTAGAATGTCTGGATGTCTGATGGGACCTAGCTCATAAGTGAACTCCAAATCCAAACTTCTTAGACTGTATCGACAACTGAACTTAATCAGTGTCCTGCGCCATGCCTTCCCTCAGTTTCCACCTGGACCACCTGTCCAAAATACTGCCCCTCGTCAGAGGGAAAAACTATAACTCTGACAGCCACTCTGCCATCCATGTCACCTTGGAAGCATGGAATGATAACCGTCTCCTAAAGGAGGCTGTCGTTATCAATTCCTTAGAACATCAACTTGTGTTCTAAAACTGCTTCCGATTGTTTCTCCAGGATTGGATCAATATCAACTTATTGCACCTACTGCAAGAACAACATCTGGTGTGGTACTTGACATCTCATGATTGACTCAATTGCCTAAGCAAGTGATCTGTCAATCATGCGTATCCCTCTCCCCTTTAGTCTGTAAGACACCTTTAGAGAGGGTGACTCCATTACCTGCAGGTACACTACCGTGCCAGGAGTCGTCCATTCTAAATACTCATAGAATGCGGTCAAAGTACCCAGATTGGGAAACCACCCAAATCTAGATCTAAAAACCATAGATCTAGTAACCAGAATGTCTGATATAATATCCAAGTCCTATGAGGAGAAACTACTGTGTGACGACCAAAGTATAACCGATCGTAGTATATAGGAATATTACTTCCTACTCTGTGTATGTCATCAAATACCAGGACATCACACCCTACTACCTTTTTAACAGATCCATCCCCTATTCTGATGAAGTCAAACCTATGACTGTCACATCAGAAATAGATGATCTATCTCCGCTATATCTGCTTTAGTCTATAAATAGACATAAGCCTGATATCCACCAATGCTTCCGCTGCTCCCACTGACTACGACAACCCTCTGGCAGAGTCATATAGGCGTACACTTCTAAAGCTAGTTTAGAATGACGCTATACTCATCCTCCCGCCGGGTCTTGCAGCCTGGAATAACAGTAATGGCAAGTGTGGGTAAACAAGAACCTCCCTGCCACCGTCCTTGAGCATACCGAAGTACCTCTCGGGTGCCTGAGGTTACCCACCTTATCTGCGGAGTGGCCAATGGAATGTCAATCCAGATTGAATCTTTTGGTTCATTATCAAATCTTCAGTAATCGTTTGTGGTTCTGGAATCACTTCCAGTTCTACCATACTCCCACTACTGTTTTCTGAAAAAATCCATTTTTAATAAAAACTGTGGCGAGTCAAGAACAATATCACTATTGATCTTCCAGATGGTAGAAAGTCAACCCTCGTCATAGCCCGGGTCAACCCACAAACAGCCACTACTGAAACGTGCCTTGAGTTGTCCAGTGTCTGGTTTTAAGCATAAGCCGGACAACTCCCCGTATCTTAACAATGTCAAGATATGAACTGTTCTATATCCAAGAACCAGAGGCACTGATTTAATTGAACCAGATTCAAATCATGCAACTGTCTCCAGTGCATGTCAACTAAATGGAAGAGAGGCCGATCAGCGTTACTCAACTTAGGAGTACTTCCAATTATGAGTAACCTGAAAGAGAAGCTAGTTCTCTTAACCATTACTATCAACTGAATACCATTCACAAGTATCTACATCTTCGATCACCTTGAAGAATCCCGATACTTGCAACACCTGGTTCTCTACTTTACTCTTATACCTATAACTCCTCAAAACTTAGACCCTGTGTTTCTATGAAACCCATGTCTAAGAACTAGAGAAGTTAAAAGTAAACAGAATATAGTACGAGGACCAACCCCTCTGTCCTAATGGACACTGGACAATATACAATACTCTGTATAAGTCCCCTGAGTCTAGTGACTCATTCACTGTGTGTCGTAGGTTGAAAACTGTACTTTTGGTTAAGAAGTACACCGTTGTTCAATGCTCCTTACCTAAACATCCACAGATATAGGTAAATGTCATAGACATAATTTCAAAAAGTATATCTCACTCTCTAAAAATAGACGTACAGATATATCAATTTGAAATTGGTGCACAACAACGGATACTCAAAACCAAATATTTACCGACCGGCAAACAACCCAGGTGACTTCCTCAAATATCACCGATTACAACGAATCCCGATATAATGAGGATGGTCACCTAATTCCCAACAACTTACTCCCACTCATCATCTGTAAAACCATACAGATGTGAGAATCATACCTGGTAAATACATACCCTGGAGCAAGTGCCTAATTGGGAAATCAGCTTTCATTTAACAGTACACAGTGAAACTGAAACATTGAAATGTTTCGATGGGGTATCCTGGTATTCTTAGTAATGCCTCTTCCATTATCCAGATTCACAACTATAACTGTATAATTCTTTGCCACCTCTCCAAATCCCTTTACATGTCTTTAGTCATTACCTTCTGTACACCCCTTTAGGCCAAATGGTTTTCTTCCTTCCCTACCGTTCGGCACCAGCCTATGGTTTGGAAGAAGACTATCCAATAAGCATAATGGGTGTACTGTCCTAGTCCTAGGAGCACTCGCAATGCGAGAGAAGGTGAGGATAAAAGACAACCGAATGAACTTAATTCATAGGTGATTTAGGATTGACAAAGAAGTACATGATTTGGTCGTGAATAGCAGTCGCAATTTACTTTGCCTTCTTACTAATCCCTTGCTTTGTCTGAACTTAATACCTTCTGTACACCATTTAGGCTAATTGGTTTTCTTCATTCCCTACCGGTCGGCACCAGCCTATGGTTTGGAAGAAGACTATCCAATTTGCGTAATAGGTGTACTACTCCTAAACCAAGGAGTACTCGCAACCTGAGAGAAGGTAAAAGGAAAAGACAACTGAATAGTCCTATTCGTTTTCTCCAGAACCGGAAACCATCCTCGAAGTCCTTCGAGTTCGTATATAACCATACGATGGTTTTGTCCAATGGAAGTGGACGTTCGTAGTAATACGGGGTGTCCCGGAGAAAAGAGTAAAAGTAGGAGTGGCAAAGAGGTCTGCAACTCTGACAATCCAAAAGCCAGTGTTAAGTAGGTTCGGTCAACTTGGTCACTGAGTCATAGTCTAGGGTCGGGTCGATGGTCGCTGCCAGAGAGAGAGAAAAGAAACACTCAGCGTGCACTCTAACCTAGATCAGAATGGTTACCAATTTATCTAATCTGGAAACCTCCCACTGTAACGTCAAATTCTTCCCCAAACCTGAAAGAAGAATTAGCCGGGATAACCCGAGGAGTAAACCAACTCATCAGTGGGAATCGGGATCCAACTCTCATCGCATGATAACGTGACGGAATCCGCTCACGTTATCACACTCCAGAAGGTATGCGCATATCAGGCAAGTTTCAGTACTTTTGAAACTCCCGATGTGGATTTTTACCCCATGCTCTTATGACCTTGGCGTGAGGTCAAAATATCATAAGTCACATGTCAAGTTCTACCCGTCATTATCCTGGTTAATTTGAACCCACCCGTACATACCCTTGACGTAGGCCAAAATAGTAGTACGACTGTCCCAAACCAACGCATCTATCTATGCAACAGATAAATACCCGGCAGCTACCAAACACTATGCCTTGGCGTGAGGTCAAAATACATAGCTTGAATACTACCGAATATTTAACTGAAATGACGGAGGGCTACGAATGGTTTCTGGCGAAAACCTTTAACGTAATGAACTCGATATCGTCGAAGGAACTGATAGCTTTTGAAAAAATATAGTGACGACAACTTTTGCTAAAGAGGTCACTCCCGGTGAAGGGATCTCGGCTCTTTCCCCGTAGAATGAGGTGCAGGATATTCCAACTGAATACCACGGAGAAAAGCAAAAGTAATCGGCTATAGTGAAGTTACTGCCCTGACGCAAACTTCTGTCCAAGGGGTCACTCCCGGTGAAGGGATCTCGGCCCTTGCCTCGTCGACTGAGGAGCAGGATATTCCAACTGAATACCACTGTGCAAAACAAAAGAGAACGCCCTTGCAATAACAGCTTTTTGAAAAAAAAGTGTTCCAACAACATCAGATTAGGTTTGTTTAACTTGCATTGATCCGAATCAACGCAGTCCCATCAATTGATCACACCACAAAGAACGAAAATATACTGATGTACGTATATGCCATCCGCATTCGCCACTGGGTCCCGTCATCACTCGTTAGGTTAGCTAACTAACGACAGAGCGGGGACTGGACTAGCGCGGATGAAAAACATATACAACATCTACTAATATATATATAATATATAATTTTTGCTCATGGCGTGATAAAAAGCAACACAGAAATGTATAGCAACACAGATCAATACAGATATCTGGGATCCCCGGGTTTCACAGAGCCGCTGAAACCCGATGTTCCCCTGGTCGTGTGGATAGCCTGTGCAATGAAAACCCTAGACCCCTACGGGCGCGGCAAGTCACCCGCCAAAACCTGAAGCGAGGCAGCCCCCTTCAGCAACGTGAATGGACCACCCAGCACTTCACGGAATCCGGTAACTTGGGCACCCCTCCTGGGTCAACCCTATACCCCCTACGAGTGCGGCGAATAGCCCGCCAATTCTAGAGTGAAGCCCCCTCCGTCTCAATGCCATGAGATGCGGGCTTGTTGCCCTCTAGAACCCGGCTACCCGTGCACCGCTCCGCGGGGTAATCCTAGTACAGAAAGTAAAATATACATACAACGGGTACATCGACCGCAACCAGGTCGTGCCCCAAAATAATAATACAAATAGGCAATGACGGCAGTCCACATGTCGGACGCTCGCCCCGCAATATCAAATGTACATATAAAACAGAACTGTACAACCACTGCAACCAGGCTATCCCCCACGACCGATCCGCAACAACACAGTACAATCACAGAACATCAACGTGAAAGTCACGTTCGCAAATCCGTCTAACCGGGCTATAGCAGTTAGACGGGATTTACCGATCAAGTGACATTCACGGTCGCAGATATAATGTAAAAACTGTGAACTAGCATGTTTAAAATATCCGATCGAGCAAATTTATCAAAGTGGGCCCCCAAAAAGAACTGTAGCACTTACAGAAAACCTGGGCCCAAATAAAATATCCCAAAAGCCCTATTTGTAACTCATAACCTTACTGGGAAAATATGGTGCCACGATTCCTCTTATCCGCCGCGGAAGCGCGGCCAAACCAAGGGTTTGGCCGCCCTTCCGCGGTCGAAGTGAAGAATCAGTGGATCGTATTTTCCCAGAATTCTTATAATTGCTTGTACATGCCTCTGCAACAACCTGAAAAATTTTAGGAGCTCAAAAAATTTCAACAGAGAACACATGTGCACACAAATACGGTTTTTGGGGATTTTGTTCGATCGGGTTCTAAACGCGCTAGAGCAAGCTAGGCAAGATTAATGGCGTGGCTCTGATACCATTGTAAGCCCGCGGGGGCGCCCCGGCCGTCGATCCAACGCCGGAAACGCGGAAAATAAAAACTTTGGGAACTTTGCAAAACGGCACCACCGCGGAATTTTTACCCGGATCGGGCCATTAACCTAGCTAGCTAGCAAATAAGAAAAGAGTAGAGATGCTATACCAAGCGATCCGTGTCCTTCGGTCTTCGTCTCCGCTCCGATCTCCTCGCTCGTCGGAAAAGCACCACGTAGCCGTAATCTTTTACGGGCTCCCGTCTCTTGACCGAGGCAACTCGGGCGCGAAGTTGGCTAGCCGACGCGTCCAAGACTTGCTATAGATATAGTGTAGTGGGTTGTCTCTTTGGGGTTTAAGAGATTGCCATGGTTGGAGGAATTTTGCACAAAGAAATTTCATGGATGGATGCTAAGAAAATTAAGCATGCAATCAAAGAAATGAGCATCTCCTTGAAAAGGAGCTCGGCCAAGAATGCTCTCTGGAAATGGATGTGTGAAGAAATGCATCAATTAAAATTTCATGAAGGAATTTTTCACACATATTAAACCTCTCTCCACTCATTCAAAATCAATCCTGTACCTTGCTGGAAAAGTGGCCGGCCCCACTAACAAAGAAAGAATGGAAAAATGATTAATGGAAAAAGAAATCCATATCTATCATATAAAAAAATGCTTGATCAATAATGAATATATAAAACAAGAGAAGATAAACCTCACATCTTTTCTCACTCATCTCACTAATCAATCCTTTCATCAAACCATCATGAGAAAACAAGTGAAGAGATGCTAAAAGCATCTCATGATTATGAAGCCACACTTATGCAAAGAAACCCCTCACAAAATGTTAATTGCAAACTTGCAATTAACACCCTCCAACGAAAAGTCCGACCGGGAAGGAAAAAGAGAAAACCGGCCCGAACGGAATGCAAACTGGCAACTTCAGAAAAACTGATCCCGTAATAAAATACGGGAAAACCCCACTACTGCAAATACATGCCCGCATTTGTATTCCCACTGAACACAAATGCAAAGAGACAAAACTACACTATCTAATACTAGAATCCGGCTTAAGCCAAAGCCGGCTAGTAAAAACCGTCCGATCACGATCCGTACAATACCGCACGTATCTGATCGAACCCTGCCATATCTCCATACGGCCTCTACAGCGTTTCGCCCGAAACTTGAGTAACTGTCTGTGTGGTGGACTCTAAAGACTCGTCAATACTATGGCTGTGGATTTAACCACTAGCACGTCAGAGGTATTAGCCATACGTGACGGGCCACCAGCTATTGACCAAAAGGGACGTCGATGAGCGAACTCATCCTGACACCCTACTGAGCCTGTCAGTGACAATATCCGTACAGTCCGGTCCGTTCGTCTATGAGCATCGCATGGCGGGCCTAGGGGGTTGGTAAAAGTCAGACCCCCAAAAGCGGTACAAGTCGTGTCGGAGTGTAGCCCAGAACACCCTGAGATACTACTGGAATACCTACCAGCAAATCTCCTGCCTTGGCCAAGGACTTTTCATGTTCTGGCTCTCCTAGACACAGCACGACCTCACCCCCAATACCGGGAGAGACGAACCCCTGCAGATCCGCCCACTGCCTCCATGTGGCTCGGGACTGTACCCAACTAAAACCTGTTTGCACGACTCCTTTGAGCCGTGGTAGGGTAGTAATCAAAGTACAGTGGGAACTCACACGAGACAAATGACGATCCCAGGTCGATGAACTAACCTGTACACAAGTCACCTGGGAACTGCTATCTGACGTCTGGTATATTCCCAACTAGCAGGTTCCCGGCGAGTCCTGTCCGGTGTACTCATAACCCAATGAGCACCTGTATACATCTTAGGTGAACCAACTGACACCAGTGGCTTGTGAGACCGGCCACCGCCCCTCGTCGGGGTCTCGACTGTATACACTAGTCTACTGTGGAGAATCGATGCCCTGTCTCGAAACTCCCTCGACTAGGGACCATTTAAGGATGTGCTTATAGACCCCCAGCTCCCACTTATATGATCGCCCTCATATTGCTGGAAGTCAAGCAAGAATCCTAGGGGCTTTATCAACGTGTAATAGCGACTCGTAAGGTCACCTAAAACAGTACACGATGATAAAGATAAACCAGATAGCATACTATCATCTCGAGTAAGACTGTCCTACTGGGACAGGTCCTCCCCTCAATCATTGTAATCACGTGCCTGTGATCCAATAATTGACTCTGAGGGCACTATCTCCAACAACCTGCACACATGTCACCAGGGAACTGCCATCTGACGTCTGGTATATGACCAACTAGCATGTTCCCGGCGAGTCCTGTCCGGTGTACTCATAACCCAATGAGCACCTGTATACATCTTAGGTGATCCAACTGACACCAGTGGCTTGTGAGACCGGCCACCGCCCCTCGTCGGGGTCTCGACTGTATACACTAGTCTACTAATGGAGTATCGATGCCCAATCTCGAAACTCCCACGACTAGGGACCTTTTAAGGATAAGCTTATAGACCCCAGCTCCCACTTATATGATCGCCCTCATACTGCCGGTGGTCAAGCAAGAATCCTAGGGGCTCTATCAACGTGTAATAGCGACGTATCAGGTCACCTAAAGCAGTACACGATGATAAAGGCAAACCAGATAGCATACTATCATCTCGAGTAAGACTGTCCTACCGGGATAGGTCCTCCCTCAATCATTACAATCACGTACCTGTGACCTAATAATTGACTCTGAGGGCACTATCTCCAACAAGCGCGATATTATGTTTTGCATTGATCTGATTCCTGGCACAGAGCCTATTTCTATACTGCCTTATCGGATGGCTCCAGCAGAGATTAGAGAGCTTAAAGATCAATTGCTAGAGTTGCTTGATTTGGGACTTTTGCGTCCGAGGGTTTCGCGGTGGGGAGCTCCGGTTCTGTGCGTCAAGAAGGAGGACGGCAGTTTGAGGCTATGTGTGGATTATCGTCAGTTGAACCGAGTTACGGTGCGGAACATGTATCTTTTACCCCGCATTAATGATTTATTTGATCAGCTCCAGGGTGCGAAACATTTTTCTAAGATTGATTTACGTTCGGGTAATCATCAGTTGCTGGTTCGGAATGATGACATTCCGAAGACTGCTTTTCGTACGCGCTATGGGCATTATGAGTTTTTGGTGATATCGTTTGGACTCACCAATGCGCCAGCAGTGTTCATGGATCTGATGAACCGGATTTTCAGGACGCTCCTCGACCAGTATATTATAGTGTTTATTGATGACATACCGGTCTACTCTAGGAGTCGTGAGGAGCATGAGCAGCACTTGAGGATTACTTTGCGGATATTGAGAGAGCACCAGCTGTATGCTAAATTCTCAAAGTGCGCATTTTGGCTTGATAGAGTTGACTTCTTAGGTCATGTGGTGACTGGTGATGCTATTCTTGTGGACCCGAGGAAGATCGAGGCTGTAGAACTTTGGCCCAGACATGTATCGGTTACTAAGGTCCGCAGCTTTTTGGGCTTAGCTGGTTATTATCGCATTTTTGTGCAGGATTTCTCGAGTATCGCTGCACCGCTGACTGGACTGACCCAGAAGGGAGTTCCTTTTCTTTGGACTGAAGCGTGCGAGCAGAGTTTTCAGCAGTTGAAGACTCGGTTGACGACAGCACTAGTCCTTTCTTTACCTTCTGGATTAGGCGGCTATGTTGTTTATTGTGATGCTTCTCGAGTCTGGCTCGGCGGTGTATTGATGCAGCATGACAGAGTGATTGCTTACGCTTCTAAGCAGCTGAAGAAGCACGAGCAGAATGACCCCACTCATGATGTTGTGATGGCCGCGGTGGTCTTTGCGTTGAAGATTTGGAGACACTACTTGTACGGGGAGTCGTGTCAGATCTTCATGGATCACAAGAGCTTGGAGTATATCTTCCAGCAGCGGGATCTGAACCTGGGACAACGCCGATGGATGGAGCTAGTGAAGGATTATGATTGTGAGATCCTTTATCCCCCGGGCAAGGCGAATGTGGTAGCTGATGGTTTGAGTCGTAGGCCCGGGGGTAGCTTGTCCCAGTTGAGCGCAGTTCAACGTCAGTCTTCTGCAGATTGGAAGCTCTTGTATGATAGTAGAGTGCAGTTCGAGTTCACTTCCGCTGGGGGACAGTTTGCTCATGTTCGCGCCCGTCCACTACTATTTGATCATATCTGTGAAGCACAACTCAGTGATGCCCGTTTGTCCGAGATTCTTGAGCTTGTTCGACAGGGTGCAGTTTCGGAGTTCATGATTGATGACCAGGGTATGCTACGATGCGGGACTCGCCTGTGTGTACCAGATGCTGATGGGTTGAGACGCGAGATCCTAGAGCAGGCACATCAGTCGGCCTTTAGTGTTCATCCAGGTTCCACCAAGATGTACCGTGATTTGAGAGACTTTTAGTGGTGGGAAGGGATGAAGCACGATATTTCGGACTTCGTTTCGAGGTGCCTGACTTGTCAGCAGGTCAAGACTGAGCATCAGAGACCGGCTGGAGAGTTGCAGCCTTTAGCCATTCTGGAGTGGAAATGGGAGCAGATTTCCATGGACTTCATTATGGGTCTTCCCAGGACAAGTAGGGGGCATGACTCCATTTGGGTTATTGTTGACCGGTTGACGAAAGCGGCTCACTTCCTTCCAGTGAAGGACACTTTCGGTTATGCTCAGTATGCTCAGTTGTATATAGATGAGATTGTGCATCTGCACGGTGTTCCCACATGCATAGTATCCGATAGAGGCACCCAGTTTACTAGCTGACTTTGGCAGAAGCTTCAGCAAGCTTTGGGTACCCGGTTGAGTTTTAGTACCGCTTTTCATCCACAGACCGATGGTCAGTCGGAGTGGACTATTTAGACTTTGGAGGATATGCTCCGTGCATGTGTGCTTGATTTTGGTGGCAGTTGGGATCGTCACTTGCTATTGATTGAGTTCTCCTACAACAACAGCTTTAAGGAGACTATTCAGTTGGCACCTTTTGAGGCTTTATATGGTAGGAAGTGTCGATCGCCAGTCTGTTGGACCGAGCTTAGTAAGAGTCTGGTTTTGGGACCCCAGCTAGTTCAGGAGACCACGGAGAAGATCTAGCTGATTCAGGACAGGATGAGAGCAGCCCAGTGCAGGCAAAAGTCTTATGCCCACCGTCGTCGTCGTAGACTTGAGTTTGCAGTGGGGGATCATGTATTCCTGAAGATTTCTCCGATGAAGGGCGTTATGCGATTTGGAAAGAGGAGGAAGCTCAGTCCCAGATTTATAGGTCCTTTCGAGATCTTTGAGCGAGTGGGTTCTGTTGCTTATCGTTTAGCGCTCCCGCCCAGTTTTCCGGATGTTCACCCTGTGTTCTATGTGTCGATACTTCGTAGATACCTTCATGATCCTTCTCACATGTTTCAACATGAGACCGTTCAGCTTGAGCGTGATCTTTCGTTCACCGAGCAGCCAGTAGTTATTTTGGATCGGCAGGTGAAGAAACTTAGGTCAAAGGTCTTGCCGTCTATGAAGCTTCTTTGGCGTAGCTCTACTGGTGAGGAGATCATTTGGGGGCCGAAAGCGAGATGCGGAAGAAATTCCCACATCTCTTTGAAGGTATGCTTAGTATGAAATTTTAATTTGGGGACTGAATTTCTATAAGGGGGGAGATTGTAACGTTTTAGAAATCGTTATGAGAATTTTTCCGTTTTAGGGTTAAATTGTCGGTATTTTTCGTTTTGACCCGACTGTGTTCAAACGACCATATAGACTTGCCAGCACCTAGTTTAGCCAAAATAAATCTAGTGCGCAAGCTTTGGAGGTATATGGGACGTTTTGGTTCAGATAGAAATTTTCCCAATTTTAATATTATTTTAATGTGGTATAGACATTTTGGGAAATTTCTTCTAAGTGAACTTTTCTTCATTTAAGCTTGAGTAAAGTCAACCCTCACTTATTATCTAGATATTTGTATGGGCATTAGAATTAAAGTTAAAGGTAAATGAAAAGAAATCAAAGAGGTGCATGCATGTGTGTGTGAATGCAATTATTGCATTTATTGCTAGGATTAGCTAAAAACTCCACACAAATTCCTCACCTCCTTCATTTGGCCGAGCCCTTCCCTCTCTCTTCTGTTCTTGATCATTTCCTTTCCAATTTGCATTAATCCAAACTCAAAATTCTCCAAAATTCCAAAATATATCACAAAATATACTTCAAGTCTTGGTTCTTGCTCTTTGATCACTTAGAGCTAGGAAAGCTTGGAGCTTGTGAGCTAAAATTGATAGGTATAATCTGTACACTGATAAATAGGAGTTTTTATGTTGTGTTGTTCGTTGATTATGGTTTAGAACACTTTTTATATCGATTAGTGCGATATCGTATTTTTTAGTGTCTTTTTAGAGCCTCTGTATCTTCTGTGACCTGGGATTTTTACAGAAAAATCAAACAAATTATAGTGATGTACTAGTGACCCTGGAGCACCACCTGAGAGACGAGGACCACCCCACCGGCCGGGGCCGGCGACCACTTTGGCGATTCCGGCGATGCCGGTTTTGTAGGATGGTGCTGGGGTTTGGATTTTGTGGGTAGTTGTCTGCTGTTTGTTAGGGGTGTTTGGTACTGTTTACTTTTTTAGTAATTGCCGTATACAAAGTCTGGGATCGTTTATGTTTAATCTAGTGTTTTTGTGTGCGCGTGTTACGTAATCCGACACGAATCGTGATCTTGTGCTGCTGCTGTACTTGTGCAGGTTTTGTGGTATCGTTACGCACGTTAGCCACTAGACGTACACTCGCGAATTAGTTTAGTTTTGGTGCTTTATTTAATACATAGTTTTACATTATATTGGTTGATTTCTGAGATGTTTGCACCATTTCTTGTGTTTGTGGATGTAGGGTTCCTAGGCACTCTTATGAAGGTCTATAAGGCATCAATCATGCCCGAATAAAAATTTAGACGTGCCGAACAACCCAAAGCCGGGATCTTTGCTAGATTATTAGGGTTTAACATGCAAGTAAACATCTTTACAACTAAGTGTAGGGTATTAAAACCTTTGTAGTCCGCTCCTTCGCTTCATAAGCTCCGAGTAGAAGTCCCTTCGCCGCGATCCGCGATCTCCCGGACTCAAGAGAGGCTCGACGACTCGAACGATCCTTGCTAGCTTGTATTGTTCCTTTTCTCCGATGATCTACGTCGAAGTTTCTATAACTCAAGCTCTCTCACTCTAATGAGGTGAACACCTGTCACGACCCGAAAGTACGGAACATGACCGGCACTTAAACTATGAAACGTCTCAAGACGTACGTAATCTAAGTAAGCCGAAACCCAGAAATCCAAACCAAGAAAGTAGTAGAGTGAAGGAAAAACCATCTTAAAGAAAGTAGTTTTAATAGCATAAGCCGAATTATGCGTTTTTTAAAAACATCAAATATTTCCTGAAAATTTCGGCAGAGTCTCCTTTGTAAATACTGGCCCCCAAACAGGATACAACATGAATAGTATACGAAATGATTAAAAAGGCATCCCCAAGCGGGAGCAAGCTCTTCGTCAATCGACGGTCACAACCATGCAAGCAATATAATATACAATGCCAAGGGCGAGGATCAAAACTCAAAAGGAGACTCAAAACAGCAAGAAATCCATAGAAATACAACGCGCGACTCTAAGGTCGAAAGAATAAATATCACTGGTCTCTATCTCTGAAATAAATACATGTTTGGTTGATAGAACTTCTTGATACAGCAGAATAATAATATACAAGGTATAATGATGGGTAAGATACAAGTAAACCCACCTACTAGCAAGTCACCCGAAAAAGAAGCACTGCCAGCAAAACCGTAATGAAACCTATACGGCAAAACCTGCAAGAAACTGTGGCACAACGGGGGTGAGTTGCCACCTCGTGAGTAGAAACATCTACGAACAGAAATTGCATGAACAACGCAATCCTAAGTCATACGATCATAATATATCCTCAAATATATAATCTGCAGCCTATAACAATGGCTAGGGTATGCCTCTAAACAATGGTAATACCAAGTGCTCGGGTCAGTGCCTCAGGTAGCAATATATAATATGGAAGAGGTATGAATGCATGAAAACAGAATACATGTAAATGAAGAAACTACTTTCATAATTTAGTGAGATTTCTGTATTTTCAAAACGAGGTATCATAAATGAAATCAGCATAAACAGTGTCTAGCATCGACACAAAACATAAATCCTAATATCTCAATATCTCAGGCTCCGGCTATCCAGACTTGCCTGGACCATCAATATCAGTACCTCGATGTCTCAAAATCTCAATGTCTCAATCTTACTATCTAGGGCGCTGTCAATCCGGACCGGCCCCTACCATCAATCTCAAAACCACGACGGTATTCTCCGGATATCCGACGCGTCGGGTAAAATCACCGGTAGGTAGTCTTCCCCTGCCAGGCTCATCGTCTACTACTCAAACTTCTTGCCCCGAGGTGTTAGTTATATGTATGCCCTAGAGGCCATTACTATACATAGGATGTATATTGTAGTGGATGCTTGGACATATATAGGGAGGACTTTCTTGCTCGACATGATAGTATGCTATCTGGTTGATCTTTACCTTAACGTGTACACTGATTGTCTCTCTGTTACATGTTGGTAAAGCCCTTAGGATGTGTACTTGACTACCTGGACTATGATGCGGATCATACTAGTGGGGACATGGTAGTCCATAAGTACATCCTTCAAGGTCCCTAGTCGTGGGTGTATCGAGACAGGGCATCGATATACCAGTGTAGACTAGCGTATAACTTCTCGACCCATACAGATGGGCGATGGATGATCCCATATCCATTGGTGTTTGACATCAGAGATGATATACGGGTGCTCATTGGAGACTGGGTACACTGGACGGACTCGCCGAGAACTTCCAGATGGTATTATACCTTACGTCAGATGGCAGTTCTCTGGTGACACTGGTACAGAGTAGTCTGTTGACCCGAGATCGTCATAGAGTCTTGTGTGATTCCCACTGTGCTTTGATTTCCACCTTACCACGTCCAAGTGGGCGTGTAAAATGGTGGTTTTTGGGTACAGTCCCGAATCACATGAAGGCAATGAGCGATAGGAGGGGATTCGTCTCTCCCGGTATAGGGAGTTGATGTTGCGCTGTGTTCAATTGGCTATAACCGGAAATCCCTGGCCAGGGTTGCTGAGATTTACTGGTAAGTGTTACCAGTAGTTTCTCGAACTGTTATAGACCTCATATCGTCATGACTTATCGAGCTGCTGGGGTCTGACGTTTACCACCCCGAGGCGAGATATGCGACATATCAGACGAACAGACCGGACTGTACAGTACGTGTTACTGGTTGGATTCACAGGAGTGTGAGCGGGCTTGCTCGTCGATCTTCTGATCGCTCAATACCCGGGTGGCCGTTAGGTTTAGCAGACCGCTTGCGGCTTGTGGGTGTTTGATATGATCATCACCTGCTGCTGGCGTATTGACGAGTCTTTAGAGTCCTACATAGAGGTTTCCTGGCTCAAGCGAAACGAAATAGGAGCGCATATGAGATATGTGCGGGACCGAGAATAATACCAGTATGTGATACTGTATTTTATTCTCGCAATTTGTATCAACGGCAGGTTATATGTGATATAGCCAGGTTACCGAATCAAGTGTTGATTCGATACATTGATACACTTGATATTAGTCGGTTATAAGCAATATGACCGGATCATTAAATCAAGTCTTAATTTAATGATTTAATGTATAATTATATATTTGATATATTACTTTGCATTAACTAATATTGGTTCATTTAAAATGGATTTTCTCACTTGATGTGCACATTGTATATGTGATATATTTTTGTGCACTTGATTGGATCATGCAAGTTTGGGTGTATGTTTACTTTAAACCATGTTTAAGTGAATGGTTAGGGTTTTGTTATCTTTTCTTAACTATTTATTTTGTTTTATTTATTTTAGGGAAAGAAAAGAAAAGGTTGCTTCTTTTGTTTGTTTCTTTGAAGCTTCAAGAAGCTTTGACCATTCTTGTTTCTTTCCTAAACCTAACCATTCACCTAACCTTGGTTTATTCTCTACACTTAACCATGGTTGCTAAAATGTTAAGAATGACTTTATTTCCATTTATTCATTATTCTTATCATATTCTTTTTCTTCTTCTTCTTCTTTTTCAAGAAGAAAGAAGCTTGCTAGCTTCAATGGTGACTTGAGAAAAAGAGTGAGAAATCCAATTCTAAAGTGAACCCACTTCCTATTTCTTCATCCTCTACCACTTGCCATGTAGTATAGGGTGTTTTCTTCACAAGTTTCATGACTTGGTGAAGTTGGAGCTTGATCTTGTGTTGCCTCGACGTAGATCATCTTCGGCATCGAAGTCGACGACCTAGCCCGATCTTTTCTCCGATGAAACCACCGCGAGAGTCTAGGATTCTGATGGATACAGCGGAGGAACGTCATCACGGAGCCAAGGAAGTGGAGGACCGGATCTACAAAGGTTGTAATCACTTTCCTTTAGCAATAAAGTTGTTTACTTTCTTGCATCGCCTTACCTCTAGTAACGATCTAGTTTATGGTTTCTCGGCACATAGAAATTTTTTTGAATTGGCCATGTTTGATCACTTGTAGAACCTCAATGGTGTGCCTAGGAAGCCTACAGTGGTATCAGAGCCTAGCTAGAGCCTTAGGCGATGCGTAGACGGAGTTAGAAACCCGATCGAACCCGAAACCCTAATTCATGACCCCTCTCTGTACATTTTTGAAAATTGTGGATTTTTCTGAATTAAAAATACCTGAAAAATACAGCAGGAAAATATAAGAATTGTGGTGAAAAACGACCCCCTAAATCGTACATTCCACTGCAGAACCGCGGCAATAGCTTGCTTGGGCCGCGGTTCCGCGGCCGTACAGAGGAGTTAGGTTATCATTTTTGCACCATAATTCCTATTTTTGTGATTTATATTTTATGGGTATTTTTATTTTTGTTAGTTATATGTATGCCCTAGAGGCCATTGCTATACATAGGATGTATATTGCAGTGGATGCTGGGACATATAGAGGGAGGACTTTCTCGCTCGACATGATAGTATGCTATCTGGTTACCCTTTACCTTAACGTGTACACTGATTGTCTCTCTGTTACATGTTGGTAAAGCCCTTAGGATGTGTACTTGACTACCTAGACTGTGATGCGGATCAAACTAGTGGGGACATGGTAGTCCATAAGTACATCCTTCAAAGTCCCTAGTCGTGGGTGTATCGAGACGGGGCATCGATATACCAGAGTAGACTAGCGTATACCTTCTCGACCCATACAGATGGGCGATGGATGATCCCATATCCATTGGTGTTTGACATCAGAGATGATATACGGGTGCTCAGTGGAGACTGGGTACACTGGACGGACTCGCCGAGAACTCCCAGATGGTATTATACCTGACGTCAGATGGCAGTTCTCTGGTGACACTGGTACAGGTTAGTCTGTAGACCCAAGATCGTCATAGAGTCTTGTGTGGTTCCCACTGTGCTTTGATTTCCACCTTACCACGTCCAAGAGGGCGAGGAAAACGGTGGTTTTTGGGTACAGTCCCGAGTCACATGGAGGCAATGAGCGATAGGAGGGGATTCGTCTCTCCCGGTATAGGGAGTTGATGTTGCGCTGTGTTCGATTGGCTATAACAGGAAATCCCTGGCCAGGGTTGCTGAGATTTACTGGTAAGTGTTACCAGTAGTTTCTTGAATAGTTATAGACCTCATATCGACACGACTTATCAAGCTATTGGGGTCTGACGTTTTACCAGCCCTTGGAGAGATATGCGACATATCAGACGATCAGACCGGACTGTACGGTAGTGTTACTGGTTGGATTCACAGGAGTGTGAGCGGGCCTGCTCGTCGATCTTCTGATCGCTCAATACCCGGGTGGCCGTTACGTTTAGCAGACCGCTTGCGGCTTGTGGGTGTTTGATATGATCATCACCTGCTGCCGGCGTATTGACGAGTCTTTAGAGTCCTACACAGAGGTTTCCAGGCTCAAGCGAAACGAAATAGGAGCGCATATGAGATATGTGCGGGACCGAGAATAATACCAGTATGTGATACTGTATTCGATTCTCGCAATGTGACATTGATCGGTTATATGTGATATAGCCGGGTTATCGGATCAAGTGTTGATTCGATAAGTTGTTACTAATGATACCAGTCGGTTATGTGCGACATGACCGGATCATTGAATCAAGTGTTGATTTAATGATTTAATGCATAATTATATATTTGATATATTACTTTGCATTAACTAGTATCGGTTCACTTTAAACGGATTTTCTCGCTCGCTTGTGCGCATTGCATATGCGATATGATTTTGTGCACTTGTTTGTATCATGTTTAATGATACATGCAAATTAGGGTTTGTGTAAAGAATTAAACCTTGGTTAAAGAAATGGTTAGGGTTTTTATTTGATTATTCATTTATTCATTTGTTTTTATTTTTCGAAAATATAAACATAAGATGAAATGGTGTCATTCTTTGTTTTATTCATGAAGATTCATGAAGTATTGACTATGTGACCATTTTGTCTCATGCTTAACCCTAACCATTCCTTTCAACCATGATTAATACTCTACACTTGACCATGGTTTAGTCATGATAAGATTTGATTATTCTGTTCTTTTTTGAATTAACTTATCATTCTTTATCTTCTTCTTCTTCTTCTTCTTCAAGAAGAGAAACTAAGCTCCATCAATGGTGATTGATGGAAATGAGTGAGAAATCCAATTCTAAAGTCTACCCACTTCCTATTTCTTCATCCTCTACCTCTTGCCAAGTAGTAGAGTGTGTTTCCTTCACAAGTTTTCATGACTTGGTGAAGGTGGAGCTTGATTTAGCGATGCCTCGACGTAGATCATCTTCGGCATGGACATCGACGACCTAGCTCGCCTATTCTCCGATGAAGCCGACACTAGAGCCCGGAATTTGTTTGGACAGCGAGAGGTCTTCATTGCGGAGCTATGGAGGTGGAGCACCGGATCTACAAAGGTTGTATTTCCGTTTAAACTTTAGTTAAGCTGTTAACTAGTTTATTGTTTCGCCTAGAAATCTAGCCGACGATCCGTATTGGGGTTTCTTGGCACCTAGAATTTTTGAAATTGGCATGTTCGATGCCTTGTGAGACCTCATTAGGGTGCCTAGGAACCCTACAGTGGTATCATAGCCTAGCTAGAGCCTTAGGCGAAGTCTAGACGGAGTTTGAAGTCCGATCGAACCCGAAAGTCCAATATTTCCACTCTCTCTGTACATTTTTGAAAACAGTGAGTTTTTCCAAATTAAAAATATGCAGAAAACTCAGCAGGGAAATCTAAGAATTACGGCGCAAAAAGTTTTCAATGAACAGTGTAATAGGCGGCGGAACCGCGGCATAAGCCTAGCTTATGCGGCGGTTCCGCGGCAGAATCATGACGTCAGCCGTTACTGTTTGCACAGTAATTCATTGTTTCAGGTGCTGAGTTCTCTGGGTATTTTTAAAATTTATTGAAGAGTTGAATTTTCTGGAGTTGTTTTGGGGATTCGGTGTTTCGATCGGAGTATCAGATTTTGTCTATGTGGCTTTCCGGATATATATTAGAATATGTTAAAAAGTTCGATCGGATATAAATACCCAATTTTTCCCTGTCGGGAAATTTCCAGGTGTTGGATTTTTCCGTAGTTTAACGACGTTCTAAGTAGTGCAAGTAACGCGATGGACCCTCTAGAAGACAACAAACCTTAACTCGATTATGTGACCGTCTTGAACTGCCCTTTGAACCTTCGGGTTTGGGGCAGTACGGCGTGCCACATGTGAGGCGTTGGCTTGACCCTTCTACGGCTGGACCGTTGGTACTGAGGCACGAACTGAATGTTGTTAGACTTATTTCATGTGTTGATCTGTATCGGGAAAACTTGGGTGTTCGATTGTTCGATCGAAAAGTTTAACATTTTCTGTTTATCTGGAATATGATACAATAATTGGAATTCACAATAAGTTATGAGATAACGAAATGAATGTTATAAACGTAGCAGTTTAGTCTCACATGATCGGTTGCCACGGAATTTTGATGTGATCAAAAGTCCGTCGCAATCACGTAGCGTACGCGGATACTCGCCGAGTAAACTTAATAGACAGCCTCGCTCCATAGCCCCGACCAAGTGACTATAGGAGAACCCCGTCGCCGAAAGCATCCGTCCGGGTGCTCGCGGTAGCGGTGTTCCGCCTTGGTGCACTTCGTCGACGGTATCGGGGGTGCGGCCGTCTACAGAAGTTTGCGACGAGCATTCGATCAGGTTGTCGGGAATCCTGTTGAATTGCCCGACTTGATATTGAAAAGTGTTTTCGATTTTGAGACTAAAATGCGGGGTTTATAATTGTTAGGCATGCGATGTCTAAGTAATTCATTTGGTCAGGCATGCGATGTCTGAGGTGGTTGTGGATTCCAACTGTTGTAGTTTTACACTTTCTTTTCTGTGACCGTAAGTGTAATATGTGATAACGCCGGTTTCGTTGCTATATGTCAACGACAATTGGGATGCGCATATTTACTTACGTTAATGACATGTGATGTTATGTGTTGCTGGATATGTTATATTGGATCGTCGTGTTTGAATAGCCGGGGGTTTTTATTTGAGATGAGTGTTTTTTCATTTTCATTCATGTAAAAATCTGTATGTAATATTCTTTTATTTGGGGCACTTCCAGGTTGCGGAAGTTGTCACCGTTTGTAAATTATTTACTTTTCCGCACTAGGATAGACCCAAGGAGGAGGGCACAAGTAACCGGGTTCTGGAGTTCAGTGGGAGACCAACTCGAGGAGCCGAGTCCGGGTCTCCTAACTCTAGAATTGGTAGGGTTGCTTGCCGCTCTCGTAGGGGTCTAGGGGTGTGGGTTTGGCTATTCATCACGACCGTGGAATCCGTGTTTTATACTGGCTCGTATTGAAAACACGGACGTCCTAGTATATCCAATATTTCATATGATTCTTCTGCTGCGATATCTGTGATGTGATCATGTGATGTTCTGTGATAGATACAGTATATAGTATATATGATATATTATATAGATGTTACTTATGTTTTACACCCACGCTAGCCCTGCCCCGCTCTGCCGTTAGTTACCTAACCTAACGGTGCACGAGGGGACAACGAGGCGAATGCGGATGGCATAAGTGTACGTCATATTTATCTGTGATGTTTAGGTACTTAATTGATGGGACTTCATTAATGTGATTAATGAAATAAAAGAAACCTAAGATGTTGTAGAATCGAATTTCAAAATAAAACAGATTGCTACAGTTCTTGCTTTGCACAGAGGTATATGTGATATATCCTGCACATTATTCGATGAGGATAGGACCGAGATCCTTCACCGGGAGTGACTCCTTTAGCAATAACTGGCAGATGCTACACACTCGGTTTGTCTTTTGATTGCTTTTAAGAGTTTTTGCTTTGCACAGTGATATATATGATATATCCCGCACCTCATTCGACGAGGAAAGGACCGACGATCCCTTCACCGGGAGTGACACCTTTAGCAAAACTAGAAAAGCCTCAAAAACACTCCATTTCAAAATCATTTGATTCTACAACGATATCAAGTTCATTACGCAATAGGTTTTCAGAAAAACCTGTCGTATCCCTCCGTCATTTCAGATAAGTCCTATTTAGTATTCGTGCTACGTTTGTTGACCTCCGTCAAGGCGTAGTGTGCGGTAGCTAACTAGTATTTATCTGTTTATGCATATGATGCAGATTGAGTTAGGGTAGTCGTGCGGCCTTGTTGACCTCTGTCAAGGGTCGTGCGGGTGGGTTTAATTCGATCAAGAAATGACGGGTTGAACTTGACTAGTAGCCTATGGTTTGTTGACCTCCGTCAAGGTCATAGGATGCTAGGGGCAAAATTATCGGGAATTTCAAGTGTTGAAATTTGCAATGAGATTGCATACCTTCTATGAGTTAGTTGGATCCCGATACCCGCTGCGAGTAAGAGTTACTCGTGGGAGAGTTTTACATATTACAATTAGCCGATCAAGTAGGTGTCTAGAAAGGTGTCAACGGGGTTACGCCTCTGGGAAAACGAGGTTTACAGTAATTAGGTCCGTGCGAAAGCACAGGGGACCTCCCTCAAAGTACCGACACTGGCCTGGCTGAAAGATTGGCGAACTTGTAGTGTGTAATTAATCCCGGCTAGTCTTTCCTTTTAGGGTTTGAAGGAAGATTTGATAAAAACAGTGGGAGTCATCCTGATTAGATAAGATAATAACCAATCTATTCTTGCAAGAGCGCACGCTGAGTGTTTTCTTCTCTCTCTCTCCAGGTAGCGACCATATCACGCCTTAATCAAGATAATAATACAGATTTATTGACCGAACCCGCTTGTTATGCTGAGCTGGGGAACGTTGGTCCCGCTCCAACTTATAATTGTTATAAGACAGAGCAGGAAATTGGGGAATACCAGAATTCCCGTGCCGCCCAAACGAAGAGAGCGCATGCTGATGCATCATCTTCGGGTGTGTTCTTTATACAGAACTGTTTCTCAGTATCCTTTACGTCCTGGGTATATGATACCGGATCAGGATCCCAGATATGTAATCTGTTACATAGGGCTACAGAAAGGTAGAGAACTGAGAACGGGTGATAAGTTTCATGAGGCAGAAAATGGGGCAAGTGTTGCAGCCAAGTCTGTTGGTCACTGTCACCCTCTATTACCAGAATATATTGATTCTGAACGAATGTTATTAGATACCGAACCTGATATACAAAATCATATCAGTCTCTTTATTAGTAAAGAAATGATAAAATTTTGTATTGTTGGATAATGTTTTGAACATTTCCTATATCAAAAGTTGATCGGTTCAGGCACGTTATCTAAAAGCATTGATGTTCTAAATCAAACTACAGTTCTTAGTATACGGATCACACACAAGAGGAAGAGTTCAGAAATGAACGAATTCTTCTTGAGGCATTGTAGACTAGGTCAGATCAATGTGACCCGACTAGCTAAAGTTACATTTAGATGTATATTTAAATCAGTTTGAATTTACATCTTGTGAAACTTGCCAGTCATGTCACAAAGATAATATGACCATAGCTCTGTTTATTGGAAACAGAGAAGGAGTTAGTAAACTCTTGGGATGATACATGTTGATGTATGTAGGTCCCCTGTCTACACATGCCAAGACCGGTTCTTTGTACTTCATTACATTCTCTGATGATCTCAAGATTCAGACATATGTTCCTGTTGAAACACAAGTCCGAACCTTTTGAGATATTCACAGAATATAAGCTAGAAGTAGAGAACCAAAATACGGGTAAAAGTATTATGTCCTTTGATGAGATCGAGGAGGAGAATACTTGAGCACGGAAATCCTGGATTATTTTAAAGGAGAATGAGATTCTCTCTCGGCATTACTCCTCCGTATACACCATGGACGATGGTATATCGGGGCGGAGCAGATACACCCTATTTGATATGGTGTGCTCTATGATGAGTACTGCTGAGTTACCTATTTCCTTTTTGGGAGTTATGCGCTTGAGAAGATGCATACCTATTGAATACGGTTCGAATCAAATCAGCTGCCTACCACTCCATATGAGATATGGTATGGGAAGAGCCCATGTCTTAAGTTAGTTAAGATTTGGAGTTGTCCGGGCTATGTCTAAAAGTATAATCTAAACAAACTCGAGGCAAGGTCTGTTATGTAGAACTGGAATAGTTCCAGCTATACAAGCTACAGCTGATGATTTGATAGAACCAAAGGATTCAGTAGATTCCAACGAACCTCAGCCTCTCCGCCGATCTAGTAGGGTTCCTCACCCACCTGAGAGATACTTCGGTTTCTCGATGACAGTGGGAGCGAGGATTGCATCTTGAGATGATGACCCAACTAGCTTCGAGCTGGCCATCAGGAGTAACTCTCTGTAAGAATGGCTGGATGCTTAGTGATCTGAGATGGAATCCTTATACACCAACAAAGTATGGACTTTGGTTGCTATATCTGAAGGGTTAAATTCCCATCAGGAGCAAGTATATCTTGAGAAGATTACTTGGTGTACATCGAAAAGTTGAGACTTTCAAAGCTAGACTTGTTAAAAGTTTGCGTCATTGACCAGGTGTGGATAATGATGAAACCTTTTCAAGTACCTATGCTTAAGTCCATCCAGATCCTACTTGCCACGGCTACATACTATGACTACGATATCTGGTGGTTGGGTGTCATGACTGCTTTTCTAAATGATGTTTTAGAAGAGTGCGTCTATAAGTACACAGCCAGAGGGCTTCGTAGATAGTGGGAGCAGCGGAAACGTGTGCAGGATGCTTTATAGGATTAAAGCAGGCATCGCGGAGTTGGAACATCTGTTTTGATGGATTAGTCAAAGAGTTTGACATCATCAAAATGGTAGATGAACCTTGTATAAACAAAAAGGTAGTAGGGAGTATAGTGACGATCCTCGTAGAGTACATGGATGACATACTCTTGATAGGGAAGAAGTTTCCTATGCTACGCTCGGCCAATCTCCGTTTATCACAATGATTCTCTATAGGATCAAAGTGATACCTCCTAAATCCTGAGTTTGATCTATGCGATAGATCTAATTGGATGTTAGGATTCTCACTAGTTGTAGTGAGATGGTATCAACCGATCCTGGGGAGAATCACTGGAAGGGTTCCAGAGTGATAAGGATGACTGAATGTCAGTCACAGGCATTGTCTTTACCCTTGGTAAAGGGACGGTATGTTGGAAGAGTTCCAAGCTAGATACCATGACATACTAGACGATAAAGGCAGCATACATCGCTACTTAAGATGCTACCGAAGAGGCTGTTTGGGTGTATATTGGTTCATGAGATGAACTATGTTCCTCCCATTGTGTGACAATGGAGTTGTGGCTTATGCCAAGGAATGCAGGTCCCATCAGTGATCCAGACATATTCTAAGGCAGCATCACCTCATCATGGAGATGGTTGATCTCCAGGGAGATCGAGGTTAGGAGAGTAGACTCAGAGGACAACACAGCGGATCCACTCACAAAGGCCTGTTCCCAGAGAGAGACTTTTATGGGATGGTTGAGTATGAGATACTACAACCACTGCTACAGATGGCCCTAGTGCAAGTGGGAGATTGTTAGTTATATGTATGCCCTAGAGGCCATTGCTATACATAGGATGTATATTGCAGTGGATGCTGGGACATATATAGGGAGGACTTTCTCGCTCGACATGATAGTATGCTATCTGGTTACCCTTTACCTTAACGTGTACACTGATTGTCTCTCTGTTACATGTTGGTATAGCCCTTAAGATGTGTACTTGACTACCTGGACTGTGATGCGGATCATACTAGTGGGGAAATGGTAGTCCATAAGTACATCCTTCAAAGTCCCTAGTCGTGGGTGTATCGAGACGGGGCATCGATATACCAGAGTAGACTAGCGTATACCTTCTCGACCCATACAGATGGGCGATGGATGATCCCATATCCATTGGTGTTTGACATCAGAGATGATATACGGGTGCTCAGTGGAGACTGGGTACACTGGACGGACTCGCCGAGAACTCCCAGATGGTATTATACCTGACGTCAGATGGCAGTTCTCTGGTGACACTGGTACAGGTTAGTCTGTAGACCCAAGATCGTCATAGAGTCTTGTGTGGTTCCCACTGTGCTTTGATTTCCACCTTACCACGTCCAAGAGGGCGTGCAAAATGGTGGTTTTTGGGTACAGTCCCGAGTCACATGGAGGCAATGAGCGATAGGAGGTGATTCGTCTCTCCTGGTATAGGGAGTTGATGTTGCGCTGTGTTCGATTGGCTATAACAGGAAATCCCTGGCCAGGGTTGCTGAGATTTACTGGTAAGTGTTACCAGTAGTTTCTTGAATAGTTATAGACCTCATATCGACATGACTTATCAAGCTATTGGGGTCTGACGTTTTACCACCCCTAGGCGAGATATGCGACATATCAGACGATCAGACCGGACTGTACGGTAGTGTTACTGGTTGGATTCACAGGAGTGTGAGCGGGCCTGCTCGTCGATCTTCTGATCGCTCAATACCCGGGTGGCCGTTACGTTTAGCAGACCGCTTGCGGCTTGTGGGTGTTTGATATGATCATCACCTGCTGCTGGCGTATTGACGAGTCTTTAGAGTCCTACACAGAGGTTTCCAGGCTCAAGCGAAACGAAATAGGAGCGCATATGAGATATGTGCGGGACCGAGAATAATACCAGTATGTGATACTGTATTCGATTCTCGCAATGTGACATTGATCGGTTATATGTGATATAGCCGGGTTATCGGATCAAGTGTTGATTCGATAAGTTGTTACTAATGATACCAGTCGGTTATGTGCGACATGACCGGATCATTGAATCAAGTGTTGATTTAATGATTTAATGCATAATTATATATTTGATATATTACTTTGCATTAACTAGTATCGGTTCACTTTAAACGGATTTTCTCGCTCGATTGTGCGCATTGCATATGCGATATGATTTTGTGCACTTGTTTGTATCATGTTTAATGATACATGCAAATTAGGGTTTGTGTAAAGAATTAAACCTTGGTTAAAGAAATGGTTAGGGTTTTTATTTGATTATTCATTTATTCATTTGTTTTTATTTTTGGAAAATATAAACATAAGATGAAATGGTGGCATTCTTTGTTTTATTCATGAAGATTCATGATGTATTGACTATGTGACCATTTTGTCTCATGCTTAACCCTAACCATTCCTTTCAACCATGATTAATACTCTACACTTGACCATGGTTTAGTCCTGATAAGATTTGATTATTCTTTTCTTTTTTGAATTAACTTATCATGCTTTATCTTCTTCTTCTTCTTCTTCAAGAAGAGAAACTAAGCTCCATCAATGGTGATTGATGGAAATGAGTGAGAAATCCAATTCTAAAGTCTACCCACTTCCTATTTCTTCATCCTCTACCTCTTGCCAGGTAGTAGAGGGTGTTTCCTTCACAAGTTTTCATGACTTGGTGAAGGTGGAGCTTGATTTAGCGATGCCTCGACGTAGATCATCTTCGGCATGGACATCGACGACCTAGCTCGCCTATTCTCCGATGAAGCCGACGCTAGAGCCCGGAATTTGTTTGGACAGCGAGAGGTCTTCATTGCGGAGCTATGGAGGTGGAGCACCGGATCTACAAAGGTTGTATTTCCGTTTAAACTTTAGTTAAGCTGTTAAATAGTTTATTGTTTCGCCCAGAAATCTAGCCGACGATCCGTATTAGGGTTTCTTGGCACCTAGAATTTTTTAAATTGGCATGTTCGATGCCTTGTGAGACCTCATTAGGGTGCCTAGGAACCCTACAATTTTGACTCAAGAGTTGAGTGTTCTGGGGTTGTATTGGGGACTCGATGATTCGATCGGATTATTTAACTTTGTTTACTATGTTTTTCCGGGTATTCTTAGAATATGTTAAAAAGTTCGACCGGATATAAATACCCACTTTTTCCCCTGCCGGGAAATTTCCAATTGTTGGATTTTCCGTTGTTTAATGACGTGCTAAGTAGTGCAAGTAACGCGATGGTCCCTCTAGAAGACAACAAACCTTAACTCGATTATGTGACCGTCTCGAACTGCCCTTTGAACCTTAGGGTTTGGGGCAGTACGGCGTGCCAGATGTGAGGCGTTGGCTTGACCCTTCTACGGCTGGACCGTTGGTACTGAGGCATGAAGTGAATGTTTTTAAACTTATTTCATTTGTTGAGCTGTTTCGGGAAAACTTAGGTGTTCGATTGTTCGATCGGAAAGTTTAACATTTTCTATTTATCCGGAATGTGATACAATATTTTGAATCCACAAGTAGTTATGAGATAACTGAATGAATGTTATAAACATAGCAGTTTAGTCTCACTTGATCGGTTGCCACGGAATTTTGATGTGATCAAAAGTCCGTCGCAATCGCGTAGCGTACGCGGATACTCGCCGGGTAAACTAAATAGACAGCCACGCCCCATAGCCCCGACCAAGTGACTGTAGGAGAACCCCGTCGCCGAAAGCATCCGTTCGGGTGCTCGTGGCAGCGGTGTTCCGCCTTGGTGCACTTCATCGACGGCGTCGGGGGTGCGGCCGCCTACTAAAGTTTGCGACGAGCATTCGATCTGAATGCCGGGAATCCTGTTGAATTGCCCGACTTGATATTGAAAAGAGTTTTCGATAATGAGACTAAAATGCGGGGTTTATAATTGTTAGGCACGCGATGTCTAAAGAAATCATTTGATTAAGCATGCGATGTCTAAAGAGATTGCGGATTCCAACTGTTGTAGTTTTACACTTTCTTTTCTGCGACCGTAAGTGTAATATGTGATATCGTCGGTTTTGTTGCTATATGTCAACGATAATTAGGATACGCATGTTTTCTTACGTTGATGACATGTGATGTTATGTGTTCTGGATATGTTATATTGGATCGTCATGTTTGAATAGCCGGGTTTTTTTTATGTGAGATAAGTGTTTTTCTTTTTCATTCATGTAAAAACTTTATTTAATATTCTTTTATCGGGGCATTTCTAGGTTGCGGAAGATGTCACCCTTTGTATATTATTTACTTTTCCGCACTAGGATAGACCCAAGGAGGAGGGCACAAGTAACCGGGTTCTGGAGTCCAGTAGGAGACCAACTCGAGGAGTTGAATCCGGGTTTCCTAACTCTAGAATTGGTAGGGTTGCTTGCCGCTCTCATAGGGGTCTAGGGGTGTGGGTTTGGCTATTCATCATGATCGTGGAATCCGTGTTTTATACTGGCTCGTATTGAAAACACGGACGTCATAGTATATCCAATATTTCATATGTTTCTTCTGCTGCGATATCTGTGATGTGATCATGTGATATGTTCTGTGATGGATACTATATATAGTGTATATGATATATTATATAGACGTTTCTTATGTTTTACACCCGTGCTAGCCCTGCCCCGCTATGCCGTTAGTCACCTAACCTAACGGTGCACGAGGGGACATCGAGGCGAATGCGGATGGCATAAGTGTACGTCCTATTTATCTGTGATGTTTAGGTATTTAAATGATGGGACTTCATTAATATGATTAATGAAATAAAAGAAACCTAATGATGTTGTGGAATCGAATTTCAAAAATAAAACAGGTAGCTACAGTTCTTGCTTTGCATCGCGGTGTTCCTTATAGAACATCCTGCACCTTATTCGATAAGGAAAGGGCCGAGATCCCTTCACCGGGAGTGACCCCTTTAGCAATAACTGGCAGATGCTACAACCCTCGGTTTGTTTTTTTATAGCTTCTATAGTTCTTGCTTTGTACAGCGGTATATATGATATATCCTTTACCTTATTCGATGAGGAAAGGGCCGACGATCCCTTCACCGGGAGTGACCCCTTTAGCAAAACTAGAAAATCCTCAAAAACACTCCATTTTTAAAATTATTTGATTTTACAACGATATCAAGTTCATTACGCAATAGGTTTTCAGAAAAACCTGTCGTAGCCCTCCGTCATTTCAGATAAGTAGTAGTTAGTATTCGTGCTGCGTTTGTTGGTCTTTGTCAAGGCGTAGTGTGCGGTAGCTAACTGGTGCTTATCTGCTTATGCATATGATGCAGATTTTGTTAGGGTAGTCGTGCGACCTTGTTGGCCTATGTCAAGGGTCATGCAGGTGGGTTTAATTCAATCAAGAAATGACGGGTTGAACTTGACTAGCATCCTATGGTTTGTTGGCCTTTGTCAAGGTAATAGGAGGTTATGGGCAAAATTATCGGGAATTTCAAGTGTTGAAATTTGCAATGAGATTGCATACCTTATATGAGATAGTTGGATCCCAATACCCACTGTGAGTAAGAGTTACTCCTGCGAGAGTTTTACACATTACAATTAGCCGATCAAGTAGGTGTCTAGAAAGGTGTCAACGGGGTTACGCCTCTGGGAAAACGAGGTTTACATTAATTAGGTTCGTGCGAAAGCACGGGGGACCTCCCTCAAAGTACCGACACTGGCCTGGCTGAAAGATTGGCGAACTTGTAGCGTGTAGTTAATGTAAGTGCACGGCGGCGCCCCGGCCGACAACCCGACGGCCAAATGCGGAAGCGGTGATAAACTTTAATTTTGCGGACTTTGCAAACCGGCACCACCGCGCACTAGACTCCGGATCGGGCCATTAAAATAGATCTAGCTAACTACAAGAAAGGGGAAGAGATATACCGAGTGATCCGAATCCTCCGGTCTTCTCGTCGTCGTCCCGATCTCCTGCGGAATGTCCGGTCTCCATCTCCTCGCCGGAAGGGCACCACATTGCCTGTATCTTTTACGGGCACCCACCTCAATACCGAGGCAACTCGGGCGCGAAGTTGGCTAGCCGACGCGCCCAAGATGTGCTGTAGAATAATGTAGAATCGTTGTCTCTTTGGGGTTAATGAGGTTGCCAATTTGGAGGGATTTGTACACTAGAATTTCATGGATGCTTGATGGAGAAATTGAGCATACAAAAATGGGAATGAAATGGAGCATCCCTTCAAGAATTGAGCTCGGCCACTGCTTAAATATGCTCACTGGAAAAAGAGAGTACAAGGATGAAATCAATAAATAAAAACCATGCTTTAATAAATTAATCCTCAACTCCATCATGATACACTCCAGCACACTCATTTTAAATACATTCCAATCATATAAAAATTAATCCCCACACCATTCCCAAACAGTGCCGGCCCATACCCAAATCCCATACTCTTTCATGTCAAATTAAATGCATCATGGAGCAAAGATGTATATCCTATCATAAAGAAAACATTTGCAAGAAACCCCCTCCACAAAATGTTAATTGCAAACTTGCAATTAACACCCTCCAACGAAAAGTCCGACCGGGAAGGAAAAAGAGAAAACCGGCCGGAACGGAATGCAAACTGGCAACCCCAGAAAACTGGTCCCGTAATAAATTACAGGAAAAACCCCGATACTGTGCATACACACCCGCATCTGTATTCCGTCCGGATACAAATGCAAAGAGACAAAACTGCACTATCAAATACTAAGATCCGGCTTAAGCCAAAACCGGCTAGTAAAAACTGTCCGATCACGATCTGTGCAATACCGCACGTTTCTGATCGAACCCTGCCATATCTCCATACGGCCTCTACAGCGTTTCGCCCGAAATCTTGAGTAACTGAAAGTGTGGTGGACTCTAAAGACTCGTCAATACTGTGGCTGTGGATTTAACCACCAGCACGTCAGAGGTATAAGCCAATACGTGACGGGCCACCAGCTATTGACCAAAAGGGATGTCGATGAGCGAACTCATCCTGACACCCTACTGAGCCTGTCAGTGACAATATCCGTACAGTCCGGTCCGTTCGTCTATGAGCATCGCATGTCGGGCCTAGGGGGTTGATAAAAGTCAGACCCCCAAAAGCGGTACAAGTCGTGTCGGAGTGTAGCCCAGAACACCCTGAGATACTACTGGAATACCTACCAGTAAATCTCCTGCCTTGGCCAAGGACTTTGTGTAATGGCTCTCCTAGACACAGCGCGACCTCACCCCCAATACCGGGAGAGACGAACCCCCGAAGATCCGCTCACTGCCTCCATGTGGCTCGGGACTGTACCCAACTAAAACCTGTTTGCACGACTCCTTTGAGCCGTGGTAGGGTAGTAATCAAAGTATAGTGGGAACTCACACGAGACAAATGACGATCCCCAGGTCGATGAACTAACCTGTACACATGTCACCTGGGAACTGCTATCTGACGTCAGGTATAAGACCAACTAGCATGTTCCCGGCGAGTCCTGTCCGGTGTACTCATAACCCAATGAGCACCTGTATACATCTTAGGTGAACCAACAGACACCAGTGGCTTGTGAGACCGGCCACCGCCCCTCGTCGGGGTCTCGACTGTATACACTAGTCTACTCTGGAGAATCGATGCCCTGTCTCGAAACTCCCACGACTAGGGACCTTTTAAGGATGTGCTTATAGACTCCAGCTCTCATTTATATGATCGCCCTCATACTGCTGGCAGTCAAGCAAGAATCCTAGGGGCTCTATCAACGTGCAATAGTAACCTGTCAGGTCACCTAAAGCAGTACACGATGATAAAGGTAAACCAGATAGCATACTATCATCTCGAGTAAGACTGTTCTACCGGGATAGGTCCTCCCTCAATCATTGCAATCACGTGCCTGTGATCCAATAATTGACTCTGAGGGCACTATCTCCAACAATCTCCCACTTGCACTCAATGCTAATTATTGCGATGTCGCATACTCACAGCCCGTGTGATACCGAACACCCAACTCCTCTACTAGTCAGTCTCACAAAGCCTGTTTGCGAAACTCTTGCGTTCGAGGAATAGCCTCAGCGAGTGGATCCGCCTTGAAGTTTCTTTCTATGTCTCTCTATATCTCAAGTTCGTGGAGAAAGCCATCTCCCGAAATGAGCAATACCTGTCTTAGAGTGTCTGGATGTCTGATGGGACCGAGCTCATAAATGAACTCCAAATCCAAACTTCTTAAGACTGTATCGTCAACTGAACTTAATCAGTATCCTGCGCCATGCCACCCTCAGTATTGCCTTGGATCACCTGTCCAAAACACTGCCCCTCGTCAGAAGGAAAAACTATAACTCTGACAACCTCCTTGTCGTCCATGTCACCTTGGAGCCTGGAATGATAACTGTCTCCCAAATGAGGCTGTCGTTATCATATCCCTAGAACATCCACTTACGTTCTAAAACTGCTTCCGACTGTTTCTCCAGGATTGGATCAATATCAACTTATTGCACCTACTGCAAGAACAACATCTGGTGTGGTACTTGACATCTCATGATTGACTCAATTGCCTAAGCAAGTGATCTGCCAATCATGCGCATCCCTCTCTACTTTAGTCTATAAGACACCTTTAGAGAGGGTGACTCCATTATCTGCAGGTACACTACCATGCCAGGAGTCGTCCATTCTAAATACTCTTAGAATGCTGTCAAAGTACCCTGATTGGGAAACCACCCAAATCTAGATCTAATACCATAGATCTAGTAACCAGTATGTCTGATATAATGTCCAAGTCCCATGTGGAGAAAACACTGTGTGACGACCAAAGCATAACCGATCGTAGTATAGGAATTTCCTTTCCTACTACCTTCTCAACAGATCCATCCCCTATTCTGATGGCGTCAAACCTATGACTGTCACATCAGAAATAGATGATCTATCTCCGCTACATCTGCTTTGGTCTATAAATAGACATAAGCCTGATGTCCACCAATGCTTCCGCTGCTCCCACTGACTACGACAACCCTCTGGCAGAGTCATATACACGTACACTTCTGAAACTAGTTCAGAACGACGCTATACTCATCCTCCTGCCGGGTCTCGCAGCCTGGAACAACAGCAATGGCAAGTGTGGGTAAACAAGAACTTCCCTGTCACCGTCCTTGAGGCTACCGGAGTGCCTCTCGGGTGCCTGAAGTTACCTACCTTATCTGCGGAGTGGCCAATGGAATGTCAAAACAGATTGAATCTTTAGGTTCCTTATCAAATCTTCAGTAATCGTTTGCGGTTCTGGAATCACTTCCAGTTCTACCATACTCCCACTACTGTTTTCTGAAAAATCCATTTTTAATAAAACTGTGGCGAGTCTTAGAACAATATTTCTATTGATCTCCCAGATGGTAGAAAAGCCAACCCTCGTCATAGCCTGGGTCAACCCACAAACAGCCATTACAGAAACGTGCCTTGAGTTATCCAGAGTCTGGTTTTAATCATAAGCCGGACAACTCCCCGTACCTTAACAATGTTAAGATATGAACTGTACTATATCCAATATAGAACTAGAGGCACTGATTTAATTGAACCGATTCAAATCATGCAGCTGTCTCCAGTGCATGTCAACTAAATGGAGAGAGGCCGATCAGCGTTACTCAACTTAGGAATGCTTCCAATTATGAGTAACCTGAAAGAGAAGCAATTTCTCTTTATCATTACTATCAACTGAATACCATACACAAGTATCTACATTTTCGATCACTTTGAAGAATCCCGACACTTGCTATACCTGGTTCTCTACTCTATTCTTATACCAATAACTCCTCAAAACTCAGACCCTGTGTTTCTACGAAACACATGTCTAAGAACTAGAGAAGTTAAAAGTAAACAGAATATAGTATGAGGACCAACCCCTCTGTCCTAATGGACACTGGACAACATACAATACTCTGTATAAGTCCGCTGAGTCTTACAACTCTTTCACTGTGTGTCGTAGGTTGAAAACTGTACTTATGGTTAAGAAGAATTACACCGCTGTTTAATGCTCCTTACCTAACCATCCACTGATATAGGTAAATGCCATCGACATAATATCAAAAGTTATATCTCACTCTATGAAAATAGACGTACAGATATATCAATTTGAAATTGGTGCATAACAACGGATATTCAAAACCAAATATTTGCCGACCGGCAAACATCCCAGGTGATCTCCTCAAATACCACCGATTACAACGAATCCCGATATAATGGGGATGATCACCCAATTCCCAATAACTTACTCCCACTCATCATCTGTAAAACCATACAGATGTGAGAATCAAACCTGGTAAATACATACCCTGGAGCAAGTGTCTAATCGGGAAATCAGTTTTCATTTAACAGTACACAGTTGAACTGAAACATTGAAATGTTTCGATGGGGTATCGTGGTATTCCTAGTAATGCCTCTACCATTATCCAGATTCACAACTATAACCGTATAATTCTTTGCCACCTCTCCAAATCCCTTTATATGTCTTTAGTCATTACCTTCTGCATACCCCTTAGGCCAAATGGTTTTCTTCCTTCCCTACCGTTCGGCACCAGCCTATGGTTTGGAAGAAGACTATCCAATAAGCATAATGGGTGTACTGTCCTAGTCCTAGGAGCACTCGCAATGCGAGAGAAGGTGAAAATAAAAGACAACCGAATAAACCTTATTCCTATTTCTCCTGGACCAGAATCCATCCCCGAACTGGAACAAGTTCCTTTCGAGTTCGTATATAACCATACGATGGAGTATCCAATAAACTGTGGATCTTCGTAGTGATACGGAGTGTCCTGGAGAAATACAAAGGTGATTTAGGATTGGCAAAGAAAAACTTGGTTTGGTCGTGAATATCAGTCGCAATTTACTTTGCCCTCTTACTAATCCCTTGCTTTGTCTTAATCTTAATACTTTCTGCACACCGTTTAAGCTAATTGGTTTTCTTCATTCCCTACCGGTCGGCACCTGCCTATGGTTTGAAAGAAGACTATCCAATTTGCATAATAGGTGTACTACCCCTAAACCAAGGAGTACTCGCAAGCTGAGAGAAGGTAGAAGGAAAAGACAACTGAATAGTCTTATTCGTTTTCTCCAGAACCGGAAACCATCCTCGAATTCCTTCGAGTTCGTATCTAACCATACGATGGTTTTGTCCAATGGAAGTGGACGTTCGTAGTAATACGGGGTGTCCTAGAGAAAAGGGTAAAAGTAGGAGTGGTAATGAGGTCTGCAACTCTGACAATCCAAAAGCCAGTGTAAAGAAAGTTCGGTTAACTTGGTCTCTGAGTCATAGTCTTAGGGTCGGGTCAATGGTCGCTGCCAGAGAGAGAGAAAAGAAACACTCAGCGTGCACTCTAACCTAGATCAGAATGGTTATCACTTTTTCTAATCAGGAAACTTCCCACTGTACCTCAAATTCTCCTCCAAACCTGAAAGAAGAATTAGTCGGGGTTACCCGAGGAGTAAACCAACTCATCAGTGGGAATCGGGATCCAACTCTCATCGTATGATAACGTGACGGAATCCGCTCACGGTATCACACTCCAGAAGGTATGCGCATATCTGGCAAGTTTCAGTACTTTTGAAACTCCCGATGTGATTTTTACCCCATGCTCTTATGACCTTGACTTTGGCCAACAAATCATAAGTCACATGTCAAGTTCTGCCCGTCATTCTCCAGGTTAATTTGAGCCCACCCGTACAAGCCCTTGACTTTGGCCAACAAAACTATACGACTGCCCCAAACCAACGCATCTATCTATGCTGCATATGAATAACCAATAGCTACCAAACACTGTGCCTTGACTTTGGCCAACAAACACAGCTTGAATACTATTGACTACCCATATGAAACGACGGAGGGCTACGAATGGTTTCTGGCGAAAACCTTTAACGTAATGAACTTGATATAGTTGAAGGAACGGATAGCTTTTTAGAAAATATAGTGACGAAAAACCATTGCTAAAGAGGTCACTCCCGGTGAAGGGATCTCGGCTCTTTCCCCGTAGAATGAGGTGCAGGATATTCCAACTGAATACCACGGTGCAAAGCAAAAGTAATCGGCTATAGTGAAGTTAATGCCCTGACGCAAACTTCTGTCCAAGGGGTCACTCCCGGTGAAGGGATCTCGGCCCTTGCCTCGTCGACTGAGGAGCAGGATATTCCAAATGAATACCACGATGCAAAACAGAAATGAACGTCCTTGCAATAACAGCTTTTTTTTTGAAAAGTGTTCCAACAACATCAGATTAGGTTTGTTTCAACTTGCATTGATCCGAATCAATGCAGTCCCATCAATTGATCACACCACAAAGAACGAAAATATACTGACGTACGTATATGCCATCTGCATTCGCCACTGGGTCCCGTCATCACCCGTTAGGTTAGCTAACTAACGGCAGAGCGGGGACTGGACTAGCGCGGATGAAAAACATATACAACATCTACTAATATATATACCAATATATAGTATTTCGCTCAAGGCGTGAATAAAATGCAACATCACAGAAATGTACAGCATCACAGAACAATACAGATATCTGGGATCCCCGGGTTTCACAGAGCCACTACTGAAACCCGACGTTCCCCTGGTCGTGTGGATAGCCTGTGCAATGAAATCCTATACCCCCTACGAGTGCGGCGAATAGCCAGCCAATCCTGGAGTGAAGCCCCCTCCGTCTCAATGCCATGAGATGCGGGCTCGTTGCCTTCTAGAACCCGGCTATCCGTGCACCCCTCCGCGGGGTAATCCTAGTACAGAATGTAAAATATACATACAACGGGTACATCGACCGCAACCAGGTCGTGCCCCAAAAGAATAATACAATCCGGCAGTGACGGCAGTCCACAAGTCGGACGCTCGCCCCGCAATATCAAATGTACATAATACAACAAAACAGTACTAGCATTGCATACAGGCTATCCCCACGACCGATCCGCAACATCACAGCATAAACATAGAACATCAACGTGAAGGTCACGTTCACAAATCCGTCTAACCGGGCTATAGCAGTCAGACCGGATTTACTGATCGAGTGACATTCACGGTCGCAGATATAATGTAAATACTGTGAAAAATGTGTTTAAAATATCCGATCAATCAAGAATTAACAAGTGGGCCCCCAAGCAATACTGTAGCACTCACAGAAATAATGGGCCCAAATTTAACATTCCAAAACCCCTAAAATCACCCCAGAAGCCCACTGAAAAAACTCGACCCACTGAATCCTCCATACTGCAGCGGAACCGCGGCAACAAGTAGGGTTTTGCCGCGGTTCCGCGCTCCCCTGAGGAGATCAGTGTCTCGACTTTTTCCAGAACTCTTAGATCTTCCAGTACATCAATTTTATACAACGTGAAAAAATTTTCGACACTAAAAATTTCCAACAGAAAACTGATGTGATCAAAATACGGGTTTTGGAACATTTGATCGATCGGAACTGAAAAACACATTACACAAAGCTAGACTAAGTTAATGGCGAGGCTCTGATACCACTGTAAGTGCACGGCGGCGCCCCGGCCGACAACCCGACGGCCAAATGCGGAAGCGGTGATAAACTTTAATTTTGCGGACTTTGCAAACCGGCACCACCGCGCACTAGACTCCGGATCGGGCCATTAAAATAGATCTAGCTAACTACAAGAAAGGGGAAGAGATATACCGAGTGATCCGAGTCCTCCGGTCTTCTCGTCGTCGTCCCGATCTCCTGCGGAATGTCCGGTCTCCATCTCCTCGCCGGAAGGGCATCACATCGCCTGTATCTTTTACGGGCTCCCATCTCAATACCGAGGCAACTCGGGCGCGAAGTTGGCTAGCCGACGCGCCCAAGATGTGCTGTAGAATAATGTAGAATCGTTGTCTCTTTGGGGTTAATGAGGTTGCCAATTTGGAGGGATTTGTACACTAGAATTTCATGGATGCTTGATGGAGAAATTGAGCATGCAAAAATGGGAATGAAATGGAGCATCCCTTCAAGAATTGAGCTCGGCCACTGCTTAAATATGCTCACTGGAAAAAGAGAGTACAAGGATGAAATCAATAAATAAAAACCATGCTTTAATAAATTAATCCTCAACTCCATCATGATACACTCCAGCACACTCATTTTAAATACATTCCAATCATATAAAAATTAATCCCCACACCATTCCCAAACAGTGCCGGCCCATACCCAAATCCCATACTCTTTCATGTCAAATTAAATGCATCATGGAGCAAAGATGTATATCCTATCATAAAGAAAACATTTGCAAGAAACCCCCTCCACAAAATGTTAATTGCAAACTTGCAATTAACACCCTCCAACGAAAAGTCCGACCGGGAAGGAAAAAGAGAAAACAGGCCGGAACGGAATGCAAACTGGCAACCCCAGAAAACTGGTCCCGTAATAAATTACAGGAAAAACCCCGATACTGTGCATACACACCCGCATCTGTATTCCGTCCGGATACAAATGCAAAGAGACAAAACTACACTATCAAATACTAAGATCCGGCTTAAGCCAAAACCGGCTAGTAAAAACTGTCCGATCACGATCTGTGCAATACCGCACGTTTCTGATCGAACCCTGCCATATCTCCATACGGCCTCTACAGCGTTTCGCCCGAAAGCTTGAGTAACTGAAAGTGTGGTGGACTCTAAAGACTCATCAATACTGTGGCTGTGGATTTAACCACCAGCACGTCAGAGGTATAAGCCAATACGTGACGGGCCACCAGCTATTGACCAAAAGGGACGTCGATGAGCGAACTCATCCTGACACCCTACGGAGCCTGTCAGTGATAATATCCATACAGTCCGGTCCGTTCGTCTATGAGCATCGCATGTCAGGCCTAGGGGGTTGGTAAAAGTCAGACCCCCAAAAGCGGTACAAGTCGTGTCGGAGTGTAGCCCAGAACACCCTGAGATACTACTGGAATACCTACCAGTAAATCTCCTGCCTTGGCCAAGGACTTTGTGTAATGGCTCTCCTAGACACAGCGCGACCTCACCCCCAATACCGGGAGAGACGAACCCCCGAAGATCCGCTCACTGCCTCCATGTGGCTCGGGACTGTACCCAACTAAAACCTGTTTGCACGACTCCTTTGAGCCGTGGTAGGGTAGTAATCAAAGTATAGTGGGAACTCACACGAGACAAATGACGATCCCCAGGTCGATGAACTAACCTGTACACATGTCACCTGGGAACTGCTATCTGACGTCAGGTATAAGACCAACTAGCATGTTCCCGGCGAGTCCTGTCCGGTGTACTCATAACCCAATGAGCACCTGTATACATCTTAGGTGAACCAACAGACACCAGTGGCTTGTGAGACCGGCCACCGCCCCTCGTCGGGGTCTCGACTGTATACACTAGTCTACTCTGGAGAATCGATGCCCTGTCTCGAAACTCCCACGACTAGGGACCTTTTAAGGATGTGCTTATAGACTCCAGCTCTCATTTATATGATCGCCCTCATACTGCTGGCAGTCAAGCAAGAATCCTAGGGGCTCTATCAACGTGCAATAGTAACCTGTCAGGTCACCTAAAGCAGTACACGATGATAAAGGTAAACCAGATAGCATACTATCATCTCGAGTAAGACTGTTCTACCGGGATAGGTCCTCCCTCAATCATTGCAATCACGTGCCTGTGATCCAATAATTGACTCTGAGGGCACTATCTCCAACAGTTAATCCCGGCTAGTCTTTCCTTTTAGGATTTGAAGGAAGATTTGATAAAAACATTGGGAGCCATCCTGATTAGATAAAATATATAACCAATCTAATCTTGCAAGAGCATACGCTAAGTGTTTTCTTCTCTCTCTCTAGGTAACGACCATATCACGCCTTAATCAAGATAATAATACGGATATTGATGTAACCCCACTTGTTATACTGAGCTGGGGAACGTTGGTCCCGCTCCAACTTATAATTGTTATAAGACCGAGCAAGAAATAGGGGATTATCAGAATTCCCGTGCCGCCCAAACGAAGAAAGTGCATATGATGCATCTCCTTCGGGTGTGATCATTACAAAGAACTGTTTCTCTGTATCCTCTACGTCCTGAGTATTTGATACCGGATCAGGATCCCAGATATGTAATCTGTTACATAGGGCTAGAGAAAGGTAGAAAACTGAGAACGGGTGATAAGTTTCATGAGACGAAAAACGGTGCAAGTGTTGCAGCCAGGTCTGTTGGTCACTGTCACCCTGTATTATAAATACATTGATTCTGAACAAATGCTATTAGATACCGAACCTGATATACAAAATTATATCAGTCCCTTTATAAGTAAAGAAATGATAAAATTTTGTACTGCTGGATAATATTTTGAACATTTCCTATATCAAAAGTTGATCGGTTCAGGCACGTTATCTAAAAGCATTGATGTTCTAAATCAAACTACAGTTCCTAGTATACAGAACACACACAAGAGGAAGAGTTCAGAAATGAACGAATCCTTCTTGAGGCATTGTAGACTAGGTCATATCAATGCGACCCGACTGGCTGAAGTTACTTTTTAGATGCATATTTAAATCAGTTTGAATTTACATCTTGTGAAACTTGCCAGTCATGTCACAAAGATAAGATGGCCATAGCTCTATTTATTGGAAACAGAGAAAGAGTTATTGAACTCTTGGGACTGATACATGATGATGTATGTAAGATCTCATGTCTGCACATACCAGGACCGGTTCTTTATACTTCATTACGTTCTCTGATGATCTCTCAAGATTCAGACATATGTTCCTGTTGAAATACAAGTCCGAACCTTTTGAGATATTCACAGAATATAAGTTAGAAGTAAAGAACCAAAATACGGGTATAAGTATTATGTTCTTTGATAAGATCAGGGAGGAGAATACTTGTGCATAGCATTCCTGGACTATTCTAAAGGAGAATGAGATTCTCTCTCAGTGTTACTCCTCTGAATACACCACAGCACAACGGTGTATCAGGGTGGAGCAATAGCACCCTATATGATATGGTGTGCTCTATGATGAGTATTACTGAGTTACCTGTTTCTTTTAAGGGGGTTATGCACTTGAGAAGTTGCATGTCTATTGAATTGGGTTCGAATCAAATCAGTGCCTACCACTCCATATAAGATATGGTATGGGAAGAGCCTATCTCTTAAGTAAGTTAAGATTTAGGGTTGTCCGGCCTATGTCAAAAGAAAAATCCGGACAAGATCGAGGCAAGGCCAGTTCTGTAGAACTGGAAAGGTTCCAGCTATACAAAACTGCAGCTGATAATTTGACAGAACCAAAGGATTCAATAGTTCCCGACGAACCTCAGCCTCTCCGCCGATCTGGTAGGGTTTCTCATCCGCCTGAAAGATACTTCGGTTTCTCGATGACAGTGGGAGCGAGAAAGGCATCATGAGATGATGACCCAACTAGTTTCGAGCAGGCCATCGAGAGTAGAGACTCTGTAAGAATGGCTGGATGCTTAGTGATCTGAAATGGAATCCTTATACACCAATAAAGTATGGACTTTGGTTGCTTTATCTAAAGGGTTAAATCCCCATCAGGAGCAAGTATATCTTGAGAAGATTACTTGGTGTAGATGGAAAAGTTGAGACTTTCAAAGCTAGACTTGTTAAAAGTTTTCGTCATCGACCAAGCGTGGATAATGATGAAACCTTTTTTCCAGTGGCTATGCTTAAGTCCATCCGGATCCTACTTGCCACGGCTACATACCATGACTACGATATCTGGCGGTTAGGTGTCATGACTGCTTTTCTAAAATGATGTTTCAGAAAAGAGAGTCTATAAGTACACAGTTAGAGGGCTTCGTAGATAGTGGGAGCAGCGGAAACGTGTGCAAGATGTTTTATGTGATAAAGCAGGCATCGCGGAGTTGGAACATCTGTTTTGATGGATTAGTCAAAGAGTTTGACATCATCAAAATGGTAGATGAACCTTGTATATACAAGAAGGTAGTAGGAAGTATGGTGGTGATCCTCGTAGAGTACGTGGATGACATACTCTTGATAGGGAAGGAGCTTCCTATGCTACGCTCGATCAATCTCCACTTATCACAATGATTCTCCATATAGGATCAAAGTGATACCTACTAAATCCTGGGTTTTGGATCTATGAGATAGATCTAAATGGATGTTAGGATTCTCACTAGTTGAAGTGAGATGGTATCAATTGATCCTGGGGAGAATCACTGGAAGTGTTCCAGGGTGATAAGGACGACTGAATGTCAGTCACAGGCATTGTCTTTACCCTCAGTGGAGGGACGGTATGTTGGAAGAGTTCCAAGCTAGATACCGTGGCTTACTAGACGATAAAGGCTGGATACATCGCTACTTAAGATGCTACCAAAGAGGCTGTCTGGGTGTATATTAGTTCATGAGATGAACTTAGTTTCTCCCATTGTGTGACAATGGAGTTATGGCTTAGGCCTAGGAATGCCCGTCCCATCAATGATCCAGACATATTCTAAGGCAGTGTCACCTGATCATGGAGATAGTTGATCTCCAGGGTGATCGAGGTTAGGAGAGTAGACTCAAAGGACAACACGGCGGATCCACTCACAAAGGCCTTTTCCCAGAGAGAAACTTTTATTGGATGGTTGAGTATGAGATACTACAACCACTGCTACAGATGGCCCTAGTGCAAGTGGGAGATTGTTAGTTATATGTATGCCCTAGAGGCCATTACTATACATATGATGTATATTGTAGTGGATGCTTGGACATATATAGGGAGGACTTTCTTGCTCGACATGATAGAATGCTATCTGGTTGATCTTTACCTTAACGTGTACACTGATTGTCTCACTGTTACATGTTGGTAAAGCCCTTAGGATGTGTACTTGACCACCTGGACTATGATGCGGATCATACTAGTAGGGACATGGTAGTCCATAAGTACATCCTTTAATGTCCCTAGTCGTGGGTGTATCGAGACAGGGCATCGATATACCAGTGTAGACTAGCATATACCTTCTCGACCCATACAGATGGACGATGGATGATCCCATATCCATTGGTGTTTGACATCAGAGATGATATACGGGTGCTCAATGGAGACTGGGTACACTGGACGGACTCGCCGAGAACTCCCAGATGGTATTATACCTTACGTTAGATGGCAGTTCTCTGGTGACACTGGTACAGAGTAGTCTGTTGACCCGAGATCGTCATAGAGTCTTGTGTGATTCCCACTGTGCTTTGATTTCCACCTTACCACGTCCAAGAGGGCGTGCAAAATGGTGGTTTTTGGGTACAGTCCCGAATCACATGGAGGCAATGAGCGATAGGAGGGGATTCTTCTCTCCCGGTATACGAAGTTGATGTTGCGCTGTGTTCAATTGGCTATAACCGGAAATCCCTGGCCAGGGTTGCTGAGATTTACTGGTAAGTGTTACCAGTAGTTTCTCGAACTGTTATAGACCTCATATCGACACGACTTATCGAGCTGCTGGGGTCTGACGTTTACCTCCCCTAGGCTAGATATGCGACATATAAGACGAACAGACCGGACTGTACGGTAAGTGTTACTGGTTAGATTCACAGGAGTGTGAGTGGGCTTGCTCGTCGATCTTCTGATCGCTCAATACCCGGGTGGCCGTTACGTTTAGCAGACCGCTTGCGGCTTGTGGGTGTTTTATATGATCATCACCTGCTGCCGGCGTATTGACGAGTCTTTAGAGTCCTACATAGAGGTTTCCTGGCTCAAGCGAAACGAAATAGGAGTGCACATGAGATATGTGCGGGACCGCGAATAATACCAGTATGTGATACTGTATTTTATTCTCGCGATTTGTATCAACGGCAGGTTATATGTGATATAGCCAGGTTACCGAATCAAGTGTTGATTCGATACATTGATACACTTGATATTAGTCGGTTATAAGCAGTATGACCGTATCATTAAATCAAGTGTTGATTTAATGATTTAATGTATAATTATATATTTGATATTTTACTTTGCATTAACTAATATTGGTTCATTTAAAATGGATTTTCTCACTTGATGTGCAAATTGTATATGTGATATATTTTTGTGCACTTGATTGGATCATGCAAGTTTCGGTGTATGTTTACTTTAAACCATGTTTAAGTGAATGGTTAGGGTTTTGTTATCTTTTCTTGACTATTTATTTTGTTTTATTTATTTTAGGGAAAGAAAAGAAATGGTTGCTTCTTTTGTTTGTTTCTTTGAAGCTTCAAGAAGCTTTGACCATTCTTGTTTCTTTCCTAAACCTAACCATTCACCTAACCTTGGTTTATTCTCTACACTTAACCATGGTTGCTAAAATGATAAGAATGACTTTATTTCCATTTATTCATTATTCTTATCATATTCTTTTTCTTCTTCTTCTTCTTCTTCTTCAAGAAGAAAGAAGCTTGCTAGCTTCAATGGTGACTTGAGAAAAAGAGTGAGAAATCCAATTCTAAAGTGAACCCACTTCCTATTTCTTCATCCTCTACCACTTGCCATGTAGTATAGGGTGTTTTCTTCACAAGTTTCATGACTTGGTGAAGTTGGAGCTTGATCTTGTGTTGCCTCGACGTATATCATCTTCGGCATCGAAGTCGACGACCTAGCCCGATCTTTTCTCCGATAAAACCACCGTGAGTGTCTAGGATTTCGATGGGTACAGCGGAGGGACGTCATCATGGAGCCAAGGAAGTGGAGGACCGGATCTACAAAGGTTGTAATCACTTTCCTTTAGCAATAAAGTTGTTTACTTGCTTGCATCGCCTTACCTCTAGTAACGATCTAGTTTAGGGTTTCTCGGCACATAGAATTTTTTTTGAATAGGCCATGTTTGATCACTTGTAGAACCCCATTGGTGTGCATAGGAACCCTACACGGGGTACCTTACCGGGTCCACCATGTACCTGAAACGGTTCATCCAACTCCTCGAATCGGGTCTTGAAATCCATCAGCAAACTCATGGTGGATGACTCATACATCATGGGAAAATCGCACTTTTCATTTAAAAAGAGAGAGAAAAGAAGTTTATAATTGTTTTTGCGGTTTCCCCCCAAATCCAGGAAATCTCATGAATATCTGAATCCAAATCCTCAATAGCATGTAAACAGTGAATATAGGCATAAAAAATCCTTGAATGCGGCATAACAGTGAATAATAACATGCATGAAGTAGCAAGTAATAACTACAATTTCTAAACTAGCATATAAGGCAAGTACACTAATATCACGTCTAAACTATTAGCTAACAAACTTTGTCAATGAAATTGTATTTTCTAAAGTGTTCGTGACATGGCAATTACCGATGAAGATGTGTGTGAACCGGCAAGTAAGTGTACGTGGTACATACGCGTCATCGGTAATGGTGCTGGTGTCTTAGTAGCATGATATCAATAACGGTATATGAATCACAAAATAAGTATGCGGTGCGGAGCGAACAGCAATAATATGCGGGGGCTGAATACTAAACACAATGATAACTAATCTGCATTTAATAAAATATGAGTTCCACAGCGGTGCCATTTGAAATAACACGAATCGTGGGGTTTTGAAAATAAGGGCTACGGTGTTTTTAAGAAAAAATATGTCTTTTGAAATATCCGTAGAATCGCTTGACCTGTCTTTTAAAATACCCACGATTCGTTAGTTTTGAAATAGGTAGGAATGTAACCTAGTCTAACAACTACCCTAAACTATACGGCTGAACTAACAAGCTAACTGAAGGTAAGGAAACCACCTAACATTTGAGTCGATACATACATATATATATATATATATTAGTCGGTGATCCCACCTCGATAATATCACATCCGATACCATATCTATGATCAGATATTCCTAAGTAATGTGTGCGAATCAAACATCAATATATAGCTCGTACGTAAATCCGTCGTACGGCATCCCAAATCTCGGTACGGGTCAATATCACATTTATCATACTATTCATCTGGTATCCTCTTCATCCAATATCCTGATCGGGGTACTGATCTACGTCTAGTACAATACTGATACCGCCTAAGTATGCATGCACGTGTATGAAACACTACGTCAAAGGACCCGCTACAACGTCATGTCGTATCTCAAATACGAACTCTGCCATATCACCGATCTCATGGCCTCAAATCAATCTCATCGACTCATCTAAAATCCCAAGTACTATTCTCAAATCCAGTATATGAACATATAGTCCCATACCCATGTGAACACATAAACACTTATCCCCATATATGCACATGTAAAAGAATGAATGTAAGCAAGTGTGGGTGCGTGTGTGGGTGCAACAACTACTCTAGGGTTTCGCAAGTAACACTACAAATCCATGAACACATAACCATATCCTGAATATCATCCATGTTTCATAATCCACACATATATATATCTATTATATATGCTATATTACGAACTGCGGGGGTGCTATACGCCATCCACCTGACTTCTCCCCGTAGACATAAATCTAGTCACCTGGTCCTCGCTCGCCGGTGCCGACGTCGCCACACGCTTGCTTGTCGTCTCGAAGTCCACATGGGGTACCTACATGTCATATATAGTATCGTATCGCATTAAAATCGGACTCATGTCCAAAACGACACACGAATCATACATAGGTCAAAAGCTATGGTTGCTTTCACAAATCAACCCCAAAACCCTCGACATCGGCGTACAAACTTCAATTGATCAAGAAAAACACCAAACATACCAATCATGGTTTCAAAACTCACTATCTGCATAAGAAATAGGGTTTAATTCGTCAAAACCATAAAGTTAAACTAATCGTTTTGTTTTCCAAAAACCTAGTTAGCAAAAATTCCCATTTCGGTTAAAAACTTGATGTTTTAATCAATCTACCAATTTTAATGATTTAAATGGCTAAAATACTCATTAAATAACATAATTAGGTCATAAAAATCACTTTCATAAATTAAACTCATGAATTTGTATAAATTCCAAATTCCTAGTTTGCAAAAATACCGATTTTAACTCTTTTTAAAGTAAAATTCACAATTTTACAATTAAGCTTGTTTTTGCATATACTAAAATATTACACCACAATTTATAATGTTAAAAATACCATGAAAACCTAATTAGAATTTTATCTCATCAAAATATATATATTTTTAAAACCTAGTTTAGATAAAAAAAAAGAGCTTAATTTGGACATTTTACATCTAACAATTTGCATATTATCAGAAAGATTAAGTTTTCATTTCCTTAAGATGATAATCTACACTTTGCAACCATGATTACATGATAAGAACCCTAATTACAAATCACAAACCCTTACTAGATTTTCCAAACATTCAATTAAACCCATAATATTAACTAATTATGATTGATTTAAAGTATTTAACAACAATTAAGCAAAGGGTTAGAATTTATACCCAACCAATTTGAAGATCCCACAAGCACACATAGCCTCCAAATTGAAATCTTGTTCCCTAGATCCATACTAGAATAGCCAATAAGAAATGGGTAGTGAGTAGATTTTGATTTTGCTTTGAATTTGAAGGGATTTTGAAGCATTTTGATGAATATTTTTTGTGATGAAATGAGAGGGAGAAGAGAGGGGGAGGCTGCTGCAGTGCGAAAAGAAGGGGTTCAGCCAAAATGGGGGAATGAGGGGAGAGAGAGAGAGGTGTTGAATGGAAGGTCAAAGAAAGCCATACTTCAAGTCAACACTTAAACATCCTTTCCTTTATTTTTCCTTTTCTTTTCTTTGTTTGCTTTGACTTTTAAGTGGGGAGATGAGGGGGGGCTGCTGAATTCAGCCTTATTAGGGGAGAGGGTGAGGGTGTGTGTGTGTGTATGTGGAATATCAAGTAACATGCAACCATACCCCAATTCTATTTAGCTATTTTTCACCATTTAAGTCCTTATCTTCAATATTTTCTAAAACCGTTTGGCAGCTTAATTTCATTTAAAAACAACATGTTAAAATTTTGTTTAATGTATTATGACGTACAAAATTTGTTTCAACCCATTCCAATTTGTAATTCTCCCTAATTAAATGTATTAGTGACGGCTTAAAATAATATTAAAATAATTAATTTCAGAAAATTAGAAATTTTACCATTGGCTCAATAAACACCAAATACTATCAATTACATAGCTAGAATATGTATATTTAATTTTAGAATAAAGATATTTGTATTTTGACTTTTTACAGAAAACCCCCTTATTTTAACGATTTTTCCGAAATTTCACCGAAACGATTTTCAAAACGTTACAATCTTCCCACTTTAAAGAAATTCAGTCCCCGAATTTAAATTAAAACTCCCCCCCCCAAATACTAAAACATTTCAGCGAAACCATCAAGTCGTCGGGGCTCCAAAATCATAAATACATAAAACAAATCGTAGCGCAACGCATGCGCACGAAAAATGAGCATATAATTCAAAATCAAAGCTTCATCCAGCATCCCGCAATCATCGGAGTCAAGGGAAGACATCAATGTCAATATCCAATACGAAAACCAACATGATCTATATCGTTAAAACATCTGGAAGTAATGCATGCCAAACTCTTTCAAATCGCCGTGCGATGTGTGTATCACTGCACAGTGGCGGACGTCTTTTGTGAGAAAATAACTATATATTTATATATATATATATATCTTTTGTTTAACATACACGTCCCGCCGTTTTGAAAACACTTTAGAAGGGTTTCCTTTTTTTTTAAACAGTTTCGTTTCTTCACTGATGAGTTGGTAAATACTGAGACTAACAGCTTTTTTGAAAAATTGTTCCAACAACGTCTTTTACGTTTATTTTCTTGCATTAGTTCTTTTAATGCGTCCCATCATTAAAATCCTACCATTGCAGAAAACAACCAAAATATGACGTACGCTTATGCCATTCGCATTCGCCACGGGGCCCCGTCATCACCCGTTAGGTTACTTAACTAACGACAGAGCGGGGGCTGGGCTAGCGCGGCTGAAAAACATAAGCAACGCCTAAATAGTTATTATATATAGATATATAGCAATGATAGCCAATCCAGATCACAGATGAACACTTTGGATATACTAGGAACCCGCGATTCGTTCGAGCCTACAATGAAAAGCGGATTACACGGTCGCGATGAATAGCCAATACCCTACCCAAGACCCCTACGGGTGCGGCAAACTACCCGCCAAGTACCCGAAGCGAAGCAACCTCCCTCAACGCCGTGAGTAGGCCATTCGGCACTTCGAGATACCCGGTAGTTTGTGCACCCCCTCCATGGGTCTGTCCTAGGAGCAAAAACAGTAAAAAGAATTATAAAATGACGGCTACAACCCCGACTCGGTTGTGCGGCCATACAAATAATATTACATCAATTTACAAATTTATTACATGAATGAAAGAAAAAAAAAACTCTCATCTCACATCCATCCCGGCTATTCATCCGCGACAATCCAACGAGTTCATATACACATACCATCAACAACACAGATCACAGATATGTATAACCCCCACTAATCGACGTATAGCGATTAGTAGATGCTTAATACACATATAACATTACAGATATAACCATTAGCCAAAGTCTATAGAACATCGACCAAAAATACGGATTTTTGAGCCCCAAAAACAAATTTTGCTTTCTGGAAAATCTGGGCAGAAAAGTCATATTCCAAAAATCCCAAAAACTCACCAGAAACAAACTACAACAAAAATGATCCACGGACTAGTCAACTTAAAAATCGGCTCAGGCTTTTCTTAGAACAGGCAAGAAAAATGATCGCACGAGTCGACCAACTAACCGCGGTTCTGCGGCAGAAGCTTGCTTCTGCCGCGGAACCGCGGTTAGTTGGTCGACTCGTGCGATCATTTTTCTTGCCTGTTCTAAGAAAAGCCTGAGCCGATTTTTAGTGTATGATTTATTAATTTTTGAACAGAAAAAAAATCGGCAGAAACTTGAAATATCCGGGGTGTTTTGCGGTTTTTCGTCCGGTCGAAATTCTAAACACTTTGCTAACATGCTAGGGTGTGTTTAGTTAGGCTCTGATACCACTGTTAGGTCCACGTTACCTCTCTCGGTACTTTTGGGGTTGCGGAAACGGTAAAACAAAAATTTTTCTGAACATGCTAACATGGACCGTAAAAGCCGGATCTTTACTAAACAATACACTAGCATCCTAACTAGAGATTTATCTACTCGGTTAGGGGTTATACCTCAACTTGTACTCCTTCTCTTCTTGTTGTTATTCTCCTTGCATCCTCCGAGGCTTAATCCGGACTTTGGTCATCTCCACGGCCTTCTTGAATCGAAGACGATCCACCCGAGAGATGTACACCGAGCACCACCTCGAGCCGAGGTAACTAGGGCAAAGAGATTGCTAATCTTGAAGCCCTAGGTTGTGTAGAGGAGATGTATGGATGTGTTTGTCTTTGTGGGATCTTTTTCTCTCAACACATAAGATCAAAAGATGAGATCAAGAGGAGGAAGAAGAAGGAGAAACTTAGCAACCATGGAGCTTTTCTTTTTCTTCTCACTTCAAGAGAGAGAATGAGAAGAGAATAATGAAAAGATTAAAACAAAAGAAATGAACCATGGTTCCAATAATACACAAAATCTTCATTACTAATCCTATCATGATAGAAGTTGATGGCACATTGAATTGACCATTATCATAACACAAGAAATAAAAAGAAAATGAAAGAAGAGTGTGGATCTCTCTTGAAGGTCAATGGTCAACACGGTCAACGGGTCAACAAAGTCAAGAGAGATCCAAGTGGTCAATTGGTCAATGCAATTTGCCATCACAAATCTATCACTAAAAGGATTAGTAAACAATGTCTCCGGCTCATAACGGTTTTGACCAAACGAACTGTCAAAACCCTAATGAGTGTGCCATATTACGGTTTTGGCCGAACTAACTGCCAAAACCCTAATGGGGCACCTCCTCCTTCATCGCTCCTCAAAACTGTGCATACACACCCGCATCCGCATTCCGTAGAATGCGAATGCATAGAAGACAAATCAAATCCATCTGTGCAAAACTAGGATCTGGCTCAAACCAAAGCCCACTAGTGTTATCTGCCCAAACAGCATACGCACACAAGTGCACGTAAGTGATCGTAGCTCCGCCGTAAAACCATACGGCCTCTACACGTTTCGCTCAATACAGGGAAACTCTCTGTGTGGGACTCTAAAGACTCGACACTACGCGGGCAGTGGGTTTAACCACAGACCGCAAGCGGCACTAGCTGTACGTAACGGTCCCCAGGTAGATGTCGATAAGAAGGCCGATGAGGTAAACCCATCCGAACTCCTACTGAGCCTGTATGTGACAATCTCCGTACTGTCCGGTCTGTTCATCTGATACATCGCATGGCGGGCCTAGGGGGTGGTGAACGTCAGTCCCCTAATAGCGGTACAAGTCATGTAGGAGTGTAGCCCAGAACACCATGAGACATCACTGGAAACCTACCAGTATGTCTCGCTTGCCCTGGCCAGAGACTACATGTGTAAGGGCTCTCCTAGACACAGCGCGATGTCAACCCCCAATACCTGGAGAGACGAATCCTATCTAACCGTCACTGCCTCCATGTGCTTCGGGACTGCACCCAACTACTACCTGTTTGCACGACTCAGTAGAGCCGTGGTAGGGTAGTAATCATAGAACAGTGGGAACACACTCGAGGCGAAGTGACAGTGTCAAGTCAGCGGACTAAAGCTGTACTCATGTCATCTGGGACCTGATAACTGACGATAGGTATAATACCAACCATCAGTTCCCAATGAGTCCTGTCCAGTGTACTTGTATCCTAACGAGCACCCGCATACTATCTCAAGTATGACATACTGACGGTTGTGGGACAGACCGTCTCCCGTGCTGGGATGAGAAGCGCATACGCTAGTCTACTCCGAAGTATCGATGCCCTGTCTCGATAATCCCACGACTAGGGACATGTATAAGGATGTGCTTGTGGATTACCCAGCCCCCACGAGTGTGATCGCCATCACAACGCCGGTAATCAAGCAAAGATCCTAAGGGCTCTACTAATGCGTATAGGTGATACAATAAAGAAACACACATGTACACATTAAAGCAGAGACAAACCAAGTAGCATACTACTATATTGAGCAAGATTGTCTATACAACTGTGAATATCCCAAGCTTCCATCAAGTAATATACAAACTAGTATGATACAGTAATGGCCTTTAGGGCATATACACTAACACGAAGCACTTGGAGGCAGTGACTGTTAGACAGGATTCGTCTCTTCCGGTATTGGGGGTTGACATCGCGCTGTATCTAGGTGAGTCATTACACAAGTAGTCCCTGGCCAGGGCAAGCGAAATATACTGGTAGGTTTCCAGTGTTATCTCAGGGTGTTCAGGGCTACACTCCGACACGACTTGTACCGCTATTATGGGACTGACATTTACCGCCCCCTAGACCCGCCATGCGATATACTCAGACGAACAGACCGTACTTTAGGCAGATTGTCACATTCAGGCTTAGTAGGTGTTCAGATGGGTTTCACCTCGTCCGTCTTCTTATCGGCATCTACCTGGGGGCCGTTACGCAAAGCTAGTGCCGCTTGCGGTCCAGTCCAGCTGCTTTCTTTATCTCGCTTGCCGCGTCTAGCTTTGGTGTGGTTAAACCCACTGCCAGAGTAGTGTCGAGTCTTTAGAGTCCCACACAGAGAGGTATTCGCTTTTAGGCAAAAGAGTAGAGGTCGCATGGTTTTGCGACAAGTCGCATGGTTTTGTGACAGGGTTCGGTCACATCCGCGCACTTGTGCACGTTTAGTGACCGGGCAGTTATTACTAGCGGGATTTGGTTTAAGCCAGATCCTAGTATACGTTTTGGGATTGATTTTATCTCTTTTGCATTCGTGTTCCCCGGAACGCGGATGCGGGTGTGTATGCACGATTGACAGAGAGACAGAGGCAGAGGATTCTCATTAGGGTTGTTGACTGTTGACTATTGACTTTTGCTAAACCCTAATGAGAATAAGAAATATGATTAATGATAATATTAATTAAGTATTATTGTGTCATGGTTGGGATGAAGGTTGACTTTGTTGACTTCTTGACTTGGTTGACCAGTTGACTAGGTTGGACTAGTTGACCATCATCATTACAATGGTTGTCATTTCATGCAAAGACTTTTGCTTGCTTATTGTGCTTTGCAAAATGAGTGCATGAAATGATAATGCCACTTGATATGATATGAACCACCATATAATACTCAATTATTATTATTATTATTATTATTCTTTTTTTGTATTATGAGAGAGAGGTTGAGAAAAGTCTTGCTCATTCTCTCATTTCCTTTCTCTCTCTTGCTTGAGCTTTCCCTCTTCCTCTTGCTCTCTCTCTAGTTCATGGTTCACTTATCTCATGTGTTGAGAAGCAAGAACCATTAAGATAAAACCCAACACACTCCTCTACTCATCCTAGTTCACAAGGTTTAGCAAACCAAGTGTTCTAGTTTCTTCAAGTTTGAAGAGAAGCCAAAAGGTAGAAGCTTTCGGGTGGATCCATCTTCGGCGCGAGGAGACGACGAGGTGAGGGCGATCTGGACACCGCAAAGAATTGAAGACGAAGGAGTTCAAGAAAGGTATAACACCCTAACCGAGTATGTAAAACTCCTAGTTAGGTTGTTAGGTAGTTGTTTAACAAAGATCCGTATTTTGAGTCCATGTTACAACCTCTTGAAAAATCGTTTTTCATCATTTCCGCAAGCCCGTAAGTACCGTGAGAGGTAGCATGGACTTACATTCCTTTCTTGATTTTTCATACATAGCAAAATCCAACCCAAACTATACATGAAACACTACATTAACACTAATATGAAGCCCAAAAAGCACGTTAACCTTTTAGATTTAGGTTAGCAAAACACTAAATAACAAAATAGATTAATTAACCACTTAATGGTGTTTTAAAAACCCTAGTTTAAAACAACTACTCTCTTAAAAAACTAGATTAGAAATTAACACTAATTTAACATTTCAAAATATAAATTTAGCATAATACAACTACCAATTAACCATAAATTAGAAATTATACCTCACAAGCCCAAACCCTTGGTTGCTCTAACCACTCAAGACACCTCCATTCTCCAAGATTTGAACCAATTTAGGTTTGAGAGGAGGTGGAATAAGGGTTTGCTTTGAAATTGTGAAGGAAATTGTTGATTTCAATGAATTTTGATGGAATTTTCTTGATGAAAATGAGAGAAAAGAGAAGGAAAAAAAATAATGGAGGGGGGGTGAGCTGCTCTCGGCCAGAAGTTGGATGGGGAGGCGTGTGGGTGATTTGTGGGCAAATTTCAAAGTCAAACCCCTCTCATAACAAGTACACCATACCTCCAAAATTAGCATATTATAAACCCTTTTAAAACACATCATTTCACCACATGATTAAAAGTCAAAAAGAGGCAAGGAAATTTTCTTGAGCTACTGATGGTGGGGCCGGCCTAGGGGTGAGGAATGAGTGAGAGAGATTTTACAAAGAAATTCTATGCAAAAAGCCCCCCCACAAGTCCAAAATTGCAAGTTTTAGTTCAAAATCATTATTTTTTTGTTTTCCATAATAAAAACCCATTAAAACTTGAAATAAAATACAAAAAATTATATTACAACTAGATTTTAATTAACATAATTTTAAAGATTAAAATTAGCCAATTTAAATTTGTATTTATTGCTAATCTAATGTTTTTTTTTACCGGCTTAAAATAATATTAAAAATTGAAAAATTAGGGAAAAATTTTAAATGACCAGAAATTTATAATTAACTCATTAGCTACTATAAACTAGCAATTATCTATCCAAATTAGCTATAATTAGGCCTAAACTGCAAAATAACAAAAAAGACGATTTACGGAAAAATACTAAATTTTCACCGATTTTCGGGAAAACACCAAAACGACTTTTCAAGGCGCTACAATCTTCCCCCCTTAAAGAAATTCGGTCCCCGAATTTAAAAATATAGCTACGCTTACCTTCAAAGAGATGGGGATATTTCTTCCTCATCTCGTCCTCGGTCTCCTAGGTGACCTCCTCGCTGCTCGGGCAATGCCAAAGGACCTTGACGGTCCGTATAACTTTCGATCTCAATTTCTTCACTTGCCGATCCAGGATGACCACCGGCTGCTCTACAAAAGAAAGGTCGCGCTCTAGCTGTACTGTCGGGTGCTGAATCGCATGCGAAGGGTCGTGAAGGTACTTGCGGAGCATCGAAACATGGAAGACGGGGTGAACATCGGGAAAGCTGGGTGGAAGAGCCAAGCGATATGCAATTGCGCCGACACGCTCGAGAATCTCGAAGGGACCTACAAATCTGGGACTAAGCTTTCCTTTTCGCCCAAATCGCATCACACCCTTCATCGGAGAGACCCTCAGAAAAACATGATCGCCAACTCCGAACTCTAGCCTGCGACGGCGCCTGTCTGCATATGATTTCTGCCTGCTCTGAGCCGCTCTCATCCGGTCTCGAATCAACTGTATCGTCGCTGTCGTCTCCTCAACAAGCTGTGGCCCCAATATACTGCTCTCGCTGAGCTCGGTCCAACAGACGGGTGATCTGCATCTCCTCCCATACAATGCCTCGAAAGGTGCCATCTGAATAGTATCCTGGAAGCTGTTGTTGTAGGAGAAATCCACTAAGGGTAAATGATGATCCCAGCTACCACCAAGTCCAAGACGCATGCTCGGAGCATTTCCTTAAGAGTCTGAATAGTCCGCTCTGACAGGCCGTCGGTTTGCGGATGAAATGCTGTGCTGAAACTCAAACGGGTGCCCAATGCCTCCTGAAGTCGCTGCCATAGTCGGCTGATAAACTGGGTTCCTCGGTCGGACACGATACACGTCAGGGTTCCATGCAGTCGTACGATCTCGTCGATTTAAATCTGGGCATACTGAGCAAAACTGAAAGTCGTCTTCACTGGCAGGAAGTGAGCCGCTTTCGTCAAACGATCCACGATCACCCAAATGGAATCATACCCTCGACTGGTCCACGGTAGACCCACAATGAAGTCCATAGAAATCTGCTCTCATTTCCACTCCGGAATGGGCAAAGGCTGCAACTCTCCTTCTGGCCTCTGGTGCTCGGCCTTGACTTGCTGACAAGTCAGGCATCTCGATACGAAGTCTGTGACGTCCCTCTTCATCCCGTCCCACCAAAAGACGTCACTCAAATCGCGATACATCTTGGTTGAACCCGGATGAACGCCGTATGTCGATCTATGCACCTCCTCAAGAATCTCACGTCACAGCCCCTCAAAATCTGGTACGCACAGTCGAGTCCCAAATCGCAGTACTCCCTGATCATCGATCACGAACTCGGAAACTTTGCCCTGCCGCACCTGCTCTATGATCTCTGAAAGACGGTCATCACTGGGCTGTACCTCTCGACAACCGGGTTGAGTTCGAGTTCACTCCGACAGGGGAACAGCTTGCGCATGTTCGTGCACGTCCGCAGTTACTTGACCGTATAAAGTCTTCCAATCTGCCAACGACTGCCTCTATACAGCACGCAAACAAGATAGACTACCCCCGGGCCTCCTGCTCAAAGAATCCGCCACTACATTAGCTTTGCCCGGGTGATATAAAATCTCGCAATCGTAGTCCTTTACTAGTTCCATCCAACCACGCTGTCTGAGATTCAGATCTCGCTGCTGAAATATATACTTTAAGCTCTTGTGATCAGTGAATATCTGACACGACTCGCCGTATAGGTAATGTCGCCAGATCTTAAGTGCAAAGACCACTGCAGCCATCACCAAATCGTGAGTGGGGTAGTTCTGTTCATGTTTCTTCAACTGCCGCGAAGCATACGTGATCACCCTGTCCTGCTGCATCAATACGCACCCTAGCCTCACTCGTAAAGCATCACAATAAACCACGAATCCGCCTGATCCTGAAGGCAAAGATAATACCGGCGCCGTAGTCAAACATGTCCATAGCTGCTGAAAACTGTGCTCGCACTCCTCCGTCCAAATGAAAGGAACTCCCTTCCGGGTCAATCCGGTCAAAGGTGCAGCAATACGGGAGAAATCCTAAACGAATCGACTGTAGTAGCCAGCCAGGCCTAAGAAACTGCGGACTCCGTAACTGATGTCGGTCTGGGCCACTGCTGATCGGCCTCAATCTTCTTCGGGTCAACACATATGCCATCTCTCGTAATCACGTGACCCAAGAATCCGATGCTGTCCAACCAGAATTCACATTTGGAAAATTTTGCGAAAAGCTGGTGCTCCCTCAAAGTCTGCAACATAATCCGCAAGTGCTGCTCGTGCTCCTCTCTGCTCCGGGAGTACACCAAGATATCATCGATAAACACGATGATAAACAAGTCAAGATACGGGCTGAATATACGGTTCATCAAATCCATGAATGCTGCTGGGGCGTTGGTGAGTCCGAACGACATCACCAAAAACTCATAGTGGCCGTAGCGCGTGCGGAAAGTTGTCCTCGGTATATCCTCCTGTCAAACTCGTAGCTGATGCTATCCTGATCGCAAATTGATCCTCGAAAAATATCCCGCACCCTGAAGCTGGTCGAACAAATCATCAATGCATGGTAAGGGATACCTGTTCCGTACGGTAACTTTGTTCAGCTGGCGGTAGTTGATACACAAACGCAAACTGCCGTCCTTCTTCTTAACAAACAGGACCGTTGCACCCCACGGAGAAACTCTAGGTTGAATAAGCCCCTTATCTAACAAATCCTGCAACTGATCTTTCAGTTCTCAAAGCTCCGCCGGGGCCATCCGATAAGGCGGTATAGAAATACGCCCCGAGCCGAGAATCAAGTCAATGCAGAACTCCACATCGCGCTCAGGCGGTAGCCCAGGCAGCTCATCAGGGAAAACATCAGGGAACTCACAAACAACCAGGACCTGGTCCAACAGAACCTCTACAGCTCGAGCATCATAAATATACGCTAAGAATCCCTGACATCCCCTCCGTAGTAGCCGACCAGCGCGAAGAGACGAAATCAAGCTGGGAAGGGTGACACTGCGGTCTCTCTGAATAACAAGGAATGGCTCTCCCAGAAAGCTAAATCTGACTGCTTTCTCACGGCAGTCCACTGAAGCATAACAGGTGGCTAGCCAATCCATGCCCAGAAGCACATCAAAGTCCAACATATCTAGGAGAATCAAATCAACCGACGAATCCCTCTTCCCGATACGAACGGAACACAATCGAAACACAAAATGAGCGACAAATGACTCGCCTACCGGGGTAATAACAACAAGCGTCTGATCTAACGACGATGACTCACGGCCCAACATCGATGCAAAGTGTGTAGATACGTACGAATGTGTGGAACCTGGGTCGAATAATACCCGTGCGTCGAAAGAACAAACTGCCAAGGTACCTGTCATAACGGCGTTGGATGCCTGCGCATCTGGCGGTGTCAAAGCGAACACTCGGGCCTGTCCTCCACCGATAGTGGGCTGTCCTCGGCCTCGGCCTCTGCCTCCTCGTCCCCTCTGGATAGGACCGCCGCGTCCATGGCCTCTGGGTGCACCTATCTGGCATGGAGCATCACCAGTGGTAGGAAGTAGGGCTCTCTGGGGAGGAGGTGGTGATGGTGGTAGGGTCACATATGGAACTGTCGCCGCCCCCTGTCGTCTCCCCGGACAGTCTCTGATACGGTAGTGCGAACTCCCGCACCCAAAACATCCTGGTGACGGCTGCTGTACCTGTGGATATGAACCATATAACTGACCCCGTCCAATTCCTCTGCCATGCCCATCTCTCAGAAAGAATCTGGCGTGCTGCCTCTACGACGGCACATCGGTGCGAATCCACTTCGGCCTAGAAACGGCTGAAGTCTGTGATATGCATGCCTCCATCCGTAATGCCGTATCCATAGCAGCTGAATAAGTGTCGAAGTGATGGGCGCCAATAGCAAGAAATAGCTGGGTGTCAAGTCCCTGCATGAACCTCTTCACTATCTTTTCTTCATTATCCACCATATACGGAGCATATCTGGACAACTGCGTAAACTAGACATCGTACTCAGACACCGCCATCCCTGGAGTCTTGATCAAGGCCTCAAAACTACGAGCTCTGGCGTCACGAACGCTCTCTGGGAGGAAACGAGCTAGAAAGACTGCTGTAAACTCGGCCCAAGTCATAGGCGGTAGACCTGTAGCCCGACCTCTCAAGACTGACTCCCACCATGTCTGCGCGAGGCCCCCTAGATGAAAACTCGCAAGCTCCACCCATCGATTGTCAGAACATCTGAGCGAACGGCAGATCCTGGCTAAACTGTCAAGAAATGTCTACGGATCCTCTGCTGCATCGGTGCCGGTGAAGACAGGAGGTCTCAGCCTCATGAAATCCTGTAGCGATACTGGGATAGCCACGGTGGTAGTAGTAGCAACTGTCTGAGCAGCAGGCACCATGGTAGTCTGTGATGTGGTAGGTACGGCCTCCGATCTCGGTGCACGATTGGCCGCTACTAAGGATCCCACCATCTGTCGTAACTCCTGCATACCTCCCATCATCTGTCGTAGCTCCTCCATACTAGACTCTAGCCTGTCCATGCGGCCTGGGGAAGGCGGATCAGTCTGTCCCTGAGGCGTAGGTATACCACCCTGCTTGGTCCTCGTCTCGAACGAGCCTGCTCGGATCTCATCTCGGGCGGCAGCCCTCTGCGCTCTCGTCGCCTTCGGTGGCATCGTTGCTGGTACAGGAAACAGGATAATAAGAACAGTGCAATAGACTCATAGGATATACGGAATTGAAGAAGGAATTTCAAGCAAATATATCCTAAAGTCACTTAGGTGGAGTACCGTATCGCAAGTATGCCGCGGACATACGCACGCTACGTTACCCTGCTTAAGTCACTTACTCCATCTACCAAAGGTCATCCTATAGTCAGAAAGGTAAAACCTATCGCTCTGATACCAACTTTGTCACGACCCGTAGGGTACGGAACGTGACTGGCACTTAAGTTGCGAAACGTCTCAAGACGTCCGTAAAATAAGTAAGCCAAAGCCCCGAAATCAAAACCAAAAAGCAGAAGAGTGAAGGAAAACCAATCAATTGAAAGCGAATTTATCAAATAAGTCATATCAAGCCTTTTTTTAAAACAATATCAATTTTTCCGAAAATTTCGGCAGAGTCTCCTTTGTAAATACTGGCCCCCAAATTGGGTACAACAAGAATATATATGAATACAACAAATAAGGCATCCCCAAGCGGGAGCTAGCTCTTCGCCACATGGCGGTAACAAATCCCACGCAATGTAAATCAGCAATGTGCATAAATAAACATAAGAAGCACAAGTAAAACAGCATGTCGACTCAAGTGAGCTCGACCCTAAAATACAGCATAAAAAGCCCACAAATCTAACAGTCTCATCTCTAGGTCAATATACAACAATACTGGTAAATACAGTAGATTGAGTACTCTAGATACAAATAATATACAAGGTGGTACAAAATAATAATACAACCCACCTACGAGCAAAAACCTCGAGTCCAGGCAAAAGAGGCAAAAGTAGTAAGTGCGCCCGCCGCTACTGTACTGACGGAGTGGACCTGCAAATGGCTGTGGCACAACGGGGATGAGTTGCCAACTCGTGAGTAATAAATAACATCTATATAGGCTATCACAAGCATGCACACAAGCATCCTAGCATCTATAATATAGGTATGGCAGGATATACTAGCAAGTTTGTATGCAACAAGAATGTACTACAAGGTATGTATGCATTACGAAACAACTGTGATCAGAATATATAGGTACAAGAAGTCATATTTTTCATTTAGGAATCTCTTTTCTTTTAAATATCAGCACAATACCAATAGAATCAACAAGAATCCGTGTCCAGCATCGACACCTCAAAACTGTCTCAATCTCATGTATCCATATCATAGTATCTCTGGCCCCCGCCGTCCTACTGACCCATCACAAATATCAATATCTCATCATCTCGCGGCCACGGTCGGTATCCTCTGGATATCCGCCGTGCCAAAAAGTCATCGGTAGGTAGTCTATCCCCTGCCAGGCTCAACGTCAGCAACACGACCTTCTTGCTCCGGGGTACCTTACCGGGCCCACCATGTACCCGAGACGGTTCATCCAACTCCTCGAAACGGGTCTCGAAAACCACAGCAAACTCATGGTGGACGACACTTAGATCACTAGAAAACAGCAATTTACATATTTTAAAAAGGTAATAAGTTTAGAAATTTGCGGCTTTCCCCCGAAATCAAGAAATATCATAAAATCTAAAGAAATCCTCATAAGTGCATATGTCAGTGATAATGAATGCATATGGTATCAATAATCAAGTTGCGATGTATGATTAATAGACTAGGCATGAACAAATAATATGATGAGGTACATACACATGAATAGCAATCCTACGATTTCATTTTAAGGATTTAAAGGCAATAGCACAGGTTTAAGCATCAATTATAGTAAAAGGTTTCAAATTATAGGTTATCTAGTATGGTGGCATGGCAATTATCAGGGCGTATGTGTACGCATGAATAGTGCTGTGCTGCATATAAAAACTTTGGCAATGGTGCAGGTGTCCTATAGAATGGGTTCGCATATGTATGTCAAATAAAGTATGGATGTAGTTACTAATATTACTAGAAATCTTTAACTACTTAAACTATCGCGTGACTTGCGCCATCCAAACGATAGTCCCCCGTAGATGTTACATCTACTCACCGGAATCCCCAGCTGGCTACGTCAAATCACCGCTTTCCCTTTTCGTGCAGCATCAGAAGTCTTCGCGACCGAACCTGGAATTTGTACCAATACAAAATATAAGGTTACATATCATAAAACGACGCAAATCCCAAACGAAAATATCAACGTTCACGAGTTAGACACAACGTGCACAGGGTGCGCGGAACACACACGAAAATCACAAAAACTAACTATAATCATCGTTTTGGGCACCCGGCAAAGCTAAAACTCGATAAAACCAAAAATCCGCATTCACACACCCTAAAAGTTATAGGAGATATCAATACAATCATCAAGATATCACAAATTCTTCATCATATAATATTATAAAAAATCTAGTAGGCATTTGCATTCCAAAATCGGTGCAAACACCGTCGCTTTGCGACAAAACACTACTTATCAATTAAACATCCAACCGCACAACTAGTTAGCCGCAACACTAAAATTACAACACATTAGCAATGCTTCAAATCCTATTTTCCAACACTAATTCCTTTCTTGATTTTTCATACATAGCAAAATCCAACCCAAACTATACATGAAACACTACATTAACACTAATTTGAAGCGCAAAAAGCAAGTTAAACTTTTAGATTTAGGTTAGCAAAACACTAAATAACAAAATAGATTAATTAACCACTTAATGGTGTTTTAAAAACCCTAGTTTAAAACAACTACTCTCTTAAAAAACTAGATTAAAAATTAACACTAATTTAATATTTCAAAGTATAAATTTAGCATAATACAACTACCAATTAACCATAGATTAGAAATTATACCTCACAAGACCAAACCCTTGGTTGCTCTAACCACCAAGACACCTCCTTTCTGCAAGATTTGAACCAATTTAGGTTTGAGAGGAGGTGGAATAAGGGTTTGCTTTGAAATTCTGAAGGAAATTGTTGATTTCAATGAATTTTGATGGAATTTTCTTGATGAAAATGAGAGAAAAGAGAAGGAAAAAAAATAATGGAGGGGGGGTGAGCTGCTCTCGGCCATAAGTGGGATGGGGAGTTGTGTGGGTGATTTGTGGGGAAATTTCAAAGTCGAACCCCTTTCATAACAAGTACACCATACCTCCAAAATTAACATATTATAAACCCTTTTAAAACACATCATTTCACCACATGATTAAAAGTCAAAAAGAGGCAAGGAAATTTTCTTGAGCTGCTGATGATGGGGCCGGCCTAGGGGTGTGGAATGAGTGAGAGTGATTTTACAAAGAAATTCTATGCAAAAAGCCCCCCCACAAGTCCAAAATTGCAAGTTTTAGTTCAAAATAATTATTTTTTTGTTTTCCGTAGTAAAAACCCATTAAAACTTGAAATAAAATACTAAAAATTATATTACAACTAGATTTTAATTAACATGATTTTAAAGATTAAAATTAGCCCGTTTAAATTTGTATTTATCGCTAATCTAATGTATTTTTTTTACCGGCTTAAAATAATATTAAAAATTGAAAAATTAGGAAAAATTTTTAAATGATCAGAAATTTATAAGTAACTCATTAGCTACTAAAAACTAGCAATTATCTATCCAAATTAGGTATAATTAGGCCTAAACTGCAAAATAACAAAAAAGACGATTTACGGAAAAATACCAAATTTTCACCGATTTTCGGGAAAACACCAAAACGACTTTTCAAGGCGCTACACATATATATTATATATTTGTAACAAAAGAAAATAATACAATTAATATATATCGCATATATATCTATGTATTATCCGGTGAGAAAATGAAATAATAAAGAGAGCCAATATTAAATAATGTAATACAATATATCATATATATTATTATACCTTAAATTATCGAATCAACACTTGATCCGACAATCCGGCTATATCTAATATAACCGACTAATATATCATGTACCGATTCATCGAATCAACACTTGATCCGATAACCCGGTTCATATCTAAATATCGCGAGAATATAAGACAGTATCTCATATCGCATTATCCTCGGTCGTGCACATATCACATATGTGCCCCTACTCCATTTTGCCTGAGTCAAGAAACCTCTGTGTAGGACTCTAAAGAATCGTCAATATGCCAGTAGCAGGTGATGATCATATCAAACACCAACAAGCTGCAAGCGGTCAGCTAAATGTAACAGCCACCCAGGTATTGAGCGATCAGAAGATCAACAAGCTAGCCTGTACATTCTCCTGTGAATCCAATCAGTAACACTCCCGTACAGTCCGGTCTCTTCGTCTGATATGTCGCATATCAAGTCTAGGGGTGGTATACGTCAGACCCCAGTAACCGATAAGTCATGTCGATGTGAGGCTCATAACGGGTCGAGAAAATACTGGTAACACTTACCAGTAAATCTCTATATCAGCCCTAGCCAGGGACTTCCAGTTATAGCCAATCGAACACAGCACAACATCAACTCCTTATACCGGGAGAGACGAATCCCCTCCTATCGCTCATTGCCTCTATGTGATTCGGGACTGCACCCAAAATCCACCGTTTTGCACGCCCTCTTGGACGTGGTAAGATGGAAATCAAAGCACAGTGGGAATCACACAAGACTTTATGACGATCTCGGGTCTACAGACTACCATGTACTTGTGTCACCGGAGAACTACCATCTGACTTGTGGTATATCACCATCTGGGAGTTCTCGGTGAGTCCGTCCAGTGTACCCAGTCTCCACTGAGCACCCGTACACCATCCTTGATGTCATACACCGATGGATATGGGATCATCCACCTCTTATCATATGGGTCAAGATGCGTATACGCTAGTCTACTCCGGTGTAACGATGCACTGTCTCGACACACACTCGACTAGGAACAGTTATAGGTTGTACTCATCGACTACCGTGGCCCCACTAGTATGATCTCATCATAGTCCCAGTAGTCGAGTACAGATCCTAAAGGCTTTATCAACATGCGAGAGTACAAGCCAACATGTTAAGATAAAGTAAAACCAAACAGCATACTATCATGACGAGTAAGAAAGTCCTCTCTATATATATCCAAGCATCCATTATAATATACATCATATGTATATCAATGGCCTCTAGGGCAGATACATAACTAACAGTGGAAATATAGCGTCGCAAGCGGGGACTTCGGACGCTGCGAACAAGGGAAAGCAGGTGGTCGGATTTTCATAGCTGGAGACCATTTGTAAGTAGATTTAACATCTACGGGGAAATCGTCAGTATGGTGTTATGCGTCGGGGAGGATATGATATGATAGCTGCATGTATTTGTATATTAGTTACTTTCATATGAATGTCATTGCATAGCATTATCTGTTGTACCTGACTCGTACCTTTAAATATAACACATTACTGACGGTTCATGTTGCACGACCACTGAATTGTATGCTACACCCACACCGTCTGTAATTGCCCTGACACACACAAACACCTACATAAGTGATATGGTAGTGGATAGGAATGTTTGGAGTAGTAACTCTTATTCCTTTATGCATAAGAGATATTGTTGACACCTACATACGTGTTATTGTGTTTGACATGGATAGTTAAGATAGTAACTCTTAATCCATTTCACGTATACCTTACTATAGCTACTTATACATCATGCATACATACTGACATTTACACCCACATAGTCTATTACAGCTACATGTATATCATGCACACATATTGACATGTACACCCGCATATTTTCGCTATAGTTCTATGTACCCCAAGTGGTATTGTTTTGATATGTGATATTGAGTTGTTGATCATTGCGCTTATGAAATGCATCATACATAGTTGCTTACATGTAGATACTTAAACCTTGCTACACTTACATGTACACCCCATATGATGCTGCATTGTTTTCGGAGGATTTTGGGAACCGCAAGATATATCTTAAAGCTGGATTCATTTAAAAGAGCGGTTTTCCCTTTATATGCTCATATTGATATTTTATGTTGCATATATCAGTTTTATATGGATTTTACGCATTGAGATATGGATTTCATATGATTTATGGATTTGAGAACCGTGGGGGTATTTTCAAGAAACTATGTATTGTTTGAAAACCCGGTTTCTCTTGATATGATATTTGATGCGTCCACCATGAGATTTCTCGGTTCTGAGATTTGTGATATATACCCGATGCGAGGAATGAGTGGGCTGTGTGCGGGTACATAGTAGGACCCGGTACGGTTCACCTCGGCAAGATGTTCATGGTACAGACGATGAGCCTGGAAGGTGGGCAAGTACCTACCGGTGATAGTATTTGGACTCGGCGGTTATCGTGGGCATACCGACCGGAGTGATGTACGACATATCATCAGGGCCAGTCGTGGTGACAGCGCCTGAGTTATGAGGATTTACGTATCGATGCTAAACACGGGTTTCATGATATTTCGAGTGTCGGTGTTAGACACTCAGGTTTTCCATGATTTTCACGTATCGTCGGTGGACATACGGGGTTGATATCCTCATACATATATACATATATATATATACACACAGGAATATGTTTTCATGATGTTTCGGTGTCGATGTTTGACACTCAGGTTCCATGAGACTTACAGGATGTGAGGGCCGATCTGTGGATGCGGTGCCTGAGAATTTGGGATTTAATGTGTTAGTGAGGGACACTGGTGTTTTTCCATACTGATGATTTTGCATGAGATTTTATTGTATCATCCCACGCACTCATGATTATTGTTGTTATGCATTGTTTCATGTAGTTGTAGTACCCTGATGATATACCTTTACATGATTGTTGCATATTCACTTATCATACTTATACTATCGGATTACATGTGATAGATAGATTGCTATTCGTGCATACTTGCGATTACATTATGATGTTATTTACTATTCACGAGTTGGCAACTCACCCCCATTGTGCCACAGTGTTTTGCAGGACTTACCTTCAGAATAGTCGCGGCAGGGCTTCTTATCATCTCTACTTTTGCGGATACAGCTACGTTAGGCAGTGAGGCCTTTGCTTTTAGGTGGGTCTGCGGTTATCTGCTTGTACATTATGTATCTTTTTATTGGATCTAGTATTCTCCATCTACCACTGTTTGTATATAATTTAGAGACGACTTATGAGGATTCGGTGTTGTATAATTTTGGTGACTTTGGGTGCCGTGCTCGTGGGAGCCGGTTGAGTTGAAAAGTTTACTTCATTATATAGTTTTCTTTTATATTCTTCGCTTCGGCGTCGTATTTATATCTTGTGGTGGTTGCCTCCGCCGTTGGGCGTGATTTTGCTCCCATTTGGGATGCTTTATATATTATCTGTGTTGTACCCGTTTTCGGGGCTAGTTTTTACAAAGGAGGTGCTGCCGAAATTTGCAAGAAGAAAACTAGAGTTAGAGATTTTACTTGTGATTTTCCAAATGTTAAAACTATGTTTTTCTCCGTTGATCCAGATTTGGGTGGTTTAGATTTTTGGGTTTCGGATTACTTGAGTTGTGTACGCCTGTAGATGTTACGTAGTTTAAGTGTCGGTTACGGGCCAAATATTTAGGTCGTGACAATTACAATCCATCCACACATCTCTACATCTCCTACGACATCATGAGTAGCGATCTTGATGCCCTAGTTGCCTCCGTTGAGGTAGGAGTTCGATGCACATCTCCTCGGGTGGATCATCTTGGAGTTGAGGAGTCCGATGAGGGAGCGGCGATACGAATCGATCCATGGAGTCAACAACAAGAAGAAGGACAGCGAGGAATGAAGACCCGAAGGACCGGAATCGTGAGGTATAAACTTCTGTACATTTAGTTTACCTCACTTTTAGTTTGCTAGTTAGGGTTTAGCACCGATCCTGGAGTCCAAGTCCGTGCCACGATCTTTTGAAAATTGTTTTTCATCTTTTCCGCCTCCCCGCGATACCGCGGGGTGCGCGACATGGACTTACTGTGGTATCAAAGCCTACTAAACCCAAACTAGTTCGTTAGGAAGCTTTAGAACTTCGATCGTCGGAAAAACTGGAAAACAAAAACACCGAAAACCCTACGTTCTGTCGATTTTTAAAAGTGCTATAAAAATTATTTCAGGTTTACTAAAAATACGTGTAGGGTTTTCTAAGATGACTAAAGAAAAATGGTCCCCTGAATCGCCAAGACGACCACGAAACCGCGGCGGATCAGACAGAACCACCGCGGAGTCGCGGCCGAGTCGTGGCCGATTCAGGCCATTCTTCTTCTGTTATTTCTTTCTTTGGGTGTTTAGTTCTCTGGAATATTTGGTTTCTACCCAGTATGTTTCTGAATGCTGGTTTGCATTTGGGGTGGTTACGGAAAATGTTTTTCGATCGAAATTCTAATTGTACTTGGCTAACCGTTTCTTCTGTAATGTTTATATGTGTTTTAAACTTCATCTAATTGCTATATGTCTGTTAGTTTGAAGTTGCACATATTTGTTGGTTTGTGTATATAAACATTTTCTGATTGTCGATGATGAATAGCCGGGAATGTGAGATGAGCTTTTTTTATCTTTCATTCATGTAAATTGTAAAATTGATGTAATATTATTTCGCGGGGCACATCCGGGTTGAGGTTGTATCCACCGTTGTATTATTTTCTTTTTACTGTTTTCTGCTCCTAGGGTAGACCCAAGGTGGGGTACACAAACTACCGGATTCTTTCAAGTGCCGAATGGCCTACTCACATTGTTGAGCGAGTCTGCTTCACTTCTGGAATTTGGCGGGTTGTTTGCCATACCCGTAGGGGTCTGGGGTCGGGTTTGGCTATTCATCGCGACCGTGGGATCCTTCTTTCGTTGCAGGCATAAACGAAACAAGGCATTCCTAGCATATCTGAAATGTTTATCTATGACTGGAATGATTATTGTTGCATGAGATGATTGTAAAATATCTATATATGGTATATAGTAGGCGTCACTTATGTTTTGCATCCGCGCTAATCCAGCCCCCGCTCTGTCGTTAGTTAAGTAACCTAACGGGTGATGACGGGCCCCTGTGACGAATGTGGATGGCATAAGAGGACGTGATATTTTTTTCAATTCTCTCTGTAATGATAGGAATAAATGATGGGACTGCATTAGATCAATGCAAAGCAAATAAACCAAAGTTGAATCGTTGGAACAATTTCAAAACTACTCGGTTTTTCAAAACAGAAAAACTTTTAAAAACGCGGAGCTTAAACCACTCCTTTTAAAAGCTATCAAGGTTCCTTCGATTATATCAAGTTCACTACGTTCACGGTTTCTCTAAAACCATTCGTAGCCCTCCGCCATTTCATATGTATATTCAATAGTTTTCAAGCAGTGTTTGTTGACCTTCGTCAAGGCATAGTGTACCTGTTGGGTGTTCATATGTAGCATAGATAGATCCGTTGGTTTTGGACAGTCGTATTACCTTGTTGACCTTCGTCAAGGGTATATACGGGTGGGTTCAAATTGACCTGGACAATGATGGGTAGAACTTGACATGTGACTTATGATTTGTTGACCTTCGTCAAGGTCATAAAAGCATGGGGCAAAAATCCACATCGTGAGTTTCTAAGGAAATTGAAACTTGCTAGTGCTGCATACCATTTAGAGTTTGATAATGTTGGTAGGATTCCTTCAGCAATATTACACAATGATATTTGGATCCCGATCCTACTGTGACTATCCGCTACTCCTCGGAAGATTATTTCACTTAACGATCAATGCTATAAACCAAGCAGGTGTCTAGAACAGTGTTAGCGGGGCTACGCCTCCAGGGAAAAGAGGTTTTTTAATTAAGGAACTTCGCGAAAGCGTTGGAAAACCTCCCTTGAAATACCAACACTAGCATGGCTGAACAGTTAAGCAAGAATTGTATGGTGAGATTAATCCTGACTGATTTCTCTTTTCTGGTTAAAGAAGGGATTCGAGAAACAGTGGAAGCCATCCTGTTTAGATAAATTAAAAACCAATCTAAACTTAAAAGAGCGTCATGCTAAGTGTTTTCTTCTCTCTCTCTTAATTGCAGCGACCCAGTGACCAGACATAGGTTACATCTAGATAATAAAATGACTGAATCTGACTGTATTGACTGGCAAAGGTCTGTCTAGATATCCATTACCCATGGAAAACTGGGACACCTCTACACTAATCCAACCCCTGCCGTCTCAGGACCCGTTTCCATCGTCACGGATACTGATATCCGTAAGACATCGGAAAAAGACTGTGCGAATGCCAAGTGCCTCGTATTGGCCTCAGTCGATGGTACATACCAGAGGCAGCACGAGAAGATGGACTCAGTTTCTGTCTTCCTCCATAACAAAGATTTATATGGAGAGAATTCTCGTATCGCAAGATATGAGATCTCGAAAGAATTGCTACTAACGAGATTGGCTGTTGGGTCATCTGTAAGGGACAACATCCTTACAGAGACTAGCTATTTTGATAAGCTCACGGACCTGAAGACCATGATGAAGAACGGGTCAAATACTGACTTGATTCTACAGTCTCTGCCCTTCACTTACACCCTTAAGGAAACCAGGGAAGTACAAGGAAAGGGAAGGGCAAAAGTTTCAGGACTAGATGTAAGGAAGGAGGGACGTCCCTATTTTTATGGGAAAGGACATTGGCAGAAGGATTACATGGCTTTGAAAGCCTGTAGCCAGGATTCGAAGCTTGTTGTGGCTTCGGCTTCGGGTGTATTTGTAGTAGAAAACTGTATGTCAATTAACTTTACTTCCTGGGTACTAGATACCGGATCAGGATCTCACATCTGTAATTAATTACAGGCTTTGAGAAGCCGTAGAGTTATCAGATTAGGTGATATGACTCTCAGGGTTGCTAACGGAATGAGCGTGGACGCTGAATCCGTAGGGGAATATCACCTTGGATTGACAAGTGGGCAGATATTGATTCTACGTAACTGTGTGTATGTACCTAGTCTAGCTTGTAATATTATATCTGTATCCTTACTTTCTAAGAAAGGATATGATTTTACTTTTGTAAGCGATGTGGTACACATCCACCTAAATCAAGTTCTGATTGGGTCAGGTACATTAGAAAACGGAATATACGTATTAAATTAAGCTCAGGTTTTCAGTATCCAGAACACACTTAAAAGAAAGTCTCCGGAAATAAATCAGGCTTTCTTATAGCATTGTAGACTGGGTCACATCAACGAGACACGGTTAACAAAGTTACATAAAGATGGATATTTGAATCCGTTCGAGTATAAGTCTTATGCTACTTGTGAATCTTGTCTCATGGGAAAGATGACAAAAACATTGTTCACTGGACACGGAGTAAGAGCAAGCGAGTTCTTGAGACTCATACACAGTGACGTGTGTGGTCCAATGTCTACACATGCGCGAAGTGGTTATTCATACTTAATTACTTTTACGGATGATTTCTCTAGGTATGGACATGTCTTCCTGATGAAGCAAAAATCCGAAGCCTTTGAGAAATTCCGGGAATACTAGAATGAAGTGGAAAAACAAACACGCAAAAGTATCAAGACACTGAGATCTGATCGAGGTGGTGAATACTTGAGTGCCAAGTTTCGGGACTATTTAAAAGAGAATGGAATTCTCTCTCAGCTTACTCCTCCATACACACCACAACACAATGGTGTATCTGAAAGACGGAATCGAACCCTATTAGATATGGTTCGTTCCATGATGAGTAAGGCTGAGTTACCGCGATCTTTCTGGGGTTATGCACTAGAAAAAGCTGCATATCTTTTGAACAAGGTTCCAACCACGACTGTGCCTACCACACCATATAAGATGTGAAGTTGGAAGAAACCTTGTCTTAAGTATCTTAAGACATGGGGATGTCCAGTTTTTCTAAAGAAGCAGCAAATGGACAAGTTTAAGGCACACTCATTACTGTTTAAGTTTGTGGGATACCCAAAGGACTCCTGAGGGTATTTTTTCTATTTTCGCGGAGGAACAAAAGGTTGTTGTTTCTCAAAATGTCAACTTTTTGGAAAATTAATCTTTTTAAAGGAAATAGTGGGAGCGCAATAGAACCGGAAGAAATTCTAGAACCACAAACCATTACTGAAAGTAAGGTGGAACTAGAAGATTCAAAAGATTCGGACATACTTACTCCACTCCGAGGAAGTAGTAGGCAGTCTCATTCGCCCGAGAGAAACTGAGGTTTTCTCATAGATGGGGATAGAGAGGATTGCAACATTGACAATGATGTGCCAACTAGCCTCCAGTATGCCATTTAGAGAAGAGACTCGGTAAAATGGATAGATGCAAAATGGACCAAAATGGAGTCCATATACACCAACAAAGTATAGACTTTGAATTTTGCTACAGAAGGGGTAAAACCCATAGGATGCAAATGGATCTTCAGAAAGAAGATTGGTGTAAATGGACAGGTTAAAATCTATAAAGCTAGACTTGTTGTAAAGGGTTCTTTCCATCAAAGACCTGGTTTGGACTATGATGAAACCTTTTTTCTTCAGTGGCTATGCTCAAATCCATACGGATCCTTCTTGAAATTGTTGCCTTCCATGATTGTATGTTCTGGCAGATGAACGTATAGATGGCTTTTTCAGTATTTGTATGAGTGCATCTATAGGGTTCAGCCAGAGGGTTTTCAATTAGAGTGGGAGCAGCAGGTATGTGTGCAAGATGCTTAAGTCTATGGACCAAAGCAGGCATCGCGGAGTTGGTACATCTGTTTTTAATGAGAAAGTCAAAGAATTCGATTTTATCAAAAATCCAGATGAACCATACATCTATAGTAAGATTATAGGGAGAACTGAGGGATTCCTCGTCAAGAACGAGGATGACATTCTGTTAATAGGATATGAAATTCCTATACTACTATCAGTCAAAGGATTCTTGTCACAGAAGTTCTCCATGAGAAACCTGGGTAATACCAACCACATTTTGGGGATCAAGATCTATCGTAATAGATCAGAGTGGATAGTGGGACTTTTCAATGTCAAGGTACACCAACGCCATACTGAAAATATTTTAGTACGGAAGATTCTAAGCACGGTAGTCTACCGGCTTGTCACAGAATCACCTTCTCCAAAGAGATGTCTACCAAGACTGATTCGAAAAGGGTTCGCATATCGAATATATCCTACGCTACTGCGGTAGGCTCTATAACATATGCGATGTTGTATACCAGACCAGATGTTGCTTACACAGCGAAAGCATGGTAAGCCAGTATCAGTCAAACCCAGGGGAGAAGTACTGGGAAGCAATATTGAACATTCTCATGTGCCTGAAAAGGACTGAGCAGATGTTCATGGTGTACAGCAGTTTGGACCTCTAGATCGAGGCCTTTGCTGACTCCAGCTTCCAGAGTGTTAAGAATAACTCTAAATCCATATCGAGTTATAGCTTTATCCTCAGTAGAGGGACGGTCTGTTGGAAGAGCTCCAAGCAGAACACCGTTGCTGACTTAACAATGGAAACAGAGTAGATCGCTGCTTGTGACACTGCAAAAGAGACAGTCTGGATAAGGAAGGTCTTAATTGAACTTCAAGTGGTTCTTTCCATTGTTGCTCCTATACTTTTGTATTGAGACAACAATCGGTGCTATAGCTTTAGGGAAAGAACCCAAGTCCCATCAGTGATCCAGACACATCTTAAGGCGGTAACACCTGATCAAGGAGATAGCTTTTCTCTAGGAGATCGAGATAAGGAGAGTAGATACGAAGAACAACACTACAGGTCCACTCACCAGGACCATCTCTCAGACAGTGTTCGAGAGGCTATTCGAGACCTTCAGTCTGCAATGTGCCAGTATATGGCCTTAGTGTAAGTGGAAGATTGTTAGTGTATATACCCTAGAGGCCATTATTGTATCATACCGGTTTGTATATTACTTAATGGAAGCTTGAGATATTCACAGTTGTATTGACAATCTTGGTTGAAATGGTAGTATGCTACCTGGTTTGTTTCTACTTCAATATGTGCATGTGTTTCTTTTAACATATCGCTTATACATATTAGTAGAGCCTTTATGATCATTGCTTGATTACCAGCGTTGTGATGGCAGTTAGACTAGTGGGGGCTGGGTAGTCTGTAAGCACATCCTTATACAGGTCCCTAGTCGTAGGATTATCGAGACAGGGCATCGATACTCCAAAGTAGACTAGTGTGTACGCTTCTCATCCCAGGTCTGTCCCACGGCCATTAGTATGTCGTACTGGAGATAGTATGCTGGTGCTCATTAGGTTATGAGTACACCGGACAAGACTCGTTGGGAACTGCTGGTTGGTAATATACCTATCGTCAGGTAGTAGTTCTCAGGTGACTTGAGTACAGCTTAGTCCGTCGACTTGACACTACCACTTCACCTCGAGTGTGTTCCCACTGTACTTTGATTACTACCCTACCACGGCTCAAAGGATTCATGCAAACAGGTAGTAGTTGGGTGCAGTCGTGAAGCACTTGGAGGCAGTGGCGGTTAGATAGGATTCGTCTCTCCCGGTATTGGGGGTTGATGTCGCGCTGTGTTGGAGAGTCTTTACACAAAGTCTCTGGCCAGGGCAAGCGAGATTTACTGATAGTATTTCCAGTAGTTTCTCAGGGTGTTCTGGGCTACACTCCGGCATGACTTGTACGGCTAATAGGGGTCTGACGTTTACTTCCCTCCTAGGCCCGACATGCGATACTCATAGACGAACAGACCGGACTGTACGGAGATTGTCACAGATAGGCTCAGTTGGATTTCGGATGAGTTATTCTCATCGGCCTTCACATCAACATATACCTGGGGGTCGTTACGTACAGCTAGTGCCGCTAGCGACCTGTGGTTAAACCCACTGCCAGCGTAGTGTCGAGTCTTTAGAGTCCCACACAGAGGATTTCCCTGCATCAGACAAAAGATGTAGAGGTCGTAAGGTTTTACGACAGGGTTCGGTCACGTCCGCGTACTTGTACGCGCATGATGGTTCGGACGGACGATACAAGCGGGCTTTGGTTTAAGCCGGATTCTAGTATTGTAATGATGGATTGTTTTCGTCTTTTTGTATCCGCATTTTTCGGAATACGGGTACGGGTACGTATGTACGGACGAGGGGCATTTTTGTAAATTGATCAAAGATGCTTCTAGAAGGTGACATGTCATATTGTTATTATTCATTTTGGTTTAAATGAAAATACATTATGACATAAGAGGATGTGGTGGAAATTGCATGAAAATGGACTTAGCTTCTTATGACACAAGGTGGGTTTTTGGCCCATGAGTCATTTTTTGTAACTTGAACCATATAATTGATAATTGATATTGATTTATCAAGTAAATTATCAATATGGTTCAGGTTGCAAAAGAAACGGTACAGGGTAATCTTCATCATTATTCTCTTTCCTCACTAGCATTTCCTAAAAGGCCATCTTCTTTCTCAAAGCTCTAGTGAACTCATTTGTTGAGTGATCTAGGGCAAGCATAGATATTACAATCCATCCACACATCTCTACATCTCCTACGACATAATGAGTAGCGATCTTGATGCCCTAGTTTCCTCCGTTGAGGTAGGAATTCGATGCACATCTCCTCGGGTGGATCATCTTCGAGTTGAGGAGTCCGATGAGGGAGCGGCGATCCGAATCGATCCATAGAGTCAACAACAAGAAGAAGGACAGCGAGGAATGTAGACCCGAAGGACCGGAATCGTGAGGTATAAACTTCTGTACATTTAGTTTACGTCACTTTTAGTTTGCTAGTTAGGGTTTAGCACCGATCCTGGAGTCCAAGTCCGTGCCGCGATCTTTTGAAAATTGTTTTTCACCTATTCCGCCACCCCGCGATCCCGCGGGGTGCACGACATGGACTTACACGTATCATGGCACAAGTAGAGGACGTTTATTGTAAGAGAATAACTATATATATATATATATCCTTTGTTTAATATACACGTCCAGCCATTTTGAAATAATCTTAGAAGGGTTTTCTTTATAATGTTCGTGTCATCTCGGACACATAGGAAAAATTTCGAGACCATAGCTCCTTTTTGGAAATCCCTTCGATAACTATCGATGAATGCAAAAATATATTCAGGTACTGTCCTCTGACTAGTCATGTTCAGTTACTATACCAATAGTAAATATCATAAAATATTCTGCTCCATAAGAAACCAATCCTAAAATGCGTACAAGAATGCCACGTGCGTCTGGTGCGCACAGAAATCGAAATCAATGAATGTGCCATGCAGGTGTACAAAAAAAAATCTAAGTGCAATGAGTGTGCACGAAAACACCTGTCAAAGGCAACAGGTGTGCCTGACAACGGTATCGAGTGCATCTGTTATGCATGAAGAATCCCGATTCAGTGCATCTGGTGTGCACCAAAATCGCATCAAGTGTGTCAAGTATGCGCAAGAATCCAAATCAAATACACAAGGTGCACGAAAACAAATATCGAGTGTCACAATCGAAATCGACGGTATACAACACATCTCAATCCAAATCAGGTATACTGTGGTATATAATCTCATAACCACGTGCATCGACATGCACAAAATCGAATCAAAGTACTAAAAATACATGAAAACTACACCGAAGGCACAAATCAAATCACATACATACCATAGGCATGAAATCAAAATCAAACATCTCGAACGATATTAATCGAAGTCGAGTGCAACTGTGGTGTACAAAATCTCAATCATGCAAATAGATCGTCCAAAATACCGAAATCTAAAATGACGGACACGTGATGTTCGAATCACCAAGTTGCAAATCGGAAACACTGTCGTCGATATGTCCTTCCTTCAAATTCGAGAAAGTGTCGTTGCATCCAAAGCTAGCAGAGCAAGATATCTACTTGCCTCATGTTCCTGGTCTGGCGCTTTGTGCCCTTTGGCTCACGTCTCTCACTGCGTATTTCCTGTTGCATAACTTCTCGGCTCAACGGCCCAATATGGAAATGATGATGGAAACAGTTCTGCTCTGGTGCTTTGATCTTGTTTTAGTGTAGTAGTTTAACCGCAATCAGAACGGTGTCGCGCATAGCTAGACCGAGGTGAGTACAGGTCGTCCTCAGGGAAACGTGGAAGCTTTTATTCTTACTTTAGGCGCGTTGATTAGGAAAGGAGGGAGAATAAAGAATGGTGAAGAATGGTTGTAGGATCTAGATCTACGTTAAACACGGATGCAAAATATAGATCTAGATTAACTACGGATGTTAGTTTATATAAGAAGGGGATTGTAGAGTTCATTAAGATTTAGTAGTCATGGATGATTAATTAAAGATTACTCCTTTTAACCTTTAATAGATTTAAACCTAGATCGATAGTGATGCATGTAGATTAGGGTTCCTGGAGGGAAAAGGGTTTCTACTCTTAACCCCTATCTCGACATGGAACTCCGTTCATTTCTAGCCTTTACCAAAACAATCATTAATCTAATCTCTAATCACGGTCAAGACTAGCAATGAATTGATAGCGCGCCCGATTAGGATGTTAATATTTCTTTTGATAAAATTTATAAACTTTGTAGGATTTAAAAAGAGTTTAAGGATCTTTATCATCCATTAATCTACCCTAATCCTACGAACCCTGAAAACGGAGAATTACTCGCGTATGTTGGGATAAGAAAAGATAGAGAGGAAAATCATAATGAATAACTACAAAGAGATAGAATAAGAATAACTATCTTTATTAATCAACAGAATCAATTACACTTTGTTCCCGTAGAAAATGATTACAAAATGCTATCTTGCTTCTCGATCGCTTCTAAAGAGGTAGATGAGCTGTTGATGATCAACCAGGATTCTTGAGCCGTCGTGGACTTCGTGATTGCGTCGGTTTGATGATTTTTCCAAGAGGACCTCGATTCTTGATTATAGTCACAGAGCCAGAACCCTAATTTCCTAATATTGAAACTAGTTGTTGTAAGTCTACGGTAGCACCCCGGCCGTCTGTCCGAGGCCAAAATGCGGAAACGGATTTTTTTTCTAAACTAGAAACCGGTGCTATCGTATACCATAAACCCGGATCGAACCATTAACCTATAACTACCAAACTAGAGAATGGTTAGAAAAGCTATACCGATCGATCCGTATTCTTCGGTCTTTGGCCACCGTCACTAGCTCCTTGCAGTATCTCCGATCTCGGGTCTCCTCATCGGAAGGGCGCCACATCAACGAGTCTTTTTACGGGCTCGCACCTCAGAACCGAGGCAACTCGGACACGAAGTTCGCTAGCCGACGTGTCCAAGATTGCTGTAGAATAAATGTAGAACACTTTGTCTCATGTCATCCAAAACCATGGATGATGGTTAATTGAAGTTGCCATATAAGAATGAGATATGAGAACAGGATTGCAATGGAATAAAAATGAATTGGCTCGGCCAAAACAAAAAAAAATGTGCTCTGTGGAATTCAGTTGGAGTGTATTGTGTTGTAGTGATTAATTCATAGCAACCTCAGGGAAATTAATCACTATCACCACAAGAAATTAGGGGGCTACGAAATGAACAACCTGGAATTGGCAGCCACTTGTCACATGAGCAATAATCATGCACACAATGAAATGCCATATGTCAAGACCATGCAAGCTCCAAGCCAAATGTCAAGACTCCACCATGCATGCACAATGGCAGCCACAATAATTTCCCCAGCAACAAATTAGCCACGAATTTCCTTGCTGGAAATCAGCCTAGGAATTTGGATCAGCTCGAAAGGAAAAAGATAACTTGTCATTAAACCAAATTTTTAAAGATAAGAAATAAAATGGAAATGGCAACTTCAAAAAGCGATCTCGTAATAAATTACGGGATAACCCCGGAATTGTATATACATACCCGCATTGGTATTTCGACCGAATACAAATGCAATGAGACAAAATCTACACAGTATAATACTAGGATCCGGTTTAAACCAAACCCCGCTAGTATTATCCGTCCGAACCATTACACGTGCACAAGTGCATGCGTATGTTCGAACCCTGCCATAAATCCATACGGCCTCTACAACGTTTTGCCCGAAACTTGAGAAACTGTCTGTGGGGGACTCTAAACACTCGTTAATATTTTGGCTGTGGATTTAACAACTAGCACGTCAGTGGTACTAGCTGTACGTAACGGGTTACCAGGTATTGACCAAAAGGGAGGTTGATGAGCGAACTCATCCTGACACCCTATTGAGCCTGTCAGGGACAATATCCGTACAGTCCGGTCCGTTCGTCTATGAGCATCGCATGGTGGGCCTAGGGGTTGGTAAAGTCAGACCCCCAAAAGCGGTACAAGTCGTGTCGGAGTGTAGCCCAGAACACCCTGAGATACTACTGGAATACCTACCAGTAAATCTCCTGTCTTGGCCAAGGACTTCGTTTAATGGCTCTCCTAGACAAAGCGCGATCTCACCCCCAATACCGGGAGTGACGAACCCCTGCCGATCCGCTAACTGCCTCCATGTGGCTCGGGACTGTACCCAACTAAAATCTATTTGCACGACTCCTTTGAGCCGTGGTAGGGTAGTAATCAAAACACAGTGGGAACTCACAAGAGATAAATGACGATCTCAGGTCGATGAACTAACCTATACACATGTCATCAGGGAATTTCTATCTGACGTCAGGTATAATACCAACTAGCATGTTCTCGGCGAGTCCTGTCCGGTGTACTCATAACCCAATGAGCACCTGTATACATCTCAGATGATCCAACTGACACCAATGGCTTGTGAGACCGGCCACCGCCCCTCGTCGGGGTCTCGACTGTATACACTAGTCTACTAATGGAGTATCGATGCCCAGTCTCGAAACTCCCAGGACTAGGGACCAATTAAGGATATACTTATTGTCACGACCCGCAGGGTACGGAACATGACTGGCACTTAAGTTACGAAACGTCTCAAGACATCCGTAAAATAAGTAAGCCAATGCCCAGAAAACAAAACCAATTAAGCAAAAGAGTGAAGAAAACCCAATCAATTGAAAGCGAGTTTATCAATAAGTCATGTGAAACCCTTTTTAAAAACAGTACCAATTTTTCCGAAAATTTCGGCAGAGTCTCCTTTGTAAATACTGGCCCCCAAAATGGGTACAACAAGAATATATATGAATCCAACAAAATAGGGCATCCCCAAGCGGGAGCTAGCTCTTCGCCACAAGGCGGTCACAAATCCCACGCAATATAAAGCAACAACATGCGAAATAATCATAATGAAGCATAAGAAAAACAGCATGTCGACTCAAGTGAGCTCGACCCCAAAATACAGCATAAAAGTCCACAAACCTCACAGTCTCATCTCTAGGTCAATATACAATAATGATGGTAGATACAGTAGATGGAGTGCTCTAGATACAAAGAATATACAAGGTGGTGCAAAAATAATAATATAACCCACCTAAGAGCAAAACCTCGAGTCCAGGCAAGAGAGCAAAATAAGCAAGTGCGCCCGCCGCTACTGTACTGACGGAGCGGAACTGCAAAAGGCTGTGGCACAACGGGGGTGAGTTGCCAACTCGTGAGTAATAAATAACATCTACACAGGCTATCGCATGCATGCACACAAGTATTCTAGCATCTCTAATACAGGTATGACTGGATGCACTAGCAGGTATGTATACAACATCAGTGTACTAGTATGTATACAACATGAATATCTGAGGTCTCAATAGGTATATGTAAGAAACATTTTATCTCTTTTTGTTTTTGAAACTCTTTTAGAATGCCAGCATAATACTCAAAGAATCGACAAGAACCTGTGTCCAGCAACGACACCTAAAAGCTGTCTCAAATCTCATAAATCCATGTCATAGTGTCTCTGGCCTCAGCCATCTGGCTAACCCATCTCAATATCAATATCTCATCCTCTCGCGGCCCCGGTCGGTAACCTCTGGATATCCGCCGTGCCCAATGAAGTCACCGGTAAGTAATCCATCCCCTGCCAGGCTCATCGTCAGCAACACGAGTTTCTTGCCCCGGGGTACCTTACCGGGCCCACCATGTACCCGAGACGGTTCATCCAACTCCTCGAAACGGGTCTCGAAAACCACAGCAAACTCATGGTGGACGACACTTACATCACTAGAAAACCGCAATTTACATATTTTAAAAATATAAAAACTTTAGAAATTTTGCGGCTTTCCCCCGAAATCCAGAATATCACAAAATCTCATGAAATCCTCATAAATGCATATGCCAATGATAATGAATGCATATGGTGTCAATAATCAAGTTGCGATGTATGATTGATAGATTAGGCATGAACAATTAATATGATGAAGTACATGCACATGAATAGCAATTCTACGATTTCATTTTAAGGAATTAAAGCAATAGCGTAAGTTTAAGTATCAATTATAGTAAAAGGGTTCAATTTAAAGGTTATCTAGTGTGGTGGTATGGCAATTACCAGGGTGTGTGTGTAAGCATGAATAGTGCTCGTGCAGCATATAAAAACCCTGGCAATGGTGCAGGTGTCCTATAACATGGTTTCGTATATGTATGTCAATATAAGGCATTAATGTAGCAAATAATCATAGAAGTATTACACCCCTAATTACTAACATTACTAAGAATCCTTTTAAGGTACTAAAACTATCGGGCGACTTGCGCCATCCAACGATAGTCCCCCGTAGATGTTACATCTACTCACCGGAATCCCTGGCTAGCTGCGTCCAATCACCGCTTTTCCCTTTCGAGCCGCGTCTGACGTCTCCGCGACCGAATCTGGAATTAACATCAATACAAACATAAGGTTATAAATCAAGAATGACGCAATTCCCTAACGAAAATACCAACGTTCACTAGCTAGGTACAACGTGCACAAGGTGCGCGGAACACACGCGAAAATCGCCAAAACTGCAAAAATCGCCGATTTGGTCGCCCGGCAAATCTAAAACCCGATTACTCAAAAATCCGCACTCACGCATCCTAAATGTCATAGGATACGCTAAAAATATCATCAAGACATCGCAATTAATTCATCACAATATTTTAATAAAAACTAGTAAGCATTTACATTCCAAAAATCGGTGCAAAAATCGCCGATTTGCGACAAAAAGACTACAACCTAGCATAAACATCCAACCGCATAACTAGTTAACCACAATCATTTTAATTATAACACATACAATGCTTCAAATCACATTTTCCATAAACAAACCCTTTCTAGAATTTTATAACTAGCAATCTTAATCCAAACTATACATGAAAAACCTTAATTTAACACTAATTTATAGCCCAATTAGCAAGTTAACCTCTTAGATTAGGTTAGCAAAACAACTAGATAACAAAATAGATTTAATCAACTAAATAATGGTTTCTAAAACCCTAGTTAAACTCAAACCATTAACTAGAAAAAAAAAACTAGATTAGGATTAACACTAATTTAACATTTCAAAGTTCAATTTTAGCATAATACAACTAACAATTAACCATAGATTAGAAATTATACCTCCAAAGCCTAAACCCTTGGTTGCTCTAACCGCTCAAGATACCTCTTTTCTTCAAGATTTGAACAAATTTTGGTTTGAGAGGAGGTGGAAAAAGGGTTTGCTTTGAATTTGTGAAAGAAATTTTGGATTTTGATGGATTTTTGTGATAAAAATGAAGCAAAAAGGGAATGAGAATTGGGGAATTTTCATGGGCTGTTGGTGCAGAATTTCTGAGCTGTTGAGGAGTGGGGAGAGGTTTGGGGGAGTTGAGGAAAGGTGTAGAGAAAGTTTCCAAGTCAAAAGACCAAGTCAACCAACAAAACCCATACCCAATTTAATATATTAAAACCCTTATCATATCATTTTGTTCAAATGATATTGGGAATTTTTTTGTGGGCTTGCTGCTGAGGTGGGGCCGGCCTAGGGGTGAGGGAAGAGTGAATAGGGCTTTACAAAAAAAAAATTATGCAAAAAGACCCCGTACAAGTCCAAAATTGCAAGTTTTAGCTTAAATTCAATAAATTTCGTTTTCTATAATAAAAATTAGTTAAAAATCAAAATAAAATACAAAAAATTTATGTTACAACTAGATTTTAATTGACATGATTTTAAAGCTTAATTTTATCCCATTTAAATTTGTATTTATCGCTAATTTAATGTATTTTCTTACCGGCTTAAAATAATAAAAAAAATTGAAAAATTAGGGAAAATTTTTAAACGACCAGAATTTCATAAGTAACTCATTAGCTACTAAAAACAAGAAATTACCTATCCATTTTAGGTATAATTAGCCCTAAACTGCAGAATAACAAAAAATACGGTTTTCGGAAAAATACCGAATTTTCACCGATTTTCAGGAAAACACCAAAACGACTTTTCAAGACGCTACAATCTTCCCCCCTTAAAGAAATTCGGTCCCCGAATTTAAAAAAATATAACTACGCGTACCTTCAAAGAGATGGGGATATTTCTTCCTCATCTCGCCCTCGGTCTCCCAGGTAACCTCCTCGCTGCTCTGGCTACGCCAAAGGACCTTGACGGTTGGTATAATCTTCGATCTCAACTTCTTCACCTGTCGATCCAGGATGGCCACCGGCTACTCTGTGTTAGTGTATATGCCCTAGAGGCCATTACTGTATCATACTAGTTTGTATATTACTTAATGGAAGCTTGGGATATTCACAGTTGTATATACAATCTTGCTCGAAATGGTAGTATGCTACATGGTTTGTCTCTGCTTTAATATGTGCATGTGTTTCTTTTAGCATATTGCTGGTATACATATTAGTAGAGCCCTTAGGATCTTTGCTTGATTACCGGCGTTGTGATGGCGCTCGCACTCGTGGGAGCTGGGTAATCAATAAGCACATCCTTATACAGGTCCCTGGTCGTTGGACTATCGAGACAGGGCATCGATACTCCGGAGTAGACTAGCGTATGCGCTTCTCATCCCAGTGTGGGAGACGGTCTGTCCCACAGCCGTTAGTACGTCGTACTTGAGATAGTATGCGGGTGCTCGTTAGGTTACGAGTACACTGGACAGGACTCGTCGGGAACTGTTGGTTGGTAATATACCTATCGTCAGTTATCAGTTCCCAGGTGACATGAGTACAGCTTAGTCCGCTGACTTGACACTGTCACTTCGCCTTGAGTATGTTCCCACTGCACTTTGATTACTACCCTACCACGGCTCAGAGGAGTCGTGCAAACAGGTAGTTTTTGGGTGCAGTCCCGAAGCACTTGGAGGCAGTGACGGTTATACAGGATTCTTCTCTCCCGGTATTGGGGGTTGACATCGCTCTGTGTCCAGGAGAGCCATTACACGAGTAGTCCCTGGCCAGGGCAAGCGAGATATACTGGTAGGCTTCCAGTGTTATCTCAGGGTGTTTTGGGCTACACTCCGACACGACTTGTACCGCTATTAGGGGACTGACGTTCACCGCCCCCCTAGGCCCGCCATGCGATGTATCAGACGAACAGACCGGACTGTACGGAGACTGTCACATACAGGCTCAGTAGGAGTGCAGATGGGGTTCACCTCGTCAGTCTTCTTATCGACATTTACCTGGGGACCGTTACGTACAGCTAGTGCCGCTTGCGGTCTGTGGTTAAACCCACTGCCAGCGTAGTGTCGAGTCTTTAGAGTCCCACACAGAGAGCTATTCGCCTTTAGGCAAAATGAGTAGAGGTCGCATGGTTTTGCGACAGGGTTCGTTCGTATCCGCGCACTTGTGCACGTTTGCTGTCCGGACAGTTTGTACTAGCGGGCTTTGGTTTAAGCCGGATCCTAGTATATGATTTGAGATTGGTTTTTCTCATTGTGTTCGTGTTCCTCGGATCACGAATGCGGGTGCGTATGCACAGTTGCTTGAGATTGAGGGAGAGGACCTTGTTTAGGGTTAATGACTATTGTCATTTTATTAACCCTATTGCTTTTGTGTGTATTATTGTTAATTGATAATTAGCTTAATTATTGTGCATGGTTGTTGTTGTTGACCTATTGACTTCATTGACTTGTTGACCATGGTTGACACTTTGACCATCATCATTTGTTTTGGAAGATGCTCTTTGATCTTTGCAAAATTGAAATGATAATGGTCATTTCATGATTTACCATGACAATTTTCAAGCTAATTATACAATTAAAATTATACACACATATTAGTGAGAAAGGCTCACAAATAATTCATTCTATCATATCTTTTCTCTCTCTTGCTCATCCTCTCCCTCAAGCTCTCTCCCTCTCATGTGTTGAGAAACAAAAAGCTTGAGAAAAACCTTCACTTGATCTTCTCTACTCACTTCTAGGGTTCAAGTCTTAGCATTTCTTGCACTCTAGTTACTCCTAGCTTGGAGTTGAAGCTAAAGGTAGTGGCTTTCGGGTGGATCGTTCTTTGACGGGAGAAGACAAGCAAGGTGAACTCTATCAACCATTCCAAGGAGCAAGGAGAGAAGGACTTTGAGCTCAAGGTATAACCTTTCCATCACTTAGCTACTTTGTAGTTAGGTTTAGCTAGTTTTCGTTTAGTAAAGATCCTCACAAGCAAGGTCCATGTTGCCTAAGTCATTAAAAATCCATTTTTTATTATGTTTTCCGCCTCCCCGTAAGCACCGGGGTGGGCAACACGGACTTACAGTGGTATCAGAGCCTAACTAAACCTAAACTAGCTATGTGGTTAAGTGTAACGAAGTTTCGAAACCGGAAAAATCACAAAACCAAACTTTTCAAAATCCAAGTTTCTGTTAAATTTTTTTCTGCTCAAAATGAAAAACTTTACACTTGTAAAATCGTCTCAGGGTTTTGTGAATACACCCAAGAAAAACGATACCCTAATTCCCTCAAACCGCCGCCCTTCCGCCGCACGAGGTAGGCATGTGCGGCGGAAGCGCCGCGGTTTGTCATCTTCTGTGCATCGTTTTTCGTGCAGTGTGTGTTGTTGTTGGTTTTAGGATTTTTAGGATATATTATATGTGCCCAGATTTACCAGAACTAAAATTTACTTTTGGGGGCCTATAAATCCGTATTTTTCGGAACTTCACTACACTTTAACTACATCGGTTATATCTGTAATGCTTGCATGTATTGAACGTCGGCTAATCGCTATAAGACAATTAGTCGGGGTTATACATGATCTGTGATTGTTATTGGTTTGTGGATATGAATGGATTGGATCGTCGCGGGTGAATGGCCGGGGTGGATGTGAGATGAGCGTTCTTTTTCTTTCATTCATTTGTAACATGTAAATTGATGTAATAATATTCTTTGTATGGCCGCACAACCGGGTCGGGGTTGTAGCCGTCATTGTATAATTCTTTTTACTGTTTTTGCTCCTAGGATAGACCCATGGAGGGGTGCACAAACTACCGGGTATCTCGAAGCGCCGAGTGGCCTACTCACGGTGGTGAGGGAGGTTGCTTCGCTTCGGGTGCTTGGCGGGTAGTTTGCCGCACCCGTAGGGGTCTTGGGTGGGGTATTGGCTATTCACCGCGACCGTGTAATCCGCTTTGCGTTGCAGGCTCGAACGCATTGCGGATTCCTAGTATATCCAATGTATTCATCTGTGATCTGTAATGGCTATCATTGCTGTATATTTATATATTATAACTATTTAGGCGTTGCTTATGTTTTACAGCCGCGCTAGCCCAGCCCCCGCTCTGTCGTTAGTTAAGTAACCTAACGGGTGATGACGGGGCCCCGTGGCGAATGCGAATGGCATAAGCGTACGTCATATTTTGGTTGTTTTCTGCAATGGTAGGATTAAATGATGGGACGCATTAAAAGAACTAATGCAAGAAATAAACCAAGTAAAAGTCGATTGGAACACTTTGAAAACCACTCGGTTCTTTTCAAAAACTAAACTTTTAAACGTAGATCTTGAACCACTCCTTTTAAAAGCTATCTCGTTCCATCGATTATATCAAGTTCACTACGTTCACGGTTTCGCCAAAACCATCCGTAGCCCTCCGTCGTTTCATATGAATATTCAACGGTATTCAAGCTGTGTTTGTTGGCCTTAGTCAAGGCACAGTGTTTGGTAGCTGGTGGGTATTCATATGTTGCATAGATAGAATGCGTTGGTTTGAGACAGTCGTATTGCCTTGTTGGCCATAGTCAAGGGTGGATACGGGTGGGTTCAAATTAACCAGGATAACGACGGGTAGAACTTGACATGTGACTTATGATTTGTTGGCCTTAGTCAAGGTCATAAGAGCATGGGGCAAAAATCCACATCGGGAGTTTCATAAGTACTGAAACTTGCTAGATTTGCATACCATTTGGAGTGTGATGATTCTGGTAGGATTCCTTCGGTTTTATCACGCGATGATATTTGGATCCCGATCCTACTGTGAGTATATGCTACTCCTCGGGAAAACTCTCACTTAACGATCAATGCTATAAACCTAGTAGGTGCCTAGAAAGGTGTTAGCGGGGCTACGCCCACAGGGAAAAGAGGTTATTTAATTAAGGAACTTCGCGAAAGCGTTGGAAAACCTCCCTCGAAGTACCGACACTGGCCTGGCTGAACGGTTAAGCAAGTATTGTACGGTGAGAATGATCCCGGCTAATCCTTTTCTTTATGGTTTGAGAAGGGATTCGAGAAACAGTGGGAGCCATCCAGTTTAGACAAACTAAAAACCACTCTAAACTTGCAAGAGCATCATGCTAAAGTGTTTCTTTTCTCTCTCCTAATTGCAGCGACCATTCAACATGACCGGACTTAAGTTACTGTTAGATAAAAATATATTGACAGGGCCAAACTACAAAGATTGGCTCAGGAATGTCAAGATGGCTATCACTTATGACAAGCTGGGGTATATACTTACCACCAAAGCTCCCCCTGTCCCAGGTCCCACCTCCAGCGTCGCGGATGTAGAAATCCGTAAGACATGGGAGATAGATTGCGCGAGGGCCAGATGCCTCGTACTAGCCTCGATGGACAACGAACATCAGAGGAGGCACGAGAATATGGACCTAGAGTCCATATTTCTCCATACAAAAGAACTGTATGGAGAGCAGTCTCGTATCGCTAGATACGAAGTGTCGAAGAAGCTCTTTTCGGCAAGGTTGGCCGTCGGATCATCGGTAGCGGACCACGTGCTTAAGATGATCGGCTACATAGAGGAGCTCGCGGACCTTGGGACCACGTTGGAGAATGAACTCTATACCGATTTGATTCTCCAGTCCCTTCCTTCCACTTACGCCCAGTTCGTTCTTAACTTCAACATGCAAGGAAAGGAGGTTGAACTTGCCGAGCTTCTGAACATGTTGAGGACTGCTGAGGGCACCCTACAGAAGGGTAGGGAGACATCCACTTTGTTTGTAGGAGGATCTTCTTCTTCTAGGTCCAGGGCAAAAGCCAAGGGCAAGAAGAAGAAAGCCCCCGCCAAACCAAGAGGCGGTGTCGGTAAAGTGGATACGAAGGGAAAGGGTAAAGCAACAAAAGTAGCGGGGAAGATGGTGGGGAATGAAGAATGCTTCTATTGTCACAAAAGTGGTCACTGGAAACAAGATTGCAAGGCTTGGAAAGCCAGAACACAGGATTTGAAGCGAGTTGCAGCTTCAGCTTCAGGTGTGTATGTTATTGAAAACTGTCTATCAATAAACTCTACATCCTGGGTATTGGATACCGGATCAGGATCTCATATCTGTAATTCTTTGCAGGCGTTGAGAAAGCGTAGAGTTTTGAAGGCAGGTGACATGACCCTCAGAGTTGCGAACGGTGCTAGCATGGATGCAGAGGCCGTGGGGGACTATCACCTGGGATTATCTGATGGACACTTTTTGGTTTTGCGTAGTTGTTATTATGTACCAAATGCAACCTGTAATATCATTTCTGTATCTTTATTATCTAAAGAAGGTTATGAATTTGCATTTGTAAGCAATGTAGTGAACATTCACCTTAATCAAGTTTTGATTGGGTCAGGTACATTAAACAACGGTATTTACGTTTTAAACCAACCACAGGTTTTCAATATCCAGAATACACACAAAAGAAAGTCTCCAGATATTAATCAGGCTTTCTTATGGCATTGTAGACTGGGTCACATCAATGAGACACGGTTGACTAAGTTACATAAAGAAGGATACTTGGATCTGTTCGAGTATCAGTCTTATGCCACTTGTGAATCTTGTCTCATGGGAAAGATGACAAAGGCTCCGTTCACTGGACACGGAGAAAGAGCGAGCGAGCTCTTGGGACTCGTACACAGCGACGTGTGCGGTCCAATGTCTACACATGCGCGAAGCGGTTACTCTTACTTCATTACTTTTACGGATGATTTTTCAAGGTACGGTTATGTCTTCTTAATGAAACATAAGTCCGAGGCCTTTGAAAAGTTCCAGGAATATAAGAGTGATGTGGAGAAACAAACCGGCAAAAGTATCAAGATCCTAAGATCGGATCGAGGAGGAGAATACTTAAGTGCAGAATTCCTGAATTACTTAAAAGAGAATGGAATTCTCTCTCAGCTTACTTCTCCATACACTCCGCAACACAACGGTGTATCGGAGAGACGGAACCGAACCCTATTGGATATGGTACGGTCCATGATGAGTAAGGCTGAGTTACCGCGATCTTTCTGGGGTTATGCACTGGAAACAGCTGCACATCTCTTGAACCAAGTTCCTACTAAAACAGTGCCTACCACACCATATCAGATGTGGAGTGGGAAGAAACCCTGTCTTAAATCCTTTAAGACATGGGGATGTCCAGCTTTTGTAAAAAAGCAGCATGCGGACAAGCTCGAGGCACGCTCAGTACAGTGCAAGTTTGTGGGATACCCAAAGAACTCCAAGGGGTATCTCTTCTATTACGCAGAGGAGCAAAAAGTCCTTGTTTCTCGTCATGCCCGCTTCTTGGAAACTGAGTTTTTAGAAAATCAGATAAGCGGGAGCGCAGTAGAACTGGAAGAAACTCCAGAACCACAAACCATTACTGAAAGCTTAGAGGAACCAGAAGGTTCGAAAGAACAGGACATTCCTATGCCACTCCGCAGGAGTAGTAGGCAGTCTCATCCGCCCGAGAGATACTACGGTTTTTTCATTGACGGGGATAGAGAAGACTGCATCCTGGATTGTGATGAGCCTACTAGCTTCCAGCAAGCCATTCAGAGCGTCGACTCGGTAAAATGGCTGGATGCAATGCGGACCGAGATGGAGTCCATGTACACCAACAAAGTATGGACGTTGGACATTGCTCCAGACGGGGTAAAACCCGTAGGATGCAAGTGGATCTTCAAAAGGAAGATTGGTGTAGATGGACAGGTTGAGACCTATAAAGCTAGACTGGTAGCAAAGGGTTTTCGTCAGCGACCTGGTTTGGACTATGACGAAACCTTTTCTCCAGTAGCTATGCTGAAATCCATTCGGATCCTTCTTACCATCGCTGCTTTCCACGATTATGAGATTTGGCAGATGGACGTAAAGACAGCTTTTCTAAATGGTCAGTTAGAGGAGTGTGTCTATATGGACCAGCCAGAGGGTTTCATTCAGGGTGGGAGCAGCGGAAAGGTGTGCAAGTTGCTCAAGTCCATTTATGGACTCAAGCAGGCATCGCGGAGTTGGAACATCTGTTTTGATGAGACGGTCAAAGAATTTGGCTTTATCAAAAATCCAGATGAACCATGCATCTATTGTAGATTTGTAGCGAGAACTGTAGTATTCCTCGTTTTATACGTGGATGACATTCTCTTAATAGGAAATGACATTCCTATGCTACAATCTGTCAAGGGGTTCTTGTCACACAGGTTCTCCATGAAAGACCTGGGTGATGCCTCCTACATTCTGGGTATCCGGATCTACCGTGACAGATCCAAGAGGATATTAGGACTCTCACAGTCCAGGTACATCGACACCATACTGAAGAGATTCAGTATGGAAGATTCCAAGCGCGGTAATCTACCGGCTTGTCACGGGATCACCCTCTCCAAAGAGATGTCTCCCAAGACTGATTTGGAGAGGGATCGCATGTCTATTATACCCTACGCTTCTGTGGTAGGCTCTATAATGTATGCGATGTTGTGTACCGGATCGGATGTGGCTTATGCACTGAGCGTGGTAAGCAGGTATCAGTCAAACCCTGGGGAGAAACATTGGATAGCAGTAAAGAACATTCTCAAGTACCTGAGAAGGACTAAGGAGATGTTCTTAGTGTATGGCGGAAAAGACCTGCAGATTGAGGCCTTTGCTGACTCCAGCTTCCAGAGTGACAAGGATGATTCCAAGTCCATGTCGGGTTTTGTCTTTACCCTCAATGGAGGGGCGGTGTGTTGGAAGAGCTCCAAACAGGAAACCGTTGCTGACTCGACTATGGAAGCGGAATACATCGCTGCATCTGATGCCGCAAAAGAAGCTGTCTGGATGAGGAAGTTCTTGAAAGAACTTCAGGTGGTTCCGTCCATTGTTGACCCAATACCTCTGTATTGCGACAACAACGGGGCTATAGCTTTAGCGAAGGAACCCAGGTCCCATCAGAAATCCAGACACATCTTAAGGCGGTATCACCTGATCAGGGAGATTGTGGATCGCCAGGAGATCGAGGTCCGGAGAGTTGCATCAGAGGATAACACAGCAGATCCATTCACCAAGGCCTTGCCCCAGACTCAGTTCGAGCGGCTGATCGAGATGATAGGTCTTCGATACGCCAGTACATGGCCTTAGTGCAAGTGGGAGATTGTTAGTGTATATGCCCTAGAGGCCATTACTGTATCATACTAGTTTGTATATTACTTAATGGAAGCTTGGGATATTCACAGTTGTATATACAATCTTGCTCGAAATGGTAGTATGCTACTTGGTTTGTCTCTGCTTTAATATGTACATGTGTTTCTTTTAGCATATTGCTGGTATACATATTAGTAGAGCCCTTAGGATCTTTGCTTGATTACCGGCGTTGTGATGGCGCTCGCACTCGTGGGAGCTGGGTAATCAATAAGCACATCCTAATACAGGTCCCTGGTCGTTGGACTATCGAGACAGGGCATCGATACTCCGGAGTAGACTAGCGTATGCGCTTCTCATCCCAGTGTGGGAGACGGTCTGTCCCACAGCCGTTAGTACGTCGTACTTGAGATAGTATGCGGGTGCTCGTTAGGTTACGAGTACACTGGACAGGACTCGTCGGGAACTGTTGGTTGGTAATATACCTATCGTCAGTTATCAGTTCCCAGGTGACATGAGTACAGCTTAGTCCGCTGACTTGACACTGTCACTTCGCCTCGAGTATGTTCCCACTGCACTTTGATTACTACCCTACCACGGCTCAGAGGAGTCGTGCAAACAGGTAGTTTTTGGGTGCAGTCCCGAAGCACTTGGAGGCAGTGACGGTTAGACAGGATTCGTCTCTCCCGGTATTGGGGGTTGACATCGCGCTGTGTCCAGGAGAGCCATTACACGAGTAGTCCCTGGCCAGGGCAAGCGAGATATACTGGTAGGCTTCCAGTGTTATCTCAGGGTGTTTTGGGCTACACTGCGACACGACTTGTACCGCTATTAGGGGACTGACGTTCACCGCCCCCCTAGGCCCACCATGCGATGTATCAGACGAACAGACCGGACTGTACGGAGACTGTCACATACAGGCTCAGTAGGAGTGCAGATGGGGTTCACCTCGTCAGTCTTCTTATCGACATCTACCTGGGGACTGTTACGTACAGCTAGTGCCGCTTGCGGTCTGTGGTTAAACCCACTGCCAGCGTAGTGTCGAGTCTTTAGAGTCCCACACAGAGAGCTATTCGCCTTTAGGCAAAATGAGTAGAGGTCGCATGGTTTTGCAACAGGGTTCGTTCGCATCCGCGCACTTGTGCACGTTTGCTGTCCGGACAGTTTGTACTAGCGGGCTTTGGTTTAAGCCGGATCCTAGTATATGATTTGAGATTGGTTTTTCTCATTGTGTTCGTGTTCCTCGGATCACGAATGCGGGTGCGTATGCACAGTTGCTTGAGATTGAGGGAGAGGACCTTGTTTAGGGTTAATGACTATTGTTATTTTATTAACCCTATTGCTTTTGTGTGTATTATTGTTAATTGATAATTAGCTTAATTATTGTGCATGGTTGTTGTTGTTGACCTATTGACTTCATTGACTTGTTGACCATCGTTGACACTTTGACCATCATCATTTGTTTTGGAAGATGCTCTTTGATCTTTGCAAAATTGAAATGATAATGGTCATTTCATGATTTACCATGACAATTTTCAAGCTAATTATACAATTAAAATTATACACACATATTAGTGAGAAAGGCTCACAAATAATTCATTCTATCATATCTTTTCTCTCTCTTGCTCATCCTCTCCCTCAAGCTCTCTCCCTCTCATGTGTTGAGAAACAAAAAGCTTGAGAAAAACCTTCACTTGATCTTCTCTACTCACTTCTAGGGTTCAAGTCTTAGCATTTCTTGCACTCTAGTTACTCCTAGCTTGGAGTTGAAGCTAAAGGTAGTGGCTTTCGGGTGGATCGTTCTTTGACGGGAGAAGACAAGCAAGGTGAACTCTATCAACCATTCCAAGGAGCAAGGAGAGAAGGACTTTGAGCTCAAGGTATAACCTTTCCATCACTTAGCTACTTTGTAGTTAGGTTTAGCTAGTTTTCGTTTAGTAAAGATCCTCACAAGCAAGGTCCATGTTGCCTAAGTCATTAAAAATCCGTTTTTATTATGTTTTCCGCCTCCCCGTAAGCACCGGGGTGGGCAACACGGACTTACACTCTGCAAAAGAAAGGTCGCGCTCTAGCTGGACTGTCGGGTGCTGAATCGCATGCGAAGGGTCGTGAAGGTACTTGCGGAGCATCGAAACATGGAAGACGGGGTGAACATCGGGAAAGCTGGGAGGAAGAGCCAAACGATATGCAACTGCGCCGACATGCTCGAGAATCTCGAAGGGACCTACGAATCTAGGGCTAAGCTTCCCCTTTCGCCCAAAACGCATCACGCCCTTCATCGGAGAGACTCTCAGAAAAACATGGTCGCCAACTGCGAACTCTAATCTGCGACGGCGCCTGTCTACATACGATTTCTGCCAGCTCTGAGCTGCCCTCATCCGGTCTCGAATCAACTGTATCTTCGTTGTCGTCTCCTCAACAAGCTGCGGCCCCAAAATGCTGCTCTCGCTGAGCTCTGTCCAACAGACGGGCGATCTGCATCTCCTCCCATACAATGCCTCGAAAGGTGCCATCTGAATAGTATCCTGGAAGCTGTTGTTGTAGGAGAACTCCACTAGAGGTAAATGACGATCCCAGCTACCACCAAAGTCTAAAATGCACGCTCGGAGCATGTCCTCAAGAGTCTGAATGGTCCGCTCTGACTGTCCGTCGGTCTGCGGATGAAACGCTGTGCTGAAGCTCAAATGAGTGCCCAAAGACTCCTGAAGTCTCTGCCAAAGTTGGCTGGTGAACCGGGTGCCTCGATCTGACACGATACAAGTCGGTACGCCATGTAGTCGCACGATCTCGTCAATGTAGAGCTGAGCATACTGAGCGAAGCTGAAAGTCGTCTTCACTGGCAGGAAGTGAGCCGCTTTCGTCAATCGATCTACGATCACCCAGATGGAGTCATACCCTCGACTGGTCCTGGGTAGACCCACAATGAAATCCATCGAAATCTGCTCCCATTTCCACTCCGGAATGGGTAACGGCTGTAGCTCTCCTGCGGGCCTCTGGTGCTCGGCCTTGACCTGCTGACAAGTCAGGCATCTAGATACAAACTCCGCAATGTCCCTCTTCATCCCGTCCCACCAGTAGGTATCTCTCATATCATGGTACATCTTGGTGGAACCGGGGTGGACACTATACACTGATCGGTGTGCCACCTCAAGAATGTCGCGCCGCAATCCATCAGCATCTGGTACGCACAGTCTAGATCCATAGCGTAAAATCCCCTGATCGTCAATCACGAACTCGAAAAATCTGCCCTGTCCCATCTGTGCCATGATCTCTGAGCAACGGTCGTCGCTGCGCTGTGCCTCATATATACGGTCAAGCAACTGTGGGCGTGCACGAACATGCGCGAGCTGTCCCCCTGTCTGAGTGAACTCGAACTCCACTCGGCTGTCGCATAAAATCTGCCAATCTGCTGACGACTGCCTCTGCACTGCGCGCAAACACGATAGACTACCCCCGGGCCTCCTGCTCAACGCATCTGCCACTACATTCGCCTTGCCTGGGTGATATAAGATCTCGCAGTCGTAGTCTTTCACCAACTCCATCCAACGATGCTGTCTAAGATTCAGGTCTCGCTGCTGAAATATATACTTTAAGCTCTTGTGGTCTGTGAATATCTGACACGACTCGCCGTATAGGTAATGTCGCCAAATCTTCAGTGCAAAGACCACAGCAGCCATCTCCAAATCGTGAGTGGGGTAGTTCTGTTCGTGCCTCTTCAACTCCGAGAAGCATAAGCGATCACCCGGCCATGCTGCATCAATACGCATCCTAATCCCACTCGCGAAGCATCACAGTAGACCACAAATTCGCCTGATCCCGAAGGCAAAGATAATACCGGCGCCGTAGTCAAACATGTCCGCAGCTGCTGAAAACTGCGCTCGCACTCCTCCGTCCAGACGAAAGGAACTCCCTTCCGGGTCAAACCGGTCAACGGTGCAGCTATACGGGAGAATTCCTGAACAAAACGCCTGTAGTAGCCCGCCAGGCCTAGAAAACTACGGATCTCAGTAACCGATGTAGGTCGGGGCCACTGCTGAACAGCCTCAATCTTCTTCGGGTCCACACATATGCCGTCTCTCGTAACCACGTGACCCAAGAATCTGACGCTGTCCAGCCAGAATGCACACTTGGAGAACTTTACGAACAGCTGGTGCTCCCTCAGAGTCTGTAACGTAATCCGCAAGTGCTGCTCGTGCTCCTCTCTGCTCCGGGAGTACACCAAGATATCGTCGATAAACACGATGATGAACAAGTCAAGATACGGCCTGAAAGTACGGTTCATCAAATCCATGAATGCTGCTGGGGCGTTGGTGAGTCCGAACGACATCACCAAAAACTCATAATGGCCGTAGCGCGTGCGGAAAGCTGTCCTCGGTATATCCTCCTGTCGAACTCGCAGCTGATGGTATCCTGATCGCAAGTCGATCCTCGAAAAATAACCCGCACCCTGAAGCTGGTCGAACAAATCATCAATGCGTGGCAACGGATATCTGTTCCGCACGGTAACCTTGTTCATCTGGCGGTAGTCGATACATAAGCGCAAACTTCCATCCTTCTTCTTGACGAACAGGACCGGAGCACCCTACGGAGAAACACTAGGTCGAATAAGCCCCTTATCTAACAATTCCTGCAACTGATCCTTCAGCTCTCGAAGCTCTGCCGGGGCCATCCGATAAGGCGGTATAGAAATAGGCCCCGAGCCGGGAATCAAATCAATGTAGAACTCAATATCGCGCTCAGGTGGTAGCCCCGGTAGCTCATCAGGGAAAACATCAGGGAACTCACAAACAACCGGGACCCGGTCTAACGGAACCTCTGCAGCTCGAGTATCACAAACATACGCTAAGAATCCCTGACATCCCTTCCGCAAGAGCTGACCAGCGCGAAGAGACGAAATTAATCTGGGAAGGGTGACACTGCGGTCTCCCTGAATAACAAGGACTGGCTCTCCCGGAAAGCTAAATATGACTGCCTTCTCACGGCAGTCCACCGAAGCATAACAAGTGGCTAGCCAATCCATGCCCAGAAGCACATCAAAGTCCAACATATCATGGAGAATCAAATCAACCGATGAATCCCTCTCCCCGATACGAACGGAACACAATCGAAATACAAAACGAGCGACAAACGACTCGCCTACCGGAGTAACAACAACAAGCGGATGATCTAACGACGACGACTCACGGCCTAATATCGGTGCAAAGTGTGTAGAGACGTACGAATGTGTGGAACCTTGGTCGAATAATACCCGTGCGTCGAAAGAACAAACTGGCAAGGTACCTGTCACAACGGCATTGGATGCCTGCGCATCCTGCGGTGTCAAAGCAAATACTCGGGCCTGTCCTCCACCGATAGCGGGCTGACCTCGACCTCGGCCTCTGCCTCCTCGTCCTCTCTAAACAGGACTGCCGCGTCCACGGCCTCTGGGTGCACCTAACTGGCGTGGAGCATCGCATGTGGTAGGAAGTAGGGCTCTCTGAGGAGGGGGTGGTGATGGTGGTAGGGTCACATGCGGAACTTTCGCTGCTCCCTGTCGTCTCACCGGACAGTCTCTGACAAGATGGTGCAAACTCCCGCATCCAAAACACCCTGGCGACGGCTGCTGCCCCTGGGGATAAGAACCATATAACTGTCCCCGTCCAAATCCTCTGCCAGGCCTATCTCTCGGAAAGAATCTAGCGCGCTGCCTCTGAGACGGTACATCGGTGCGAATCCTCTTCGGCCCAGAAACAGCCGAAGTCTGTGATATGCGTGCCTCCATCCGCAATGCCGTATCCATAGCAGCTGAATAAGTGTCGTAGTGCTGGACGCCAATGGCAAGATATAGCTGGGCATCAAGTCCCTGTACGAACCTCTTCACCATCTTCTCCTCGGTATCCACCAAATACTGAGCATATCGGGATAACTGTGTAAACTGGATGTCATACTCAGACACCGTCATCCCAGGTGTCTTGACTAAGGCCTCGAAGCTACGAGCTCTGGCGTCACGAACGCTCTCTGGGAGGAAACGAGCTAGAAAGACCGCTGTAAACTCGGCCCACGTCATAGGCGGTAAACCTGCAGCTCGACCTCTCAAGACTGACTCCCACCATGTCTGCGCGAGACCCTCTAGTCGGAAACTCGCAAGCTCTACCCATCGATCATCCGAACATCTCAGCGAACGGCAGATCCTGGCTAAACTGTCAAGGAACGTCTGTGGGTCCTCCGCTGTCTCGGTGCCGGTGAATACTGGAGGTCTCAGCCTCATGAAATCCTGTAGCGAAACCGGAATGGCCACGGTGGTAGTAGTAGGAGCAGGTATCATGGTCGTCTGTGATGTAGTAGGTACGTCATCCGGCCTCGGTGTACGACTAGCTGCAACTAGGGATCCTACCATCTGACGTAGCTCCTGCATGCCCCCCATCATCTGTCGCAACTCCTCCATACCAGTCTCGAGCCTATCCATACGGCCTGGGGAAGGTGGATCGGTCTGTCCCTGCGGCGTAGGCATACCACCTTGCTCAGTCCTAGTCTCGGACGAGCCAGCTCGAATCTCGTCTCTGGCGGCAGCCCTCTGTGCCCTCGTAGCCTTCGGCGGCATAGTGGCTGTTACAGGAAAAGGGGTAATAAGAATAGTGCAATAGGATCATAGGAGACACGGAATTGAAGAAGGAATTTTCAAGCAAGTATATCCTAAAGTCACTTAGGCGGGGTACCGTATCGCAAGTATGCCGCGGACATACATACGCTACGTTACCCTACTTAAGTCACTTACTCCATCTACCAAGGGTCATCCTACACTCAAAAAGGTAAAACCTATCGCTCTGATACCAACTTTGTCACGACCCGCAGGGTACGGAACATGACTGGCACTTAAGTTACGAAACGTCTCAAGACATCCGTAAAATAAGTAAGCCAAAGCCCAGAAAACAAAACCAATTAAGCAAAAGAGTGAAGAAAACCCAATCAATTGAAAGCGAGTTTATCAATAAGTCATGTGAAACCCTTTTTAAAAACAGTACCAATTTTTCCGAAAATTTCGGCAGAGTCTCCTTTGTAAATACTGGCCCCCAAAATGGGTACAACAAGAATATATATGAATCCAACAAAATAGGGCATCCCCAAGCGGGAGCTAGCTCTTCGCCACAAGACGGTCACAAATCCCACGCAATATAAAGCAACAACTTGCGAAATAATCATAATGAAGCATAAGAAAAACAACATGTCGACTCAAGTGAGCTCGACCCCAAAATACAGCATAAAAGTCCACAAACCTCACAGTCTCATCTCTAGGTCAATATACAATAATGCTGGTAGATACAGTAGATGGAGTGCTCTAGATACAAAGAATATACAAGGTGGTGCAAAAATAATAATATAACCCACCTAAGAGCAAAACCTCGAGTCCAGGCAAGAGAGCAAAATAAGTAAGTGCGCCCGCCGCTACTGTACTGACGGAGCGGACCTGCAAAAGGCTGTGGCACAACGGGGGTGAGTTGCCAACTCGTGAGTAATAAATAACATCTACACAGGCTATCGCATGCATGCACACAAGTATTCTAGCATCTCTAATACAGGTATGACTGGATGCACTAGCAGGTGTGTATACAACATCAGTGTACTAGTATGTATGCAACATGAATATCTGAGGTCTCAATAGGTATATGTAAGAAACATTTTATCTCTTTTTGTTTTTGAAACTCTTTTAGAATGCCAGCATAATACTCAAAGAATCGACAAGAACCTGTGTCCAGCAACGACACCTAAAAGCTGTCTCAAATCTCATAAATCCATGTCATAGTGTCTCTGGCCTCAGCCATCCGGCTAACCCATCTCAATATCAATATCTCATCCTCTCGCGGCCCCGGTCGGTATCCTCTGGATATCCGCCGTGCCCAATGAAGTCACCGGTAGGTAATCCGTCCCCTGCCAGGCTCATCGTCAGCAACACGAGCTTCTTACCCCGGGGTACCTTAACGGGCCCACCATGTACCCGACCGGGCCCACCATGTACCCGAGACGGTTCATCCAACTCCTCGAAACGGGTCTCGAAAACCACAGCAAACTCATGGTGGACGACACTTACATCACTAGAAAACCACAATTTACATATTTTAAAAATATAAAAACTTTAGAAATTTTGCGGCTTTCCCCCGAAATCCAGAATATCACAAAATCTCATGAAATCCTCATAAATGAATATGCCAATGATAATGAATGCATATGGTGTCAATAATCAAGTTGCGATGTATGATTGATAGATTAGGCATGAACAATTAATATGATGAAGTACATGCACATGAATAGCAATTCTACGATTTCATTTTAAGGAATTAAAGCTATAGCGTAAGTTTAAGTATCAATTATAGTAAAAGGGTTCAATTTAAAGGTTATCTAGTGTGGTGGCATGGCAATTACCAGGGTGTGTGTGTAAGCATGAATAGTGCTCATGCTGCATATAAAAACCCTGGCAATGGTGCAGGTGTCCTATAACATGGTTTCGTATATGTATGTCAATATAGGGCATGAATGTAGCAAATAATCATACAAGTATTACACCCCTAATTGCTAACATTACTAAGAATCTTTTTAAGGTAGTAAAACTATCGGGCGACTTGCGCCATCCAACGATAGTCCCCCGTAGATATTACATCTACTCACCGGAATCCCTGGCTAGCTGCGTCCAATCACCGCTTTCCCCTTTCGAGCCGCGTCTGACGTCTCCGCGACCGAATCTGGAATTAACATCAATACAAACATAAGGTTATAAATCAAGAATGACGCAATTCCCTAACGAAAATACCAACGTTCACTAGCTAGGTACAACTTGCACAAGGTGCGCGGAACACACGCGAAAATCGCAAAAACTGCAAAAATCGCCGATTTGGTCGCCCGGCAAATCTAAAACCCGATTACTCAAAAATCCGCACTCACGCATCCTAAATGTCATAGGATACGCTAAAAATATCATCAAGACATCGCAATTAATTCATCACAATATTTTAATAAAAACTAGTAAGCATTTACATTCCAAAAATCGGTGCAAAAATCGCCGATTTGCGACAAAAAGACTACAACCTAGCATAAACATCCAACCGCATAACTAGTTAACCACAATCATTTTAATTATAAAACATACAATGCTTCAAATCACATTTTCCATAAACAAACCCTTTCTAGAATTTTATAACTAGCAATCTTAATCCAAACTATACATGAAAAACCTTAATTTAACACTAATTTATAGCCCAATTAGCAAGTTAACCTCTTAGATTAGTTTAGCAAAACAACTAGATAACAAAATAGATTTAATCAACTAAATAATGGTTTCTAAAACCCTAGTTAAACTCAAACCATTAACTAGAAGAAAAAAAAATAGATTAGGATTAACACTAATTTAACATTTCAAAGTTCAATTTTAGCATAATACAACTAACAATTAACCATAGATTAGAAATTATACCTCCCAAGCCTAAACCCTTGGTTGCTCTAACCACTCAAGACACCTCTTTTCTTCAAGATTTGAACAAATTTAGGTTTGAGAGGAGGTGGAAAAAGGGTTTGCTTTGAATTTGTGAAAGAAATTTTGGATTTTGATGGATTTTTGTGATAAAAATGATGCAAAATGGGAATGAGAATTGGGGAATTTTCATGGGCTGTTGGTGCAGAATTTCTGAGCTGTTGAGGAGTGGGGAGAGGTGTGGGGGAGTTGAGGAAAGGTGTAGAGAAAGTTTCCAAGTCAAAAGACCAAGTCAACCAACAAAACCCATACCCAATTTAATATATTAAAACCCTTATCATATCATTTTGTTCAAATGAGATGGGGAAATTTTTTTGTGGGCTTGCTGCTGAGGTGGGGCCAGCCTAGGGGTGACGGAAGAGTGAATGGGGCTTTACAAAAAAAAATTTATGCAAAAAGATCCCCTACAAGTCCAAAATTGCAAGTTTTAGCTTAAATTCAATAAATTTCGTTTTCTATAATAAAAATTAGTTAAAAATCAAAATAAAATACAAAAAATTTATGTTACAACTAGATTTTAATTAACATGATTTTAAAGCTTAATTTTTGCCCATTTAAATTTGTATTTATCGCTAATTTAATGTATTTTCTTACCAGCTTAAAATAATAAAAAAAATTGAAAAATTAGGGAAATTTTTTAAACGACCAGAATTTCATAAGTAACTCATTAGCTACTAAGAACAAGAAATTACCTATCCATTTTAGGTATAATTAGGCCTAAACTGCAGAATAACAAAAAAGACGGTTTTCGGAAAAATACCGAATTTTCACCGATTTTCAGGAAAACACCAAAACGACTTTTCAAGACGCTACACTTATAGACCCCAGCTCCCATATATATGATCGCCATCATACTGCTGGCCGTCAAGCAAGAATCCTATGGGCTCTATCAATGTGTAATAGCGACCTGTAAGGTCACCTAAAGCAGTACACGATAATAAAGACAAACTATTGTAGCATACTATTCTCTATCAACGTGTAATAGTGAACTACAATGTCACCTAAAGCATGTATACGATGATAAAAACAAACCAGATAGTATACAAACCTCTCGAGTAAGACTGTCCTACCGGTATAGGTCTTCCCTCAATCATTGCAATCACGTGCCTGCGATCCAATAGTTAACTCTGAGGGCACTATATCCAACAATCTCCCACTTGCACTCAAGGCTAATTATTGCGATGTCGCATACTCACAGCCCGTGTGATACCGAACACTCAACTCCTCTACTTATCAGTCTCATAAAGCCCGTTTGTGAAACTATTGCGTTCGAGGAATAGACTTAGTGAGTGGATCCACCCTGATATTTCTTTCTTTGTCTCTCTTTATCTCAATTTCGCTAAGAAAGCCATCTTCCGAAATGAGCAATACCATTCTTAGAATATGTCGGTATCTGATGGGACCTAGTTCATAAATTAACTCCAAATCCAAACTTCTTAGACTGTATTGTCAACTGAAGTTAAACAGTATCCAGCGCCATGCCTCCCTCAGTATCCGCTTGGACCATCTGTCCAAACTACTGCCCTTCGTCAGAGGGAAAACTATAATTCTGACAGTCACTTTGTCATCTAGGTCACCTTGTAAGCCTGGAATGATAACCGTCTCTCGAAGGAGGCTGTCGTTATCATACCCATAGAACATCCACTTATGTTCTAAAACTGCTTCCGAATGTTTCTCCAGGATAGGATCAATATCAACTTATTGCATCTACTGCAAAAACAACATCTGGTGTGGTACATGATATCTCATGATTGACTCAATTGCCTAAGCAAGTGATCTGCCAATCATGCGCATCCCTCTCCCCTTTAGTCTGTAAAACACCTTTAGAGAGGCTGACTCCATCACCTGCAGGTACACTACATTGCCTGGAGTCATCCACTCTAAAATACCTTTAGAATGCTGTCTAAGTACCCAGATTGGGAAACTACCCAAATCTAGATCTAAAACCATAGATCTAGTAACCAGAATATCTGATATAATATCCAATTCATTTGTGAAAAAACTGTAGGGTTCCTAGGCACTCTCAACAGGTCTCACAAGGCATCAACCATGCCAATTTCAAACTTTACAAGTGCCGAGAAACCCTAATACGGATCGTTAACTAGAATTTTAGGCGAAAGATGCAACTAGTTAACAACTTAACTAAGTGAACGGAAATACAACCTTTGTAGATCCGGTTCTCTATCTCCATAGCTCCGTGATGAAGTCCCCTCGCTGTACAAATCGCATCCCGGACTCTAGCATCGGCTTCATCGGAGAAATGGGCGGGCTTGGTCGTCGGCTTCGATGCCAAAGATGATCTACGTCGAGGCATCACTAGATCAAGCTCCCACTTCACCAAGTCAAGAAACTTGTGAAGAAAACACCCTATACTACTTGGCAAGAGGTAGAGGATGAAGAAATAGGAAGTGGGTTCACTTTAGAATTGGATTTCTCACTCTTTTTCACTAGTTGCCATTAATAGAGGCAAGCTTCTTCTTGAAGAAGAAGAAGAAGAAGATGATAGAATATGATAAAAAGTATTTTTTTAAAAAAGAAAATCATAGAATACTTATCATAAACCAACCATGGTTATGTGTAGAGAGAAAACTATAGTTAGGTGAATGGTTAGGTTAGGCATAAAACAAAAATGGTGGACTTTTTCAAAGCTTCATGTAATTTCAACAAAGAAACAAAATTAGCCACCATTTTCCTTTTGCCAAAATGAAATAAACAAATCAATAAATGAATAAGTAAATTAAACAAAACCCTAACCATTTACTTAACCAAGGTTTAAACTTTACACAAACTCAAGTAAGCATGTATCATCAAACATGATACAATCAAGTGCACAAAAGTATATCACATATACAACTTGTGAACTTCAAGTGAGAAAATCCTTTTAAAGTGAACCAATACTAGTTAATGCAAAGTAATATATCAAATATATAATTATACATTAAATCATTAAATCAACACTTGATTTAACGATCCGGTCATATCGCATATAACCGACTAGTATCCTATGTATCGGCTTACCGAATCAATCCTTGATTCGATAACTAGGTTATATCGCATACAACCATATCGATACATTCATCGCGAGAATAGAATACGGTATCACATACACGCATTATTCTCGGTCCCGCACATATCTCATATGCGCTCCTATTTCATTTCGCTTGAGCCAGGAAACCTCTGTGTAGGACTCTAAAGACTCGTCAATACGCCGGCAGCAGGTGATGATCATATCAAACACCCACAAGCCGCAAGCGGTCTGCTAAACGTAACGGCCACCCGGGTATTGAGCGATCAGAAGATCGACGAGCAAGCCCGCTGTTCATACCAGAATATTGCATTTTATACCGCCCATTCTTATGCTCGTGTGTTTATAGGTAGGTGCTTGTAATCCGTGTTTGTTACATATTTACAGAATACAGGTTTCCAGTACAAATATTGCAAATCAAGACAAAATCTCCACAGTTACACTAAATACAGAACATCTGTCACAGCAGATAAAAGCCGGGTTCCGGTCATCCATATCCGTCCAGTGCCGAGTACCAGTTCCAGAGACAAGACATATGACAGTGGTCATTCGTGTCTCGGACATGCACAGAGCACGAGGGGGGCTGCACAAGAATCAATGGGTGCGCGGAGCTCGAGGGAGATAAAGTCAAAAGTAAAGAAAAGATAGCAATCTAGGACTAAGAATTCTGAAGATATTCTGGAAAAATTATCAGAAAATATATGTACCAGACAACAGGGGACAGCAGACCAGGGACCTACAGAAAAGCCCATGCCCTGAACCCTCTATAGTGCGGCGGATCCGCGGCCAATAGGGGGTATTGGCGGCGGATCCGCGGCCTTACTGACTCCTTGTCGTGTCGTTTTTTGGGGGTAGTTTGGGGACTTCATATTGTGGCAGATTCTTGCCCTAAGTCTTCAACCCTCTGCCTATAAATACTCCAGAATTGAGCTAAGCCAAGGTTCATTCTTTGTTCTTCTTTCTTTTTAGGATTTAGTCTTTTTCTTCTTCTTCTTCATTCTTTTTCCATGAAAATTGTAGTGAGAGCTTTTTGAGTGGGAGATCAATGAAGATGAGGGCTTTTTGTATCATTCTCTTTTGTTTCTTCTTCCCCTTGAGATTCTTGCTTTCTCTTGATCATTCAACCTCTTCATTGAGCTTGAATGGTTAAGGGTTAGTTATTGATCTCAAGGGTCGTATTTTGTTAGGGAATTAGCGCTTCATTTCACATGCGTTCTCTACCCTTCCCTTGATCTTGCAACCTCTTGATTGAGCTTGCAAGTTTAAGGGTTGGCTATTGATCACATGCTTATCTTGAGTTCTAGTTTCTTGTTCTTTTTTATCGCTTTTTATTACTTGCTTATTATTATCTTGCTTTACTTTCTTGCAATTTAATTCATGCACTTAATTACTTGTAATCTTTTCATTTCTTTGTTCTTTTCTTTTTGTTCTCTCTTTTTGGTTCTCTTTTGTGAATGAATGTAATTATCTTTGTTAAGGGAAAAATACGGTATTATAAGTTAATGTTTCTTTGCTCATTTCCTTTTCCCGTATTTTCCATTGAACTCCGCCCAAACCATACGCAAGCGTTCCGTTAGGCACCGTACCCTGACAAGGTAACGGTGATTCCTAACCGCGACCGGTTGCGTTCGGTTTGGCCGGAGGCGAAAGCAAGAGACATGAACGGAAGGACAAGGGTAAATAAGCCGTATTCCATGAATACCGCGCTTAAATCTCCTAATCCACGTTGTTGCCGATTGCTCTAGCTTCAATTGGTCAAGATTCGGCTCAAAGGTTTTGAGTACGGATTTCTTTAGCTTATAATCTCGTATCGTTTTCTTAACAACTTTATACTTGCAAATAATACACTTAGGATAGAATCGAACAAAACATACACAGATTCTTTATTGACTCGTCTAAGACAAGAACGGACATACAACCATCTCCCTTTGGATCGACCCGTGCTCAACCGGCTAGCTGCATAGCGACACCGTCTTAATTGCGGTTAACTTTAATTCTTTCAATCAAATGGCGCCGTTGCCGGGGAGACGGTAGCGTATTTTCTTTCTCGTTATTCGGGTTAATATTCTTTTTTGTATATATTTTTAATAAAAAAAAAATTTAATAAAAAAAAAAAATCTTTTTGTTGTTTTTGATCATTTTTTTGGGCAAGAGTGCAGTTTTTTGCAGATTTGCAAACTGCGATTGTGGGGAGCAAAGTGTACATTCAAGGCTAAGGTGATTGCAAAGTACAGTGCCAAAGATCCGGGTAGTTTGACCCGCGCAAGCGAACTTTTCAAGCTTACCGGATTTGACTCAACGGGGGTTTCCTAACCCAAAAACTTAACGGTACGTACTTTACTAACACCTTCTTCTCAAATCCGACGCGTCCAATATACTATTCTTTGCAGGATTCTTTGCAAGTTCGCTAACAAACGCTAAAAATTGACTAACCCGTATTTGTTGCAGTGCCGCGCTTAAACTAAAAAACGATTGTTTGATTCTTTATAGAATTTTTATTGAATTGCGCATTGCATACATTAATACGGACTTAAGGGCAAGCGAACCCCACAACATACGGTAAAGGAATTCATCACCTTTTCCGTGGCCCACAAATCATGAACTTGAGCATAACATTTACTCGCACAAATTTTAAAAGAAATTAGACTTTAAGCCTTAAGGACTTCGCGCTCACTAGGAGAAGTTAACTGTGTTTAGAACCTTGCTTAACGGTATATTGTTTACGGGGTGTCTAGGAAAGTGTTAACGGCGAAACCGCCAAAAGAGAAAGGGTTATTTAATTAAGGAACTTCGCGAAAGCGTTGGAAAACCTCCCCTTATCTCTGCACTTACCTGGCCTCGTGATCAGTGTATTTTGAGCCTGTTTCTCGATACAGTTTTACTTCGACAATCAAGTTCTGGAGCAGGTCTAGTTGACCTAGGTGAACCCTAGAACGATTAGGTGTGTGGTATTTTTGTGTCGTGATTGTTTTTGTCCATATTGTTTTTTATTCTTTTGTTAATATATAAACTAAAAAAAAAAAATCACATTCTTTTCCCCCTCCTTTTCTCTACCTTTCTTTCTCTCTCTTCATGGGTACCCCACATCGAAAAACTCTTGCCGAACTTTGGTACCCACAACCAGACATTACTTCTTACGGTTCTTGCTTTGGCCGAACTTCGAACGACCCCTCCATGCCCAAAATTTCATTGAGAGATCGGATAGACGCGTCTAGGACAAACAATTTGACTCCGCAATCCACTTCGTATCAACCATTTCATACATTCACCCCTTCTTACGTTGATACCCCTTCTTCGAGTCATGTTGCAACTCCAAGACCTATGTCTATTGCAGAACATATTGAACAATCTCGTAGCCGATCTTTCACTCCTTTCACCACTTCAAATTCTTGGGATCAACAATTCCATTCACCTTCCTATCCAAATGTTGATCCTGCTCCTGTCCAGCCATTCAATTCCTACCAATCCTACCCTACTTTTGAACCTTCCCTAGACATTGCTTCAGAACCACCATTTGGGAGTTTTCAGTATCCAAACAACTTTGAATATTTTACCGAAACCCCTTCACAACCTATGTCTAGTCTGGAACAGTCGTTGGAAGATTTTAGGGTAGCGTCAAGCCAACAGATGATGGATTTGAATGCGTCCATGGCCGCCCTCATGCAACCTAGTGACCCGGTAGCTAGTTTTCACCTAGCTCCAACTTTTTCAAAGTATGATGAGGCGGCAGGACAGGCTGTGAATTTGAGTGGAGAGAGTGAGATGTACCCCCTTCCAAATCAAACCTACCCATCCCAAATTGAATCCCACACCTCCTGTTTTGAAAGTCTATCGAGTATCCCACATGATTTATCAATTGAAGATAGAATGATGAATGAGTTGTGCGACTTCGTAGTGTTTGATTTACCCGATTATGAAGGGACCTTGCAAAGTGAAACCACACCCAATCCTTTTGACCTCTACACCTCCACTCTAGAACCTGAATTGATTGATATCCATGCTTTTGATGAGGTGTCTGAGAATTTTGATTTTCACTTGATTGAGGATATTGACGCTGGGGATATTTTGGATGATGAACCCGTAGATTTGGCTGAGTTTGTCTCTTCAAATCATCATCCCGAGTCATTAAATGTTTTTCCCGAACCCTATATGCGTCTGGATTTTGATGAAATATGCATGGATGAGCTAAATTTTGAGGAGAATATTTAGGATAGTACTGAGGATGAAACAGTTTTAATTGATGAGTCGGATTTTCCAATTCATCCTGTTCCTTTCATTGACTGTGTGCACCCTCTCGAAACCTTAACCGATACCCCTCCTCGCTCACTTTCCTCCATCCTTTCCATCGTTCCGACCATGCAAGAACCCGTCTCGCTTACATTCCATATGTCTGGTTTACCAAGTTCGGCGTACCCATGGTTTCTTACGAATCTTGAGGGATTTGACCCAATCTCTCGCCGGGTTAATAGATTAGCACAATCGCTTTTTACACATCGCTCACCACAAATTGTGCTAATCTATTCACTCCATTTGCACCCTCAAGTTCGTACTCCACTTCTTTTTCCCTTCCGCCATTCTTCTTCTGATATACCAAGACCGTATCCCGCTTCTACCTCCATACGGTCTCGCGTATTCTCCATTTCTTACCTCTTCACCTTCTTTCCCCAACCACTGCTTCACCATGATAAAATCTTTGAATGGTTGGTGTTAACTTTTGGCCTGTGTAAGGCCTTGTATAGCTTGATACTGTTCTTTCCCCCCTAAACCTGAACTTCAACGCCTAACAGTGGAAACACTGTTTTACTTAAGTTTGGGGGGAACACCTTTTTTGTATATATTTTTGGTTTTTCTTTTTGTATATAATTTGTTTTAGGGGGAGCGCCGACAATTTTGACCCTCTTGGTATAACCTGACAGTGAGGGCACTGTCAAGTTTAAGTTTGGGGGTGTGCTCGGTAAGCTTTCTTCCTTCGCATTCATTTGTAAATTTTGCATTTGCATACCTTATTTAAAAACCCATAAAAATCGAAATTTTTTCCAAAAAATATAAAAACTTTGTCGTCAAGTTAGCTAATAGGGTAACTTAGATCTTTATTCCGAAAGTTTAGTTGATATGATAGAAATAACTAAATTCTAGGCTTAGGATTTGAAAACCCTAAAAATAACCCTCATTCTGTCTAACTTTGGTAAGTATACGTCCTTACATTTTTTTTTGAGAAATTAGTAATCTTGAGTTCAGTTTTTGAGTTAAGTCAAGATAAAGGGAAAGTATTGAAGTTTTACCGGAGAATAAGTCTGAAAAATAGTTTCTTTTCTTGAGTTCAAATTTAGAAAGTATATACCCTACAACTACACTTACACGCACCTTGAAACTTGGGATAGTAGAGGATACCTAGAAATACTCTTGCCTAAAAGCCTAGTATGAAAGAAAAAACGGTATTTAAAGCTAAACACCAAAAGAGCATATTGAAAAATATATCCAGTCTTGAAAAAGAAAAAGAAAAAGAAAAGAGAAAAAAAAGAAAAATAGAATAAAGTCAAGAACTGGAAACTGCTATTTACGCTTTAAGTTCACACATTCAGTAATCGGGCGTTAGTGCCTCAGGAAGCATTAATAGTCGCATAAAAGGTGTGTGAGCAAATCCGTCCATCCTTAATGAAAAGAAGTAGTATTAGGTATTAGGGCAAGGGTATTATAGCTTGAATTGAATTCTCAAGTGTAGGGGTGCAAATATACACACACGTAGGGGTATACAATCGATGTTTGAATAAAAGATAGAAATAAAGAATAAGACTTGTGTTTTCTGTAAAGTTGATAAAAATCCCTGATTTGAGGCCGCACTTTAGAAGGAAAACTCAGGAGAACCAATATCTTTCTAAACTTTTTTGGAACGTATATGAACCAAGGTTAAATAGATAGGAGGTGTGAAAAATAAGGGTTGGATATTTCTAACTTAAGATGATAGAGTTTCTAACGTAAATACTAAACTGTAGGAGTAGAATCAATGTTAACTTATGACATTAGCTTGACGGGATTTTGTGGGTAGTATCCGCGGAAAACCCTCAGGAGACAACACTCCTCCTACTAGGGACACCTAGAGGTTTAACGGCTTGTTGCACACGCTCAGTGCAATCGCGTTCCCTGCGAAAGTGCGGTTAGGATTTTATTTTTGTGAATAATTGGTTTTGCTCGGGACGAGCAAAAGTTAAGTTTGGGGGTATTTGTTCATACCAGAATATTGCATTTTATACCGCCCATTCTTATGCTCGTGTGTTTATAGGTAGGTGCTTGTAATCCGTGTTTGTTACATATTTACAGAATACAGGTTTCCAGTACAAATATTGCAAATCAAGACAAAATCTCCACAGTTACACCAAATACAGAACATCTGTCACAGCAGATAAAAGCCGGGTTCCGGTCATCCATATCCGTCCAGTGCCGAGTACCAGTTCCAGAGATAAGACATATGACAGTGGTCATTCGTGTCTCGGACATGCACAGAGCACGAGGGGGGCTGCACAAGAATCAATGGGTGCGCGGAGCTCGAGGGAGATAAAGTCAAAAGTAAAGAAAAGATAGCAATCTTGGACTAAGAATTCTGAAGATATTCTGGAAAGATTATCAGAAAATATATGTACCAGTCAACAGGGGACAGCAGACCAGGGACCTACAGAAAAGCCCATGCCCTGAACCCTCTATAGTGCGGCGGATCCGCGGCCAATAGGGGGTATTGGCGGCGGATCCGCGGCCTTACTGACTCCTTGTCGTGTCGTTTTTTGGGGGTAGTTTGGGGACTTCATATTGTGGCAGATTCTTGCCTTAGATCTTCAACCCTCTGCCTATAAATACTCCAGAATTGAGCTAAGCCAAGGTTCATTCTTTGTTCTTCTTTCTTTTTAGGATTTAGTCTTTTTCTTCTTCTTCTTCATTCTTTTTCCATGAAAATTGTAGTGAGAGCTTTTTGAGTGGGAGATCAATGAAGATGAGGGCTTTTTGTATCATTCTCTTTCGTTTCTTCTTTCCCTTGAGATTCTTGCTTTCTCTTGATCATTCAACCTCTTCATTGAGCTTGAATGGTTAAGGGTTAGTTATTGATCTCAATGGTCGTATTTTCTTATGGAATTAGCGCTTCATTTCACATGCGTTCTCTACCCTTCCCTTGATCTTGCAACCTCTTGATTGAGTTTGCAAGTTTAAGGGTTGGCTATTGATCACATGCTTGTCTTGAGTTCTAGTTTCTTGTTCTTTTTTATTGCTTTTTATTACTTGCTTATTATTATCTTGCTTTACTTTCTTGCAATTTAATTCATGCACTTAATTACTTGTAATCTTTTCTTTTCTTTGTTCTTTTCTTTTTGTTCTCTCTTTTTGGTTCTCTTTTGTGAATGAATGTAATTATCTTTGTTAAGAGAAAAATACGGTATTATAAGTTAATGTTTCTTTGCCCATTTCTTTTTCCCGTATTTTCCATTGAACTCCGTCCAAACCATACGCAAGCGCTCCGTTAGGCACCGTACCCTGACAAGGTAACGGTGATTCCTAACCGCGACCGGTTGCGTTCGGTTTGGCCGGAGGCGAAAGCAAGAGACAAGAACGGAAGGACAAGGGTAAATAAGCCATATTCCACGAATACCGCGCTTAAATCCCCTAATCCACGTTGTTGCCGATTGCTCTAGCTTCAATTGGTCAAGATTCGGCTCAAAGGTTTTGAGTACGGATTTCTTTAGCTTATAATCTCGTATCGTTTTCTTAACAACTTTATACTTGCAAATAATACACTTAGGATAGAATCGAACAAAACATACATAGATTCTTTATTGACTCGTCTAAGACAAGAACGGACATACAACCATCTCCCTGTGGATCGACCCGTGCTCAACCGGCTAGCTGAATAGCGACACCGTCTTGATTGCGGTTAACTTTAATTCTTTCAATCACCCGCTCACACTCCTGTGAATCCAACCAGTAACACTTACCGTACAGTCCGGTCTCGTCGTCTGATATGTCGCATATCTCGCCTAAGGGTGGTAAACGTCAGAGCCCAATAGCTTGATAAGTCGTGTCGATATGAGGTCTATAACAATTCGAGAAACTACTGGTAACACTTACCAGTAAATCTCAACAACCCTGGCCAGGGATTTCCGGTTATAGCCAATTGAACACAGCACAACATCAACTCCCTATACCGGGAGAGACGAATCCCCTCCTATCGCTCATTGCCTCGATGTGACTCGGGACTGTACCTAAAAACCACCGTTTTACACGCCCTCTTGGACGTGGTAAGATGGAAATCAAAGCACAGTGGGAACCACACAAGACTCTATGACGATCTCGGGTCAACAGACTACTCTGTACCAGTGTCACCAGAGAACTGCCATCTGACGTAAGGTATAATACCATTTGGGAGTTCTCGGCGAGTCCGTCCAGTGTACCCAGTCTCCACTGAGTACCCATATATCATCTCTGATGTCAAACACCAATGGATATGGGATCATCCATCGCCCATCTGTATGGGTCGAGAAGGTATACGCTAGTCTACTCTGGTATATCGATGCCCTGTCTCGATACACCCACGACTAGGGACCTTGAAGGATGTACTTATGGACTACCACGTCCCCACTAGTATGATCTTCATCATAGTCCAGGTAGTCAAGTACACATCCTAAGGGCTTTACCAACATGTAACAGAGAGACAATGAGTATACACGTTAAGGTAAAGAGTAACCAGATAGCATACTATCATGTCGAGCAAGAAAGTCCTCCCTATATATGTCCAAGCATCCACTACAATATACATCCTATGTATAGTAATGGCCTCTAGGGCATACATATAACTAACAATCTCCCACTTGCACTAGGGCCATCTGATAGCAGTGGTTGTAGTATCTCATACTCAACCATCCCATAAAAATCTCTCTTTGGGAACAGGCCTTTGTAAGTGGATCCGCTGTGTTGTCCTCAGAGTCTACTCTCCAAACCTCGATCACCCTGGAGATCATCCATCTCCATGATCAGGTGACACTTCCTTAGAATATGTCTGGATCACTGATGGGACGGACGTTCCTTGGCATAAGCCACAACTCCATTGTCATACAATGGAAGGAACAAGGTTCATCTCATGAACTAATATACACCCAGACAGCCTCTTTGGTTGCATCTTAAGTAGCGATGTATTCAGCCTTAATCGTCTAGTATGCCACGGTATCTAGCTTGGAGCTCTTCCAACATACCGTCCCTTTCCTGAGGGTAAAGACAATGCCTGCGACTGACATTCAGTCGGCTTTATCATCCTGGAACACTTCCAGTGATTCTTCCTAGGATCAATTGATACCATCTCACTACAGCTAGTGAGTTTCCTCACATCCAATTACATCTATCTCATAGATGAAAACTAAGGATTTAGGAGGTATCACTTTGATCCTATATGGAGAATCATTGTGATAAGCGGAGATTGACCGAGCGTAGCATAGGAAACTCCTTCCCTATCAAGAGCATGTCATCCACGTACTGTATGAGGATCAATACCATACTCCCTACAACCCTTTTGTTTATACAAGTTTCATCTACCATTTTGATGATGTCAACTTCTTTGACTACTTCATCAAAACAGATGTTCCAACTCCGCGATGCCTGCTTTATCTTATAAAGCATCTTGTACACGTTTCCGCTGCTCCCACTGTCTACGAAGCCCTCTGGCTGTGTACTTATAGACGTTCTCTTCTAAAACATCATTTAGAAAAGCAGTCATGGCACCCAACCGCCAGATATAGTAGTCATGGTATGTAGCCGTGGCAAGTAGGATCTGGATGGACTTAAGCATAGCCACTTGAAAAAGGTTTCATCATAATCCACGCCTGGTCTATGATGAAAAGCTTTAACATGTCTAGTTTTGAAAGTCTCAACTTTTCCATCTACACCAAGTAATCTTCTCAAGATATACTTGCTCCTGATGGGGATTTAACCCTTCAGATATAGCAGCCAAAGTCCATACTTTGCTGGTGTACATGGATTCCATCTCAAATCGCTAAGCATCCAGCCATTCTTACAGAGTCTCACTCCTGATGGCCAGCTCGAAACTAGTTGGGTTATCATCTCATGATGCAATTCTCGCTCCCACTGTCACAGAGAAACAGAAGTATCTCTCAGGTGGGTGAGGAACCCTACTAGATCGGCGGAGAGGCTGAGGTTCGTTGGTATCTACTGAATCCTTTGGTTGTACCAAATCATTGTCTGTAGTTTGTATAGCTGAAACACTTCCAGTTCTACATTACAGACCTTGCCTCGAGCTTGTCCGGATTTTTCTTTTAGACATAGGCCGGACAACCCTAAATCTTAACTAACTTAAGATATGGGCTCTTCCCTTTCCATATCACATATGAAGTGGTAGGCAATTGATTTGATTCGAACCCTTTTCAATAGGCATGCAGCTTCTCAAGTGCATAACTCCCAAAAGGAAACAGGTAACTCAGTAGTACTCATCATAGAGCACACCTTATCATATAGGGTGTGATTGCTCTGCCCCAATATACCATCGTGCTATGGTGTATTCGGAGGAGTAATGCTGAGAGAGAATCTCATTCTCCTTTAGAATAGTCCAGGAATTCCGTGCTCAAGTATTCTCCTCCTTGATCACATCAAAGGACATAATACTTATACCCATATTTTGGTTCTCTACTTCTAACTTATATTCTGTGAATATCTCAAAAGGTTCGGACTTGTGTTTCAACAGGAACATAGGTCTGAATCTCGAAAGATCATCAGAGAATGTAATGAAGTACAAAGAACCATTCTTGGCATATGTAGACAGGGGACCTTTCATACATCAACATGTATCATCCCAAGAGTTTACCAACTCTTTCTCTGCTTCCAGTAAACAGAGCTATGGTCATCGTATCTTTGTGACATGATTGGCAAGTTTCATAAGATGTAAATTCAAACTGATTTAAATATGCATCTAAAATGTAACTACAGCCAGTCAGGTCGCATTGATATGACCTAGTCTACAATGCCTCAAGAAGGATTCGTTCATTTCTGAACTCTTCCTCTTGTGTGTGTTCAGTATACAAAAGAACTGTAGTTTGATTTAGAACATCAATGCTTTTAGATAACGTGCCTGAACCGATCAACTTTTGATATAGGAAATGTTCAAAACATTATCCAACTATACAAAATTTTATCATTTCTTTACTAATAAAGAGATTGATATGATTTTGTATATCAGGTTCGGTATCTAATAACATTTGTTCAGAATCAATGTATTGGTAATACAGGGTGACAGTGACCAACAGACTTGGTTGCAACTCTTGCCCCGTTTTCTGCCTCATGAAACTTATCACCCGTTCTCAGTCCTCTACCTTTCTGTAGCCCTATGTAACATATTACATGTCTGGGATCCTGATCTGGTATCACATACCTAGGACGTAAAGGATACTGAGAAACAGTTCTCTGTAATGAACACACCCGAAGATGATGCATCAGCATGCACTCTCTTCGTTTGGGCGGCAAGGGAATTCTGGTAATCCCCAATTTCCTGCTCTGTCTTATAACAATTATAAGTTGGAGCGGGACCAACGTTCCCCAGCTCAGTATAACAAGCGGGTTCGGTCAATAATCCGTATTATTATCTTGATTAAGGCGTGATATAGTCGCTACCTGGAGAGAGAGAGAAGAAAACACTCAGCGTGCGCTCTTGCAAGAAAAGATTGGTTATTATTTTATCTAATCAGGATGGCTCCCACTGCTTTTTATCAAATCTTCCTTCAAACCCTAAAAGGAAAGACTAGCCGGGATTAATTACACACTACAAGTTCGCCAATCCTTCAGCCAGGCCAGTGTCGGTACTTTGAGGGAGGTCCCCCGTGCTTTCGCACGAACCTAATTAATGTAAATCTCGTTTTCCCAGAGGCGTAACCCCGTTGACACCTTTCTAGACACCTACTTGATCGGCTAATTGTAATGTGTAAAACTCTCCCAGGAGTAACAATTACTCGCAGCGGGTATCGGGATCCAACTATCTCATAGAAGGTATGCAATCTCATTGCAAATTTCAACACTTGAAATCCCTGATAATATTTTGCCCCTAGTGTTCTATGACCTTGACGAATGCCAAACAACCCATAGTCCACTAGTCATGTTCGTACATTTCTTGATTGAATTAAACCCACCCGCACGACCCTTGACGAATGCCAAACAACGCCGTACGAATACCCTAATCCAATCTGCATCATATGCATAAGCAGATAAATACTAGTTAGCTACCGCACACTACGCCTTGACGAATGCCAAACTACCGCAGCACGAATACTAACTAGTACTTATCTGAAATGACGGAGGGCTACGACAGGTTTTTCTGAAAACCTATTGCGTAATGAACTTGAAATCGTTGTAGAATCAAATGATTTTTGAAATGGAGTGCTTTTGAGGCTTTTCTAGTTTTGCTAAAGGAGTCACTCCCGGTGAAGGGATCGTCGGTCCTTTCCTCGTCGAATGAGGTGCGGGATATATCATATATATCACTGTGCAAAGCAAAAACTCTTAAAAGCATTCAAAAGACAAACCGAGTGTTTAGCATCTGCCAGTTATTGCTAAAGGAGTCACTCCCGGTGAAGGGATCTCGGTCCTTTACTCATCGAATAAAGTGCAGGATATATCACATATACCTCTGTGGAAAGCAAGAACTGTAGCTACCTGTTTTATTTTAAATTCGATTCTACAACATCTTAGGTTTCTTTTATTTCATTAATCTCATTAATGAAGTCCCATCATTTAAGTTACCTAAACATCATAGATAAATACGACGTACACTTATGCCATCCGCATTCGCCTCGATGTCCCCTCGTGCACCGTTAGGTTAGGTAACTAACGGCAGAGCGAGGCAGGGCTAGCGCGGGTGTAAAACATAAGTAACGCCTATATAATATATCATATATACTATATACTGTATCTATCACAGAACATCACATGATCACATCACAGATATCGCAGCAGAAGAAACATATGAAATATTGGATATACTAGGACGTCCATGTTTTCAATACGAGCCAGTATAAAACACGGATTCCACGGTCGTGATGAATAGCCAAACCCACACCCCTAGACCCCTACGAGAGCGGCAAGCAACCCTACCAATTCTAGAGTTAGGAGACCCGGACTCGACTCCTCGAGTTGGTCTCCCACCGGACTCCAGAACCCGGTTACTTGTGCTCCCCTCCTTGGGTCTATCCTAGTGCGGAAAGGTAAATAATATACAAAGGGTGACAACTTCCGCAACCTGGAAGTGCCTCAATAAAAGAATATTACATACAAGTTTTTACATGAATAAAAATGAAAAACACTCATCTCACATAAAAACCCCCGGCTATTCAAACACGACGATCCAATATAACATATCCAGTAACACATAACATCACATGTCATCAACGTAAGTAAATATGCGCATCCCAATTGTCGTTGACATATAGCAACGAAACCGGCGATATCACATATTACACTTACGGTCACAGAAAAGAAAGTGTAAAACTACAACAGTTGGAATCCGCAACCTCCTCAGACATCACATGACTAAACCAATGAATTCCTTAGACATCACATGCCTATAATTATAAACCTCGCATTTTAGTCACATAATCGAAAACTCTTTTCAATATCAAGTCGGGCAATTCAACAAGATTCCCGACATCCTGATCGAATGCTCGTCGCAAACTTTAGTAGACGGCCGCACCCTCGATACCGTCGACGAAGTGCACCAAAGCGGAACACCGCTACCGCGAGCACCCAAACCGATGCTTTCGGCGACGGGGTTCTCCTACAGTCACTTGGTCCGGGCTATGGAGCGAGGCTGTCTATTAAGTTTACCCGGCGAGTATCCGCGTACGCTACGTGATTGCGACGGAATTTTGATCACATCAAAATTCCGTGGCAACCGATCAAGTGAGACTAAAGTGCTATGTTTATAACATTCATTCAGTTATCTCATAACTTCTTGTGAATTCCAATTATTGTATCCCATTCCGAATAAGATAGAAAATGTTAAACTTTCCGATCGAATAATCGAACACCCAAGTTTTCGAAAACAGCTCAACTCATGAAATAAGTTCAAAGACATTCACTTCGTGCCTCAGTACCAACGGTCCAGCCATAGAAGGGTCAAGCCAACGCCTCACATGTGGCACGCCGTACTGCCCCAAACCCGAAGGTTCAAAGGGCAGTTCAAGACGGTCACATAATCGAGTTAAGGTTTGTTGTCTTCTAGAGGGACCAACACGTTACTTGCACTACTTAGAACGTCGTTAAACCACGGAAAAATCCAACACTTGGAAATTTCCCGACAGGGGAAAAATTGGTTATTTATATCCGGTCGAACTTTTTAACATATTCAAAAATTATCCGGAAGCCACATAGACAAAATCAGATAATCCGATCGAATAAACGAATCCCCAAAACAACCCAGAATATTCAACTCTTGAATAAATGTTAAAAATTCCCATAAAATACAGCACATCCAGAAACTAATTACTGTGCGAACCAAGTGCATTGATTCAGCACTTTGGCCGCGGAACCGCCGCACAAGGCAGGGTGGGGCCGCGGTTCCGCGGCTCTTCTGTCGAATCAATGTCACGTGCTTCACAGAAATTCATAATATTCCCTGCTGAATTTTTTAGCAATTTTTAATTCACAAAAACCAAATTTTCAGAAAATTTCCAGAGAGCATTTTAGATTAGGGTTTCGATGTTCGTTCGGATTTCAAACGTCGTCTACACTTCGCTTAAGGCTCTAGCTAGGCTCTGATACCACTGTAGGGTTCCTAGGCACTCTCAAGAGGTCTCACAAGGTATCAACCATGCCAATTTCAAACTTTACAAGTGCCGAGAAACCCTAATACGGATCGTTAACTAGAATTTTAGGCGAAAGATGCAACTAGTTAACAACTTAACTAAGTGAATGGAAATACAACCTTTGTAGATCCGGTTCTCCATCTCCATAGCTCCGTGATGAAGTCCCCTCGCTGTACAAATCGCATCCCGGACTCTAGCATCGGCTTCATCGGAGAAATGGGCGGGCTTGGCCGTCGGCTTCGATGCCGAAGATGATCTACGTCGAGGCATCACTAGATCAAGCTCCCACTTCACCAAGTCAAGAAACTTGTGAAGAAAACACCCTATACTACTTGGCAAGAGGTAGAGGATGAAGAAATAGGAAGTGGGTTCACTTTAGAATTGGATTTCTCAATCTTTTTCACTAGTTGCCATTAATGGAGGCAAGCTTCTTCTTGAAGAAGAAGAAGAAGATGATAAAAAGTATTTTTTTTTAAAAGAAAATCATATAATACTTATCATAAACCAACCATGGTTATGTGTAGAGAGCAAACTATAGTTAGGTGAATGGTTAGGTTAGGCATAAAACAAAAATGGTGGACTTTTTCAAAGCTTCATGAAATTTCAACAAAGAAACAAAATTAGCCACCATTTTCCTTTTGCCAAAATGAAATAAACAAATCAATAAATGAATAAATAAATTAAACAAAACCCTAACCATTTACTTAACCAAGGTTTAAACTTTACACAAACTCAAGTAAGCATGTATCATCAAACATGATACAATCAAGTGCACAAAAGTATATCACATATACAACTTGTGAACTTCAAGTGAGAAAATCCTTTTAAAGTGAACCAATACTAGTTAATGCAAAGTAATATATCAAATATATAATTATACATTAAATCATTAAATCAACACTTGATTTAACGATCCGGTCATATCGCATATAACCGACTAGTATCCTATGTATCGGCTTACCGAATCAATCCTTGATTCGATAACTAGGTTATATCGCATACAACCATATCGATACATTCATCGTGAGAATAGAATACGGTATCATATACATGCATTATTCTTGGTCCCGCACATATCTCATATGCGCTCCTATTTCGTTTCGCTTGAGCCAGGAAACCTCTGTGTAGGACTCTAAAGACTCGTCAATACGCCGGCAGCAGGTGATGATCATATCAAACACCCACAAGCCGCAAGCGGTCAGCTAAACGTAACGGCCACCCGGGTATTGAGCGATCAGAAGATCGACGAGCAAGCCCGCTCGCACTCCTGTGAATCCAACCAGTAACACTTACCGTACAGTCCGGTCTCGTCGTCTGATATGTCGCGTATCTCGCCTAGGGGTGGTAAACGTCAAACCCCAATAGCTCGATAAGTCGTGTCGATATGAGGTCTATAACAATTCGAGAAACTACTGGTAACACTTACCAGTAAATCTCAACAACCCTGGCCAGGGATTTCCGGTTATAGCCAATTGAACACAGCGCAACATCAACTCCCTATACCGGGAGAGACGAATCCCCTCCTATCGCTCATTGCCTCCATGTGACTCGCGACTGTACCCAAAAACCACCGTTTTTCACGCCCGCTTGGACGTGGTAAGATGGAAATCAAAGCACAGTAGGAACCACACAAGACTCTATGACGATCTCGGGTGAACAGACTACTCTGTACCAGTGTCACCAGAGAACTGCCATGTGACGTAAGGTATAATACCATCTGGGAGTTCTCGGCGAGTCCGTCCAGTGTTCCCAGTCTCCACTGAGCACCCATATATCATCTCTGATGTCAAACACAAATGGATATGGGATCATCCATCGCCCATCTGTATGGGTCGAGAAGGTATACGCTAGTCTACTCTGGTATATCGATGCCCTGTCTCGATACACCCATGACTAGGGACCTTGAAGGATGTACTTATGGACTACCACGTCCCCACTAGTATGATCTTCATCATAGTCCAGGTTGTCAAGTACACATCCTAAGGGCTTTACCAACATGTAACAGAGAGACAATGAGCATACACGTTAAGGTAAAGAGTAACCAGATAGCATACTATCATGTCGAGCAAGAAAGTCCTCCCTATATATGTCCAAGCATCCACTACAATATACATCCTATGTATAGTAATGGCCTCTAGGGCATACATATAACTAACAAAAACAACTGTGTGACAACCAAAATATAACCGATCGTATTATAGGAATTTAACTTTCTACTCTGTGTATGTGTCACGACCAAAAATTTGGCCCGTAACCGGCACTTAAACTACGTAACGTCTACAGTCGTACGCAACTCAACTAAGCCGAAACCCAGAAATCTAAACCACCCAAATCTGGATCAATGGAGAAAAACAAAGTTTTTATTATTTAGAAAATCAAAAGTAAATCTCTAACTCTAGTTTTCCTTCTTGCAAATTTCGGCAGCACCTCCTTTGTAAAAACTAGCCCCGAAAACGGGTACAACACAGATAATATATAAAGCATCCCAAATGGGAGCAAAAACACGTCCAGCGGCGGAGACAATCACCACAACAAGTATACGACGCCGAAGCGAATATATAATAAGGAAAGACTGCAATAAGAAGTAAACTTTCCAACATAACCGGCTCCCATGAGCACGGCACCCAAAATCACAAATATAATACAACACCGAATCCTTACAAGTCGTCTCTAAGTCATATACAAACAGTGGTAGATAGAGAATACTAGATCCAACAAAAAGATACACAATGTACAAGCAGATAACCACAAACCCACCTAAAAGCAAAGGCCTCACTGCCTAACGTAGCGGTATCCGCAAAAGTATAGATGATAAGATGCCCTGCCACGACTACTCTGAGGGTAAGTCCTGCAAAACACTGTGGCATAACGGGGGTGAGTTGCCAACTCGTGAATAGTAAATAACATCATATTGTAATCGCAGGTATGCACGAACATAGATCTATCAATCACATGTAATCTGATAGCATAAGTATGATAAGTGAATATGCAACAATCATGTAAAGGTATATCATCAGGGTACTACAACTACATGAAACAATGCATAACAACAATAATCCTGAGTGTGTGGGATGATACAATAAAATCTCATGCAAAATCATCAGCATGCAAAAACACCAGTGTCCCTCTCTAACACATCAAATCCCAAATCCTCAGGCACCGCATCCACAGATCGGCCCTAACATCCTGTAAGTCTCATGGAACCTGAGTGTCATACATCGACACCTGAAACATCATGAAAACATATCCCTATGTGTGTATGTGTGTGTGTGTATGTATAAGTATGAGGATATCAACCCCGTATGTCCACCGACGTTACGTAAAAATCATGAAAACCTGACTGTCTAACACCGACACTCGAAACATCATGAAACCTGTGTCTAGCATCGACACGTAAATCCTCATAACTTAGGCGCTGTCACCACGACTGGCCCTGACGATATGTCGTACATCACTCCGGTCGTTATCCCCACGTTAACCGCCGAGTCAAAATACAGTCACCGGTAGGTAATTGCCCACCTTCCAGGCTCATCGTCTGTACCACGAACATCTTGCCGAGGGGAACCGTACTGGGCCCCACCATGTACCCATACACGGTCCACTCACTCCTCGCATCGGGTATATATCACAAATCTCATAACCGAGAACTCTCATTGTGGACGCATCAAATATCATATCAAGAGAAACCGGGTTTTCAAACAATACATAGTTTCTTGAAAATACCCCCACAGTTCTCAAATCCATAAATCATATGAAATCCATATCTCAATACTTAAAATCCATATAAAACTGATATATGCAACATAAAACATCAATATGAGCATATAAAGGGAAAACCGCTCTTTTAAATGAATCCAGCTTTTAAAATATATCTTGCGGTTCTCAAAATCCTCCGAAAAACAAATGCAGCATCATATGAGGTGTACATGTATGATGCATTTCATAAGCGTAAAGATCAACAACTCAATATCACATATCAAAGAAGTACCACTTGGGGTACATACAACTATAGTGAAAATATGCGGGTGTACATGTCAATATGAGTGCATGATATACATGTAGCTGTAATAGACTATGTTGGTGTACATGTCAATATGTATGCAAGATGTACAAGTAGATATAGTAAGGTATACGTGAAATGGAATAAGGGTCACTACCTCAACTATTCCTGCCCAATGCAATGTCACGTATGTGTAGGGTTCCTAGGCACTCTCAAGAGGTCTCATAAGGCATCAACCATGCCAATTTTAAATTTTACAAGTGCCGAGAAACTCTAATACGGGTCGTTAACTAGAATTTTAGGCGAAACAAAAACCTAGTTAACAACTTAACTAAAAGTGAGAAGCTACAACCTTTGTAGATCCGGTTCTCCATATCCTTAGCTCCATGTAGACGTCCTCTCGCTGTCCAATTCGGATCTCGGACTCTAGCATCGGCTTCATCGGAAAAATGAGCGGACAAGTTGTCGGTTATGATGCCAAAGATGATCTACATCGAGGTTGCACTAGATCAAGCTCCAACTTCACTAAGTTATGAAACTTGTGAAGAAAACGCCCTATACTACTTGGCAAGAGGTAGAGGGTGAAGAAATAGGAGGTGGGTTCACTTTAGAATTGGATTTCTCACACTTTTGCTCAAGTTGCCATTGATGGTGGCAAGTTTTCTTTCTTGAAGAAGAAGATGGAATATGATAAGTGTATGAAAAAGAAATAATAAAATCAATACTTATCATCTTCTAACCATGGTCAAGTGTAGAGAGTTAACTATAATTTAGATGAGTGTTTAGGGTTTGGAGAAGAAGACAAAGTGGTCACTTGGTCAAAGCTTCATGAAGCTTCAACAAGCTTCATGATAAAAGAAACAATTTTTTTTTCTATTATCTATTTCTCCAAAAAGAAAAGATAAATAATTAAGTGAAAATATGAAACCCTAACCATTCACTAAACATGGTATAAGTCTTTACACAAATCCAAGTGAGAATGTATCATCAAACATGATACAAACATGTGCACAAAAGTATATCACATATACAACTTGTACATCAAGTGAGAAAATCCATTTAAAGTGAACCAAGACTAGTTAATACAAAGTAATATATCAAATATATAATTATACATTAAATCATTAAATCAACACTTGATTTAACGATCCGGTCATGTCGCACATAACCGACTAGTATACAATGTATCGATTTATCGAATCAACGATTCGATAACTAGGTTATATCGCATACAACCAATCGAAACATTCATCGCGAGAATGAAATATGGTATCACATACTCGCATTATTCTCGGTCCCGCACATATCTCATATGCACTCCTATTTCGTTTCGCTTGAGCCAGGAAACCTCTGTGTAGGACTCTAAAGACTCGTCAATACACCGATAGCAGATGATGATCATATCAAGCACCCACAAGCCGCAAGCGGTCTGCTAAACGTAACGGCCATCCGGGTATTGAGCGATCAGAAGATCGACGAGCTAGCCCGCTTACACTCCTGTGAATCCAACCAGTAACACTTACCGTACAATCCGGTCTGTTCGTCTGGTATGTCGCATATCAAGTCTAGGGGTGGTAAACGTCAAACCCCAAAAACCGATAAGTCGGGCCGATATGAAGCTCAAAACGGGTCGAGAAACTACTGGTAACACTTACCAGCAGATCTCTGATCAGCCCTGGCCAGGGACTTCCCTGTTACGGCCAATCGAGCACTGCGCAACATCAACCCCCAATACCGGGAGAGACGAAACCCCTCCAATCGCTCATTGCCTCCATATGACTCGGGACTGTACCCAAAGACCACCATTTTGCACGCCCTCATAGACGTGGTAAGGTGGAGATCAAAGCACAGTGGGAATCACACAAGACTCTATGACGATCTCGGGTCTACAGACTAACCTATACAAGTGTCACCTGAGAATTGCCATCTGACGTGAGGTATAATACCATCTGGGAGTTCTTGGCGAGTCCGTCCAGTGTAGCCAGTCTCCACTGAGCACCCGTATACCATCTCTGATGTCAAACACCAATGGATATGTGATCATCCATCGCCCATCTCATGGGTAGAGAAGCATATACGCTAGTCTACACTGGTATATCGATGCCCCGTCTCGATACACCCATGACTAGGGACCTTGAAGGATGTACCTATGGACTACCATATCCCCACTAGTATGATCTGCATCACAGTCCAGGTAGTCAAGTACACATCCTAAGGGCTTTACCAACAAGTAACTATAAGACAGTGCAAAGAGACAAGTGTACATGTTAAGATAAAGAGTAACCAGATAGCATACTATCATATCGAGCAAGAAAGTCATCTCTATATATGTCCAAGCATCCAATATAATATACATCCTGTGTACAATACTGGCCTCTAGGGCATACATACATCTAACAATCTCCCACTTGTACTAGGGCCAGCTGCTGTAGTATCGCATACCGAGCATCCCGAAGAGTCTCTCAAACTGTATCTGGGGAATGGCCTTCGTGAGTGGATCCGCCGTGTTGTTCTTCGTGTCAACCCTCCTGACCTCGATCTCCCGGCGATCAACTATCTCCCAGATCAGGTGATACCGCCTCAGAATATGCCTGGATCGCTGATGGGACCTGGGTTCCTTGGCTAAAGCCACCGCTCCATTATTATCGCAATACAAAGGTATTGGATGCTCAATGGATGGAACCACTCCAAGTTCAGCAATGAACTTCTTGATCCAGACAGCTTCTTTAGCAGCGATGTATTCATCCTCCATCGTCGAGTCTGCCACGGTTTCCTGCTTGGAACTCTTCCAGCTAACCGCCCCTCCGTAAAGGGTAAAGACAAATCCCGACTGCGACTTAGAGTCGTCCTTATCACTCTGGAAGCTCGAATCGGTAATGGACTCCACTTGGAGTTCTCCGTTACCATACACCAAGAGCATCTCTTTAGTCCTTCACAAGTACTTGAGAATGCTCTTCACAGCTGTCCAGTGACTCTCTCCAGGATCAGCTTGATACCAGCTCACTACACTTAGTGAGTATGCAACATCGGGTCTGGTACATAGCATCGCGTACATGATAGAGCCTACAGCCGAAGCATAGGGTATCCCTTGCATGCGAGCTCTCTCCAAATCAGTCTTGGGGGACATCTCTTTGGAGAGAGTGACTCCAGAGATCATGGGCAAGTTCCCACGCTTGGATTCTTCCATACTAAACCTCTTTAGTATGGTGTCAATGTACTTGGATTGGGACAATCCCAATATTCATTTGGATCTATCTCTATAGATCCTGATTCCCAATATGCAGGAGGCATCACCAAGATCTTTCATCGAGAATCTTTGTGATAAGAAGAGCTTGACCGATTGCAGCATAGGAATATCATTTCCTATCAAGAGTATGTCGTCCACGTACAATACGAGGAAGAAAACCTTACTCTCTGCTACCTTCTTGTAGATACAAGGTTCATCTGGGTTTTTGACGAAATCAAACTCTTTGATAACGACGTCAAAGCAGATGTTCCAACTCCGCGATGCTTGCTTTAATCCATAAATGGATTTAAGCAGCTTGCACACCTTCCCGCTGCTCCCACTGTCTACGAAGCCCTCTGGCTGAGTCATGTACACGCACTCTTCTAAATCACCGTTTAGAAAGGCGGTCTTAACATCCATTTTCCAGATTTCGTAATCATGATATGCAGCGATGGCAAGCATGATCCGGATGGATTTAAGCATAGCCACTGGAGAAAAGGTTTCGTCATAATCCACACCTGGTCTTTGACGAAAACCCATTGCAACAAGTCTAGATTTGAAAGTCTCTACTTTCCCATCTACACCAAGTTTTTTCTTGAAGATCCACTTGCTCCCAATGGGTTTTACCCCTTCAGGAGCAACTTCCAAAGTCCATACTTTGTTGGTGTACATGGATTCCATCTCGGACCGCATTGCATCCAGCCATTTCACTGAGTCCCTACTCGTGATGGCCTGCTCGAAGCTAGTTGGGTCATCATCCTCCATGATGCAATCCTCGCTCCCACCATCCATGAGAAAACCGTAGTATCTCTCAAGTTGGCGAGGAACCCTACTAGATCGGCGGAGTGGCTGGGGTTCATTGGGAACTATTGAATCCTCTGGTTCCACCAGATCTTCTGTTGTAGCTTCTGTAGCTGGAACCTCTTCCAGTTCTACCTCATGACCACTAATCTCTTTTTCAAGAAATTCCTTTTCTAAAAAGGTAGCATGCCGAGAAACAAACATTCTTTGTTCCTCAGGGTGGTAAAAGATATACCCTTGTGAATTTTTGGGATATCCTATAAATTTGCATAAAACAGACCGTACCTCGAGTTTGTCCGGATTTTGTTGTTTGACATAGGCTGGACAACCCCATATCTTAACATAGTTAAGACATGGTCTCTTCCCTTTCCATATCTCATATGGAGTGGTAGGCACTGATTTGGTGGGGACCATATTCAATAGATGTATGGCTGTCTCAAGCGCATACCCCCAGAAGGAAATTGGTAACTCAGCTGCGCTCATCATAGAGCGCACCATATCTAATAGGGTGCGGTTCCTCCGTTCTGATACACCGTTGTGCTGTGGTGTATATAGAGGAGTTAGCTGAGAGAGAATCCCATTCTCTTTTAGGAAGTCCAGAAATTCATTGCTTAAGTATTCACCTCCTCGATCAGATCGAAGGATTTTAATACTTTTTCCGGTTTGGTTCTCGACTTCTTGTTTATATTCTCTAAATTTCTCAAAAGCTTCAGACTTGTGTCTTATCAAGTACACATGTCCGTATCTTGAGAGATCGTCAGTGAATGTAATGAAGTACGAAGAACCATCCCTGGCATGTGTAGACATGGGAACGCATACATCACTATGTATCAGTCCCAAGAGTTCGGTAACTCTTTCTCCGTGTCCCGTAAACGGAGTTTTGGTCATCTTGCCTTTGAGACATGACTGGCAAGTGTCATAAGATGAAAATTCGAATGGTTTCAAATATCCATCCTTATCCAACTTAGCCAGTCGTGTCATATTGATGTGACCCAGTCTACAATGCCATAAGAAGGATTCGTTCAGTTCTGAACTCTTCCTCTTGTGTGTGTTTGTTATGCTCAGAACTGTTGATTGATTTAGAACATAAATGCCATTGCACAACATGCCTGATCCAACCAACTTTTGGTTACGGAAAATGTTCATAACATTGTCCTGTAATACAAAATTATATCCCTCTTTACTCAACAAAGAAACCGATATAATGTTGCATATCAGGTTTGGCATGTAATAGCATTCGTTCAGAACCAATGTATTACCAGTTGGTAATACAAGGTGATATTCCCCGACAGTCTTAGCTGCAACAATTGCACCATTTCCAACTCTAATGTCTTTATCACCTTCTCCAAGTTCTCTACCTTTCCTAAGCCCATGTAACTGATTACATATATGGGATCCTGACCCGGTATCTAATACCCGGGACGTAGGGCAAATGGAGAAACAGTTCTCTGTAACGAACACACCCGAAGAAAATGCATCACCATGTACTTTCTTCAATCGGGTGGCATGGGAATCCTGGTGTTCCCCTATATCCTGTTCATTCCTATAACTCATATAAGAAAGAACGGAACCAACGTTCCCCAGCACAGTATAACATGCGGGTTCAGTCAATACATCCATATTATTATCTTTATTAGGGCATGACATGGTCGCTACCTGGAGAGAGAGAGAAGAAAACACTTTAGCGTATGCTCTTGCAAGATCAGATTGGTTATTATCTTATCTAATCCGGATGGCTCCCACTGGTTTTTATCAAATCTTCCTTCAAACCCTACAAGGAAAGACTAGCCGGGATTAATTACACACTACAAGTTCGCCAATCTTTCAGCCAGTCCAGTGTCGGTACTTTGAGAGAGGTCCCCCGTGCTTTCACACGAACCTAATTAATGTAAACCTCGTTTTTCCAGAGGCGTAACCCCGTTGACACCTTTCTAGACACCTACTCGATCAGCTAATTGCAATGTGTAAAACTCTCCCAGGAGTAACTCTTACTCGCAGTGGGTATCGGGATCCAACTATCTCATAGAAGGTATGCAATCACATTGCAAATTTCAACACTTGAAATTCCCGATAATGCTTTTGCCCCTAGCCTGCTATGACCTTGACGAAAGCTAACAAACCACAGCCCGCTAGTCAAGTTCAACCCGTACATTTCTTTACTGAATTAAACCCACCCGCACGACCCTTGACGAAAGCCAACAAAGCCGTACGACTACCCTAATCCAGTCGCATCATATGCAGCAGATAAGCAGTATATAGCTACCGCACACTACACCTTGACGAAAGCCAACAAATGTAGCACGAATACTATATGCAACTTATCTGAAATGACGGAGGGCTACAACAGGGTTTTCTGAAAACCTATTGCGTAATGAACTTGATATCATTGTAGAATCAAATGAAGTTATGAAATGGAGTGATTTTGAGGCTTTTCTAGTTTTGCTAAAGGGGTCACTCCCGGTGAAGGGATCGTCGGCCCTTTCCTCGTCGAATGAGGTGCGGGATATATCATATATATCACTGTGCAAAGCAGAAACTATAGAAGCAATCAAAAGTCAAACCGAGTGTGTAGCATCTGCCAGTTACTGCAAAAGGAGTCACTCCCGGTGAAGGGATCTCGGTCCTTTCCTCATCGAATAAGGTGCAGGGTATATCATATATACCGCTATGCAAAGCAAGAACTGTAGCTACCTGTTTTGTTTAAACTTTGATTCTACAACATCTTAGGTTTCTTTTCTTTCATTAATCACATAAATGAAGTCCCATCATTTAAGTCACCTAAACATCACAGATAAATACGACGTACATTTATGCCATCCGCATTCGCCTGGATGTCCCCTCGTGCACCGTTAGGTTAGGTAACTAACGACAGAGCAGGGCAGGGCTAGTGCGGGTTAAAAACATAAGTAACGTCTATGTAATATATCATATATACTATAAGCTGTATCTATCACAGAACATCACATGATCACATCACAGATATCGCAGCAAAGGAAACATATGAAACATTGGATATACTAGGACGTCCGTGTTTTCAATACGAGCCAGTATAAAACACGGATTCCACGGTCGTGATGAATAGCCAATCCCACACCCCTAGACCCCTACGAGAGCGGCAAGCAACCCTACCAATTCTAGGGTTAGGAGACCCGGACTCGACTCCTCGAGATGGTCTCCCACTGGACCCTAGAACCCGGTTACTTGTGCTCCCCTCCTTGGGTCTATCCTAATGCGGAAAAGTAAATAATATACAAAAGGTGACATCTTCCGCAACCTGGAAGTGCCCCAAATAAAAGAATATTACATACAAGTTTTTACATTAATTAAAATGAAAAACACTCATCTCACATAAAAACCCCCGGCTATTCAAACACGACAATCCAATATAACATATCCAGCAACACATAACATCACATGTCATCAACGTAAGTAAATATGCGCATCCCAATTGTCGTTGACATATAGCAACGAAACCGGCGATACCACATATTACACTTACGGTCACAGAAAAGAAAGTGTAAAACTACAACAGTTGGAATCCGCAACCTCTTTAGACATCGCATGCCTAATCAAATGAAATACTTAGACATCACATGCCTAACAATTATAAACCCCGCATTTTAGTCCCATTATCGAAAACTCTTTTCAATATCAAGTGAGACTAAACCGCTAGATTTATAACATTCATCCAGTTATCTCATAACTGTTTGTGAATTCCAATTATTGTATCCCATTCCGGACAAATAGAAAATATTAAACTTTCCGATCGAACATTCGAACACCAAAGTTTTCCCGAAACCGTTCAACACATGAAATAAGTTCAAAGACATTCACTTCATACCTCAGTACCAACGGTCCAGCCGTAGAAGGGTCAAGCCAACGCCTCACATGTGGCACGCCGTACTGCCCCAAACCCGAAGGTTCAAAGGGCAGTTCAAGACGGTCACATAATCGAGTTAAGGTTTGTTGTCTTCTAGAGGGACCATCGCGTTACTTGCACTACTCAGATCGTCTTTAAATCACAGAAAAATCCAACATTTGGAAATTTTCCGGCAGGGGAAAAGTTGGGTATTTATATCCGGTCGAACTTTTTAACATATTCTTAAATTATCCGGAAAAACACACAGACAAAATTTGATAATCCGATCGAATCTTTGATTCCCAATACCACCCCAGAATACTCATCTGTAGAGTCACAATAAAAATACCCAGAAAATATAGCATTCAATTATATGAATTACTGTGCAGAAATCATTGGACAAGGGGACAGAACGGCCGCGGAACCGCCGCACATGGCAAGCTTGTGCCGCGGTTCCGCGGTGGATTTATCGATTTAGACCCTCGTTTTTCACAGTAATTAAAAAAAGACCCTGCTTATTTTTCTGCATATTTTTAATCGACAAAAATCCAAATTTTCAGAAAATTTCCATAGAGCATTTTGGAAATGGGTTTCGATGTTCGTTCGGATTTCAAACGTCGTCTAGACTTCGCCTAAGGCTCTAGCTAGGCTCTGATACCACTGTAAGGTTCCTAGGCACTCTCAAGAGGTCTCACAAGGCATCAACCATGCCAATTTTAAATTTTACAAGTGCCGAGAAACTCTAATACGGATCGTTAACTAGAATTTTAGGCGAAACAAAAACCTAGTTAACAACTTAACTAAAAGTGAGAAGCTACAACCTTTGTAGATCCGGTTCTCCACTTCCTTAGCTCCATGTAGACGACCTCTCGCTGTCCAAGTCAGATCTCGTACTCTAGCATCGGCTTCATCGGAAAAATGAGCGGACAAGTCGTCGGCAACGATGCCAAAGATGATCTACGTCGAGGTTGCACTAGATCAAGCTCCAACTTCACCAAGTTATGAAACTTGTGAAGAAAACACCCTATACTACTTGGCAAGAGGTAGAGGGTGAAGAAATAGGAGGTGGGTTCACTTTAGAATTGGATTTCTCACATTTTTGCTCAAGTTGCCATTGATGGTGGCAAGTTTTCTTTCTTGAAGAAGAAGACGGAGAAGAAGATGGAATATGATAAGTGTATGAAAAAGAAATAATAAAATCAATACTTATAATCTTCTAACCATGGTCAAGTGTAGAGAGTTAACTATAGTTTAGATGAGTGGTTAGGGTTTGGAGAAGAAGACAAAGTGGTCACTTGGTCAAAGCTTCATGAAGCTTCATCAAGCTTCATGATAAAAGAAACCATTTTGTTTTCTATTATCTATTTCTCCAAAAAGAAAAGATAAATAATTAAGTGAAAATATGAAACCCTAACCATTCACTAAACATGGTATAAGTCTTTACACAAATCCAAGTGAGAATGTATCATCAAACATGATACAAACATGTGCACAAAAGTATATCACATATACAACTTACATATCAAGTGAGAAAATCCATTTAAAGTGAACCAATACTAGTTAATGCAAAGTAATATATCAAATATATAATTATACATTAAATCATTAAATCAACACTTGATTTAACGAACCGGTCATGTCGCACATAACCGACTAGTATACAATGTATCGATTTATCGAATCAACGATTCGATAACTAGGTTATATCGCATACAACCAATCGAAACATTCATCGCGAGAATGAAATACGGTATCACATACTCGCATTATTCTCGGTCCCGCACATATCTCATATGCGCTCCTATTTCGTTTCGCTTGAGCCAGGAAACCTCTGTGTAGGACTCTAAAGACTCGTCAATACGCCGATAGCAGATGATGATCATATCAAGCACCCACAAGCCGCAAGCGGTCTGCTAAACGTAACGGCCATCCGGGTATTGAGCGATTAGAAGATCGACGAGCTAGCCCGCTCACACTCCTGTGAATCCAACCAGTAACACTTACCGTACAGTCCGGTCTGTTCGTCTGATATGTCGCATATCAATTCTAGGGGTGGTAAACGTCAGACCCCAATAACCGATAAGTCATGCCGATATGTGGCTCATAACGGGTCGAGAAACTACTGGTAACACTTACCAGCAGATCTCTGATCAGCCCTGACCAGGGACTTCCCTGTTACGGCCAATCGAGCACTGCGCAACATCAACCCCCAATACCGGGAGAGACGAAACCCCTCCTATCGCTCATTGCCTCCATATGACTCGGGACTGTACCCAAAGAACACCGTTTTGCACGCCCTCATGGACGTGGTAAGGTGGAGATCAGAGCACAGTGGGAATCACACAAGACTCTATGACGATCTCGGGTCTACAGACTAACCTGTACAAGTGTCACCTGAGAACTGCCATCTGACGTGAGGTATAATACCATCTGGGAGTTCTCGGCGAGTCCGTCCAGTGTACCCAGTCTCCACTGAGCACCCGTATACCATCTCTGATGTCAAACACCAATGGATATGGGATCATCCATCGCCCATCTCATGTGTCGAGAAGCATATACGCTAGTCTACACTGGTATATCGATGCCCCGTCTCGATACACCCACGACTAGGGACCTTGAAGGATGTACCTATGGACTACCATGTCCCCACTAGTATGATCTGCATCACAGTCCAGGTAGTCAAGTACACATCCTAAGGGCTTTACCAACATGTAACTATAAGACAGTGCAAAGAGACAAGTGTACACGTTAAGATAAAGAGTAACCAGATAGCATACTATCATATCGAGCAAGAAAGTCATCTCTATATATGTCCAAGCATCCAATATAATATACATCATGTGTACAATACTGGCCTCTTGGGCATACATACAACTAACAGTATGTAAGTCTCAACAATATCTCATATGCACAATGGGATTAGAGCTACTACCACAGCTATCCCTATCCACTACCGTATCATGCATGTAGGTGGTTTGTGCGTGTCATGGCAATTACTGACGATGTGGGTGTAGCATACAATTTAGTGCTCGTGCAACATGAACCGTCAGTAATGTGTTATACCTAAAGGTATGAGTCAAGTACAACAGATAATGCTATGCAATGACATTCATATATAGTTAACTAATATGCAATAACATGCACCTAACATATCATATTCGCCCCGACGCATAACGCCATACGGGCGATTTCCCCGTAGATGTTAAATCTACTCATCAAAAGTCTCCAGCTATGAAAATCCGACCACCTGCTTTCTCTTGTTCGCAGCGTCTGTAGTCCCCGCTTGCGACGCTATATTTCACAAACACAAGAAATAAAGCAAAAATCTCAGAATCGATCAATATAACGGAAAACTACGTATTCAAAAAAGCACCAACACACTAAACTAACTCACGAGTGTACGTCAAGTGGCTAACGTGCGCAACGATTCCTCAAAACCTAACTGAGTACAGCAGCAGCACAAGCACACGACTCGTGTTGCAACACGTATCACACGGACTCAAAACACTAGATTATAGGTAAAAGATCCCAGATTTTGTATACTGCAATTACTAAAAAAGTAAACAGTACCAAACAAACCTAACCAACAGCAGACAACTACCCACAGAACCCAAACCCCAACACTTTCCTACCTAGCCGACGTCACCGGATTTCGCCTTAGGGTCGCCGGCCCCGGCCGGTGTGGTGGTCTCCGTCAATCAGGTGGTGTCTTAGGTTCATTAGCACATCTCAACAATTTTGTTTTGACAAACACTAAAAATTCCAGGTCACAGCAGGTATAAAAGTTCTAAAAAGACCTTAAAAACCCGATATCGTACTAATCGATACTAAAAGCGTTTTACGCATCAGCCAACGATCAAAACAACATACAAATTTCTAATTAATAGAGTAGGGATTATACCTAACAATCTTGCTCACAAGATCCAAGCTTTCCCGAGCTCCATGTGATCCAAGAGCAAAAATCTAGAACTTTTGGTATTTTGTGATATATTTTGGGATTTTTGAGGATTTGTGAGTTTGGATTGATATAAAATGAGAAGGAAAAGAGCAAGAGCAGTAGAGGGAGAGAGGATCTCGGCCAAGGGAGTGAGGTGGGATTTTTGTGAGGGTTTCCAAGCAATAACCAACCTTAAATGCAATTAAATGCATTCATACACAAACATGCACACATGCATGCATCTATATTTCTTTTCTTTTCTTTTTCTTTAATCCAAATTCAAATTCCAAACAAATACCTAGATAAGAGACAAGGTTTTTGGATTAACTCAACTTAATTGAAGAAAAGATCGTTTTAGTGAAATTTCCCAAAATGTAAATACCGCACAAAATAACATTAAAATTGAGAAAATTTCAAATTGAACCAAAACGTCCCATATACCCCCAAAGCTTGCGCACTAGCTTTATTTTAGCTAAACTAGGTGCTGGCAAGTCTATATGTTCGATCGTTCACAGTCGGGTTAAAACGGAAAATACCGATAATCTTACCCTAAAACGGACAAATTCGCACAGCGATTTCTAAAACGTTACAATCTCCCTCCTTATAGAAATTCGGTCCCCGAATTAAAATTTCATACTAAGCGTACCTTCAAAGAGATGAGAGAATTTCTTCCGCATCTCGCTCTCGGCCTCCCAAGTGATCTCCTCACTAGTAAGGCTACGCCATAGAACCTTCACAGACGGCAAGACCCTTGACCGAAGTTTCTTTACCTGCAGATCCAAAATAACTACCAGCTGCTCGGTGAACGAAAGATCACGCTCAAGCTGAATGGTCTCATGCTGAATCATGTGAGAAGGATCATGAAGGTATCTATGAAGCATCGACACATGGAACACAGGGTGAACATCTGGAAAACTGGGCGAGAGCGCCAAACGATAAGCAACAGAACCCATTCGCTCAAGGATCACGAAAGGAACTACAAATCTGGGACTGAGCTTCCCCCTCTTCCCAAATCGCATAACATCCTTCATCGGAGAAATCCTCAGGAATACATGATCCTCCACCGCGAACTCAAGTCTGCGACGACGACGGTCGGAATAAGACTTTTTCCTGCACTGGGCTGCTCTCATCCTATCCTGAATCAGCTGGATCTTCTCCATGGTCTCCTGAACTAGCTGGGGTCCCAAAACCACACTCTCACTAAGCTCGGTCCAACAAACTGGCGATCGACACTTCCTACCATATAAAACCTCAAAAGGTGCCATCTGAATAGTCTCCTGAAAGCTGTTGTTGTAGGAGAACTCAATCAACGGCAAGTGTCGATCCCAACTGCCACCAAAATCAAGCACACATACACGGAGCATATCCTCTAGAGTCTGAATAGTCCGCTCTATCTGACCATCGTTCTGCGGATGAAAAGCGGTGCTAAAACTCAACGGGGTACCCAAAGCTTCCTGAAGCTTCTGCCAAAGACGGCTAGTAAACTGGGTGCCTCTGTCGGATACTATGCATGTGGGAACACCGTGCAAACGCATAATCTCATCTACATACAACTGAGCATACTGAGTATACCCGAAAGTGGCCTTCACAGGAAGGAAGTGAGCCGCTTTCGACAACCGGTCAACAATCACCCAAATGGAGTCATACCCCATACTGGTCCTCGGTAGACCCACAATGAAGTCCATGGAAATCTACTCCCATTTCCACTCCAGAATGGGTAAAGGCTGCAACTCTCCAGCCGGCCTCTGATGCTCAGCCTTGACTTGCTGACAAGTCAGGCACCTCGAAACGAAGTCCGAAATATCGCATTTCATCCCTTCCCACCAGTATAAGCCTCTCAAGTCACGGTACATCTTGGTGGAACCTGGATGAACGCTACAGGCCAACTGATGTGCCTGCTCTAGGATCTCGCGTCTCAACCCATCAGCATCTGGTACACACAAGCGAGTTCCGCATCGTAGCACACCCTGGTCATCAATCATGAACTCTGAAACTGTACCCCGTCGAACAAGCTCAAAAATCTTGGACAAACGGGCATCACTGGGATGCGCCTCACGGATACGGTCAAATAGTAGTGAACGGGCGCGGACATGAGCATACTGTCCCCCAGTAGAAGTGAACTCAAACTGCACTCTACAATCACACATGAGCTGCCAATCTGCAGAAGACTGACGCTGAACTGCGCTCAACTGGGACAAGCTACCCCCGGGCCTCCGACTCAAAGTATCAGCTACCACATTCGCCTTGCCCGGGTGATAAAAGATCTCACAATCACAATCCTTCACTATCTCCATCCATCGGCGCTGTCTCAGGTTCAGATTCCGCTGCTGGAAGATATACTTCAAACTCTTGTGATCCGTGAAGATCTGACACGACTCTCCGTACAAGTAGTGTCTCCAAATCTACAACGCAAAGACTACCGCTGCCATCTCAAGATCGTGAGTGGGGTAATTCTGTGTAAGTGCACGGCAGCGCCCCAGCCGTCTGTCCGAGGCCAAAATGTGGAAAACGAAACTTTTCTTTTAAACAAGATACCGGCGCTACCGCGGACTTTTAAACCCGGATCGGGCCATTAAACTACTCGTAGCAAACTAGAGAATGGGAAGAGTGCTATACTGAGCGATCCGTGTCCTTCGTTCTTCTCGTCGTCATCCCATCTCCCCGCGGAATCTCCGGTCTTCATCTCCTCGTCGGTACGGGCACCACATCGCCGGGTTCTTTTACGGGCTCCCACCTCTGGACCGAGGCAACTAGGGCACGAAGTTGGTGAGTTGACGTGTCCGAGGATGCTGTAGGCTAAGTGTAGAATGGTTTTGTCTCATGGGGTTGTGTGAAGTTGCCATTTGAAAATGGGAAAGGAGATGTAAGCTTTTTGATGAACTAAGGAACTTTTGCAAGCAAAATGAGAACAAAATCCCCTCACTAAAATTTTGGACAGCCCCCTTCAAGTATTGGTCGGCCAAGATATCAAGAATGAGAAGAGGGACTGAGCCAAATAATGCAAGAGAGAAAAAAGAATGGGTGATGATGAGGAATCATCATCATCCCCAAATCTCATCCTAATCCCATCATATAAAGAAAGTCATGATGAGAAAAGAAAGTCAAGGGATGGTAGAACCATCATGAAGCAACAAAATACAAAGACCACCCTCCACAATGCTAATTTGCATATTTGCAAATAAGCCCTCCTCCACCAATTTTCAACCAAGGAAAGAAACAAAGGAAAATGGCCGAAACGGAATGCAAACTGGCAACTTCAAAAAACTGATCCCGTAATAAATTACAGGAAAATGCCGCGACCGTATATACATACTCTCATTTGTATTCTGACCGAATAGAAATGCAATGAGACAAAATCTACACTGTACAAGACTAAGATCCGGCTTAAACCAAAGACCGCTAGTATCATCCGTCCGATCAAGATGCGTGCAATACCGCACGTGTATGATCGAACCCTGCAATATACCCATACGGCCTCTACAGCGTTTCGCCCGAAACTTGAGAAACTGTCTGTGGGGGACTCGAAGGACTCGTCAATACTTTGGCTATGGATTTAACCACTAGCACGTCAGAGGTATTAGCCATACGTAACGGGCTACAAGGTATTGACCAAAAGGGACGTCGATGAGCGAACTCATCCTGACACCCTACTGAGCTTGTCAGTGACAATATCCGTACAGTCCGGTCCGTTCGTCTATGAGCCTCGCATGGCGGGTCTAGGGGGTTGGTAAAAGTCAGACCACCAAAAGCGGTACAAGTCGTGTCGGAGTGTAGCCCAGAACACCCTGAGATACTACTGGAATACCTACCAGTAAATCTCCTGCCTTGGCCAAGGACTTCGTGTAATGGCTCTCCTAGACACAGCGCGACCTCACCTCCAATACCGGGAGAGACGAACCCCTGCAGATCCGCTCACTGCCTCCATGTGGCTCGGGACTGTACCCAATTAAAACCTGTTTGCACGAATCCTTTGAGCCATGGTAGGGTAGTAATCAAAGTACAGTGGGAACTCACATGAGATAAATGACGATCTCAGATCGATGAACTAACCTATACACATGTCACTAGGGAACTGGTATCTGACGCCGGGTATAAGACCAACTAGCATGTTCCCGGCGAGTCCTGTCCGGTGTACTCATAACCAAATGAGCACCTGTATACTTATTAGGTGAACCAACTGACACCAGTGGCTTGTGAGACCGGCCACCGCCCCTCATCGGGGTCTCGACTGTATACACTAGTCTACTCTGGATTATCGATGCCCTGTCTCGAAAACTCCCACGACTAGGGACCTTTTAAGGATGTGCTTATAGACCCCAGCTCCCACGTATATGATCGCCATCATACTGCTGGCAGTCAAGAAAGAATCCTAAGGGCATATCAGCGCGCAATAGTGACCTGTAAGGTCACCTAAAGCAGTACACGATGATAAGGATAAACCAGATAGCATTTTATCCTCTTGAGTAAGATTGTCCTACCGGCATAGGTCCTCTCTCAATCATTGCAATCACGTGCCTGTGATACAATAATTGACTCTGAGGGCACTATCTTCAACAATCTCCCACTTGCACTCAAAGCTAATTATTGCGATGTCGCATACTCACAGCCCGTGTGATACCGAACACCCAACTCCTCTACTAATCAGTCTCACAAAACTCGTTTGCAAAACTAATGCGTTCGAGGAATAGCCTCAGTGAGTGGATCCGCTCTGATGTTTCTTTCTATGTCTCTCTTTATCTCAAGTTCACGGAGAAAGCCATCTCCCGAAATGAGCAATACCTATCTTAGAATATGTCTTGATATCTGATGGGACATAGTTCATAAATGAACTCAAAATCCAAACTTCTTAGACTGTATCGTCAACTGAACTTAATCAGTATCCTGCGCCATGCCTCCCTCAGTATCCACTTGGACCACCTGTCCAAAATACTGCCCCTCGTCAGAGGAAAAACTATAACTCTGACAGTCACTCTGTCATCTAGGTCACCTTGGAAGCCTGGAATGATAACTGTCTCCCGAATGAGGCTGTCGTTATCATATCCCTAGAACATCCACTTCTGTTCTAAAATTGCTTCCGATCGTTTCTCCAGGATTGGATCAATATCAACATATTGCATCTCGTGCAAAAACAACATCTGGTGTGGTACTAGACATCTCATGATCAACTCAGTTGCCTAAGCAAGTGATCTGCCAATCATGCGCATCCCTCTCCCCTTCAGTCTGTAAGACACCTTTAGAGAGGGTGACTCCATTACCTACAGGTATACTACCGTGCCAGGAGTCGTCCATTCTAAATACTCTTAGAATGCTGTCTAAGTACCCTAATTGGGAAACTACCCAAATCTGGATCCGGTAACTTGGGCACCCCTCCTTGGGTCAACCTATACCCCCTACGAGTGCGGCGAATAGCCCGCCAATTCTAGAGTAAAGCCCCCTCCGTCTCAAAGCCATGAGATGCGGGCTCGTTGCCCTCTAGAACCCGGCTATCCGTGCACTCCTCCGTGGGGTAATCCTAGTACAGAAAGTAAAATATACATACAACAGGTACATCGACCTCCGCCCGGTCGTGCCCCAAAAGAATAATATACAAACAGGCAGTGACGACAGTCCACATATCGGATGCTCGCCCCGCAATATCAAATGTACATATACAACCAAACTGTACTACCATTGCATCTAGGCTATCCCCACGACAAATCCGCAACATCACAGCACAACACAGAACATCAATGTGAGTGTCACGTTCGCAAATCCGTCTAAAAGGGCTATAGCAGTTAGACAGGATTTACCGATCAAATGACATTCACGGTCGTAGATATAATGTAAATACTGTGAACTAACATGTTTAAAATTTTCGATCGACTAAATTTACCGAAGTGGGCCCCAAGCACAACTGTAGCACTCAAAATAAATCTGGGCCCAAACAGTATATACCAAAAAACCCCAATTTTAACTCAGAAGCCCGCTGTAAAAATTTGGTGCATTATTTACATTTTCCCACCGCGGAACCGCTGCCAGAACAGGGGATTGGCCGCGGTTCCGCAGTCCAACTGAGGAATCATTACATCGAATTTTTCCAAAATGCTTAAAAACGCCTGCATGAATTTCTGCAACACTCAAAAAAAAATTTCGAGCCAAAAAAATTCGACAGAAAACTGATGCACTTGAAAAGACGGTGTTGGGATATTTGTTCGATCGAAGTTTTAAACACACTAGAGCAAGCTAGACTAGGTTAATGGCGTGGCACTGATACCAGTGTAATTGCACGGCAGCGCCCCGGCCATCTGTCCGAGGCCAAAATGCGAAAAACGAAACTTTTCTTTTAAACAAGAAACCGGCGCTACCGCGGACTTTTAAACCCGGATCGGGCCATTAACCTACTCCTAGCAAACAAGAGAATGGGAAGAGAGCTATACCGAGTGATCCGTGTCCTTCGGTCTTCTCGTCGTCATCCCGATCTCCCCGCGGAATCTCCGGTCTTCATCTCCTCGTCGGTACGGGCACCACATCGCCGGGTTCTTTTACGGGCTCCCACCTCTGGACCGAGGCAACTCGGGCACGAAGTTGGCGAGTTGACGTGTTCAAGCATGCTGTAGGCTAAGTGTAGAATGGTTTTGTCTCATGGGGTTGTGTGAAGTTGCCATTTGGAAGTGGGAAAGGAGATGTAAGCTTTTTGATGAACTAAGGAACATTTGCAAGCAAAATGAGAACAAAATCCCCTCACTAAAATTTTGGACAGCCCCCTTCAAGTATTGGCCAGCCAAGATATGAAGAATGAGAAGAAGGAGTGAGCCAAATAATGCAAGAGAGAGAAAAGAATGGGTGATGATGAGGAATCATCATCATCCCCAAATCTCATCCTAATCCCATCATATAAAGAAAGTCATGATGAGAGAAGAAAGTCAAGGGATGGTAAAACCATCATGAAGCAATAATATACAAAGACCACCCTCCACAATGCTAATTTGCACATTTGCAAATTAGCCCTCCTCCACCAATTTTCAGCCAGGTAAAGAAACAAAGGAAAACGGCCGAAACGGAATGCAAACTGGCAACTTCAAAAACTGATCCCGTAATAAATTACAGGAAAACCCCGTGACTGTATATACATACCCGCATTTGTATTCTGACCGAATACAAATGCAATGAGAAAAAATCTACACTGTACAATACTAGGATCCGGCTTAAACAAAACCCCGCTAGTATCATCCGTCCGATCAAGATGCGTGCAAGACCGCACGTGTATGATCAAACCCTCCCATATATCCATACGGCCTCTGCAGCGTTTCGCCCGAAACTTGAGAAACTGTCTGTGGGGGACTCTAAAGACTCGTCAATACTTTGGCTGTGGATTTAACCACTAGCACGTCAGAGCTATTAGACATACGTAACGGGCTACCAGGTACTGACCAAAAGGGGCGTCGATGAGCGAACTCATCTTGACACCCTACTGAGCCTGTCAGTGACAATATCCGTACAGTCCGGTCCGTTCGTCTATGAGCATCGCATGGCGGGCCTAGGGGGTTGGTAAAAGTCAGACCCCCAAAAGCGGTACAAGTCGTGTCGGAGTGTAGCCCAGAACACCCAGAGATACTACTGGAATACCTACCAGTAAATCTCCTGCCTTGGCCAAGGACTTCATGTAATGGCTCTCCTAGTCACAGCGCGACCTCAACCCCAATACCGGGAAAGACGAACACCTGCAGATCCGCTCGCTGCCTCCATGTGGCTCGGGACTGTACCCAACTAAAACCTGTTTGCACGACTCCTTTGAGCCGTGGTAGGGTAGTAATAAAAGTACAGAGGGAACTCACACGAGAAAAATGACTATCTGAGGTCGATGAACTAACCTGTACACATGTCACCAGGGAACTGCTATCTGACGTCAGGAATAAGACCAACTAGCATGGTCCCGGCGAGTCCTGTCCGGTGTACTCATAATCCAATGAGCACCTGTATGTAGGGTTCCTAGGCACGCTAATGAGGTCTCACAAGGCATCAACCATGCCAATTTCAAATTTTAACGGTGCCGAGAAACCCTAATACGGATCGTTGGCTATATTTTTGGGCGAAAAAGAAACTAGTTTACATCTAAACTAAAGGAACGGAAATACAACCTTTGTAGATCCGGTCCTGCACCTCCACGGCTCCGTGATGAAGTCCTGTCCACTGTCCAAATCAAAATCCGGGTTCTAGCGTCGGCTTCATCGGAGAAATGGGCGGGCAAGGTCGTCGGCTTCGTGCCGAAGATGATCTACGTCGAAGCATCACAAGATCAAGCTCCCACTTCATCAAGTCATGAAACTTGTGAAGAAAACACACTCTACTACTTGGCAAGAGGTAGAGGATGAAGAAATAGGAAGTGGGTAGACTTTAGAATTGGATTTCTCACTCTATTTCATCAATCACCATTGATGGTCAAGCTTTTTCTTCTTTGAAGAAGATGAAGAAGAAGAAGATGATAATATGATAAGTATTATAATAAGAATAATAAAATCATTCTTATCATAATCTTAACCATGGTAATGTGTAAAGAGTTAATCATGGTTGAATGGAATGGTTAGGGTTAAGCATGAGACAAAATGGTCACTTGGGTCAAAGCTTCATGAAGCTTCAACTAGAATACAAATCAAGCCACCATTTTCTTTATGCTTAATATTTTTCCAAAAAAGAATAAATAGATAAATAAATAAGTGAATAAAACATAACCCTAACCATTAACATGTAACCATGGTTTGATCTTTACACAAAAAACCCTAGCAAACATGTATCATCAAACATGATACAATCAAGTGCACAAAAAGTATATCACATATACAATGTGCACATCCGAGAGAGAAAATCCATTTAAAGTGAACTGATACTAGTTAATGCAAACTAATATATCAAATATATAATTATGCATTAAATCATTAAATCAACACTTGATTTAATGATCCGGTCATATCGCATATAACCGACTAATATCTACAGTAACAACTTATCGAATCAACACTTGATCCGATAACCCGGCTATATCGCATATAACCGATCAATGTCACAAATCGCGAGAATCGAATACAGTATCACATACTGGTATCATTCTCGGTCCCGCACATATCTCATATGCGCTCCTATTTCGTTTCGCTTGAGCCAGGAAACCTCTGTGTAGGACTCTAAAGACTCGTCAATACGCCGGCAGCAGATGATGATCATATCAAACACCCACAAGCCGCAAGCGGTCTGCTAAACGTAACGGCCACCCGGGTATTGAGCGATCTGAAGATCGACGAGCAAGCCCGCTCACACTCCAGTGAATCCAACCAGCAACACTACCGTACAGTCCGGTCTCGTCGTCTGATATGTCGCATATCTCGCCTAGGGGTGGTAAACGTCAGACCCCAATAGCTCGATAAGTCGTGTCGATATGAGGTCTATAACAATTCGAGAAACTACTGGTAACACTTACCAGTAAATCTCAGCAACCCTGGCCAGGGATTTCTGGTTATAGCCAATCGAACACAGCGCAACATCAACTCCCTATACCGGGAGAGACGAATCCCCTCCTATCGCTCATGCCTCCATGTGACTCGGGACTGTACCCAAAAACAACCGTTTTGCATGCCCTCTTGGACGTGGTAAGATGGAAATCAAAGCACAGTGGGAACCACACAAGACTCTATGACGATCTCGGGTCAACAGACTACTCTGCACCAGTGTCACCAGAGAACTGCCATCTGACGTAAGGTATAATACCATCTGGGAGGTCTCGGCGAGTCCGTCCAGTGTACCCAGTCTCTACTGAGCACCCGTATATCATCTCTGATGTCAAACACCGATGGATATGGGATCATCCATCGCCCATCTGTATGGGTCGAGAAGGTATACGCTAGTCTACTCTGGTATATCGATGCCCCGTCTCGATCTACCCATGACTAGGGACCTTGAAGGACGTACTTATGGACTACCCTGTCCCCACTAGTATGATCCACATCATAGTCCAGGTAGTCAAGTACACATCCTAGGGGCTTTACCAACATGTAACAGAGAGACACCCAGTATACACGTCAAGGTAAAGTTCAACCAGATAGCATACTATCATGTCGAGCAAGAAAGTCCTCCCTATATATGTCCCAGCATCCACTACAATATACATCCAATGTACAGTAATGGCCTCTAGGGCATACATATAACTAACAATCTCCCACTTGCACTAGGGCCATCTGACAGCAGTGGTTGTAGTATCTCATACTCAACCATCCCATAAAAGTCTCTCTCTGGGAACAGGCCTTTCTGAGTGGATCCGCTGTGTTGTCCTCTGAGTCTACTCTCCAAACCTCGATCACCTTGGAGATCAATCATCTCCATGATCAGGTGATACTGCCTTAGAATATGTCTGGATCACTGATGGGACCGGCGTTCCTTGGCATAAGCCACAACTCCATTGTCACACAATGGGAGGAACAAAGTTCATCTCATGAACTAATATACACCCAGACTGCCTCTTTGGTAGCATCTAAAGTAGCGATGTATCCTGCCTTTATCGTCTAGTATGTCACGGTATCTATCTTGGAACTCTTCCAACATACCATCCCTTTACTGAGGGTAAAGACAATGCCTGTGACTGACACTCAGTCGTCATTATCACCCTGGAACTCTTCCAATGATTCTTCCCAGGATCAATTGATACCATCTCACTACAGCTAGTGAGTATTCTAACATCCATTTGGATCTATCTCATAGGTCCAAAACCCAGGATTTAGTAGGTATCACTTTGATCCTATGTGGAGAATCATTGTGATAGGCGGAGATTGATCGAGCGTAGCATAGGAAACTCTTTCCCTATCAAGAGTATGTCATCAACGTACTCTACGAGGATCGTCACCATACTCCCTACTACCCTTTTGTTTATACAAGGTTCATCTACCATTTTGATGATGTCAACTTCTTTGACTAATCCATCAAAACAGAAGTTCCAACTCCGCGATGCCTGCTTTATCCTATAAAGCATCTTGCACACGTTTCCGCTGCTCCCACTGTTTACGAAGCCCTCTGGCTGTGTACTTATAGACGCTCTCTTCCAAAACACCATTTAGAAAAGCAGTCATGACACCCAACCGCCAGATATCGTAGTCATGGTATGTAGCCGTGGCAAGTAGGATCTGGATGGACTTAAGTATAGGCACTGGAAAAGGTTTCATCATTATCCACGCCTTGTCGGTGACGAAAACCTTTAACAAGTCTAGCTTTGAAAGTCTCAACCTTTCCAAGTACACCAAGTAATCTTCTCAAGATATACTTGCTCCTGATGGGGATTTAACCCTTCAAATATAGCAACCAATGTCCATACTTTGTTGGTGTACATGGATTCCATCTCAGATCGCTAAGCATCCAGCCATTCTTACAGAGTCCCACTCCTAATGGCCAGCTCGAAACTAGTTGGGTTATCATCTCATGATGCAATCCTCGCTCCCACTGTCATAGAGAAACCGAAGTATCTCTCAGGTGGGTGAGGAACCCTACTAGATCGGCGGAGAGGCTGAGGTTCGTTGGAATCTACTGAATCCTTTGGTTCTATCAAATCATCAGCTGTAGTTTGTATGGATGGAACATTTCCAGTTCTACATAACTGACCTTACCTTGAGCTTGTCCGGATTTTGCTTTTAGACATAGGCCAGACAACCCCAAATCTTAACTAACTTAAGATATGGGCTCTTCCCTTTCCATATCACATATGAAGTGGTAGGCAACTGATTTGATTTGAACCCTATTCAATAGGTATGCAGCTTCTCAAGTGCATAACTCCCAGAAGGAAATAGGTAACTCAGTAGTACTCGTCACAGAGCACACCTTATCATATAGGGTGTGATTGCTCCGCCCCAATATACCATCGTGCTATGGTGTATACGGAGGAGTAATGCTGAGAGAGAATCTCATTCTCCTTTAGAATAGTCCAGGAATTCTATGCACAAGTATTCTCCTCCTTGATCTCATCAAAGGACATAATACTTATACCCGTATATTGGTTCTCTACTTCTAACTTATATTCCGTGAATATCTCAAAAGGTTCGGACTTGTGTTTCAACAGGAATATATGTCTGAATCTTGAGAGATCATCAGAGAATGTAATGAAGTACAAAGAACTGGTCTTGGCATGTGTAGACAGGGGACCTTCATGCATCAACATGTATCATCCCAAGAGTTCACTAACTCTTTCTCTGTTTCCAATAAACAGAGCTGGTGTCATTATATCTCTGTGACATGACTGGCAAGTTTCACAAGATGTAAATTCAAACTGATTTCAATATGCATCTAAAATGTAACTTCAGCCAGTCGGGTCGAATTGATATGACCTAGTCTACAATACCTCAAGAAGGATCCGTTCCATTATGAACTCTTCCTCTTGTGTGTGTTCCGTATACTAAAGAACTGTAGTTTGATTTAGAACATTAATGCTTTTAGATAACGTGCCTGAACAGATCAACTTTTGATATAGGAAATGTTCAAAACATTATCCACCAATACAAAATTTTTTCATTTCTTTACTAATAAAGAGAGTGGTATGATTTTGTATATCAGGTTCGGTATCTAATAACATTCGTTCAGAATCAATGTATTGTAATACTGGGTGACAGTGACCAAGAGACTTGGCTGCAACACTTGCCCCGTTTTCTGCCTCATGAAACTTATCACCCGTTCTCAGTTTTCTACCTTTCTGTAGCCCTATGTAACAGATTACATATCTGGAATCCTGATCCGGTATCAAATACCCAGGACGTAGAGGATATTGAGAAACAGTTCTTTGTAATGAACACACCCGAAGGAGACGCATCATATGCACTTTCTTCGTTTGGGCGGCACGGGAATTCTGGTATTCCCCAATTTCCTGCTCTGTCTTATAACAATTATAAGTTGGAGCGGGACCAACGTTCCCCAGCTCAGTATAACAAGCGGGTTCGGTCAATATTCCGTATTATTATCTTGATTAAGGTGTGATATGGTCGCTACCTGGAGAGAGAGAGAAGAAAACACTCAGCGTGCGCTCTTGAAAGAATAGATTGGTTATTATTTTATCTAATCAGGATGGCTCCCACTGCTTTTTATCAAATCTTCCTTTAAACCCTAAAAGGAAAGACTAGCCGGGATTAATTACACACTACAAGTTCGCCAATCTTTCAGCCAGGCCAGTATCGGTACTTTGAGGGAGGTCCCCCGTGCTTTCGCACGAACCTAATTAATGTAAACCTCGTTTTCCCAGAGGCTTAACCTCGTTGACACCTTTCTAGACACCTACTTAATCGGCTAATTGTAATGTGTAAAACTCTCCCAGGAGTAACTCTTACTCGCAGCGGGTATCAGGATCCAACTATCTCAAAGAAGGTATGCAATCTCATTGCAAATTTCAACACTTGAAATTCCCGATAATATTTTGCCCCTAACCTCCTATGACCTTGACAAAGGCCAACAAACCATAGGATGCTAGTCAAGTTCAACCCATCATTTCCTGATTGAATTAAACCCACCCGCACGGCCCTTGACAAAGGCCAACAAGGTCGCACGACTACCCTAACTCAATCTGCATCATATGCATAAGCAGATAAGCACCAGTTAGCTACCGCACACTGCGCCTTGACAAAGGCCAACAAACGCAGCACGAATACTAACTACTACTTATCTGAAATGACGGAGGGCTATGACAGGTTTTTTTGAAAACCTATTGCGTAATGAACTTGATATCGTTGTAGAATCAAATGATTTTAAAAATGGAGTGCTTTTGAGGCTTTTCTAGTTTTGCTAAAGGAGTCACTCCCGGTGAAGGGATCGTCGGTCCTTTCCTCGTCGAATGAGGTATGGGATATATCATATATATCACTGTGCAAAGCAGAACTCTTAAAAGCTATCAAAAGACAAACCGAGTGTGTTGCATCTGCCAGTTATTGCTAAAGGAGTCACTCCCGGTGAAGGGATCTCGGTCCTTTCCTCATCGAATAAGGTGCAGGATATATCATATATACCGCTGTGCAAAGCAAGAACTGTAGCTACCTGTTTTATTTTGAAATTCGATTCTACAACATCTTAGGTTTCTTTTATTTTCATTAATCACATTAATGAAATCCCATCATTTATATACCTAAACATCACAGATAAATACGACGTACACTTATGCCATACGCATTCGCCTCGATGTCCCCTCGTGCACCGTTAGGTTAGGTAACTAACGGCAGAGCGGGGCAGGGCTAGCGCGGGTGTAAAACATAAGTAACGTCTATATAATATATCATATATACTATATAAAGTATCCATCACAGAACATATCACATGATCACATCACAGATATCGCAGCAGAAGAAACATATGAAATATTGGATATACTAGGACGTCCGTGTTTTCAATACGAGCCAGTATAAAACACGGATTCCACGGTCGTGATGAATAGCCAATCCCACACCCCTAGACCCCTACGAGAGTGGCAAGCAACCCTACCAATTCTGGAGTTAGGAGACCCGGACTCGACTCTTCGAGTTGGTCTCCCACTGGACTCCAGAACCCGGTTACTTGTGCTCCCCTCCTTGGGTCTATCCTAGTGCGGAAAAGTAAATAATATACAAAGGGTGACATCTTCCGCAACCTGGAAGTGCCCCAATAAAAGAATATTACATACAAGTTTTTACATGAATGAAAATGAAAAACACTCATCTCACATAAAAAACCCCGGCTATTCAAACACGACGATCCAATATAACATATCCAGCAACACATAACATCACATGTTATCAACGTAAGTAAATATACGCATCCCAATTGTCGTTGACATATAGCAACGAAACCGGCGATATCACATATTACACTTACGGTCACAGAAAAGAAAGTGTAAAACTACAACAGTTGGAATCAGCAACCACCTCAGACATCGCATGCCTGACCAAATGAATTTCTTAGACATCGCATGCCTAACAATTATAAACTCCGCATTTTAGTCTCAAAATCGAAAACTCTTTTCAATATCAAGTCGGGCAATTCAACAAGATTCCCGACATCCTGATCGAATGCTTGTCGCAAACTTCAGTAGACGGCCGCACCCCCGACGCCGTCGACGAAGTGTACCAAGGCGGAACACCGCTACCGGGAGCACCCTAACGGAATCTTTCGGCGATGGGGTTCTCCTACAGTCACTTGGTCGGGGCTATGGAGTGAGGCTGTCTATTAAGTTTACCCGGCGAGTATCCGCATACGTTACGTGATTGCGACGGACTTTTGATCACATCAAAATTTCGTAGCAACCGATCAAGTGAGACTAAACTGCTATGTTTATAACATTCATTCAGTTATCACATAACTTTTGTGAATTCCAATTGTTGTATCAGATTCCGGATAAACAGAAAATGTTAAACTTTCTGATTGAACATTCGAACACCCAAGGTTTCCCAATACAGATCAACACATGAAGCAAGTCTAAAAACATTCAGTTCGTGCCTCAGTACCAACGGTCCAGCCGTAGAAGGGTCAAGCTAACGCCTCACATGTGGCACGCCGTACTGCCCCAAACCCGAAGGTTCAAAGGGTAGTTCAAGACGGTCACATAATCGAGTTAAGGTTTGTTGTCTTCTAGAGGGTCCATCGCGTTACTTGCACTAATTAGAACGTCTTTAAACCATGGAAAAATCCAACACTTGGAAATTTCCCGACAGGGGAAAAATTGGGTATTTATATCCTGTCGAACTTTTTAACATATTCTAAAATTTATCCGGAAAGCCTCATAGACAAAATCTGATACTCCGATCGAAACACCGAATCCCCAAAAACAACCCAGAAAATAAAACTCTGGAATAAATATTAAAATATTCCCAAGAAAACCAGCACTGAATATTATTGATTATGGTGCAAATTTCGATGAACAATACGACAAAACGGCCGCGGATCAACCGCACGAGCCATGCTCGTGCCGCGGATCCGCGGCGTAATGATGGAATTAGGTCATCAAAATTTACCGTAACTTTTAGATATCCTGGCTGGTTTTTCTGCATATTTTTAATTTGGAAAAAACCACGATTTTAGAAAAAGTACAGAGAGCATTTTCCGGGTTGGGTTTTCGGTTCGATCGGGTTTCAAACATCGTCTAGACTTCGCCTAAGGCTCTAGCTAGGCTCTGATACCACTGTAGGGTTCCTAGGCATGCTAATGAGGTCTCACAAGGCATCAACCATGCCAATTTCAAATTTTAACGGTGCCGAGAAACCCTAATACGGATCGTTGGCTAGATTTTTAGGCGAAAAAGAAACTGGTTTACATCTAAACTAAAGGAACGGAAATACAACCTTTGTATATCCGGTCCTCCACCTCCACGGCTCCGTGATGAAGTCCTCTCCGCTGTCCAAATCAAAATCCGGGCTCTAGCGTCGGCTTCATCGGAGAAATGGGCGGGCAAGGTCGTCGGCTTCGTGCCGAAGATGATCTATGTCGAAGCATCACAAGATCAAGCTCCCACTTCATCAAGTCATGAAACTTGTGAAGAAAACACACTCTACTACTTGGCAAGAGGTAGAGGATGAAGAAATAGAAAGTGGGTAGACTTTAGAATTGGATTTCTCACTCTATTTCATCAATCACCATTGATGGTCAAGCTTTTTCTTCTTTGAAGAAGATGAAGAAGAAGAAGATGATAATATGATAAGTATTATAATAAGAATAATAAAATCATTCTTATCATAATCTTAACCATGGTAATGTGTAAAGAGTTAATCATGGTTGAATGGAATGGTTAGGGTTAAGCATGAGACAAAATGGTCACTTGGGTCAAAGCTTCATGAAGCTTCAACTAGAATACAAATCAAGCCACCATTTTCTTTATGCTTAATATTTTTCCAAAAAAGAATAAATAGATAAATAAATAAGTGAATAAAAAATAACCCTAACCATTAACATGTAACCATGGTTTGATCTTTACACAAAAAACCCTAGCAAACATGTATCATCAAACATGATACAATCAAGTGCACAAAAAGTATATCACATATACAATGTGCACATCCGAGAGAGAAAATCCATTTAAAGTGAACTGATACTAGTTAATGCAAACTAATATATCAAATATATAATTATGCATTAAATCATTAAATCAACACTTGATTTAACGATCCGGTCATATCGCATATAACCGACTAATATCTACAGTAACATCTTATCGAATCAACACTTGATCCGATAACCCGGCTATATCGCATATAACCGATCAATGTCACAAATCGCGAGAATCGAATACAGTATCACATACTGGTATCATTCTCGGTCCCGCACATATCTCATATGCGCTCCTATTTCGTTTCGCTTGAGCCAGGAAACCTCTGTGTAGGACTCTAAAGACTCGTCAATACGCCGGCAGCAGATGATGATCATATCAAACACCCACAAGCCGCAAGCGGTCTGCTAAACGTAACGGCCACCCGGGTATTGAGCGATCTGAAGATCGACGAGCAAGCCCGCTCACACTCCAGTGAATCCAACCAGTAACACTACCGTACAGTCTGGTCTCGTCGTCTGATATGTCGCATATCTCGCCTAGGGGTGGTAAACGTCAGACCCCAATAGCTCGATAAGTCGTGTCGATATGAGGTCTATAACAATTCGAGAAACTACTGGTAACACTTACCAGTAAATCTCAGCAACCCTGGCCAGGGATTTCCGGTTATAGCCAATCGAACACAGCGCAACATCAACTCCCTATACCGGGAGAGACGAATCCCCTCCTATCGCTCATTGCCTCCATGTGACTCGGGACTGTACCCAAAAACCACCGTTTTGCACGCCCTCTTGGACGTGGTAAGATGGAAATCAAAGCACAGTGGGAACCACACAAGACTCTATGACGATCTCGGGTCTACAGACTAACCTGTACAAGTGTCACCAGAGAACTGCCATCTGACGTAAGGTATAATACCATCTGGGAGTTCTCGGCGAGTCCGTCCAGTGTACCCAGTCTCTACTGAGCACCCGTATATCATCTCTGATGTCAAACACCGATGGATATGGGATCATCCATCGCCCATCTGTATGGGTCGAGAAGGTATACGCTAGTCTACTCTAGTATATCGATGCCCCGTCTCGATCTACCCACGACTAGGGACCTTGAAGGACGTACTTATGGACTACCCTGTCCCCACTAGTATGATCCGCATCATAGTCCAGGTAGTTAAGTACACATCCTAGGGGCTTTACCAACATGTAATAGAGAGACACCCAGTATACACGTTAAGGTAAAGTTCAACCAGATAGCATACTATCATGTCGAGCAAGAAAGTCCTCCCTATATATGTCCCAGCATCCACTACAATATACATCCAATGTACAGTAATGGCCTCTAGGGCATACGTATAACTAACACTGTATACATCTTAGGTGAACCAACTGACACTAGTGGCTTGTGAGACCGGCCACCGCCCCTCGTCGGGGTCTCGACTGTATACACTAGTCTACTCTGGAGTATCGATGCCCTGTCTTGAAAACTCCCACGACTATGGACCTTTTAAGGATGTGCTTATAGACCCCCAGCTCCCACGTATATGATCGCCATCATATTGCTGGCCGTCAAGCAAGAATCCCAAGGGCTCTATCAGCACGCAATAGTGACCTGTAAGGTCACCTAAAACAGTATACGATGATAAAGATAAACCAGATTGCTTACTATCATCTTGAGTAAGACTGTCCTACCGGCATTGGTCCTCTCTCAATCATTGCAATCATGTGCCTGTGATCCAATAATTGACTCTGAGGGCACTATCTCCAATATTCTGCTCGTGCTTCGTCAGCTGCCTAGAAGCAAACGCAATCACCCTATCATGCTGCATCAAAACACAGCCGAGCCCCACTCGAGAAGCATCACAATAAACAACATAGCCGCCTGATCTAGAAGGTAAAGAAAGAACTGGTGCTGTCGTCAACCGAGTCTTCAACTGCTGAAAACTCTGCTCGCACGCATCAGTCCAAAGAAAAGGAACTCCCTTCCGGGTCAGTCTCGTCAGCGGTGCAGCGATACTCGAGAAATCCTGTACAAAACGGCGGTAATAACCAGCTATGCCCAAAAAGCTGCGGACCTCCGTCACCGATACAGGTCTGGGCCAAAGCTGTACAGCCTCGATCTTCCTCGGGTCCATAAGAATACCATCACTAGTCACCACATAACCCAGGAAGTCAACTCTATCAAGCCAAAATGCGCACTTTGAGAATTTTGCATACAGTTGGTGCTCTCTCAATATCTGCAAGGTATTCCTCAAGTGCTGCTCATGCTCCTCACGACTCCTAGAGTAGACCAGTATGTCATCAATAAACACTATAATAAACTGGTCGAGGAACGGCCTGAAAATCCGGTTCATCAGATCCATGAACGCTGCTAGCGCATTGGTGAGTCCGAACGACATCACCAAAAACTCATAATGCCCATAGCGCGTACGTAAAGCAGTCTTCGGGTCATCATTCCGAACCCGCAACTGATGGTAACCCGAACGCAAATCAATCTTAGAAAAATGTTTCGCACCCTCGAGCTGATCAAACAAATCGTCAATATGGGGTAAAGGATACCTGTTCCGCACCGTAACTCGGTTCAACTGACGATAATCCACATATAGCCTCAAACTGCCGTCCTTCTTCTTGATGAACAGAACAGGAGCTCCCCACGGAAAAACACTCGGACGCACATGTCCCAAATCAAGCAACTCTTGCAATTGATCTTTAAGCTCTCTAAGCACTGCAAGAGCCATCCGATAAGGCGGTATAGAAATAGGCTCCGTGCCAGGAATTAGATCAATGAAGAACTCAATATCGCGCTCTGGCGGCAACCCTGATAACTCATCGGGAAAGACATCGGGAAACTCTCGCACGGTAGAAACCTGGTCCAACAACTCCACTGCGGCTCCAGTATCATGAATGAAAGCCAAGAATCCCCAACATCCCCTCCTCAAAAGCCGACTAGCGCACAGAACATAAATCAAACTGTGAGGGGCGGCACAACGGTCTCCCTGCAAAACAAACACTGACTCGCCGGGAAAACAAAATCTAACAGTCTTCTCGCGGCAGTCCACGGACGCATAGCAAGTAGCTAGCCAGTCCATGCCCAACAGAACGTCAAAGTCCAACATCTCGAGAAGGATCAAGTCGACGAACAGATCTATGTCACCAATACGGACAACACAAGACCGGAACACGTGTCGTGTAACAAACGATTCTCCCACAAGAGTAGTCACGACAAGCGGCTGATCTAGCAAACATGACTCTCGGCCTAATCTCGGCAAGAAGTGCGTAGAAACATATGAATGCGTAGATCCCGGATCAAGAAGAACATGTGCATCATAAGAACATACAGAAAGGGTACCTGAAACCACAGCATTGGACGCCTGAGCGTCCTGGTGAGTCAAGGCAAAAACCCGTGCCTGCCCTCTACCGGCTACTGGCTGTCCTTTGCCTCCGCCACTTCGACCTCTCGGTACAAAACCCCCACGATCATGACCTCTCTGAACAAGAGTCTGACGCGGCGCAACAACAGGAATAAGAGGCAATGCTCTTTGAGGTGGAGAAGGTGGTAAGGTAACCTGGGGTACTGCTGGCTCTCTCTGACGCACCACGGTACAATCTCTCACTAGGTGCTGTAAACTGCTACATCAAAAACACCCACGTGTCGACGGCTGACCCTCCTGGGAAAAAGCACTGAAAAACTGGCCACGTCCCACGTCTCTGCTACCCCCGGTGTCTGATCGAACTCTGTGTCGGAATCTAAACCTCTGCCTTCTGGCTGCTATACCAGTACGAGCCCTCTTCAGTTCCGGAACAACCGATGACTCAGACAGACGCTCCTCCACCAATAGGGCTACATCCACAGCTGCCACATACGTGTCATAATGCTGAATACTGATGGCTAGGAACAACTGGGTAAGTAGGCCTCGAACAAACCTCTTCACCCTCATCTCCTCAGTCGCCACCAGGTACGGAGCATACACCGACAGCTCGGTAAACAGTACATCATACTCAGACACCGTCAACCCCGGAGTCTGACGTAATGACTCAAATTTGCACGCTCGCGCATCCCTGACGCTCAGTGGAAGAAAACGGGCAAGAAACAACGTCACAAACTCAGCCCAGGTCATAGGAGCAAGACCAGCGGCTCTGCCCTTCTACAAGGACTCACACCACTTCTGGGCCAAACCCTCCAGACAAAAACTGGCAAACTCCACCCATCTCTCATCGGAGCATCGGAGTGAACGACAAATCCTGGCCATCCGGTCGATGAACGACTGCGGATCCTCAGTAACAACTGTGCTAGTAAACACCGGAGGCCTCAGCCTCATAAAATCTGTTAGTGACACAACAATAATCTCCGGAGCTGTAACTGCGACTACCGAACTGTAGGTACCATCGTGGTCCCAGCAACGGGTGGAACATCTGCCTGCCCCTGTGCTCGGATGGTCTCTACTAAAGTACCCACTATCTGGCGCAGATCCTGCATACCATCTCCAATCATAGCAATGTGCTCCGGTACAACAGGCGTACCGTCCTGGTCAGTCCTCGCCTCAGACGAGTCAACTCTGACCTCGGCCCTCGCGGCAGCTCTTTGTGTCCTAGTATTCTTCGGCGGCATATAGGCTGGAAATTGAAACAAGATTCGATAAGGAAATAGGAATCGTGTCCCTGTATATCATCACGGAAGAATATCAATCAATAAGTCCTAAGGTCACTTAGGCGGAGAACCGTGTCGTAAGTATGCCGCGGAATATACACACGCTACATCACTCTGCTTAAGCTACCTACCGTATCATACCAAGGTCATCTTAGACCCCGAAAGGTAAAACCTAGCGCTCTGATACCAACTTTGTCACGACCCAAAATTTGGCCCGTAACCGGCACTTAAACTACGTAACGCCTACAGGCGTACGCAACTCAAGTAAGCCGAAACCCAGAAATCTAAACCACCCAAATCTGGATCAACGGAGAAAAACATAGATTTTATTATTTAGAAAATCACAAGTAAATCTCTAACTCTAGTTTTCTTTCTTGCAAATTACGGCAGCACCTCCTTTGTAAAAACTAGCCCCGAAAATGGGTACAACACAGATAATATATAAAGCATCCCAACTGGGAGCAAAAACACGCCCAACGGCGGAGACAATCACCACAACAAGTATACGACGCCAAAGCGAAGATATAACAAGGAAAGCCTGCTATAAGAAGTAAACTTTACAACATAACTGGCTCCCACGAGCACAGCACCCAAAATCACCAATATAATACAACACCGAATCCTCACAAGTCATCTGTAACACTTTGAAATTTCTGTTTGATTGTTTGGTGATAATCGTAGCCGTGCACACTTAGACTTTTCTTGCAACTTGTTAACCCTTCATATGCATGGTTGCAAACTCTTTTTCCCACCATTTAATCTTTTCTAAAACCCATTATATAATTCAAAGTCCAAATAAAACAAGGAGGCATGGAGGGTAGGTGAAGGGTGGACTTTCTTGACCATTTCCCTCTCTTTTCTCTCTCTCTTCCTCATTCTGAATTCCTGCAACTCTCCAGCAGAAAACCCTCCCCTTTCTTCATCCTTTCTTTCCCTTTTCTTTACCCTTGATCCCCAAATAAAACCCTACCCAAATTTACACCTTTTTCCATCTCAAAACCATGAAAGATTGGGGGTTTTGGTGTGTTTTCAAGCAAATCTGCTAAAGCTGTGAGTGAAGCTGAAACTTTGGTGTTTCTTAAGGTATATTGAAGGTAATAACTTACCCCTAGCGTCCTCTTGTTCATAACTTAATGAATTTCTAGCAAAAGATCTCATTTTGTGCATGTTTTGTGATATTGGAGGATATTGGTGAAGTATATGTTAGAGTGGGATTTTGTTGGCTTGGTTAACTCTTTTAAGTGGTATTAGAGCTATTTTAACTAGGGTTTGTTTCAGATTTCAGAAAAATACCATAAAGTTCCATTTTTGGGCAAAATGTGTGTTTTTAACTAGAAAATAAGGCTCTGTAGGATCTGCTGTTACCCGAGACTTTTCAGTATACATCTAGATGTTACTGCAGCATGTATGGGGAGAATTGAGTGCGCCAACCAAACCTGGGAACCCAATTCCCAAGTCTGGCCGCCAAAATGGGCATTCTGGCCGCAAATTGGGGCCAGATAGGGGAGATTTGGGTTGGGGTTTGGGGTGTGGGTCTCTGCTTGTATGAGGGTTATTTTGGTATATATAGTTCTGAAATATCTTTCCTGTATCAAAATCTGGGACCAAATACCTGTTTTGCCGTTTTTCTAAACCTTCGCGACACGCGTGATACGTGAGTAGGTTTGGGTTTCTGCGTATCGCGGCGTGTCGGGGTAGTTTCGTGGCGCGTGATTACACGTTTTAGCGTATCGCGCACACGCGCGATTGGTTTGTGACCCGAGTGTCTAGTTGGGCCGTAATGTCGCGTTTTTGTGAAATGAGCTTATGTGTGATATATGTTATGTGATTCTAGGTTCGCAGGCCAGTGAGACGGACGCTGCGAAGAAGGGCAAGCAAGTGGTTGGATATACTTAGCGCGAGACACGGTGAGTAGATTTCACATCTACGGGGATATCGCCCGCATGGCGTTATGCGTCAGGGCTGATAGGACCTTATTGTTATATATTGCATATACCATACCATGGATTGTCATCACATATTGCATTCCCTGCCATCTTTATATATTGCTTAGAACTGATAGAACTGCCATGATCATACTGTTGTATATTGTTGTAGCTCATCTATATATGACATGACTTGAATTTCATACTTGATACCTATATCACATTGGATCGTTGCATTGTAGCTCATTCTTCTGTGACATGACTAGATATACATACTTGATGCACATATCACATCACAATTACTTGTATTATTGGTTGAGATTTCATGTGATTTCTGGACTTGGGAACCGTGGCCTTTTCAAATAAGTAATCATTTAAAAACCCGGTTCCCTTGATATGATATTTGGGGGCGCCGCCCCGTGTTTTCTCGGTGCTAGAGGCATGTACTGAGAGAGGGCTGACCCGGAAGGACGGATGCCCGATGGATTGATATAGGGCTGACCCGGACTGATGGATGCCCGATGTATTGAGAGAGGGATGACCCGGACCGACGGATTCCCGATATATACCTTGTGAGAGGGCTGACCCGGAATGACGGATGCCCGATACAGGATGTTTTACGTGTCGATGCTAGACACGAGTATTTATGATATTTGGGTGCCGATGTTGGGCACTCGGGATTTTCAGGGATATACAGGATATTAGGGCCGATGGAGTACCGGCGTTTGGGATGTTGGGATTTGTGGTGCATACATACATATGTAGTCCACCTTGTTACTTCATGTAGATACTATATTCCCATGCTCAGCATTTATTATCACACCTCATCCTGTAGTTATATCACCTGATAGAGGACTTGCATTATTATTACACATACTGCTTACCCGCATTGATATCATCTGCTGGCATTTGTTAGAGTAGCGCTGTACGTGCATGCTCGCGATTACCTTTACATGTTATCTCTATTCACGAGTTGGCAACTCACCCCCGTTGTGCCACAGTTTTTGCAGGTTGCCCTTCGGAGTAGTCGCGGCAGGCTGCTTTGCATCTTTTGGCACAGATACCCCCACAGTTGGTGTACTAGCTCTTTTGCTGATAGGTGGGTTTTGTGTGGTATCTGTTTATCTTTCTGTATGTACATTGTTGTATCTAGTATTCTCCATCTACCATGTATGTATTTGACTTAGAAACAGTGTGAGGACGATGTTGTATTATTTTGTATTCTGGTGTCGAGCTCGTTGTGAGCCAGCTGTACTTGCAGTTTATTCTATCTGTGATGTTCCCACTTGTGGATCTTGATCTTCGCTACGGCGTCGTATATTGTTTTCTTAGAGATTGGTTACTTAGTTTTCTTATCATGTTTTAGTTATTGCTTCCTTTAAAACTTCTATCACTCTATACTTTCACTGGTTTGATTTCTGGGTTTTCGGTTCACTTAGTCGCGTTACGCCTGTAGACGTTACGTGGTTAAGTGCCGGTCACGGGCCAAACTTCGGGTCGTGACATCATCTCTAAGTCATATACATACAGTGGTAGATGGAGAATACTAGATTCAACAAAAAGATACACAATGTACAAACAGATAACCGCAAACCCACCTAAATGCAAAGGCCTCACTGCCTAATGTAGCGGTATCCGCAAAAGTATAGATGATAAGACGCCCTGCCGCGACTACTCTGAGGGTAAGTCCTGCAAAACACTGTGGCACAACGGGGGTGAGTTGCCAACTCGTGAATAGTAAATAACATCATACTGTAATCGCAGGTATGCACGAACAGTGATCTATCTATCACATGTAATCTGATAGCATAAGTATGATAAGTGAATATGCAACAATCATGTAAAGGCACATCATCAGGGTACTACAACTACATGAAACAATGCATAAAAACAAAAATCCTAAGTGTGTGGGATGATACAATAAAATCTGATGCAAAATCATCAGCATGGAAAAACACTAGTGTCCCTCTCTGACACATCAAATCCCAAATTCGCAGCCACCGCATCCACAGATCGGCCCTCACATCCTGTAAGTCTCATGGAACCTGAGTGTCACACATCGACACCCAAAACATCATGAAAACATATCCCTATGTTTATATATATACGTATATAAGTATGAGGATATCAACCCCGTATGTCCACCGACAATACGTAAAAATCATGAAAACCTGAATGTCTAACACCGACACTCGGAACATCATGAAACCTGTGTCCAGCATCGACACATAAATCCTCATAACTCAGGCACTGTCACTACGACTGGCCCTGACGATATGTCGTACATCACTCCGGTCGGTATCCCCACGATAACCGCCTAGTCCAAATACAGTCACCGGTAGGTACTTGCCCACCTTTCAGGCTCGTCGTCTGTACCATGAACATCTTGCCAAGGGGAACCATACCGGGCCCCACCATGTACCCATACACGGCCCACTCACTCCTCGCATCGGATATATATCACAAATCTCAGAACCGAGAAATCTCATGGTGGACGCATCAAATATTATATCAAGAGAAACCGGGTTTTCAAACAATACATAGTTTCTTGAAAATACCCCCACGGTTCTCAAATCCATAAATCATATGAAATCCATATCTCAATATGTAAAATCCATATAAAACTGATATATGCAACATAAAACGACAATATGAGCTTATAAAGGGAAAACCGCTCTTTTAAATGAATCCAGCTTTTAAAATATATCTTGCGGTTCACAAAATCCTCCGAAAAACAAGTGCAACATCATATGAGGTGTACAAGTAAGTGTAGCAAGTTTTAAGTATCTACATGTAAGCAAGTATGTATGATGCATTTCATAAGCGCAAAGATCAACAACTCAATATCACATATCAAAGCAATACCACTTGGGGTACATACAACTATAGCGAAAATATGCGGGTGTACATGTCAATATGAGTGCATGATATACCTGTAGCTGTAATAGACTACGTGGGTGTACATGTCAATATGTATGCAAGAGGTACAAGTAGATATAGTAAGGTATACGTGAAATGGAATAAGGGTAACTACCTCAACTATTCCTGCCCAATGCAATGTCACGTATGTAAATGTCAACAATATTTCATATGCACAATGGGATAAGGGCTACTACCATAACTATCCCTATCCACTACCGTATCACGTATGTAGGTGGTTTGTGCGTGTCATGGCAATTGCTGACGATGTGGGTGTAGTATACAATTTAGTGCTCGTGCAACAAAAACCGTCAGTAATGTGTTATATCTAAAGGTGCGAGTCAAGTACAACAGATAATGCTATGCAATGACATTCATATATAATTAACTAATATGAAATAACATGCAGCTAACATATCATATTCGCCCCGACGCATAACGCCATACGGGCGATTTCCCCGTAGATCTTAAATCTACTCACCAAAGGTCTCCAGCTATGAAAATCTAACCACCTGCTTCCCCTTGTTCGCAGCGTCTGAAGTCCCCGCTTGCGACGCTGTTCATATCAGATTTTTGCATTTTCATACCGCCCAATTTTTGTCACATTGCATATCGATAGATACTCTTGAGCCGTGTTTGCTAGTCAATTGCAGGATACAGGTTCTCGGTTCTAAAACGGTGAAATTCATGGAAAACACAAAAAAATCCGGGTTCTTGCCAACCACAGATAAAAACACGGTCTCCGCTCTTCATCCGTATGTTGCCAGATACCAGTTTAGGAAGACAAAATGTCAAATCAATGTCATTCTCATGCACAAGGCTCAATGGTAGCACAAAATCCAAGAGATCTACGCGGAGCTCGAGACAATCATGACAAAATCTTGACAAAAAGTCCACCTTTCCCTCAACAGGAATTCTGGAAGAAATGTTGAAGTATTTTCAGAAAATATATGAACCAGAGAACTGAGGACAGCAAACCAGGGGACCACAAGAAAGCCCACGATCCAATTCATCAACAGGGCCGCGGATCCGCGGCCAAAGTGGGGTCCAGGCCGCGGATCCGCGGCCGTACGGGCGCCGCATGCGCAGAAACTTTGGGGGTATTTTTGTCTTTTCGTTTTTGTTCTGGTGGTTGCCCTAGGTTTCCATTCTCCAGCCTATAAATAGCCCAGAACTTTGTGAAGGAAAGGGGTCCATTCTTGTATTTTCTTTTTGCTAGGTTTTAGTTTACATGTTCTTCTTCTTCTCATCTCTTCTCCATTAAACTTGTAGTGAGCTTTGTGAGTGAGGAATGGTGAATAAAGAAGATCATTTTATTATCATGCTTGTCTTACTTTTGCTATAATTGTTGTAACTTTAAATTCGTTAAGTAGTTGTTGTTATTTCCTTGTTGTTTCTTTCTTCTCTTTTTTTCTTTATCCTTACATACGACAATGATGCTTACGCTTGATCCTCGCCAAGGTGAGGTCGCAAATAGTTTGTCGTATTCTTCTAATATCCTTCTTTCTATCTTCCTCTTTTGTTTTGTTTTGTTTTTCCTTATCATGATGTGTGAGTAGTTAATACTTGTTAGGGTAGGATAAGGGAAGTTTGAGAGAAGGAAATCTCTCTCACTCTTTCCTTGCCCAACAGCTTAAATCGACTCTCGTTAATTGAAAAACAATCCGCTCCTTACGGCACCCTATCCTACATGATAGCGGTGATTCCGTAGTGAGACCGGTAGTGGTTGAATTAACCGGAGGTTATGGCTAAGAGCCAAGAACGGACGGACAAGCACCAAAAGGAAGACTTATGCGTTGGAAAGCCTAGCTTATACTCGCAAAGTCCTTCCTAGTCGTGCTAATCCCCGTTGTTGCCGATTACCGTAACACCGATATTAAGAGGGGGCAACGAAAGATGTGGAGACTCCTAACTCAAACTAACCTAATCCTAACCCTAACAAGCTGTTAGTGTATATGCCCTAGAGGCCATTACTGTATCATACTAGTTTGTATATTACTTAATGGAAGCTTGGGATATTCACCTTGTATAAACAATCTTGCTCAATATAGTAGTATGCTACTTGGTTTGTTTCTACTTCAATGTGTACATGTGTTTATTTTGCGATATCACCTATACGCATTAGTGGAGCCCTTAGGATCTTTTCTTGATTACCAGCGTTGTGATGGCAGTCACACTAGTGGGGGATAGGTAATCTGTAAGCACATCCTTATACAGGTCCCTAGTCCCAGGACTATCGAGACAGGGCATCGATACTCCGGAGTAGACTAGCGTATGCGCTTCTCATCCCAGTGTGGGAGATGGTCTGTCCTACAGCCATCAGTACGTCGTACTGGAGATAGTATACGGGTGCTCGTTAGGTTACGAGTACACTGGACAGGACTCGTCGGGAACTGACAGGTTGGTATTATACCTAACGTCAGTTATCAGTTCCCAGGTGACATGAGTACAGCTTAGTCCGCTGACTTGACACTGGCACTTCGCCTCGAGTGTGTTCCCACTGCACTTTGATCACTACCCTACCACGGCTCAAAGGAGTCGTGCAAACAGGTAGTGGTTGGGTGCAGTCCCGAAGCACTTGGAGGCAGTGACGGTTAGACAGGATTCGTCTCTCCCGGTATTGGGGGTTGACATCGCGCTGTGTCTAGGAGAGCCATTGTAAGTCCACGTTGCGACCCCCGGTTCTTACGGGGAGGCGGAAACGGTATAAAATCAAAATTTTAACGCAAGAGGCAACATGGACTAAGCTAGGTCGGGATCTTTACCTAAACTAAAACTAGCATACTAAGCTAAAGATATTTAGCTACTCGGATGAAGATGGTTATACCTAAACTTGAACTCCTTCGCTTCAAGCTCCGATGGTGGTCCGATGGCTCCTTCTTGTCGTCTCCGTATGCCGAAGATAGATCCACTTGAAAGCTCCAACCTTTAGCTCCTTCTTCGTTCTTTGAAGAAACTAGTTCACTTGGTTTGCTAAACCTAGTGAACTAGAATGAGTAGAGAGGAAATAGAATGGGATTTTATCTATGGTTCTTGATTCTCAACTCATGAGACAAGAGAACCATAGATCAAGAGAGGGAGCAAGAGGTTGAGGGTGAGAGCAAGTGGAGAGCTCAAGAACAAGAGAGAGAATGAGCAAGAAAGAATGAGGCTCTCTTTTCTCTCTCACCCTCTCATAATCCAAAGTGATCATAACTCATCATATCAAAAAAGTCTTATGTGATGGTTAGAAGCAACCATAACCTTATCATGTCATGCACTCATTTTACTCAAATGAGCAAGCAAGAAAAAGTCTTTGGCATGAAATGATAACCATGGTTATCATGATGGTCAACTATTCAAGCCTAGTCAACCGGTCAACAAGTCCACAAAAGTCAACAAGTCAACAAAGTCAACAAGTCAACAAAAGTTAACAAGTCAACAACCATATCACCATAATACTTAATTAATATAATAGTTAATCACATATCATATTCTCATTAGGGTTGAGCAAAAAGTCAAAAAGTCAACGGTCAACTGTCAACAACCCTAATGAGAATCCGCTGTCTGTGCCTCCCTGTCAACTGTGCATACACACCCGCATCCGCGTTCCGAGAAACACGAATGCAAACTGGATAAATCCAATCCCATAAGGTACACTAGGATCTGGCTTAAACCAAAGCCCGCTGGTGTAAACTGTCCGGACACTGTACGTGCATAAGTGCACGGATGTGACCGAACCCTGTCGCAAAACCATGCGACCTGTCGCAATACCATGCGACCTCTACTCTTTTGCCTAAAGGCGAAAAGCTTTCTGTGTGGGACTCTAAAGACTCGACACTACGCTGGCAGTGGGTTTAACCACAGACCGCAAGCGGCACTAGCTGTGCGTAACGGTCCCCAGGTAATGCCGACAAGAAGACCGACGAGGCGAAACCCATCTGAACTCCTACTGAGCCTGAGTGTGACATTCTCCGTACAGTCCGGTCTGTTCGTCTGATACATCGCATGGCGGGCCTAGGGGGCGGTAAACGTCAGTCCCCCAATAGCGGTACAAGTCGTGCCGGAGTGAAGCCCAATACACCCTGAGATAACACTGGAAACCTACCAGTATATCTCGTTTGCCCTGGCCAGGGACTACTCGTGTAATGGCTCTCCTAGACACAGCGCGATGTCAACCCCCAATACCGGGAGAGACGAATCCTGTCTAACCGTCACTGCCTCCAAGTGCTTCGGGACTGCACCCAACCACCACCTGTTTGCACGACTCCTTTGAGCCGTGGTAGGGTAGTGATCAAAGTACAGTGGGAACACACCCGAGGCGAAGTGACAGTGTCAAGTCAGCGGACTAAGCTGTACTCATGTCATCTGGGAACTGATAACTGACGATAGGTATAATACCAACTAGTCAGTTCCCGACGAGTCCTGTCCAGTGTACCCGTAACCTAACGAGCACCCGCATACTATCTCAAGTACGACGTACTGACGGCTGTGGGACAGACCGTCTCCCACACTGGGATGAGAAGCGCATGCGCTGGTCTACTCCGGAGTATCGATGCCCTGTCTCGATAGTCCTGCGACCAGGGACCTGAATAAGGATGTGCTTATAGATTACCCAGCCCCACTAGTGTGACGGCCATCACATCGCTGGTAATCAAGCAAAGATCCTAAGGGCTCTACTAATGTGGATAGGCGATATACAAAAATAAACACATGTACACATTGAAGTAGAAACAAACCAAGTAGCATACTACTATTTTGAGCAAGATTGTATATACAAGGTGAATATCCCAAGCATCCATTAAGTAATATACAAACCAGTATGATACAGTAATGGCCTCTAGGGCATATACACTAACAATCTCCCACTTGCACTAAGGCCATGTACTGGCGTATCGAAGACCTATCATCTCGATCAGCCGCTCGAACTGAGTCTGGGGCAGGGCCTTGTTGAATGGATCAGCAGTGTTATCTTCTGAAGCGACTCTCCGAACCTCGATCTCCTGGCGATCTACGATCTCCCTGATCAGGTGATACCGCCTTAAGATGTGCCTGGATCTCTGATGGGACCTGGGTTCCATCGCTAAAGCTATAGCCCCGTTGTTGTCGCAATACAGAGGTATTGGATCAACAATGGACGGAACCACCTGAAGTTCTTTCAAGAACTTTCTCATCCAGACAGCTTCTTTTGCGGCATCAGATGCAGCGATGTATTCCGCTTCCATCGTCGAGTCTGCAACGGTTTCCTGTTTGGAACTCTTCCAACACACCGCCCCTCCATTGAGGGTAAAGACAAAACCCGACATGGACTTGGAATCATCCTTGTCACTCTGGAAGCTGGAGTCAGCAAAGGCCTCGATCTGGAGGTCTTTTCCGCCATACACCAAGAACATCTCCTTAGTCCTTCTTAGGTACTTGAGAATGTTCTTTACCGCTATCCAGTGTTTCTCCCCAGGGTTAGACTGATACCGGCTTACCATACTCAGTGCATAAGCTACATCCGGTCTGGTACACAACATCGCATACATTATAGAGCCTACCGCAGAAGCGTAGGGTATAATAGACATGCGATCCCTCTCCAAATCAGTCTTGGGAGACATCTCTTTAGAGAGGGTGATCCCGTGACAAGCCGGTAGGTTACCGCGCTTGGAATCTTCCATACTGAATCTTTTCAGCACGGTGTCGATGTACCTGGACTGAGAAAGTCCTAATATCCTCTTGGATCTGTCACGGTAGATCCGGATACCCAGAATGTATGAGGCATCACCCAGGTCTTTCATGGAGAACCTGTGTGACAAGAACCCCTTGACAGATTGTAGCATAGGAATGTCATTTCCTATTAAGAGAATGTCATCCACGTATAAAACGAGGAATACAACAGTTCTCGCTACAAATCTACTATAGATGCATGGTTCATCTGGATTTTTGATAAAGCCAAATTCTTTGACCGTCTCATCAAAGCAGATGTTCCAACTCCGCGATGCCTGCTTTAGTCCATAGATGGACTTAAGCAACTTGCACACCTTTCCGCTGCTCCCACTCTGATTGAAACCCTCTGGCTGGTCCATATAGACACACTCCTCTAAATTTCTATTTAGAAAAGCTGTCTTTACGTCCATTTGCCAGATCTCATAATCATGGAAGGCAGCAATGGCAAGAAGGATCCGAATGGATTTCAGCATGGCTACTGGAGAAAAGGTTTCGTCGTAGTCCAAGCCAGGTCTTTGACGAAAACCCTTTGCTACCAGCCTAGCTTTATAGGTCTCAACCTGTCCATCTACACCAATCTTCCTTTTGAAGATCCACTTGCATCCTACGGGTTTTACCCCTTCTGGAGCAATGTCCAACGTCCATACCTTGTTGGTGTACATGGACTCCATTTCGGTCCGCATTGCATCCAGCCATTTCACTGAGTCAACGCTCTGAACGGCCTGCTGGAAGCTAGTAGGCTCATCATAATCTATGATGCAATCCTCTCTATCCCCGTCTATGAGAAAACCGTAGTATCTCTCGGGCGGATGAGACTGCCTACTACTCCTGCGGAGTGGCGCAGGAATGTCCTGTTCTGTTGAACCCTCTGGTTCCACTAAGCTTTCAGTAACAGTCTGTGGTTCTGGAACTTCTTCCAGTTCTATTGTGTTCCCACTTATCTGGGTTTCTAAAAACTCAGTTTCCAAGAAGCGTGCATGCTGAGAAACAAAGACCTTTTGCTCCTCAGCGGAATAGAAAAGATACCCCCTGGAGTTCCTTGGGTATCCCACAAACTTACACTGTACTGAACGTGCCTCAAGTTTGTCCGCATGCTGCTTTTTTACAAAAGCTGGACATCCCCATACCTTAAGATACTTAAGACAGGGTTTCTTCCCAGTCCACATCTCATATGGGGTGGTAGGCACAGTCTTGGTGGGAGCCTTGTTCAAGAGATACGCAGCTGCTTCTAGTGCATATCCCCAGAATGATCGCGGTAACTCAGCGTTACTCATCATGGACCGAACCATATCCAATAGGGTTCGGTTCCGTCTCTCCGATACACCGTTATGTTGCGGAGTGTATGGAGGAGTAAGCTGAGAGAGAATACCATTCTCTTTTAAGTAATTCAGGAATTCGGCACTTAAGTATTCTCCACCTCGATCCGATCTTAGAATCTTAATACTTTTGCCGGTCTGTTTCTCTACTTCATTCTTATACTCCTGGAATTTTCCAAAGGCCTCGGACTTATGTTTCATTAAGAAGACATAACCGTACCTTGAGAAGTCATCCGTAAAAGTAATGAAGTAAGAATGTCCGCTTCGGGCATGTGTAGACATTGGACCGCACACGTCACTGTGTATGAGTCCCAAGAGCTCGCTCGCTCTTACTCCTTGTCCAGTAAATGGAGTCTTTGTCATCTTTCCTTTGAGACAAGATTGACAAGTGGCATACGATTGATATTCGAACGCATTCAAATATCCTTCTGTATGTAACTTAGTCAACCTTCTCTCATTGATGTGACCCAATCTACAATGCCATAAGAAAGTCTGATTTATTTCTGGAGACTTTCTTTTGTGTGTATTCTGGACGTTGAAAATCTGTGGTTGGTTTAACACGTATATACCATTACTCAATGTACCTGACCCAATCAAAACTTGATTAAGGTGAATGTTTACAACATTACTTACAAACGCAAATTCATAACCTTCTTTAGAAACTAAAGATACAGAAATGATATTACAAGTTGCGTTGGGTACAAAAAAGCAATTACGCAAAACCAAAACATGTCCATCTGACATTCCCAGGTGATAGTCCCCCACGGCTTTAGCATCCATGCTAGCTCCGTTCGCAACTCTGAGGGTCATGTCACCTGCCTTCAAAACCCTACGGTTTCTCAACGCCTGCAAAGAATTACAGATATGAGATCCTGATCCGGTATCCAATACCCAGGAAGTAGAGTTTATTGAAAGACAGTTTTCAATAACATACACACCTGAAGCTGAAGCTGCAACCTGCTTCAATTCCTGTGTTCTGGCCTTCCAGGCCCTGCAATCATTCTTCCAGTGTCCTTTCTTATGACAATAGAAGCATTCTTCCTTATCCACAAGCTTCCCCGCTATCTTTGTTGCTTTTCCTTTTCCCTTCGTATCTACTTTACTAACACCGCCCCTTGGTTTGGCGGGGGCCTTCTTCTTCTTTCCCTTGGCTTTCGCCTTGGACCTAGAAGAAGATGATCCTCCTACAAACAAAGTGGATGTATCCCTACTTTTCTGTAGGGTGCCCTCTGCGCTCCTCAGCATGTTGAGGAGCTCTGAAAGTTCAACCTCTTTTTCTTGTAAGTTGAAGTTCAGTATAAACTGGGCGTAAGTGGAAGGAAGGGACTGGAGAACTATATCCGTATATAGCTCACTCTCCAATGTGATCCCTAGGTCAGCGAGCTCCTCAATGAAGCCGATCATCTTTAGCACGTGCTCGGCTACTGATGATCCGACGGCCATCCTTGTCGAAAATAACTTTTTCGATGCTTCGTATCTTGCGATACGTGATTGCTCTCCATACAGTTCTTTTGTATGGAGCAATATGGACTCCATGTCCATATTCTCATGCCTCCTCTGATGTTCGTTGTCCATCGAGGCAAGCAGGAGGCACTTGGCCTTCGCGCTATCAATCTCCCAAGTCTTGCGGATTTCCTTATCCGCGACGCTGGAAGTTGGACCAGGGACAGGGGGAGCTTTGGTGGTAAGAAGATACCCCAGCTTGTCATAAGTGATTGCTATCTTGACATTCTTAAGCCAATCTTTGTAGTTTGGCCCTGTCAGTTTGTTTTTATCTAGGAGTAACTTAAGTCCAGTCATGTTGATTGGTCGCTGCAATTAGGAGAGAGAAGAAGAAACACTCAGCATGATGCTCTTGCAAGTTTAGAGTGGTTTTTAGTTTGTCTAAACAGGATGGCTCCCACTGTTTCTCGAATCCCTCCTCAAACCATAAAGGAAGAATTAGTCAGGATCAATCCCACCGTACAATACTTGCTTAACCGTTCAGCCAGGCCGGTGTCGGTACTTCGAGGGAGGTTTTCCAACGCTTTCGCGAAGTTCCTTAATTAGAGAACCTCTTTTCCCTGGGGGCGTAGCCCCGCTAACACCTTTCTAGGCACCTACTAGGTTTATAGCATTGATCGTTAAGTGAGAAATTTCCCGAGGAGTAGCATATACTCACAGTAGGATCGGGATCCAAATATCATCGTGTGACGAAACTGAAGGAATCCTACCAGAATCATCACACTCCAAATGGTATGCAAATCTAGCAAGTTTCAGTACTTATGAAACTCCCGATGTGGATTTTTGCCCCATGCTCTTATGACCTTGACGAAGGTCAACAAATCATAAGTCACATGTCAAGTTCTGCCCGTCATTATCCAGGTTAATTTGAATCCATCCGTATATACCCTTGACGAAGGTCAACAAGGTAATGCGAATGTCCCAAACCAACGCATCTATCTATGCTACATATGAATACCCACTAGCTACCAATCACTATGCCTTGACGAAGGTCAACAAACACAGCATTAATACTATTGAATATTCATACGAAACGACGGAGGGCTACGAATGGTTTTGGCAAAACCGTGAACGTAGTGAACTTGATTTGGTCGATGGAACGAGATAGCTTTTAAAAGGAGTGGCTCAAGCTCCGCATTTAAAAGTTGTTTTTGAAAAGAACCGAGTGGTTTTTCGAAAGTGTTCCAACGACTTTAAATTGGTTTATTATCTTGCATTAGTTCTTTTAATGCGTGATATTCTTGCATTAGTTCTTTTAATGCGTCCCATCATTTAATCCTACCATTGCAGAAAACAACCAAAATATGACGTACGCTTATGCCATTCGCATTCGCCACGGGGCCCCGTCATTACCCGTTAGGTTACTTAACTAACGACAGAGCGGGGGCTGGGCTAGCGCGTCTGTAAAACATAAGCAACGCCTAAATAATATCATATATAGATATACTGCAATGATAAACATTTCAGATCACAGAGAAATACATTGGATATACTAGCAATCTGTAATTTGTACGAGCCTGTAACAAAAACAGATAACACGGTCGCGGTGAATAGCCAAAACCCCACCCAAGACCCCTACGGGTGCGGCAAACTACCCGCCAAGTACCCGAAGCGTAGCAACCTCCCTCATCTCCATGAGTAGGCCACTCGACACTTCGGCATACCCGGTAGTTTGTGCACCCCTCCATGGGTCTATCCTAGGAGAAAAAACAGTAAAAAGAAATTATACAATGACGGCTACAACCCCTTCCCGGTTGTGCGTCCATACAAATAATTATTACATCAATTTACAGATTTACATGAATTGCAAGAAAAGAAAACTCTCGTCTCACAACCCCCGGCTATCCACCCGCAACAATCCAACATATTTATATACACATTCCAGCACATTACAGATCATGTATAACCCCGACCAATCGACTTATAGCGATTAGCCGACGTTCAATACATGCAAACATCACAGATATAACCATCATAGTCAAAGTGCAGTGAAGTTCGGAAAAAATACGGAATTATAGGACCCCAAAAGGAAATTTCTTTTCTGGAAAATCTGGGCACATATAATATATTCCAAAAATCCCAAAACCAACACAGACACACACTGCACGAAAAACGATGCACAGAAGACGACAAAGAGCGGCGGTTCCGCGGCGGTTGCCTAGCTCGCGCGGCGGAAGGGCGGCGGTTTGGACGAATTACTGTATCGTTTTTCTTGGGTGTTCACACAAAACCCTGAGCCGAATTTACAAGTGTAAAGTTTTTCATTTTGAGCCAAAAAAATTTCAACAGAAACTCAGTTTTTGTAAAAGTTTGGTTTTTGGATTTTTCCTGTTCCGAACTTCGTTACACTTCACTACCAAGCTAGTTTAAGTTTAGTTAGGCTCTGATACCACTGTAAGTCCACGTTGCGACCCCCGGTTCTTACGGGGAGGCGGAAACGGTATAATATCAAAATTTTAACGCAAGAGGCAACATGGACTAAGCTAGGTCGGGATCTTTGCCTAAACTAAAACTAGCATACTAAGCTAAAGATATTTAGCTACTCGGATGAAGATGGTTATACCTAAACTTGAACTCCTTCGCTTCAAGCTCCGATGGTGGTCCGATGGCTCCTTCTTGTCGTCTCCGTATGCCGAAGATAGATCCACTTGAAAGCTCCAACCTTTAGCTCCTTCTTCGTTCTTTGAAGAAACTAGTTCACTTGGTTTGCTAAACCTAGTGAACTAGAATGAGTAGAGAGGAAATAGAATGGGATTTTATCTATGGTTCTTGATTCTCAACTCATGAGACAAGAGAACCATAGATCAAGAGAGGGAGCAAGAGGTTGAGGGTGAGAGCAAGTGGAGAGCTCAAGAACAAGAGAGAGAATGAGCAAGAAAGAATGAGGCTCTCTTTTCTCTCTCACCCTCTCATAATCCAAAGTGATCATAACTCATCATATCAAAAAAGTCTTATGTGATGGTTAGAAGCAACCATAACCTTATCATGTCATGCACTCATTTTACTCAAATGAGCAAGCAAGAAAAAGTCTTTGGCATGAAATGATAACCATGGTTATCATGATGGTCAACTAGTCAAGCCTAGTCAACCGGTCAACAAGTCAACAAAAGTCAACAAGTCAACAAAGTCAACAAGTCAACAAAAGTCAACAAGTCAACAACCATATCACCATAATACTTAATTAATATAATAGTTAATCACATATCATATTCTCATTAGGGTTGAGCAAAAAGTCAACGGTCAACTGTCAACAACCCTAATGAGAATCCGCTGTCTGTGCCTCCCTGTCAACTGTGCATACACACCCGCATCCGCGTTCCGAGGAACACGAATGCAAACTGGATAAATCCAATCCCATAAGGTACACTAGGATCTGGCTTAAACCAAAGCCCGCTGGTGTAAACTGTCCGGACACTGTACGTGCACAAGTGCACGGTTGTGACCGAACCCTGTCGCAAAACCATGCGACCTGTCGCAATACCATGCGACCTCTACTCTTTTGCCTAAAGGCGAAAAGCTTTCTGTGTGGGACTCTAAAGACTCGACACTACGCTGGCAGTGGGTTTAACCACAGACCGCAAGCGGCACTAGCTGTGCGTAACGGTCCCCAGGTAATGCCGACAAGAAGACCGACGAGGCGAAACCCATCTGAACTCCTACTGAGCCTGAGTGTGACATTCTCCGTACAGTCCGGTCTGTTCGTCTGATACATCGCATGGCGGGCCTAGGGGGCGGTAAACGTCAGTCCCCCAATAGCGGTACAAGTCGTGCCGGAGTGAAGCCCAATACACCCTGAGATAACACTGGAAACCTACCAGTATATCTCGTTTGCCCTGGCCAGGGACTACTCGTGTAATGGCTCTCCTAGACACAGCGCGATGTCAACCCCCAATACCGGGAGAGACGAATCATGTCTAACCGTCACTGCCTCCAAGTGCTTCGGGACTGCACCCAACCACCACCTGTTTGCACGACTCCTTTGAGCCGTGGTAGGGTAGTGATCAAAGTACAGTGGGAACACACCCGAGGCGAAGTGACAGTGTCAAGTCAGCGGACTAAGCTGTACTCATGTCACCTGGGAACTGATAACTGACGATAGGTATAATACCAACTAGTCAGTTCCCGACGAGTCCTGTCCAGTGTACCCGTAACCTAACGAGCACCCGCATACTATCTCAAGTACGACGTACTGACGGCTGTGGGACAGACCGTCTCCCACACTGGGATGAGAAGCGCATGCGCTGGTCTACTCCGGAGTATCGATGCCCTGTCTCGATAGTCCTGCGACCAGGGACCTGAATAAGGATGTGCTTATAGATTACCCAGCCCCACTAGTGTGACGGCCATCACATCGCTGGTAATCAAGCAAAGATCCTAAGGGCTCTACTAATGTGTATAGGCGATATACAAAAATAAACACATGTACACATTGAAGTAGAAACAAACCAAGTAGCATACTACTATTTTGAGCAAGATTGTATATACAAGGTGAATATCCCAAGCATCCATTAAGTAATATACAAACCAGTATGATACAGTAATGGCCTCCAGGGCATATACACTAACAGCCATTACACAAGTAGTCCCTGGCCAGGGCAAGCGAGATATACTGGTAGGCTTCCAGTGTTATCTCAGGGTGTTTTGGGCTTCACTCCGACACGACTTGTACCGCTATTGGGGGACTGACGTTTTACCGCCCCCTAGGCCCGACATGCGATGTATCAGACGAACAGACCGGACTGTATGGAGAATGTCACATTCAGACTCAGTAGGAGTTCAGATGGGGTTCACCTCGTCAGCCTTCTTGTCGGCATCTACCTGGGGACCGTTACGCACAGCTAGTGCCGCTTGCGGTCTGTGGTTAAACCCACTGCCAGCGTAGTGTCGAGTCTTTAGAGTCCCACACAGAGGGTATTCGCCTCTGGGCAAAACAGAGTAGAGGTCGCATGGTTTTGCGACAGGGTTCGTTCTCATCCACGCACTTGTGCACGTTTTGGAGTCCGGACGGATTATACTGGCAGGCTCTGGTTTGAGCCAGATACTGGTATATGTTTTGGGGTTGCTTTTATCTCTCGGTATTCTTGTTCCTCGGAACGAGAATGTAGGTGTGTATGCACAGTTGCTTGAGGCGGAGGATGAGGTATTTCATTAGGGTTTCGGAACGGGTGCGTTTGCACAGTTGACAGTCGTCATTTTCCAAACCCTAATAGATTTATGAAATATCAATTAATAATAGTAATTAAATGAAATATTGTTATGGTTGATTTTGTTGACTTGTTGACCATGGTTGAATGTTGACCACCATCATGCTTTGAAAGGATTCTCCTTGATTCTTGCTTACATTCATTTAATGAAGCTTGATAGTGGTCATTCCAAAAACTACCATCAACTATTCTCATTTGAATTATTATTACTAATTAGATAATTCTTTTTCTTTTGATATGGTTGCAAAAAGGAAAAAGAGAGCTCATTTTTCTTTCATAACCATTCTCTCTCCTCACTTCATCTTCTTCTTCCTCTAGCAAAAGGAGAACCCTTCTCATGTGTTGAGAATCCCTCTCCTTAAAACAAAAGCACCCCTTAGACACTCTCTACTCACTCTAGGATCAAAGGATTAGCAAGCCGGAGATTCTAGTTCTCTCCAAGTTCGAGAAAGAGCCCGAAGGTTGAACCCTCAGGTGGATCCATCTTCGACGGAAGAAGGCGACGAGAAGAGAACCATCAACCTCTACAAGGTTTCAAGAAGAAGGAGTTCAAGTTTAGGTATAACCATCTTTCCGAGTAGCTAACTCTTTAGCAAGTTTGCTAGTTCTAGTTTAGGAAAAGATCCCGACTTTGTTAGTCCATGTTGCCCCATGCGCTAAAAATTTGATTTTTATACCGTTTCCGCCTCCCCGTAAGAACCGGGGGTCGCAACGTGGACTTACAGTGGTATCAGAGACTAACTAAACTTAAACTAGCTTGGTAGTGAAGTGTAACGAAGTTCGGAACCGAAAAATCCAAAAACCAAACTTTGCAAAAACCCTAGTTTCTGTTAAAAATTTTTCTGGTCAAAACAAGATTTGTTATACACCTAAATTCGGCTCAGGGTTTTGTGTGAACAGCCAAGAAAAACGATCCCCTAATTCGTTCAAACCGCCGCGGATCCGCGGTCTCACCTATTCTTAGAGCCGCGGATCCGCCGCCGTTTAGTGTCTTCTGGTGATCGGCTTTCGTGCAGTGTGTCTCTGTGTTGGTTTTGGGATTTTTAAAATATATTATATGTGCCCAGATTTTCCAGATGAGAAATTTACTTTTGGGGTCCTATAATTCCGTATTTTTTTCCGAACTTCACTGCACTTTGACTATGATGGTTATATCTGTGATGTTTGCATGTATTGAACGTCGGCTAATCGCTATAAGTCGATTAGTCGGGGTTATACATCTCTGTGATCTGTGTTTGATATTGGAATGTGTATATGAATGTGTTGGACTGTCGCGGGTGAATAGCCGGGGTGGATGTGAGATGAGCTTTTGTTTTTCTTTCATTCATTTGTAAATATAAATTGATGTAATAATATTATTTGTATGGCCGCACAACCGGGTCGGGGTTGTAGCCGTCATTGTATAATTCTTTTTACTGTTATTGCTCCTAGGATAGACCCATGGAGGGGTGCACAAACTGCCGAGTACTTGGCGGGTAGTTTGCCGCACCCGTAGGGGTCTTGGGTGGGGTATTTGCTATTCACCGCGACCGTGTAATCCGCTTTTCGTTGCAGGCTCGAACGGATTGCGAATTGCTAGTATATCCAATGTATTCATCTGTGATCTGTAATGTCTATCATTGCTTTATATTTAGGCGTTGCTTATGTTTTACAGCCGCGCTAGCCCAGCCCCCGCTCTGTCGTTAGTTAAGTAACCTAACGAGTGATGACGGGACCCCGTGGCGAATGCGAATGGCATAAGCGTACGTCATATTTTGGTTGTTTTATGCAATGGTAGGATTAAATGATGGGACGCATTAAAAGAACTAATGCAAGAATATCACGCATTAAAAGAACTAATGCAAGATAATAAACCAAGTTAAAATCGTTGGAACACTTTCGAAAAACCACTCGGTTCTTTTCAAAACTAACTTTTAAAAGCGGAGCTTGAGCCACTCCTTCTAAAAGCTATCTCGTTCCATCGATTATATCAAGTTCACTACGTTCACGGTTTTACCAAAACCATTCGTAGCCCTCCGTCGTTTCGCATGAATAGGCAATAGTATTCAAGCTGTGTATTTTGGCCAAAGTCAAGGCATAGTGATTGGTAGCTATTGGGTGTTCATGTGTAGCATAGATAGATGCGTTGGTTTGGGGCAGTCGTGCTGCCATTTTGGCTAAAGTCAAGGGTATGTACGGATGGATCCAAATTAACCTGGAAAGTGACGGGTAGAACTTGACATGTGACTTATGATATTTTGGCCAAAGTCAAGGTCATAAGAGCATGGGGCAAAAATCCACATCGGGAGTTTCATAAGTACTGAAACTTGCTAGATTTGCATACCATTTGGAGTGTGATGATTATGGTAGGATTCCTTCATTTTCTTCACGCGATGATATTTGGATACCGATCCTACTGTGAGTATATGCTACTCCTCGGGAAATTTCTCACTAAACGATCAATGCTATAAACCTAGTAGGTGCCTAGAAAGGTGTTAGCGGGGCTACGTCCCCAGGGAAAAGAGGTTCTTAAATTAAGGAACTTCGCGAAAGCGTTGGAAAACCTCCCTCGAAGTACCGACACTGGCCTGGCTGAACGGTTAAGCAAGTATTGTGCGGTGGGATTGATCCCGGCTAATTCTTCCTTTGTGGTTTGAGGAGGGATTCGAGAGACAGTGGGAGCCATCCTGTTTAGACAAATTAAAAACCATTCTAAACTTGCAAGAGCATCGTGCTAAGTGTTTCTTCTCTCCCCCTGCAGCGACCAATTCGAAATGACTGGACTTAAGTTACTTCTAGATAAAAACATACTGACAGGGCCAAACTACAAAGATTGGCTCAGGAATGTCAAATTGGCAATCGCTTACGACAAGCTGGGGTATCTTCTTACCACCAAAGCTCCCCCCGTCCCAGGTCCCACCTCCAGCGTCGCGGATAAGGAAATCCGTAAGACTTGGGAGATTGATTGCGCGAAGGCCAGGTGCCTCGTGCTTGCCTCTATGGACAACGAACATCAGAGGAGGCATGAGAATATAGACCTCGAGTCCATATTTCTCCATACAAAAGAACTGTATGGAGAGCAGTCTCGTATCGCAAGATACGAAGTGTCGAAGAAGTTATTTTCGACTAAGTTGGCCGTCGGATCATCGGTAGCGGACCACGTGCTTAAGATGATTGGCTACACTGAGGAGCTCGCAGAACTTGGGACCACGTTGGACAGTGAACTCTATACGGATTTAATTCTCCAGTCCCTTCTATCCACTTACGCCCAGTTCATACTGAATTTCAACTTGCAAGAAAAGGAAGTTGAACTTTCAGAACTCCTCAACCTGCTGAGGAGCGCAGAGGGCACCCTACAGAAGGGTAGGGAAACACCCGCTTTGTTTGTAGGAGGATCTTCTTCCTCTAGGTCCAAGGCGAAAGCCAAGGGAAAGAGGAAGAAAGCCCCCGCCAAACCAAGAGGCGGTGTTAGTAAAGTGGGTACGAAGGGAAGGAAAAGGCAACAAAGATTGCGGGGAAGCTTGTTGGTAAAGAGGAATGCTTCTATTGTCACAAGAGTGGACACTGGAAGAAAGATTGCAGGGCTTGGAAGGCCAGGACACAGGAACTGAAGCAGGTTGCGGCTTCAGCTTCAGGTGTGTATGTTATTGAAAACTGTCTTTCTATAAACTCTATTTCCTGGGTATTGGATACCGGATCAGGATCTCATATCTGTAATTCTTTGCAGGCGTTGAGAAACCGTAAGTTTTTGAAGGCAGGTGACATGACCCTCAGAGTTGCGAACGGAGCTAGCATGGATGTTAAAGTCGTGGGGGACTATCACCTGGGAATGACAGATGGGCATGTTTTGGTTTTGCGTAGTTGTTTTTTTGTACCCAACGCAACTTGTAATATCATTTCTGTATCTTTGGTTTCTAAAGAAGGTTATGAATTTGCGTTTGTAAGAAATGTTGTAAACATTCACCTTAATCAAGTTCTGATTGGGTCAGGTACATTGAACAATGGTATTTACGTATTAAACCAACCACAGATTTTCAATGTCCAGAATACACACAAAAGGAAGTCTCCAGATATCAATCAGACTTTCTTATGGCATTGTAGACTGGGTCACATCAATGAGAGAAGGTTGACTAAGTTACATACAGAAGGATATTTGGATCCGTTCGAATATCAATCGTATGCCACTTGTCAATCCTGTCTCAAAGGAAAGATGACAAAGACTCCGTTCACTGGACATGGAGTAAGAGCGAGCTCGCTCTTGGGACTCGTACACAGCGATGTGTGCGGTCCAATATCTACACATGCGCGAAGCGGTTATTCTTACTTCATTACTTTTACGGATGATTTTTCAAGATACGGTTATGTCTTCTTAATGAAACATAAGTCCGAAGCTTTTAAAAAGTTCCAGGAATATAAGAATGAAGTGGAAAAACAGACCGGCAAAAGTATCAAGATTCTAAGATCGGATCGAGGTGGAGAATACTTAAGTGCCGAGTTCCTGAATTACTTAAAAGAGAATGGAATTCTCTCTCAGCTTACTCCTCCATACACTCCGCAACACAACGGTGTATCGGAGAGACGGAACCGAACCCTATTGGATATGGTACGGTCCATGATGAGTAACGCTGAGTTACCACGATCATTCTGGGGGTATGCGCTAGAATCAGCTGCGTACCTTTTGAACCGAGTTCCTACTAAGACTGTGCCTACTACACCATATGAGATGTGGTGTGGGAAGAGACCCCATCTCAGTCACATTAAGACTTGGGGAAGTCCAGCTTTTGTTAAAAAGCAGCATGCGGACAAGCTCGAGGCACGCTCAGTACTGTGTAAGTTTGTGGGATATCCAAAGAATTCCAAGGGATATCTCTTCTACTACGAAGAGGAACAAAAAGTTCTTGTTTCTCGTCATGCCCACTTTCTAGAACACCAGTTCTTAGAAAAAGAATCAAGTGGGAGCGCAGTAGAACTGGAAGAAATTCCAGAACCACAGACTATTACTGAAAGCTTAGAAGAACCAGAGGGTTCAAATTAACAGGACATTCCTACGCCGCTCCGCAGGAGTAGTAGGCAGTCTCATCCGCCCGAGAGATACTACGGTTTTCTCATAGACGGGGATAGAGAGGATTGCATCATTGACTATGATGAGCCTACTAGCTTCCAACAGGCCGTTCAGAGCGTTGACTCGGTAAAATGGCTGGATGCAATGCGGACCGAAATGGAGTCCATGTACACCAACAAAGTATGGACGTTGGACATTGCTCCAGACGGGGTAAAACACGTAGGATGCAAGTGGATCTTCAAAAGGAAGATTGGTGTAGATGGACAGGTTGAGACCTATAAAGCTAGACTTGTAGCAAAGGGTTTCCGTCAAAGACCTGGTTTGGACTATGATGAAACCTTTTCACCAGTGGCTATGCTGAAATCCATTCGGATCCTTCTTGCCATTGCTGCCTTCCACGATTATGAGATTTGCCAGATGGACGTAAAAACCGCTTTTCTAAATGGAAATCTAGAGGAGTGTGTCTATATGGATCAGCCAGAGGGTTTCATTCAGCGTGGGAGCAGCGGAAAAGTGTGCAAGTTGCTCAAGTCCATCTATGGACTAAAGCAGGCATCGCGGAGTTGGAACATTTGTTTTGATGAGACGGTCAAGGAATTTGGCTTTATCAAAAATCCAGATGAACCATGCATCTATAGTAGATTTGTAGCGAGAACTGTAGTATTCCTCGTTTTATACGTGGATGACATTCTCTTGATAGGAAATGACATTCCTATGCTACAATCTGTCAAGGGATTCTTGTCACAAAGCTTCTCCATGAAAGACCTGGGTGATGCTTCGTACATCCTGGGGATCCGGATCCATCGTGATAGATCCAAGAGGATATTAGGACTTTCATAGTCCAGGTACATCGACACTATACTGAAAAGATTCAGTATGGAAGATTCCAAGCGTGGTAACCTACCGGCTTGTCACGGGATCACCCTCTCTAAAGAGATGTCTCCCAAGACTGATTTGGAGAGGGATCGCATGTCTATTATACCCTACGCTTCTGCGGTAGGCTCTATAATGTATGCGATGTTGTGTACCAGACCGGATGTAGCTTATGCACTGAGTGTGGTAAGCAGGTATCAGTCAAACCCTGGGGAGAAACACTGGATAGCGGTAAAGAACATTCTCAAGTACCTGAGAAGGACTAAGGAGATGTTCTTGGTGTATGGCGGAAATGACCTCCAGATCGAGGCCTTTGCTGACTCCAGCTTCCAGAGTGACAAGGATGATTCCAAGTCCATGTCGGGTTTTGTCTTTACCCTCAATGGAGGGGCGGTGTGTTGGAAGAGTTCCAAACAGGAAACCGTTGCAGACTCGACTATGGAAGCGGAATACATCGCTGCATCTGATGCCGCAAAAGAAGCTGTCTGGATAAGGAAGTTCTTGAAAGAACTTCAGGTGGTTCCGTCCATTGTTGACCCAATACCTCTGTATTGCGACAACAACGGGGCTATAGCTTTAGCGAAGGAACCCAGGTCCCATCAGAGATCCAGGCACATCTTGAGGCGGTATCACCTGATCAGGGAGATCGTGGATCGCAAGGAGATCGAGGTTCGGAGGGTTGCTTCAGAAGAAAACACTGCAGATCCATTCACCAAGGCCCTACCCCAGACTCAGTTCGAGCGGCTGATCGAGATGATAGGTCTTCGATACGCCAGTACATGGCCTTAGTGAAAGTGGGAGATTGTTAGTGTATATGCCCTAGAGGCCATTACTGTATCATACTAGTTTGTATATTACTTAATGGAAGCTTGGGATATTCACCTTGTATAAACAATCTTGCTCAATATAGTAGTATGCTACTTGGTTTGTTTCTACTTCAATGTGTACATGTGTTTATTTTGCGATATCACCTATACGCATTAGTGGAGCCCTTAGGATCTTTGCTTGATTACCAGCGTTGTGATGACAGTCACACTAGTGGGGGCTGGGTAATCTGTAAGCACATCCTTATACAGGTCTCTAGTCGCAGGACTATCGAGACAGGGCATCGATACTCCGGAGTAGACTAGCGTATGCGCTTCTCATCCCAGTGTGGGAGATGGTCTGTCCCACAGCCATCAGTACGTCGTACTGGAGATAGTATACGGGTGCTCGTTAGGTTACGAGTACACTGGACAGGACTCGTCGGGAACTGACAGGTTGGTATTATACCTAACGTCAGTTATCAGTTCCCAGGTGACATGAGTACAACTTAGTCCGCTGACTTGACACTGGCACTTCGCCTCGAGTGTGTTCCCACTGCACTTTGATCACTACCCTACCACGGCTCAAAGGAGTCGTGCAAACAGGTAGTGGTTGGGTGCAGTCCCGAAGCACTTGGAGGCAGTGACGGTTAGACAGGATTCGTCTCTCCCGGTATTGGGGGTTGACATCGCGCTGTGTCTAGGAGAGCCATTACACAAGTAGTCCCTGGCCAGGGTAAGCGAGATATACTGGTAGGCTTCCAGTGTTATCTCAGGGTGTTTTGGGCTTCACTCCGACACGACTTGTACCGCTATTGGGGGACTGACGTTTTACCGCCCCCTAGGCCCGACATGCGATGTATCAGATGAACAGACCGGACTGTACGGAGAATGTCACATTCAGACTCAGTAGGAGTTCAGATGGGGTTCACCTCGTCAGCCTTCTTGTCGGCATCTACCTGGGGACCGTTACGCACAGCTAGTGCCGCTTGCGGTCTGTGGTTAAACCCACTGCCAGCGTAGTGTCGAGTCTTTAGAGTCCCACACAGAGGGTATTCGCCTCTGGGCAAAACAGAGTAGAGGTCGCATGGTTTTGCGACAGGGTTCGTTCTCATCCGCGCACTTGTGCACGTTTTGGAGTCCGGACGGATTATACTGGCAGGCTCTGGTTTGAGCCAGATACTGGTATATGTTTTGAGGTTGCTTTTATCTCTCGGTATTCTTGTTCCTCGGAACGAGAATGCAGGTGTGTATGCACAGTTGCTTGAGGCGGAGGATGAGGTATTTCATTAGGGTTTCGGAACGGGTGCGTTTGCACAGTTGACAGTCGTCATTTTCCAAACCCTAATAGATTTATGAAATATCACTTAATAATAGTAATTAAATGAAATATTGTTATGGTTGATTTTGTTGACTTGTTGACCATGGTTGACTTTTTGACCATGGTTGAATGTTGACCACCATCATGCTTTGAAAGGATTCTCCTTGATTCTTGCTTACATTCATTTAATGAAGCATGATAGTGGTCATTCCAAAAACTACCATCAACTATTCTCATTTGAATTATTATTACTAATTAGATAATTCTTTTTCTTTTGATATGGTTGCAAAAAGGAAAAAGAGAGCTCATTTTTCTTTCATAACCATTCTCTCTCCTCACTTCATCTTCTTCTTCCTCTAGCAAAAGGAGAACCCTTCTCATGTGTTGAGAATCCCTCTCCTTAAAACAAAAGCACCCCTTAGACACTCTCTACTCACTCTAGGATCAAAGGATTAGCAAGCCGGAGATTCTAGTTCTCTCCAAGTTCGAGAAAGAGCCCGAAGGTTGAACCCTCAGGGTGATCCATCTTCGACGGAAGAAGGCGACGAGAAGAGAACCATCAACCTCTACAAGGTTTCAAGAAGAAGGAGTTCAAGTTTAGGTATAACCATCTTTCCGAGTAGCTAACTCTTTAGCAAGTTTGCTAGTTCTAGTTTAGGAAAAGATCCCGACTTTGTTAGTCCATGTTGCCTCATGCGCTAAAAATTTGATTTTTATACCGTTTCCGCCTCCCCGTAAGAACCGGGGGTCGCAACGTGGACTTACACAAGCTCTCTTTAAATATCAACTCAACACTTAGATAATCACAAACAAAAATCTGAACAACCGGACTTAATTCGTTAACGCACATTGAAAAAGACGCCCATCTCCCTGCGGACGACCCGTACTCAACCGGCTAGCTACAAGCGAAACCGTCTTGATTGCGGTATTTAAACTAGAACTTGAACACGCACGTATCCTAACAATCAAATGGCGCCGTTGCCGGGAAGACGGTAGTTTATTTCTTTGTGTAATTTCGGGTTAATTTGTAAGTATAAAAAAAAACGAAAAAAAATATATACTTTGTAAAAAAATCATCTTGTTATTTTTGATTAGCTTTTGTGCAAGTGTGCAGGAAAATACAAGGTTCAAGTTCCGTGGCCAAGACGTTGAAAATACGGAGTTCAAGTACAGTGCCAAAGACGTGGGAAGATAGACCCACATTTCGCGGCTACACCGCGACGGACCAAAACGGAGGAGACGGTCTACTGTCAAAATCTGGATCAGATACAGTGAGCAAATAAAAATTCCACAAATCCAGACAAGCAGAGGACCACCACAGCAGCACACCCAGAAAATTTGGAATCTCAATACCTCCACATAGCCGCGGATCCGCGGCCATTGCATGTGTTTGGCCGCGGAAACGCGGCCATATGTTGGCTTCAGAGCCCCAAAATCTCTCTGTAAGTCCCTCTGCCTCTCTCCACTCCTCTGAACTCCACTGAACTGTATTTTCTGCAGCTTTCTTTGCGCAAATTCTTCTCCCCCTTCCAATAAACTGTTCTTGTGCAGGATTCTTTGCGCCGCAAAATAAAAATTGTTTGCAGTTGATTTGTTACTGCTTTGCATTTCTTTAATACGGACTTAAGGGGCTTGAAACCAATCCAGATTGGGTGGGGATTTCATCACCCTTCCCAGGACCCCAAAAATCACAAAAGCATATGCATTGTCCATTGTAAATTAAAAAAATACTAGACTTCAGCCCTAAGGACTTCGCGCTCATTAGGAGAAGATAAACCGTGTTTAGAACCTCGCTTAACCGTATATTGTTTACGGGGTGTCTAGGAAAGTGTTAAAGGCGCAACCGCCGAAAGAGAAAGGGTTATTTAATTAAGGAACTTCGCGAAAGCGTTGGAGAACCTCCCCTTATCTCTGCACTTACCTGGCCTCGTGATCAGTGAATTTTTAAGCCTGTTTCTCGACACTGTTTAACTTCGACAATCAAGTTCAGGAGCAGGTCTAGTAGACCTAGGTTACCCTAGATCTAGGTGTGATTGTGCATATCTTGTTTGTGATTGCTTAAGCCGTATTTCCGTACATACTTCTGTAAATCTCTTTCTAAAAACAAAAAAAAAAATCAAAAACTTTTATAAAAACTTTCCCTTTTGTCGCCAAATCCATTTTTCACCCACCACCCATCGCCTTTCTCCATTGACGTTTTCTTACCCTCACCTTCTCCGCTTTGACTATACTAAACTCGTTTAGTGTATGTCCGCTTGGACTCGGGACACTAGCGCCCGTCTAGTCCGCGTTACGTTAGTCGCGACGGACTACGCGATCGACTCCGAAGTCGATACTCCGTCCACTCCTTTTTCACCCCTTCCTTTGCCGGCCAACTCCGACGTTGACCGGAATTCTGTTCATACATCTTCACCTTCACCTTCACTTTCACCAACCTCTTCTTCCGCGATGTCGGGATTTAATCCGAACATCTCTTTGACCACCGCTGGATTGGCTCCACCTCCTACGGAGACCAATCTCCCACCACCTCCGCCTGTTGTAGCGCCGCAGCGAATTGCGCTCCAGGATCGTTTCTACCCCACCCGTTCTGCACTTCCCACCTGCCTTTCTCTTCCTCCGGCCAATGGGGACAACTTTGAAATTAAGCCCCATTTCATCAACATGCTTCCACGTTTTCATGGGCTTGAATCTGAAGATGCCTATATCTTCATCAACAAATTTCAAAATGTCTGTGCCATGATGAAAACCACCCAGCTGTCGGACGATGCTATACGTCTACGGGTCATTCCGTTCACTTTATGCGACCTCACTGAAAAATGGCTGTATAGCACCGCTTCCCACTCAATCACCAGCTGGGACGAGTTTGTTAAAGCGTTTCTGAAAAAATTCTATCCAAATCATAAGACCGCAAGAATTCGAAATGAAATCAACCAATTCTCCCAGCTTCCTTCTGAACCCTTCTGGAAGTGCTTTGACCGGTACAAAGACCTTCTTGTTCAGTGTCCTCACCACGGTATAGAGAAATGGCTGCTCTGCCAAACCTTATATGAGGGACTGAACCCAGCAACGAAGCAGTTGCTGGAAACCATCTGTCAGGGCCACTTCCTATCAAAATCTGACGAGGAAGTGTGGCAGTTCTTTGACGATCTTGCGGAGCAAACGCTACAGTGGGAGAGCACCAGACCGACTTCTTCTTCTTCTACCTCCACTTCTACCGGTCAGTCTAGGGTAGGAATCCACCAACTTGATGTCTCTATTGCGATGAAAGCTGAAATAGCTGCAATAACACGAAAACTTGAAGCGATAGAGAGCAAATTTTCTGCTCCTGCTCCTGCCCCTGTTCTCCCCCTTCGTACCATCTGCGCTTGTTGTTCCGATCCTTCCCACTTGACCGAAGAGTGTCCTTACAATCCACCCTCGCAAGGACAGGATCAGGTTAATGCTTCCTTCCAGCAAAGACCGAGGAATGATCCATACTCTTCCACCTACAATCCCGGTTGGAGGAACCACCCTAATTTCGCCTGGAATCAGAATCAGAATAAATTCCAGGGCAACAATTTCCAAAGGGCCCCTCTGCCGCAACAACAAGCGCAACAACAAACTCAGCATCAATATCAGCAGCCCTTCCAACCCCAACCTTTCCAAAACCAGACGAACAACTTTGCACCGAACAACTCTTTTCCACCAAACAACTTTGTTCCGTCAAACAACGATAAGGTTTCCTCGCTCGAGCGATGTCTGGAGGCGTTTGTTAAACAATCGACTCAATCCACCGCCAACATCCAGTCTTCGATTCAATCCTTAGTGCAACACACTGCCGCACACGGGCAAAGCATCAAGACCATCGAGGCCCAGATTGCACAGCTGAACGCGGCCTTGAGCGAGCGAGAGAAGGGGAAGCTCCCGTCCCAGCCACTTCCAAATCCCGGTCACCCACATAATGCACATGTTGCTCTTGAACAACAAAACCATAATGTGAGTGCCGTGACTACACTGAGATCGGGAAGGATGCTGCAAAACAACATTGGCAAGAGAATCAACGATGACACCCCGGCCGCTTCTTCTTCTTCTTCTTCTTCTTCTTCTTCTTCTTCTGAGCCTATTCTCCATTCTTCAACAGGCTCTCCTTCCTCTTCTTCTGCTCTGAACGGACCCACTTCTCACTCCACGAAAACACCTATTCTGGGATCCGTTCCAACTCCAAAATCTCCTCCTCCAGCATTAGACTCAACCAATTTTCAAAATGTTCCATTTCCAAACCGGTTGAGGTCTAACAAACAAAATCCACAAATGGAGAAGATTTTGGAGTTATTCAAGCAAGTTAACATTAACATTCCTCTTTTAGATGCTGTCCAACAAGTCCCATCTTACGCGAAAATCTTAAAGGACTTGTGCACGAAAAAGAGGAAGTCTCAGGTACCCAAGAAAGTTTTCTTGGCTAGTGCTGTGAGTGATGCCCTTACCCAATCTTTACCACAAAAACGGAAGGACCCTGGCTGTCCTATGATTTCAATTACTATTGGGGATAAGAACATCAACCGCGCACTATTAGATCTTGGTGCCAGTGTTAACTTGCGTCCGTATTCAGTATACGAGCAATTAGGCGTCGGAGAGCTGAAACCCACACACTGCACTCTCCAGATGGCCGACCGATCGATCACCCATCCTAGGGGTGAGCTAGAGGATGTGTTAATAAGAGTCGGGGACTTCATATTTCCCGTCGACTTCATTGTCTTAGATACACAGCCTGTAGCTAACCCCCGGAATCAAATTCCGGTGATACTCGGTCGCCCATTTCTCGCAACCTCTAATGCTGTGATCAATTGTCGCAATGGTTCAATGAACCTCTCTTTTGGAAATATGACGATTGAACTCAACATTTTTAGGTTGGGGAATCAGCCCGCCGTACCTAATGCTCATATAATGGACGTCTGCTCGATCCAGGAGATCACCCCCGAAGAGTGTGAATTCGAGGAATTTCTGTTTGAACACGATAATCTTGACGCCACTAGTGCGTTTCTCTTCGAACCTGCTGCTGTTTCTGCGTCCGACAACGAATACGAGTGTTTCACGTTTTCGAACGATCTTAGACGCGCACAACCCGAGTTTGAATCTTTCGACTTTTCGGATGAGTTACCTGAACCATCCAACTCGGTTGCTTACACTCGCTTTGAACCTTTGCTGGAGTCCTTTGAGTTCGAGACCTTTGCACCAGTCTTGCCTTCCATCATTTCACCTCCAACGCTCGAACTCAAGCCGTTGCCGTCTCACCTTAAGTATGCTTACTTAGGTGAGAACGAGACCCTCCCTGTGATCATCTCGGCTTCTCTAGCTCCCGAGCAAGAGAAAGCCCTTCTCACGGTCTTGCACAGCAACAGGCAAGCTTTTGGCTGGTCCATGGCGGACATCAAGGGGATTAGTCCCCTCATCGTTGAGCATCACATTCATCTGATGGATGATGCCAAAACAGCCCGGGATCCACAAAGACGTCTTAATCCAGTCATGAAAGAGGCTGTGAAGAAGGAGATCGTCAAATGTCTAGATAGTGGTATCTTTTACCCTATCTCTGATAGCCAGTGGGTCAGCCCCATTCACGTTGTCCCCAAGAAGTCGGGCATCACAGTCATCACCAACGAGGCGAATGAGTTAATCCCTACTCGCACCCAAACTGGGTGGCGAGTTTGCATTGATTACAGAAAACTCAACGCCGCAACGCGGAAAGACCACTTTCCGCTACCTTTCATTGACCAGATGCTTGAACGATTGGCCGGACACGAGTACTACTGCTTTCTTGATGGCTACTCCGGCTATAATCAAATTCCCATCGCCGAAAAAGACCAGGACAAGACCACTTTCACTTGTCCTTTCGGCACGTTTGCATATCGACGCATGCCCTTTGGGTTATGCAATGCGCCCGCTACCTTCCAGCGGTGTATGATGGGAATTTTCTCGGACATGGTGGAAAAATTTCTGGAGATTTTCATGGATGACTTCTCCATCTTCGGCGATTCCTTCAACGAGTGTTTGCTGCATCTTGACGCTGTCCTTACCCGATGTAAGGACAAGAATCTCACTTTGAACTGGGAGAAATGCCACTTCATGGTGCGCGAAGGTATTGTCTTAGGACATATCATCTCGCAAAATGGCATAGAGGTTGACAAAGCAAAGATTGAGTTCATTTCCAATCTGCCTCCTCCCCGATGCGTCAGAGATATCCGAGCCTTCCTTGGCCATGCCGGTTTCTATAGACGGTTTATCAAGGACTTTAGCAAGATTGCTAGGCCCTTGACGCTTTTGCTGGCCAAGGACACGCCTTTCGACTTCAACTCGAGCTGTGTGACTGCATTCGAGTCACTGAAATGCTCACTCACTTCTGCTCCCGTTCTTTCTTCACCTGACTGGACACACCCATTCGAGATTATGTGCGATGCATCCGACTTTGCCATCGGTGCTGTCCTTGGACTGCACATCAACAAGATACCGCACGTAATCTATTACGCGAGCCGAACCCTGAACGACGCCCAACTCAATTATACAACAACTGAGAAGGAATTCTTAGCTGTTGTATTTGCTTTAGAAAAGTTCAGGCCCTACCTCATCAGCTCTCCAGTCATTGTCTACACGGACCATTCAGCTCTGCGCCATCTTTTTGCGAAGAAAGATGCCAAATCTCGGTTAATACGTTGGATCCTCTTGCTTCAAGAGTTTGACCTTGTCATTAAGGACAAACGAGGATGTGAAAACGTAGTTGCCGACCATCTCTCACGACTTCCTTCTTCGCCTTCGCTTCCAATTCCGATCAACGACGTTTTCCCGGATGAACAACTCTTGACAGTATCGTGCGAACCCTGGTTCGCAGATATTGTGAACTATTTGGCCACGGGATTACTACCGACCGAATGGTCACGTCAGGACAGACTTCGCTTCTTATCCCAAGTAAAACACTTTTACTGGGACGAACCCTACTTGTTCAAGTACTGTCCCGACCAGATTATTCGTCGGTGTGTCCTTGATGAGGAATTCAAGAGTGTGCTGTCATTTTGCCACGATCAAGCGTGTGGCGGGCATTTTGGGCCCAGAAAGACAGCTGAGAAGATCTTGCAATGTGGTTTCTACTGGCCACAACTTTTCAAAGACGCTCACGACTATTGCAAGACTTGCTCCCGGTACCAACACATGGGCCGGATATCCCGGAGGAACGAGATGCCGCTCCAACCGATCTTGGTTGTGGAGATTTTCGATGTTTGGGGGTTAGACTTCATGGGGCCGTTTCCCAGCTCTTTTGGGAACTTGTACATTCTTCTAGCTGTTGATTATGTCTCTAAATGGGTCGAGGCTGTGCCTAGCCGGACTAAGGACAACAAGGTTGTCGTTAGGTTCCTTAAAGAAAACATTTTTTCCCGGTTTGGGCACCCCCGAGCGATCATTAGTGACAATGGAAGTCATTTCTGCAACAAAACCTTCAAGGCCTTGATGCGGAAATACTCCATTAATCATAAGCTCTCTACGCCCTACCACCCCCAAACCTGCGGGCAGGCCGAAGTTTCAAATCGGCAAATCAAGCAGATACTGGAGAAGACGGTTTCCAAGAACCGTAAGGATTGGTCTCTGAAACTCACTGATGCCCTTTGGGCATTTAGAACTGCTTATAAGACCGACCTTGGCATGTCTCCCTATCGGCTTGTGTACAGAAAAGCCTGCCACCTTCCTGTCGAAATAGAGCATCGCGCATTTTGGGCGATAAAGGAGCTGAGTCTGTCTCTTGAGGACGCGGGCAGCCATCGGAAGCTGCAGCTGAACGAACTATGCGAGCTTAGGGATGAGGCTTACGACAACGCGGTTGTCGTTAAGAATCGAACGAAGGTGTTTCACGGTAAACACCTTTTGCGCAAAACCTTCGTACCTGGTCAGCAGGTACTGCTTTACGACACCCGACTTCACTTCCATCCTGGAAAGCTCAGATCTCGCTGGAAAGGGCCATATTTTGTGCGGAATGTGTATCCGCAGGGCGCTGTGGATTTGGAAAATCCAAAGGACGGTTCACTCTTCAAAGTGAACGGACACCGATGCAAACCGTACCTTAGCGCCGAACCAACAGAGGAGCTCCTGTTCTTACAGGAGCCGATTTACCCTGAATGATCTTCCTCTGCCTACCTCCAAACTTCGGTTAGCCAGCCAAGAACAGTGGACACTGTTCCAAATAAGTTTGGGGGTATGTACAAACCATTTTGTTTATATTTGTGTATATTCTTTTTCTTTTCTTTAAAAAAAAAAACAAAAAAAACAAAAAAAAAAAATTTGGTGTATCGCTAACCGACAATTTTCAACCTTCCAACTGCTCTCTTCATGCTACGACAGTGAGGAAACTGTCCAGTTTAAGTTTGGGGGTACGCTCGGTACGCATTTCTTATCTTCGCATTCATATGTATATTTTGCATCTGCATATTAATATCCATAAAATCCATAAAAATTTGAAAATTTTCTAAAAAAATATAAAAACTTTTTTGTCAAGTTAGCTTGTGGAATAACTCTGATTCAACATTCGACGGTTTTTGTTTGAAAAAAAATAGGAATAACTAAATCTTATGTTTTGGATTTTGAAAACCTGAAAGATAACTCTCCTTTGAAGTTAACTATAGCTGATATACGTCTTTACATCACACTACACGTGTCGTAAGATTTTGGGAATTAGATGACAAGTCTTTCATGTTTAAACTTTTAAACAGATAAATGATTTTCTGAGGATCAAATAGGTTTGTTCTGAAATAAGTAATGTCAAGAATAGTTTATGAAGTAAAGCGAATATGAAGGAATGTTATTGATGCCGTAATTGGAGCTAAGTCTGAAAAATAACCCATCTAAAACTTGATTGGAATGATTACACACCAAACCCACTAAACACGTCTTTTATCCAAAAAAATATTTGAACTGCCGGTTATATCTCCGTTCGTATTAAATTATCTGATTTTCACGACAAACTGTCTTTTGTTTTTGGACCTAGGTAACTTGAGTAATTAAGTCCGCGGGGGTGTTTCTACACCTAATGCCCTAAAACCAACTGGTTTGGGTGCATTGGCCCAAAGCTCGCTAAGAAACCTAGAAAGTCTAGTTTAAAACAAAGTCAAGCAAGTGTTCTCTCCGAGTTAAAATTCCTAACGGTTCTTTGTGTGAGAATAATCTTGATAAAAGATAGGCTTTTAAAAAAAAAAATTTTTAACGGAGATATGAAGGTTTTATTCTATGATAAAGACTATTGCACGTTCACAGAGGTGTGTATGAAATTAAAACAAGAAAAAGGTGAAGTGAAAAATACGACTTAGTTTCCTGTTAAGGAAGATAGAAATTCTGAAGTTGAAACCTTACTGGAAAACGAAACTTGAAAAATGCTTAACTCGTTATAGAACTTATGTGATCCTTTTTAAATTGTTATCTGGGCTTTATTGTGCGACATGATGACTTTATTCGACCTTTCGGGAACTTAACGACACTATTTGCACTGCACGTAAAGACATATAAAATCTGTAGTTAAATAAGATGCGAGGTGTGAAAAATAAAGGTTCGATGGTCTAGACTTAGGATTATAGAATTGTTATTTTCTAAAACAAAACTTTAGGGTTTGAATCTTAGTTATTTTACAAAACCAACTTGACCGGATTTTGTGGGTAGTATCCGCTGAAAACCCTCAGGAGACAACACTCCTCCTACTAGGGACACCTTGAGGTTAAACGGCTTGTTGCACATGCTCAGTGCAATCGCGTTCCCTGCGAAAGTGAGGTTAGGAAATTTTTTGTGAATAAATGGGCTTTGCTCGGGACGAGCAAATGGTAAGTTTGGGGGTATTTGTTCATATCAGATTTTTGCATTTTCATACCGCCCAATTTTTGTCACATTGTATATCGGTAGATACTCTTGAGCCGTGTTTGCTAGTCAATTGCAGGATACAGGTTCTCGGTTCTAAAACGGTGAAATTCATGGAAAACACGAAAAAATCCGGGTTCCTGCCAACCACAGATAAAAACACGGTCTCCGCTCTTCATCCGTATGTTGCCAGATACCAGTTTAGGAAGACAAAATGTCAAATCAATGTCATTCTCATGCACAAGGCTCAATGGTAGCACAAAATCCAAGAGATCTACGCGGAGCTCGAGGCAATCATGACAAAATCTTGACAAAAAGTCCACCTTTCCCTCAACAGGAATTCTGGAAGAAATGTGGAAGTATTTTCAGAAAATATATGAACCAGAGAACTGAGGACAGCAAACCAGGGGACCACAAGAAAGCCCACGATCCAATTCATCAACAGGGCCGCGGATCCGCGGCCAAAGTGGGGTCCAGGCCGCGGATCCGCGGCCGTACGGGCGCCGCATGCGCAGAAACTTTGGGGGTATTTTTGTCTTTTCGTTTTTATTCTGGTGGTTGCCCTAGGTTTCCATTCTCCAGCCTATAAATAGCCCAGAACTTTGTGAAGGAAAGGGGTCCATTCTTGTATTTTCTTTTTGCTAGGTTTTAGTTTACATGTTCTTCTTCTTCTCATCTCTTCTCCATTAAACTTGTAGTGAGCTTTGTGAGTGAGGAATGGTGAATAAAGAAGATCATTTTATTATCATGCTTGTCTTACTTTTGCTATAATTGTTGTAACTTTAAATTCGTTAAGTAGTTGTTGTTATTTCCTTATTGTTTCTTTCTTCTCTTTTTTTCTTTATCCTTACATAGGACAATAATGCTTACGCTTGATCCTCGCCAAGGTGAGGTCGCAAATAGTTAGTCGTATTCTTCTAATCTCCTTCTTTCTATCTTCCTCTTTTGTTTTTTTTTGTTTTTCCTTATCATGATGTGTGAGTAGTTAATACTTGTTAGGGTAGGATAAGGGAAGTTTGAGAGAAGGAAATCTCTCTCACTCTTTCCTTGCCAAACAGCTTAAATCGACTCCCGTTAATTGAACCACAATCCGCTCCTTACGGCACCCTATCCTACATGATAGCGGTGATTCCATAGTGAGACCGGTTGTGGTTGAATTAACCGGAGGTTATGGCTAAGAGCCAAGAACGGACGGACAAGCACCAAAAGGAAGACTTATGCGTTGGAAAGCCTAGCTTATACTCGCAAAGTCCTTCCTAGTCGTGCTAATCCCCGTTGTTGCCGATTACCGTAACACCGATATTAAGAGGGGCAACGAAAGATGTGGAGACTCCTAACTCAAACTAACCTAATCCTAACCCTAACAAGCTCTCTTTAAATATCAACTCAACACTTAGATAATCACAAACAAAAATCTGAACAACCGGACTTAACTCGTTAACGCACATTGAAAAAGACGCCCATCTCCCTGCGGACGACCCGTACTCAACCGGCTAGCTACAAGCGAAACCGTCTTGATTGCGGTATTTAAACTAGAACTTGAACACGCACGTATCCTAACAATCAGACGCTATATTTCACAAACACAAGAAATAAAGAAAACATCTCAGAATCGATCAATATAACGCAAAACTACTTATTCAAAAACGCACCAACACACTAAACTAACTCGCGAGAGTACGTCCAGTGGCTAACGTGCGCAACGATACCTCAAAACCTAACTGAGTACAGCAGCAGCACAAGCTCACGACTCGTGTCGCAACACGTATCACGCGGACTCAAAACACTAGATTATAGGTAAACGATCCCAGATTTTGTATACTGCAATTACTAAAAAAGTTAACAGTACCAAACACACCTAACCAACAGCAGACAACTACCCGCAGAACCCAAACCCCAACACTTTCCTACCTAGCAGGCGTCGCCGGATTTCACCTTAGGGTCGCCGGCCCCGGCCGGTGAGGTGGTCCCCGTCACTCAGGTAGTGTCTTAGGTTCACTATCACATCTCTAAAATTTTGTTTTGACAAACACTAAAAATTCGAGCTCACAGTAGGTATAAAAGTTCTAAAAAGACCTTAAAAACCCGATATCGCACTAATCGATACTAAAAGCGTTCTACGCATCAACCCAAGATCAAAACAACATACAAACTCCTAATTAATAGAGTAGGGATTATACCTAACAATCTTGCTCACAAGATCCAAGCTTTCCCACGCTCCAAGTGATCCAAGAGCAAAAATCAAGAACTTTTGGTATTTTGTGATATATTTTGGGATTTTTGAGGATTTGTGAGTTTGGATTGATATAAAATGAGAAGGAAAAGAGCAAGAGCAGTAGTGGGAGAGAGGATCTCGGCCAAGGGAGTGAGGTGGGAGTTTTGTGAGGGTTTCCTAGCAATAACCAACCTTAAATGCAATTAATTGCATTCATACACAAACATGCACACATGCATGCATCTACATTTCTTTTCTTTTCTTTTTCTTTAATCCAAATTCTAATTCCAAACAAATATCTAGATAAGAGAGAAGGTTTTTGGATTAACTCAACTTAATTGAAGAAAAGATCGTTTTAGTGAAATTTCCGAAAATGTAAATACCGTATTAAAATTGGGAAAATTTCAAATTGAACCAAAATGTCCCATATACTCCCAAATCTTGCACACTAGTTTTATTTTAGCTAAATTAGGTGCTGGCAAGTTTATATGGTCGTTCGTTCACAGTCGGGTTAAAACGGAAAATACCGACAAACTTACCCAAAAACGGACAAATTCGCATAACGATTTCTAAAACGTTACAGTATGTCATCCAAATACCAAGACATCACAGCCTAATACCTTCTTAACATATGCATCCCCTATTCTGTGTAAGTCCACGTTGCCCACCCCGGTGCTTGCGGGGAGGCGGAAACGGTATAAAAATCGAATTTTTTAGCACACTAGGCAACATGGACTAACTAAAGTCGGGATCTTTTCTAAACAAAACTAGCTAACAAGCTAAAGAGAGGTAGCTACTCAGAAAAGATGTTATACCTAGGGCTTTAAGTCCTTCTCTCCTTCCTCCTTGTGGTGAACAGAAGTGATCTCCTTTTCGTCTTCTCTCGTCGAAGAAGGATCCACCCGAGAGCCTCAACCTTTGGTTTCAACTTCAAGCTAGAAGTAACTAAGGTGCTAGAAGTGCTAATCCTAGAACCTTAGATGAGAGTAGAGATGATTTTGGAGTGGTTTTTCTCAAGCTCAAGTGTTTCTCAACACATGAGAGGGGACAGCTTGAGGAAGAGGAAGAAGAGGAGAGAGAGTCAATATGATAGAATCCAAATTGTTTTTACAACCATAACAAAATATATGTGATTTTCAAATAATAATATTAATCCAAAAATGAAAAGGTGATGGTTAGTTTGAATAGACCATTATCATATCACCATAAATGATTTTGCAAAGATCAAAAAGCATCTAAAAAGTTAATGATGATGGTCAAAGTTTCAAACCTAGTCAACTAGTCAACCTTGGTCAACAAGTGAACAAGCCCAATCATGACACAATTTCATTTAATTAATATTATTAATTGATAAATCACAAGATCATTAGGGTTTGGAAAAAGACGACTGTCAACTGTGCATACACACCCGTTCCAAAACCCCAATGAAAAACCTCTTCCTCCGCCTCAATCAACTTTGCATACACACCCGCGTTCATGTTCCGAGGAACACGAACACAAAGAGATAAAACCAATCCCAGATCATATACTAGGATCCGGCTTAAACCAAAGCCCGCTAGTATAAGCTGTCCGGACAACAAACGTGCACAAGTGCGCGGATGTGAACGAACCCTGTCGGAAAACCATGCGACCACTACTCATTTTGCCAAAAGGCAAATAGCTCTCTGTGTGGGACTCTAAAAACTCGACACTACGCTGGCAGTGGGTTTAACCACAGACCGCAAGCAGCACTAGCTGTACGTAACGGTCCCCAGGTAGATGCCGATAAGAAGACTGACGAGGTGACCCCATCTGAACTCCTACTGAGCCTGTATGTGACAGTCTCCGTACAGTCCGGTCTGTTCGTCTGATACATCGCATGGCGGGCCTAGGGGGTGGTATACGTCAGTCCCCTAATAGCGGTACAAGTCGTGTCGGAGTGAAGCCCAGAACACCCTGAGATAACACTGGAAACCTACCCGTATATCTCGCTTGCCCTGGCCAGGGACTACTCGTGTAATGGCTCTCCTAGACATAGCGCGATGTCAACCCCCAATACCGGGAGAGACGAATCCTGTCTAACCGTCACTGCATCCAAGCGCTTCGGGACTGCACCCAACTACTACCTGTTTGCACGAATCCTTTGAGCCGTGGTAGGGTAGTAATCAAAGTACAGTGGGAACACACTTGAGGCGAAGTGACAGTGTCAAGTCAGCGGACTAAGCTGTACTCATGTCACCTGGGAACTGATAACTGACGATAGGTATAATACCAACCAATCAGTTCCCAACGAGTCCTGTCCAGTGTACTCGTAACCTAACGAGCACCTGCATACTATCTCAAGTACGACGTACTGGCGGCTGTGGGACAGACCGTCTCCCGCACTGGGATGAGAAGCGCATGCGCTAGTCTACTCCGGAGTATCGATGCCCTGTCTCGATAGTCCAACAACTAGGAAACTGTATAAGTATGTGCTTATGGATTACCCAGCCCCCACGAGTGTGAGCGCCATCACAACACTGGTAATCAAGCAAAGATCCTAAGGGCTCTAGTAATATGTATATAAGAGATATGCTAAAAGAAACACATGCACATATTAAAGCAGAGACAAACCAAGTAGCATACTACCATTTCGAGGAAGATTGTATTTACAACTGTGAATATCCCAAGCTTCCATCAAGTAATATACATACTAGTATGATACAGTAATGGCCTCTAGGGCATATACACTAACAATCTCCCACTTGCACTAAGGCCATCTACTGGCGTATCGAAGACCTATCATCTCGATCAGCCGCTCGAACTGAGTCTGGGGTAAGGCCTTCGTGAATGGATCTGCAGTGTTATCTTCTGAAGCAACCCTCCGAACCTCGATCTCCTGGCGATCCATGATCTCCCTGATCAGGTGATACCGCCTTAAGATGTGTCTGGTTTTCTGATGGGACCTGGGTTCCTTCGCTAAAGCTATAGCCCCGTTGTTGTCGCAATACAGAGGTATTGGATCAACAATGGACGGAACCACCTGAAGTTCTTTCAAGAACTTCCTCATCCAGACAGCTTCTTTTGCGGCATCAGATGCAGCGATGTATTCCGCTTCCATAGTCGAGTCAGCAACGGTTTCCTGTTTGGAGCTCTTCCAACACACCGCCCCTCCATTGAGGGTAAAGACAAAACCCGACATGGACTTGGAATCATCCTTGTCACTCTGGAAGCTGGAGTCAGCAAAGGCCTCAATCTGGAGGTCTTTTCCGCCATACACCAAGAACATCTCCTTAGTCCTTCTCAGGTACTTGAGAATGTTCTTTACCGCTATCCAATGTTCTGTAGGGTTCCTAGGCATCCTAATGACGTCTCACAAGGCATCAACCATGCCAATTTCAAAAATATTGGTGCCGAGAAACCCTAACGCGGATCGTTGACTAGATGTCTAGGCGAAATATAAATCTAGTTAACAAATTAACTAAAGTTCGGATGCTACAACCTTTGTAGATCCGGTTATCCTCTTCCTTGGCTCCACGAAAGCATCCTCTCGCTGTCCATCTCGATTCCCAAACTCGAACGTTGGCTTCATCGGAGAAACGGGCAAGCTAGGTCGTCGGCTTTGTGTCAAAGACGATCTACGTCGAGGTTGCACTAGTTTAAGCTCCGACTTCACAAAGTTGTGAAACTTGTGAAGAAAACACCCAAAACAACTTGGCAAGAGGTAGAGGGTGAAGAAATAGGAGGTGGGTTCACTTTAGAATTGGATTTATCTCACTTTAGCTCAAGTTGCCATTGTTGCACCTTAAGCTTTTCATGAAGAAGAAGATGAAGGTCAAGAAAGAATGATAAGTCTTCTATATTAAAAAAGAAACAAATATGAATACTTATCATATCTTGACCATGGTCAAGTGTAGAGATTAAACTAAGGTTAGTTGGATTGGTTAGGGTTAAGGATGAGATAAGGATGGTGGACTTTGTCAAAGTTTCAAGAAGCTTCAACATAGCTCCAAAATTAGCCACCATTCTTAACTAAATCCTTTCCAAATAAATAAACAAATAAATAAATGAAAAACCAAAACCCTAATCATCACTTAACCATGGTTTAACCCTTTACACTTAACCACATTATCAAGTATCATCAAACATGATACAAAGTACTGCACAAAAGTATATCATATATACTTCTTGCACATCGAGTAAGAAAATCCATATAAAGTGAACCAATACTAGCTAATGCAAAACAATATATCAAATATATAATTATGCATTAAATCATTAAATCAACATTTGATTCAATGATCCGGTCATGTCGCACATACCCGACTAGAATCCAATGTATCGATTTATCGAATGAATGATTCGATAACTAAGTCATATCGAATATAACCAATCGAAACATATATCGCGAGAATGAAATGCGGTATCACATACACGCATTATTCTCGGTCCTGCACATATCTCATATGCGCTCCTATTTCGTTTCGCTTGAGCCAGGAAACCTCTGTGTAGGACTCTAAAGACTCGTCAATACGCTGGTAGCAGATGATGATCATATCAAGCATCCACAAGCCGCAAGCGGTCTGCTAAACGTAACGGCCATCCGGGTATTGAGCGATCAGAAGATCGACGAGCTAGCCCGCTCATACTCCTGTGAATCCAACCAGTAACACTTACCATACAGTCCGGTCTCTTCGTCTGATATGTCGCATATCAAGTCTAGGGGTGGTAAACGTCAGACCCCAATAACCCGATAAGTCGTGCCGATGTGAGGCTCATAACGAGTCGAGAAACTACTGGTAACACTTACCAGCAAATCTCTGATCAGCCCTGGCCAGGGACTTCCCTGCTACGGCCAATCGAGCACAGCACAACATCAACCCCCAATACCGGGAGAGACGAAACCCCTCCTATCGCTCATTGCCTCCATGTGACTCGGGACTGTGCCCAAAGAACACCGTTTTGCACGCCCTCATGGACGTGGTAAGGTGGAGATCAAAGCACAGTGGGAATCACACAAGACCCTATGACGATCTCGGGTCTACAGACTAACCTGTACAAGTGTCACCTGAGAACTGCCATCTGGCGTGAGGTATAATACCATCTGGGAGTTCTCGGCGAGTCCGTCCAGTGTACTCAGTCTCCACTGAGCACCCGTATACCATCTCTGATGTCAAACACCAATGGATATGGGATCATCCATCGCCCATCACATGGGTCGAGAAGCGTATACGCTAGTCTACACTGGTATATCGATGCCCCGTCTCGATACACCCACGACTAGGGACCATGAAGGATGTATTTATGGACTACCATGTCCCCACTAGTATGATCTGCATCACAGTCCAGGTAGTCAAGTACATATCCTAAGGGCTTTACCAACATGTAACTATAAGACAGTATAAAGAGACAAGTGTACATGTTAAGATAAAGAGCAACCAGATAGCATACTATCATGTCGAGCAAGAAAGTCATCTCTATATATGTCCAAGCATCCAATATAATATACAACATCTGTACAATACTTGCCTCTAGGGCATACATACAACTAACAATCTCCCACTTGCACTAGGGCCAGCTGCTGTAGTATCGCATACCGAGCATCCCGAAGAGTCTCTCAAACTGTATCTGGGGAATGGCCTTCGTGAGTGGATCCGCCGTGTTGTTCTTCGTGTCAACCCTCCTGACCTCGATCTCCCGGCGATCAACTATCTCCCGGATCAGGCGATACCGCCTCAGAATATGCCTGGACCGCTGATGGGACCTGGGTTCCTTGGCCAAAGCCACCGCTCCATTGTTATCGCAATACAAAGGTATTGGATGCTCAATGGATGGAACCACTCCAAGTTCAGAAATGAACTTCTTGATCCAGACAGCTTCTTTAGCAGCATCGTTGGCAACGATGTATTCAGCCTCCATCGTCGAGTCTGCCACGGTTTCCTGCTTGGAACTCTTCCAGCTAACCGCCCCTCCGTAAAGGGTAAAGACAAAGCCCGACTGCGACTTAGAGTCGTCCTTATCACTCTGGAAGCTCGAATCGGTAAAGGACTCCACTTAGAGTTCTCCGTTACCATACACCAAGACCATATCTCTAGTCCTTCGCAAGTACTTGAGAATGCTCTTCACAGCTGTCCAGTGACTCTCTCCAGGATCAGCTTGATACCTGCTCACTACACTTAGTGAGTATGCTACATCGGGTCTGGTATATAGCATCGCATACATGATAGAGCCTACTGCCGAAGCATAGGGTATCCCTTGCATGCGAGCTCTCTCCAAATCAGTCTTGGGAGACATCTCTTTGGAGAGAGTGACTCCAGAGATCGTGGGCAAGTTCCCACGCTTGGACTCTTCCATACTAAACCTCTTTAGTATGGTGTCAATGTACCTGGATTGGGACAATCCCAAAATCCGTTTGGATCTATCTCTATAGTTCCTAATTCCCAATATGCAGGAGGCATCACCAAGATCTTTCATTGAGAATCTTTGTGATAAGAAGAGCTTGACCGATTGCAGCATAGGAATATCATTTCCTATCAAGAGTATGTCGTCCACGTACAATACGAGGAAGACAACCTTACTCTCTGCCACCTTCTTGTAGATACAAGGTTCATCTGGATTTTTGACGAAATCAAACTCTTTGATAACGACGTCAAAGCAGATGTTCCAACTCCGCGATGCATGCTTTAATCCATAAATGGATTTAAGCAGCTTGCACACCTTCCCGCTGCTCCCACTGTCTACGAAGCCCTCTGGCTGAGTCATGTACACGCACTCTTCTAAATCACCATTTAGAAAGGCGGTCTTAACATCCATTTGCCAGATTTCGTAGTCATGATATGCAGCGATGGCAAGCATGATTCGGATGGATTTAAGCATAGCCACTGGAGAAAAGGTTTCGTCATAGTCCACACATGGTCTTTGACGAAAACCCTTTGCTACAAGTCTAGCTTTGAAAGTCTCCACTTTCCCATCTACACCAAGTTTCTTCTTGAAGATCCACTTGCTCCCAATGGGTTTTACCCCTTCAGGAGCAACTTCCAAAGTCCATACTTTGTTGGTGTACATGGAATCCATCTCGGACAGCATAGCATCCAGCCATTTCACTGAGTCCCCACTCGTGATGGCCTGCTCGAAGCTAGTTGGGTCATCATCCTCCATGATGCAATCCTCACTGCCACCATCAATGAGAAAACCGTAGTATCTCTCAGGTTGGCGAGGAACCCTACTAGATCGGCGGAGAGGCTGGGGTTCATCGGGAACTACGGAATCCTCTGGTTCAACCAAATCTTCTGTTGTAGTTTGTATTGCTGGAACCTCTTCCAGTTCTACCTCAATGCCACCTATCTGTTTCATAAGAAAACCTTTTTCTAAGAAAGTGGCATGCCGAGAAACAAACACTTTTTGTTCTTCGGAGTGGTAGAAGATATACCCTCGCGAATGTTTGGGATATCCAACAAACTTACATAGAACAGACCTTGCCTCGAGCTTGTCCGGATTTTGTGTTTTAACATAGGCCGGACAACCCTATATCTGAATAAAATTAAGACATGGTCTCTTGCCATTCCATATCTCATATGGAGTGGTAGGCACTGATTTGGTCGGAACTCTATTCAGTAGGTATGCAGCAGTCTCCAGTGCATATCCCCAGAAGGAAATAGGTAACTCAGCTGTACTCACCATAGAGCGCACCATATCTAATAGGGTGCGATTTCTCCGCTCCGATACACCGTTGTGCTGTGGTGTATATGGAGGAGTCAGCTGAGAGAGAATCCCATTCTCTTTTAGGAAGTCCAGGAATTCATTGCTTAAGTATTCTCCTCCTCGATCAGATCGAAGGATTTTAATACTTTTTCCGGTTTGGTTCTCAACTTCTTGTTTATATTCCCTAAATTTCTCAAAAGCTTCTGATTTGTGTTTCATCAGGAACACATACCCGAACCTAGAGAGATCGTCAGTGAATGTAATGAAGTATGAAGAACCATCCCTGGCATGTGTAGACATGGGACCGCATACATCACTATGTATCAGTCCCAAGAGTTCGGTAACTCTTTCTCCGTGTCCCGTAAACGGAGTCTTGGTCATCTTGCCTTTGAGACATGACTGGCAAGTGTCATAAGATGAAAATTCGAAAGGTTTCAAATATCCAACTTTATGCAACTTAGCCAGTCGTGTCGCATTGATGTGACCTAGTCTACAATGCCACAAGAAAGAATCATTCAGTTCTGAACTTTTCCTCTTGTGTGTGTTTGTTATACTCAGAACTGTTGATTGGTTTAGAACATAAATGCCATTGCCAAACGTGCCTGATTCAACCAACTTTTGGTTATGGAAAATGTTCATAACATTGTCCTGTAATACAAAATTATATCCCTCTTTACTTAATAAAGAAACCGATATAATGTTGCATATCAGGTTCGGCATGTAATAGCATTCGTTCAGAACCAATGTATTACCAGTTGGTAATACAAGGTGATATTCCCCGACAGTCTTAGCTGCAACAATTGCACCATTTCCAACTCTAATGTCTTTATCACCTTCTCCAAGTTCTCTACCTTTCTTAAGCCCATGTAACTGATTACATATATGGGATCCTGACCCGGTATCCAATACCCAGGACGTAGAGCAAATGGAGAAACAGTTCTCAGTAACGAACACACCCGAAGAAAATGCATCAGCATGTACTTTCTTCATTCGGGTGGCATGGGAATCCTGGTATTCCCCTATATCCTGTTCATTCCTATAACTCTTATAGGAAAGAACGGAACCAACGTTCCCCAGCACAGTATAATATGCGGGTTCGATCAATACATCCATATTATTATCTTTATTAAGGCATGAAATGGTCGCTACCTGGAGAGAGAGAGAAGAAAACACTTTAGCGTATGCTCGTGCAAGATCAGATTGGTTATTATCTTATCTAATCAGGATGGCTCCCACTGCTTTTTATCAAATCTTCCTTCAAACCCTAAAAGGAAAGACTAGCCGGGATTAATTACACACTACAAGTTCGCCAATCTTTCAGCCAGGCCAGTGTCGGTACTTTGAGGGAGGTCCCCCGTGCTTTCGCACGAACCTAATTAATGTAAACCTCGTTTTCCCAGAGGCGTAACCTCGTTAACACCTTTCTAGACACCTACTTGATCGGCTAATTGTAATGTGTAAAACTCTCCCAGGAGTAACTCTTACTCGCAGCGGGTATCGGGATCCAACTTTCTCATAGAAGGTATGCAATCTCATTGCAAATTTCAACACTTGAAATTCCTGATAATATTTTGCCCCTAGCATCCTATGACCTTGACGGAGGCCAAACAACCCATAGTGTGCTAGTCAAGTTCAACCCGTCATTTCCTGATTGAATTAAACCCACCCGCACGACCCTTGACGGAGGCCAAACAACGCCGTACGAATACCCTAATCCAATCGCATCATATGCTAGCAGATAAGCATTAGTTAGCTACCGTACACTGCGCCTTGACGGAGGCCAAACTACCGCAGCACGAATACTAACTAATACTTATCTGAAATGACGGAGGGCTACGCAGGTTTATCATAAAAACCATGAGCGTAATGAACTTGATATCGTTGTAGAATCAAATGAAGTTTTGAAATGGAGTGATTTTGAGCCTTTTTTAGTTTTGCTAAAGGAGTCACTCCGGGCGAAGGGATCTCGGTCCTTTCCTAGTCGAATGAGGTGCGGGATATATCATATATATCGCTGTGCAAAGCAAAAACCCAAAAGCAGTCAAAAGCAAACCGAGTGTGTAGCATCTGCCAGTTATTGCTAAAGGAGTCACTCCCGGTGAAGGGATCTCGGTCCTTTCCTCATCGAATAAGGTGCAGGGTATATCATATATACCGCTGTGCAAAGCAAGAACTGTAGCTACCAGTTTTATTTTAAAATTCGATTCCACAACATCTTAGGTTTCTTATCTTTCATTAATCACATTAATGAAGTCCCATCATTTAAATACCTAAACATCACAGATAGATATGACGTACACTTATGCTATCCGCATTCGCCTCGATGTCCCCTTGTGCACCGTTAGGTTAGGTAACTAACGACAGAGCAGGGCAGGGCTAGCGCGGGTGTAAAACATAAGTAACGTCTATATAATATATCATATATACTATATACTATATCCATCACAGAATCACATCACAGATATCGCAGCAGAATAAACATATGAAATATTGGATATACTAGGACGTCCGTGTTTTCAATACGAGCCAGTATAAAACACGGATTCCACGGTCGTGATGAATAGCCAATCCCACACCCCTAGACCCCTATGAGAGCGGCAAGCAACCCTGCCGATTCTAGGGTTAGGAGACCCGGACTCGACTCCTCGAGTTGGTCTCCCACTGGACCCCAGAACCCGGTTACTTGTGCTCCCCTCCTTGGGTCTATCCTAATGCGGAAAAGTAAATAATATACAAAAGGTGACAACTTCCGCTACCTGGAAGTGCCCCAAATAAAAGAATATTACATACAAGTTTTTACATGAATGAAAATGAAAAACACTCATCTCACATAAAAACCCCCGGCTATTCAAACACGACGATCCAATATAACATATCCAGCAACACATAACATCACATGTCATCAACGTAAGTAAGTATGCATACCCCAATTGTCGTTGACGTATAGCAACGAAACCGGCGATATGAACATACTACACTTACGGTCACAGAAAAGAAAGTGTAAAACTACAACAATTGGAATCCGCAACCTCTTTAGACATCGCATGCCTAACAGATATAAATCCCGCATTTTAGTCTCATTATCGAAAACTCTTTTCAATATCATATGGGACTAAATTGCTAGATTTATAACATTCATTCAGTTATCTCATAACTACTTGTGAATTCCAATTATTGTATCACATTCCAGATAAACAGAAAATGTTAAACTTTCCGATCGAACAGTCGAATACCCAAGTTTTCCCGATAATACTCAACACATGAAATAAGTCTAACAACATTCAGTTCGTGCCTCAGTACCGACGGTCCAGCCGTAGAAGGGTCAAGCCAACGCCTCACATGTGGCACGCCGTACTGCCCCAAACCCGAAGGTTCAAAGGGCAGTTCAAGACGGTCACATAATCGAGTTAAGGTTTGTTGTCTTCTAGAGGGTCCATCGCGTTACTTGCACTACTTAGAACGTCGTTAAACTACGGAAAAATCCAACACTTGGAAATTTCCCGACAGGGGAAAAGTTGGGTATTTATATCCGGTCGAACTTTTTAACATATTCTGGAAATTATCCGGAAATACACAAAGACGAAATTTGATACCCCGATCAAAACACCGAATCCCAAAAGCAACACCAGAAAATTCAACTCTTGAATAATTATTAAAAATACCCAGGAAAATCACCACTGGAATCTAAGGATTACTGTCTAAAATTCTTTAAATAATTAGGCCGTACAACCGCGGATCCGCCGCATGAGCCATGCTCATGCCGCGGATCCGCGCTTGAATAGTGGAATTACACTCACGAATTTCACAGTAAACCTTATTATTTCCTGCTTATTTTTCTGCATATTTTTAATTTTGAAAAATCCCACTTTTTGGAAAAAGTCCAGAGAGCAAGATAAGTTTAGGGTTTCGGGTTTGTTCGGGCTTCAAATCGCGTCTAGACTTCGCCTAAGGCTCTAGCTAGGCTCTGATACCACTGTAGGGTTCCTAGGCATCCTAATGAAGTCTCACAAGGCATCAACCATGCCAATTTCAAAAATATTGGTGCCGAGAAACCCTAACGCGGATCGTTGACTAGATGTCTAGGCGAAATATAAATCTAGTTAACAAATTAACTAAAGTTCGGATGCTACAACCTTTGTAGATCCGGTTATCCTCTTCCTTGGCTCTATGAAAGCATCCTCTCGCTGTCCATCTCGATTCCCAAACTCGAACGTTGGCTTCATCGGAGAAACGGGCAAGCTAGGTTGTCGGCTTTGTGTCAAAGACGATCTACGTCGAGGTTGCACTAGTTCAAGCTCCGACTTCACAAAGTTGTGAAACTTGTGAAGAAAACACCCAAAACAACTTGGCAAGAGGTAGAGGGTGAAGAAATAGGAGGTGGGTTCACTTTAGAATTGGATTTATCTCACTTTAGCTCAAGTTGCCATTGTTGCACCTTAAGCTTTTCATGAAGAAGAAGATGAAGGTCAAGAAAGAATGATAAGTCTTCTATATTAAAAAAGAAACAAATATGAATACTTATCATATCTTGACCATGGTCAAGTGTAGAGATTAAACTAAGGTTAGTTGGATTGGTTAGGGTTAAGGATGAGATAAGGATGGTGGACTTTGTCAAAGCTTCAAGAAGCTTCAACATAGCTCCAAAATTAGCCACCATTCTTAACTAAATCCTTTCCAAATAAATAAATAAATAAATAAATGAAAAACCAAAACCCTAATCATCACTTAACCATGGTTTAACCCTTTACACTTAACCACATTATCAAGTATCATCAAACATGATACAAAGTAGTGCACAAAAGTATATCATATATACTTCTTGCACATCGAGTAAGAAAATCCATATAAAGTGAACCAATACTAGCTAATGCAAAACAATATATCAAATATATAATTATGCATTAAATCATTAAATCAACATTTGATTCAATGATCCGGTCATGTCGCACATACCCGACTAGAATCCAATGTATCGATTTATCGAATGAATAATTCGATAACTAAGTCATATCGAATATAATCAATCGAAACATATATTGCGAGAATGAAATGCGGTATCACATACACGCATTATTCTCGGTCCTGCACATATCTCATATGCGCTCCTATTTCGTTTCGCTTGAGCCAGGAAACCTCTGTGTAGGACTCTAAAGACTCGTCAATACGCCGGTAGCAGATGATGATCATATCAAGCATCCACAAGCCGCAAGCGGTCTTCTAAACGTAACGGCCATCCAGGTATTGAGCGATCAGAAGATCGACGAGCTAGCCCGCTCATACTCCTGTGAATCCAACCAGTAACACTTACCATACAGTCCGGTCTCTTCGTCTGATATGTCGCATATCAAGTCTAGGGGTGGTAAACGTCAGACCCCAATAACCCGATAAGTCATGCCGATGTGAGGCTCATAACGGGTCGAGAAACTACTGGTAACACTTACCAGCAAATCTCTGATCAGCCCTGGCCAGGGACTTCCCTGCTACGGCCAATCGAGCACAGCACAACATCAACCCCCAATACCGGGAGAGACGAAACCCCTCCTATCGCTCATTGCCTCCATGTGACTCGGGACTGTGCCCAAAGACCACCGTTTTGCATGCCCTCATGGACGTGGTAAGGTGGAGATCAAAGCACAGTGGGAATCACACAAGACTCTATGACGATCTCGGGTCTACAGACTAACCTGTACAAGTGTCACCTGAGAACTGCCATCTGACGTGAGGTATAATACCATCTGGGAGTTCTCGGCGAGTCCGTCCAGTGTACTCAGTCTCCACTGAGCACCCGTATACCATCTCTGATGTCAAACACCAATGGATATGGGATCATCCATCGCCCATCACATGGGTCGAGAAGCGTATACGCTAGTCTACACTGGTATATCGATGCCCCGTCTCGATACACCCACGACTAGGGACCATGAAGGATGTACTTATGGACTACCATGTCCCCACTAGTATGATCTGCATCACAGTCCAGGTAGTCAAGTACATATCCTAAGGGCTTTACCAACATGTAACTATAAGACAGTATAAAGAGACAAGTGTACATGTTAAGATAAAGAGCAACCAGATAGCATACTATCATGTCGAGCAAGAAATTCATCTCTATATATGTCCAAGCATCCAATATAATATACAACATCTGTACAATACTGGCCTCTAGGGCATACATACAACTAACATGTTTCTCCCCAGGGTTTGACTGATACCTGCTTACCACACTCAGTGCATAAGCCACATCTGGTCTGGTACACAACATCGCATACATTATAGAGCCTACAGCAGAAGCGTAGTATAATAGACATGCGATCCCTCTCCAAATCAGTCTTGGGAGACATCTCTTTGGAGAGGGTGATCCCGTGACAAGCCGGTAAATTACCGCGCTTGGAATCTTCCAAACTGAATCTTTTCAGTATGGTGTCGATGTACCTAGACTGTGAGAGTCCTAAAATCCTCTTGGATTTGTCACGGTAGATCCGGATCCCCAGAATGTACGAGGCATCGCCCAGGTCTTTCATGGAGAACCTGTGTGACAAGAACACCTTGACCGATTGTAGCATAGGAATGTCATTTCCTATTAAGAGAATGTCATCCACGTATAAAACAAGGAATACTACTGTTCTCGCTACAAATCTACAATAGATGCATGGTTCATCTGGATTTTTGATAAAGCCAAATTCCTTGACCGTCTCATCAAAACAGATGTTCCAACTCCGCGATGCCTGCTTTAGTCCATAAATGGACTTAAGCAACTTGCACACCTTTCCGCTGCTCCCACTCTGAATGAAACCCTCTGGCTGGTCCATATAGACACACTCCTCTAAATGTCCATTTAGAAAAGCGGTTTTTACGTCCATCTGCCAAATCTCATAATCGTGGAAGGCAGCAATGGCAAGAAGGATCCGAATGGATTTCAGCATAGCTACTGCAGAAAAAGATTCGTCATAGTCCAAACCAGGTCGCTGACGAAAACCCTTTGCAACCAGTCTAGCTTTATATGTCTCAACCTGTCCATCTACACCAATCTTCCTTTTGAAGATCCACTTGCATCCAACGGGTTTTACCCCTTCTGGAGCAATGTCCAACGTCCATACTTTATTGGTGTACATGGACTCCATTTCGGTCCGCATTGCATCCAGCCATTTTACCGAGTCAACGCTCTGAATGGCTTGCTGGAAGCTAGTAGGCTCATCACAATCTATGATGCAATCCTCTCTATCCCCGTCAATGAGAAAACCGTAGTATCTCTCGGGCGGATGAGACTGCCTACTATTCCTGCGGAGTGGCGTGGGAATGTCTTGATCTTTCGAACCCTCTGGTTCTACTAAGCTTTCAGTAATAGCTCGTGGTTTTGGAATTTCTTCCAGTTCTATTGCCCTCCCACTTATTTCTTTTTCTATGAACTGGTGTTCTAGAAAGTAGGCATGGCGAGAAACAAAAACCTTTTGTTCCTTTTCGCAATAGAAGAAATATCCCTTGGAGTTCTTTGGATATCCCACAAACTTGCACTGTACTGAGCGTGCCTCGAGCTTGTCCGCATGTTGCTTTTTGACAAAAGCTGGACATCCCCATATCTTAATGTGATTAAGATAGGGTCTCTTCCCACACCACATCTGATATGGTGTAGTAGGCACAGTCTTAGTAGGAACTCAGTTCAAAAGGTATGCAGCTGATTCTAGCGCATATCCCCAGAACGATCGCGACAACTCAGCGTTACTCATCATGGACCGTACCATATCCAACAGGGTTCGGTTCCGTCTCTCCGATACACCGTTATGTTGCGGAGTGTATGGAGGAGTAAGCTGAGAGAGAATTCCATTCTCTTTTAAGTAACCCAGGAACTCGGCACTCAAGTATTCACCACCTCGATCAGATCTCAGTGCCTTGATACTTTTGCCTGTTTGTTTTTCTACTTCATTCTTATATTCCTGGAATTTTTCAAAAGCCTCGGATTTATGTTTTATTAAGAAGACATAATCGTACCTTGAAAAGTCATCCGTAAAAGTAATGAAGTAAGAATTACCACTTCGTGCATGCGTAGACATTGGACCGCACACGTCGTTGTGTACGAGTCCCAAGAGCTCGCTCGCTCTTACTCCGTGTCCAGTGAACGGAGTCTTTATCATCTTTCCTTTGAGACAGGATTGACAAGTTGCATACGATTGATATTCGAACGAATCCAAATATCCTTCTGTATGTAACTTAGTCAACCTTCTCTCATTGATGTGACCCAGTCTACAATACCATAAGAAAGTTTTATTGATTTCTAGAGACTTTCTTTTGTGTGTATTCTGGACATTGAAAATCTGTGGTTGGTTCAATACGTATATACCGTTGTTTAATGTACCTGACCCAATCAAAACTTGATTAAGGCGAATGTTCACTACATTACTTACAAATGCAAATTCATAACCTTCTTTAGATAATAAAGATACAGAAATGATATTACAGGTTGCATTTGGTACAAAATAACAACTACGCAAAACCAAAAAGTGTCCATCTGACAATCCCAGGTGATAGTCCCCACGGCCTCAGCATCTATGCTAGCTCCGTTTGCAACTCTGAGGGTCATGTCACCTTCCTTCAAAACTCTACGCTTTCTCAACGCCTGCAAAGAATTACAGATATGAGATCCTGATCCGGTATCCAATACCCAGGATGTAGAGTTTATTGATATACAGTTTTCAATAACATACACACCTGAAGCTGAAGCCGCAACTTGCTTCAGATCCTGGGTTCTGGCCTTCCAAGCCTTTCAATCCTGTTTCCAGTGTCCACTTTTGTGACAGTAAAAGCACTCTTCTTTCCCCACAAGCTTCCCCACTACCTTTGTTGCTTTTGCCTTTCCTTTTCCCTTCGTATCCACTTTACTGACACCGCCTCTTGGTTTGGCGGGGGCTTTCTTCTTCTTGCCCTTGGCTTTCGCCCTGGACCTAGAAGAGGAAGATTCTCCTACAAACAAAGTGGATGTCTCCCTACCTTTCTGTAGGGTGCCCTCTGCACTCCTCAGCATGTTGAGGAGCTCTGAAAGTTCAACTTCCTTTTCCTGTAAGTTGAAGTTCAAGATGAACTGGGCGTAAGTGGAAGGAAGGGGCTGAAGAATCAATTCCGTATAGCGCTCATTTTCCAACGTGGTCCCATGTTCCGCGAGCTCCTCTATGTAGCCAATCATCTTAAGCACGTGTTCCGCTATCGATGATCCGACGGCCAACCTTGCCGAAAACAAATTCTTCGACACTTCGTATCTGGCGATACGAGACTGCTCTCCATACAGTTCTTTTGTATGAAGAAATATAGACTCTAGGTCCATATTCTCATGCCTCCTCTGATGTTCGTTGTCCATCGAGGCAAGTACGAGACATTTGGCCTTCGCGCAATCTATTTCCCAGGTCTTACGGATTTCCCTATCCGCGACACTGGTTTTGGGACCTGGGACAGGGGGAGCTTTGGTGGTAAGGAGATACCCCAACTTGTCGTAAGTGATTGCCATTTTCACATTCCTGAGCCAATCTTTGTAGTTTGGCCCTGTCAGTATGTTTTTATCTAGTAATAACTTAAGTCCAGTCATGATGTTTGGTCGCTGCAATTAGGAGAGAGAGAAGAAACACTTTAGTATGATGCTCTTGCAAGTTTAGAGTGGTTTTTAGTTTGTCTAAACAGGATGGCTCCCACTTTCTCTCGAATCCCTTCTCAAACCATAAAGAAAGAATTAGTCGGGATCAATCTCGCCGTACAATACTTGCTTAACTGTTCAGCCAGGCCAGTGTCGGTACTTCGAGGGAGGTTTTCCAACGCTTTCGCGAAGTTCCTTAATTAAGTAACCTCTTTTCCCTGTGGGCGTAGCCCCGCTAACACCTTTCTAGACACCTACTAGGTTTATAGCATTGATCGTTAAGTGAGAGTTTTCCCGAGGAGTAGCATATACTCACAGTAGGATCGGGATCCAAATATCATCGCGTGATAAATCCGAAGGAATCCTACCAGAATCATCACACTCCAAATGGTATGCAGCGCTAGCAAGTTTCAGTACTTATGAAACTCCCGATGTGGATTTTTGCCCCATGCTCTTATGACCTTGACTTTGGCCAAAATATCATAAGTCACATGTCAAGTTCTACTCGTCATTCTCCTGGTTAATTTGGACCCACCCGTACCTACCCTTGACTTTGGCCAAAATGGCAGCACGACTGTCCCAAACCAACGCATCTATCTATGCTGCACATGAATACCCAATAGCTACCAATCACTATGCCTTGACTTTGGCCAAAATACATAGCTTGAATACTTTTTGACCATTCATGTAGAATGACGGAGGGCTACGAATGGTTTTGGCGAAACCGTGAACGTAGTGAACTTGATATAATCGATGGGACGAGATAGCTTTTAAAAGGAGTGGTTCAAGTTCCGCGTTTAAAAGTTTAGTTTTGAAAAGAACCGAGTGGTTTTCAAAGTGTTCCAATCGAATTTTACTTGGTTTATATTCTTGCATTAGTTCTTTTAATGTGTCCCATCATTTAATCCTACCATTGCAGAAAACAGCCAAAATATGACGTATGCTTATGCCATTCGCATTCGCCACGGGGCCCCGTCATCACCCGTTAGGTTACCTAACTAACGACAGAGCGGGGGCTGGGCTAGCGCGGCTGTAAAACATAAGCAACGCCTAAATAGTTATTATATATAAATATATAGCAATGATAGACATTACAGATCACAGATGAATACATTGGATATACTTGGAACCCGCAATCCGTTCGAGCCTGCAACGAAAAGCGGATTACACGGTCGCGGTGAATAGCCAATACCCCACCCAAGACCCCTACGGGTGCGGCAAACTACCCGCCAAGTACCTGAAACGAAGCAACCTCCCTCAACATCGTGAGTAGGCCACTCGGCACTTCGAGATACCCGGTAGTTTGTGCACCCCCTCCATGGGTCTATCCTAGGAGCAAAAACAGTAAAAAGAATTATACAATGACGGTTACAACCCCGAGCCGGTTTGCGGCCAAACAAATAATAATACATCAATTTACATATTACATGAATGAAAGAAAAAGAAACACTCATCTCACATCCACCCCGGCTATTCACCCGCGACAATCCAACGCATTCATATACACATACCATCATCAAACACAGATCACAGATATGTATAACCCCCACTAATCGACGTATAGCGATTAGCGGATGTTCAATATATATAAACATCACAGATATAACCCTTTAGTCAAAGTGTAGTGAAGTTTGATCAAAAATACGGATTTATAGGCCCCCAATAACAAATTTCTTTTCTGGAAAACTTGGGCACAAATAAACCATCTTAAAAATCCCAAAACCATGTCAGAAGAACACTGCACTAAACTCGGACCAGAACCGAGTCAAAACCGGAACCGCCGCGCTTTGAGCGATTCACTGGATCGTTTTTGGTGGCTTTCTTCACAAAACCCTGAGATGATTTTTGACGTATGATTTTTTATGTTTAGAGCAGAAAAAATTTCAACAGAAACTTAGGGTTTTGATGTTTAAGTTTTGCGATTTTTCCGATCAAACTTCCATACACTTTACTAACCTAGCTAGTTTATATTTAGTTAGGCTCTGATACCACTGTAAGTCCACGTTGCCCACCCCGGTGCTTGCGGGGAGGTGGAAACGGTATAAAAATCGAATTTTTTAGCACACTAGGCAACATGGACTAACTAAAGTCGGGATCTTTTCTAAACAAAACTAGCTAACAAGCTAAAGAGAGTTAGCTACTCGGAAAAGATGTTATACCTAGGGCTTTATGTCCTTCTCTCCTTCCTCCTTATGGTGAACGGAAGTGATCTCCTTGTCGTCTTCTCTCGTCGAAGAAGGATCCACCCGAGAGCCTCAACCTTTGGCTTCAACTTCAAGCTAAAAGTAACTAAGGTGCTAGAAGTGCTAATCCTAGAACCTTAGATAAGAGTAGAGATGATTTTGGAGTGGTTTTTCTCAAGCTCAAGTGTTTCTCAACACATGAGAGGGGAGAGCTTGAGGAAAAGGAAAAAGAGGAGAGAGAGTCAATATGATGAATCCAAATGGTTTTTACAACCATAACAAAATATATGTGATTTTCAAATAATAATATTAATCCAAAAATGAAAAGGTGATGGTTAGTTTGAATAGACCATTATCATATCACCATAAATGATTTTGCAAAGATCAAAGAGCATCTAAAAAGGTAATGATGATGGTCAAAGTTTCAAACCTAATCAACTAGTCAACCTTGGTCAACAAATCAACAAGCCGAACCATGACACAATTTCATTTAATTAATATTATTAATTGATAAATCACAAGATCATTAGGGTTTGGAAAAAGACGACTGTCAACTGTGCATACACACCCGTTCCAAAACCCCAATGAAAAACCTCTTCCTCCGCCTCAATCAACTGTGCATACACACCCGCGTTCATGTTCCGAGGAACACGAACACAAAGAGATAAAACCAATCTCAGATCATATACTAGGATCCGGCTTAAACCAAAGCCCGCTAGTATAAGCTGTCCGGACAACAAACGTGCACAAGTGCGCGGATGTGAACGAACCTTGTCGCAAAACCATGCGACCTCTACTCATTTTGCCAAAAGGCGAATAGCTCTCTGTGTGGGACTCTAAAGACTCGACACTACGCTGGCAGTGGGTTTAACCACCGACCGCAAACGGCACTAGCTGTACGTAACGGTCCCTAGGTAGATGCCGATAAGAAGACTGACGAGGTGACCCCATCTGAACTCCTACTGAGCCTGTATGTGACAGTCTCCGTACAGTCCGGTCTGTTCGTCTGATACATCGCATGGTGGGCCTAGGGGGGCGGTAAACGTCTGTCCCCTAATAGCGGTACAAGTCGTGTCGGAGTGAAGCCCAGAACACCCTGAGATAACACTGGAAACCTACCAGTATATCTCGCTTGCCCTGGCTAGGGGCTACTCGTGTAATGGCTCTCCTAGACATAGCGCGATGTCAACCCCCAATATCGGGAGAGACGAATCCTGTCTAACCGTCACTGCCTCCAAGCGCTTCGGGACTGCACCTAACTACTACCTGTTTGCACGAGTCCTTTTAGCCGTGGTAGGGTAGTAATCAAAGTACAGTGGGAACACACTTGAGGCGAAGTGACAGTGTCAAGTCAGCGGACTAAGCTGTACTCATGTCACCTGGGAACTGATAACTGACGATAGGTATAATACCAACCAATCAGTTCCCAACGAGTCATGTCCAGTATTCTCGTAACCTAACGAACACCCGCATACTATCTCAAGTACGACGTACTGACGGCTGTGGGAAAGACCGTCTCCCGCACTGGATGAGAAGCGCATGCGCTAGTCTACTCCGGAGTATCGATGCCCTATCTCGATAGTCCAACGACTAGGGACCTGTATAAGGATGTGCTTATGGATTACCCAGCCCCCACGAGTGTGAGCGCCATCACAACACTGGTAATCAAGCAAAGATCCTAAGGGCTCTACTAATATGTATATAAGCGATATGCTAAAAGAAACACATGCACATATTAAAGCAGAGACAGACCAAGTAGCATACTACCATTTCGAGCAAGATTGTATATACAACTGTGAATATCCCAAGCTTCCATCAAGTAATATACATACTAGTATGATACAGTAATGGCCTCTAGGGCATATACACTAACATTCTGATGAAGTCAAACCCATGACTGTCATATCAAAAATAGATGATCTTTCTCCGCTATATCTGCTTTAGTCCATAAATAGACATAAGCTACTTGTCCACCATGCTTCCGCTGCTCCCACTGACTACGACAACCCTCTGGCAGAGTCATATAGACGTACACTTCTAAAGCTAGTTTAGAACGACGCTATACTCATCCTCCTGCAGGGTCTCACAGTCTGGAACATCAGTAATGGCATGTCTGGGTAAACAAAAACCTCCCTGTCACCGTCTTTGAGCATACCAAAGTACCTCTCGAGTGCCTGAGGTTACCTACCATATCTGCGGAGTGGCTAATGGAATGTAAAACCTGATTGAATCTTGAGATTCTTATAAAATTTTCAGTAATCGTTTGCGGTTCTGGAATCTCTTCCAGTTTTACCATAATCCCACTACTGTTTTCTGAAAAAATCCATTTTTATTAAAACTGTGGTGAGTTAAGAACAATATAACTATTGATCTTCCAGATGGTAGAAAGTCAACCCTCGTCATAGCACGGGTCAACCCACAAACAGCCATTACAGAAATGTGCCTTGAGTTATCCAGAGTCTGGTTTTAAGCATAAGACGGACAACTCCCCGTACCTTAACATTGTTAAGATATGAACTATTCTATATCCAATATAGAAACAGAGGCAATTATTTAATTGGAACCAGATTCAAATCATACAGCTGTCTCCAGTGCATGTCAACTAAATGGAAAGAGGCCGATCAACATTACTCAACTTAGTAGTGCTTCCAATTATGAGTAGCCTGAAAGAGAAGCAAGTTCTCTTAATCATTACTATAAACTGAATACCATACACAATTATCTACATCTTCGATCACCTTGAAGAATCCTGATACTTGCAATACCTGATTCTCTACTTTATTCATATACCTATAATTTCTCAAAACTTGGATCTTGTATTTCTATGAAACACGTGTCTAAAAACTAGAGAAGTCACAAGTAAACAGAATATAGTACGAGCACCAACCCCTCTGTCCTAATAGACAATGGACAACATACAATACTCTGTATAAGTCCCCTGAGTCTAATAACTCGTTCCCTGTGTGTCGTAGGTTGAAAACTGTACTTATGGTTAAGAAGAATTACACCGTTGTTTAATACTCCTTACCTAACCATCCACTGATATAGATAAATATTACAGACATAATTTCAAAAAGTTATATCTCACTTTATAAAAATAAACGTACAGATATATCAATTTGAAATTGGTGTATTACAACGGATATTCAAAACCAAATATTTGCCGTCCGGCAAACAACTCAGGCGATTTTCTCAAATATCACCAATTACAACGAATCCCAATATAATGAGGATGATCACCCAATTCCCAATAATTTACTCCGACTCATCATCTGTAAAACTATACAGATGTGAGAATCAAATCTGGTAAATGCATACCTTGGAGCAAGAACTAATTGGGAAATCAGTTTTCTTTTAACAGTACAAGTGAAACTGAAACATGTAAATGTTTCGAAGGGTTATCCGGGTATTCCTAGTAATGCCTCTTCCATTATCAGATTGAAAAGTGTAACCGTATATTTCTTTGCCATCTCTCCAAATCCGTTTATATGTCTTTAGTCATTACCTTCTGTATACAGTCTTAGGCTAAATGGTTTTCTTCATTCCCTACCGTTCGGCACCTGCCTATGGTTTGGAAGAAGACTATCCAATAAATTTAATAGGTATACTGTCCTAATCCAAGAAGCACTCGCAACCTGAGAGAAAGTTAAAAGGAAAAGACAACTGAATAGTCCTATTCGTTTTCTCCAGAACCGAAAACCATTCTCGAATCTGGAACAAGTTCCTTCGAGTTCGTATATAAGCATACGATGGCCAAAATCCGGAAACGAAAACTTTTTCTAAACTAGAAACCGGCGCTATCGTATACTATAAACCCAGATCGAACCATTAACCTATAACTAGCAGACTAGAAAATGGTTTGAAAAGCAATACCGATCGATCCGTATCCTTCGGTCTTTGGCCACCGTCTCTAGCTCCTTGCGGTATCTCCGAACTCTGTTCTTATCGTCGGAAGGGCACCACATCAACGAGTCTTTTTACGGGCTCCCACCTCAGAACTGAGGCAACTCGGATACGAAGTTCGCTAGCCGACGTGTCCAAGGTTGCTGTAGAATAAATGTAGAACACCTTGTCTCATGTCATCCAAGACCATGGATGATGGTTAATTGAGGTTGCCGTATAAGAATGAGATGTGAGCACAGGATTGCAATGGAATAAAAATGAATTGGCTCGGCCAAAATAAAATAAAATGTGCTCTGTGGAATTCTGTTGGAGTGTATTGTGTTGTAGTGATTAATTCATAGCAACCTCATGGAAATTAATCACTATCACCACAAGAAATTGGGGGGCTACGAAATGAACAACCTGGAATTGGCAGCCACTTGTCACATGAGTAATAATCATGCACACAATGAAATGCCAAATGTCAAGCCCTTGCAAGCTCCAAGCCAAATGTCAAGACTCCACCTTGCATGCACAATGGCAGCCACAATAATTTCCCCAGAAACAAATTAGCCACGAATTTACTTGCTGGAAATCAGCCAAGGAATTTGGATCAGCTCGAAAAGAAAAAGATAACTCGTCATTAAACCAAATATTTAAAAACAAGAAACAAAATGAAAATGGCTACTTCAAAAAGTGATCTCGTAATAAATTACGGGATAACCCCGCAATAGTATATACATTCCCGTATTTGTATTTCGACCGAATACAAATGCAATGAGACAAAATCTACACTGTATAATAATAGGATCCGGTTTAAACTAAAGCCCGCTAGTATTATCCGTCCGAACCATGACACGTGCACAAGTGCATGCGAATGTTCGAACCCTGCCATAAATCCATACGGCTTCTACAACGTTTCACCCGAAACTTGAGAAACTGTCTGTGGGGGACTCTAAAGACTCGTCAATATTTTGGCTGTCGATTTAACCACTAGCATGTCAGTGGTACTAGCTGTACGTAACGGGTTACTAGGTATTGACCAAACGGGAGGTCGATAAGCGAACTCATCCTGACACCCTACTAAGCATGTCAGTGACAATATCCGTACAGTCCGGTCCGTTCGTCTATGAGCATCGCATGGCGGGCCTAGGGGGTTGGTAAAAGTCAGACCGCCAAAAGCGGTACAATTCGTGTCGGAGTGTAGCTTAGAACACCCTGAGATACTACTGGAATACCTACCAGTAAATCTCCTGATTTGGTCAAGGACATCATGTAATGACTCTCCTAGACACAGCGTGATCTCATCCCCAATACCGGGAGCGACGAAACCCCTGTCGATCCGCTCATTGCCTCCATGTGGCTCGGGACTGTACCCAACTAAAACCTGTTTGCACGACTCCTTTGAGCCGTGGTAGGGTAGTAATCAAAGCACAGTGGGAACTCACACGAGACAAATGACTATCTCAGGTCGATGAACTAACCTGTACACATGTCACCGGGGAACTGCTCTCTGACGTCAGGTATAATACCAACTTGCATGTTCCCGGCGAGTCCAATCCGGTGTACTCATAACCCATTGAGCACCTGTATACATCTCAAATGATCCTACTGACACCAATGGCTTATGAGACCGGCCACCGCCCCTCATCGGGGTCTCGACTGTATACACTAGTCTACTAATGGAGTATCGATGCTCAGTCTCGAAACTCCCACGACTAGAGACCAATTAAGGGTATGCTTATAGTCTCCAGCTCCCATGTATATGATCGCCATCATACTGCTGGCCGTCAAGCAAGAATCCTATGGGCTCTATCAATTTGTAATAACGACCTGTAAGGTCACTTAGAGCAGTACACGATGATAAGGACAAACCATGGTAGCATACTATTCTCTATTAACGTGTAATAGCGAACTACAATGTCACCTAAAGCATGTACACAACGATAAAGACCAACCAGATAGCGTACAAATCTCTCGAGTAAGACTGTCCTACCGGTATAGGTCTTCCCTCAATCATTGCAATCACGTGCCTTCGATCCAATAATTGACTCTGATGGCACTATATCCAACAGTTCTTAGGATACTAACCACCAAAATTTCATATCTCAACTTCTCAAATCTGCGGCGGTATCGCGGCCATGGGATAGGTTTGGCCGCGGATCTGCCCCCTTTTGGTGAGATCATGGCCTCTAATTTTTGTAGCTTCATATCTGTAACAATTGGTAACCTTTTGAGTATCTAGACTTTGAAAATCTTTTCTACATTTCTGCCAAAATTAGTTTCTTCAATTTACTTGAATATCTTCGGCAGATTTGATCTTGCCAACTCGGATTTCCTTGATTTTAGTCATGATATAATTCCTGCACAATTATCTCAATAAATGATGTTAGTAGAATTGTTTTTATTGAGATATTATCTTTAACCATTTGCCATGATATTTTAGTTTTAAGAGAATTGGTCAAAGATATTTAATAAGGTAAGCATATTTAAATAGACCAAATGTTTCATGGATATTATATGCTTACTTTTTTCTTCATAATGATAATTATAATATATAAACACTTGAAAATAGTATTTTTGCCAATAAACCTTCATATGTGTTATATTTATAATAAACACTTTTTACTATATAGAAATAGTAGGAAAAATGTCATATTAAATGTGCAGTTTTATCAACTGAACAAATGCCCCCAAACTTATCTTTGATCGTCCTGAGAAAACTAGTTATTCAAGAGAAGGAGAAAAAGAAGAAGAACTTGGTAAGCACACTTTCGTAGGAAACATGATTGCACTGAGTACGTGCAACAAGCCGTTAAACCTCTAGGTGTCCCTAGTAGGAGGAGTGTTGTCTCCTGAGGGTTTTCAGCGGATTACACCCACAAAATCCTATAATGAAAGAGAGATGGTGAAAATTACATATAAAGATAAGAACTATAAAATAAAGAACTTGAAAATAAGAGTTTTCAATTACACCAGCTTTTCGGTTGTCATGAGCCCTATCTTAATGGTCGTGAAAAGATATTAGAAATCACATCATCCCTCAATAAAACATCGCCTTTATTCTTCATTCCTACCTTTCCTCCAAATATTGATCATATACCCCTACGTGTGTGTAAAAAACATCCCTACACTTAGAAAATTCAATTCAAGCCATCATACTCTTGTCCATCTTTCAAAGTACTTTTTAGTTGGTGAATTTTATTGATAAAATTGCTCACACATTCTTCATGCGACCGTCAATACTTGTTGAGGTACTAACCGGCCGATTACAGAATGTGCTTGCATATTTAGGCGTAATTCCTCGTTTCGCAACACCTAAGGCTTAGCAGTGGCTCCCAAACCAGTTGGTCTAAGGCACTAGGTGATAAAGCACCCTCGCTATATTTTTTTTATGCTGCCTTGGTAATTACAAAACCAATGTTCATTTTTTTATTCACCCTCACAATATTTATTTATTTTCCTTCATAATAAGGCTTTTAGACAAGAGCATTTCGAGGTATCCTCAACTATCCCAAGTTTCAAGATGTGTGACAGTGCTTATAGTAGGGTATCAACGTTCAAAACTTTGGCCTCAAGAATAGGGATTATTTTTCAGACTTATTTTTATCCTCAGATTAGCAATTTTCTTCATCTTACCAACCCTTGGGACAACTGCTCATAACTACTTATTACTAGTTTTGTTTAAGAAAACATCTAATTTTCTTATTTTTCTTAAACTATTCCTATCTTTCAAATGTAATTTTCACTTTCTAACTTCCATTATCAAATTTTTTTTTTTGCTTATATATAATATAATGCAAAGTAACGCGTAAATAACCACAAACCTCCCCCAAACCTGTTTGCAGCAGTGTCCTCACTGTTGTCTCTTTTAAATCTCAAAATCTGTAGACTTGGGAGGAAAAGTTATCAAAGGGGACAAAAAATAATGAAAGTGAAATTCTCCCCCAAACTTATTTATGGCACGTAATTTTGTAAAAATTTTCTTTCAAGAGCAAAAATATCCCCCCCCCCAAACATGAGTAAAATCATATTAAGCATTTAAAATTATAAGAGGGGGTCAAAATTATTGGTTAATGCCAAGCTTTGCAAATGACAAAAGTCAACACCAACCATTCGAAGAATTTAACAGTTAAACGCACCGGTTGGTGGAAGAACATGTTGTATGGAGTCAGGAAGAAGTGGGGAAGAGATAAGTGGTGTAAAAGAAAAGGATTGCGTCTCAATTTGGAGAGACGACACAGTGATTGTGATGATGGATTACTCGCATTGTCGTGATTGTCCAGAAGAAGGGGTGGAGGTTCAATTTCTTTATCTTGGAGTTGATTCATCTCAACACCCGTGTCTTTTAAAAATGCAAGTTCATCAGCGAAAATTTCCTCAAAACGTTCATCGATACCCCGAAGAATAATCTCATCAGAAAAAACGGGGTGATCGTCAGACTCCATGAAAGGTTCATAATCAGTGTTAGATGTTGACCCGGACAACTTAATGGAAGAGTCCGTATGTGTATAATAAATTGTTGGGTCAAACAACAACATATGAAAAGAGTCTAGATCAGTATCATGAAGATGATTAATTTCGCTGCTGCCGATATCCATTAATTCGACAGAACATGCTTGAGCAGAAGGTTCGGAGGGTACACTCCCCAACTTGTAAATGTTAAGCTCTATTGACATCTTCCCGAAGGATAGGGTCATAGAGCCATTACGACAGTTGATTACAGCATTGGAAGTGGCCAAATAGGGTCGACCGAGAATCACCGGAATTTGGTTCCGTGGGTTCGCTACGGGCTGTGTATCGAAAACAATAAAGTCCACAAGGAATACAAATTCCCCGACTTTGATTAGCACATCCTCAAGCTCACCCCTAAGTTTAGTGATTGATCAGTCGGCCATCTGGAGAGTTGTGTTCGAGGGCTTTAACTCTCCGATCCCTAACTGCTCATAAACTGAGTAAGGAAGCAGGTTAACACTTGCACCAAGGTCAAGTAGAGCACGGTTAATATTTTTACCCCCAATAGAAATAAAAACTGTAGGACAGGAACGGTCCTTACGTTTCCTTGGTAATTGTTGGGGAAAAGCTGTATTTACAGTACTCGACATGAACACCTTTTTTGGCACTTGATTCTTCCTCTTCCTAGTGCACAAGTCCTTGAGAATTTTCGCATAAGCCGGGACTTGTTGTATAGCATCTAGGAGAGGGATATTGATGTTAACCTGTTTGAAGATGTCAATAATCTTCTCCATCTGCGGACTCGGTTTGTTTCCCCTTAACCGATTCGGATAAGGAGCTTTAGCAATAATAGCTGGTTCCAACAGTGGAGAAGGTGGTGTTGGTAGGAAAGATCCCAGAATAAGAGTGGGGATCGTCTTTGGTGGACTAGAAAAAGTGTGCTGAGGGTTCGAGCCTTGAGGAAAATGGAGAATAGACTCGGAAGAAAATGGTGGGGTAGACGAACTGGGGTCAGATGTAGAACTAGAAGTGGAAGGAAAAGTCTCAGCCGGGGTATCATCAATTGATTCATCATTAGTGGTATCAATCTCTTCACCGACATGGTTGTCAAGCACTCTTCCAGATCTCAATGTGGTAATAACATTCACATGATGTGAGTAGCCAGGATTTGGTACAGGTTGAGCTGGAAGTTTCCTCCTCTCTCTAGCACTTATTTCGGCTTTTAATAGTGCAATTTGTGCTTCCATCGATTTAATACTCTCACCTTGGAAGGCAGAGTTCTTTTTTATGTCATCGACGGAAGACTTCATCTCAGCCGAAACTTGCATGAATTTTGTGAGAAGCAAATTCATGGTTTGTTCAAGTGAAGAGGATTTACCGGTACCAGTCAATTGCAAAGAATTGTTATACGGTACAGAAGTGTTGAACGGATTTTGAAAGTTTTGTGATTGATAAGGGTGCTGACTCAATTGTAGTGGTTGCTGTTGTGGTGGAGGGACCCTTTGAAACTTATTTTGGTTTGGAACCGTGTTTTAAGTTTGTTGTTGGTTCCAAGCAAAGTTAGGGTGATTTTTCCAACCCTGATTATAAGTGGAAGAATACGGATCGTTTCTAGGTCTTTGTTGAAAAGCAGCATTGGTATGCTCTTGACCTTGAAACGGAGAATTCAAAGGACATTCTTCCGTAAGATGTGATGGATCAGAACAGCATCCACAGACAGTTTTAGGGAGTGTCATCTGATTTAGGGAGGCTACTAAACATTTATGTTCCATAGCTTCGAGTTTCTTTTGCATTGCTGCCATTTCAGCTCTAACTCCTATGGAAACATCAGATTGGTGACCACACCAAGACGATGGTTGGTTTACACTCTCCCACTTTAAAGTTTTTTCAGCGAAATCTTCTAAAAATCTCCAGGCTTCACCATCATCTTTAGTCATGAAGGTGCCTTGATACATGGATTCAAGTATGTGTTTTGTTGTAGGATTAATGCCCTCATATACGATTCTGCACAGATCATATCTAAGGATTCCGTGATGAGGACATTGAACTAACAGATCCTTGAAGCGTTCAAAACACTTCGAAAATGGTTCATTGGGAAGCGGGGTAAATTGATTTATTTTGCTACGGACTCGAGCTGTCTTATGATTAGGATAGAATTTCTTTAGGAAAGCTATGACAAATTCTCCCCAGTTTGAAATAAAATGTGTGGCTGTGTTATAAAGCCACTTCTCAGTTATATCGCACAAAGTGAATGGGAGAAGACGTAACCTCATAGCATCCATAGAAAACCATGAAGTACCCATCATAGCGCATACATTTTCAAATTTGGTAATAAAGACGTATGCGTCTTCAGACTCGAGACTGTGATATTTTGGTAAAAAATTGATGTAGTGGGGTTTAATTTCAAAATTATCTCTATTGGCTGGTGGAATAGATAGACAAGTAGGAAGTAGACCACGTATATGATAGCATCTTTCTTGGAGAGAGATGCGCGGTGTATTCTGCTCACCTACGGGTGGTGGCAGCGTGGTGTTATAATTTGATGGAGTACCGTCCATCTCGGTCGATGTGGTGGATGGTGGGAAAAAAGAAAATGAAGAAGTACCGACTTTGGAGTCGATGGCCGAAACGCGGACAAGACAGGCACTAGAATCCCGCAGCCAAGCATGCTCTAAGCTTGTTTAGCACAAGTGGCAGCGTGTATGATTTTAAAATTGGTTTGCTTTGAAAAAGTGGGACTTAAGACAAACCACACAAAAATGCACAAACAACCCTAGAACTACGGTTACCTAGGTCAAGTCTCTAGACCGCTCCTAGAATTCCAAAGGACAAGCTGCAGGATTAATCCTCTAACACCTCTTTACTACTTTTATGGCCAAGTAAGTGCCAGGTAAGTGTGAGGTATCCGCTATACGAATCACCGAAAATCGCGGGCTTAATTAAGTAACCACTTTCCTTAGACATACTTGCCTAGACACCACAAAAGTAATGCGGATAAGTGATAGATTACCCACAACCTTCCTTTGTCCTTATTGAGCGCGACAGTCCTTAGAGTCTTGTCTAATTATTTTTTAAATTATTGTAGGATTGATGCAGATGCTCGTTTTATGATTTGTAGGGCTTAGGAAGGGTGATAAAATCCCAACCTAATCTGAATTGTGGTCTTACCCCTTAAAATCCGTATTAAAATATGAATAAACAAACTAAGTACAAAACTTTACAAAAAGATTTTTGAGCGGCATTATTTTGCAAAGAATCCCGCAGCAAAGATATTTTATTGGATTTTAGAGGTGAGAGAAAGAGTTGAGAATTTTACCAGAGAAGCTTGGAACCCTAATTCTCTAATTCAGTCGCCCTTCCGCCGCAAATTTGCCTTATTGCCGCGCTTCCGCCGCTGACTTAGGAGATCAGGTGGAGATTTTCGCTACGTGGCCTCTCTTGCTCCTCTGGATCTTGATGAATGTCTATGGCTCTCTGTTTGCTCAATTCTGTGACTCCAGATCCCCTCGCAAAATTCACACAATAATCGTTAAAAATACAATTTGCAGTTTTGTTTATTTTTATGATATAAATTGAATAGGAATTCAACACAAATAGTAAGAAAAATAAATTACGCACGTATCCCCGGAAACGGCGCCATTTGATTTGATCTTTTTTTAGTGTAGTAGTTTAACCACAATAAGAACGGTGTCACGCGTAGCTAGACCGAGGTCAGTACAGGTCGTCCTCAGGGAAATGTGGAATCTTTTATTCTTAGTTTAGGCGTGTTGATTAGGAGAGGAGGGAGAATAATGAATGATGAAGAATGGTTGTAGGATCGAGATCTACATTAAACAAGGATGCAAAATATAGATCTAGATTAACTACGGATGTAAGTTTATATTAGAAGGGGGCTTGTAGAGTTTGTTAAGATTTACTAGTCATGGATGATTAATTAAAGATTACTTCTTTTATCCTTTAATAGATTTAAAACTAGGTCGACAGTGATGCATGTAGATTAGGGTTCCTAGAGGGAAAAGGGTTCCCACTCTTAACCCCTATCTCGACATGGAACTCCGTTCATTTCTAACCTTTACCAAAACAATCATTAATCTAATCTCTAATCGCGGTCAAGACTAGCAATGAATTGATAGCGCGCCCGATTAGGATGTTAATGATTCTTTTGATAAAGTTTATAAACTTTATAGGATTTAAAAAGAGTTTAAGGATCTTTATCATCCATTATTCTACCCTAATCCTACGAACCCTAAAAAGCGGGGAATTACTCGCGTATGTTGGGATATGAAAAGATAGAGAGGAAAATCATATGGAAAAACTACAAAGAGATAGAATAAGAAAAATTACCTTTATTAATCGACAGAATCAATTACACTTTGTTCCCTTAGAAAATTATTACAAAATGCTAGTTTGCTTCTCGATCTCTTCTAAGGAGGTTGATGAGTTGTTGATGATCAACCAGGATTCTTGAGCCGTCGTGGATTTCATGATCGCGTCGGTTTGATGATTTTTCCAAGAGGCCCTTGGTCCTTATTTATAGTCACAGAGCCAGAACCCTAATTTCCTAATATGGAAAATAGTCGTGAGGATCCTAACAACGAAATTCTCATATCTCAACTCCTCAAATCTGCGGCGGAACCGCGGCCATTGGATAGGTTTGGCCGCGGATCCGCCACATTTTGGTGAGATCATGACCTCTAATTTTTCTAGCTTCATATCTGTAACAGTTGGTAATCTTTTGAGTATCTAGACTTTGAAAATCTTTTCTACATTTCTGCCAGAATTAGTTTCTTCAATTTACTTGAATATCTTCGGCAGATTTGATCTCGCCAACTCCGATTTTCTTGATTTTAGTCATGATATAATTCCTGCACAATTATCTCAATAAATGATATTAGTAGAATTTGTTTTTATTGAGATATCATCTTTAACCATTTGCCATGATATTTTAGTTTTAAGAGAATTGGTCAAAGATATTTAATAAGGTAAGCATATTTAAATAGACCAAATGTTACATGCATATTATATGCTTACTTTTTCCTACATAATGATAATTATAATATATAAACACATGAAAATAGTATTTTTGCAAATAAACCTTCATAAGTGTCATATTTATAATAAACACCTTTTACTATATAGAAATAGTAGGAAAAATGTCATATTAAATATGCAGTTTTATCAACTGAACATCTGGCACGTCCTCTAAAGATCTCTGGCCAACTATCATGGTCACTCGTAAGATTTCTCGTCGATACTGCCGAACTCTGGCCTACTGGGTGTGCGTAATACGACCGATCATAAGTCAAAGTCTTCTCGTTTAGTATTTCCAAAAAAATCTTGTCGGGGTCTCTCCCAAATCTCATTTCTGCTGAACTACCCGGAAGTTATCTCCCTTTACTAAATCTATTTCTTGTTCCGAAACGGCTGCATACTCATCACGACTTCTTCTGGAAGATATATCCATATTCAACGCCTCTGCATGCGTATCACATCTCGGATGTCAATGGAGTGGAACGCCATCTCATCGAAATATCGTACGAACCTTTTACTCCACTTTTCTGTAACGTTGACTGATTCGGACTCGTCTCTTCGTAGCTGTATGCTCTGTGCTACAACGGCCATACTCATACGTAGAGTCTCCCAAGTAATAAATCCCATCACATGATATCCGAACGACGTTGAAATTTTCGATCAATTCATCAAAGTCCCATAATTCCCAGAGAGCTCAACATATGAGCATAGTTTAATAATATCCAGTATATGCTACAGTACCAATGGACTAGCCGTAGAAGGTAAAACCCAAGCCTCATTAATGGCGCCACGGAACTGCCGCAAACCCTATGGTTCAAAAGCGTTTCCATGGTCATTATGCCGAGTAAGGGTTTCATTATTCTAGAGGGTTCACAAAATTACTTGCATGTATTTCCGAATACTTTAAACTTGGAAAAATGGGTTTCTGATGTTCGATCATTTTCTATCGACTCTCAACGTACTTACATGAATCCTTACCTAACTGGAATCAATCAATCTGATGACCTCGCATCGGGGTATGAAATAAACAACATGTCCTAGTCATTCATCGTTGAGTGACTAGCAATCTTCTATCGTATCTCTAAGTACAACTCGTGCAGCATTAGCTTCAAACATCTGGTTCGATATATTGTCATTCGCAGGAACAACTGGCTTATTCGTTCCCACGCTGAACAGTGACTCAATCCTTAAGAATAGACGATACATTAACGGTCATCACATTCTAGCCTGCCTCTAGCAGTGGACCAATGCTCTGGTGCTGATCTGCACGTTCGAGAAATTTTAGTAAAAGCAATCCATCAACGCTCATGGTGCAAAAAACACAATAAAGCGACACATCCTTGCAATCGTGTGTCACCAGAATTACGCCCTCGTCCAAGAAGAGCTCATGTTGACCGTAACTCTAGTCGCAGCTCTCTCTGCCTATGCAATCATGGTAACAAAACCACCAACCGATAACGATGAGGATAGATCATATGAACGAATACAATACGGTGCAAAGAAATTTACATCCTAAGGCTTCTTAAGCGGAGTAGCATATCGTAAGTATGTCGCGGAACATACACACGGTACGTCACTCTAATTAAGTCACCTACTCTGTCAACCAAGGTCAACCCATGCGACGAAAGTTCGGGTCTAATACCCCCTCGACCAAGTCTAAGTTCCATAAGGTCAAGCCTAGGTTCCGAATATATATACGCCCTATACTCCGCATAGTCAAACATAGACTCGAACCAAGATTAAACCAACCTGGCTCAGAAACCAACTTTGTCACGATCCGAAATGGTACGTGACAGGCACCTGAATCATATGAAGTATATAGGAACCCATATAATTCAAGTAAGCCAAAATCCCAGAAATCTAAACCATTTGAAAAGAGAGAGAAGGAAAAGTTTAGTTTTAAAGCAGGTGGTTTAACAAAATAAGCTGTAGTATGCATTTTTAAAACATCAAGTCTTTTCCAAAAATTTCGGTAGAGTTTCCTTGTAAATACTGGCCCCAAACGAGTACAAACATGCATAATATGAAGGCATCCCCAAGCGGGAGCTAGCTCTTCGCCAATTGGCGGACACAACCACGCAATGCTATATAATATACAACGCCGAAGGGCGAGGATCAGAACTCGTCAAGAAAAGCAATATCCTCAAGAAAACCATAGAAAAACCATAATAATATAGGCGCACGACTCTAAGGTCGAAAGAATATACACTAGTCTTCTAAGTCAATCAAATATACAAGTGTGGTTGATGGAGTTACTAGATACAACTGAAATAATAAAAGTATAATGGTGGTCATGATACGAGTGAACCCACCTACCAAAGCAATCACCCGGAAGGAAGCCGTCTGCCAGCAAAGCCGCTATGGAAACCTGTACGGCAAAACCTGCAAGAAACTGTGGCACAACAGGGGTGAGTAACCAACTCGTGAGTAGAAAACATCACCGAGCAGAAATAACATGTATGACTCTATCCTAGGTCATACAATAGTAATATCCTCAAAATAATATAGCCTGAAGCATATAATAATGGCAAGGGTAAACATCTATACATAAGTGTAATACCAGGTTCTCGTGTCAGTGCCTCAGGTAACAACATATCATATATATGATGTATGACTGCATGAAAACAGAATACATCTAAATGAGAAAACTGTTTTTTTATCTCAGTGAGATTTCTGTATAAAACTAAAATATCATCAATGAAATCAACAGAGAATCCGTGTCAAGCATCGACACAAAACATGTATCCCAATATCTCAATATCTCGGGCTCTGGTAATCCGGACCGGCCCATATCATCAAATCTCACAATCTCGGGCTCCGGCAATCCGGACTGGCCCCGGTCTCTGGCAATCCGGACTGGCCCAAATCATCAAATCTCACGACTGCGTCGGTATCCTCCGGATATCCGCCGCGTCACAAATAACCAGTCGGTAGTGCTCCCCTGCCAGGCTCAACGCCATCATCTGCGTCCATCTTGCCCTGGGGTACCGCACTGGGTCCACCATGCACCCGCAGACGGTTCCTCCTCCTCCTTGAATCGGGTGTATGATATCACTCAAGTGCCGAGAAAACTCATGGTGGACACCTCTCAAATCATTTCACGAGAAAACCGCAATTTCCTATCTTTAAAACGATAATAAGTTTATAAAATCTTTGGGGTTTCTCCAAATCTAGAAATCTCATGGAAATCCGAAATCCCAAATCTCGAGAGTAAATAAACAGTGCATTACCGGCATAAAGCCACATAATATTGCATGACAAATGGATAAATACACATGCATGGATATCTAAGTAAAGAATGCAAATGTCTAATTTAGTACATGAAAGCACACATACTATTAATATGTTGAAACTACCAGCTAGCAGATCATATCAATGAAGTAATAATTCTAAAGTGTACGTGTCATGGCAGTTACCGATGATGATGTGTGTGAGCCGGCAAGCAAGTGTTCGTAGATATACGCATCATCGGTAATGGTACTGGTGTCCTGACAGCATGGGTTCATAATAAACAAAGGAATCATAAGTATAATCATGCGATACGATATGAGCAACAAGAATATACGGAAAATGAATCGTAAATGCAACATATAAGAATATACAATAAATATATGAGTCATACAGTTTTGGCACTTGAAATAGCTGGAATCATGGTGTTTAGAAAATAGGGGCTACGGTATATTTAAGAAAAGGTACGTCCTTTGAAATATCTGTAGTATCCCTTGGCCAGTCTTTAAAATACTCATGATTCGTTAGTTTTGGAAATAAGTATGACTCGAGCCCAAATCTAACATCTACTAAGTAAAGTACAGGACAAGCTAAGAAACTAACCAAAAGGGTAAGCAAATCCACCTAAGTCCGAGTCGATATATCTAGTAGTCGGTAATCCTGCCTCAATTGCGAAACGTACGATAAATATATATATATAATACGACATCCTCGAGTCAAGAGTGGGGATCAATCATCATATTTATATCTTGTATGGTAAATCCCTCGTACGGCATCCCAAAATCGGGGTATAGGTCGAATATCACATATAACACATTATTCATATGGTATCATCATCATAATATCATGAACAAGGGTACTGATCTAAAGTCTAGTTCATAACGATACCATCCAACATATATCCGCGTGTGAATAAATCACATCGCCCATTCGATCCGCTATAATATCATGTCGTATCTCATAACACGACCTAAATCACATCACCGATCTCACGGCATCATGCCCAATCATATCGACTCATCTCCAAGTATCATATACTATCCTCATCACCCGTGTGTGTGTGTGTGTGTGTATCAACACATCAACACACACACACACATATATATATACATATATAATATACACCAAAATCATATCTCGTATGTGCATGTATGTGTACACTAGGGTTTTGCGACTAAAAACCAAACTAAAAAATTAACTTCCAGATAAGCTAACACTAACCCAAAGTCACCTAAAGCATTTCTTGCTAAGATTACACATCTCATAATAACACATCAGTATATAGATATAACACATTCGTACGCTGCACTACGAAACTGCGGGGTTGCTATACGCCTTCCACCCGACTTCCCCCGTAAGATATATATCTACTCACCTAGATCCTTACATGCCGAAGTCGATGCCGCCACGCTCATCCTCGTTGTTCAAAGTCCACATGAGGGTACTAACATATATGCACATATAGCATCATAAACAGAAATCGCGCACAAAAACTAAAACGGCACATGAATCACACAGGTTAAAACCTATGGTCTACGCATGCAAGAATAACCAAACAACCCTTGAGATTGACGTGCAAACATCGCACCAACGAGTCAAAACCAAAATACTAAAATCCAAGTGAAAAATAGTTGCAAAACTAAAGCAGCAACATAAGAAAACACTTCCAGATTTTGCTCCAGGTAAAATTAGCAATTATGCACATGTGGAGGGTCTAGTTGACTGAAAATGGAGCCATGGACCAAACACGAAGCCATTCACCCCTAACCTGGCCACAATTTGCGGCCAGAAAGAGTTTATTTGCGGCCTAAAAGTGGATTTAGGGTCTCGGGTCATCAGGGTAGCTTCCAGGTTGCCAGCACGACTCACAGTAATCACTAAATATTTTTCAGGTGCCCCGGGTCATAGCAGATCTCTAATTATCACTACAATTCCCACAATCTTCTGATATCGGGGTTTCTGTCTTTGGGTTATGGGGTTTTAGTCTCAAGTTAGGTCCAGGTTTATGACACTAGAGGGTTATAATCCATAATTACACTCAATTACACCTTCCCAAGTAAAGGAAAACCTTAACCCTCATTTTGGAATTTTTAAACCTCACTAAACCTCACTTAAACACTTCTAAACTAATATTGATGCTAAAGTGAATCAAATACTACACTAATGGTGAAAGAATTAGCTCATTTGTCAACTCAAGAAAATTCTTGAGTTGCCCCAAGAGCTCAAAATCCAAACTTTCTTGATCTCCCATGCTTGTAATGAGCTTGTGCATATTTTTTTTGAAGTGAAAGCAATATTTTGATGTGGGATTGTGGTTGTGGTGAGGAGGTAGAGGAAGGGGAGTGAGAGGGCAGCCATGGAGACGAGGAGAAGGAAAAATGATGAAGAGAAATGAAGTGGGGGAAAATGCCATAGTCAACACAACAAGACCCCTCACCCTCTCTTCTTTCTCTTGCCCATACCCCATTGTTTATTCTTTTTCCTTTTTCTTCTCTTATCTTTTATTTCCTTTGCATTTCCAAATTAAAAACAAAGCCATGCTACATTAAAAAAAAAGAGAAAGTCATGATAGAATAAATGTAATAAATGCTAGCAAATATGATATGGTGCATGTCACATGCACAAAACACAATCAATGCAAAATTAAATACTAATCGAGTTTAGTAACACTAACTTATATACAAATCATTGTATACTAAATTATAAAATTCCTAATTTTCATAAATTATCTTAAAATCAATAATTGATATAAATTTCCAAATATTTCCCAATTTATCGGTATATAATTATACCATATCATTAAAACTAATTTCCACACATTAAAATATTCATAATATTTATTATTAAATTATATAAATTCCCCAAAATAATTTTTTTATTTTTCTGAAATGTTACTGTCAGGGATTAGTCTCTCTCGGTATTGGGGTTGATGTCGCGTTGTACACGGGTGGCCATCACAAGAAATGCTCGGCCGCGGTGGAGGGGAATTACTGATTTGGATCAATTACTGATTTTAAGATATGTATGCCCTAGAGGCCATTATTGTATAGTACTAGTTTGTACAATACATTTTGGAAGCTTGGGATATATATATATATATATACGGTTTTACGTCAGTCTTGCTCGATATAGTAGTATGCTACTTGGTTTGTTTCTATCTTAATATGTGTATATGTTTCTTTTAACATATCGCTAAAACATATTGATGGAGCCCTTAGGATCTTTGCTTGACTACCGGCGTTGTGATGGCGATCACACTCGTGGGGGCTGGGTAGTCTATAAGCACATCCTTATTCTGGTCCCTAGTTGTAGGATTATCGAGACAGGGCATCGATACTCCAGAGTAGACTGGTGCATACGCTTCTCTTCCCAACAGGTGAGATGGTCTGTCCCACAGCCATCAGTACGTCGTACTGGAGATAGTATGAAGGTGCTCGTTAGGTTACGAGTACACTGGACATGACTCGTCGGGAACTGTTGGTTGGTATTATACCTATCGTCAGTTAACAGTTCCCAGGTGACATGAGTACAGCTTAGTCCACTATCACTTCGCCTTGAGTGTGTTCCTACTGTTCTTTGATTACTACCCTACCACGGCTCTACTGAGTCGTGCAAACAGGTAGTAGTTGGGAGCAGTCCCGAAGCACTTGGAGGCAGTGATGGTTAGACAGGATTCGTCTCTCCCGGTATTGGGAGTTGATATCGCGCTGTGTCTTGGAGAGCCATTACACATTATCGTCCCTGGCCAGGGCAAGCGAGATTTGCTGGTAGTGTTACCAGTAGTTTCTCAGGGTGTTTTGGGCTACACTCCGACACGACTTGTACCGCTATTAGGGGACTGACGTTTTCCACCCCCTAGGCCCACCATACGATACTCTTAGAAGAACAGACCGGACTGTACGGAGATTGTCACATACAGGCCAGTAGGAGTTCGGATGGGTTCACCTCATCAGTGTTCTTATCGGCATCTACCTGGGGACTGTTACGTACAGCTAGTGCCGCTTGCGGTCTGTGGTTAACCCCACTGCCAGCGTTGTGTCGAGTCTTTAGAGTCCCACACAGAGGGTTATTCTCCTTTGGGCAAAACAAAGTAGAGGTCGCATGGTTTTGCGACGGGGTTCGTTCACATCCGTGCACTTGTACATGTTTGGTTTCCGGACAGTTATTACTAGCGGGCTTTGGTTTATGCCAGATCCAAGTATATGTTTTGGGATTGGTTTTATCTCATTGTATTCGTATTCCTCGGAACACGGATGCGGGTGTGTATGCACAGTAGACTGAGACAGAGGCAGAGGATTCTCATTAGGGTTATGGTACGGGTGTGTATGCACAGTTGACTGTTGTCTTTTTTCAAACCTTAATGAGAATAAGAAATACGATTAATAATATTAGTTAACAATTATTGTGACATGGTTGAGTTGAATTCTTGATTTTTGTTGACTTGTTGACTTTGTTAACCGGTTGACCAAAGTGGACTTGTTGACCATCATTATTTGTTTTCAAAGATGCTTCTTATTCTTTGCAAAAGCATTTAATGAATGAAATGATAATGGTCATTCATCAACTCACCATCACAAATTGTTAATTATTATTATTATTATTATTATTATTATTATTATTATTATCATTTTCTAAAATATGAGAGCATGGTTGTAAAATTGATCATTCTTACTTGCATCTTCTCTCTCATCCATTGCTCTCCTTCTTCCACTAGCTTAAGGAAAATCCCTCTTATGAGTTGAGAACCATTTTCCTTTGAGGTAAAACACCAAGACTACTCTCTACTCTTTCTAGGGTTCTAGGTTTAGCAAACCAAGCTCCTTAGTTACCTCTAGGTTGTGGTAGGAGCTCAAGTTCGAACCCTCGGGTGGATCTATCTTCGACAAAGTGGAGACGACGAGGAGGAGCCGTACAAACTATTACAAGGAGCAAGCAAGGAAGAGAACAACAAGAAGAGAAGGAGTTCAAGACTAGGTATAACCCCCTAACCGAGTAGGTAAAGCTCGTAGTTGTTGGTAGTGTGTTGTTTAGCAAAGATCCGGGTTTTCATGTCCATATTACCAAAACCCTAAAAATTGTTTTTCACCGTTTCCGCAACCCCGAAAGAACAGGGAGAGGTAACATAGACCTAACAGTGGTATCAGAGCCTAGCTAAACACACACTAGCATGTTAGCAAAGTATCTAGAATTTCGATCGGACATAAAACCGCAAAACACGCCGAAAAGGCTAACTTTCTGTCGATTTTTAGATCTGTTCAAAAAATTATAAATCACATGCTAAAAATCGGCTCAGGGTTTTTACAGAACAAGGAAGAAATTTGATCCAATGAGTCGCATAACTCGCCGCGGATCCGCGGCCGAGTTGACTCGGCCGTGGGTCAAACTTCTTGCAGTGTTCTTATTATGGTGTTTTGTGATTTTTAGGATGGTTTGTTTCTGCCCAGAATTTCCAGAAAACAAAATTTGTTTTTGGGGTGGTTACAAATCCGTATTTTGATCGATTTTCTGTAGACTTTGGCTAATGGGTTATATCTGTGATGTGATATATGTATTGAACGTCTGCTAATCGCTCTACGTCGATTAGTGGGGGTTATACATATCTGTGATATGTAATGTTGATGGTTTGTGTATATGAATTCGTTGGATTGTCGCGGATGAATAGCTGGGGGTTGTGAGATGAGAGTATATCCAATGTGTTCATCTGTGATCTGGAATGGCTATCATTGCATCTGACGAATGTGTATATATCTATATATGATATCTATTTAGACGTTGCTTATGTTTTGCATCCGCGCTAGTCCAGCCCCCGCTCTGTCATTAGTTAAGTAACCTAACGGGTGATGACGGGACCCCGTGGCGAATGTGGATGACATAAGCGTACGTCATATTTTCGTTGTTTTCTGCAATGGTATGATTAATTGATGGGATGCATTAAATTAATGCAAGAAAATAAACCTAAAAGGCGTTGTTGGAACAATTTTCAAAAAGTTGTTGTTGCAAGGACGTTCACTTTTGTTTTGCACAGAGGTATTCGGTTATGAATGCCCAGCACCTCATTCGACGAGGCAAGGGCCGAGATCCCTTCATCGGGAGTGACCCCTTGGACAAAAGTTTGCGTCAGGGCAATAACTTCACTATAGTCGATTATTCTTGCTTTGCATCGAGGTTTTCAGCTTAGAATATCCTGCACCTCATTCGACAAGGAAAGAGCCGAGATCCCTTCACAGGGAGTGACCTCTTTAGCAAAACTTTTCGCCACTATATTTTCAAAAAGGCTATCAGGTTCCTTCAACGATATCAAGTTCATTACGTTAACGGGTTTTTCGCCAAAAACCCAGCCGTAGTCCCCCGTCATTTCTTACAAGTAACACTTAGTATTCATGCTGCGTTTGTTGACTCTGTCAAGGCGTAGTGTACGGTAGCTGAGTGCTGCTTGTTTGTAGCAGTATATGGGATTGGTTAGGACAGTTGTATAACCTTGTTGACTCCGTCAAGGGTTATGCGGGTAGGTTTAATGCAATCCAGATAATGACGGGTTGAACTTGACTAGGACTCTTTGATTTCTTGACTCCGTCAAGGTCACTTGGGTCCTAGGCGCAAAAATCCACATCGGGAGTTTCTGAAGAAACTGAAACTTGCAGATTTAGCATACCTTTGTAAGTCGATGTACAACACCCCACGACTTGCGGGGAGGCGGAAATATGAAAAACGATCTTGCTCTTTGCTTAAACATCGACTAACCGCACGAATCGAAGCTAAACGATAACTAAGAAGAAACATAGAAGTTCTATACTACTATGTTTAGGGATTATACCTAACGAATCGTGTCCTTCGTCTTTGCGAACTCCTCCTCCTCCTCGACCTTCTCGAAGCAGTAGACAATCCACCCGAGAGCTTTACTCCAAGCTTAGCCTCTAAACTTCAGGCAACTAACCTTCTTTAAGTGCTAATCAAAGAAGCTAGGTGATATAGAGTGAGGGTTATGGTTTAATTAGTCTAACTAATCCTTGTACTCAACACATGAGAGGGGAGGATTAAGGTTTGAAGAGGGAGAGCTTGAGGAGAGAGAAGATGAAGATAATAATGAAGTGAGAAGAATGAGTTATGATAATATATATCAAGCATTTCTTTTATCAAGAAAAGAAAAGAAATGAATTTAACAACCATGCTTGATAATATCTAGTGATGATTCACATCCATGAGTCATTAAGCATTTATGATGCATTAATGACATGGATGAATCATCCATATGACTCACTAATCACATTCATTGTATATGCCACCTAAATCTCCTTAGTCACCATCTTCTAGAATCTTCTCGCGCAATTATGAGAACGCCCCTCCTTTCCGCAAAAATACGGAAAAACTTTAGACTGTATAAATCCAATAACCGGATACCAGTAACTGGCTTAAACCAAAGCCGACTGGTAAAAACTGTCCGAAAGTCGTACGTGTGTAAACGCACGTATGCGTCCGAACCCTTGTCGTAAAACCATACGACCTCTATATCGTTTCGCCTGGAGTAGGGAAACTCTCTGTGTGGGACTCTAGAGACTCGACTACTACGCTGGCAGTGGGTTTAACCACAGACCGCAAGCGGCACTAGCTGTACGTAACGGTCCCCAGGTAGATGTCGATAAGAAGGCCGATGAGGAAACCCATCCGAACTCCTACTGAGTCTGATGTGACAATCTCCGTACAGTCCGGTCCGTTCGTCTAAGACTATCGCATAACGGGCCTAGGGGGCGGCAAGCGTCAGTCTCCTAATAGCGGTATAAGTCGTGTCGGAGCGAAGCCCATTACACCCTGAGAAACTACTGGAACCTACCAGCAAATCTCGCTTGCCCTGGCCAGGGACATTGCGTAATGGCTCTCTGACACAGCGCGATATCAACCCCTAATATCGGGAGAGAAGAATCCTGTCTAACCGCAACTGCCTCCAAGTGCTCGGGACTGCACCCAACTGCTACCTGTTTGCATGACTCTTTAGAGCCGTGGTAGGGTAGCAATCTAAGAACAGTAGGACACACTCGAGGCGAAGTAGCAGTGTCAAGTCTGCGGACTATGCTGTACTCATGTCACCTGGGAACTGTTCACTGACGACTGGTATAAAACCAACCAACAGTTCCCTGTGAGTCCTGTCCGGTGTACCCGTAACCTAACGAGCACCTGCATACTATCTCCAGTACGACGTACTGACGGCTGTAGGACAGACCATCTCCCCAACTGGGATGAGAAGCGTACACACTAGTCTACTCCGGAGTATCGATGCTCTGTCTCGATAATCCAACGACCAGGGACCTGAATAAGGATGTGCTTGTAGACTACCCAGCCCCCACTAGTGTGACTGCCATCACAACGCTGGTAGTCAAGCAAGATCCTAAGAGCTCTATCAATATGTATACTCACATATTAAGATAGAAAAAACCAAGTAGCATACTACCATGTTTAGCATGACTGTTATATACATGTGAATATCCCAAGCTTCCATTAAGTAATATACAAACTAGTATGATACAGTAATGGCCTTCTAGGGCATAAACACTAACAATCTCCCACTTGCACTAGGGCCATGTACTGGCGTATCGTAGACCGATGACCTCGAGCAGCCTCTCGAACTGAATCTGAGGTAGGGCCTTTGTGAATGGATCAGCAATGTTCTCTTCAGAAGCAACTCTCCAAACCTCGATCTCCTGACGATCAATGATCTCCCTGATCAGGCGATACCGCCTTAAGATGTGTCTGGACTTCTGATGGGACCTTGGTTCCTTCGCTAAAGCTATAGCTCCGTTGTTGTCGCAATACAGAGGCATTGGATCAACTATGGTAGGAACCACCTGATGTTCTGTTAGGAACTTCTTCATCCAGACTGCTTCTTTTGCGGCATCGCAAGCAGCTATATACTCCGCTTCCATCGTCGAGTCAGCAACGGTGTCCAGCTTGGAGCTTTTCCAGCACACCGCCCATCCATTGAGGGTAAAGACATAACCCGACATGGACTTGGAATCATCCTTATCACTCTGGAAGCCGGAATCAGCAAAGGCCTCCAACCTGAGGTCTTTTCCGCCGTAAACCAAGAACATCTCCTTAGTCCTTCTCAGGTACTTGAGAATGTTCTTTACTGCTATCCAGTGCTTCTCCCCTGGATCTGACTGATACCGGCTTACCACGCTCAGTGCGTAAGCTACATCTGGTCTGGTGCACAACATCGCATACATTATAGAGCCTACCGCAGAAGTGTAGGGTATAATAGACATGCGTTCCCTTTCCAAATCAGTCTTGGGAGACATCTCTTTGGAGAGGGTGATTCCGTGACAAGCCGGTAGATTACCGCGCTTAGAATCTTCCATACTGAATCTTTTCAGTACAGTGTTGATATACCTGGACTGCGAAAGTCCCAACATCCTCTTGGATCTATCACGATAGATCCGGATCCCCAGAATGTAAGAGGCATCACCCAGGTCTTTCATGGAGAACCTGTGTGACAAGAATCCTTTGACAGATTGTAGCATAGGAATGTCATTTCCTATCAATAGAATGTCATCCACGTACAAGACGAGGAATACGACACTTCTGGCTACAACTTTACTATATATGCACGGTTCATCTGGATTTTTGATAAAGTCATATTCTTTGACTGTCTCATCAAAACAGATGTTCCAACACCGCGATGCCTGCTTTAGTCCATAAATGGACTTAAGCAGCTTGCATACTTTCTCGCTACTCCCACTCTGATTGAAACCCTCTGGCTGATCCATATAGACGCACTCTTTTAAATTTCCATTCAGAAAAGCCGTCTTTACTTCCATCTGCCAGATTTCATAATCATGAAAGGCAGCAATAGCAAGAAGGACCCGAATGGATTTGAGCATAGCCACTGGAGAAAAAGTTTCGTCATAGTCCAAACCAGGTCTTTGACGAAAACCCTTTGCAACAAGTCTAGCCTTATAGGTTTCCACCTGTCCATCTACACCATTCTTTTTCTTGAAGATCCATTTGCATCCTATGGGTTTTACCCCATCTGGAGCAAAGTCCAAAGTCCATACTTTGTTGGTGTACATGGACTCCATTTCGGTCCGCATTGCATCTAGCCATCGTACCAAGTCGCCGCTCTGGATGGCCTGCTGGAAGTCAGTAGGTTCATCATCATCTATGATGCAATCCTCTCTATCCCCATCTATGAGAAAACCGTAGTATCTCTCAGGCGGATGAGATGGCCTACTACTCCTGCGGAGGGGTGCGGGAATGTCCTGTTCTTCTTGAACTACTAGTTCTACCAAACTTTCAGTAGCAGTTTGTGGTTCTGGAATTTCTTCCAGTTCTATTTCGCTCCCACTTTTCTGATTTTCTAAAAATTCAGTTTCTAAGAAGCGGCCATGACGAGAAATAAAAACCTTTTGTTCCTCTGCGTAATAGAAACAATATCCCATAGAGTTCTTTGGATATCCTACAAACTTACACTCTACTGAGCGTGCCTCGAGCTTGTCCGGATGCTGCTTTTTTACAAAAGCTGGACATCCCCATGTTTTCAGGTACTGAAGATAGGGTTTCTTCCCACTCCACATCTGATATGGTGTGGTAGGCACAGTATTGGTTGGAACTCTGTTCAAAAGATATGCCGCTGATTCTAGTGCATAACTCTAGAAAGATCGTGGTGACTCAGCATTACTCATCATGGATCGTACCATATCCAATAGGGTTCGATTCCGTCTCTCCGATACACCATTATACTGTGGAGTGTATGGGGGAGTAAGCTGAGAGAGAATTCCTTTCTCTTTTAGGTAACCAAGGAATTCGGCACTCAAGTATTCACCACCTCGATCAGATCTAAGTGTCTTGATACTTTTGCCGGTTTTATTTTCTACTTCATTCTTATACTCTCGGAATTTCTCAAATGCCTCGGATTTATGTTTCATCAGATAAATGAATCCGTATCTTGAGTAATCATCCGTGAAAGTAATGAAATAGGAAAAACCACATCTTGCATGTGTAGACATCGGACCGCATACATCGCTGTGTATGAGTCCTAAGAGCTCGCTCGCTCTTACTCCTTGTCCAGTAAATGGAGTCTTTTTCATCTTTCCTTTGAGACAAGATTGACAAGTGTCATAAGTTTGATATTCGAACGTGTCCAAATATCCTTCTCTATGCAACTTAGTCAACCTTCTCTCATTGATGTGACCCAGTCTACAATGCCATAAGAAAGCTTTATTTAAATCTGGAGACTTTCTTTTAAGTGTGTTCTGGACATTGAAAATTTGGAGTTGGTTTAAAACATATATACCGTTATTTAGTGTACCGGACCCAATAAAACCATGATTAAGGTGGATGTTAATAACATCTCTTACAAACGTGAAATCATAACCTTTATTTGATAACAAGGAAACTGATATGATATTACACGTTAAGCTTGGTACAAAATAACAGTTATGTAAAACCAAAATGTGTCCACTCGTCAATCCTAGGTGATAATCCCCGACGGACGCAGCTCCCACGCTAGCTCCGTTAGCAACCTTTAGGGTCATATCACCTTCCTTCAGCACTCTACGGTTTCTCAGTGCCTGCAATGAATTGCAAATATGAGATCCTGATCCGGTATCCAATACCCAGGAAGTAGAGTTGATCGACAGACAATTCTCAATTACAAACACACCTGAAGTCGAAGCCACAGCTTGCTTCGGTTCCTGGTTCTTGGCATTCCACGCCTTGCAAACCTTCTTCCAGTACCCTTTCCTGTGACAATGGAAGCACTCATCCTGGCCAACTACCGGTACCGCAAACTTTTTCTTTCCCTTCCCTCCCACCTTACTAACACCTCCTCTAGGTTTGGTGGCGGCCTTCTTCTTCCTTCCTTTGGCCCTAGCCTTGGACCCGGAAGAAGATGCACCGCTAACAAACATAGCAGGTGTTTCCATTGCTTTCTGCAAGGTGCCCTCTGCACTCCTTAACATGTTCAGGAGTTTCGGAAGTTCAACTTCTTTTCTTTGAAGGTTGAAGTTCAGGATAAACTGGGCGTAGGTGGGAGGAAGGGACTGGAGAATAATGTCTGTTAGAGCTCATTGTCCAAAGTCGTCCCAAGGTCTGCGAGCTCTTCAATATAGCCGATCATCTTTAGGACATGTTCTCCTACCGATGACCCGACAGCCAACCTCGCTCGAAACAAGTTCTTAGAGGTCTCGTATCTTGCTATACGAGATTGCTCTCCATAAAGTTCCTTTGTATGGAGAAATATGCAATCTAGGTTCATATCCTTGTGCCTCCTCTGATGTTCATTGTTCATTGAGGCAAGCACGATGCACTTGGCTTTCGCTCAATCTAAATCCCAGGTTTTGCGGATTTCCTTATCCGCATTGCTGGATTTGGGACCAGGGACAGCAGGTGCCGTAGCGGTGAGGACGTACCCCAGTTTGTCATAGGTCAAAGCCATTTTGACATTCCGCAGCCAATCATTATAGTTTGGCCCTGTCAGTATATTTTTCTCTAAAAGTAACTTAAGTCCAGTCATTTTCAGGGTCGCTGCAATTAGGAGAGAGAGAAGAAAACTTTTTAGCATGATGCTCTTGCAAGTTTAGAGTGGTTTTTAGTTTATCTAAACTGGATGGCTCCCACTGTTTCTCGAATCCTTCCTCAAACCATAAAAGAAGAATTAGTCAGGACTATTCTCACCGTACAATACTTGCTTAACCGTTCAGCCAGGCCAGTGTCGATACTTCGAGGGAGGTTTTCCAACGCTTTCGCGAAGTTCTTTAATTAAATAACCTCTTTTCTCTGGGGGCGTAACCCCGCCGACACTTTTCTGGACACCTACTTGGTTTATAGCATTGATCGTTAAGTGACGAATATCCTGATAAATAGCATATAATCACAGTAGGATCGGGATCCAAATATCATCGCATGATAATGTTGAAGGAATCCTACCAACATTCATCAAACTCCAAATGGTATGCATCTCTTTGCAAATTTCAGTTTCTTTAGAAATTCCCGATATAGGTTTTTGCCCCATGCTCTTATGACCTTGACGTAAGCCAATAAATCATAAGTCACATGTCAAGTTCTGCCCATCATTATCTTGTTAATTTGAACCCACTCGTATATACCCTTGACGTAAGCCAACAAGGTAATGCGACTGTCCCAAACCAACACATCTATCTATGCAACAAATGAATACCCAGTAGCTACCAAACACTATGCCTTGACGAAAGCCAACAAACATAGCTTGAATACTACTTACTATCCATAAGAAATGACGGAGGGCTACGACTGGTTTTGGCGAAACCGTGAACGTAGTGAACTTGATATAACCGAAGGAACCTGATAGCTTTTAAAAGGAGTGGTTAAAGCTCCGCATTTAAAAATTATCTGTTTTTAAAATTAACCGAGTGGTTTCTTTTAAATTGTTCCAACGATTTACACTTTGGTTTGTTTTTCTTTGCATTATAGATAATGCGTCCCATCATTGACATATCATTGCAGAAACCAACGAAAATACAACGTCCTCATATACCATCCGCATTCGCCACGGGGTCCCGTCATCACCCGTTAGGTTACTTAACTAACGACAGAGCGGGGGCTGGGCTAGCGCCGCTGTAAAACATAAGTGACGTCTAAATAGCTATCATATATAGATATTGTACATTCGTCAGACGCAATAATAGGCATTCCAGATCACAGATGAACTTTATTGGATTTGCAAGTAATCCGTGTTTGTTTTGAGCCTGCAACAAAAGTCGGATTACACAGTTGTGATGAATAGCTATTACCCCACCCAAGACCCCAACGGGTACGGCAAACTACCCGCCCGGCAGTTTGTGCACCCCACCTTGGGTCTGTCCTAGGAGCAAAAACAGTAAAATGAAATAATACAACGGTGGCTACAACCGCAACCTGGATGTGCCCCGCAAAATAATATTACAACAAATTACATTTACATCAAATGAATTAAATAATAACCCATCACATAACCCCGGCTATACATCACAACAGTCCAACACAGTTCATATCCACAAACAGTAAAAACCATTACAAAAATGTACAACCCCCTGCCAACCGACATACTAGCAGTTAGGGGAGGTTTACGAACACATTATACAAACACAGATATAATCCAACAAGCAAATACTGTATAATTTCGATCGATTAAACACTTTTAATTTTGCTCCAATACTTCTCTGTAAATCTGAAACCTGAGCAAAAATAAAAACTTCCAGAAAATACCAAATAACACAGAGAAGCAACACAGGAAATTTGGGTTCCTGAATCGCCAACTCGGCGGCGGAAGCGCGGCGGATCGGTGCGATCCGCCGCGGTTCCGCGGCGCTGTAGGCGATTCAGGGGCCCAAATTTCTTGGGTGTTCTTCTACTGTCTTTTTAAGCTTTCTGAACCTCCCTAAAAAATTTTAGGACTTCATTTAAAATTCGACAGAAACTAGTGATTTCGGGGTTTTCCGGTTTCGTTTTTTCCGTTCGAAATTCATACAAATTTGCAAGTAAGTTATTTATTGTTTAGCGAGGCTCTGATACCACTATAAGTCGATGTACAACACCCCACGACTTACGGGGAGGCGGAAATATGAAAAACGATCTTGTTCTTTGCTTAAACATCGACTAACCGCACGAATCGAAGATAAACGATAACTAACAAGAAACATAGAAGTTCTATACTACTATGTTTAGGGATTATACCTAACGAATCGTGTCCTTCGTCTTTGCGAACTCCTCCTCTTCCTCGGCCTTCTCGAAGTAGTAGACGATCCACCCGAGAGCTTTACTCCAAGCTTAGCCTCTAAACTTGAGGCAACTAACCTTCTTTAAGTGCTAATCAAAGAAGCTAGGTGATATAGAGTGAGGGTTATGGTTTAATTAGTCTAACTAATCCTTGTACTCAACACATGAGAGGGGAGGATTAGGGTTTGAAAAGGGAGAGCTTGAGGAGAGAGAAGATGAAGATAATAATGAAGTGAGAAGAATGAGTTATGATAATATATATCAAGCATTTCTTTTATCAAGAAAAGAAAAGAAATGAATTTAACAACAATGCTTGATAATATCTAGTGATGATTCACATCCATGAGTCATTAAGCATTTATGATGCATTAATGACATGGATGAATCATCCATATGACTCACTAATCACATTTATTGTATATGCCACCTAAACCTCCTTAGTCACCATCTTCTAGAAGCTTCTCGCGTAATTACGAGAACGCCCCTCTTTTCCGCAAAAATACGGAAAAATTTTAGACTGTATAAATCCAATAACCCGATACCAGTAACTGGCTTAAACCAAAGCCGACTGGTAAAAACTGTCCGAAAGTCGTACGTGTGTAAACACACGTATGCGTCCGAACCCTTGTCGTAAAACCATACGACCTCTATATCGTTTCGCCTGGAGTAGGGAAACTCTCTGTGTGGGACTCTAGAGACTCGACTACTACGCTGGAAGTGGGTTTAACCACAGACTGCAAGCGGCACTAGCTGTACGTAACGGTCCCCAGGTAGATGTCGATAAGAAGGCCGATGAGGAAACCCATCCGAACTCCTGCTGAGTCTGATGTGACAATCTCCGTACAGTCCGGTCCGTTCGTCTAAGACTATCGCATATCGGGCCTAGGGGCGGTAAGCGTCAGTCCCCTAATAGCGGTATAAGTCATGTCGGAGCGAAGCCCATTACACCCTGAGAAACTACTGGAACCTACCAGCAAATCTCGCTTGCCCTGGCCAGGGACTTTGCGTAATGGCTCTCTGACACAACGCGATATCAACCCCCAATACCGGGAGAGACGAATCCTGTCTAACCGCCACTGCCTCCAAGTGCTCGGGACTGCACCCAACTGCTACCTGTTTGCATGTCTCCTTAGAGCCGTGGTAGGGTAGCAATCTAAGAACAGTGGGACACACTCGAGGCGAAGTAGCAGTGTCAAGTCTACGGACTATGCTGTACTCATGTCACCTGGGAACTGTTCACTGACGACTGGTATAAAACCAACCAACAGTTCCCTGTGAGTCCTGTCCGGTGTACCCGTAACCTAACGAGCACCTGCATACTATCTCCAGTACGACGTACTGATGGCTGTGGGACAGACCATCTCCCCAACTGGGATGAGAAGCGTACACACTAGTCTACTCCGGAGTATCGATGCTCTGTCTCGATAATCCAACGACCAGGGACCTGAATAAGGATGTGCTTGTAGACTACCCAGCCCCCACTAGTGTGACTGCCATCACAACGCTGGTAGTCAAGCAAGATCCTAAGAGCTCTATCAATACGTATACTCACATATTAAGATAGAAAAAACAAAGTAGCATACTACCATGTTTAGTAAGACTGTTATATACATGTGAATATCCCAAGCTTCGATTAAGTAATATACAAACTAGTATGATACAGTAATGGCCTTCTAGGGCATAAACACTAACAACCTTCTGGAGTGTGGTGACTAGAGTGGATTCCATCTAGGTGATCACACAATGATAGTTGGATCCCGATCCCACTGATGAGTTGGATTACTCTCGGGAGATTATTTCACTTAACAATCAATGCTATAAACCAAGTAGGTGTCTAGAATGGTGTTAGCGGGGCTACGCCTCCAGGGAAAAGAGATTATTTAATTAAGGAACTTCGCGAAAGCGTTGGAAAACCTCCCTCGAAGTACCAACACCAGCCTGGCTGAAAGGTTAAGCAAGTATTGTGACGTGCGATTAATCCAGACTAGTTCTTCTTTTAGGGTTTGAAGAAGAATTTGAGGAAACAGTGGGAGCCATCCTGGTTAGATAAATCAATAAACCAATCTAATCTTGCAAGAGCGCACGCTGAGTGTTTCTTTTCTCTCTCTCTAGGTAGCAACCATTTCACGCCCTAATCAAGATAATAAAATGTATCGCTTGACCGATCCGAATTCTTATTCGGGGCTGGGGAACGTTGGTTCGGCTCTAACCTACGACAACAGTCATAAGTATGAGCAAGGGAAAGAGGATTATATGGATTTCAAGAATACCCAGTTGAAGAAGAAGCATGGTTTTGCATCTACTTCAGGTGTTCTTGTAATTGAGAACTGCTTTACGGTCAGCCCTACCTCCTGGGTACTTGATACCGGATCAGGATCTCATATCTATAATTTATTACAGGGACTGGGAAAAAGTAAGAAAGTTGTACATGGTGATATGTCGATAAGAGTAGCGAACGGAGCACAAGTTAATGCTGCAGCCATCGGTGAATATCACCTAGTGTTGCCAAATGGCAATGCTATGATTTTGAACGATTGCTACTATGTACCTTCCATGGTTTGCAACATCATATCAGTTTCTTTACTCCATAAAGATGGATATAACTTTTTTCTTGATAAAAATATCATGAACATTTACCTTCATAAGGTACTGGTTGCAGAAGGTACACTGTGTAATGGTATCTACGTTCTAAATCAGAATACAGTTCTCAATGTACAAAACACACGCAAGAGGAAGAATTCAGATACGAATGAATCCTACTTGTGGCATTGTAGACTTGGTCATATCGGAGAGAAAAGACTAAGTAAATTGCATAAAGATGGACTCTTGAATACGTTCGAGTTTTCATCTTATGAAACTTGTCAGTCTTGTCTCAAAGGGATGATGACCAAATCTCCGTTCACCGGACATGGAGAAAGAGCAACAGAGCTCTTGGGACTCATACATAGTGATGTATGTGGTCCGATGTCTATACACGCAAGGGGTAAGTTCTCGTACTTCATCACATTCACTGACGATCTCTCTAGATTCAGATATGTGTATCTTATGAAACACAAATCTGAAGCTTTTGAGAAATTCAAAGAATTCAGAAACGAAGTTGAGAACCAGACTGGCAAAAGTATCAAGATCCTTCGGTCTGATAGAGGAGGGGAGTACTTTAGCACGGAATTCCTAGATTACTTAAAAGAGAATGGTATTCTCTCTCAGCTTACTCCTCCTTATACACCACAGCACAACGGTGTATCGGAACGGAGGAATCGTACCCTATTGGATATGGTTCGCTCCATGATGAGTGGTGCCGAATTGCCTCTTTCATTTTGGGGACATGCGCTTCAGACAACGGCATACCTACTGAATTACATTCCATCCAAATCAGTGCCTAAGACTCCATATGAAATATGGAGAGGAAGAAATCTGTATCTTAAGCGATTTAAGATATGGGGTTATCCGGCCTATGTGAAAACACAGAAACCGGACAAGCTAGAGGCACGGTCAGTTCTGTATAAATTTGTGGGATATCCTAAAGACTCACTAGGATATCTGTTCTACCACACTGAGCAACAGAAGGTGTTTGTATCTCGCCACGCTACCTTTTTAGAAAGGGAGTTTCTTGCAAAAGAAACTAGTGGGAGTTCGGTAGAACTGGAAGAAATTCAGCGAACACAAAATGTAACTGAAAATTTGGAAGAACCACTGAATTCAATAACCCCAGACGAATCTCAGCCACTCCGCAGATCTGGTAGGATTTCTCATCCGCCCGAGAGATACTACGGTTTTCTCATAGACGGGGATCGAGAGGATTGCATCTTGGAAGAAGATGACCCTACCAGTTTCAGGCAGGCCATTATCAGTAAGGACTCTGATAAGTGGCTGGAAGCAATACAATCCGAAATGGAGTCCATGTAAACCAATAAAGTATGGACCTTGGATATTTCTCCACCTGGGGTAAAACCCGTTGGATGCAAATGGATCTACAAAAGGAAACTTGGTGTAGATGGGCAGGTGGAAACATATAAGGCTAGACTCGTTGCAAAAGGTTTTCGTCAAAGACCGGGTTTGGACTATGACGAAACTTTTTCTCCAGTGGCTATGCTCAAATCCGTTCGGATCCTACTTGCCATTGCCACCTTCCATGACTATGAAATCTGGCAGATGGACGTTAAAACGGCTTTTCTAAACGGCTGTTTAGAAGAGTGCGTTTACATGGATCAGCCAGAAAGTTTCGTAGACAGTGGGAGCAGCGGGAAGGTATGCAAGTTGCTTAAATCCATTTATGGATTAAAGCAGGCATCAAGAAGCTGGAACATCTGTTTTGATGAGGCAATCAAGGAATTTGATTTCATCAAGAACGAAGATGAATCTTGTGTCTGTAAGAAAATTGTAGGACGAACTGTCGTATTCCTAGTCTTGTACGTGGACGACATTCTTTTGATAGGAAATGATATTCCTATGCTACAATGGTCAAGCTATTTTTATCACAACGGTTCTGCATGAAGGACCTGGGTGATGCCTCGTACATTCTGGGAATCAAGATCTACACAGATAGATCCAAGAGAATACTAGGACTTTCACAGTCTAGGTACATAGAGACCGTACTAAAGAGATTTAATATGGAGGATTCCAAGAACGGTAACATACCCGCATTGCACGGAATTACCCTCTCTAAGAAGATGTCTCCTAAGACTGACGAGGAGAGGGTTCGCATGAGCACTATACCCTACGCTTCGGCGGTAGGATCTATAATGTATGCGATGCTATGTACAAGACCAGATGTAGCTTACGCGCTGAGCGTGGTCAGCCGGTATCAGTCAGACCCAGGTGAGGAACACTGGATGGCAGTGAAGAACATTCTCAAGTACCTGAGAAGGACAAAGGAGATGTTCCTGGTTTACGGTAATGGAGACCTCAGGGTCGAGTCCTTTATCGATTCAAGCTTCCAGAGTGACAAAGATGACAACAAGTCTGTCTCGGGTTTTGTGTTTACCCTCAACGGAGGGGCGGTGTGTTGGAGGAGTTCCAAACAGGATACTGTCACAGACTCGACGATGGAGGCTGAATACATTGCTGCAAGCGATGCCGCAAAAGAGGCGGTCTGGATGAAGAAGTTCATTAGTGAACTTCAGGTAGTTCCGTCCATTGTTGACCCAATACCTTTGTATTCCGATAACAATGGGGCTATAGCTTTAGCGATAGAACCAAGGACCCATCAGAAATCCAGACACATCTTATGGCTGGATCAGGGAGATCATTGATCGCCAGGAGATTGAGGTACGGAGAGTGGACACAAAAGTCAACACGGCGGATCTATTCACAAAGGCCCTCCATCAAACACAGTTCGAGTGACTTTTTGAGCTATTGGGTATGCGGTACGCCAGCAGCTGGCCCAAGTGCAGACATTGGGTATGCGGTATACCAATTACTGGCCTTTAGTGCAAGTGGGAGATTGTTAGATATGTGTGCCCGAGAGGCCATTATTGTATAGTACTAGATTGTATAATACATTTTGGAATCTTGGGATATATATATATACGGTTTTACGACAGTCTTGCTCGATATAGTAGTATGCTACTTGGTTTGTTTCTATCTTAATATGTATATATGTTTCTTTTAACATATCGCTAAAACATATTGATGGAGCCCTTAGGATCTTTGCTTGACTACCGGCGTTGTGATGGCGATCACACTCGTGGGGGCTGGGTAGTCTATAAGCACATCCTTATTCTAGTCCCTAGTCGTAGGATTATCGAGACAGGGCATCGATACTCCAGAGTAGACTGGTGCATACGCTTCTCTTCCCAGCAGTGGAGATGGTCTGTCCCACAGCCATCAGTACGTCGTACTGGAGATAGTATGCAGGTGCTCGTTAGGTTACGAGTACACTGGACAGGACTCGTCGGGAACTGTTAGTTGGTATTATACCTATCGTCAGTTAACAGTTCCCAGGTGACATGGGTACAGCTTAGTCCGCTGACTTGACACTGTCACTTCGCCTTGGGTGTGTTCCCATTGTTCTTTGATTACTACCCTACCACGGCTCTACTGAGTCGTGCAAACAGGTAGTAGTTGGAGCAATCCCGAAGCACTTGGAGGAAGTGACGGTTAGACAGGATTCATCTCTCTCGGTATTGGGAGTTGATACCGCGCTGTATCTTGGAGAGCCATTACACATTGTCGTCCCTGGCCAGGGCAAGCGAGATTTGCTAGTAGTGTTACCAGTAGTTTCTCAGGGTGTTTTGGGCTACACTCCGACACGACTTGTACCGCTATTAGGGGACTGACGTTTGCCAACCCCTTAGGCCCGCCATGCGATACTCTTAGACGAACAGACCGGACTGTACGGAGATTGTCACATACAGGCTCAGTAGGAGTTCGGATGGGTTCACCTCATCAGTCTTCTTATCGGTATCTACCTGGGGACCGTTACGTACAGCTAGTGCCGCTTGCGGTCTGTGGTGAACCCCACTGCCAGCGTAGTGTCGAGTCTTTAGTGTCCCACACAGAGGGTTATTCGCCTTTGGGCAAAACAGAGTAGAGGTCGCATGGTTTTGCGACGGGGTTCGTTCATATCCACGCACTTGAGCAGGTTTGGTGTCCGGACAGTTATTACTAGCGGGCTTTGGTTTAAGCCAGATCCTAGTATATGTTTTGGGATTGGTTTTATCTCATTGTATCCGTGTTCCTCGGAACACGGATGCGGGTGTGAATGCACAGTAGACTGAGACAGAGACAGAGGATTCTCATTAGGGTTATGGTACTGGTGTGTATGCACAGTTGACTGTTGTCTTTTTCCAAACCTTAATGAGAATAGGAAATACGATTAATAATATTAGTTAACAATTATTGAGCCATGGTTGAGTTTAATTCTTGATTTTTGTTGACTTGTTGACTTTGTTGACCGGTTGACCAAAGTGGACTTGTTGACCATCATCATTTGTTTTCAAAGATGCTTCTTATTCTTTGCAAAAGCATTTAATGAATGAAATGATAATGGTCATTCATAAACTCATCATCATAAATTGTTAATTATTATTATTATTATCATTTTCTAAAATATGAGAGCATGGTTGTAAAATTGATCATTCTTACTTGCATCTTCTCTTTCATCCATTGCTCTACTTCTTCCTCTAGCTTAAGGAAAATCCCTCTCATGAGTTGAGAACCATTTTCCTTTGAGATAAAACACCAAGACTACTCTCTACTCTTTATAGGGTTCTAGGTTTAGCAAACCAAGCACCTTAGTTAGCTCTAGGTTGAGGTAGGAGCTCAAGTTCGAACCCTCGGGTGGATCTATCTTCGACAAAGAGGAGACGACGAGGAGGAGCCGTACAAACTATTACAAGGAGCAAGCAAGGAGGAGAACAACAAGAAGAGAAGGAGTTCAAGACTAGGTATAACCCCCTAACCGAGTAGGTAAAGCTTGTAGTTGTTGCTAGTGTGTTGTTTAGCAAAGATCCGGGTTTTCTTGTCCATGTTACCAAAACCCTAAAAATTGTTTTTCACCGTTTCCGCAACCCCGGAAGAACCGGGAGAGGTAACATGGACCTAACAGTTTCTTAGTGGATGATGGGCTTCATACCGTCAGGAAATGTCGCGTTATTAGGGATCTGACTTTATTCACCCTCCAGACTCGATATGCTATACTCTTAGACGAACATATCGAACTGTTTGGAGATTGTCACGGACAGGCTCAGTAGGGGTTTGGATGAGCTTTCTCGTCGGCCTTCCTTTCGCTCAATACCTAGGTAGCTGTTACTTACAGCTAGTGCCGCTGACGTGCTTGTGGTTAAACCCACTGCCAGCATATTGACGAGTCTTTAGAATCCAATACAGAGGGTTTCCCTGGTTTTGGCGAAACGATGTAGTTCCTCCACCGACATCATCCACCATTTTAGTTTCCCTGGTTCTGCTGCTCTATTTCATGGAAATATGATTTATGGAATTTTTTTGTTTTTGGCCCAGATTTGTTTGAGTGTTGCTTTGCATTTGGCAATGTGGAAATGTTTAGTCGATCGAAATTTTAAACGTGTGTTTATCAGTGCATATATTGATATCTGTGGCCGTGAATATTATTGAGTGGTTCAACCCGGCTAGTTGCTATATGTTCTACTAGACGGGGTTGCGAACATAATATTCACGTTGATGTTCTGTGTTGTGCTGATATTGTGGGTGGATTCTCATAGTGGATAGCCTGTAGTGCAATGGTGATAGTACAGTTCAGATTCATTTGTATATTCAATATTATGAGGTGAGCGTCCGACATGTGGACTGCCGTTTCTGCCAGATTGTATATTCTTTTATTGGGGCATGACCGGATTGTGGTCGATGTCACCGTTGTATATACTTTTCTTTTTTGTACTAAGACTACCCCATGGTGGAGTGCACGAATAGATGGGTTCTAGAGGGCAACAAGCACGCATCTCATGGCGTTGAGATAGAGTGGGCTTCACTCTAGAATTGGCGGGCTATTCACCACAGTCGTAGGGGGTATAGGTGACCCACGGAGGGGCGCTCAAGTTACCAGATTCCGTGAAGTGCTGGGTGGCCCATTCACTTTGTTGATTGGGGTTGCCTCACCTTTGGGATTGGCGAGTAACTAGCCACACTCGTAGGGGTCTAGGTTTTTCATTGCACGGGCTATCCGCACAACCGGGAACGTCGGGACTCATTTGCGGCTCAAATGAAACCCGAGGCTCCATGATTATCTACCATTATATGTTGCTTGCTAAGATTCTGTGATGTTTCTTATATCATGACTGGGACGAATGTTATATAAATATTTATATATATACTAGTAGATGTTGTATATGGTTTGCACCCACGCTAGTCCAACCCCCGCTCTGCCGTTAGTTATGTAACCTAACGGGTGATGACAGGGTCTAGTGGCGAATGCGGATGGTATATACGTACATTTTATTTTCGTTCCTTTTCTGTGGTATGATATGGATTAATTGATGGGACTGTGTTGATTCTTAGCAATGCAAAGAAAAATAAACCTATTTAATGTTGTTCGAACCAATTTTGAAAAACTGTTGTTGCAAGATGTTTCTTTATGCTTTCCACAGTGGTATTCGGTTATGAATATCCAGCACCTCATTCGACGAGTCAAGAGCCGAGATCCCTTCATCGGGAGTGACCTCTTGATAGAAAGTATGCGTCATCGTAATAACTTCATTATAGTTGATTCTTTTTCTTTGCATCGTGGTATCAAGTTAGGAATATCCTGCACCTCATTCGATGGGGAAAGAGCCGAGATCCCTTCACAGGGAGTGACCTCTTTAGCAAAAGTTTTTGCCACTATATATTTGTAAAAACTACTTGAGTTCTTTCAACGATATCAAGTACATTACGTTAAAGGGTTTTTCGCCAAAAACCCAGTCGTAGCCCTCCGTCATTTCTTTCGAGTATTACATTGTATTCGTGATGCGTGTTTTGACCTAGTCAAGGCGTAGTGTTCGGTAGCTAAATGATACTTGTTTGTTGCGGGTATTACGATTATTTAGGACAGCCGTATAACCATTTTGACATAGTCAAGGGTATATACGGGCGGGGCTAAATTAAACCAGGATAATGATGGGTTGAACTTGACTAACGGTTTATGATATGTTGATCTAGTCAAGGTCTTAAGCCGTTAGGGGTAAAAACCAGATCAGGAGTTTAAAACATACAGGAAACTTGCAAGGCATGCGCTTACCTTCTGGAGTGTGGTGACTTGAGTTGCTTCCATAAGGTTATCATGCGATGATAGTTAGATCCTGATTTCCTCTGATGAGCAGGTGTTACTCCTCGGGTGATTTTAGATGATCCGGATTAATTCACCTTTTAGGATTTGAGGGAGAATTAGAGAAAACAGTGCGAGACATCTTGATTAGATAAATTGATTAACCATTCTAATCTAGGTTCGAGTGCACGCTGAGTGTTTCTTTTCTCTCTCTTTTTGGCAACGACCATGACCCGACCCTAAACTAAAACTCACGAACCTAGTTAATCGAACCTTCTTAAAACACTTTGTCCTTTTGGAATGTCATAGTCGCATAACTCATTGCCGCTCCAACTTTTCCATTTGCATTTCTCCGGAACAGTCTATATCACTATAAAGATCCATATTTCTTGGATATTCCATCTTAAAGTTACATACGAACACGAAGAAACTTGTTTCTAATCGAGGATGGATTCTGATTCTGGAGAAATAGAATAAGGATTATTCAGTTGTCTTTTCCCTTTACCTTCTCTTTGGTTGTGAGTGCTCCTGGTATTAGGAGAGTACACCTATCTCCTCACCATTTTAGCTTCACTCTCCTCTCTTGAGTTTCCTTAGTTCCTCCACCTTCATCTTCTACTTCCTCTCAACAATCTCATGTGTTGAGAACCAGGAGAAGTGAGATGAGATAGATAAACACTTAGTTCACTCACTACATCCTAGGCATTCTAGACTAGCATCCTAGAATCCCTAGTTTCTTCACATGCTTTCGATATGGAGCTAGAGCCATGAGCTACATCCCTCTGGTGGATCATCTTCGACGGAAGAAGACCGGCGGCCATGTTCGTTCGAGCATGCCTCAAGGAGCTTAGGAAGGTGATGGAAGACCGAAGGACTTGGCTCTTTTAGTATAACACTTATAACCCTTTAGTTTAGCTTCTTTAGTTTGCTGGTATAGATTTATGGTTTAGATCTTGGACGGGTTTTGTTTGCGCCAAAAATTTTTAAACTCCAGTTTTTGTTCTGCATCGGCCATGGTAGATAGCCAGGGCGCCGATGAAACCCAACACCGGAAACCTTCCTAGTACTGAAACAAATATCTTTGAGTTTGTATCTAATTATACGATAGCATATCTAATAAATGTTGATCTTCATAGTAATACGGAGTGTTTCGGAAAAATGCAAAGGGTAAAAGTAGGAAGGGCAATGATATATGTGACTATGACAATCCAAAAGCCAAAGTGTTTTAAGAAGGTTCGGTTAACTTGGTTCATGAGTTTTAGTTTAGAGTAGGGCCATGGTCACTGCCAAAGGGAGAGAGAAAAGAAACACTCAGCTTGCACTCTAACCTAGATCATATTGTTAATCACTTTATCTAATCAGTATGGCTTCCACCGTTTCGTCGAATTCTCCCTCAAACCCTAAAAGGAGAATTAGTCGGGATCATCTAAAATCACCCGAGGAGTAACACCTACTCATTAGTGGGAATCGGGATCCAACTATCAACCCATGATAACTTGATGAAATCCACTTAAGTCACCACACTCCTGAAGGTATTCGCATGCCCGGCAAGTTTCCTGTATGTTTGAAAATCCCGATGTGATTTTTACCCCAAGTGCTTATGACCTTGACTTTGGCCAACAAATCATAACACGCAAATAAAGTTCTCCCCGTCATTATCCTGATTGATTTAGACCCACCCGCACACACCGTTGATTTTGGTCAACAAAGTAGTGCGACTGTCCTAAACCAATTCATATCCATGCTACGGATAAGCAACACATATCTACCATTCACGATGCCTTGACTTTGGCCAACAAACACCGCAAGAGTACTATGTGCTACTTATCCGAAATTACGGAGGGCAACGACTGGTTTTTGGGGAAAAAACCTTTAATGTAAAGAACTTGATATCATTGAAGGAATCCAAGTGGTTTTACAAATATATAGTGGCGCAAACTTTTTCTAAAGAGATCACCCCTTGTAAAGGGATCTCGGCTCTTTCCTCTTCGAAAGAGGTGTGGGATATTCCCAATTGAATACCACAATGCAAAGCGAAAGAATCGACAATAATGAAGTTATTATGATGACGCAAACTTTTGCCTAAGGGGTCACTCCCGTTAAAGGTATCTTGGCCCTTTCCTCATCGAATGAGGTGCATGATATTACCAATCGAATAACACTGTGCAAAGCAAAAGAAAATGTCTGTAATGTCTGTTTTCAAAAAACTTGGTTCCAACGACATCATATAGGATTGTTTTCCTTGCATTGATCAAAATTAACGCAGTCCTATCAATTAAACATATCACACCAGATAAAGAAACGAAAATATAATATACGTATATGCCATCTGCATTCGCCACTGGGCCCATCATCACCCGTTAGGTTACTTAACTAATGGCGGAGCGGGGGCTGGACTAGCGTGGGTGCAAAATCATATACAACATCTACTAGTATATATATAAATATATATAACAATCGTCCCAGGCATGATATAAGCAACATCACCGAATCTCAACCAAGCAACACAGAGTGGTGGATAAATATGGAGCCTCGGGTTTCACTTGAGCCGCTAATGAGACTCGACGTTCCCAATCGTGTGGATAGCCTATGCAATGAAAACCTAGACTCCTACGCATGCGGCAAGTTATCTGCCAATCCCAAAAGCGAGGAAACCCTAATCAACAACGTGAATGGGCTACCCAGCACTTCAGAGAATCCGGTAACTTGAGCACCCGTCCATGGGTCAACCTGTACCCTCTACGAATGAAGCAAATAGCCCGCCAATTCTAGAGTAAGGTCCCCTACGTCTCAACGCCATGAGATGCGGACCCGTTGCCCTCTAGAACCCGGCAACTCGTGCACTCCACCTTGGGGTAATCCTAGTATATAAAAGAAAAATATATGTGCAACGGAGATATCGACCTCAACCCGGTCGTGCCCCAAAAAAATAATATACAAACTGGCAGAGACAGCAATCCACATGTTGGACGCTCACCCCGTAATATCAAATGTACAAATGAAACTAAACTGTACTACCATTACACCACTGGCTATCCACCATGAAAATCCAACCACAACCATAGCACAACACAGAACATCAACGTGAATGTCATGTTCTCAAACCCGTCTAAAAGACTTATAACAATTAGACGAGTAGTACCGCTCTAATAACATTCACGGTCGCAGATAGTAATGTATGTAGTGAAAACTTTTAAACGGTGTTAAAAATAGCGACTTCGAAATACCCCAAATTGCCCACAAACAAAAGATAACACAATATCCAAACTGGGCAAAACAAACAATACCATAAACCAAATATTCCAGAGACCAGAACACCAAAAAAAATTCGAGACTCGGCTTATTGGGACCGGCCAGGTCGGTATTTTTTCCATTCTTGCCAGGCACAATTGTGAATTTGGAGCTCATATTTTGAGTGTGTTCTAGATACTACAAAAATAGACTACTATAATTGTTTAAAATTTTTTTGAAGACTACAAAAAATCGACAGAAATTGGAAGATTACGGTTATCGTTTCGGAGTTGTTTCAGTTTCGAAACATTAAACGTTGCTTAAACAGCTAGATAAGGGTTATGGGTTGGCTCTGATACCATTTTGGGTTATGCCAGCACCCTGGCCATCAAACCGTGGCCGATTGCGGAACAAAAAATTTACAAACTGGAGCTAGAACAACCGACGAATACCGATCTACCATTAACCCTAAACTTAGCAAGCTATATAAAGAGTTGAGATGGTTATACCGAATGACCCATGTCCTTCGGTCTTTAACCTCCTTCCCAAGTTCCGAATGGCCACGATGATCATGTTTGATCTCCGGTCTCCCTCCATCGAAGATGATCCACCTGAAAGTCTATGAATCGAGCTCCTACCTCATAACCGAGGTAACTGGGGTTCCTACTTCGCTAAACTAGACAACCTAGAAGATGTAGAGTCTAATGATGGATTGATTTGTCTCTAAACACCCTAGGTTTCTCAACACATGAGACATTAAGGATCGTGGTAGAAGAAGAAGCCATGAGAGATGAGAGTGTGAAGCATTTTAGCAACTCAAGAAAAAAAGGCTCAGTGTTGTGCGTAAGTATGAATCAAGCAACCAAAGAAAATATCTCACGACTCTTATCAAAATCAAGCATGCCACAATAGTGTTTTCTCATGAGTCACCAAGTGTGTCTTGCTTCATTTAAAGCCAAGCACAACCCATCCCTCCAGCTCATTTAATCATTTGTCAAAAATGATTAAAACAAAAATGAGGTGGCAACTTTTAGAATCTATCTTGTAATAAATTACAAGAATACCCATCATCCGTATACACATACCCGTATCCGTATTCCGAAAGATACGAATACAAAAGAGACGAAAATAATCCAACAATATAATACTAGAATCCGGCTTAAACCAAAGACACTAGTATAAACTGTCCGAATCATGATACGTGCACAAGTGCACGTATATGATCGAACCCTGCCATAAAACCATACAGCCTCTACATCGTTTCGCCCAAAGCAGGGAAACCCTCTGTGTGGGACTCTGAAGACTCATCAAAATGCTGGCAGTTGGTTTAACCACAAGCACGTCAGCGGCACTAGTTGTACGTAACGGCTACCCATGAATTGAGCGAAAGGAAGGCCGACAAGCAAACTCAACCTGACCCCTGCTGAGCCTGTCCGTGACAATATCCGTACAGTGCGGTCTCTTCGTCTAAGAGTATCACATATTGAATCTAGGGGGTGGATAAAGTCAGACCCCTAATAACGTGACATTTAGTGTCGGTATGAAGCCCATCACAACCTGAGAAACTACTAATCCAAATCAGTAATTCTCGACTATCTTGATCAAGGATTCCTGGTGATGTCCATCCGTGCACTACGCGACATCAACCCCCAAAACCGGGAGTGACGAATCCCCGACGATCCACTCACTGCCTCCATGTGGCTCTGGACTGTACCCAACTAAAACCTGTTTGCATGACTCCTTTGAACCGTGGTGGGGTAGTAATCAAAGCACAGTGGGAACTCACACGAGAAAAATGACGATCTCAGGTCAACAGACTAATCTGTACACATGTCACTAGAGAACTGCTATCTGACAATAGGTATAATACCAACTAGCAGGTACCCGGCGAGTCCGTCCAGTGTACTCATAACCCAATGAGAACCTACATACTATCTTAGGTGAACAAACTAACACCAATAGCGTGTAAGACCGGCCTCCGCCCCTCGTCGGGGTCTCGATCAGTATACACAAGTCTACTATGGAGTATCGATGCCCAGTCTCGATACTCCCATGACTAGGGACATTTAAGGATGTGGTTATAGACCACCCAGCTCTTACGTGTATGATCGACATCATAATGCTGGTAGTCAAGCAAGAATCCTATGGGCTCTATCAACATATAATATTGATCTGTAATACCACCTGAAGCATGTACATGATGATAAAGATAAACCAGATAGCATACTATCATTTTGAGTAAGATTGTTCCATCCGTATAGGTCCTCCCTCAATCATCGCAATCGCGTGCCTGAGATTCAATAGGTGACTTGAGAGCACTATATCCAACATTACATCCCCTTTGCATTTCTCCAGAACACTTCGTATCACTTTGAAAATCCATATTGCTTGGATATTCCATCGTATAGTTGCATACGAACTCGAAAGAACTTGCTCCAGTTCAAGGATGGATTATGCTTCTGATGAATTTGAATAGGATTATTCGGTTTTCTTTTCCCTTTACCTTCTCTCAGGTTGCAAGAGCTCCTAGGATTAGGAGAGTACACCTATTGCGCTTATTGGATAGTCTTCTTCCAAACTATAGGCAGGTGCCGAAAGGTAGGGAAGGAAGAAAACCAATTAGCCTTAGTGTGGTGTACAGAAGGTAATAAGTAAAGAAATATAAAGAGCTTAGAACTAGGGCAAAGGTAATTACAACTGCTATCATTCACGACAAAACCGAGTATACACCAGCCACTCATACATCTGCTTTGCATTTCTCCAGAACACTTCATATCACTACGAAAATCTATATTGCTTGGATATGCCATCGTATAGTTACATACGAACTCGAAGGAACTTGTTCTAGTTCGAGAATGGTTTCCGGTTCAAGAGAAATAGAATAGGATTATTCAGTTGTCTTTTCTCTTTACCTTCTCTCAGCTTGTGAGGGCTCCTGGTATTAGGAGAATACACATGTTATGCTTATTGGATAATCTTCTTCCAAACTTTAGGCTGGTGCCGAAGGGTAAGGAAGGAAGAAAATCAATTAGCAAAGTATGATGTACAGAAGATAATAAGTGAAGACATATAAACGGTGTTAGTGAGTCTTAGCATCTCTACAAGTGTTTAAACTACAATATATGATGTATTTTCAAAAATCAAGAGAGCTAAAGCACACAAGCCACGAATCGAACTAGATATTAGCGTAAATATCATATACAAAAGTTTCTAACACTAAGAGAAAAAGAATTACAACCTTTGTAGACCAATCCTTCTCTTCAATAGCTCCGTATAGTTGTCCTTTGGCTCCTTGGCGAAATGAGATACCGCTCCAACCAATCTTGGTTGTTGAGATGTTCGACGTTTGGGGAATTGATTTCATGGGCCCGGTTCCCAACTCTTTTTGGAACATATACATTCTCTTGGTTGTTGATTATGTCTCTAAATGGGTCGAGGCAGTACCGAGTCGGACTAATGACAACAAGGTTGTTATTAAATTCCTTAAAGAAAACATCTTTTCCCGGTTGGGGCACCCTCGCGCTATCATTAGCGACAATCGGACGCATTTCTGCAATAGGTCTTTCGAGGCCTTAATGCAGAAATACTCAATTAATCATAAGCTATCCATGCCCTACCATCCCCAAACATATGGGCAGGCCGAATTTTCAAATCGGCAAATCAAAGAGATTCTGGAGAAGACGGTTTTCAAGAACCGTAAAGATTGGACTTTAAAATTAACCGATGCTATTTGGGCATTTCGAACTACATATAAGGCTGATCTTGGCATATCTCCTTATCGGCTTGTTTACGGAAAGGCTTGCCACCACCCTGTGGAAATCAAACATCATGCTATTTGGGCGATCAAAGAGCTTAATCACAATCTTAAAGATGCGGGCAGCAATCGAAAGCTGCAACTGAATGAACTGAACGAGCTTTGGGATGAGTCTTACGACAACGCAGTTGTTATAAAGAACCGACGAAGGTGTTTCATGATAAACACCATACGCACAAAACCTTCACGCCTGGACAACAGGTATTTCTTTATGACACCCGACTCCATTTCCATCCCGGTAAACATTGATCTCGTTGGAAGTGACCTTTTTCTTGTATAGTGTGTGTACCCGCACGGCGCTGTGGATTTGGAGAATCTAAAGGACGGTTCATTTTTCAAAGTAAACGGACACAGACTGAAACCGTTCCTTAGCGCAGAACCATCAGAGGAGCTCCTGATCTTGCAGAAGCCGGTTTACCTTTCATAATCTTCCTCTGTTTACCACCAAATTTTGGTTATCCAACCAAAAACAGTGGAGACACTGTTTCAAATAAGTTTGGGGGTATGTATATACATTTGTTTAGGTATATATATGTGGATGTTCTTCTTCGGTGCATATCCATTTTTTATTTTTGACGAGCAATCTTATCTGGTGATGCTCAGTCTTTATTCTTAATAATAATAATAATAATAATAATAATAAAACAGAAAAAGGAGAACCCCCGCTTTTGACCCTCCATCTATTTTTTCCTTCTTGATGTGCATTGACAGTGAGGGCACTGTCCACTTTAAGTTTGGGGGTCCGCTCGATAAGCTTTCTCCCCTCGCATTCTTTTTCCCTTCGCATTCATTTGTATATTCTGCATTTGCATACATATTTAAAACCCTATAAAAAATCGAAATTTTTTTTACAAAAACATAAAAGCTTTCTCGTCAAGTTAGCTGGTGGGAGAACATAGATTCGATATTTCGACGGCTTTTGTTTAATAAGAAAGGAACAACTAGATCCTATTTGTTAGATTTTAAAAGCATGAAAGATAACCCTCCTTTGAATTTAACTGTAGCTATTATACGTCTTTACATCACACTACATGTGTCGTGAGATTTTAAAATTAGATGACAAGTCCATTATGTCTGAAAACTTTTAAATTGATAAACTAATTTTTGAGAATCAAATAGCTTTGTTCTGAAATAAGTAATACCAAGAATAATTTTGAAAGTAAAGTGGATATGAAGGGATATTATAGATATCTTAATAGGAACTAATTCTGAAGAATAACCCATCTGGAACTTGATTGAAGTGATTACACGCCTGATCTAATAAACACTTCTTTTATTCTAAAAAAATAATTGAACAACTGGTTATATCTCCGTTCGCATTAAATCGTATGATTTTCACGCTAAAATTGGTCTTTTATTTTAGGGCCTAGGTAACTTGAGCAATTAAATTTGCCGGGGTGTCTCTACACCTAATGCCTTAAAACCAACTGGTTTGGGAGCATTAGCCCAACGCTCGCTAAGAGACCTAGAAAGTCCAAATTACAGCAAATTCAAGCAAGTGTTCTCTCCGAGTTAAAATTCCTAACGGTTCTTTGTGTGAGAATAATCTTGACAAAAGACCAGTTTTTTATAAAAATATTTTTAACGGAGATATGAAAGTTTTATCCTATGATGAAGACTATTGCACGTTCATGAAGGTGTGTATGAAACGAAAACCTGTAAAAGGTAGAGTGAAAAATAAGACCTAGTCTCCTATTAAAGAAGATAGAAATTCTGAATTTGAAACCTAACTGAAAAATAAAACTTGAGAAGTACTTAACTCTTTATAAAACATGTGTGATCCTTTTTATGTTTTTTATCTGGGCTTTATTTTGTTACATGACGACTTTAATCGGTCCTTTTGAAACTTAACGATACTGTTTGCACCGCAAGTAAAGACATATAGGATCTTAAGTTAAATAAGAAGCGAGATGTGAAAAATAAAGATTCGATATTTCTAAACTTAGAATAATAGAATTGCTAGTTTTGAAACAAAACCTTAGGGTTAGAATCATAGCTATTTCGCAAAACTAGCTTGACGGAATTTTGTGGGTGAAATCCGCTGAAAACCCTCAGGAGACAACACTCCTCCTACTAGAGACACCTAGTGGTTTAACGGCTTGTTGCACGAGCTCAGTGCAACCGCATTCTCTGCGAAAATGTGTTCAGGATTTTTGGTTTGCTCGGGATGAGCAAAAGATAAGTTTGGGGGTATTTGTTCATCACAGAAAACTGCATTTTAATACCACTCATTCATTATCTATTTTTGTATATATCGATACTATTAACCAGTATCTTCTCAGTAAATAAAGATTGCAGGTATCCGTGACACAATACTTGGAACACACTCAAAATCACGGATATTACGTTTGAGAGCCGACACTGCAAACCGATCGATACCCAGAGAGTTCTTTTGCAACAAATATTGTGCACACAATTTTTGTCCAACACATAGCAAGTGTGTACTATCTCTTTGGTGACTTGGACCATGGTGGGGCTGTCCATGACACACACAAGTGATGGCTTATGCAAGTGGGGGGACAAGTGTAATAAATGTTACAAGATATGATGTGATATGAAGCATCAAGTTCCCTCCAAAACTACTGAGTATAATCCAAGCTGAAATGAAGAAATCAAGCAGCACCAGAGTGATACAAGAGAGCACACAAAACCACACAACCAACACGAGCCTATTAGCTCTGATTTTGGCTGGACACAACCCTGTATAATCCGAGCTCGCCAGCCCCTAGCCCCAATGGGGCCTTTTTTTGTTCTGTTGATCCCTTGCAGTCACATCATCCTATTTTTATAACTTGTTTAATTTTCTTTTGTGCCTATAAATACAAGACCAAGGTGCAAGGGTAGGGGAGACTTTCTCTTTAGTTTTTCTTTAGAACTCTTGTAATTTGTAACTTGTTTTTCCTTTAAACTCTTGAGCTCTTGCCCTTTTGTCTTGACCTTGCAACTTCTTCATTAAACTTGAAAGCTTAGGATTTAGGTTCATGACTTCAAGATTAGTTGTATCTTGTTTGGAATTCAATAAAGTTCTCATTTCATTACATATATCTTTCTTTCTACATACTTCGAACTTCTGAAATCATTGCTTTACTTTGATCTTGCAACCACTTAAGTGAGCTTGCAACCTTACAGTTTGGTATTTTTATTTCACATAGGTACGGGATTAAAGAACAAGTGACAAAATTTGGACATTGAACATACCGGTTCTTAACTTCTAACTTTAACTCTTCTTTTCTTACTATTTTTGTTATGTTGCCTTTCTCTTTTCTTTTCTATTTTGGTATCGTAAATATGCGTGAGTAATCGATTCACTTGTTAAGGGTAGAATATGGTTAGTTTGTGTTAGAAGATGTTTTTTTGCTAAAAGCTTAAAAACCTTAACTTTGCAATTGAAACTCCGAGCAAATCACTCGCAATTCCGCTCCATTAGGCATCCTATCTTACCACGATAGCGGTGAATCCTAATCATGACCGGATGGCAAGTGGTTTGCCGAAAGCTATGGTCAAGAGACATCAACGGAAGGACAAGGGACAAGGAATACGATTTAGCTCAAAATCGCAAATACCATATTTCAAGTTCCCTAATCCACGTTGTTGCCTATTACTTTAATGTCAATATCAAATTTGGTTCTATAAGGAACCGGAAAACATCATCCTCACGCAAGCTAACTTAAAACTACCCTTAACAAGTCTTTTCATTGAACATATCCTAGTTACGACACATAGCATAAGCAAACAAATCAAAACACGGTATTAACTCGTTAAAAAAAGCCTAAAAACCCCACCATCTCCCAGCGGACAACCCGTTCTCATTAAGGCTCGCTACACGCGACACCGTTTTTGATTATGGTAATATCAAAATTCTATCTAAATACGACACGATGAAAACGTAACAATCAAATAGAGCCGTTGCCGGGGAGACGGTAACTCTTTTACACTTGTAGTCTAGGGTTAATTTGTGCATATTTTGTATAAAACTAACTTTCTAACACATTCAACGGATAAAACCATTCCTTTTTAAAAAAACCAACACGAAAACTAAAAACAGAATGTTCTCTGGATTTTTGTTCTGCTGACACATTGAGTATTAAAATGAAAATCAAGGTATAAAAGTGGAATTCTATCATTGCATAGAGGAAACCAAAAAAAATTTGAAAACCAAATTTGCAAATTTGGCCGGCGGCATCTTGGAAATTCCCGATCTCGCCGGATTTCTGGTGAGGTTTGAAAGTTATTTTTTCTGTGTTACCTCCAGTGTTCTGTTAGTAACCCATTTTTATTATTTGATTTTCTTAATTATTTGTGTTCAGAACTTTGGCTATCTATATCGATTTCTAGCTCAAATATCTGTATTTTCCGACATTTGCAGATTCGACGGATTGACGAGCAGCGTTTATGCAAAACAATGGGCGTTTTTCAAGCACAAGGGGAGTGAACACTTAGTGCCAAAGACCCGGGTAGTTGGACCCATGCAAGCGAACCATTCAACAACTCGGAGACAATATCGACACGAGTTTCTTAAACTCAACACTTTTTGGTACGTATTTTTCTAAACTTCCTCTTCTCAAAACCGACGCTCCAATATTCTTGTCTTTGCAGGATTCTTAGCAACATCGCCGCAAAAAGCCAGAGAAAAACCAACCGTATTTGTTGCAGCGCCACATTTAAAGTAAAAATAAATTGATTGATTGTTTGAGAACCAAACCTTGTTGATTTGCGTTTTGCATCATTTAATACGGTCTTTAGGGGCTCTAACACCAATCCAGATTGGGTGGGCATTTCATCACCCTTCCTAAGACCCCGGAAATCACTAATTGCATAAGTGTCACCTCAAGCTTAATAAAAATATCTAGACTCAGCCAATTAAGGACAGGTCGCGCTCAATAGGACAAAGGAAGGTTGTGGGCATTCGGTCGTTTATCTAAACATGACTTTTGTGGTGCCTAGGCTAGACAAGTGAGAAGGTAACTCTAAAAGGCCCGTCTCACGGTGATTCGTGAGCGGAACCCTCAATACCTAACTTGTGCTTACCTGGCCAAAACTGGCTGTGAAGAGGTGATTTGAGAGCTATATCCCAATTTGTCACTTTGGAACAGTTAGGAGCAAGTCTAGTGGACTAAGAAAACCCTAGTCTAGGTATTGATTGTGCATTTGTGACTATGCATTTGTGATTGTGTTTGTTAAACTGTCATTTCATTTTTCACATTCTTACGAAACAAACACAAGTTCGCCACCTTTTAACACCTTCACCCAATTTTTCTCCATTTACGCTTTCTTACCCTCACATTCTACTCTTTGACTACACTAAATTCCTTTACTGTATGTCCGCTTGGACTAAAGACCTTAGTGCCTATTTAGTCCGCGTTTCGTTAGTCGCTACGGACTACGCGATCGAAACAACAGTCGAAACTCCTTCCACGCCTCTTCACCTTTACCCTTGCCGGTCAACTCCAACATTGACCATGATTCTGTCCATACTTTTTCACCTTCACTTTCACCAGACTCTTCTTCCGAAATGTCGGGATTTCCTCCTAACATCCCTTTACCTCCTCCGGGAATTATTCAACCTCCATTAGGTGCGAATAACCCACGACCTCCTCTTGTTGAAGCGCCACAGCGAATTGCGCTCCAAGATCAATCTATCCTACCCGCGCCGCACTTCTTACCTGTCTTTCACTTGCACCGGCCAATGGGGATAATTTCGAAATTAAGCCCCACTTCATTAACATGTTGCCCATATTTCACAGGCTTGAATCCGAAGATGTCTATATCTTCATCAATGAATTCTAGAACGTTTGTGGGATGATGAAGACAACCCAACTCTCTGATGATGATATACGGCTATGAGTCATTCCTTTCACTTTATGCGACCTTGCTGAAAAGTTGCTGTATAGCACCGCATCTCATTCGATAACCAGTTGGGACGAGTTTGTGAAAGAGTTTCTAAAGAAATTCTACCCAAATCATAAGACTGCATAAATTCTAAACGAAATTAACCAATTCTCCCAGCTTCCTACTGAACCTTTTTGGAAGTGCTTTGACAGATACAAAGACCTTCTTGTTCAGTGCCCTCATCACGGTATTGAGAGATGACAACTTTGCCAAATTTTATATGAGGTCCTGAATCCAGCAACTACGCAGTTGCTAGAGACCATTTGTCAAGGCCACTTCCAATCCAAATATGACAAGGAAGCTTGGCAATTCTTTGATGATCTTGCGGAACAGACGCTTCAATAGGAGAGCACCAGATCAAATACTTCTTCTTCGTCTTCTTCTTATTCTTCTTCTTCTACTTCTTCCGGTCACTCTAGGGAAGGAGTTCATCAACTCGACCTCTCAATTGCAATGAAGGCTGAGATGGTTGCAATCACGCGAAAACTAGAAGCAATTGAGAGCAAATTTTAATCTCCTTCTCCTGCCCCTGTTCCTCCCCCCCGAACCATTTGCGCTTGTTGTTCGGATCCATCTTATTTGAATGAAGAGTGTCCTTATAATCCACCATCTCAAGGACAGGATCAGGTTAATACTGCATTTCAGCAAAGACCAAGAAACGATCCATACACTTCCGCATACAATCCCGGTTGGAGGAACAACCCCAATTTTGCTTGGAATCAGAACCAGCATCAATTCCAAGGCCACAACAACTTCCAGAGGCCTCTTCCTCCTCAACAACAAGCTCAGCAACAAACTTAACAACAATTTCAGTAGCCCTTCCAACCCCAACCTTTTCAAAATCCGAAGAACAACATTGCACCCTGCAATAATTCTTTTCCTCAAAACAACTTTGTTCCGTCAAACAACGATAAGATTTCCTTGCTAGAACGGAGTCTGGAGGCATTTGTAAAGCAATCGACTCACTCCACCGCAAACATCCAGTCTTCTATTCAGTCTCTTGTGAAACACACCGCTGCACACGAGCAAAGCATTAAGACCATCGAAGACCAGATTGCACAGCTAAACGCGGCTTGAAGTGAGCGAGAGAAAGGGAAGCTTCCATCTCAACCACTCCCAAATCCTTGTCACCCAGATAATGTACTTTTGCTCTTGAACAACAGAACCATAATGTGAGTGTCGTGACTACATTGAGATCTGGAAGTGTCACGACCCGAAATATTAGCTCGTGACCAGCACTTAAATCATGCAACGTCTAGAGGCGTAACGTAATTCAAGTAAGTTGAAACCCAGAAATCTAAACCCTTTTTAAGAAAATAAAGGAGATGAAATTTTGAAATAAAGGTATAATGAAATCAATTTTTCTTAATGCATAGATAAGAAACATAAAAATGCAAGTGAAATTTACTAGTTTGAAAATGCGATTCGTCTTTTAAAAATTTGGGCAGCACCTCCTTTGTATATTTTGATCCAAAACCACAAATGCATAACAAGAGTAATGGCATCCCCAAGTGGGAGCTATCTCTTTGCCAAACTGCGGATCACAACCATGCAAGACAGTATATGTAAGTATACGATGCCCAATGGCGAAGTTCACCACAAAAAGATAAAGAAATAAGCAAGACATCAAAACCACAAGTAGCGGAAAACTTCTCGCTCTAAGTCTCGCAATCACAATCTCACTAAGTCTCATTACTTATACAAATACTAATTTTGATTGATGGAGTTGACTAGATACAATGTGAAATATAAATACAAGATTGGGTATGATACAAATACCCCACCTACAAATGCAAAACACCCAAATGAAGTTATGTGCCAGCGATGCCGCTACGGATCCATACGGTCAACCTGCAAGGCAGAACGGGGGTGAGTTGCCAACTCGTGAGTAGAAAAACATCTACAAGTAGAAATCGAATAAACAACGACTCCTAGGTCAACTATATCATAAAGGTAATACTATGATATCTAGGGTGTCCGGGTAATCATATTTGCCAACAATGTAATTAATACCTATAAGCATGCGGATATCATCCAACCATATAATCAATGTATGTGTGCATGTGGATCTAGTTCTACCATATAATCAATGTATGTATGCATGTGGATCTCATCCAACCGTAATAAATGTATGTATGCATGTGGATCTCGTCCAACCATATAATCAAAGTCTGTTTGCAAGTAAGTATGAGGATATAATCAACTGTGTCCCTCGCAACACATCAAAATCATGGAACCTGGGTTTCCAACATCGACACCGGAAAACATCATGAAAACTGTGTCTAGCATCGATACGTAAATCCGCATATCTCGGGCTCCCTCAGTCCGAATCGGCCCACGGGCTCCGTCAGTCCGGATCGGCCCATATCATCTCTCGGCTCCAGTTGGTATCCTCCGGATACTCGCCAGGCCCAACCAATCACCGGTAGGTAGTAGTCCCTTTTCCAGGCTCATCGTCATCCACACAAAATCTCTCTCTCGCCCCGGGGTAGCATACCGGGTCCACCATGTACCCGCAAACGGAATCATCCGCCTCCTCGAATCGGGTTTCACATATCACACGTCTCAGAACCGAGAAAACGCATGGTTGACGGACTGAAATACATATCAAGAGAAACCGGGTTTTTAAAACAGTACATACTTTCTTTTGAAATAGCCACGATTCTCAAATCTAGAAATCTCATGAAAACAGCATATCTCAATGTGTAAAATCATAAAGCATGATGTATGTGACATATGGTGGAAATGTAAGCATATCTGTATATCATGCTGTTGGAGATAGTGCCCTCAGAGTCAATTATTGGATCACAGGCACGTGATTGCAATGATTGAGGGAGGACCTATCCCGGTAGAACAGTCTTACTCGAGATGATAGTATGCTATCAGGTTTACCTTTATCATCGTGTACTGCTTTAGGTGACATGACATGTCGCTATTGCACGTTGATAGAGCCCCTAGGATTCTTGCTTGACTACCGGCAGTATGAGGGCGATCATATACGTGGGAGCTGGTAGTCTATAAGCACATCCTTAAAAGGTCCCTAGTCGTGGGAGTTTCGAGATAGGGCATCGATACTCCAGAGTAGACTAGTGTATACAGTCGAGACCCCGACGAGGGGCGGTGGCCGGTCTCACAAGCCACTGGTGTCAGTTGGTTCACCTAAGATGTATACAGGTGCTCATTGGGTTATGAGTACACCGGACAGGACTCGCCGGGAACATGCTAGTTGGTCTTATACCTGACGTCAGATAGCAGTTCCCAGGTGACATGTGTACAGGTTAGTTCATCGACCTGGGGATCGTCATTTGTCTCGTGTGAGTTCCCACTGTGCTTTGATTACTACCCTACCACGGCTCAAAGGAGTCGTGCAAACAGGTTTTAGTTGGGTACAGTCCCGAGCCATATGGAGGCAGTGAGCGTATCTTCAGGGGTTCGTCTCTCCCGGTATTGGGGGTGAGGTCGTGCTGTGTCTAGGAGAGCCATTACACAAAGTCCTTGGCCAAGGCAAGGAGATTTACTGGTAGGTATTCCAGTAGTATCTCACGGTGTTCTGGGCTACACTCCGACACGACTTGTACCGCTTTTGGGGGTCTGACATTTACCAACCCCCTAGGCCCGCCATGCGATACTCATAGACGAACGGACCGGACTGCACGGATATTGTCACTGACAGGCTCAGTAGGATGTCAGGCTGAGTTTGCTCACAGACATCCCTTTTAGTCAATACCTGGTAGTCCGTTATGTATTGGCTTATACCTCTAACGTGCTAGTGGTTAAATCCACAATTAAGGTGTTGACGAGTCTTTAGAGTCCCCCACATTCTGTTACTCAGGTTTTCGGGCGAAAAGCTGTAGAGGCCGTATGGAGATATGGCAGGGTTCGATCAGATACGTGCGGTATTGCACGGATCGTGATCGGACGGTTTTTTACTAGTCGGCTTAGGCTTAAGCCGGATCTTAGTATTTGATAATGTAGTTTTGTCTCTTTACATTTGTATTTCGGTCGAAATACAAATGCGGGTGTGTATGCACAGTATCGGGGTTTTCCTGTAATTTATTACGGGACCAGTTTTCTGGGGTTGCCAGTTTGCATTCCGTTCCGGCCGGTTTTTTCTTTTTCCTTCCCGGTCGGACTTTTCGTTGGAGGGTGTTAATTGCAAGTTTGCAATTAACATTTTGTTGAGGGGGTTTCTTGCAAAAGGATTATTTTATTTTGATTGCATCTTTGCACCATGATGCATTAATTTGACATGATATAAGGTATGGAAGTTTCTGGGCCGGCCACTGTTGGAGTAAGATTTGATTTGGGTGGATTAATTCATTCATTTCGTGCCCCCCCCTTTTTGTTTGAGTGTGCTGGAGACTCATTTGAGTGTGCTGAGGGTTTCATTTCTTTTGATTAAATGAGCTTAATTTAAGGCTCATTTTTCCACAGCATTTAAAAAAGGGGCTTGCTTCATTTCTATATTTTTTCCAGTGAGCAAACTGGGGCTGGCCGAGCTCATTGGTGCATGGATGCTCCATTTTTCTTAAGCATCCATGGGAAAATTCTTGTCTACAAAATTCCTCCATATTGGCAACTATCCTAAACCCCAATGAGACAACTATACTATACATTCTACAGCAAATCTTGGGCGCGTCGGTTAGCCAACTTCGCGCCCGAGTTGCCTCGGCATTGAGGTGGGAGCCCGTAAACAAATTAGGCGATGTGGTGCACTTCCGGCGACGAGGAGGAGACAGGATTTTCCGCAGGAGATCGGGACCATGACGAGAAGACCGGAGGACTCGGATCAGTCGGTACATCTCTTCCCTTTCTTATTAGTAGCTTAGACTTGTTAATGGTTACGATCCGGAGTTTAGTGCGCGGTGGTGCCGGTTTGCAAAGTCCGCAAAAATTAAAGTTTATCACCGCTTCCGCATTCCGGCGTCGAATTGACGGCCGGGGCGCCGCCGTGCACTTACAGTGGTATCAGAGCCTCGCCATTAACTTCGTCTAGCTTGGTTTAATGTGTTTTACGTTTCCGATCGAACAAAATCCCGAAAACGCGTATTTCAAGCACATCAGTTTCTGTCGAGTTTTTTTTGAGTCAAAAAATTTTTCAGGTTGTCTCAGAGTGATGTGCAGGGAATTAGAAGCATACTGTAAAAATTTGGTACCATGAACCCACCATTCCACCGCGGAAGAGCGGCCAAACACCTACTTGGGCCGCGCTTCCGCGGCAATTTTTACTGTTCATGATCCCAAAAATTTGCAGAATGTTCCTGAGTTGAAAATGTGCTTTTTGGAAGGTTAAAGCTGGGCCAATTTTTCCTGTGAGTGCTACAGTTTTCTTTGGGGCCCACTTGTTGATTGTTTGATCAATCGGAAAATTTTAAACACATTTTTCACAGTATTTACATTATATCTGCGACCGTGAATGTCACTTGATCGGTAAATCCGGTCTAACTGCTATAGCCCGGTTAGACGGATTTGCGAACGTGACTTTCACGTTGATGTTCTATGTTTATGCTGTGATGTTGCGGATCGGTCGTGGGGGATAGCCTGGATGCAATGCTAGTACAGTGCTGTTGTATTATGTACATTTGATATTGCGGGGCGAGCGTCCGACATGTGGACTGCCGTCACTGCCTGTTTGTATTATTATTTTGGGGCACGACCTGGTTGCGGTCGATGTACCCGGTGTATGTACATTTTACTTTCTGTACTAGGGTTACCCCGCGGAGGGGTGCACGGATAGCCAGGTTCTAGAAGGCAACAAGCCCGCATCTCATGGCATTGAGACGGAGGGGGCTTCACTCCAGGATTGGCAGGCTATTCGCCGCACTCGTAGGGGGTATAGGATTTCATTGCACAGGCTATCCACACGACCAGGGGAACGTCGAGTTTCAGTAGTGGCTCTGTGAAACTCGGGGATCCCAGATATCTGTATTGTTCTGTGATGCTGTACATTTCTGTGATGTTGCATTTTATTCACGCCTTGAGCGAATACTATATATTGGTATATATATTAGTAGATGTTGTATATGTTTTTCATCCGCGCTAGTCCAGTCCCCGCTCTGCCGTTAGTTAGCTAACCTAACGGGTGATGACGGGACCCAGTGGCGAATGCGGATGGCATATACGTACGTCAGTATATTTTCGTTCTTTGTGGTGTGATCAATTGATGGGACTGCATTGATTCGGATCAATGCAAGTTAAACAAACCTATTCTGATGTTGTTGGAACACTTTTCAAAAAGCTGTTATTGCAAGGACGTTCACTTTTGTTTTGCATCGCGGTATTCTTTTAGAATATCCTGCTCCTCAGTCGACGAGGCAAGGGCCGAGATCCCTTCACCGGGAGTGACCCCTTGGACAAAAAGTTTGCGTCAGAGCATTAACTTCACTATAGCCGATTACTTTTGCTTTGCACCGTGGTATTCAGTTGGAATATCCTGCACCCCATTCTACGGGGAAAGAGCCGAGATCCCTTCACCGGGAGTGACCTCTTTAGCAACGGTTTTCGTCACTATATTTTTAAAAGCTATCAGTTCCTTCAACGATATCAAGTTCTTTACGTTAAAGGTTTTCGCCAGAAACCATTCGTAGCCCTCCGTCGTTTCAGACGGGTAGCACGTAGTATTCATGCTATGTTTGTTGGCCTTCGTCAAGGCATAGTGTATGGTAGCTGCTTGTTGCCTTTCTGCAGCATAGATAGATGCGTTGGTTTGGGACAGTCGTATAGCCTTGTTGGCCTTCGTCAAGGGCTTGTGCGGGTGGGTTCAAATCAACCTGGAGAATGACGGGTAGAACTTGACATGTGACTTATGATTTGTTGGCCTTCGTCAAGGTCATAAGAGCATGGGGCAGAAATCTCATCGGGAGTTTCAAAAGAACTGAAACTTGCCAGATATGCGCATACCTTCTGGAGTGTGACACCGTGAGCGGATTCCGTCACGTTGTCATGCGATGATAGTTGGATCCCGATTCCCACTGATGAGTTAATTTACTCCTCGGGTGATCCCGACTAATTCTTCTTTCAGGTTTGGAGGAGAATTTGAGGTACAGTGGGAGGTTTCCAGATTAGATAAATTGGTAACCATTCTGATCTTGGTTAGAGTGCACGCTGAGTGTTTCTTTTCTCTCTCTCTTTGGCAGCGACCATTGACCCGACCCTAGACTTTGACTCAGTGACCAAGTTGACCGAACCTTCTTAACACTGGCTTTTGGATTGTCAGAGTTGCAGACCTCATTGCCACTCCTACTTTTACCCTTTTCTCCAGAACACCCCGTATTACTGCGAACGTCCACTTCCATTGGACAAAGCCATCGTATGGTTAGATACGAACTCGAAGGAATTCGAGGATGGTTTCCGGTTCTGGAGAAAACGGATAGGATTATTCAGTTGTCTTTTCCCTTTTACCTTCTCTCAAGTTGTGAGTACTCCTTGGTTTAGGAGATAGTACACCTATTATGCAAATTGGATAGTCTTCTTCCAAACCTTAGGCTGGTGCCGACTGGTAGGGAATGAAGAAAACCAATTAGCATAACGATGGTGTGCAGAAGGTATTAAGATTAAGACAAAGCAAGGGATTAGTAAGAGGGCAAAGTAAATTGCGACTGATATTCATGACCAAACCAAGTATTTCTTCGCCAATCCTAAATCACCTTTGTATTTCTCCAGGACACTCCGTATCACTACGAAGATCCACAGTTTATTTGGATACTCCATCGTATGGTTATATACGAACTCGAATGGAACTTGTTCCAGTTCGGGGATGGATTCTGGTTCAGGAGAAATAGGAATAAGGTTTATTCGGTTGTCTTTTATCTTCACCTTCTCTCGCATTGCGAGTGCTTCTAGGATTGGGACAGTACACCCATTATGCTTATTGGATAGTCTTCTTCCAAACCATAGGCTGGTGCCGAAGGTAGGGAAGGAAGAAAACCATTTGGCCTAAAGGGGTGTGCAGAAGGTAATGACTAAAGACATATAAAGGGATTTGGAGAGGTGGCAAAGAATTATACGGTTATAGTTGTGAATCTGGATAATGGTAGAGGCATTACTAGGAATACCAGGATACCCCATCGAAACATTTCAATGTTTCAGTTCAACTGTGTACTGTTAAAAGAAAACTGATTTCCCGATTGGACACTTACTCCAGGGTATGTATTTGCCAGGTATGATTCTCACATCTGTATGGTTTTACAGATGATGAGTGGGAGTAAGTCATTGGGAATTGGGTGATCATCCTCATTATATCGGGATTCGTTGTAATCGGTGATATTTGAGGAGATCACCTGGGCTGTTTGCCGGTCGGCAAATATTTGGTTTTGAATATCCGCTGTTGTGCACCAATTTCAAATTGATATATCTGTACGTCTATTTTCATAGAGTGAGATATACCTTTTGATATCATGTCGATGACATTTACCTATATCAATGGATGGTTAGGTAAGGAGCATTAAACAGCGGTGTAATTCTTCTTAACCATAAGTACAGTTTTCAACCTACGACACACAGTGAAAGAGTTGTTAGACTCAGCGGACTTATACAGAGTATTGTATGTTGTCCAGTGTCCATTAGGACAAAGGGGTTGGTCCTCATACTATATTCAGTTTACTTTTAACTTCTCTAGTTCTTAAACATGTGTTTCGTAGAAACACAGGGTCTGAGTTTAGAGGAGTTGTAGGTATTTGAATAGAGTAGAGAACCAGGTGTAGCAAGTATCGGGATTCTTCAAAGTGATCGAAGATGTAGATACTTGTGTATGGTATTCAGTTGATAGTAATGATAAAGAGAAATTCCTTCTCTTTCAGGTTACTCATAATTGGAAGCATTCCTAAGTTGAGTAACGCTGATCGGCCTCTCTCCATTTTGTTGACATGCACTGGAGATAGATGCATGATTTGAATCTGGTTCAATTAAATCAGTGCCTCTGGTTCTATATTGGATATAGTATAGTTCATATCTTAACATAGTTAAGGTACGGGGAGTTGTCCGGCTTATGATTAAAACCAGACACTGGACAACTCAAGGCACGTTTCTGTAATGGCAGTTTGTGGGTTGACCCAGGCTATGACGAGGGTTGACTTTCTACCATCTGGCAGATCAATAGAAATATTGTTCTAGACTCGCCACAGTTTTATTAAAAATGGATTTTTTCAAAAACAGTAGTGGGAGTATGGTAGAACTGGAAGTGATTCCAGAACCGCAAACGATTACTGAAGATTTGATAAGGAACCTAAAGATTCAATCTGATTTGACATTCCATTGGCCACTCCGCAGATAAGGTGGGTAACTTCAGGCACCCGAGAGGTACTACGGTAGCCTCAAGGACGGTGACAGGGAAGTTCTTGTTTACCCACAATTACCATTGCTGTTGTTCCAGGCTGCGAGACCAGGCAGGAGGATGAGTATAGCGTCGTTCTAAACTAGTTTTAGAAGTGTACGTCTATATGACTCTGCCAGAGGGTTGTCGTAGTCAGTGGGAACAGCGGAAGCATTGGTGGACAGGTTGCTTCTGTCTGTTTATAGAGTAGAGCCGATGTAGCGGAGATAGATCATCTAATTCTGACGTGACAGTCATGGGTTTGACTTCATCAGAATAGGGGATGGATCTGTTGAAAAGGTAGTAGGGTGTGATATCCTGGTATTTGGATGATATACACAGAGTAGAAAAAGAAACTCCTACACTACGATCGGTCATACTTTGGTCGTCACACAGTAGTTTCTCCATATAGGAATTGGGTATTATATCAGACATACTGGTTACTAGATCTATGGTTTTAGATCTAGATTTGGGTGGTTTCCCAATCAGGGTACTTGACAGCATTCTAAGAGTATTTAGGATGGACGACTCCTGGCACGGTAGTGTACCTGCAGGTAATGGAGTCACCCTCTCCAAAGGTGTCTTACAGACTAAAGGGGAGAGGGACAGGCATGATTGGCAGATCACTTGCTCAGGCAATTGAGTCAATCGTGAGATGTCAAGTACCACACCAGATGTTGTTCTTGCACTAGATGCAATAAGTTGACATTAATCCAATCCTGGAGAAACGGTCGGAAGCAGTTTCAGAACATAAGTAGATGTTCTAGGGATATGATAACGACAGCCTTATTCAGGAGACAGTTATCATTCCAGGCTTCCAGGGTGACTTGGACGACAAGGAGGTTGTCAGAGTTATAGTTTTCCTTCTGATGAGGGGCAGTATTTTGGACAGGTGGTCCAAGGCAATACTGAGGGTGGCATGGCGCAGGATACTGATTAAGTTCAGTTGACGATACAGTCTGAGAAGTTTGGATTTGGAGTTCATTTATGAGCTAGGTCCCATCAGACATCCAGACATTCTAAGACAGGTATTGCTCATTTCGGGAGATGGCTTTCTCCGCGAACTTGAGATATAGAGAGAGACATAGAAAGAAACTTCTAGGCGGATCCACTCACTGAGGCTATTCCTAGAACGCAATAGTTTCACAAACGGGATTTGTGAGACTGACTAGTAGAGGAGTTGGGTGTTCGGTATCACACGGGCTGTGAGTATGCGACATCGCAATAATTAACCTTGAGTGCAAGTGGGAGATTGTTGGAGATAGTGCCCTCAGAGTCAATTATTGGATCACAGGCACGTGATTGCAATGATTGAGGGAGGACCTATCCCGGTAGAACAGTCTTACTCGAGATGATAGTATGCTATCAGGTTTACCTTTATCATCGTGTACTGCTTTAGGTGACATGACATGTCGCTATTGCACGTTGATAGAGCCCCTAGGATTCTTGCTTGACTACCGGCAGTATGAGGGCGATCATATACGTGGGAGCTGGTAGTCTATAAACACATCCTTAAAAGGTCCCTAGTCGTGGGAGTTTCGAGATAGGGCATCGATACTCCAGAGTAGACTAGTGTATACAGTCGAGACCCCGACGAGGGGCGGTGGCCGGTCTCACAAGCCACTGGTGTCAGTTGGTTCACCTAAGATGTATACAGGTGCTCATTGGGTTATGAGTACACCGGACAGGACTCGCCGGGAACATGCTAGTTGGTCTTATACCTGACGTCAGATAGCAGTTCCCAGGTGACATGTGTACAGGTTAGTTCATCGACCTGGGGATCGTCATTTGTCTCGTGTGAGTTCCCACTATGCTTTGATTACTACCCTACCACGGCTCAAAGGAGTCGTGCAAACAGGTTTTAGTTGGGTACAGTCCCGAGCCATATGGAGGCAGTGAGCGTATCTTCAGGGGTTCGTCTCTCCCGGTATTGGGGGTGAGGTCGTGCTGTGTCTAGGAGAGCCATTACACAAAGTCCTTGGCCAAGGCAAGGAGATTTACTGGTAGGTATTCCAGTAGTATCTCAAGGTGTTCTGGGCTACACTCCGACACGACTTGTACCGCTTTTGGGGGTCTGACTTTTACCAACCCCCTAGGCCCGCCATGCGATACTCATAGACGAACGGACCGGACTGCACGGATATTGTCACTGACAGGCTCAGTAGGATGTCAGGCTGAGTTTGCTCACAGACATCCCTTTTAGTCAATACCTGGTAGCCCGTTATGTATTGGCTTATACCTCTAACGTGCTAGTGGTTAAATCCACAATTAAGGTGTTGACGAGTCTTTAGAGTCCCCCACATTCTGTTACTCAGGTTTTCGGGCGAAAAGCTGTAGAGGCCGTATGGAGATATGGCAGGGTTCGATCAGATACGTGCGGTATTGCACGGATCGTGATCGGACGGTTTTTTACTAGTCGGCTTTGGCTTAAGCCGGATCTTAGTATTTGATAATGTAGTTTTGTCTCTTTACATTTGTATTTCGGTCGAAATACAAATGCGGGTGTGTATGCACAGTATCGGGGTTTTCCTGTAATTTATTACGGGACCAGTTTTCTGGGGTTGCCAGTTTGCATTCCGTTCCGGCCGGTTTTTTCTTTTTCCTTCCCGGTCGGACTTTTCGTTGGAGGGTGTTAATTGCAAGTTTGCAATTAACATTTTGTTGAGGGGGTTTCTTGCAAAAGGATTATTTTATTTTGATTGCATCTTTGCACCATGATGCATTAATTTGACATGATATAAGGTATGGAAGTTTCTGGGCCGGCCACTGTTGGAGTAAGATTTGATTTGGGTGGATTAATTCATTCATTTCGTGGCCCCCCCCTTTTTGTTTGAGTGTGCTGGAGACTCATTTGAGTGTGCTGAGGGTTTCATTTCTTTTGATTAAATGAGATTAATTTAAGGCTCATTTTTCCACAGCATTTAAAAAAGGGGCTTCCTTCATTTCTATATTTTTTCCAGTGAGCAAACTGGGGCTGGCCGAGCTCATTGGTGCATGGATGCTCCATTTTTCTTAAGCATCCATGGGAAAATTCTTGTCTACAAAATTCCTCCATATTGGCAACTATCCTAAACCCCAATGAGACAACTATACTATACAATCTACAGCAAATCTTGGGCGCGTCGGTTAGCCAACTTCGCGCCCGAGTTGCCTCGGCATTGAGGTGGGAGCCCGTAAACAAATTAGGCGATGTGGTGCACTTCCGGCGACGAGGAGGAGACAGGATTTTCCGCAGGAGATCGGGACCATGACGAGAAGACCGGAGGACTCGGATCAGTCGGTACATCTCTTCCCTTTCTTATTAGTAGCTTAGACTTGTTAATGGTTACGATCCGGAGTTTAGTGCGCGGTGGTGCCGGTTTGCAAAGTCCGCAAAAATTAAAGTTTATCACCGCTTCCGCATTCCGGCGTCGAATTGACGGCCGGGGCGCCGCCGTGCACTTACACATGCAACATGGAACAGTAATATGACATATTTAGGGAAAACCGCTCTTTTAAAATGATTCCAGTTTTCAAAAAAATCCTGCGGTTCCCAATTTCTCCAAAGTCAAATGCAACATCGTCTATGTATGTGCAATAAGTATGTATGTAGGCTTGGATGCACAAAGTTGTATGTACACAAGTATGAAGGTATAAGTGGGTATAGACGCAAACATGAGTGTACAATATGTATGTGCGCCAATATGGATGTACAAGTGGTATATACGCAAGTATGGGTGTACAATATGTATGTACGCAAGTATGAGTGTACAAGTGAGTATATATGCAAGCATGGGTGTACAATATGTATGTACGCAAGTATGAGTATGCAAGTGGGTATATAAGCGAGCATGGGTGTACAATATGTATGTACGCAAGTATGAGTGTGCAAGTAGGTAAACGCAGGTATGGGTGTACAATATGTATGTGCGCCAATATGGATGTACAAGTGGTATATACGCAAGTATGGGTGTACAATATGTATGTCATGATGCAGCAACCCTAATGTGTAGTGAAATGGCAATTATCGATGATGAAATGTGTGAGCCGGCAAATCTGTGTACGTGTAACATACGCATCATCGATAATGGTGTAAGTATACTAGCACAGGTATAAGTAATGTAATGCGAATAACATGAATGCATCATAAGGTAAATCGTCAGCTAAAAGCTATAAGTTATACATATCTAACATGATCGAATCGGTGAATCTATCAATCGGCATCCAGCCTAACAACATCGCGTACGGTATAATCCATCGTACGACAACCTCTATTCAATGGTAAGGATCAATCATCATGTCAAACTCATCACGCATGGAAAATCATCGTACGGCGGCATTAAACTATCAGGGATCCTATCAACCTATAAGGCGAGGAGGGTACGGACCTAACATCACGTACGGTTAACACTCACGATTCACAACACATATAAATATCTCTATATACCTATGCCCCAGGTTACATCCGCAATAATCTCATATCAGGGGACCGGCAGGGTATAAATCAGCTAAATTAACTCGCATCCGTATACCAACATATCACCAAATCATCATATCACGTCATATATCCTTTTCATCGCATTTATATCCCTCATCAAGTCAATTTTACAAATACATTCTACCTTTACTATAAGCATACGTATCTAATCTAACTTACACAACCGAACCATACAAACAGTTTTTGAAAGATGCGAATCGTAGTTTTGAAAGTACGGGTTACGGTGTTTTTTTTAGGAAAAGATATCATTTGAAAATCCGTAACGTCGCTCAGCGTATCTGTTTAAAATATGCTTACGATTCTCAAGTTTAGAAATAAGTATTGTTCGGATGACGCATCTACGTCGACTATCTAGTCCTATAATACCCTAAACGGCAATATCAACAAATATCATCCTCAAGTCCCATCATCACATACTAGTCGTATCATATCACTTCTAACTATCCTTAGTTACTAATATGGTTCTCTAACTACCTTTTAACTCTATCTATAGTTTCCTATTAAAGGTTTCACTAATTATAATCTATATATAAATCGGTTTCCATCAAAGTGTGCGGGGGTACTATACGCCATCCACCCGACTTCCCCCATAGATATAGATCTACTCACCTTGATCCTCAATTGCTGAAGTCGATGACGCCATGCTCCGTCGCCTCGGAATCCATGCGAGGGTACCTACAATAATAAACAATCGCAATCGCTATTAACATCAAGTCCAAAAACCAAAACAGCACATGGATCGTCTATAGGTCAGAACCTATAGCCCACGCGTGCAAAAACGACTAAACAACCCTTGTTGTTGATGTACAAACATACAACAACCAAATACAAATCAAAATATCAAAACTAAACATTTCAAAATACGGAAAACATAGACAAAATCACACCAAAGTGCTTCCAGATTTTGCCTTAGGCCAAAACAAGGTGCACAAACAAGCCTAGGGTGCTGTATATGATGTATATGAGCTACTGGACCAACCCCGACACCACATGCCACCAAGTGGCCGGCCACCTACCTAAAAAATCAGGCCTCCTCAGCCCTCCATGCTCTGTTGGGCTTCGTTTGGTCATGGTGGTCTCTTATGGTCTAAAATGGGTCCCTGGTATTGTTTGCTAAACTCAGAAAGTCCCGGGGTTGCTCCAGATTTCCCTGAACACCGTATATCCTCACAAAACCGACATGGAAAAAATCCTAAATCCTTATTTTGGTTTCTATACTAAATTCCAGGTCTTAAACAACCACTCAATATCGCCAATCCATAATTTCACTCAAACCTTCACTAGGATTTCTAAGTATCACCAATCCATCACTAAACGAACTCTAAATTTAAACAGAAAGCTAGGAAAACTTGAAACTAAACCAATGGAAGAAATTATACCTCATGGATGTCACTTAAGCAAATCCTAGAAGTTCCAAAGTTGTCAAAATCCCACTTTTCTTGGTCCAAAGTGATGAGGGTGATGTGGGGATAAATTTTTGTGAAGGGAGCCATGGGTTTTGATTAGGCTTTGGAGATGATTCCCATGAGTAGTGAGGTGGAGGAAGAAGGAGATGAAGAAGGATGAGGGAGTTTAAGAAAAGAAATGAAATGAAGAATGAAAGATGAGGTGGGGGTGGAGCCTTACCTCTCTCTCTCTCCCTCCCTCCCACCCCCCTCAAGCATGCTTACCTCTCATCATGATATCCCCCTCTCTCTTTCCTCAAGTCAACATAACACCTTTCCCCTTTCTTTTCTCACCAAAAACACATACACCAAAATAAACCAACACAAAAGAAATAACATGTAACATTTCATAGTGCACTAACCAAGAAAAACTGTAGAAACACGGATTTGGCTTAATCACGATTAGCAGTGCACTAATCGGGTTTTTATCCAAACTGCATATAATAAATTTTAAAAATACCAAATCCATTTAATATATTTTTAAATGAATAAATCATATTAATTTACATTTATTTCAAAATTATTGGTATAATTTATACCTTTTTTCGAAAACCCCAATTTCGCAAAATCGGGCAGTTTTCGGGAAATATATTATTTTAATATTAAATTCCAAAAATAATATTTTATATTTTCTGAAATGTTACAATCTTCCACCCTAAATAAATTCGGTGCCCGAATTTAAATTTAAACCCCCAAAATCTAAAACATTTCAATAATCAGCTTAAATCAACGGGGCTCCGAATGCATGGAAAATGCAGAAATACTACATCGCATCGCGCGCGCCTGAAAACGAATACAAGACTCAAATCGAACTCCGTCAAGTGTCACGCAAATCATCAGATTTGCACGCATATCCTCAGAGTTACAATAGAGATTCAATTCTCTAAATCTCCTACTGAAATCCAATATACACTAGTCAACTACTATAATACGTGTATAATACGCATCTTTGGAAAACTTTCAAGAACTAAATAAAACTCATGCAAAAATATTTTCTAAATCACCGCGTGAATGCGTAACTCATGGCATAAGTGACAGACGCTCATTTGTAAAATAATAATATATGTCCATATATGTTTTGCTAAATATACGTTCCGTCGTTTTTCAACATATCCCAAAAGGTTTTCTTTTCAAAAACGTTCGTGTCGCTCACGGACACGTAGGAAATAGCGAGACTATAGCTCTTTTTCAGAAAGCTCTTAGTAAACTTTTAATGCATGCAAAGTACTCAGGTACTGTCCTCAGATTAGTCTTCTTTGGCCATTATATAATATGGTGCCCAAAACGAAAACAATGTGCTGAAAAGAAAAATCAGCCTCAAAATGCGTACCCAACAATCACATGCGTCTGGTGCGCACGGAAATCAAATCCAAGCTCAGGTGCCACTATATGCACAAAGAAAAAATAAGTGCAATGGGTGTGCACAAAAGCATATGTCCATTGCAACGGGTGTGCATGACAATAATATCTAGTGCATCTATTGTACACGAAAATCTCAAATCTGGTTCATCCAAATGCGTGAAATACAAGTACGGTGCAACCAATGCACGAAAATCACATAAATAACTCAAATGCGTCTATGAACGACAACGAGTGTAACAAGGTGTATAAATTAAAAACGTGTGCAACTATGAGCACAAATCCATATCAATGCACTACAAGCACATGTGAGCTATACCGAATGTAAAAATCACATCATCCATATGAAATCCACGAAATCATAAACACATGCTATGAAGGTACAAAATCGACATCAAATGCAATGGATATGCACAAATCGCAAATCAACACAACGGTGTATAAAATATATATCGGGTGCGATAATTATGCGCAAAAATGTAAATACCCAGTAGGTGCAGCCATGGTGCACGAAAACGATATCATGAAACTCAATCCTCAAAAATCAAATCTAAGCGATATGAACGTGATACTCGGATCACAACGCAAATCGCAATAAATGACATCGAGGTACACCTCCTACAATGTCGCAAAAATGTCGGTGCGCCCAAAACTGGCAGAGCAAGAACGTCCGCTTGCCTCCTGCTCACGGTCTGGCGTCCTCTATCTCTGGGTCCTCATTTTTCTCTTCGGATAACAAATCTCGCAATCCATCGGCTCATCGGCCCGGTCAGGTGTGCTAACGGGAACGGTTCCGTTCTGGCACTTCTCTGGTCATCTCTCGGCCAATTATCATGACCACTCGTAAAGCAGCACATCACTGGCGTCGGCCTCTGGTCCTCGGTATATACGTGACACAACTGATCCTGGGTGCAAATCTCATTGCTGCAGTGTCCTGGAAGGAATATTGCTCAAGGACTCTTCCGATCTCGCCTATCCTGAACTGTACGGAGGCTGGTACACTTACATAACCTCTTTTCACTTTCTGGACATCTGCGTTCTCACCACAACATTTCCTCGGGAACTGACTGTATCCTAATGCCTCTGTATACACATCAGATCTCTAATCTCAACGGGGCATAACAACAGCTCATCAGCATCTCGCACGAACCTCTGGTTCCACTCGTCTGTATTATCGTCCGCTTCGTCGTCACGTCATGCCATCTGCGTACTGCAAATGTTCTCGGCTACAGTCAATCCGAAGTCTCTCGCACAGACTTGAAATCACGAACTCGGTATCTTCATCACTCTGTAGAAGATATCTAGCCGAACACGTCCTTGGGAACTCGTCCCAACCATCGAAGGATTACTCAATACTTGTCCGTCCTCGATCAACTCACTACGCATCTGGGTGAGGTCCTCTATCCGAAGCTGGTTAGCTTGATGATCTCTTATCACATGATATCTGGACGACGTTAAACATTTCGATCGAGTCATCAAAGTCCCAAAATTTTCCGAAGGCTCAACACGTGAGCACAGTCTAAAAATATCTTGTATATACCACAGTATCTCTGGACCAGCCATAGAAGGGCAAACCCAAGCCTCACTGATGGCACTGCTAAACTGCCACAAACCATAAGGTTCAAAAGCGGTTCCATGGTCATCATGTCGAGTTAGGGTTTCATTCTTCTAGAGGGTCCACAGAATTACCTGCATGTTTTTCCGAATACTTAAACTTGGAAAAATGGGTTCCTGACATTCGTTCGAGCTTTTGAGCTTCGCCTATACAACCTGTGAATACCCTTCGTCCGCATGCTAAACAATGCCTAACTTCTCCAGGAAAGACGATACATCAACGATCATCTCTGGATCGGTCCGCTCTAGATCCGAGTAAGACTCTCCACACTAATAATCTTTAACTCAACTGGGCCTGCGTCGGAGCATCAATCTGACGAATTACCTTCGTCTCTCAAATCGGGGTAGACTAGCTATCACCAGTCGCATCTCTGCCTGGATGCTCCAGCGATCTCAGCTCGTAAGCCCTGGAAGTGACATCCCATCATCTCAGCAACAGCTGGGTCATCTGTCTGCACGGTAGGCGACATCAAAAACTCTGAGGTATGCTATACATCAACAGTCCTCTCGCAACTAGCAGCCCTAACAATGCCCAGATCATCCGGTGTAAAACCAAGCACTCGCCTCCATAAGAGGTCAAAACATAACACTACATCGAGACATTCCCATGTCACCGGAAAACACAATGGTCAGCCCTCGTACCAGACGAGCTAGCCATGACCGCATCACTAGCAGCAGCTCAATCTGGTCTCAAACCATGGTGACAGGAACCTCAATCAAGTATCGAAGAAAGCAGATCAACGGCATGAAAAGAAATGACAGATCCAGAATGGATACATGATCATAAGGAGGAACAGAATCAATGAGAGTATGATCATGGAAACAAACAGAATCAAGGGTCTCAAATAGATGTATACTCATCGGTACGAAGAGAATTATAGATCTCAAAATATGTACATCGTAAGGTTCTTAAGTGGAGTATCGTAGCGTAAATATGCCGCGGAACATACGTACGGTACATCACTCTACTCAAGCTACCTACTCCATTAATCAGGGTCAACCTATAAAACGAAAGTTCGGGTCTAATACCCCCCATTCATGTCTAAGTTCCGTAACGTCAAGCCTAGGTTCCGAAATACATACCCACCCTAGACTCCACATAGTCAAACATAGACTCAAACCAAGGTTAAACCTAGCGCTCTGATACCAACTTTGTCAAGACCCGAAATATTAGCTCGTGACCAGCACTTAAATCACGCAACGTCTAGAGGCGTAACGTAATTCAAGTAAGGTGGAACCCAGAAATCTAAACCCTTTTTAAGAAAATAAAGGAGGTGAAGTTTAGAAATAAAGGTATAATGAAATCAAGTTTTCTTAATGCATAGAAAAGGACCATAAAAATGCAAGTGAAATTTACTAGTCTGAAAATGTGTTTCGTCTTTTAAAACTTTGGGCAGCACCACCTTTGTATATTTTGATCCAAAACAACAAATACATAACAAGAATAATGGCATCCCCAAGCGGGAGCTAGCTCTTCGCCAAACGGCGGATCAAAACCACGCAAGACAGTATATGTAAGTATACGACGCCCAACGGCGAAGTTAACCACAAAAAGATAATGAAATAAGCAAGACATCAAAACCACAAGGAGCGGAAAACCCATCGCTCTATGTCTCGCAACCACAATCTCACTAAGTCTCATTACTTATACAAATACTAATTTTGATTGATGGAGTTGACTAGATACAATGTGAAATATAAATTCAAGAGTGGGTACGATACAAATGCCCCACCTACCAATGCAAAACACCCAAATGAAGCTATGTGCCAACGATGTCGCTACGGATCCATGCGGTCGATCTGTAAGAACTGTGGTACAACGGGGGCGAGTTTCCAACTCGTGAGTAGAAAAACATCTACAAGTTGAAATCGAATAAACAACGACTCATAGGTCAACTATATCATAAAGGTAATATTATGATATGTAGGGTGACCAGGTCATCATATGTACCAACAATGTAATCAATACCTATAAGCATGCGGATATCATCCAACCATATAATCAATGTATGTGTGCATGTGGATCTCGTCCAACCATATAATCAACGTATGTATGCAAGTGGATCTCATCCAACCGTAATCAATGTATGTATGCATGTGGATCTCGTCCAACCATATAATCAATGTCTTTATGCAAGTAAGTATGTGGATATAATCAACGGTGTCCCTTGCGACACATCAAAATCATGGAACCTGGGTGTCCAACATTAACACCCGAAAACATCATGAAAACCGTGTCCAGCATCGACACGTAAATCCTCATATCTAGGGATCCGTCAGTCCGGATCGGCCCACAGGCTGTGTCAGTACGGATCGGCCCATATCAACTCTCTGCTCCGGTCGGTATCCTCCGGATATCCTCCAGGCCCAACCAATCATCGGTAAGTAGTAGTCTCTCTGCCAGGCTCATCGTCATCCACACGAAATCTCTCTCTCGCCCCGGGGTACCATACCGGGTTCACCATGTACCCGCAAACGGAATCATCCGTCTCATCGAATAGGGTTTCACATATCACACGTCTCAGAACCGAGAATACGCATGGTGGACGCACTGAAATATCATATCAAGAGAAACCGGGTTTTTAAAACAGTAAATTCTTTCTTTTGAAATAGTCACGGTTCTCAAATCTAGAAATCTCATGAAAACAACATATCTTAATGCGTAAAATAATTTAACATGATGTATGCGACATATGGTAGAAATGTAAGCATATCCGTATATCATGCAACATGGAACAGTAATATGACATATTTAGGGAAAACCGCTCTTCTAAAATGATTCCAGTTTTTAATCATATCCTGCGGTTCCCAATTTCTCCAAAGTCAAATGCAACATCGTCTATGTATGTGCAACAAGTATGTATGTATGCATGGATGCACAAAGATATATATGTACACAAGTTTGAAGGTACAAGTGGGTATATACGCAAGCATAAGTGTACAATATGTATGTACCCCAATATGGATGTACAAGTGGTATATACGGAAGTATGGGTGTTCAATATGTATGTATGCAAGTATGAGTGTACAAGTGGGTATATACGCGAGCATGGATGTACAATATGTATGTACACAAGTATGAGTGTGCAAGTGGGTATATACGCAAGTATGAGTGTACAATATGTTTGTGCTCCAATATGGATGTACAAGTAGTATATACGCAAGTATGGGTGTACAATATGTATGTCATGATGCAGCAACCCTACTGTGTAGTGACATGGCAATTATCGATGATGAAATGTGTGAGCCTGTAAATCTGTGTACGTGTAACATACGCATCATCGATAATGGTGTATGTGTACTAGCACAGGTATAAATAATGCAATGCGAATAACATGAATGCATCGTAAGGTAAATCGTTAGCTAAAAGCTCTAAGGTATACATATCTAACATGATCGAGTCGGTGAATCTATCAATCGGCATTCAGCCTAAAAACATCGCGTACGGTATAATCCATCATACGGCAACCTCTAGTCAAGGGTAAGGATCAATCATCAAGTCAAACTCATCACGCACGGAAAATCATCGTACGGCGGCATTAAGCTATCAGGGATCCTATCAACCTATAAGACAAGGAGGGTACGAACCTAACGTCACGTACGGATAACTCTCACGATTCACACCACATATAAATATCTCTATATACCTATGCCCCAGGTCACATCCGCAATAATCTCATATCAGGGGACCGGCAGGGTATAAATCAGCTCAATCGACTCGCATCCGTATACCAACATATCACCAAATCATCATATCGCGTCATATATCCTTTTCATCGCATTTATATCCCTCATCAAGTCAATTTTATAATTAAATTATTCCTTTACTATAAGCATAAGTATCTAATCGAACATACACTCCTGAACCATACAAACAATTTTTGAAAGATGCGAATCGTAGTTTTGAAAGTTGTGGCTACGGTGTTTTTTTTAAGAAAAGCTATCATTTGAAAATCCGTAACGTCCCTCAGGATATCTGTTTAAAATATGCATACGATTCTTCAGTTTAAAAATAAGTATGGTTCGGATGACACATCTATGTCGACTATCTAGTCCTATAGTATCCTAAACGGCAATATCAACGAATATCATTGTCACGACCCAGAATTGGCCCGTGACGGCCCTAATACTACGCAACGCCCAAAGACGCAACGCAGTAAAAGAAAGCCAAACCCAGAAATCTAAACCATGAAAACTCCGGAAAAGATAATATAAGTTTTGAAACAATTGAAATCGCAACCCAAATTCTTTAAAAGTCTTACTTTCTTTCTTTAAAGTTTTAGCAACACCCCCTTTTTGTAAAGACAAGTCAAGATGAATGCAACACAAAAATAATGACAGTAGAGAAAAAGCTGTATACAAAAGACATCAATCCACAATAATACACACTAACGTCCTCACCAAGTTTCTATGTCCACAGATACAATAGTAGATGGAGAGAGAGTACAATATACAACGAAGGTACAATATGAAATACAGATAACCGTCTAACCCACCTAAGCAAAATGGTACTGTGAGCTGATGCGGTATCTGTAGTAAAAGGTGGTAGCTGGATAGCTGAATAAAGGAATAGCCTGCCTTGACTACTCTGGGGAAAAACCTGAAACACCTGTGGCACAACGGGGGTGAGTTGCCAACTCGTGAATAGTATAAAACATATGCAGGTAATCGCAGGAATGCACGTACAGCATGAATCTAAGATATGCGATTACAATAATAATATGTCATGCAATGCTGAAATAAGGAGAGTACGCTAGCAGGTACAATCAATATATGAAGTAATGATGGCATGATAATAGTGTGCAATGACTATGCAATAGAGATATGAGAAAGCAATATACAACCATCATAAGGGTACACTACAAGTACTACCAATATATGAATCTGTGCATAAAGTAGGTAAAAGTGAGGTATGAGGTGGAATATGTCATTTCCCACGGAAACCTGACGTCGTGGCAGGATCACAATCCAACAAGATACTCCAATCCCAAATCCTCAAACCAGCCCCCACATAGGGCACTCACATCATATAAGTCTCACATCTCCTCAATGTACAATATCGAGTAATCTCCTATATCCCGAATGTACAAATCACCAATCACATAGGTATATCCAATGTCCAAGTCCCCAATGAATCACCTAGTATCCCAAGTCCAATCTCAAGTAAGAATCAAACATCCTAAAGATATATATGTACAGAAATAAATATGATGGGGGCAATACACATATATTAGCGTCCCATTCCACTAATATTGGTGTAAGGGTATATATAACAACGGCTAAATCCCCTGTTATATATACAAAAATGGGTGAAAGAAATATCATGAAACCGCGTGCCAAGCATCGACACAGAAATCCTCGTATATCGGGCTCCGTCAGTCCGGATCAGCCCACGGGGTCCGTCTGCGGTATCGGCCCTCGGCCCCGCCAGTACAGATCCTCCCGCATCCATCTCTCGACTCTGTCCAGTAGCCTCCGGACAACTGCCAGGTCCAAACAATCACCGGTAGGTACTCGCCCGCCTCCAGGCTCAATCGGCAAACCCATCGATCTTCTTGCTGAGGGGAACCATACCGGGCCCCACCATGTACTCTCATACGGCAACCACACCTCGTATGGAGTAGATAATCAGCACCGATAAAACTCATGGGGGACGCTCAAATATCATATCAAGGAAACCGGGTTGTTACATGTATGCATAATTTCATGAACTCCCGCAGTTCCCAAATCCCGAAAACATCATATAAAATCCAGATAAACAATGCATAAATCCAGGAATAAATGTATGCGATATATCTGAATGCGAGCAGGTAAACACAAGTATATAGCTGAACCAGATGTATGCGAAAACACGATAAGGTACAGCTAAGTAACATCAGTAAATGTGAATATGCAACAACAACTGAATATTTATCTAACATGCAGGTGTAGCAAAGTATAGGTATCTTCCTATAGGAACTGATGTCGTATACCCCCCTGGGTATAAGTAACATATGTAGGAAATCCCTCCCGGTGTAGGTAAAATATGTAGGAGGTATACCTGTAGCTGTATCGCAAAGTGAAAATATACCTATCACTAAAGGTATGATACACTATAGGTATACCGATAAGCTAGGTGTCAAGTGTGACAAGCAATGGTAGCTATAAGGGGTAGTGTGTGACATGGCAATTATTGACGGCGTGTGTGTAGCATGCAATCCGTGCTCGTGCAACATGAACCGTCAATAATGGGTGCAGTGTCCTACGGATGCTAGTCACAGTATATAACTATATCAAAGAATGCAGTAAATGCGCAATTCTACAACAACGTAGAATGTGCGACAGGTAATTGAATCCTAGCCCAGACGCATAACGCCATGCGGGCGATTCCCCTGTAGATGTTATATCTACTCACCTATACTCCACGCTAGGTGAATCCTACCATCTGCTCCCCCTGTAGCCGTGTCCGTAGTCCTTGCCTGCAAACCTGCAAATAAGATATGGAAATCACATATAAGTCAAATATCCCGCGAAACGCGATATCGAATCGAAACGAGAAACTCGCGTCGCGAACTAAACGCGCGTGGGCACGATACGCTGAATCGTGTGTGTACGCGTCTAAAACCATCGCGACACGCCGCGATACGCTGGATCACAGAACCCTCTCACGTATCGCGCGTATCGCGCAAACACAACGAAACACAAAAGCGACATATAGTCCCAGATTTTCCTACAGGCCAAAACTTACAAAACTAGACATACCAAAACACTACACTACACATCAGAGAACACTACCCAAAACCCCAAGTCCCCAGACCCCTTCCTGGCCGCAAATTGCGGCCAGAATGGCTAAATTGGCGGCCCCAGTGTGGGGGTAGGGGCTCGTGTTCATTTGGTGTGCTCTAGACCTAGGTAGCATGTCCCAGTCCTCTCAATTTTATTCTGTAGGCATCGGGTCACCAGCAGATCACAAATATCCATTATATCGCTTAAAAACGACAATTTGCACAATACACAAACCCTATGGTAATTTAGTGAAATCCAGGGAATTTCTCAGTATGAGTGACCCTACTAACACTAGATTTACCTAAGGTAGCTAACACAATCATCAATTTGTCATCACAACTCACCATACACCAAAACTAGCACTAAATTAGCTATTTAGCACTAATCGACACTAAACCACACACCAATAAGCAAACTAGGGATTGGGTTCAGGAAGTATACCCAAAAGACCTCCAAGGAGCAGGTGAAGAAGGGAAAGGAGCTGCTGTTGCTTCTGTTGTTGCTTCTGCTTCTTCTTCTGCTACTGCTTCTACTTCTGCTGCTGCTGCTATTGGAGATGATGATGATGATGCTGATGATGTTGTCGTGGTTGTTGTTGTTGAGCTTCTGCAAGTGATGAGAGCTCCTGCTGCTCCTGCTGCTGCCCTTGCTATTGTTGTTGTTGTTGTTACTGCTGCTGCTGGGGCAGCTGCTGCTGCTGCTGAAGTGTGAGTGTGTGTGTGTTTGAGAGAGTGAGGGAATGGGAGATGGAAAATGAGAGGAGAATGAGAGCAAGCAACCAAGACCCCCCCCCCCTCTTCTCTTTCTCATTAAATGAGGCATGGGCAAAGCCATAATGCCCATGCTCTCTCTCTCTCTCTCTCTCAAAGTCAACCAAGCACAAAACAAAAATTCAAAATAAAACCCCTTTTTAAATTCATTTACATTTAAAAACCATCATGCTTAAAACCCATACTATTAACAACCATGCACCTAAACAAATGTCAAAACTAGATTAGGGAGAAGATGGTTAGTTAACCATGGTTGCTAATCATGGTTTAACTCCAAAAACAACCCTAGTTATCATGCACAAGTGTGTGTGTGCCTAACAAAATTCTAATAAAATACACAATAATTAGGATAAAATATTTAAAACTTAATTTGGTAAACTTTTTATTAAAAACCATACATTAAAATATAATTAGCTACAAAACACATTCTAAGGTGTTACAATCTCCCCCCCCCCCTTAAAAGAAATTCGTCCCCGAATTTAAAAATATACTGATACGCGTACCTTCAAAGGGAAGATTAAAATCCTCAAATCTCGCTCGCAGCCTCCCAAGTGACTATCTCACTATACGGCTACGCCCAAGAAAACCCTTCACAGATGGCAAGACCTTTGACCGACGTTTCTCCACCTGTCAAGCCATTAACACACATGGCTGCGGGTGAACGAAAGATCGCGTCCAGCTAAATGGTCTGGTGCCAAATCATGTGAGAAAGGTCATGAAGGTAAATGTAAGGTATCTTCACAAGGAATACGGGGCGAAAATCCAATAATCTGGGCGGAAGTGCCAAATTGAAGGCAACCAAACTAACTCACTTATAGGATCTCAGAAGGACCTAAAATCCTGGGATAAGCTTCCCAACATCCAACACGTCATTCGTCGGAAGGTCCATAGGAATACATGATCTGTCCTACGAACTCGAGTCTATGACCAACACCGTCGTCATAAGACCTCAGTTCGAAATGGACAATCCCCATCCTGTCCTAACACAACTGGACCGTCTCCGAAATCTCAAGACTAGTTGGGGTCTAAAGTCCTACTTACGCAGAGTCAGAAAACAACAGGTTGGCGATCGACACGACCTAACCCTTAAGCCTAAGGGTGGCCAATTGGAGTGTCTCCTGATAACTGCTATCGAAGGAGAACCCTAACAATGGCGAGTGACGATCCCCAATTGCTGCCAACAAACAAACAAACACACAAACTTAACAAAACAACTGAGCAAACTGAGTATAACCGGATGACAAGAATCCTAATGGGGTCACACCCTATCCAAACTTGGGTAGAAACCATAACGGAATTCATGGAGATCTGCTCCCATTCCTTCTTCGGAACGGTAAAAAGATTGCAATTCTCCAGCCAGCCTCAGATGCTCGACCCAAAGCACACAACAAGACAGACACTTGAAACGAAACCTGAAACTTCTCCTTACATTCCTGTCCACTTGTAACTATCTCACAAGTCACGCCAAAGCTGGTGGAACTTGAATGCATTGAGGGAGTTGACAGATGTGCATGTTCTAGGATTACACGTCTCTACCCGATGAAACCAGGTACACAGATGCGTCCTTAACTTAGCACACCCTTGTCACCATCAAGGTCTCCGAATCATTACCCAGCCGAATATGCTCAAGTATCTCTGACGTACGAGCTTCGACGGGCAGTATCTCGCGAAAACGATTTAAGGAAAGTGGTCGGGCGCGGACATGAGCAAGCTGTCCCCTCCGTAGAGACGAACAAAGCTATACTCGACGATCACACAAGAACTGTAAATCTGCAGAAGACCATCACAACAATCCAAATCTGCTGCAGGAAGATGTACATTAAGCTCTAGTGGTCCATGGAAAAATCTGACACGACTCTCAAGCAAGTAGTGTCTCCAAATCTCCAACGCAAAACCACCGCGGCCATCTCCAGATCATGAGTGGAATACCCTCCTCGTACTTCCTCCAAATGTAGGGAAGCAAAAGCGATAACTCTATAGTGTCACCTCAGTACACAATCGAGCCCACTCAAGAAACACTACAGTTAGACAACAAGGTCGCCCGAACCAAAAGCAAGAAAGACTGATGCAGTCGTTAACTGAATCTTCAACTGCTGAAACTCCGTACACATGCCTCAGTCCACAGAAAAGAAACCTCCTTTTTGGTCAATTCAGTCGACGGTGCAGCACTACTCTAGCAATCCTGCATGAAACGGCGGTAAAAACCCTGCTAAGCCCAAGAATCTGCGGATCTCCGTCCTGCACACAAGTCTGGGCCTAAGCTGTACGGCTACGAACTCCCTCGGAACCATACGAAACCGTCTCCCGTGACTACAAGACCTAGGAGTCAACACAAACAAGCCTGAAGAAACACTCCGAGAATTTAGCAACTGCTGGTGCTCTCCCAGCATCTGCATAACAAATCCTCAAGCGCTACTCCTGTCCCTCAAGACACATTAAGTAGACCAGGGTGTCGTAAGTAACACAACAGAAACTGGTCGAGGAACGGCCTGCAAAAATCTGGTTCATCACATCTACGAATGCTGCTAGGGCGACAGTGAATCCAACGACTCACCAAAAACACACAAAGCCCGTAGCACGCACAAGGCAGTCTTCGGAATGCCATCATCCGAATCCGCAATAATGATGACCCGATCCCAAACACACTTAGAAAAATGTCTCGCACACTGGAGCTGATCGAAGAAATCGCCACGGCAAGGTGAAGGATACCTATCCGCACCGTAAGCCGGTTCAATTGACGATCCGTCGATACGCAACCCTAAACTGCCGTCTTTCTCCTCGACGAACAGAAATAGGAGTTTCCAAAAGCGAAACACTCAGACGCACAAAACTCCCCAAACCAAAACTCTGCAGCTGATCCTTTAAGCTCCCTCAGCTTCGCCGGCCCATCCGGAACAACGTCGGAAAAACTCTCGCACGAAAAGAACCCGGTCCAACAATCCCACTGTGGCTCCGGTATCACGAATGAACGCCAAGAATCCACGACATCTCCTCAGTAGCCGACTAGCGAAAAAGGCTGAATTCAAGTTGTGAGAGGCGGCACAACTATCCACCTGCACAACAAGAACTGACTTGCCGGGGAAAACAAAACCTAACTCGTTTCCTCACAGTAGTCCACAGACGCCTAACACGTAGTTAACCAGTCCGTGCCCAGGAGAACGTCAAATCCAACATCTCTAGAAGGACCAAAACGACGGACGAATCTCTATCTCCTATCCGATTGGCACGAAACTGAAATACGTGTCGCGCAACAAAAGAATCGCTGACAGAAGTTAAAACAACTACTACTAAACTACCCAACAACGATACAAGCAAGAAACAAACAAATACATCAAAAGAACATAAACTCAAGGTACCTGAAAACTCCATATTGGACGTCTGCGCGTCCCGATGAGTAGAAGCAAACTCCTGCGTCTGCCCTCCACTCACAGCTGGATGAACTCCTCTGGTAAACTGAGCCCTCTTAGCGAATCTTCCACGTCCACGGCCTTTCTGAAAACGATCATGACGAGGTACTAAAGAACAGTCCCTGACGAAGTGCTGAAGGCTCCCGCATTGAAAACATCCACGTGCTGACTGCTGCCCATCCTGGGGATGAGAGCTGAACGACTGTCCTCGTCCTAAGCCTCTGTTACTGCCGCTACGGCCACGAAATCTGTCTCGACGACCAAACCTCTGTCTCTGGGCTGGTACGCTGGTATGAGTCCTCCACTGTCCTGGAATATGTGTCTCGTCAACTGGAGCTGCAACCACTGGTGCCATGTAGGTGACGGACTGTTGCATGCTGACTGTAAGGGACAGCTGAGTAACAGGGGTGACAACCTCCTGTCGTAGCTCCCGAACGACGTTAACTAAAGAACTCATCGTCTGGCGGAACTCCTGCATCTCTACCAAAAGTCTATCCATGGTATAGGTCGTAGGCTGATCCGTCTGCACCTGTGCAACTAGAGTGCCATCCTGGTCAGTACTCGACTCACCCGAGCCAACTCAGACCTCGGCCCTCGCTGCATCGCTCTGAGTCCCCATAGTCATCGACGGCAAGGCAACAAATGGATATAAGATGAGATTCGATAAGAATGAGGAATTCGAATCTCAAAGATATGAATCATCAAGGAAGGAATGTCAAGCAAATTGTACTTAGGTCACTTAATGAGAAGTACCGCGCTGTGGGTATGCTGCAGACATACACACACTACGTTACTCTGCTTAAGCTACCTACTCCATCATACTAAGGTCATCCTACACTCCGAAAGGTAAAACCTAACGCTCTGATACCAACTTTGTCACGACCCAGAATTGGCCCGTGACGGCCCTAATACTACGCAACGCCCAAAGACGCAACGCAGTAAAAGAAAGCCAAACCCAGAAATCTAAACCATGAAAACTCCGGAAAAGATAATATAAGTTTTGAAACAATTGAAATCGCAACCCAAATTCTTTAAAAGTCTTACTTTCTTTCTTTAAAGTTTTAGCAACACCCCCTTTTTGTAAAGACAAGTCAAGATGAATGCAACACAAAAATAATGACAGTAGAGAAAAAGCTGTATATAAAAGACATCAATCCACAATAATACACACTAACGTCCTCACCAAGTTTCTATGTCCACAGATACAATAGTAGATGGAGAGAGAGTACAATATACAACGAAGGTACAATATGAAATACAGATAACCGTCTAACCCACCTAAGCAAAATGGTACTGTGAGCTGATGCGGTATCTGTAGCAAAAGGTGGTAGCTGGATAGCTGAATAAAGGAATAGCCTGCCTCGACTACTCTGGGGGAAAACCTGAAACACCTGTGGCACAACGGGGGTGAGTTGCCAACTCGTGAATAGTATAAAACATATGCAGGTAATCGCAGGAATGCACGTACAGCATGAATCTAAGATATGCGATTACAATAATAATATGTCATGCAATGCTGAAATAAGGAGAGTACGCTAGCAGGTACAATCAATATATGAAGTAATGATGGCATGATAATAGTGTGCAATGACTATGCAATAGAGATATGAGAAAGCAATATGCAACCATCATAAGGGTACACTACAAGTACTACCAATATATGAATCTGTGCATAAAGTAGGTAAAAGTGAGGTATGAGGTGGAATATGTCATTTCCCACGGAAACCTGATGTCGTGGCAGGATCACAATCCAACAAGATACTCCAATCCCAAATCCTCAAACCATCCCCCACATAGGGCACTCACATCATATAAGTCTCACATCTCCTCAATGTACAATATCGAGTAATCTCCTATATCCCGAATGTACAAATCACCAATCACATAGGTATATCCAATGTCCAAGTCCCCAATGAATCACCTAGTATCCCAAGTCCAATCTCAAGTAAGAATCTAACATCCTAAAGATATATATGTACAGAAATAAATATGATGGGGGCAATACACATATATTAGCGTCCCATTCCACTAATATTGGTGTAAGGGTATATATAACAACGGCTAAATCCCCTGTTATATATACAAAAAGGGGTGAAAGAAATATCATGAAACCGCGTGCCAAGCATCGACACAGAAATCCTCGTATATCGGGCTCCGTCAGTCCGGATCAGCCCACGGGGTCCGTCTGCGGTATCGGCCCTCGGCCCCGCCAGTACAGATCCTCCCGCATCCATCTCTCGACTCTGGCCAGTAGCCTCCGGACAACTGCCAGGTCCAAACAATCACCGGTAGGTACTCGCCCGCCTCCAGGCTCAATCGGCAAACCCATCGATCTTCTTGCCGAGGGGAACCATACCGGGCCCCACCATGTACTCTCATACGGCAACCACACCTCGTATGGAGTAGATAATCAGCACCGATAAAACTCATGGGGGACGCTCAAATATCATATCAAGGAAACCGGGTTGTTACATGTATGCATAATTTCATGAACTCCCGCAGTTCCCAAATCCCGAAAACATCATATAAAATCCAGATAAACAATGCATAAATCCAGGAATAAATGTATGCGATATATCTGAATGCGAGCAGGTAAACACAAGTATATAGCTGAACCATATGTATGCGAAAACACGATAAGGTACAGCTAAGTAACATCAGTAAATGTGAATATGCAACAACAACTGAATATGTATCTAACATGCAGGTGTAGCAAAGTATAGGTATCTTCCTATAGGAACTGATGTCGTATACCCCCCTGGGTATAAGTAACATATGTAGGAAATCCCTCCCGGTGTAGGTAAAATATGTAGGAGGTATACCTGTAGCTGTATCGCAAAGTGAAAATATACCTATCACTAAAGGTATGATACACTATAGGTATACCGATAAGCTAGGTGTCAAGTGTGACAAGCAATGGTAGCTATAAGGGGTAGTGTGTGACATGGCAATTATTGACGGCGTGTGTGTAGCATGCAATCCGTGCTCGTGCAACATGAACCGTCAATAATGGGTGCAGTGTCCTACGGCTGCTAGTCACAGTATATAACTATATCAAAGAATGCAGTAAATGCGCAATTCTACAATGACGTAGAATGTGCGACAGGTAATTGAATCCTAGCCCAGACGCATAACGCCATGCGGGCGATTCTCCTGTTGATGTTATATCTACTCACCTATACTCCACGCTAGGTGAATCCTACCATCTGCTCCCCCTGTAGCCGTGTCCGTAGTCCCTGCCTGCAAACCTGCAAATAAGATATGGAAATCACATATAAGTCAAATATCCCGCGAAACACGATATCGAATCGAAACGAGAAACTCGCGTCGCGAACTAAACGCGCGTGGGCACGATACGCTGAATCGTGTGTGTACGCGTCTAAAACCATCGCGACACGCCGCGATACGCTGGGTCACAGAACCCTCTCACGTATCGCGCGTATCGCGCAAACACAACGAAACACAAAAGCGACATATAGTCCCAGATTTTCCTACAGGCCAAAACTTACAAAACTAGACATACCAAAACACTACACTACACATCAGAGAACACTACCCAAAACCCCAAGTCCCCAGACCCCTTCCTGGCCGCAAATTGCGGCCAGAATGGCTAAATTGGCGGCCCCAGTGTGGGGGTAGGGGCTCGTGTTCATTTGGTGTGCTCTAGACCTAGGTAGCATGTCCCAGTCCTCTCAATTTTATTCTGTAGGCATCGGGTCACCAGCAGATCACAAATATCCATTATATCGCTTAAAAACGACAATTTGCACAATACACAAACCCTATGGTAATTTAGTGAAATCCAGGGAATTTCTCAGTATGAGTGACCCTACTAACACTAGATTTACCTAAGGTAGCTAACACAATCATCAATTTGTCATCACAACTCACCATACACCAAAACTAGCACTAAATTAGCTATTTAGCACTAATCGACACTAAACCACACACCAATAAGCAAACTAGGGATTGGGTTCAGGAAGTATACCCAAAAGACCTCCAAGGAGCAGGTGAAGAAGGGAAAGGAGCTGTTGTTGCTTCTGTTGTTGCTTCTGCTTCTTCTTCTGCTACTACTTCTACTTCTGCTGCTGCTGCTATTGGAGATGATGATGATGATGCTGATGATGTTGTCGTGGTTGTTGTTGTTGAGCTTCTGCAAGTGATGAGAGCTCCTGCTGCTCCTGCTGCTGCCCTTGCTATTGTTGTTGTTGTTGTTACTGCTGCTGCTGGGGCAGCTGCTGCTGCTGCTGAAGTGTGAGTGTGTGTGTGTTTGAGAGAGTGAGGGAATGAGAGATGGAAAATGAGAGGAGAATGAGAGCAAGCAACCAAGACCCCCCCCTCTTCTCTTTCTCATTAAATGAGGCATGGGCAAAGCCATAATGCCCATGCTCTCTCTCTCTCTCTCTCTCTCTCAAAGTCAACCAAGCACAAAACAAAAATTCAAAATAAAACCCCTTTTTAAATTCATTTACATTTAAAAACCATCATGCTTAAAACCCATACTATTAACAACCATGCACCTAAACAAATGTCAAAACTAGATTAGGGAGAAGATGGTTAGTTAACCATGGTTGCTAATCATGGTTTAACTCCAAAAACAACCCTAGTTATCATGCACAAGTGTGTGTGTGCCTAACAAAATTCTAATAAAATACACAATAATTAGGATAAAATATTTAAAACTTAATTTGGTAAACTTTTTATTAAAAACCATACATTAAAATATAATTAGCTACAAAACACATTCTAAGGTGTTACAATCATCCTCAAGTCCCATCATCACATACTAGTCGTATCATATCACCTCTAACTATCCTTAGTTTCTAATATGGTTCTCTAACTACCTTTTAACACTTTCTAAAGTTTTCTATTAAAGGTTTCACTAATCATAATCTAAATATAAATCGGTTTCCATCAAAGTGTGCGGGGGTGCTATACCCCATCCACCCGACTTCCCCCGTTGATATAGAGCTACCCACCTTGATCCTCGATTGCCGAAGTCGATGAAGCCATGCTCCGTCGCCTCAGAATCCACACGAGAGTACCTACAATAATAAACAATCGCAATCGCTATTAATATCAAGTCCAGAAACCAAAACGGCACACGGATCGCCAGTAGGTCAGAACCTATATCCCACGTGTGCAAAAACGAATATACAACCCTTATTGTTGATGTACAAACATGCAACAACCAAATACAAATCCAAATATCAAAACTTAACATTTCAAAATATGGAAAACATAGCCAAAATCATACCAAAGTGCTTCCAGATTTTGACTCAGGCAAAAACAAGGTGCACAAACAAGTTTAGGGTGCTGTATATGATGTATATGAGCTACTGGACCAACCCCGACACCATATGGCACCAAGTGGACGGCCACCTACCCAAAATATCTGGCCTCCTCAGGCCCCATGCTGTGTTGGGCTTCGTTTGGTCATGGTGGTCTCCTATGGTCTAAAATGGGTCTCTGGTATTGTTTGCTAAACACAGAAAGTCCCCGAGCTGCTCCAGATTTCCCTGCACACCCTATATCCTCACAAAACCGACATGCACAAAATGGTAAATCCGTATTTTGGTTTTATACTAAATTCTAGGTCTTAAACAGCCACTCAACAACCACTCAACATCACCAACCCACAATTTCACTAAACCCTCACTAGGATTTCTAAGTATCACCAATCCATCACTAAACGAACTCTAAACTTAAACAAAAAGCTTGGAAAACTTGAAACTAAACTAATGGAAGAAATTATACCTCATGGATGTCACTTAAGCAAACCCTAGAAATCCCAAAGTTGTCAAAATCCCACTTTTCTTGGTCCAAAGTGATGAAGGTGAGGCGGGGATCAATTTTTGTGAAGGGAGCCATGGGTTTTGATTAGGTTTTAGAGATGATTCCCATGGGCAGTGAGGTGGAGGAAGAAGGAGATGAAGAAGGATGAGGGAGTTGAAGAAAAGAAATGAAATGAAGAATGAAAGATGAGGTGGGGGTGTAGCCTTACCTCTTTTCTCTCTCTCTCTCTCTCTCTCTCTCTCTCTCCCCCTCAAGCAAGCTTACCTCTCATCATGATGTCCCCTCAATCTCTCCTCAAGTCATCATAACACCTTTTCCCTTTCTTTTCTGAACAAAAACACAAACACCCAAATAAAACAACATAAAAGAAAAAACATGTAACATGTCATTGTGCACTAACCATGAAAAACTGTAGAAACACGGATTTGGCTTAATCGCGATTAGCAGTGTACTAATCGGGTTTTTATCTAAACTGCATATAATAAATTTTAAAAATGCTAAATCCTTTAAATATATTTTTAAATAAATAAATCATTTTTATTTCCATTTATTTCACAATTATTGGCATATATTTATACCTTTTTTCGAAAACCCCAATTTCGCAAATCGGGCAGTTTTTGGGAAATATATTATTTTAATATTAAATTCCAAAAATAATATTTTATATTTTCTGAAATGTTATAAGATGGATGCTGCACAACAACATTAGCACATGGAAAGATGATGACACCCTGGCCGTTTCTTCTACTCCTTCTTCTTCTGAGCCTATTCTCCATTCATCAAAAGGTTCTTCTTCTTCTTTTGCTGCTCCGAACGGATCCACTTCTCACACCACTCAAACTCCTGTTTTGGGATCCGTTCCAACTCCACAAGCATTGGACTCAACCAATTTCAAAAACGTTCCATTTTCAAACCGATTGAGGTCCAATAAACAAAATCCACAAATGGAGAAGATTCTGGAGTTGTTCAAACAAGTTAACATCAACATTCCCCTCTTAGGTGCAATCCAGCAAGTCCCGTCTTACGCAAAAATATTAAAAGAGTTGTGCACTAAGAAGAGGAAATCCCAGGTACCAAAGAAGGTTTTCTTAGATAGTATCGCGAGTGATTCTCTGACCCAAGCTTTACTTCAAAAATGGAAGGACCTTAGCTGTCCTACGATTTCAATAACCATTGGGGATAAGAACATCAACTGCGCTCTTTTGGATCATGGTGCCAGTGTTAACCTGCTTCCGTATTCTGTATATGAGCACTAGGTGTAGGAGAGATGAAACCCACACACTTGTACTCTTCAAATGGCCAACCGATATATCACCCATCCTATGGGTGAGCTAGATGATGTGTTAATAAAAGTTGGGGACTTCATATTTCCCGTTGACTTAATTGTTTTAGATACACATTCTGTAGCTAACCCCAGGAATCAAATTCCGGTGATACTCGGTCGCCCATTCCTTGCAACCTCGAATGTTGTGATCAATTGTCAAACTGGTTCGATGAACCTATCTTTTGGCTACATGTCAATTGAATTCAACATTTTTAGGATAGGGAATCAGCCATCCGATCCAAGTGCTCATATACTAGATATTTGTTTCATCTAGGAGATCACCCCCGAGGACTGTGAATTTGAGAAATTCTTGTTTGATCACAGTGATCTTGACACCACTAGTGTGTCCCTCTTTGAACCTGCTGCTTCCGCTCCCGACAATGATTATGAGTGCTTCACATTTTCAAATGATCATGGCTTTTCGCCGCCCGAGTTTGAATCTTTCAAATTTTTCGATGCATTTCTTGAACCATCCGACTCGGTCGCATACACTCACATCGAGCCCCTGTTAGAATCTTTCGAGTTCGAGACATTTTCTCCGATCCTGCCATCAATCGTTTCACCACTGATGCTCGAAGTCAAGCCTCTTCTGTCTCACCTCAAGTATGCTTACTTAGATGAGAACGAGACCCTTCATGTCATCATCTCGGCTTCTCTATCTCTAGAGCAAGAAAAAGCACTCTTACGGTTTTGCAATCCAATCGGCACGCTTTCGGTTGGACTATGGCAGACATCAAGGGGATTAGTCTCCCGATCATTGAACATCACATTCCCCTGATGGATGATGCCAAACAAGCTAGGGATCCACAAAGGCGATTAAATCTAGTAATGAAGGAGGCTGTGAAAAAGGAAATCGTCAAATTTATGGATAGTGGTATCATTTACCCTATTTCAGACAACCAATGGGTCAGTCTTATACACGTTGTCCCTAAAAAGTCGGGTATTATGGTCATCACAAACGAGGCGAATGAGTTGATCCCTACTTCTACCGAGACCGAGTGGCGAGTATGCACTCATTATCGAAAACTCAACGCCACAACGCGGAAGGATCACTTTCCGCTGCCATTCATTGACCAAATGCTCGAAAGAATAGCTGGACATGAGTATTACTGTTTTCTGGATGGTTACTCAAGCTACAATCAGATTCCCATCCCCGAGAAAGACCAGGACAAGACCACTTTCACTTCTCCTTTTGGCACGTTCGCATATCGCCGCATGCCCTTTGGGCAATGCAATGCTGCCGCTACCTTCCAGCGGTGTATGATGGGGATTTTTTCTGACATGGTTGAGAAATTTTTGGATGATTTCTCCATCTTTGGCGATTCTTTCGACAAGTGTCTACAACATCTTGACGCTGTCCTTACCCGATGTAAGGATAAAAATCTCACTCTAAACTAGAAAAAATGCCACTTCATGGTACGTCAAGGTATTGTCTTAGGACATATCATTTCGCGAAATGGCATCGAGGTTAACAAAGCAAAAATTGATGTCATTTCCAACCTTCCTACTCCCAAATGCGTCAGAGATATCCGATCTTTCCTTGGCTATGCCGGTTTCTACAGACAGTTTATCAAGGACTTTAGCAAGATTGCTAGACCCTTGACTCTTCTTCTGGCCAAAGATACAATGTTCAACTTCGACTCGGGCTGTTTGACTGCTTTTGAATCACTAAGAAGCTCTCTCACCACTGCTCCCGTTCTTTCTTCACCTGACTGGGCGCATCCTTTTGAGATTTTGTGCAATGCATCCGACTTTGCTATCTGTGCGGTCCTAGGACAGCACCTCGATAAAATGCCGCACGTAATCTACTATGCGAGCCGGACCCTGAATGTTGCCCAAATGAATTACACAACAACCGAGGAAGAGTTCTTGGCTGTTGTGTTTGCTTTAGAGAAATTCAGGCCCTATCTCCGTAACATTTTAAAAATAATTAAATAATTAATTAAATAAATAAAATCGTTTAAGTGAATTTTATAATTTTCGGTAAACTAAAACGTAGTTTTCATAAAACTAAACCGTAATTATTTTTCACTATAAATTTAAAAATACCTATTTTAATTAAGTTATTACTAGTAAATGGTGTTTATTTAGCCACTTATAAATTTTTAGTTTAATTAAATATTTTTCTTAAATTAATTATTTTAAATATTAACATAAGCTTTATTTTTACACTAAATTAGTGTAAATTACAAATTTGAATGAGTTTAATTAGCAAAAGTGAACCATTACATATTAGAATCAAGTTTGTTTCATGCAAAGTTTATTTTCAAAATTTTACAATGGTTCTAGACCATTCTAGGTCAAATGGAGTGAAGAAAATAAAGAATTTTTAAATAAATTCATGAAAAGACTTAATTGTGTGATATTTTTGTGAAACCTTCTACACTTTTCTTCACCTTTTCTCACTCTCCTCCCTTTTCCGCACCTCATGGCCGGCCTCACCACCACGGGCAGCCACAAAAATTTTCCCCCATCATTTTTGTATTAAAAATCATCAAAATTCATCAAAAATTCAATAAAAAACCCACAAAATCCTAATTAATTCCTACCCTCTATTATTTGCTCATCTTTACATGGATTTTGGAGATGGAAAGCATTCATTTTGGAGTCTTATTTTCATGTTTGGATTTCATGTTGTGGAGGTATAAATCTTCTTCTTTTGATTTATTGTTATTAGATGTTTCCTTTAAGCATAATTAGATTTAATAAATAAATTCTATCTACAAGTTTTAAAATTCAAGTTAGGGCTTATAAAATTAATTTATGGTTTTTATTAATTAAGTAGGGTTATAATAACTAGTTTAACATTTTTAGAAGTGGAAAATCTTGTATGGATGAAATATTGCAAATTGTTTATCCAAAATTATTTAAATTAATCCATTTTGCAAACTAGATTTCTATATATTGTATATATTTGTGAGATAAAATTCCAATTAATGTTTGTAACACTAGATTGTGGTTTTAATGAGAATATTAACTTGTTAGTGGAATGAAAAACTTAAATTGGTTACTAGTTTCTATTGATAATTGAAAAATACTAATAAAAATGCTATTTTTGCTACCTAGATTTTGGAAATTCTTAAATAAATGAGGTTTAAAATCTAAATTATGATTTCAATATATTATTATTATCATGACTTGTAGTTTAATGCATTAATTCATGAAAAATCCAGTTTAGATGTGATATTGTGAAATTTTCCTTAAAAGTATCGAAATCGGGCAAGTTTGCAAACTATAATTTTCAAACTAATATAAATTAGGGTGTTAAAATATAGTGATGGTTTATATAGTCTAGTTATGCTAATTAATGAATATTATGACCATTAGTTTCTTTTAAACATCAAGTTTTGAAGTAAAACGGTAAATTGGTGTTTTCAGGTTTTACGGAATCGGGCGATTTGGTAGATTTTTAGAGTTTCGATGGATTAAATCTTGTTTTATATTATAAGTAATGAGTTTTTAAACTAAAAGTTGTTTGCTGATGTTTATCTGGATCAATCGGCGTTTGTACGCCGACATCGAGCGATATTTGGTTCTTTTGCTTGAGCGGGATATAGGTTTTAACCTATGCGCGTTCCGTGCGTCGTTTTGATTTTTGTCCGTGCTTCAGTTTACGATATTATACATGTTTGCGCATAGGTACCCCTCGCATGGATTTCGGATGAGGAAGAAGAGGAAGGCGACATCGTCTTCGGCAGACAAGGACCAGGTGAGTAGATGTATATCTTAGGGGGGAAGTCGGGTGGATGGAGTTTAGCACCCCCGCAAACATAGAACAGGAATAGTACTTATTGTCATTAGGAAGACAGATGTGACCTTAGATTCTTGATGAGTAGGATCCTAGTAATGACCCTAGATTGGACTAGACTGATTTAGAAAGACCATACCAGAGGATGAACACCTTGGAAGAGATTCGTAGGTTTTAGGTAGATACACACACACGCACACTGAGGCTCGACGTGGTGTATACGTGTATGTATATATATATATATAGGACTAGGTGTAGGTATATATATATACACAATACGTATATATGATACAAGGATGTGATATGATACACTGGAATGAAACAATATAACAGGGCTGATGCCGTGATTCTTGGCTATACAGTCGTGTTATGATGTTAGCGGATCATTAGAAAATGAGATAATGGATTTGTATACGTGAACAATAATAAAGGGTGGTGATGATATTGAAGTATATGAGACTCTAAAATAGAACCCGGACCGTAACCTGTTCCTGAAATTCTGATATGATATCCTATAGGTGTGACTTGATTACGACATCATATAGGTGTGACTTGAAATCTGATATTATATATGTGTGACTTGATTTCGATATCATATAGGTGTGACTTGATTATGATATGATCTAAGTGTGACTTAACATGATATTTCTAAGGATAATTGACGATGTATATTTATGCTGACAATGATATATGATTGATGTATGCGATTACAGTATAGCACCTTGATCATGACATATGTTGATGATGGTATTATACGAATGATGAGACACGTAGGTGATACTTGACCTGTACCCCGATATTGGGATGCCGTACGATGGATTTTACCGTACGAGGCATATATATGATGATCGATCCGCACTCTTGATTCGAGAAAGGCATACTATGTACGTGACGCTATTGAGACTGGATCGCCGACTATTAGTGATATGGATTCAGACCTTAGGTGGACTCTTATTTCTTTCCGACTAGTTTCTTAGGTTTAGTTCTTTAGGGTTTTAGATGGACACTAGTTTAGGATGGAGTCTTATAGTTGTAGTTAGTCTTGTATATTACAATGAGTGGTTATTACACATCCGTCTTTACTTTCAGACTGTAATCATCATGGTGCATGTTCATTCATATGTTTCTATAATCAGTAAAACCCTGCCTGTTAGGACACCAGCGCCATTACCGATGATGCGGAAATTCCACGCACACTTATTTTCCGGCTCACACACATCATCATCGGGAATTGCTATGTCACGTAGATTTTAGAACATATTATCTTTTATTGATAGAATCAGCTAGCAACTAGATCGATATAATATTGTGATTACTCTTTGGTGTTAGTATAGACATGGCATTTATTACTTAGACATTTCATGCATTCGCATTTTCATGTTATCATGCAGTATTATGGGGCATATGCCGACACTTATCATATACTTACTCAAGATTTTGGGATTTTGGATTTCTCTGAGATTTCTGGATTTTTGGGGAAAACCGCAAGAATAAATAAAAACTTCTCTCTCTCCTCCTCTCTTTTTAAAACATAAGATGCGGTTTTCTTGTGATGTATGTGTCATCCACCATGAGATTTCATGTTTTCTGTTGGATTTCGAGATCCGATTCGAGGAGTGGATGAACCGTCTTGGGCACATGGTAGGCCTTGTATGGTACCTCAGGGCAAGAAGATCGAGTTGTAGACGATGAGCCTGGCAGGGGAGGACTACCTACCGGTGATGTCTGGCGCGGCGGATATCCGGAGGATGCCGACCGTTGTCGTGAGATTTGATGATATGGGCCGATCCGGACTGACGGAGCCCGAGATATTAAGACCATGAGACATTGAGATTATGAGGTATTGAGACTTGAGATTTATATGTTTTGTGTTGATGCTTGACATGGATTTCCATGGATTTCATCGTTGATATTTCAGATTTCTATACACATTTTACCATGATAAAAGTTAAAGATTTCTTATACAGATATATCTAGATTTCAGGATTGGTTATTTCATATTCATGGTGCAAGCATACTCATTCACATGACATAGTTCTATATGAGGCACTGATACGAGCACGGAGCATTTGCACTTACACGTAGCTTATTATCCTGTCTTTACTTGATGACTAGTAGTATATTAGTATATTATTATGACCTAGGACAGCGTCGTGCATTCGATTTTTTTTCGCAGATATCTTCTACTCACGAGTTGGCAACTCACCCCCGTTGTGCCAAATTTTATTACAGGTTCGATGTACAGGTTTTCCTGACAGCTTGCTAGCACATCTTTTCATTCAGGGTGATTTCCACGGTAGGTTGGTTCACTTGTATCTGGACCTCCATTGAACTTTTATTATTTCATTTGTATCTAGAAAGTTCCATCAACCAAACTTGTATTACTTGATAGTTTACTGGATCAGTTGTTTATTACGACCTTAGAGTCGCGCTTGTATTATTATGATATCTGGTGGTTTTGTTTTCTTTTGAGTTTTGAGCCTCGCCCTTTGGCGTTGTATAATATTGTGCTTGGTGTGGTTGTTCCGCCTGTTGGCGTAGAGCTAGCTCCCGTTTGGAGATGCCATTTTATTGTTTGTATATATATTATTCTTGTTTGTACCCGTTTGGGGCCAGTTTTTACAAAGGAGACTCTGCCGAAATTTTTGAGAAAATTGGATGTTGCTTTTAAACTTGTTTTCTACATGTTTTCTTTTACTTCTTCTTTTTATGGTTTAGATTTCTGGGCTTCGGCTTACTTAGGTTATGTTGCGCCTCTAGACGCTTCGTAATCTAAGTGCCAGTCACGTTCCGTACTTTCGGGTCGTGACAAAGTTGGTATCAGAGCGCTAGGTTTAACCTTGTATAGGTCTAGGGTGACCCTTGGTTGATGGAGTAGGCGACTTAGGTAGAGTGACGTACCGTGGGTGTGATCCACGGCATACTTACGATACGCTACTCTTCTTAAGTAGCCATAGGATGTACATTTGTTCGCACCGCATTTCATTCGTTCCTTTGATCTATCTTCGTCGATATCGGAGGGTGGTTTCTGTTACCACGGGCGCACGGGCAGAAGGAGCTGCGGCTCGAATGCGATAACCATTAGGGTATCGGTTATTCTTGAGAATTGAAGCATTGTTTAGCGTGCGGGAGAAGGGTATTCACATGCCGCCCAAACGAAGTTAAAGGATTCGAACGATTGTCAGAAACCCATATTCCCAAGTTTAAAGTATTCGGAAGAACATGCAGGTATTTCGATGGACCCTCTAGAAGAATGAAACCCTAACTCGACATAATGACCACAAGAACGCCCTTGAACCTTAGGGTTTACGGCAGTTCCACGGTGCCATTAGTGAGGCTTGGGTTTTCCTTTCTACGGCTGGACAATCGATGCTAGGGTATGTACCGGATATTTTTAAACTGTACTTGAGTGTTGAGCTCTCAGGGAATTATGGGATTTTGATGGATCGATCGAAAAGTTTAATGTAGTCCGGATATCCGGTGAAGGGATCGACTATGTGGGAGACTTTAGATATGAGTAATGCCATTGGTAGCGCAGTGAGCACACCTATGAAGAGACAAGTTCGAAGCAGTCGACACCAGAGGAAAGGGGGAAAGAGGCACACATTGACGATAGTGTTTACGATTGTGATTTCGTGATTTGAATTTCATATTTTCGTTGACTGGATCTTTTTTTGGTATTTTGAGGATTTTGTTCTACGATTGGTATTTCTTATGTGTGCATTCATTACATTCTATTCATGCTTCATATATCAGTTGTATTGATGTTGTTTTGTACATACCCAGTACACTCGATTTGGTTTTATACATTTTGATATTTTGATTTGATTTCGTACATATGGGTTACACATGATTTTGACATATGTCTCGACCTAGTTTTCAAGCATTTTCATACCGTGATTTTGATTTTGATATTCGGTGTATGTTTTCGTGCACCATGTGCACCTGATTGAGATTCTTGCGCACATTCGGTGCACCTGATACGATTTATGCACACCAGATGCACTAAATCGTGGTTTTGTGCAGATTAGATGCACCTGATATTAGAGTCGTGCACGCCCGTTGCACTTGACAGATGTTTTTAGTGCACACCTGTTGCACTCAGTTTTGTTTTTGTGTGAATTCGTGGCATCTGTATTTGGTTTCGATTTCAGTGCGCACCGGACGCACAAGATATTTTTATGATGTGATTGAGATTGATTTCAGTTTGATCAGTATATTTTTATAATCATTACTATTGATTTGGTAACCAAGCGGGACGTGTATGTTAAATAAAAGATGTATATATATATATAACTAATTTTTTTAAAAATAAACATCCGCTACTTATGTCGTGGCACGTACATCATACGGCGATTTTCAAAAGAGGTTCTTGCATGCTTCTTTATCCAGATGTTTGGACGATTTTACTATGATGCGCACAATATATAAGTTGTAGTTTTGATGTATATTATATTGGTTTTCGTATTGGGTTTTGGTATTTTATTTTCTCCATAATTCCGATGACTGTGTTATGCTTGACGGAGTTGATTTTAGTTTTGTATTGATGATTTCTGAGCCCCGACGATTTGAGTGTTTTGGCTGAATGTTTTAGTAATTTGGGGGAGTTTTAATTTAAATTCGTGGACCGAATTTCTTAAAGGGGGGAAGATTGTAACATTTTAAAAATAATTAAATAAATAAAATCGTTTAAGTGAATTTTATAATTTTCGGTAAAATAAAACGTAGTTTTCATAAAACTAAACCGTAATTATTTTTCACTATAAATTTAAAAATACATATTTTAATTATGTTATTACTAGTAAATGGTGTTTATTTAGCCACTTATAAATTTTTAGTTTAATTAAATATTTTTCTTCAATTAATTATTTTAAATATTAACATAAGCTTTATTTTTACACTAAATTAGTGTAAATTACAAATTTGAATGGGTTTAATTAGCAAAAGTGAACCATTACATATTAGAATCAAGTGTGTTTCATGCAAAGTTTATTTTCAAAATTTTACAATGGTTCTAGACCATTCTAGGTCAAATGGAGTGAAGAAAATAAAGAATTTTTAAATAAATTAATGAAAATACTTGATTGTGTGATATTTTTGTGAAACCTTGTACACTTTTCTTCACCTTTTCTCACTCTCCTCCCTTTTCCTCACCTCATGGCCGGCCTCACCACCATGGGCAGCCGCAAAAATTTTCGCCCATCAATTTTGTTTTAAAAATCATCAAAATTCATCAAAAATTCAATAAAAACCCCACAAAATCCTAATTAATTCCTACCCTCTATTCTTTCCTCATCTTTATATGGATTTTGGAGATGGAAAGCATTCATTTTGGAGGCATCTTTTCATGTTTGGATTTCATGTTGTGGAGGTATAAATCTTCTTCTTTTGATTTATTGTTATTAGATGTTTCATTTAAGCATAATTAGATTTAATAAATAAATTCTATCTACAAGTTTTAAAATTCAAGTTAGGGTTTATAAAATTAAGTTATGGTTTTTATTAATTAAGTAGGGTTATAATAACTAGTTTAATATTTTTAGAAGTTGAAAATCTTGTATGGATGATATATTGTAAATTGTTTATCCAAAATTGTTTAAATTAATCCATTTTGCAAACTAGATTTCTATATATTGTATATATTGGTGAGATAAAATTCCAATTAATGTTTGTAACACTAGATTGTGGTTTTAATGAGGATATTAACTTGTTAGTGGAATGAAAAACTTAAATTGGTTACTAGTTTCTATTGATAATTGAAAAATACTAATAAAAATGCTATTTTTGCTAACTAGATTTTTGAAATTCTTAAATAAATGAGGTTTAAAATCTAAATTATGATTTCATTATATTATTATCATCATGACTTGTAGTTTAATGAATTAATTAATGAAAAATCCAGTTTAGATGTGATATTGTGAAATTTTCCGTAAAAATATCGAAATCGGGCAAGTTTGCAAACTAGAATTTTCAAACTAATATAAATTAGGGTGTTAAAAATATAGTGATGGTTTATATAGTCTAGTTATGCTAATTAATGAATATTATGACCATTAGTTTCTTTTAAACATCAAGTTTTGAAGTAAAACGGTAAATTAGTGTTTTCAGGTTTTACGGAATCCGGCGATTTGGTCGATTTTTAGGGTTTCGATGGATTAAATGATGTTTAATATTATAAGTAATGAGTTTTTAAACTACGAGTTGTTTCCTGATGTTTATCTCGATCAATCAGCATTTGTACGCCGACATAGAGCGATATTTGCTTCTTTTGCATGAGCGGGACATAGGTTTTAACCTATGCACGTTCCGCGCGTCATTTTGATTTTTGTCCGTGATTCAGTCTACGATATTATACATGTTTGCGTATAGGTACCCCTCGAATGGACTTCGGACGAGGAAGATGAGGAAGGCGACATCGTCTTCGGCAGACAAGGACCAGGTGAGTAGATGTATATCTTAGGGGGGAAGTCGGGTGGATGGCGTTTAGCACCCCCGCAAAGTAGAACATGAATAGTACTTATTGTCATTAGGAAGCCAGACGTGACCTTAGATTCTTGATGAGTAGGACCCTAGTAATGACCCTAGGTTGGACTAGACTGATTTAGAAAGACCATAGCAGAGGATGAACACCTTGGAAGAGATTCATTGGTTTCAGGTAGATACACACACACGCACACACTGAGACTCGATGTGGTGTATACGTGTATGTATATATATATAGGACTAGGTGTAGGTATATATATATATACACAATACGTATATGTGATACAAGGATGTGATATGATATACGGGGATGAAACAATATAACAAGGCTGATGCCGTGATTCTTGGCTATACAGTCGTGTTATGATGTTTGCGGATCATTAGAAAATGAGATAATGGATTTGTATACTTGAACAATAATAAAGGGTGGTGATGATATTGAAGTATATGGGACTCTAAAATATAACCCGGAACGTAAGCTGTGCCTGAAATTCTGATATGATATCATATAGGTGTGACTAGATTAAGACATCATATAGGTGTGACTTGAAATCTGATATTATATATGTGTGACTTGATTTCGATATCATATAGGTGTGACTTGATTACGATATGATCTATGTGTGACTTAATCAATATGATACATATGACATGACATTTCTGAGGATAATTGACGATGTATATTTATGCTGACAATGATATATGATTGATGTATGCGATTACAGTATAGCACCTTGATCATGACATGTGTTGATGATGGTATTATACGAATGATGAGACACGTAGGTGATACTTGATCTGTACCTCTATATTGGGATGCCGTACGATGGATTTTACCGTACGAGGCATATATGTGATGATTAATCCGCACTCTTGATTCGAGGAAGCCATACAACGTACGTGACGCTATTGAGGCTAGATCGCCGACTATTAGTGATATGTATTCAGACCTTAGGTGGACTCTTATTTCTTACCGACTAGTTTCTTAGGTTTAGTTCCTTAGGGGGTTAGATGGACACTAGTTTAGGCTCGAGTCTTATAGTTGTAGTTAGTCTTGTATATTACAATGAGTGGTTATTACACATCCGTCTTTACTTTCAGACTGTAATCATCATGGTGCATGTTCATTCATATGTTTCTATAATCAGTAAAACCCTGCCTGTTAGGACACCAGCACCATTACCGATGATGCACATATTCCACGCACACTTATTTGCCGGCTCACACACATCATCATCGGGAATTGCTATGTCACGTACACTTTAGAACATATTATCTTTTATTGATAGAATCAGCTAGCAACTAGATCGATATAATATTGTGATTACTCTTTGGTGTTAGTATAGACATGGCATTTATTACTTAGACATTTCATGCATTCACATTTTCATGTTATCATGCAGTATTATGGGGCATATGCCGACACTTATCATATACTTACTCATGATTTTGGGATTTTGGATTTCTATGAGATTTCTGGATTTTTGGGGAAAACCGCAAGAATATATAAAAACTTCTCTCTCTCCTCCTCTCTTTTTAAAACATAAGATGCGGTTTTCTCGTGATGTATGTGACGTCCACCATGAGATTTCATGTTTTCTGTTGGATTTTGAGACCCGATTCGAGGAGTGGATGAACCGTCTCGGGTACATGGTGGGCCCGGTATGGTACCCCGGGGCAAGAAGATCGAGTTGTAGACGATGAGCCTGATAGGGGAGGACTACCTACCGGTGATGTCTGGCACGGCGGATATCCGGAGGATACCGACCGTTGTCGTGAGATTTGATGATATGGGCCGATCCGGACTGAAGGAGCCCGAGATATTGAGACTTTGAGACATTGAGATTATGAGGTATTAAGACTTGAGATTTACATGTTTTGTGTCGATACTTGACACGGATTTCCATGGATTTCATCGTTGATATTTCATATTTCTATACACATTTTACCATGATAAAAGTTAAAGATTTCTTATACAGATATATCTAGATTTCAAGATTTGTTATTTCATATTCATGGTGTATGCATACTCATTCACATGACATAGTTCTATATGAGGCACTGATACGAGCACGGACCATTTGCACTTACACGTATCTTATTATCATGTCTTTACTTGATGACTAGTAGTATATTAGTATGTTATTATGACCTAGGACAGCGTCGTGCATTCGATTTCTTTTCGCAGATATCTTCTACTCACGAGTTAGCAACTCACCCCCGTTGTGCCAAATTTTATTACAGGTTCGATTTACAGGTTTTCCTGACAGCTTGCTGGCACATCTTTTCATTCAGGGTGATTTGTACGGTAGGTTGGTTCACTTGTATCCGGACCTCCATTGTACTTTTTTTTATTTCATTTGTATCTAGAAAGCTCCATCAACCAAACTTGTATTACTTGATAGTAACCTGGATCAGTTGTTTATTTCAACCTTAGAGTCGCGCATGTATTATTATGATATCTGGTGGTTTTGTTTTCTTTTGAGTTTTGAGCCTCACCCTTTGGCGTTGTATATTATTGTGCTTGGTATGGTTGTTCCGCCTGTTGGCGTAGAGCAAGCTCCTGTTTAGGGATGCCATTTTATTGTTTGTATATATATTATTCTTGTTTGTATACGTTTGTGGCCAGTTTTTACAAAGGAGACTCTGCCGAAATTTTTGAGAAAACTGGATGTTGCTTTTAAACTTGTTTTCTACATGTTTTCCTTTACTTCTTCTTCTTTTTATGGTTTAGATTTCTGGGCTTCGGCTTACTTAGGTTACGTTGCGCCTCTAGACGCTTCATAATCTAAGTGCCGGTCACGTTCCGTACTTTTGGGTCGTGACAATCTCATTGGCTCCCCAGTTGTTTTCTTCACCGATCATTCAGCTCTGTGATATCTTTTTGTGAAAAAGGATGCGAAATCTCGATTAATACTTTGGATCCTCTTACTTCAAGAATTTGGCCTTGTCATTACGGAAAAAAGAGGATATGAAAATGTAGTAGCCGATCATCTTTAACGACTTCCTTCTTCGCGGACGCTTCCTCTCCTAATCGATGACACTTTCCCTGATGAACAACTCCTGACGATATCTTGCAAACCCTGTTTCGCAGATATTGTGAACTACCTGGCAACTGGACTCATACCTGATGAATGGTCGAGTCTGGACAATCATAGATTTTTATCCTAAGTAAAACACTTTTACTGGGACGAGCCCTACTTGTTCAAGTACTGTCCAGACCAAATCATTCGCCGGTATGTTCCGGATAACGAATTCAAGAGTGTGTTGTCATTTTGCCACGATCAAACATGTGGCCGGCACTTTGGCCCAAGAAAGACAGCTGAGAAAGTCTTGCAATGTGGGTTTTACTGGCAAAAACTTTTCAAAGATGCACATGAATACTGCAAGACTTGCTCCCGGTGCAAACATTTAGGCCGGATTTTTAGGCGAAATGAGATGCCGCTCCAACCAATCTTTGTTGTTGAGATGTACGACGTTTGGGGAATTGATTTCATGGGCCCGTTTCCCAACTCTTTTGGGAACCTGTACATTCTTTTGGATGTTGATTATGTCTCTAAATGGGTCGAGGCAGTACCGAGCCGGACTAATGACAACGAGGTTGTCATTAAATTCCTTAAAGAAAACATCTTTTCCCGGTTCGGGCACCCTCGTGCTATCATTAGCGACAATGAGACGCATTTCTGCAATTGGTCTTTTGAGGCCTTAATGCAGAAATACTCAATTAATAATAAGCTATCCATGCCCTACCACCCCCAAACATTTGGGCAAGCCGAAGTTTCAAATCGGCAGATCAAGCAGATTCTGGAGAAGACGGTTTCCAAGAACCGTAAAGATTGGTCTTTAAAATTAACCGATGCACTTTAAGCATTTCGAACTGCATATAAGACTGATCTTGGCATGTCTCCCTATCGGCTTGTTAACGGAAAGGCTTTCCACCTCCGTGGGGAAATCGAACATCGTGCTATTTAGGCGATCAAAGAGCTTAATCTCAATCTTGAAGATGCGGGCAGGTATTGGAAGATGCAACTGAATGAACTGAACAAGCTTCAGGATGAGGCTTACAACAACGCGGTTGTTATAAAAAACCGAACGATGGCATTTCATGATAAACACCATACGCACGAAACCTTCATGCCTGGACAACAGGTCTTCTTTATGACACCCGACTCCATTTCCATCCCAGTAAACTTCGATCTCTCTCGAATGGACCTTTTCTTGTGCGGTGTGTGTACCCGCACGGCGCTGTGGATTTGGAGTATCCAAAGGATGGTTCGTTTTTTAAAGTAAATGGACACAGATTGGAACCGTTCCTTAGCACAGAACCATCAGAGAAGCTTCTGATCTTGCAGGAGCCGGTTTACCCTGAATAATCATCCTCTGTTTACCCCCAAATTTTGATTATCCAGCCAAAAACAGTGGAGACACTATTTCAAACAAGTTTGGGGGTATGTATATACTATTTTTTTGGTATATATATCTGGATATTCTTGTCCGGTGCATATCCATTTTTATTTATGACAAGCAATCTTGTCTGGTGATGCTCAGTCTTTGTTCATAAAAAAAATAATAGTAATAAAAAAAATAAAACATAAAAAGTAGAACCGCCGCTTTTGACCCTCCATCTATTTTTGCCCTCTTGATGTATATTGACATTGTGGGCACTGTCCAGTTTAAGTTTGGGGATACGCTCCGTAAGCTTTCTCCCTTCGCATTCTTTCTCCCTTCGCATTCATTTGTATATTTTGCATTTGCATACATATTTAAAACCCCATAAAAAATCAATTTTTTTTTTATAAAAATATAAAAACTCTGTCGTCAAGTTAGCTATTGGGAGAACTTAGATTCGATATTTTGACGGTTTTTGTTTAATAAGAAAGGAACAACTAGATCCTATTTGTTAGATTTTGAAAGCATGAAAGATAATCCTCCTTTGAATTTAACTATAGCTATTATACGTCTTTACATTACACTACACGTGTCGTGAGATTTGATAATTAGATGACAAGTCTATTATGTCTGAAAACTTTTAAATTGATAAACTGATTTTTGAGAATCAAATAGGTTTGTTCTTAAATAAGTAATACCAAGAATAATTTTGAAAGTGAAGTGGATAAGAAGGGATATTATAGATACCTTAATAGGAACTAATTCTTAAGAATAACCTATCTGGAACCTGATTGAACTGATTACACACCTGATTCACTAAACACGTCTTTTATCCTAAAAAAATAATTGAACAACTTGTTATATCTCCGTTCACATTAAATCATATGATTTTCACGCTAAAATTGGTCATTTGTTTTAGGGCCTAGGTAACTTGAGCCGGGGTATCTCTACTCCTAATGCCTTAAAACCAATTGGTTTGGGAGAATTGGCCCAACACTCACTAAGAAACCTAGAAAGTCCAAATTAAAACAAAGTCAAGCAAGTGTTCTTTCCGAGTTAAAATTCCTAACGGTTCTTTGTATGAGAATAATCTTGACAAAAGATAAGTTTTTTATAAAAATATTTCTAACGGAGATATGAAAGTCTTATCCTATGATGAAGACTATTGCACGTTCACGAAAGTGTGTGTGAAACAAAAATAGGTAAAAGGTGGAGTGAAAAATAAGACCTAGTCTCCTATTAAGGAAGATAGAAATTCTGAATTTGAAACCTAACTGAAAAATAAAACTTGAGAAGTACTTAACTCTTTATAAAACTTGTGTGATCATTTTTAAGTTTTTTATCTGGGCTTTATTTTGTGACATGACAACTTTAATCGATCCTTTTGAAACTTAACGACTTTATTTTCACCGTACGTAAAGACATATAGAATCTTAAGTTAAATAAAAAGCGAGATGAGAAAAATAAAGGTTCGATATTTCTAAACTTAGGGTAATAGAATTGCTAGCTTTGAAACAAAACCTTAGGGTTAGAATCAAAGCTATTTCGCAAAACTAGCTTGACGGGATTTTGTGGGTGAAATCCGTTGAAAACCCTCAGGAGACAACAGATCTCCTACTAGGGACACCTAGAGCTTTAACGGCTTGTTGCACGAGCTTAGTGCAACCGTGTTCTCTGCGAAAATGAGGTCAGGATTTTTGTTTTGCTGGGGACGATAAAAAGATAAGTTTGGAGGTATTTGTTCATCATAGAAAACTGCATTTTAATACCACTCATTCATTATATATTATTTGTATATATCTGTACTATAAAACAGTGTCTGCTCAGTAAATACAAATTGCAGGTATCCGCGATACAATACTGGAAACACACTCAAAATCACGGATATTACATTTGTGAGCCGACACTACAACCGGAACTGCAAACCGATCGTTACCCAGAGAGTTCTTTTGCAACAAATATTGTACACACAATTTTGGTCCAACACATAGCAAGTGTGCACTAGCTCTTTAGTGATTTGGACCATGGTGGGGCTGCCCATGACACACACAAGTGATGGCTTATGCAAGTAGGGTGACAAGTGTAATAAATGCTACAAGATATGATGTGATATGAAGTATCAACTTCCCTCCAAAACTACTGAGTATAATCCAAGCTGAAATGAAGAAATCAAGTAGCACCAGAGTGATATTGGAGAGCACACAAGACCACACAACCAACACGAGCCCATTAGCTCGGATTTTTGCCGGCTACATCCTTGTATAATCCTAGCCCGCCGGCCCCCTAGTCCCAATGGGCCCCATTTTTGTTCTGTCGATCGCTTGCAGTCACATCATCCTATTTTTATTACTTGTTTAGTTTTCTTTTGTGCCTATAAATACCAGACCATAGGGCAAGGAGAGGGGATACTTTCTCTTTAGTTTTGCTTTAGAACTCTTATAATTTGTAACTTAGTTTTCCTTTGAACCCTTGAGCTCTTGCCCGTTTGTCTTTACCTTGCAACTTCTTCATTGAACATGCAAGCTTAAGAATTAGGTTCTTGACTTCAAGTTTAGTTGTACCTTGTTTGAAATTCAATAAAGTTCTCATTTCATTATATATGTCTTGATTTCTACATACTTCGAACTTGTGAAATCATTGCTTTACATTGATATTGCAACCTCTTAAGTGAGCTTGCAACCATTAAATTTGGTATTTTGATTTCACATAGGTACGAGATTAAAGAACAAGTGACGATATTTGCACATTGAACTTATCGGTTCTTAACTTCTAACTTTAACTCTTCTTTTCTTACTATTTTTGTTATGTTGTCTTTCCCTTTTCTTTTCTATTTTGGTATCGTAAATATGTGTGAGTAATTGATTCACTTATTAAAGGTAGAATATGGTTAGTTTGTGTTAGAAGATGTTTTTTTGCTAAAACCTTAACTTTGCAATTGAAACTCAGAGCAAACCTCTCGCAATTCTGCTCCGTTAGGCATCCTATCCTACCACAATAGCGGTGAATCCTAATCGTGACCGGATTGCAAGTGGTTTGCCGTATGCTAAGGTCAAGAGACATCAACGGAAGGACAAAGGAAAAGAAATATGGATTTAGCTCAAAATCGCAAATACCGTATTTCAAGTTCCCTAATCCATGTTGTTGCCTATTGATTTATTGTCAATATCAAATTTGGGTCTATAAGCAAACGGCAAACATCATCCTCACGCATGCTAACCTAAAACTACCCTTAACAAGTCTTTTCATTGAACATATCCTAGTTACGACACTTAGCATAAGCAAACAACTCAAAATACGGTATTAACTCGTTAAAACAATCCTAAAAAAAGATACCATCTCCCAGCGGATGACTCGTACTCATCACGGCTCGCTACACACGACACCGTTTTTGATTGCGGTAATTTCAAAATTCTATCTAAATATGACACGGTGAAAACGTAACAATCCGTGATCCACTCGGAGTTCCTTACACTCAAGCTCTTGCTTCACAAAACCAAAGTAGAAGTGAGGCAAACAACCTATACAAGTGTGCTAGACTAATATAAATTGACGAAGTAGGTTATTTCTCACTAAAAATCCTTCCTTTTTCTTTCTCTTTTTCTCACCACAAAAAGGGTAGAGAACTAGAGGAAGAAGATGAAGAAATGGCTACTCTTATGATAATAATTCATATGAGAGAGAGAGAGTCACACTCACATAATATATATTGAGCCATGGAAAATATCTTAGATATTTTGTGAGTGAGTTACTGGAGGATTAAATAATGAACCATAGTTAGTGGGATATTTTAAGAAGAGTGTAGAACCTTGGCTTCATTATTCAATTTCCATTTACTCAAAATCAAAAAACATCCAATATCTTTCCATGTGATTCTAGCATAGCCATGTCCAATGTATCATCCACCATGATACATGCACACATGTATATATGTATATAAATCCATATAAATATACATACATACATGCAAACATAAAGAAAGGAATTACTAATGAGCAATTAGTCAATATATTAAATCAACACATGATTTAATAATCCGGTCATATCACATATAACCTGACTAATAGAAAATGCCAGATTAAAATACGGTATCATATACTCGTATTAATCAAGCTCCCACACATATCTCCATATATGCCCCACTTCGTTTCACCTGAGCTCGAAAACCCCTATATGGGACTTTAAGACTCGTCAATACGCTAGCAGTAGGCAGTGATCATATCAGATACCCACAAACCGTCAGCGGTACTACCTGCACGTAACGGCTACCGAGGTATTAAGCGAATAGAAAAACAACAAGCGAACTTGTCGAAACACCCGTAGAGCCAACCAGCAACACTTACCGTACAGTCCGGTCTCTTCGTATGATATGTTGCATATTGAGTCTAGGGATGGTATCGTTGAGCCCTAATAACTCAATATGTCATGCCGATGTATGACCTATAACAGGTCGAGAAACGACTGATAACACTTATCAGTAAATCTCATCAGCCCTGTCTAGGGACTTCCAGTTATAGCCAATCGCGCACAGTAAAACATTAACTCCTAATGACGGGAGAGACGAAACCTCTCATATCGCTCATCGCCTCCATGTGTCTCAGGACTGTACCCAAAAACCACCTGTTTGCACGACTCAGTAGAGCCGTGGTAGGGTGAAAATCAAACCACAGTGGGAATCACACAAGACTCTATGACGATCTTGGGTCTACAGACTAACCTGTACAAGTGTCACCTGAGAATTGCTATTCGACGATAAATATATTGCCATATAGTAGTTCTCGGCAAGTTCGTTCAGTGTACTCAGTCTTTAATGAGCACCCATATACAATATTTGGTGTCAAACACCAACGGATATGAGATCATCCATTGCCCCCTCAACTGGGTCAAGAAACGTATACGCCGGTCTACTCTGGAATATCGATGCCCCGTCTCGATACACCCACGACTAGGAACATTTAAGGATATGCTTATAGACTACACATGCCCTACTAGTATGATCGGCATCATGATCATAGAAGTCAAGCTGATATCCTAAGGGCTTTATCAACATGTATCTAATGAACAGTATACACAATCAAGTGAACATGATAAGATAAAGAGTAACCAGATAGCATACCATCATGTCGAGCAAGAAAGTCCTCTATATATACATGTCCAAGCATCCACTATACAAATAATGGTATCTAGGGCATACATATATCCAATAATCTCCCACTTGCACTAAGGCCAATTATTGGCGTATCTCATACCCAACATCTCAAATAGTCGCTCAAGTTGCGGCTGTGGAAGGGCCTTGGTGAGTGGATCCGCGGTGTTATTCTTTTATGTCTACTCTCCGAATCACGATCTCACGGCGATCAACTATCTCCCGGATCAAATGATATCGCTTCAGGATGTGGCTAGATCGCTGATGGGACCTGGGAACTTTGGCCAATGCCATAGCCCTATTATTATCACAATACAATGGTATTGGATCAATAATGGTGGGAACTACTCCTAGTTCCGAGATGAACTTCCTTATCCAGACGGCTTCCTTGGCAGCATCATTTGCTGCAATATACCCATCTTCCATCGTCGAGTCTGCAACGGTATCCTGTTTGGAATTCTTCCAACAAACAGCCCCTCTATTACAGGTAAATACAAACCCCGAGATAGATTTGCTGTCATCCTTATCACTCTGGAAGCTCGGATCGGTAAAGGCCTCCATCTGGAGATCCTCATTACCATACACCAAGAACATTTCTTTAGTCCTTTGCAAGTACTTAAGAATATTCTTCACAGCTGTCTAGTGTTTCTCCCCTGGATTGGATTGATACCTGCTTACTACACCTAGTGCATAAGCTACATCAGGGCTAGTATATAATATCGCATACATTATAGATCTTACGGCAGAAGCGTAGGGTATAATAATCATGCGTGCTCTCTCTTCATCAAACATTGGACAAAAGTACTTGGAGAGAGTGATTCCATAACAAGCGGGTAAGTACATGGCTTAGAATCTTTCATACTAAACCTCCTTAGGATGGTGCTAATGTACCTTGATTGGGAAATTCCCAACAACCTCTTAAATCTATTTCTATATATCTTAATGCCTAAAATGTACGAGTCATCATCCAGGTCCTTCATGGAAAACCTTTGTGATAAGAATAGTTTGACCGATTGTAGCATAAGAATGTCGTTTCCTATCAAGAGACTGTCATCCACGTACAATACGAGGATTGTGACAGTATTCCTTACAATCTTCTTATAAATACAAGGTTCATCTGCATTTTTGATAAAATCAAACTCTTTGATCCCATCATGAAAGAAGATGTTCCAACTCTGTAATGCATGTTTTAATCTATAAATGGATTTAAGCAACCTACATGCTTTCTCGCTGCTCCCACTATCAACGAAGCCTTTCCGCTGATCCATAAAAACGCACTCTTCTAAATCACCATTCAGAAATGCATTTTTAACGTCCATCTGCCAGATTTCATAGTCGTAGTGAGCAGCAAAAGCAAGTAGGATCCGAATGGATTTAAGCATTGCCACTGGAGAGAAAGTCTCATTATAGTCCAATCCTGGTCTTTGACGAAATCCTTTCGCTACAAGCCTTGCTTTAAAGGTCAATACCTGTCCATCTACACCCATCTTTCTCTTAAAGATCCATTTACACAATACGGGTTTTACCCCAGAAGGTGCAACTTCCAATGTCCATACTTTGTTGGTATACATAGACTCCATTTCGGATCTCATGGCATCCAGCCACTTCACTGAGTCACCATTCTGTGATAGCTTGCAGAAAACTAGTAGGGTCATCATCATCCATGATGCAATCTTCTCTATCACCATCAATAAGGAAACCACAGTATCTCTCCGGTAGGCGAGAAGTCCTACTAGATATACGAAGTGACTGAGGTTCGTAAGGTTCTATTGCAACATCAGGTTCAACCAATTCGTCATTAGTAATTTGTGTCTCTAAAACTTCTTCTAGTTCTACCGCATTGCCATCAGTATTATTTGTAAACAATTCATTTTCTAAGAATGTGGCATACCGAGAAAAAAAAGTCTTTGTTCTTCCTTGTGGTAGAAAAGATATCCATATAAATGTTTTGGATATCCCACAAATGTACATAGAACCGACCGTGTCTCGAGTTTTTCTAGATTCTGCTTTTTAGCAGAAGCAGGACAACTCCATATCCTAACTCGTTTAAGAGATGGTCATTTCCCATACCATATCTCATATGGAGTGGTAAGCACGGTCTTGGTTGGAACCCTGTTCAATAGATATACTGCAGTCTCCAATGCATGCCCAAAATGAAAGTGTTAACTGTAACACCTTAAATCCGGTTAGTGTTAATTAAGTGATAATGCAGATTTTTAATGAAAAGTTAACCAAAATAGTTTTCACATATTTTATAAAAATTAATTAATATTTTATTATTATTTTTTTTAAGGTTGCACACACTTCTGCATGTTAACTTTGGGGTTATGGAGGTGTTAACCATGCTTAACTAGCCATGTCACACTAAACCATTTTCATGCCATGCTTACTCATTTCACCTATTTTTTTAAGTAAAGAGCTTATCTTTTATTAAGGGAGAAAGAGAGTTGACAAATGATGAATGATGAGGCATGGGGAAAGCTTAGGAGAAATTAATGAGGAGAGAGAAAGGGCATGGCTCATTTCCTAACCTTACACCCTCATTTTTCCCTCATCACTCACACACTCTCATTTTCCCTCATCACTCACTCTCTCATTTGTTTGTTCTCCTTCTCCTTCCTTTCCTCAACAGAAACCTATCTTGTTTCATCACAAAACCAAGCCTAATCTTCACTAAACCTCATTAAACCCCTCACAAAATCAAGTTAAGCCTATTGAGATGACTTAGAGCTTGGAAAGCTAGGTTTTCAAGCAAGTTTGGTGAGGTAATGATCTCTAACCGTTATCTAGGCTTTATAGATGTTGTGTTTCTTATTAATTGCTGTTTTAAACACTAAAGTTATAGTTTTTATGCAAATGCCGTATTTTGGTTGAGTTTTGTGTCTCGGGTGAATTTGCTATCGAACTAGGCTGTTGTTTGAAATTGCCATCATAGAGACCTAGTTTGGAGACCTAGGAGCTACCCTAAAAACCAGAGTCCACCCCTTCCACCTTTGGCCGCAAATATATTCGTTCTGGCCGCAAATTGCGGCCAGATTAGGGACTGGGGTCTCATGTCTTGGTCGTGGAGTCTCTGGGGTTGTTTGTAGTCTCGTGGAACTTGCAACTTTCATTAATTCTTTATGTGGGAAAATCTGGGACCACTTAGCTAGTTTTTAGTGTTTCGGCAACGTGCGATACGATTAATCCGACTTAGTTTATGTTTTTTTGGCAGCTTGCAGTCGTGGATTTATTTTGAAATGCCGTTGTATGCGTTTAGCCGCTAAACGAACCCTTTGTTGCTTGAGGGAACCGATTCGTTAATCGGCGTTGTGTTCGTATGTTTTTGGGTAGCTTGCTAAATCCACGCGTTATTGTGTTGTGTGATAATAGGATCGTGGGCCGGGACTTCAGACACTGCGCGAAGGGGAAAACAGGTGGTTGGATTTACCTAGCTCGAGATCATCGGTAAGTAGATTTAACATCTACGGGGGAATCGCCCGTATGGCGTTAAGCGTCGAGGGATGGCCCAGGTGTTATAGCCACATGTTTATATGCATATACATTAATTGTGCATAAGCATCATTTTCATACCATTACTTGTTGTAGATTGACTTTGTACCTATTGGACACTGCACCAATACTAACGGTTCATATTGCACGAGCACTAAATTGTATGCCACACACACACCGTTGGTAATTACCACAACACGCACATCATATACATATATATTGTACTGCATTCGTTATTGACATTGAGGCGGTTGTTCTTGTACCTGTTAGGTCCACGTTACCTCTCCCGGTACTTTCGGGGTTGCGGAAACGGTAAAACAAAATTTTTTCTAAACTCTGTAACATGGACCGTAAAAGCCGGATCTTTGCTAAACAATACACTAGCATCCAAACAAGAGATGTATCTACTCGGTTAAGGGTTATACCTCAACTTGAACTCCTTCTCTTCTTGTTGTTCTTCTTCTTCTTTGTTGTTCTTCTCTTCTTGTTGTTCTTCTCTTTGCTTGCTCAATGGTTGATCCGGACTTCGGTCACCTCCGCGGCCTCCTTGAGTCGAAGACGATCCACCCGAGAGATGTACACCGAGCTCCACCTCAAGCCGAGGTAACTAGGGCAATGAGATTGCTAATCTAGAAGCCCTAGGATGTGTAGAGAAGATGTATGGATGTGTTTGTCAAGTGGAATCCTTTTTCTCTCAACACATGAGATCAAAGGAGAAATCAGGAGGAGGAAGAAGAAGGAGGAAGGTTAGCAACCATGGAGCTTCTCATTTCAAGAGAGAGTGAGAATAAAATTATGATACAAAAGAAAAACAACCATGGTTGCAAATAATGCAAAACAACATCATTACTAATCCCATCAAGATAAAGTTGATGGCTACTTTGAAATGACCATTATCATAATCCAAAAGAAAAAGGAAAAGAAAAGAAAAGTATAGAACCCTCTTGAAAGTCAATGGTCAACCCGGTCAACCGGTCAACAAAGTCAAGAGAGGTCAACGGGGTCAAATGGTCAATGCAATTAGCCATCATAAGATTATCACTAATAGGATTAGTAAATGATGTTCGCGGCTCATAATGGTTTTGACCAAACGAACTGTCAAAACCCTAATGAGTCCGCCTCAAAATGGTTTTGACCGAATCAACTGTCAAAACCCTAATGAGCCCGCCACATAACGGTTTTGGCCGAACCAACTGCCAAAACCCTAATGAGGCACCTCTTCCTTCATCACTCCGAAAAACTGTGCATACACACCTGCATCCGTATTCCGTAGAATGCGGATGCACAGAAGACAAAACAAATCCATCCGTGCAATACTAGGATCCGGCTTAAACCAAAGCCTACTAGTACTGCCTGCCCGAACACCATACGCACACAAGTGTACGTAAGTGATCGCAGCCCTGCCGTAAAACCATACGGCCTCTACACGTTTCGCTCAGTGCAGGGAAACTCTCTGTGTGGGACACTAAAGACTGGACACTACGCTGGCAGTGGGTTTAACCACAGACCGCAAGCGGCACTAGCTGTACGTAACGGTCCCCAGGTAGATGTCGATAAGAAGGCCGACGAGGTAAACCCATCCGAACTCCTACTGAGCCTGTATGTGACAATCTCCGTACAGTCCGGTCTGTTCGTCTGATACATCGCATGTCGGGCCTAGGGGGCGGCAAGCGTCAGACCCCTAATAGAGGTACAAGTCGTGTCGGAGTGAAGCCCAGAACACCCTGAGATAACACTGGAACCTACCAGTATATCTCGCTTGCCCTGGCCAGGGACTACTTGTGTAATGGCTCTCCTAGACACAGCGTGATGTCAACCCCCAATACCGGGAGAGACGAATCCTGTCTAACCGTCACTGCCTCCAAGTGCTTCGGGACTGCTCCCAACTACTACCTGTTTGCACGACTCAGTAGAGCCGTGGTAGGGTAGTAACCAAAGAACAGTGGGAACACACTCGAGGCGAAGTGATAGTGTCAAGTCAGCGGACTAAGCTGTACTCATGTCACCTGGGAACTGATAACTGACGATAGGTATAATACCAACCATCAGTTCCCGACGAGTCCTGTCCAGTGTACCCGTAACCTAACGAGCACCCGCATACTATCTCAAGTACGACGTACCGACGGCTGTGGGACAGACCGTCTCCCGTGCTGGGATGAGAAGCGCATACGCTAGTCTACTCCGGAGCATCGATGCCCTATCTCGATACTCCCACGACCAGGGACGTGTATAAGGATGTGCTTGTAGATTACTCAGCCCCCACGAGTGTGATCGCCATCACAACGCCGGTAATCAAGCAAAGATCCTAAGGGCTCTACTAATGCGTATAGGTGATATAATAAATAAACACACAAGTACACATTAAAGCAGAGACAAACCAAGTAGCATACTACTATATTGAGCAAGATTGTCTGTACAACTGTGAATATCCCAAGCTTCCATCAAGTAATATACATACTAGTATGATACAGTAATGGCCTCTAGGGCATATACACTAACAATCTCCCACTTGCACTAAGGCCATGTACTGGCGTATCGAAGACCTATCATCTCGATCAGCCGCTCGAACTGAGTCTGGGGTAAAGCCTTCGTGAATGGGTCCGCAGTGTTGTCCTTTGTGTCCACTCTCCGCACCTCGATATCCTGGCGATCAATGATCTCCCTGATCAGGTGATACCGCCTTAAGATGTGCCTGGATTTCTGATGGGACCTTGGTTCCTTCGCTAAAGCTATAGCCCCATTGTTATCGCAATACAAAGGTATTGGGTGAACAATGGACGGACCACCTGAAGTTCACTAATGAACTTCTTAATCCAGACCGCCTCTTTTGCGGCATCGCTTGCAGCAATGTATTCAGCCTCCATCGTCGAGTCTGCGACGGTATCCTGCTTGGAACTCCTCCAACATACCGCCCCTCCGTTGAGGGTAAACACAAAACCCGAGATGGACTTGCTGTCATCTTTGTCACTCTGGAAGCTTGAATCGGTAAAGGACTCGACCCTGAGGTCTCCATTACCGTAAACCAGGAACATCTCCTTAGTCCTTCTCAGGTACTTGAGAATGTTCTTCATTGCTGTCCAGTGGTCCTCCCCTGGGTCTGACTGATACCGGCTTACCGTGCTCAACGCGTAAGCTACATCTGGTCTTGTACATAGCATCGCATACATTATAGATCCTACCGCCGAAGCGTAGGGTATAGTGCTCATGCGAACCCTCTCCTCGTCAGTCTTAGGAGACATCTTCTTGGAGAGGGTAATTCCGTGCAATGCGGGTATGTTACCGCGCTTGGAACCCTCCATACTAAATCTCTTTAGTACAGTCTCTATGTACCTGGACTGTGAAAGTCCCAATAGTCTCTTGGATCTATCTCTATAGATCTTGATCCCCAGAATGTACGGGGCATCACCCAGGTCCTTCATGGAGAACCTTTGTGACAAAAACAGCTTGACCGATTGTAGCATAGGAACATCATTTCCTATCAAAAGAATGTCGTCCACGTACAAGACTAGGAATACGACAGTTCGTCCTACAATCTTCTTATATACACAGGGTTCATCTTCGTTCTTGATGAAATCAAATTCCTTGATTGCCTCATCAAAACAGATGTTCCAGCTCCGCGATGCCTTCTTTAATCCATAAATGGATTTAAGCAACTTGCACACCTTTCCGCTGCTCCCACTGTCCACGAAACCTTCTGGTTGATCCATGTAAACGCACTCTTCCAAACAACCATTTAGGAAAGCCGTTTTAACATCAATCTGCCAGATTTCATAGTCATGGAAGGCAGCAATGGCAAGTAGGATCCGAATGGATTTGAGCATAGCCACCGGAGAAAAAGTTTCGTCATAGTCCAAACCAGGTCTTTGACGAAAACCTTTTGCAACGAGTCTAGCCTTATAGGTTTCCACCTGCCCATCTACACCAAGTTTCCTTTTGTAGGTCCATTTGCATCCAACGGGTTTTACCCCAGGTGGAGCAATATCCAAGGTCCACACTTTATTGGCGTACATGGACTCCATTTCGGTTTGCATTGCTTCCTTCCACTTATCAGAGTCCCTACTGATAATGGCCTGCCTGAAACTGGTAGGGTCATCTTCTTCCAAGATGCAATCCTCTCGATCCCCGTCTATGAGAAAACCGTAGTATCTCTCGGGCGGATGAGAAATCCTACCAGATCTGCGGAGTGGCTGAGATTCGTTTGGGGTCATTGAATCTAGCGGTTCCTCCAAATTTTCAGTTACATTTTGTGGTCGCTGAATTTCTTCCAGTTCTACCGAACTCCCACTAGCTTCTTTTGCAAGAAACTCCCTTTCTAAGAAGGTAGCGTGGCGAGATACAAACACCTTCTGTTCCTCAGTGTGGTAGAACAGATATCCTAGTGAGTCTTTAGGATATCCCATAAATTTACAGAGAACTGACCGTGCCTCTAACTTGTCCGGTTTCTGTGTTTTCACATAGGCCGGACAACCCCATATCTTAAATCGCTTAAGATACGGATTTCTTCCATTCCATATTTCATATGGAGTCTTAGGCACTGATTTGGATGGAACATAGTTCAATAGGTACGCCGCTGTCTGAAGCGCATGTCCCCAAAATGAAAGAGACAACTCAGCACTACTCATCATGGAGCGAACCATATCCAATAGGGTACGATTCCTCCGCTCCGAAACACCGTTGTGCTGTGGTGTATAAGGAGGAGTAAGCTGAGAGAGAATACAATTCTCTTTTAAGTAATCTAGTAATTCCGTGCTTAAGTACTCCCCTCCCCTGTCAGACCGGAGGATCTTGATACTTTTGCCAATCTGGTTCTCTACTTCCTTTCTGAATTCCTTGAATTTCTCAAAAGCTTCAGATTTGTGTTTCATCAGATACACATATCCGAACCTAGAGAGATCGTCAGTGAATGTGATGAAGTATGAGAACCCACCCCTTGCATGTATAGACATCGGACCACACACATCACTGTGTATGAGTCCCAAGAGCTCTCTTGCTCTTTCTCCATGTCCGGTGAACGGAGATTTGGTCATCTTTCCTTTGAGACAAGACTGACAAGTTTCATAAGATGAAAACTTGAACGTATTCAAGAGTCCATCTTTATGTAACTTACTCAGTCTTTTCTCTCCGATATGACCAAGCCTACAATGGCACAAGTAGGATTCATTCGTATCTGAATTCTTCCTCTTGCGTGTGTTTTGTATATTGAGAACTGTATTCTGATTTAGAACGTAGATACCATTACACAGTGTACCCTCTGCAACCAGTACCTTATGAAGGTAAATGTTCATGATATTCTTTTCAAGAACAAAGTTATATCCATCTTTATCGAGTAAAGAAACTGATATGATGTTGCAAACCATGGAGGGTACATAGTAGCAATCGTTCAAAATCATAGTCTTGCCATTTGGCAATACTATGTGATATTCACCGACGGCTGCCGCATTAACTTGTGCTCCGTTCGCTACTCTGAGCGACATATCACCCGGTGCAACTTTCCTACTTTTTCTCAGTCCCTGCAATAAATTACAGATATGAGATCCTGATCCGGTATCAAGTACCCAGGAGGTAGGGCAGACCGTAAAACAGTTCTCAATTACAAGAACACCTGAAGTAGATGCAAAACCATGCTTCTCCTTCAACTGGGTATCCTGGAAATCCATACAATCCCCTTTCCCATTCTCACACTCATGACTGTTGTCACAAGTTAGAGCTGAACCAACTTTCCCCAGTCCCGAATAAGAATTCGGATCGGTCAAGCGATACATTTTATTATCTTGATTAGGGCGTAAAAAGGTTGCTGCCTGGAGAGAGAGAAAAGAAACACTCAGCGTATGCTCTTTCAAGATTAGATTGGTTTATTAATTTATCTAACCAGGATGTCTCCCACTGTTTACTCAAATTCTTCTTAAAACCTTTTTAAAAGAAGAACTAGCCGGGTTTTTAATTCACGTCACAATACTTGCTTAACCTTTCAGCTAGGCTAGTATCGGTACTTCGAGGGAGGTTTTCCAACGCTTTCGCGATGTTCCTTAATTCAAGAACCTCTTTTCCCTGGGGGCGTAGCCCCGCTAACACTTTTCTAGACACCTACTAGGTTTATAGCATTGATCGTTAAGTGAAATAACCTCCCGAGAGTAATCCAACTCATCAGTGGGATCGGGATCCAACTGTCATTGTGTGATAACCTAGATGGAATCCACTCTAGTCACCACACTCCAGAAGGTATGCTAAATCTGCAAGTTTCAGTACTTTTGAAACTCCCGATGTGGTTTTTTGCCCCTAGGACCCAAGTGATCTTGACGGAGTCAACAAATCAAAGAGTCCTAGTCAAGTTCAACCTGTCATTATCTGGATTGCATTAAACCCACCCGCATAACCCTTGACGGAGTCAACAAGGTTATACGACTGTCCTAATCAATCCCATATACCGATACAAACAAGTAGCACTTAGCTACCGTACACTATGCCTTGACGGAGTCAACAAACGCATCACGAATACTAAGTATTACTTTTAAGAAATGACGGAGGGCTACGGCTGGGTTTTTGGCGAAAAACCCGTTAACGTAATGAACTTGATATCGTTGAAGGAACCTGGTAATCTTTTGAAAATATAGCGGCGAAAACTTTCGCTAAAGAGGTCACTCCCTGTGAAGGGATCTCGGCTCTTTCCTCGTCGAATGAAGTGCAGGATATTCCAAACTGAATACCTCGATGCAAAGCAAGAATAATTGACTATAGTGAAGTTATTACCCTGACGCAAACTTTTGTCCAAGGGGTCACTCCCGATGAAGGGATCTCGGCCCTTGCCTCGTCGACTGAGGTGCTGGGCATTCACAACCGAATACCGCGATGCAAAACAAAAATGAACGTCCTTGCAATAACAGCTTTTTGAAAAAAAAATTGTTCCAACAACGTCTTTCAGGTTTATTTTCTTGCATTAGTTCTTTTAATGCGTCCTATCATTTAAATCCTACCATTGCAGAAAACAACCAAAATATGACGTACGCTTATGCCATTCGCATTCGCCACTGGGCCCCGTCATCACCCGTTAGGTTACTTAACTAACGACAGAGCGGGGGCTGGGCTAGCGCGGCTGTAAAACATAAGCAACGCCTAAATAGTTATTATATATAGATATACTACAACGATAGCCAATCCAGATCACAGATGAACACTTTGGATATACTAGGAACCCGCGATTCGTTCAAGCCTGCAACGAAAAGCGGATTACACGGTCGCGATGAATAGCCAAAACCCCACCCAAGACCCCTACGGGTGCGGCAAACTACCCGCCAAGTACCCGAAGCGAAGAAACCTCCCTCATCGCCGTGAGTAGGCCACTCGGCACTTCGAGATACCCGGTAGTTTGTGCACTCCCTCCATGGGTCTAACCTAGGAGCATAAACAGTAAAAAGAATTATACAATGACGGCTTCAACCCCGACCCGGTTGTTCGGCCAAACAAATAATATTACATCAATTTACAAATTTATTACATGAATGAAAGAAAAAGAAACTCTCATCTCACATCCACCCCGGCTATTCATCCGCGACAATCCAACGAGTTCATATACACAAACCATCAACAACAATCACAGATCACAGATATATATAACCCCGACTAATCGACATATAGCGATTAGCCGACGTTCAATACATAAGAACATCACAGATATAACCTTTATAGTCAAAGTATATTGAAGTTCGAAAAAATACGGATTTATAGGCCCCTAAAAACAAATTTCTATTCTGGAAAATCTGGGCACATTTAAACCATCTTTAAAATCCTAATACCAAGTCAGAAACACTCTGTACCAAAAATGACCCAGTGACTCACCAAGATGGCCGCGGTTCCGCGGCAATAGCTTGCTATTGCCGCGGAAACGCGGCGCTTTGGTCGAGTTGCTGGCTCGTTTTTGGTGGCTTTCTTCTAAAAACCCTGAGATGATTTTTGGAGTATAACAAATTTTGTTTTGACCAGAAAAAATTTTAACAGAAACTCGGGTTTTCGTAACTTGGTTTTTTCGATTTTTCCGTTTCGAACTTCGATACACTTCACTACCAAGCTAGTTTATGTTTAGTTAGGCTCTGATACCACTGTTAGGTCTACATTACCTCTCCCGGTACTTTCGGGGTTGCGGAAACGGTAAAACAAAATTTTTTCTAAACTTTGTAACATGGACCGTAAAAGCCAGATCTTTGCTAAACAATACACTAGCATTCTAACAAGAGATGTATCTACTCGGTTAGGGGTTATACCTCAACTTGAACTCCTTCTCTTCTTGTTGTTCTTCTTCTTTGTTGTTCTTCTCTTTGCTTGCTCAATGGTTGATCCGGACTTCGGTCACCTCCACGGCCTTCTTGAGTCGAAGACGATCCACCGGAGAGATGTACACCGAGCTCCACCTCAAGCCGAGGTAACTAGGGCAAGGAGATTGCTAATCTAGAAGCCTTAGGATGTGTAGAGAAGATGTATGGATGTGTTTCTCAAGTGGAATCCTTTTTCTCTCAACACATGAGATCAAAAGAGAAATCAAGAGGAGGAAGAAGAAGGAGGAAGGTTAGCAACCATGGAGCTTCTTATTTCAAGAGAGAGTGAGAAAAAAATTATGATACAAAAGAAAAACAACCATGGTTGCAAATAATGCAAAACAACATCATTACTAATCCCATCAAGATAAAGTTGATGGCTTCTTTGAAATGACCATTATCATAATCCAAAAGAAAAAGGAAAAGAAAAGAAAAGTGTAGAACCCTCTTGAAAGTCAACGGTCAACCCGGTCAACCGGTCAACAAAGTCAAGAGAGGTCAACGGGGTCAAATGGTCAATGCAATTAGCCATCATAAGATTATCAATAATAGGATTAGTAAATGATGTTCGCGGCTCATAATGGTTTTGACCAAACAAACTGTCAAAACCCTAATGAGTCCGCCTCAAAATGGTTTTGACCGAATCAACTGTCAAAACCCTAATGAGCCCGCCACATAACGGTTTTGGCCGAACCAACTGCCGAAACCCTAATGAGGCACCTCCTCCTTCATCACTCCGAAAAACTGTGCATACACACCTGCATCCGTATTCCGTACAATGCGGATGCACAGAAGACAAAACAAATCCATCCGTGCAATACTCGGATCCGGCTTAAACCAAAGCCTACTAGTATTGCCTGCCCGAACACCATACGCACACAAGTGTACGTAAGTGATCGCAGCACTGCCTAAAACCATACGGCCTCTACACGTTTCGCTCAGTGCAGGAAAACTCTCTGTGTGGGACTCTAAAGACTCGACACTACACTGGCAGTGGGTTTAACCACAGACCGCAAGCGGCACTAGCTGTACGTAACGGTCCCCAGGTAGATGTCGATAAGAAGGCCGACGAGGTAAACCCATCCGAACTCCTACTGAGCCTGTATGTGACAATCTCCGTACAGTCCGGTCTGTTCGTCTGATACATCGCATGTCGGGCCTAGGGGGGCGGCAAGCGTCAGACCCCTAATAGCGGTACAAGTCGTGTCGGAGTGAAGCCCAGAACACCCTGAGATAACACTGGAACCTACCAGTATATCTCGCTTGCCCTGGCCAGGGACTACTTGTGTAATGGCTCTCCTAGACACAGCGCGATGTCAACCCCCAATACTGGGAGAGGCGAATCCTGTCTAACCGTCACTGCTTCCAAGTGCTTCGGGACTGCTCCCAACTACTACCTGTTTGCACGACTCAGTAGAGCCGTGGTAGGGTAGTAACCAAAGAACAGTAGGAACACACTCGAGGCGAAGTGACAGTGTCAAGTCAGCGGACTAAGCTGTACTCATGTCACCTGGGAACTGATAACTGACGATAGGTATAATACCAACCATCAGTTCCCGACGAGTCCTGTCCAGTGTACCCGTAACCTAACGAGCACCCGCATACTATCTCAAGTACGACGTACCGACGGCTGTGGGACAGACCGTCTCCCGTGCTGGGATGAGAAGCGCATACGCTAGTCTACTCCGGAGCATCCATGCCCTATCTCGATACTCCCACGACCAGAGACGTGTATAAGGATGTGCTTGTAAATTACCCAGCCCCCACGAGTGTGATCGCCATCACAACGCCGGTAATCAAGCAAAGATCCTAAGGGCTCTACTAATGCGTATAGGTGATATAATAAATAAACACACAAGTACACATTAAAGCAGAGACAAACCAAGTAGCATACTACTATATTGAGCAAGATTGTCTGTACAACTGTGAATATCCCAAGCTTCCATCAAGTAATATACATACTAGTATGATACAGTAATGGCCTCTAGGGCATATACACTAACAGTACCGCCTTACTAAGGGTATAAGAATTGTACCGCTTTCATTATTATCAACAGTCAGACATTGATTCTTGTTCTATTATGCATATCAATTGCATCATGCGTACATACATACATGAATACACACATACCTTTCTATAGCTACATATACACTTTTATATAAGGTTGCATTTGATTTCGGGGAAATTGGGAATCGCAAGACATCCTAAAAACTTGATACATTTAAAAGAGCGGTTTTCCTTTTATATCCTCTTTTTACTGTTCTATGTTGCATACATCGTATTTCATGGATTTATGCATTTGGATACTGATTTTATATGATCTATGGATTTGAGAACCGTGGTTATATTTCAAAGAAAGTATGTATTGTTTTGAAAACCCGGTTTCTCATGATATGATATTTCGATGCGTCCAGCATGAGTTTTCTCGATTCTGAGATTGGTTTTCGAAACCCGATTCGAGGAGATGGACGATCCATTTGCGGGTTGATGGTGGACCTGGTATGGTACCCCGGGGCAAAAAATGTATGTGGTGCAGTAGACGATGAACCTAGCAGAGAGACTACTACCTACCGGTGATAGTTTGGATCCGGCAGTTATCCGAAAGATACCGACCGGAGTCGTGAGATGGATATGGGCTGATCCGGACTGACGGAGCCCGAGTTATATGGATTTATGTGTAGATGTTGGACACGAGTTTTCATGATGTTTCGAGTGTCGATGTTGGACACTCAGGTTCCATGAGATAGACGGATATGAGGACCGATCAGAGTGACGGCGCCTGAGATATTGGGATTTGGGGTGTCGTTGATGGACACCGGTTTTTCTATGATGATGATTCATTGATGATGATTATGTTTTATCCCCCACTCAGGATTTATTTGATATGCATTGTTTCATGTACACTTAATAAGTCATCAAATTTGGTGCTTTTCTCCTCCAATTCTTAGGAAGTAAGGTCCCTATTTCCTACTTTCATAAAGAAAGGTAGTACCCTGATGGTGCACCTTGATCATGATTTGCTGCATATCCATATTGCCATACTCAGGCTATCAGATTGCATATTTAAGATTATCGTTATTCGTGCATACTTACAATTATCTGTATGATGTTATTAACTATTCACGAGTTGGAAACTCACCACCGTTGTGCTACAATGTTTTGCAGGCTTGACCCCTCAGAGTAGTCGCGGCAGGGCTCCTTATTGTATCTATTTCTACGGATACCGCTATGGTTGACTGTGAGGCCGTTTGGTGTAGGTGGGTTTGCGGTTATTCGAATACATCTATTGTATATCACACTGTATATAGTACTCTCCATCTACCACTTTCATGCATTTGACTTAGAGACGAGTTTGTGAGGATCGATATTGTATTATATATGACTCTCGGTGTCGTGCTCGTGTGGGCTGGATTTTCTTATGTTGCTTTACCTCTTTTTATGTTGTTTTTAGTATTATTGCCTAATTCTTCCCTACGGCGTCGTATATATGCTTGTTGTGGTTGTGTTCCGCCTTTGGACGTGATTTGCTTCCGTTTGGGGATGCTTTTTTTATATTCTGTGTTTGTACCCGTTTCGGGGCTAATTTTACAAAGGAGGTGCTGCCAAAATTTTTTAAGAAAACGATTTTAGTCTGAGATTTTTAACTTGGGAATTCCAAATGTTTTTAGCAAATGTTTTCTTACTTTACTTCTACTCTTGGTTTAGATTTCTGGGTTTTTCGGCTTACTTGAATTGCGTTACGCCTGTTGACGTCACGTGGTTTAAGTGCCGGTCACGTTCCTAAATTGGGTCATGATAGTTACTCAGCATCACTCATCATGGAACGTGCCATATCTAATAGGGTACGATTCCACCGTTCTGACACACCGTTGTGTTGTGGTGTGTAAGGGGGAGTGAGCTGAGAGAGAATCCCATTCTCTTTTAGGAAGCCTGAAAACTCTTTACTTAAATACTCTCCTCCTCGATCTGATCGAAGTTTCTTGATGCTCAAACCAGTTTGTTTTTCAACGTCAAGTTTATACTCCTTGAATTTCTCGAAAGCTTCAGTCTTATGCTTCAACAAGAACACGTGTCTGAATCTTGAGAAATCAACAGTAAAAGTTATGAAGTAAGAATAACCGCCTCTAGCATGTGTTGACATTGGTCCACATACATCATTATGTATGAGGCCTAAGAGTTCAGTAACTTTCGCTCGGTGTCCAATAAATGGAGTTTTGGTCATTTTACCCTTGATGCAAGACTGACAAGTCGCATAGGATTTATATTCAAAAGGATTTAAATATCCATCTTTATGTAGCTTGTTTAGTCTTGTTTCATTAATATGACCAAGTCTACAATACCATAGAAAAGCTTCATTTATATATGAAAATTTTCTTTTGTTTGTGTATTGTATGTTGAAAACTGTGTGTTGATTTAGGACGTAAATGCCGTTATTTAGTGTACCATACCCAATCAACTGTTGATTCAGGTTAATGTTCATAAAATTATTTTGCAATACAAAATAATATCCTTCATTGTCTAACAAAGATACGGATATTATATTACATAGCATGGTTGGCACAAAATAAGAAGGGTTCAAAACCAAAATACATCCCGAAGGTAACCCTAGGTGATACTCTTCCACTGATACAGCATGTATATTGGAACCATTTCCAACCCGGAGAGTGTGATCACCTGTCTTCAAAACAATGCTATTTCTCAGTCCCTGCACATAATTGCATATGTGAGAACCCGAACCGGTATCTAATACCCAGTAAGTAGAGTTTATAGAAAAATAGTTTTCAATCACAAACACACCTGAAGCGGAAGCATCACCATGCTTCTTCTTCTTAAGTTCAATAAGGTACTCAATACAGTTGCATTTCCAGTGTCCCGACTTATAGCAGTAGAAACATTCTCCCTTTCCCGATCAATGGGGTCCCGTATTTGTCTTTCCCTTTTGCCTTTTTAACTCCACCTGTCAGTTTAGTGGGTTTATTCTTCTTCTTTCCCTTAGCTTTGTAGGGTTACCTAGCATGACAACAAGGTTTCGGGAGGCATCCACCATGCTGTTTTCAAAAATTTGCCATGCAAAAAAACCCAAGACTTAGAATCTTAACTAGAGAATTAGACGAAACATGAATGCAAACAACTTTACATCTAAGTGAACAAGGAATACAACCTTTGTAGATCGGTCCTTCGCTTTAAAAGCTCCGTGTAGTAGTCCCTTCGCTCCAAGTAGTGATCTTTCGTACTCTAGTAATGCTCAACAAAGTGAAATGAACAATCTTGCTTGAAGTCTTCGAGACCGAAAATGATCTACGTCGAGAAGACACTAACTCAAGCTACCTCTTCAGTAATTAGGAATTAGTGAAGCAAACAACCTAAACTAAATGGCTAATCTAGTATAGGTTGATGAAGTACGAATTTTTCTCACTAATTTTCTTCACCACCTAAAATCCTAGAGAGCTCTCTCTTGATGAAGAAGAAGATGAAGCCAATAATATTATGGCAACCATGGTTGAGAAATATCTCATATAACTCATGTAGAGACTTAACCATGGCTTTAGATAATGGTTAGGTTAATAAATATCTAAGATAAGACAAAATTAGTGGACTAAGTCAATAGTTCTACAAGTTTCCACTAAGCTTAAACCATGTGACTAATTTCCAACTAATTTTTGATTCACTTTAAATAAATAAACCCAACATTATCATAAGCATGGTGTGATTTTCATACACCCATGTAGCATGTATCATCAAGCATGACATAAAAAGAAACACAATTAATATATATCACATATATATTAAATGCATAAGTGAGATAAAGAAATTCATAAGTGAGCTAATATTAGTTAATGTAAATTAATATATCAAATATATAATTATACATTAAATCATTAAATCAACAGTTGATTTAATAATCTGTCTATATTACCTATAACCGACTAATATCATATGTATCAACTTATCGAATCAATTCGATAACCCGGCTATATCACATATGACCGACCGATATCACATATCGCGATAATAGAATACGGTATCACATACACGCATTAATCTTGATCCCGCACATATCATATATGTACTCCTACTTCGTTTCGCCTAAACCAGGAAACCTCTGTGTAGGTCTCAAAGACACGTTAATACGCCGGCAGTAGGTGGTGATCATATTAGTCACCCACAAGTCGTCAGCGGTACTGCGAGACGTAACGGCCACCCGGGTATTGAGTGATCAGATGATCAACAAGCAAGCATGCTCATACTCCTGCAAATTCAATCAGTAACACTACCGTACAATCTAGTCTCTTCGTCTGATATGTTGCATATCTAGTCTAGGGGTGGTAAACGTCAGACCCCAGTAACTTGATAAGTTATGCCGATGTGAGGCTCATAACGGGTCGAGAAACTACTGATAACACTTACCCATAAATCTCCTTATCAGCCCTGGCCAGGGACTTCCTGTTATGGCCAATCAAGCACAGCGCAACATCAACCCCAATACCGGGAGAGACGATCCCCTCCTATCGCTCGTTGCCTCCATGTGACTCAGGACTGTACCCAAAAACCACCATTTTGCACGTTCTCTTGAACGTGGTAAGGTGGAAATCAAAGCATAATGGGAATCACACAAGACTCTATGACGATCTCGGGTCTACAGACCAACCTGTAGAATTGTCACCAGAGAACTGCTATCTGACGCTATGTATAATACCGTCTAGGAGTTCTCGGCGAGTCCTGTTCAGTGTACCCAGTCTCCACAGAGCACCCGTATACTATCTTTGATGTCAAAAACCAATGGATGTGGGATCACCCATCGCCCATCATATGGGTCAAGAAGCGTATACGCTAGTCTACTATGGAATATCGATTTCCCGTCTCGATACACCCTTGACTAGGAACATTTAAAGGATGTACTTGTGGACTACCCTGGCCCCACTAGTATGATCTCCATCATAGTCCTGGTAGTCAAGTACACATCCTAAGGGCTTGATCGCATGGTTTTTGCGTCTCGAGTTTTAATAGTTCTAAAGTTTAACCGCGATCAAGACGGTGTCGCTTTGCAGCTCGCCGCAATAAGCACGGGTCGATCTACAGGGAGACAGAGCGTTTTATGTTCTTGTTTTAATGAGTTAATGCGCGAGGCGGAAATTGTTCATATCTATCATATATGTATATGTAAGTATAAAGTTGTTAGGAAAAGATACAATAGTGTAAGCTTAGGAAATCCGCACTAAAACCTTTAAGCCGAACTTATTAATTAAAGCTTGAGCAATCGGCAACAACGTAGATTAGGTTACTTAAGCACAGTATTCGTGGAATCCGGCTTATTGACCCTTGTCGTTCCGTTTTTTTCTCTTGCTTTCACCTCTAGGAAAACCGAACGCAACCGGTCGCGGTTATGGATCACCGATACCTTGGTAGGGTAGGGTGCCTAACGGAGTGATTGCGTAAGGTTTTGGCGGAGTTCAATGGAAAATAACGGGAAAAGGAATGGGAAACAAAATCCTTAACTTACAATATCGTATTCTTTTACTAACAACACATATTCACAACCATGCACAACAACAAACCAAAAAGGGCAAAAGAAAAAAGAAAAGAAAAGAAAAGAAAAGAGCAAGACAAGAAAATAAAGGGCATGGAATGTAAATGACATGAATAAAATAGCAAGTAAGTAAATAGCGTGGAATGTAAAGAGCAAAATGTAAAGCAAGTAATAAAAGTGCAAGAAAGAAATACGAGGAACCACAGAACAAGTTACAAAACATGGGTTTAATAATCCAAAATTAAACTTGCAAGCTCAATTAAGAGGTTGCAAGATCAAGGGAGAGCTAAAAACCAAAGGCAAAATGATAGCACAAAAGAGAGCTTTATTCAACTTGAAGAATGATACAACCCTTGAAATCAATAACCAAACCTTAAAGAGCTGCTTCCTAGTACGTTCTACTAGTTGAAAAAGAGGATATGATCCGATTCTCTAGCAACCTATTCTTTCTTTAATATTGATTCATCGTCATCCTCTTGCAAGCTCAATGAAGAGGTTGCAAGATCAAGAGAAGGTTAAGAACTCAAGGGGAAGTTATTTACAAGAGAAAGAAAAAAAGAGAAACATAAGCTTGGACAAAGAATGCAAAATGAATGACAATCCAAGACCCTTGATCACTTGCCCACTAATCTGCTTTTATTGGAACAAAAGAAAAACAAACAAACAATAAAACTAAGACCATGTGGAAGCAAGGGATGCACTGTACAAAACTGGGGCCCATTGTTCACTTTTTAGCCTGCCACAAGGGTATTGAGCTCGGCCCAAATCCGAGCTCTGGGGCTCGTGCTTTGCGTGTTGACTTATGTGCTTCCCAATATCACTTTGGTACAGTTGGTTTTCTCAATTTGACTTTGGATGTGTAAGTCGACGTTAGACACCCCACATGATGCGGGGAGGCGGAATAGGTAAAACAATCATTTTGTTTAAGTTAACATCGACTAATTTTATGGATCTTTGTTAAACCCTAACTAACAACTATACAGAAGTGATTAGCTACTATGATAGATGATTATACCTAAAGATTCAAGTCCTTCTTGTTCTTGTAGTTCACCTCCTCATCGGTTTCCTCGATGTGATAGAAGATCCACCCGAGAGCACCTTCTCCAAACTTTAACCTCTCACTTGAGGTAACTAAGTAGCTATGAGTGCTAATCAAAGTAACCTAGATGATATAAAAGAGGATTAGGGATCTATTAGTCTTGCTAACCCTAGGATCTCAACACATGAGAGGATTAGGTTAGGTCTTTGAAGAGAGAGAGCTTGACGAAAGAGAATGTGAAAGTGAGAATGATATGAATTATAACTCATTTGTGAATATATAAAGCATGATAATTATCGAAGATGAATATGTTAGTGTATATGCCCTAGAGGCCATTACAGTATCATACTAGTATGTATATTACTTAATGGAAGCTTGGGATATTCACAGTTGTATAAACAATCTTGCTCAAAATGGTAGTATACTACTTGGTTTGTTTCTGCTTTAATGTGTACATGTGTTTATTTTAGTATATCACCTATACACATTAGTGGAACCCTTAGGATCTTTGCTTGATTACCAGCGTTGTGATGGCAGTCACACTCGTGGGGGCTGGGTAATCCATAAGCACATCCTTATACAGGTCCCTAGACGTAGGATTATCGAGACAGGGCATCGATACTCCGGAGTAAACTAGCGTATGCGCTTCTCATCCCAGCAGGGGAGACGGTCTGTCCTACAGCCGTCAGTACATCGTACTTGAGATAGTATGTGGGTGCTCGTTAGGTTACGAGTACACTGGACAGGATTCATCGGGAACTGATCGGTTGGTACTGTACCTATCGTCAGTTATCTGTTCCCAGGTGACATGAGTACAGCTTAGTCCGCTGACTTGACACTGTCACTTCGCCTTGAGTGTGTTCCCACTGTACTTTGATTACTACCCTACCACGGCTCAAAGGAGTCGTGCAAACAGGTAGTAGTTAGGTGCAGTCCCGAAGCACTTGGAGGCAGTGACGATTAGACAGGATTCGTCTCTCTCGGTATTGGGGGTTGACATCGTGCTGTGTCTAGGAGAGCCATTACACAAGTAGTCCCTGTCCAGGGCAAGCGAGATATACTGGTAGGTTTCTTCTGTTATCTCAGTGTGTTCTTGGCTACACTCCGACACGACTTGTACCGCTATTAGGGGACTGACGTTTACCGCCCCCTAAACCCGCCATGCGATGTAGTCAGACGAACAGACCGGACTGTACGGAGATTGTCACATTCAGGCTCAGTAGGAGTTCAGATGGGTTTCTCCTCGTCCGTCTTCTTATCGGCATCTACCTGAGGGTCGTTACGCACAGCTAGTGCCGCTTGCGGTCTGTGGCTAAACCCACTGCCAGCGTAGTGTCAAGTCTTTAGAGTCCTACACAGAGAGCTATTTGCCTTTAGGCAAAAGAGTAGAGGTCGCATGGTTTTGCGACAGGGTTTGGTCACATCCGTGCACTTGTACACGTTTGGTGTCCGGACAGAGGTCGCATGATTTTGCGACAGGGTTCGGTCATACCGTGCACTTGTACACGTTTGGTGTCCGGACAGTCATTACTAGCGGGCTTTGGTTTAAGTCAGATCCTAGTATATGTTTTGGGATTGGTTTTATCTCGTTTGTTTTCGTGTTACTCGGAACGCGGATGCGGGTGTGTATGCACAGTTGACAGAGACAGAGACAGAGGATTCTCGTTAGGGTTGTTGACTGTTGACTTTTGCTAAACCCTAATGAGAATTAGATATATAATTAATGATAATATTAATTAAGTATTATTGTGCCATGGTTTGGTTGAAAGGTTGACTTTGTTGACTTGTTGACTTTGATGACTGGTTGACTAGGTTGGACTAGTTGACCAATCATTATAATTGTAGGGTTCCTAGGCACACTCAAGAGGTTCCACAAGGCATCAACCATGCCGATTTCAAATTTTTCCAGTGCCGAGAAACCCTAACTAGATCGTTAACTAGAGATTAGGCGATAAAAAATGCGAGCAAACAACTTTACTCTAAAGTGAACGGAAATACAACCTTGGTAGATCCGGTCCTCCACCTCCATAGCTCCGTGATGAAGTCCCTCTGCAGCAATCATCGGATCCTAGACTCTCGCGGTGGTTTCGTCGGATAAATGATCGGGCTAGGTCGTCGACTTCGATGCCGAAGATGATCTACGTCGAGGCAACTCAAGATCAAGCTCCACCTTCACCAAGTCATGAAACTTGTGAAGAAAACACCCTATACTACATGGCAAGTGATAGAGGATGAAGAAATAGGAAGTGGGTTCACTTTTGATTTGGATTTCTCGCTCGGAATCATCACTTGACATTTTTGTAGAAAGCTTTTCTTTCTTTATCTTGAAGAAGAAGAAGAAGAAGAATGAAAAAGAAATCTATTATCATTAAAACAAAATCAAGTGATGGTTATCATTTTGTAACCATGGGTGAGTGTAGAGAATAAACTAGGGTTAAGTTGAATGGTTAGGTTAAAGTAAAGAAACAAAATGGTCAAGCTTTCAAACCTTCATGAAGTTTCAACAAAAGAACAAAACAAGCCACCATTTCATTTATCTTTCCAAAAGAATAAATAAATAAATAAATAAATAAATAAAAACCTAACCATTTACTTAAACATGGTTTAATCAACACAAACCCAAGTTTACATGTATCATCAAACATGATACAAACTAGTGCACAAACATATATCATATATATACACTGTGCACATTCAAGTGTGATAATCAATTTTAAGTGAACAAATACTAGTTAATGCAAAGTAATATATCAAATATATAATTATACATTAAATCATTAAATCAACACTTGATTTAACGATCCGGTCATATCGCATATGACCGACTAATATCCAATATATCGACTTATCGAATCAATCCTTGATTCGATAACTAGGTTATATCGCATACAACCAATCGATACATTCATCGCGAGAATAGAATACGGTATCACATATACGCATTATTCTCGGTCCCGCACATATCTCATATGCGCTCCTATTTCGTTTCGCTTGAGCCAGGAAACCTCTGTGTAGGACTCTAAAGACTCGTCAATACGCCGGCAGCAGGTGATGATCATATCAAACACCCACAAGCCGCAAGCGGTCTGCTAAACGTAACGGCCACCCGGGTATTTAGCGATCAGAAGATCGCCGAGCAAGCCCGCTCACACTCCTGTGAATCCAACCAGTAATACTTACCGTACAGTCTGGTCTGTTCGTCTGATATGTCGCATATCTTGCCTAGGGGTGGTAAATGTCAGACCCGAGTAGCTCGATAAGTCGTGTCGATATGAGGTCTATAACAGTTCGAGAAACTACTGGAAACACTTACCAGTAAATCTCAACAATCCTGGCCAGGGATTTCCGGTTATAGCCAATCGAACACAGTGCAACATCAACTCCCTATACCGGGAGAGACGAATCCCCTCCTATCGCTCATTGCCTCCATGTGATTCGGGACTGTACCTAAAAGCCACCATTTTGCACGCCCGCTTGGACGTGGTAAGGTGGAAATCAAAGCACAGTGGGAATCACACAAGACTCTATGACGATCTCGGGTCTACAGACTAACCTGTACCAGTGTCACCAGAGAACTGCCATCTGACGTAAGGTATAATACCATCTGGGAGTTCTCGGCGAGTCCATCCAGTGTACCCAGTCTCCACTGAGCACTCGTATATCATCTCTGATGTCAAACACCAATGGATATGGGATCATCCATCGCCCATCTGTATGGGTCGAGAAGGTATACGCTAGTCTACACTGGTATATCGATGCCCTGTCTCGATACACCCACAACTAGGGACCTTGAATGATGTACTTATGGACTACCATGTCCCCACTAGTATGATCCGCATCATAGTCCAGGTAGTCAAGTACACATCCTAAGGGCTTTACCAACATGTAACAGAGAGACAATCAGTGTACACGTTAAGGTAAAGAGTAACCAGATAGCATACTATCATGTCGAGCAAGAAAGTCCTCCCTATATATGTCCAAGCATCCACTACAATAGACATCCTATGTATAATAATGGTCTCTAGGGCATACATATAACTAACAATCTCCCACTTGCACTAGGGCCAGCTGATAGCAGTGGTTGTAGTGTCTCATACTCAACCATCCCATAATAGTCTCTCTCTGTGAAAAGGCCTTTGTGAGTGGATCCGCGGTGTTGTCCTCTGAGTCTGCTCTCCTAACCTCGATCACCCTGGAGATCAACCATCTCCATGATCAGGTGATACTGCCATAGATTATGTGTGGGTCACTGATGGGACCGGGGTTCCCGGGCTAAAGCCACACTTCCATTGTCACACAATGGTAGGAACCTAGTTCATCTCATGAACCAATATACACCCAAACAGCCTCTCTGGTAGCATCTTAAGTAGCGATGTATCCTGCCTTTATCGTCTAGTATGCCACGGTATATAGCTTGGAACTCTTCCAACATACCGTCCCTCCACTGTGGGTAAAGACAATGCCTGTGACTGACATTCAGTCGTCCTTATCACCCTGGAACACTTCCAGTGATTCTCCCCAGGATCGTTTGATACCATCTCACTTCAACAAGTGAGAATCCTAACATCCATTTAGATCTATCTCATAGATCCAAAACCCAGGATTTAGTAGGTATCATTTTGATCCTATGTGGAGAATCATTGTGATAAGCGCAGATTGATCGAGCGTAGCATAGGAAACTCCTTTCCTATCAAGAGTATGTCATCCACGTACTCTATGAGGATCGCCACCATACTCCCTACTACCTTTGTATATACAAGGTTCATCTACCATTTTGATGAGGTCAAACTATTTGACTACCACATCAAAACAGATGTTCTAACTCCGCGATGCCTGCTTTATCACATAAAACATCTTGCACACGTTTCCGCTGCTCCTACTGTCTACGAAGCCCTCTGACTGTATACTTACAGACTCTCTTTTCTGAAACCATGTATCATTTTGTAAAAGCAGTCATGACACTCAACCACCAGATATCGTAGTCATGGTATGTAGCCGTGGCAAGTAGGATCTGGATGGACTTAAGCATAGCTACTTAGAAAAGGTTTCAACAAAATCTATACCTGGTCAATGATGCAAACTTCTAACAAGTCTAGCTTTGAAAGTCTCAACTTTTCTAAGTACACCAAGTAATCATCTCAAGATTTACTTGCTCCTGATGGGGATTTAACCCTTCAGATATAGCAACCAAAGTCCATACTTTGTTGGTGTATAAGGATTCCATCTCAGATCGCTAAGCATCCAGCCATTCTTACAGAGTCCCACTCCTGATGGCCAGCTCGAAACTAGTTAGGTCATCATCTCATGATGCAATCCTCGCTCCCACTGTCATAGAGAAACCGAAGTATCTCTCAGGTGGGTGAGAAACCCTACTAGATCGGCGGAGAGGCTGAGGTTCGTTGGAATCTACTGAATCCTTTGGTTCTGTCAAATCATCAGCTGCAGTTTGTATAGCTGGAACATTTCCAGTTCTACATAACAGACCTTGCCTCGAGCTTGTCCGGATTTTGCTTTTAGACATTGGCCGGTCAACCCCAAATCTTAACTAGCTTAAGAAATGGGCTCTTCCCATACCATATCTCATATGGAGTGGTAGGCTGTGATCTGATTCGAACCTAATTCAATAGGTATGCAGCTTCTCAAGTGCATAACCCCCAAAAGGAAATTGGAAACTCAGTAGTACTCATCATAGAGCACACCATATCACATAGGGTGTTATTGCTCCGCCCCGATATATCATCGTGCTATGGTGTATACAGAGGAGTAATGCTGAGAGAGAATCTCATTCTCTTTTAGAATAGTCCAAGAATTCTATGCACAACTATTCTCCTCCCTGATCATATCAAAGGACATAATACTTATACCCGTATTGGTTCTCTACTTCTAGCTTATATTCTGTGAATATCTCAAAAGGTTCGGACTTTTGTTTCAACAGGAACATATGTCTGAATCTTGAGAGATTATCAGAGAATGTAACTTAGTACAAAGAACCGGTCCTGGCATATGTTGACAGGGGACCTTACATACATCAACATGTATCATCCCAAAAGTTCATCAACTCTTTCTCTGTTTCCTTTAAACAGTGCTATGGTCATCTTATCTTTGCGACATGACTGGAAAGTTTCACAAGATGTAAATTCAAACTGATTTAAATATGCATCTAAATGTAACTTCAGCTAGTCGGGTCGCATTGATATGACCTAGTCTACAATGCCTCAAGAAGGATTCGTTCATTTCTGAACTCTTCCTCTTGTGTGTGTGTTTCGTATACTAAGAACTGTAGTTTGATTTAGAACATATATGTTTTTAGACAACGTGCCTGAATCGATCAACTTTTGAAATAGGAAATGTTCCAAACATCATCCATCAATACAAAATTATATCCTTTCTATACTAATAAAGAGACTGATATGATTTTGTATATCAGGTTCGGTATCTAATAACATTCGTTCAGAATCAATGTATTGGTAATACAGGGTGACAGTGACCAACAGACTTGGCTGCAACACTTGCCCCGTTTTCTGCCTCATGAAACTTATCACCCGATCTCAGTTCTCTACCTTTCTGTAGCCCATGTAACTGATTACATTTCTGGGATCCTGTTCCGGTATCAGATACCCAGGACGCAGAGGATACTGTGAAACAGTTCTGTGTAATGAACACACTCGAAGGAGATGCGTCATATGCACTTTCTTCGTTTAGGCGGCATAGGAATTCTGGTATTCCCCTATTTCCTGCTCAGTATTATAACAATTATAAGTTGGAGCGGGACCAACGTTCCCCAGCTCAGTACAACAAGAGGGTTCGGTCAATACATCCGTATTATTATCTTGATTAAGGCGTGACATGGTCGCTACCAGGAGAGAGAGAGAAGAAAACACTCAGCGTATGCTCTTGTAAGATTAGATTGGTTATATATTTTATCTAATCAGGATGGCTCCCACTGTTTTTATCAAATCTTTTTTCAAACCCTAAAAGGAAAGACTAGCCGGGATTAATTACACGCTACAAGTTCGCCAATCTTTCAGCCAGGCCCGTGTCGGTACTTTGAGGGATGTCCCCAGCGCTTTCGCACGAACCTAATTAATGTAAACCTCGTTTTCCCAGAGGCATAACCCCGTTGACACCTTTCTAGACACTTACTTGATCGGCTAATTATAATGTGTAAAACTCTCCCAGGAGTAACTCTTACTCGCAGCGGGTATCGAGATCCAACTATCTCATAGAAGGTATGCAATCTCATTGCAAATTTCAACACTTGAAATTCCCGATATTATTTTTCCCCTAGCGTGCTATGACCTTGACGCATGCCAAACAACCCATAGTCCGCTAGTCAAGTTCAACCCGTACATTTCTTGATTGAATTAAACCCACCCGCACGACCCTTGACGCATGCCAAACAAAGCCGTACGAATACCCTAATCCAATCGCATCGTATTCTAGCAGATAAGCACTAGTTAGCTACCGTACACTATGCCTTGACGCATGCCAAACAACCACAGCTCGAATACTAACTAGTACTTATCTGAAATGACGGAGGGCTACGACAGGTTTTTCTGAAAACCTATTGCGTAATGAACTTGATATCGTTGTAGAATCAAATGATTTTAAAATGGAGTGCTTTTGAGGCTTTTCTAGTTTTGCTAAAGGGGTCACTCCCGGTGAAGGGATCGTCGGCCCTTTCCTCGTCGAATGAGGTGCAGGATATATCATATATACCTCTGTGCAAAGCAAAAACTATAGAAGCAATCAAAAGACAAACCGAGGGGTGTAGCATCTGCCAGTTATCGCTAAAGGAGTCACTCCCGGTGAAGGGATCTCGATCCTTTCCTTATCGAATAAGGTGCAAGATGTTCTACAAGGAACACCGTGATGCAAAGCAAGAACTGTAGCTACCTTTTTAATTTTGAATTCGATTCCACAACATCTTAGGTTTCTTTCTTTCATTAATCATATTAATGAAGTCCCATCATTTAAGTTACCTAAACATCACAGATAAATACGACGTACACTTATGCCATCCGCATTCGCCTCGATGTCCCCTCGTACACCGTTAGGTTAGGTAACTAACGACAGAGCAGGGCAGGGCTAGCGCGAGTGCAAAACATAAGTAACGTCTATATAATATATCATATATACTATATACAATATCCATCACAGCATATCAAATGATCACATCACAGATATCGCAGCAGAAGAATCATATGAAATATTTGATATACTAGAACGTCCGTGTTTTTAATACGAGCCAGTATAAAACACGGATTCCACGGTCGCGATGAATAGCCAAACCCACACCCCTAGACCCCTACGAGAGCGGCAAGCACCCTACCAATTCTAGAGTTAGGAGACCCGGACTCGACTCCTAGAGTTGGTCTCCTACTGGACTCTAGAACCCGGTTACTTTTGCTCCCCTCCTTGGGTCTATCCCTAGTACGGAAAAGTAAATAATATACAAATGGTGACATCATCCGCAACCTGGAAGTTCCCTAATAAAAGAATATTACAAACAATAATTTTTACATGAATGAAAATGAAAAACACTCATCTCACATAAAACCCCCCGGCTATTCAAACACGACGATCCAATATAACATATCCAGCAACACATAACATCACATGTCATCAACGTAAGTAAACATGCGTATCCCAATTGTCGTTGACATATAGCAACGAAACCGGCGATATCACATATTACTCTTGCGGTCACAGAAAAGAAAGTGTAAAACTATAACAGTTGGAATCCGCAACCTCTTTAGACATCGCATGCCTAATCAAATGAATTCCTTAGACATCGCATGCCTAACATTTATAAACCCCGCATTTCAGTCTCATTATCGAAAACTCTTTTCAATATCAAGTCGGGCAATTCAACAAGATTCCCGAAAAACTGATCGAATGCTCGTCACAAACTTTAGTAAGCGGCCGCACCCCCGATACCGTCGACGAAGTGCACCAAGGCGGAACACCGCTGCCGCGAGCACCCGAACGGATGCTTTCGGCGACGGGGTTCTCCTATAGTCACTTGGTCGGGGCTATGGGGTGTAGCTGTCTGTTTAGTTTATCCGGCGAGTATCCGCATACGCTACGAGATTGCGACGGACTTTTGATCGCATCAAAATTCCGTGGCAACCGATCAATTGAGACTAAAGTGCTAGATTTATAACATTCATTCAGTTATCTCATAACTACTTGTGAATTCCAATTATTGTATCACATTCCAGATAAATAGAAAATGTTAAACTTTTCGATCGAACAATCAAACACCCAAGTTTTCCCGAAACTGATCAACACATGAAACAAGTTTAAAAAAACATCCAGTTCATGCCTCAGTACCAATGGTCCAGGCGTAGAAGGGTCAAGCCAACGCCTCACATGTGGTACGCCGTACTCCCCCAAACCTAAAGGTTCAAAGGCAGTTCAAGAGGGTCACATAACCGAGTTAAGGTTTATTGTCTTCTAGAGGGACCATCGCGTTACTTGAACTACTTAGAATGTCATTAAACTACGGAAAGATCCAACACTTGGAAATTTCCCGACAGGGGAAAAAGTGGGGTATTTATATCTGGTCGAACTTTTAACATATTCTAAAATTACCTGGAAAAACACATAGACGAAGTTAAATAAACCGATCGAATTATCGAATCCCCAAACAACCCAGAAAATCCAACTGTTGAATATCAATTAAAAATTCCCATAAAATACAGCATCTTATGGAAGAAATTACTGTGCAAAAGTAAGTGAACAATCTCACTGCATTGCCGTGGAACCGCCGCCCAACCTAGGGTACGGCCGCGATTCCGCGATGGTTTAATTGAATTAAGTCACGAATTTCACAGTAATTCCTATAAAACCCTGGTGAATTTTTTGGCTATTTTTAATATGAAAAATCCACTTTTTCAGAAAAAGTCCAGAGAGTTGTATTCATTTAGGGTTTCGGATTCGAACGGATTTCTAACATCGTCTACGCATCGCCTAAGGCTCTAGCTAGGCTCTGATACCACTGTAGGGTTCCCAGGCACACTCAAGAGGTTCCACAAGGTATCAACCATGCCGATTTCAAATTTTTCCGGTGCCGAGAAACCCTAACAAGATCGTTAACTAAAGATTAGGCGATAACAAATGCGAGCAAACAACTTTACTCTAAAGTGAACGGAAATACAACCTTTGTAGATCCGGTCCTCCACCTCCATAGCTCCAAGATGATTTCCCTCCGCTGCAATCATCGGATCCTAGACTCTCGCGGTGGTTTCGTCGGAGAAATGATCGGGCTAGATCGTCGACTTCGATGCCGAAGATGATCTACGTCGAGGCAACTCAAGATCAAGCTCCACCTTCACCAAGTCATGAAACTTGTGAATAAAACACCCTATACTACATGGCAAGTGGTAGAGGATGAAGAATTAGGAAGTGGGTTCACTTTTGATTTGGATTTCTCACTTGGAATCATCACTTGACATTTTTGTAGAAAGCTTTTCTTTCTTTATCTTGAAGAAGAAGAAGAAGAATGAAAAAGAAATCTATTATCATTAAAACAAAATCATGTGATGGTTATCATTTTGTAACCATGGGTGAGTGTAGAGAATAAAATAGGGTTAAGTTGAATGGTTAGGTTAAAGGAAAGAAACAAAATGGTCAACCTTTCAAACCTTCATGAAGTTTCAACAAAAGAACAAAACCAGCCGCCATTTCATTTATCTTTCCAAAAGAATAATTAAGTAAATAAATAAATAAATAAAAACCTAACCATTTACTTAAACATGGTTTAATCAACACAAACCCAAGTTTACATGTATCATCAAACATGATACAAACTAGTGCACAAACATATATCATATATACAATGTGCACATTCAAGTGAGATAATCAATCTTAAGTGAACAAATACGAGTTAATGCAAAGTAATATATCAAATATATAATTATACATTAAATCATTAAATCAACACTTGATTTAACGATCCGGTCATATCGCATATGACCGACTAATATCCAATGTATCGACTTATCGAATCAATCCTTGATTCGATAACTAGGTTATATCGCATAGAACCAATCGATACATTCATCGCGAGAATAGAATACGGTATCACATAAACGCATTATTCTCGGTCCCACACAAATCTCATATGCGCTCCTATTTCGTTTCGCTTGAGCCAGGAAACCTCTGTGTAGGACTCTAAAGACTCGTCAATACGCCGGTAGCAGGTGATGATCATATCAAACAACCACAAGCCGCAAGCGGTCTGCTAAACGTAACGGCCACCCGGGTATTGAGCGATCAGAAGATCGACGAGCAAGCCCGCTCACACTCCTGTGAATCCAACCAGTAACACTTACCGTACAGTCCGGTCTGTTCGTCTGATATGCCGCATATCTTGCCTCGGGGTGGTAAACGTCAGACCCCAGTAGCTCGATAAGTCGTGTCGATATGAGGTCTATAACAGTTCGAGAAACTACTGGTAACACTTACCAGTAAATCTCAACAACCCTGGCCAGGGATTTCCAGTTCTAGCCAATCGAACACAGTGCAACATCAACTCCCTATACCGGGAGAGACGAATCCCCTCCTATCGCTCATTGCCTCCATGTGATTCGGGACTGTACCAAAAGCCACCATTTTGCACGCCCTCTTGGACGTGGTAAGGTGGAAATCAAAGCACAGTGGGAATCACACCAGACTCTATGACGATCTCGGGTCTACAGACTAACCTGTACCAGTGTCACCAGGGAACTGCCATCTGACGTAAGGTATAATACCATCTGGAGTTCTCGGCGAGTCCGTCCAGTGTACCAGTCTCCACTGTGCACCCGTATATCATCTCTGATGTCAAACACCAATGGATATGGGATGATCCATCGCCCATCTGTATGGGTCGAGAAGGTATACGCTAGTCTACACTGGTATATCGATGCCCTGTCTCGATACACCCACGACTAGGGACTTTGAAGGATGTACTTATGGACTACCATGTCCCCACTAGTATGATCCGCATCATAGTCCAGTTAGTCAAGTACACATCCTAAGGGCTTTACCAACATGTAACAGAGAGACAATCAGTGTACACGTTAGGCAAAGAGTAACCAGATAGCATACTATCATGTCGAGCAAGAAAGTCCTCCCTATATATGTCCAAGCATCCACTACAATATACATCCTATGTATAATAATGGCCTCTAGGGCATACATATAACTAACAATAATGGCTATCATTTCATGGCAAAGACTTTTGCTTGCTTGCTATTCTTTACAAAATGAGTGCATGAAATGATATTGCCATATGACATGATATGAACCATCACATAATACTCAATTACTATTATTATTATTATTCTTTTGGATTATGAGAGCATGGGAGGAAAAAATCAAGCTCATTCTTTCATTTGCTTTCTCTCTCTTGAGCTCTCTCATCCTCAAGCTTTCCCTCTTCCTCTTGCTCTCTCTCTAGTTCATGGTTCTATTTGTCTCATGTGTTGAGAAGCAAGAACCATAAAGATCAAAACCATCACACTTCTCTACTCATCCTAGTATACAAGGTCTAGCAAGCCAAGTGTTCTAGTTTTCTTCAAGTTTGAAGTAGAAGCCAAAAGGTAGAAGCTTTCGGGTGGATCCATCTTCGGCGCGAGGAGACGACGAGGTGAGGCCGATCCGAACATCGCAAGGAGTTGAAGACGAAGGAGTTCAAGTAAGGTATAACCCCCTAACCGAGTAGATAAAACTCCTAGTTAGGTTGTTAGATAGTTGTTTAACAAAAATCCGTATTTTGAGTCCATGTTACCACCCAAAGAAAAATCGTTTTTCACCATTTCCGCAACCCCAAATAACCGGGGAAGGGTAACGTGGACTTACAGAATAATATATGATAATATCAACCATGCTTCATTAACTCTATTTGGGTGAATCATCTCATGAGTCATTAAGCATAAAATGCTTCATTAACTCATTCGGATAAATCACACCATGAGTCACTAATCCATTTAATGCAAATTCCACCTAAGCTCTCCACCTCATCTTTCTACTAGAAGCTTCTCGACTAATTATGAGAATGCCCCTCCCATCCGTGAAAACACGGAAATACTGAGACTATATTAATCCAATAATCCAATACTAGAATCTGGCTTAAACTAAAGCCGGCTAGTAAAAACTGTCCGAACATCGTACGTGCATAAATACACGTATGTGTCCGATCCCTGTCGTAAAATCATACGACCTCTATATTGTTTCGCCTGAAGTAGGGAAACTTTCTATGTGGGACTCTAAAGACTCAATACTACGCTGGCAGTGGGTTTAACCATAGACTGTAAGCGGCACTAGCTGTACGTAACGGTCCCTAGGTAGATGTCGATAAGAAGGCCGATGAGGAAACCGATCTGAACTCCTACTGAGCCTGATGTGACAATCTCCGTACAGTCCGGTCTGTTTGTCTAGGACTATCGCATATCGGGCCTAAGGGGGCGGCACGCGTCAGTCCCCTAAAAGCGGTATAAGTTGTGTCGGAGTGAAGCCTATTACACCTTGAGAAGCTACTGGAAATCCTACCAGTAAATCACGTTGCCCTGGCCAGGGACTTTGCGTAATGGCTTTCCAAACACAGCGCGATATCAACTTCCAATACCGGGAGAGACGAATCCTATCTAACCACCACTGCCTCCAAGTGCTTCGGGACTGCACCCAACTGGTACTTGTTTACATGACTCCTTTGAGCCGTGGTAGGGTAGCAATCTAAGAACAGTGGGAACACACTCGAGACGAAGCAGCAGTGTCAAGTCTGCGGACTATGCTGTACTCATGTCACCTGGGAACTGTTAACTGACGACGGGTATAATACCAACCAACAGTTCCCTGCGAGTCCTATCCGGTGTAACCGTAACCCAACGAGCACCTGTATACTATCTCCAGTACAACATACTGATGGCTGTGTGACAGACCATCTCCCCAACTGGGATGAGAAGCGTACACACTAGTCTACCCCGGAGTATCGATGCCCTGTTTCGATAATCCTCCGACTAGGGACCTGAAAAAGGATGTCCTTGTAGACTACCCAGCCCCCACTAGTGTGACTGCCATCACAACGCTGGTAGTCAAGCAAGATCCTAAGGGCTCTATCAATATGTATTCGTGATATGCTATCATATACACATATTAAGATAGACCTAAACCAAGTAGCATACTACTATGTTGAGCGTGACTGTTAATATAACTGTGAATATCCCAAGCTTCCATTAACTAATATACAAACTAGTATGATACAATAATGGCCCCTAGGGCATATACAATAACAATCTCCTACTTGCACTAGGGCCATGTACTTGTATATCGAAGACCTATCATCTCGGATAGCCTCTCGAACTGTGTCTGAGGTAAGGCCTTTGTGAATGGATCTGCAGTGTTCTCTTCTGTAGCAACTCTTTAGACCTCGATCTCCTGGTGATCTATGATCTCCCTAATCAGGTGATACCGCCTAAAGATGTGTATGGACTTACGATGGGACCTGGGTTCCTTCCCTAAAGCTATAGCTCCATTGTTGTCACAATACAGCGGTATTGGATCAGCAATGGTAGGAACCACCTAAAGTTCTATTAGGAACTTCTTCAACTGCTTCTTTTGTGGCATCGCAAGCAGCGATATACTCCGCTTCCATCGTCGAGTCAGCAACGGTGTCCTGCTTGGAACTCTTCCAGCACACCGCCCCTCCATTGAGGGTAAAGACATAACCTGACATGGACTTGGAGTCATCCTTATCATTCGGGAAGCTAGAGTCAGCAAAAGCCTCGATCTGGAGGTCTTTTCCGCCGTAAACCAAGAACATATCCTTAGTCCTTCTCAGGTACTTGAGAATGTTCTTTACAGCTATCCAGTGCTTCTCCCCATGGTCTGACTGATACCGGCTTACCACGCTCAGTGCGTAAGCTACATCGGGTCTGGTGCATAATATCGCATACATTATAGAGGCTACCGCAGAAGCGTAGGGTATAACTGATATGCGATCCCTTTCCAAATCAGCCATGGGAGACATTTCTTTCGATAGGGTGATTCCGTGACAAGTCGGTAAATTACCGCGCTTAGAATCTTTTTAGTATAGTGTTGATATACGTGGACTGCGAAAGTCCCAACATCCTCTTAGATCTGGATCTCCGGTATGTAAGAGGCATCACCCAGGTCTTTCATGGAGAACATGTGTGACAAGAATCCTTTGATAGATTGTAGAATAGGAATGTCATTTCCTATCAAGAGAATGTCATCCACGTACAAGACGAGCAATACGACAGTTCGTGCTACAATTTTAATATAAATACATGGTTCATCTGGATTTTTGATAAAGTCATATACTTTGACCGTTTCATCAAAACAGATGTTCCAACTCCGTGACGCCTGCATTAGTCCATAAATGGACTTAAGCAACTTGCACACTTTCCCGGTGCTCCCACTCTAATTGAAACCTTCTGGATGATCCATATAGACGCACTCTTCTAAATTACCATTTAGAAAAGCCGATTTTACGTCCATCTGCCAAATCTCATAATCATGGAAGGCGGCAATGGCAAGAAGGATCTGAATGGATTTGAGCATAGCCACTGGAGAAAAAGTTTCGTCATAGTCCAAACCAGGTCTTTGACGAAAGCCCTTTGCAACAAGTCTAGCCTTATAGGTTTCCACCTGTACATCTACACCAATCTTTTTCTTGAAGATCTACTTGCATCCTATGGGTTTTACCTCATCTGGAGAAAAGTCCAAAGTCCATACTTTGTTGGTGTACATGGACTCCATCTCGGTCCGCATTGCATCCAGCCATCTTACCGAGTCGCCGCTCTGGATTGTTAGTGTATATGCCCTAGAGGCCATTACTGTATCATACTAGTTTTATATTATTTAGTGGAAGCTTGAGATATTCACGGTTGTATAGACAATCTTGCTCAAAATGGTAGTATACTAGTTGGTTTGTTTCTACTTTAATATGTGCATGTGTTTCTTTTAGCATATCGCTTATACATATTAGTAGAGCGCTTAGGATCTTCGCTTGATTACCAGCGTTGTGATGGCAGTCACACTTGTGGGGGCTGAGTAATTTACAAGCACATCCTTATACAGGTCCCTAGTCGTAGGATTATCGAGACGGGGCATCGATACTCCGGAGTAGACTAGCGTATGCGCTCCTCATCCCAGCAGGGGAGATGTTCTGTCCTACAGCTATTAATACGTCGTACTGGAGATAGTATGCCGTTGCTCATTAGGGTACGAGTACACTGGACAGGACTCGTCGGGAACTGTTGGTTGGTACTATACCTATAGTCAGATAACAGTTCCCAAGCGACAGGAGTACAGCTTAGTCCGTCGACTTGACACTGCTACTTCGCCTCGAGTGTGTTCCCACTGTACTTTGATTACTACCCTACCACGGTTCAAAGGAGTCATGCAAACAGGTAGTAGTTGGGTGCATTCCCGAAGCATTTGGATTCAGTAGCGGTTAGATAGGATTCATCTCTCCCGGTATTGGGGGTTGATATCGTGCTGTGTCTAGGAGAGCGATTACACAAAGTCCCTGGCCAGGGCAAGCGAGAATTACTGGTAGTGTTTCCAGTAGTTTCTCAGGGCGTTCTGGGCTACACTCCGGCATGACGTGTACCGCTATTTAGGGTCTGACGTTTACCGCCCCCTAGGCCCGACATGCGATACACATAGACGAACAGACAGGATTGTACGGAGACTTTCACATTCAGGCTTAGTAGGAGTTCGGATGGGTTTACCTCATCGGCCTTCTTATCGATATCTACCTAGGGACCGTTACGTACAGCTTGTGCCGCTTGCGGTCTGTGGTTAAAACCACTGCCAGCGTAGTGTCGAGTCTTTAGAGTCCCACACAGAGAGTTTCCCTGCACTGGGCGAAAGGGGTAGAGGCCGTATGGTTTTACGGCAGGGCTACGATCACTTACGTGCACTTGTGCACGCATGTTGTTCGGGCAGACATTGCTAGTGGGCTTTAGTTTAATCCGGATCCTAGTATTGTATGGATGTATTAGTTTTTTCTACTGTGCATTCGCATTCTACGGAATGCGGATGCGGGTGTGTATGCACTGTTGTGAGGTGCGAAGAAGAAGGAGGTGCCTCATTAGGGTTTGGACCGTTGGTTCGGTCAAAACCATTATGAGGTGAGGAAAATATTTACTAATCTCTTTAATGATAATTGTGTTATGGCTAATTGCTTTGACCATTTGACCATGCTTGACCATTTCACCTAGTTGACCATTGTAGACTTGGACTTTTCTTGAGAGCACTAGATCTTTCTTTTGCTTTTGGCTTTGGATTTGATTTGAGATGATGATGGTCAAATCAATGTAACCATCACCTTTATCATGATAAGAGATTAGTAATTATTTAGGACATGGATCATTATTTTCTTCTCATTCTCTCTCCTCAAGTGAGAGCTCCTATGGTTCCTCCTTCTTCTTCCTCTCTTGATTTTTCTATAGCTCTAATGTGTTGAGAAAAATAGAAACAAAATAGACAAACAAATCCACCATCATCTTCTACACCACCTAGGACATCAAGAATAGCAAACTTGTTGCCCCAGTTACCTCGGCTTAAGGTAGAGCTCGGATTACAGACTCTCGGGTGGATCGCCTTCGACTCTAGGAGGCCGCGGAGGTGACCAAGATCTGGATCGATCCTCGGATCTTGCATGGACGAGGAGGATAGCGGAAAGAAGACCCGAAGGACTTGTTGCATGAGGTATAATCTCCTAAGCATAGTAGATAGAGCCTCTTGTTGTTTGTTAGCAATGGTTTGGGAAAGATCCTCAAGTTTTAGTTCATGTTACCTTGTGTTAAAAATTTGTTTTTTTACCTATTCTGCCTCCCCGTAAGCACCGAGGTGGGTAACTTAGACTTACATTGGTATCAGAGCCTCGCTAAATCATTACTAACTTGTTTGAATAGTGTTAGAAATTCGATCGCCGGAAAAAATCGCAAAATACGTCAAAAATTGCACTTTTCTGTTGATTTTAAAACCTGGTCCAAAAATTTTTCCAGGGACCTTAAAAATATGTGCAGGCTTTTTTAAGAACAGACAAGAAAATTGAGCCCATGAATCGGTCAGTCCGCCGCGGAAGAGCGGCCAAACCAAGGGTTTGGCCGCGGATCCGCGGCCGAGTTGACGCCGAGTCAACTCAGTTTTCCTGCATCATGTCCAGATTTCTATTTTGTGATTTTATGATAGTTTGTTTCTGCCCAGATTTTGCTGAGTACTGTGTTGTGCTTGGGGTAGTTTAAAATCAAGTTATCGATCAAAATTCTTAGTAATTTTGCTAATCGGATCTTCTGTGATGTGATATATTTATTGAACATCTACTAATCGCTATACGTCGATTAGTGGGGGTTATACATATCTGTGATCTGTGATGTTGGTTTATGTATATGAACTTGTTGGATTATCGCGGATGAATAGCCGGGGTTTGTGAGATGAGAGTTTATTTATCTTTCATTCGATGTAAAATTTGTAATTTGATGTAATATTATTTTATGGCCGCACATCCAGGTTGAGGTTGTAGCCCCATTGTATATTATTTCTTTGACTGTTTTTGCTCCTCGGATAGACCCAAGGTGGGATGCACAAACTACCGGGTACTTTGAAGTGCTGAGTGGCCTACTCACGTTGTTGAGGGAGGTTACTTCATTTCGGGTACTTTGCGGGTAATTTGCCGCACCCTTACGGGTCTAGGGTGGGGTTTTGGCTATTCATCGCGACCGTGTAATCCGTCTTTCGTTGTAGGCTCGAACGAATCGCGGATTCCTAGCATATCCATTGTGTTCATCTGTGATCTGGAATGGCTATCATTACATCTGACGAATGTATATATCTATATATGATATGTAGTAAGTGTTGCTTATGTTTTGCATCCGCACTAGTCCAGCCACCGCTCTGTCGTTAGTAAAGTAACCTAACGGGTGATGACGGGGCCCAGTGGCGAATGCGGATGGCATAAGAGTACGTCATATTTTCGTTATTTTCTGCAATGGTAGGATTAATTGATGGGACGCATTAAATTAATGCAAAGAAACAAACCAAAGTTGAATCGTTGGAACAATTTCAAAACCACTCGGTTTTTTCGAAAACAGAAAACTTTTAAAAACGCGGAGCTTAAACCACTCCTTTTAAAAGCTATCAAGGTTCCTTCAATCATATCAGGTTCACTACGTTCACGATTTCGCCAAAACAATTCGTAGCCCTCCGTCATTTCATATGAATATTCAATAGTATTCAAGCTATATTTGTTGACATTCGTCAAGGCATAGTGATTGGTAGCTGTTGGGTGTTCATATGTAACATAGATAGATGCGTTGATTTTGGACAGTCGTATTACCTTGTTGACCTTCGTCAAGGGTATATACGGGTGGGTTCAAATTAACCTGGATAATGATGGGAAGAACTTGACATGTGACTTATGATTTGTTGACCTTCGTCAAGGTCATAAGAGCATGGGGAAAAAAATCCACATCGGGAGTTTCTAAAGAAACTGAAACTTGCTAGTGTTGCATACCATTTGGAGTTTGATAATGTTGGCAGGATTCCTTCAGCATTATCTCACAATGATATTTGGATCCCGATCCTACTGTGAGTATCCGCTACTCCTCGGGAAACTTTTCACCTAACGATTAATGCTATAAACCAAGTAGGTGTATAGAAAGGTGCTAGCAGGGCTACGCCCACAGGGAAAACTGATTATTTAATTAAAGAATTTCGCGAAAGGGTCTTAAAACTGTGACAACCCGAAAGTACGGAACGTGACCGGCACTTAAATTACGAAGCGTCTAAAGGCGCAACGTAATCTAATTAAGCCGAAGCCCAGAAATCAAAACCATATAAAAGAAGAAGTAAAGGAAAACATGTAGAAAAAACAAGTTTAAAAGCAACATCCAATTTTCTCAAAAATTTCGGCAGAGTCTCCTTTGTAAAAACTGGCCCCAAACGGATACAAACAAGAATAATATATATATACAAACAATAAAAAGGCATACCCAAGCGGGAGCTAGCTCTACGCCAACAGGTGGAAACAACCACACCAAGCACAATAATATACAACGCCAAAGGGTGAGGCTCAAAACTCAAAAGAAAACAAATCCACCAAATACTATAATAATACAAGCGCGACTCTAAGGTCGAAATAAATAACTTGTCCTTTAAACTTATCAAGTAATACAAGTTTGGTTGATGGAGCAACCTAGATACCAATGAAATAATAAAAGTACAACGGCGGTCCTGATACAAGTGAACCAACCTACCATGCAAATCATCCTGAATGAAATGATGTGCCAGCAAGCTGCCAAGGAAACCTGTACATCGAACCTGTAATAAAATTTGGCACAACGGGGGTGAGTTGCCAACTCGTGAGTAGAAGACATCTGCGAAAAAAATCGAATGCACGGCATTGTCCTAGGTCATAATAATATACTAATATATCACTAGTCATCTAGTAATGGCAGGGTAATAAACTACGCGAATGTGCAAATGCACTGTGCTCGTGTCAGTGCCTTAAATAGTAATATATCATGTGAATGGGTATGCATGCACCATGAATGTAAAACAATCAACCCTGAAATCTGGATATATCTATATACGTAGTCTTTAACTTTCATCATAGTAAAATTTGTATAGAAATCTGAAACATCATCGATGAAATCCATGGAAATCCGTGTCAAGCATCGACACAAAATATGTAAATCTCAAGTCTCAATACCTCATATTCTCAATATCTCGGGCTCCGTCAATCCGGATCGGCCCATATCATCAAATCTCACGACAACGGTCGGTATCCTCCGGATATCCGCCGCGCCAGACATCACCGGTAGGTAGTCTTCCCCTGCCAGGCTCATTGTCTACAACTCGATCGTCTTGCCCCGGGGTACCATACCGGGCCCACCATGTACCCGAGACAGTTCAGCCACTCCTCGAATCGGGTCTCGAAATCCAACAGAAAACATGAAATCTCATGGTGGACGACACATACATCACGAGAAAACCGCAACTTACATTTAAAAAATAGAGCGAGAGATAGAGAAGATTTTATATATATTCTTGCGGTTTTCCCCAAAATACAGAAATCTCATAGAAATCCAAAATCCCAAAATCATGAGTAAGTAAATAATAAGTATCGGCATAAGCCCCACATTACTGCATGATAACGTAAAAATGTGAATGCATGAAGTGTCAAAGTAATAAATGCAATGTCTAAACTAACACCTGAGAGTAATCACAATATTATATTGATCTAGTCTTTAGCTGATTCTACCAATAAAAGATAATATGTTCTAAAGTGTACATGGCATAGCAATTACCGATGATGATGTGTGTGAGCCGGCAAATAAGTGTACTTGGAATATGCGCATCATCGATAATGGTGCTGGTGTCTTAACAGGCAGAGTTTCATACGGACTAAAGAAACATATGTGTGAACATGCAACATGATGATTACGATCTGAATGTAAAGATGGATGTGTATTAACCACTCATTTGTAATATACATTTCTAACTACAACTATATGACTCGAGCCTAAACTAGTATCTATCAAACCCCCTAAGGAACTAAACTAAAGAAACTAGTCGATAAGAAATAAGAATCCACCTAATGTCTGAGTCCATATCTCTAATAGTAGGCGATCCAGCCTCAATAGCGTCACGTACGTAGTACGACTTTCTCGAATCAAGAGTGCGGATCAATCATCACTTCTATGCCTCGTATGGTAAAATCCACCGTACGGCATCCCAATATCAGGGTACGGGTCAAGTATCACCTACGTACATCATCATTCGTATAATATCATCATCAAATAATGTCATGATCAAAGGTACTGTGCTGTAATCGCATACATCCCAATATCATCAATCATATATCATTGTCTGCGTACATATACATCATCAATTGTTCCTCAGAAATATCATGACATATATATCATATCGTAATCAGGTCATACATATATCATATCGTAATCAAGCTATACATATATCATATCATAACCAAGTCACACATATCTCATATCGTAATCAAGTCGCAGGTTACAGTCCGGGTTATATTCTAGAGTCTCGTATATCTCAATGTCATCATCACCTATTATCGTTTATGTATACATATCCATTTTCTCATTTCCAATGATCCGCTAACATCATAACATGACTGTATAACCAAGAGAGCACGACATCAAGCCCAGTTATATTGTCTCATCCCCATGTATCATATAACATCCTTATCTCACATATACATGTTGTGTATATATATATACCTACACACATTCCTACATATATATATATATACATACACATATACACCAAGTCAAGTTTCTGTGTGTGCGTGTGTGTGTGTCTACCTGAAACTTACGAATCCCCTCCAAGACATTCAACCTCTGGTAAAATCCTTCTAAATCCGTCTAGTCCAACCTAAAGTCTTTAATAGTCCGACTTCCTAATGACAATAAGTAATATTCCTATTCTACGTTTGCGTGGGTGCTAAACGCCATCCACCCGACTTCCCCCGTAGATATACATCTACTCACCTGGTCCTTATCTGCCGAAGACGATGACGCCCTCCTCTTCTTCCTCGTCCGAAGTCCACATGAGGGGTACCTATACGCAAACATATATAATATCGTATACTGAATCACGGACAAAACCAAAACGAAGCACGAAATGCGCATAGTTTAAAACTTATGACCCGCTCAAGAAAAAGAACCAAATATCACTCGATATCGGCGTACAAACACCGATTGATCGAGATAAAACACCAACAAACAACTCGTAGTTCCAAAGCTCATTATTTATAATATAATACATGGTTTAAATCATCTAAACCATAAAATCGATCAAATTGTCCTATTTCGCAAAACCTTGAAAATGTCAATTTACCGTTTTACTTCAAAACTTGATGTTTAAATGAAATTAATGGTCATAATATTCATTAAATAACATAACTAGATTATAAAAACCATTACTATATTTTTATCACACCATTTTGTCTTAAATTGAAATTTCTAGTTTGCAATTTTAGCCAAATTTAACACTTTTTAATCCAAAATTCACAATTCCACTACTAAACTTGATTTTGCATATTTTAAAGTGTTAAACCACTTCATGAAACTTTAAGGATGTACTAAAACCCTAACTAGATTTTTAATCCTACATTTTAAATGAATTTCAAAAATCTAGTTTAATAAAAATAGCAATTTTGTGAAAATTTGAAAGTGAAAGCTAGCAAATTGTAACTAGATTATGTTTCACACTCAAATAACATATTAATCTCCTAATTAACACCACATTCTAATGATAAAAACCTTAATTAGAATTTTATCACATTAATATATATATTTATAAAAATCTAGTTTGCAAAATTGTTTAATTTAAACAATTTTGAAAGAACAATTTACAATACATCAACCATACTAGATTTTCCATTTCTAAAAATGTTAAACTATTTATTATAATCCCACTTAATTAATAAAAACCCTAACTTGATTTTAGAAACCCTATCTTGAATTTTAAACATGCAAATAGAATTAATTAAGAAAATCTAAATATGCTAGTTAAAAGGATTTAACAACAATTAATCATACGAATAAAAATTATACCTCCAAAACATGAGATCCAAACATGAAATTATGCTTCCAAAATATTGGTTTCCAACTCCAAAATCCATGCTAAATAGGTCAAAGGAAAGTGGTAGTGATTGAATATTGATTTTGAGGTTTATTTTTGGAATTTTGTTGAATTTTTGATGATTTTTGAAGGGAAAATGAGCTTGGAAAATGGGGGGGACTGCCATGGGGGTGAGGAGGTCGGCCATTAGCATGGGAGAGAGGAAAAAGAGAGAGGAAAAAGACAGAGGAGTGTGTGGATTTGTCTAGAAACATCACAAATAAATGTCATCTTTTCACTTAAAACCTTAATTATATAAACTTTTCTAATTTAAACTTTTTCCTAGAAAAGTCTAGAACTATGCAAAAATTTGAGAAATGATTTTGCATATTAAACACTTGATTCTAATATGCCATGGCTCATTTTATAAAATTAACCCATTTCAAATTTGTAATTTACACTAATTTAATGTATAATTAAATCTTATGTTAATATTAAAAATAATTAATTTAGGAATAATATTTAATTAAACTAAAAATTTATAAGTCACTAAATAAACAACATTTACTAGTAATTACATAATTAAAATAGGTCTTTTTAAATTTATGATGAAAAATAATTATGGTAAAGTTTTACGAAAAATACGTTTTATTTTATCGAAAATCAGAAAATTCGCCTAAAGGATTTTTATTTATTTAATTATTTTTAAAATGTTACAATCTTCCTCCTTTAAGAAATTCGGTCCCCGAATTTAAATTAAAACTTCCCCCAATTACTAAAACATTCTGCTAAAACACTCAAATCGTCGGGGCTCCGAAATCATCAATACGTAAAACACATCTTAGCGCAATACATACACATGAAAAACGAGTACATAACTCAAACTCAAAATTTCATCAAACATAACACAATCATCGGAGTTATGGTGAGAATAAAATATCAAAACTAATACGAAAACCAACATGATATACATCAAAACTATAACTTATATATAGTGCGCATCGTATTAAAATCGTCCAAACATCTGAATAAAGAAGCATGCAAAAACTCCTTTTTAAAATCGCCGTGCGATACGCGTGTCACGGCATAAGTAGCGGACGTTTAATTTTTTTTTAAAAAAATAGCTATACATATATATCTTTTATTTAACATACACGTCCCGCCTGGTTACTAAATGAAATAGCAATGATTATAAAAAAAACATACAGCTCATAATGAAATCATTCCTAATCACATCATAAAAATATCATGTGCGTCCGGTGCGCACTGAAATCGAAACCAAATACAGATGCCACGAATACGCACAGAAATAAAACTGAGTGCAACGGGTGTGCACCAAAAACATCTGTCAAGTGCAACGGGCGTGCATGACACTAATATCAGGTGCATCTAATCTGCACAAAACCCCGATTTAGCGCATCTGGTGTGCATAAAATCGCATCAAGTGCGCCAAGTGTGTGCGAGAATCTCAGTCAAGTGCACATGGTGTATGAAAAACATACACCGAATATCAAAATCGAAATCACGGTACGAAAAAATGCATGAAAACTATGTCGAAGCATACGTCAAAATCATGTGCAATATGCACGAAATCAAATCAATATCTCAAAAGGTATATAAAACCAAATCGAGTGCACTGGGTATGTACAAAACAACATCAATACAACTGATATGTGAAACACGAATAGAGTGTAATGAATGTACACATAAGAAATACCAATCGTAGAACAAAATCCTCAAAATACCAAAATCCAAACAACGAAAATATGAAATTCAAATCACCAAATCACAATCGTAAACACTATCGTCAATGTGCGCCTCTTTCCTCTGATGTTGACTAATTCGAACTCGTCTCTTCGTTGCTATGATGACTGCGCTACAAACGACAATACTCATATCTAGAGTCTCCCACGTAATTTATCCCTTCACCTGATATCCAGACTACATTAAACTTTTTGATCGATTTATTAAAATCCCAAAATTCCCCGAGAGCTCAACACTCAAGTACAGTTTAAAAATATCCAGTACATGCCCCAGCATCTGGGGACCAGCCGTAGAAGGGCAAACCCAAGCCTCACTAATGGGACCGCGGAACTGCCGTAAACCATAAGGTTCAAAGGCGTTCTCATGGTCATTATTTCGAGTTAGGGTTTTATTCTTCTGGAGGGTCCATAGAAATACCTGCATGTTCTTCTGAATACCTTAAACTTGGGAAAATGGGTTTCTGACAATCGTTCGAACCCTTTAACTTTGTCTGGATGGCATGTGAATACCCTTCGTCCGCACGCTAAACAATGCTTCAATCCTCAAGAATAAACGATACCCTAAGGGTTATCGCATTCGAGCCGCAGCTCTCTCTGCCCGTGCGACCGTGGTAACAGAAACATCATCCGATATCGACGAAGATAGATCAAAAGAACGAATGAAATACGGTGCAAAGAAATGTACATCCTAAGGCTCCTTATGCAGAGTAGCGTATCGTAAGTATGCCGCGGATCATACCCACGGTACGTCACTCTAGCTATGTCACCTACTCCATCAACCAATGGTCACCCTAGACTTGTACAAAGGTTAAACCTAGCGCTCTGATACCAACTTTGTCACGACCCGAAAGTACGGAATGTGACCGGCACTTAAATTACGAAGCGTTTAGAGGCGCAACGTAATCTAAGCAAGCCGAAGCACAGAAATCTATACCATATAAAAGAAGAAGTAAAGGAAAACATGTGGAAAAAACAAGTTTAAAAGCAACATCCAATTTTCTCAAAAATTTCGGCAGAGTCTCCTTTGTAAAAACTGGCCCCAAACGGGTACAAACAAGAATAATATATATATACAAACAATAAAAAGGCATCCCCAAGCGGGAGCTAGCTCTACGCCAACAGGAGGAAACAACCACACCAAGCACAATAATATACAACGCCAAAGGGCGAGGCTCAAAACTCAAAAGAAAACAAATCCACCAGATATCATAATAATACAAGCGCGACTCTAAAGTCGAAATAAATAACTGGTCCTTTAAACTTATCAAGTAATACAAGTATGGTTGATGGAGCTTACTAGATACCAACGAAATAATAAAAGTACAACGGCTGTCCAGATACAAGTGAACCAACCTACCATGCAAATCACCCTGAACGAAATGATGTGCCAGCAAGCTGCCAAGGAAACCTGTACATCGAACCTGTAATAAATTTTGGCACAACGGGGGTGAGTTGCCAACACGTGAGTAGAAGACATCTGCGAAAAGAAATTGAATGCACGACATTGTCCTAGGTAATAATAATATACCAATATATCACTAGTCATCTAGTAATGGCAGGGTAATAAACTACGCGTAAGTGCAAAAGCTCCGTGCTCGTGTCAGTGCCTCAAATAGTAATATGTCATGTGAATGAGTATGCATGCACCATGAATGTAAAATAATCAACCCTGAAATCTGGATATATCTATATAAGTAGTCTTTAACTTTCAGCATAGAAAAATTTGTATAGAAATCTGAAATATCATTGATGAAATTCAAGGAAATCCGTGTCAAGCATCGACACAACAATCTCAACTCTCAATACCTCATAGTCTCAATATCTCGGGCTCCGTCAATCCGGATCGGCCCATATCATCAAATCTCACGACAACGGTCGGTATCCTCCGGACATTTGCCGCGCCAGACATCACCGGTAGGTAGTCTTCCCATGCCAGGCTCATTGTCTACAACTCGATCTTCTTGCCCCGGGGTACCATACCGGGCCCACCATGTACCCTAGACGGTTCATCCACTCCCCGAATCGTGTCTCGAAATCCAATAGAAAACATGAAATCTCATGGTGGACGACACATACATCACGAGAAAACCGCAACTTATATTTAAAAAAGAGAGGGAGAGAGAGAAGATTTTATATATATTCTTGTGGTTTTCCCCAAAATCCAGAAATCTCATAGAAATCCAAAATCCCTAAATCATGGGTAAGTAAATAATATGTATCGGCATAAGCCCCACAATACCGCATGATAACGTAAAAATGTGAATGCATGAATTGTTTAAGTAATAAATGCAATGTCTAGACTAACACGTGAGAGTAATCACAATATTATATTGATCTAGCCTTTAGCTAATTCTACCAATAAAAGATAATATGTTCTAAAGTGTACGTGGCATAGCAATTACCGATGATGATGTGTGTGAGCCGGAAAATAAGTGTACGTGGAATATGCGCATCATCGGTAATGGTGCTGGTGTCCTAACAGGCAGAGTTTCATACTGACTAAAGAAACATATGTGTGAACATGCGACATTATGATTACGATCTGAATGTAAAGATGGATGTGTATTAACCACTCATCTGTAATATACATGTCTAACTACAACTATATGACTCAAGCCTAAACTAGTATCTATCTAACCCCCTAATGAACTAAACTAATGAAACTAGTCGATAAGAAATAAGAATCCACTTAAGGTCTGAGTACATATCTCTAATAGTCGGCGATCCAACCTCAATAGCGTCACGTACGTAGTACGACTTTCTCGAATGAAGAGTGCGGATCAATCATCACTTCTATGCCTCGTATGGTAAAATCCATCGTACGGCATCCCAATATCAGGGTACTGGTCAAATATCACCTACGTACATCATCATTCGTATAATATCATCATCAAATAATGTCATGATCAAAGGTACTGTACTGTAATCGCATACATCCCAATATCATAAAATCAAATATCATTGTCTGCGTACATATACATCGTCAATTATTCCTCAGAAATATCATCACATATATATCATATCGAAATCAGGTTACACATGTATCATATCGTAATCAAGCCACACATATATCATATCGTAACCAAGTCACACATATCTCATATCGTAATCAAGTCACAGGTTACAGTCCGGGTCCTATTCTAGAGTCTCGTATATCTCAATGTCATCATCACCTATTATCGTTTATGTATGGATATCCATTTTATCATTTCCAACGATCTGCTAACATCATAACACGACTGTATAGCCAAGAGATCACGACATCAAGCCCAATTATATTGTCTCATCCCCATGTATCATATAACATCCTTATCTCACATATACATGTTGTGTGTATATATATATATATACCTACACACATTCCTATATATATATATACACATACACATATACACCAAGTCAAGTTTCTGTGTATGCGTGTGTGTGTGTCTACCTGAAACCTACGAATCCCCTCCAAGACAGTAATCCTCTGGTAAAGTCCTTCTAAATCCGTCTAGTCCAACCTAAAGTCTTTAATAGGGTACTACTCGCTAAGAATCTAAGGTCACGTCCGACTTCCTAATGACAAAAAGTAATATTCCTATTCTACGTTGGTTGGGGTGCTAAACGCCATCCACCCGACTTCCCCCGTAGATATACATCTACTCACCTGGTCCTTGTCTGCCGAAGACGATGTTGCCCTCCTCTTCTTCCTCGTCCGAAGTCCACGTGAGGGGTACCTATACGCAAACATGTATAATATCGTAAACTGAATCACGGACAAAACCAAAACGACGCACGAAACGCGCATAGGTTAAAACCTATGACCCGCTCATGCAAAAGAACCAAATATCGCTCGATATCGGCGTACAAATGCCGATTGATCGAGATAAAACACCAACAAACAACTCGTAGTTCCAAAACTCATTATTTATAATATAATACATGGTTTAAATCATCGAAACCGTAAAATCGATCAAATTGTCCTATTTCGCAAAACCATGAAAATGTCAATTTACCGTTTTACTTCAAAACTTGATGTTTAAATGAAACTAATGGTCATAATATTCATTAAACAACATAACTAGATTATAGAAACCATTACTATATTTTTATCACACCATTTTGTATTAAATTGAAATTTCTAGTTTGCAATTTTAGCCAAATTTAACACTTTTTAAGACAAAATTCACAATTCCACTACTAAACTTGATTTTGCTTATTTTAAAGTGTTTAACCACTCCATGAAACATTAAGGATGTGCTAAAACCCTAACTAGATTTTTAATCCTACATTTTAAATGAATTTCAAAAACCTAGTTTAATAAAAATAGCAATTTTGTGAAAATTTGAAAGTGAAAGCTAGCAAATTGTAAATAGATTATATTTCACACTCAAATAACATGTTAATCTCCTCATTAACAACACATTCTAATGATAAAAACCTTAATTAGAATTTTATCACATTAATATATATAATTTATAAAAATCTAGTTTACAAAATTGTTTAATTTAAACAGTTTTGAAAGAACAATTTACAATACATCAACCATACTAGATTTTCCATTTATAAAAATGTTAAACTACTTATTATAACCCCACTTAATTAATAAAAACCCTAACTTGATTTTAGAAACCCTATCTAGAATTTTAAACTTGCAAATAGAATTAATTAAGAAAATCTAAATATGCTAGATAAAAGCATTTAACAACAATTAATCATAGGAATAAAAATTATACCTCCAAAACATGAGATCCAAACATGAAATTATGCTTCCAAAATAATGGTTTCCAACTCCAAAATCCATGCTAAATAGGTCAAAGGAAAATGGTAGAGATTGAATATGTATTTTGAGGTTTATTTTTGGAATTTTGTTGAATTTTTGATGATTTTTGAAGGGAAAATGAGCTTGGAAAATGAGGGGGCTGCCATGCGGGTGAGGAGGCCGGCCACTAGCATGGGAGAGAGGAAAAAGAGAGAGGAGTGTGTGGATTTGTCTAGAAACATCACAAATAAATGTCATCTTTTCACTTAAAAGCTTAATTTTATAAACTTTTCTAATTTAAATCTTTTCCTAGAAGAGTCTAGAACCATGGAAAAATTTGAGAAATGATTTTGCATATTACACACTTGATTCTAATATGCCATGGCTCATTTTATATAATTAACCCATTTCAAATTTGTAATTTACACTAATTTAATGTATAATTAAAGCTCATGTTAATATTAAAAATAATTAATTTAGGAAAAATATTTAATTAAAATAAAAATTTATAAGTCACTAAATAAAAACCATTTACTAGTAATTACATAATTAAAATAGGTCTTTTTAAATTTATGATGAAAAATAATTATGGTTATGTTTTACAAAAAATACGGTTTATTTTACTGAAAATCAGAAAATTCGCCTAAAGGATTTTTATTTATTGAATTATTTATTTATTTATTTTTAAAATGTTACAAAAACCTCCCTCGAAGTACCGACACCAGCCTGGCTGAACGGTTAAGCAAGTATTGTACGGTGAGATCATTCCCGACTAATTCTTCTTTTATGGTTTGAGGAAGGATTCGAGAAACAGTGGGAGCCATTCTGTTTAGATAAATTAAAAACCAATCTAAAGTTGCAAGAGCATCATCGTAAGTGTTTTCTTCTCCGTCTCTTAATTGCAGCGACCCAATGACCAAACATAGGTTACATCTAGATAATAAAATGACTGAATCTGACTGTTATGACTGGCAAAGGTCTGTCCAGATGTCCATTACCCATGACAAGCTGGGACACCTCCTGACTAATCAAACCCCTGCCGTCTCTGGAGCAGTTTCCCCTATCACGGATATTGATATCCGTAAGACATCGGAAAAAGACTGTGTGAATGCTCATGTTGGCCTCAGTTGATGGTGCATAACAGAGGCAGCACGAGAAGATGGACTTAGCTTCTGTCTTCCTCCATAACAAAGATTTAAATGGAGAGCAATCTCGTATCATAAGATATGAGACCTTGAACGAATTGCTTCAAGCGAGATTGGCTTTCGGGTCATCTGTAGGGGACAACGTCCTTATAGAGACTAGCTATTTTGATGAGCTCACGGACCTGAAGACCACGTTGAAGAACGGGTCAAATACTGACTTGATTCTACATTCTCTGCCCTCCAATTATACCCTAAAGGAAACCAGGGAAGAAGAAGGAAAGGGAAGGGCAAAGGATTCGGGACTGGATGTAGTAAAGGAGGGACATTCCTATTATTACGGGAATGAACATTGGCAGAAGGAATGCAGGGCTAGCAAAGCCAGTAGCCAGGATTCGAAGCATGTTGTGGCTTTGGTTTCGGGTGTGTTTGTAGTAGAAAACTGTATGTCAATTAACCCTACTTCCTGGGTATTGGATACCGGATCAGGATCTCACATCTGTAATTCATTACAGGCTCAGAGAAACCGTAGAGTTATCAGGATAGGTGATATGACTCTCAGGGTTGCCAACGGAATGAGCGTGGACGCTGAATTCGTAGGGGATTATCACCTTGGATTGACAAGTGGGCAGATATTGATTCTGCGTAACTGTTTGTATGTACCTAGTATGGCTTGTAATATCATATATGTATCCTTACTTTCTAAGGAAGGATATGATTTTACTTTTGTAAGAGATGTGGTCCACATCCACCTAAATCAAGTTCTGATTGGGTCAGGTACATTAGAAAATGGGATATACGTATTGAATCAAGCTCAGGTTTTCAGTGTCCAGAACACACTTACAAGAAAGTCTCCGGAAACAAATCAGGCTTTCTTATGGCATTGTAGACTGGGTCACATTAATGAGTCACGGTTAACAAAGTTACATAAAGAGGGATACTTGAATACGTTCGAGTATCATTCTTATGCTACTTGTGAATCTTGTCACATGGGAAAGCTGACAAAGACTCCGTTCACTGGACACGGAGTAAGAGCGAGAGAGCTCTTGGGACTCATACACAGTGACGTGTGTGGTCCAATGTCTACACATGCGCGAAGTGGTTATTCATACTTCATTACATTTACGGATGATTTCTCTAGGTATGGACATGTCTTCCTGATGAAGCATAATTCCAAGGCCTTTGAGAAATTTCGGGAATACAAGAATGAAGTTGAAAAACAAACATGCAAAAGTATCAAGACACTGAGATCTGATCGAGGTGGAGAATACTTGCGTGCCGATTTTCTGGGCTACTTAAAAGAGAATGGAATTCTCTCTCAACTTACTCCTCCATACACACCACAACACAACGATGTATCGGAAAGATGGAATCGAACTCTATTGGATATGGTTCGTTCCATGATGAGTAAGGCTGAATTACCGCGATCTTTCTGGGTATGCACTAGAAACAGCTGCATATCTTTTGAACAGGGTTCAAACCAAGACTGTGCCCACCACTCCATATCAGTTGTGGAGTGGGAAGAAACCATGTCTTAAGTATCTTAAGACATGGGGATGTCTAGCTTTTGTAAAGAAACAACATGCGGACAACCTCGAGGCACGCTCAGTACAGTGTAAGTTTGTAGGATACCCCAAGAATTCCAGGGGGTATCTTTTCTATTCCACAGAGGAATAAAAGGTTTTTGTTTCTCAGCATGCACACTTCTTGGAAACTGAATTTTTAGAAAATCTGATAAGTGGGAGCGAAATAGAACTGGAAGAAATTCCAGAACCACAAGCTATTACTGAAACCTTGGTAGAACCAGAAGTTTCAGGAGAACCGGATATCCCAGCGCCACTCCGCAGGAGTAGTAGGCAGTCTCATCCGCCCGAGAGATACTACGGTTTTCTCATAGACGGGGATCGAGAGGATTGCGTCATTGAAAATGATGAGCCTACTAGTTTCTAGCAAGCCATTCAAAGCGTTGACTCAGTAAAATGGCTGGATGCAATGCAGACCGAGATGGAGTCCATGTACACCAACAAAGTTTGGACTTTGGACATTGCTCCAGAAGGGGTAAAACCCGTAGGCTGCAAATGGTGTTAGTTATATGTATGCCCTAGAGGCCATTACTATACATATGACGTATATTGTAGTGGATGCTTGGACATATATAGGGATGACTTTCTTGCTCGATATGATAGTATGCTATCTGGTTACTCTTTACCTTAACGTGTACGCTGATTGTCTCTCTGTTACATGTTGGTAAAGCCCTTAGGATGTGTACTTGACTACCTGGACTATGATGCGGATCATACTTGTGGGGACATGGTAGTCCATAAGTACATCCTTCAAGGTCCCTAGTCGTGGGTGTATCGAGACAGGGCATCGATATACCAGAGTAGACTAGCGTATACCTTCTCGACCCATATAGATAGGCGATGGATGATCCCATATCCATTGGTGTTTGACATCAGAGATGATATACGGGTGCTCAGTAGAGACTGGGTACACTGGACGGACTCGCCGAGAACACCCAGATGGTATTATACCTTACGTCAGATGGCAGTTCTCTGGTGACACTCGTACAGGTTAGTCTGTAGACCCGAGATCGTCATAGAGTCTTGTGTGATTCCCACTGTGCTTTGTAAGCCCGCGGGGGCGCCCCGGCCGTCGACCCGACGCCGGAAACGCGGAAAACAAAAACTTTGCGAACTTTGCAAAACTGCACCACCGCGGACTTTTTACCCGGATCGGGCCATTAACCTAGCTAGCAAGCAAAAAGGAAAAGAGTAGAGATGCTATACCAAGCGATCCGTGTCCTTCGGTCTTCGTCTCCACTCCGATCTCCCGCGGAATCTCCATCACCTCCTCGCTCGTCGGAAAGGGGCACCACGTAGCCGGAATCTTTTACGGGCTCCCGCCTCTTGACCGAGGCAACTCGGGCGCGAAGTTGGCTAGCCGACGCGTCCAAGGCTTGCTATAGAATAGTGTAGAAGGTTATCTCTTTTGGGGTTCTTGAAGTTGCCTTGATGGAAGGATGTGAGGAGGAGAAGAAAGCAACTAAAGAAGAATGTGCTTTTGGATTTTGGTAGCATGAAAATGATATGAAACATTTTTCCTCACTCAAAGTGAAATCCCCTCTCCTTCCCTCTCTAGTGGCCGGCCCCCCCATCTCAAGAATGAGATTGGAGAGAGAAAAAGAATGGCACCATATTATGTATATCATAATAGAATGGAAAAATAAGTTCTTAAAGAAAATGGTCACAACCATTTCCTTTCACAAAACATCAAATGAAAAGCCAAGATGAGACCAATATGGAATCTCATGATGAAGCAAGTCTCATCATAATCCACAAGTGCAAGAAAACCCTCCACAAAAGAGTTATTTGCAAATTGCAAATAACCCCCTCCAACAAAAGTCCGGCCGAGAAGGAATGAAGGAAAACCGGCCGGAACGGAATGCAAACTGGCAACTTCAGAAAACCGATCCCGTAATAAATTACAGGAAAACCCCACTACTGCAAATACATGCCCGCATTTGTATTCGCACTGAACACAAATGCAAAGAGACAAAACTACACTATCTAATACTAAGATCCGGTTTAAGCCAAAGCCGGCTAGTAAAAACTGTCCGATCGCGATCCGTGCAATACCGCACGTATCCGATCGAACCCTGCCATATCTCCATACGGCCTCTACAGCGTTTCGCCCGAAACTTGAGTAACTGTCTGTGTGGTGGACTCTAAAGACTCGTCAATACTGTGGCTGTGGATTTAACCACTAGCACGTCAGAGGTATAAGCCAATACGTGACGGGCCACCAGGTATTGACCAAAAGGGACGTCGATGAGCGAACTCATCCTGACACCCTACTGAGCCTGTCAGTGACAATATCCGTACAGTCCGGTCCGTTCGTCTATGAGTATCGCATGGCGGGCCTAGGGGGTTGGTAAAAGTCAGACCCCCAAAAGCGGTACAAGTCGTGTCGGAGTATAGCCCAGAACACCCTGAGATACTACTGGAATACCTACCAGCAAATCTCCTGCCTTGGCCAAGGACTTTTCATGTTCTGGCTCTCCTAGACACAGCACGACCTCACCCCCAATACCGGGAGAGACGAACCCCTGCAGATCCGCTCACTGCCTCCATGTGGCTCGGGACTGTACCCAACTAAAACCTGTTTGCACGACTCCTTTGAGCCGTGGTAGGGTAGTAATCAAAGTACAGTGGGAACTCACACGAGACAAATGACGATCCCAGGTCGATGAACGAACCTGTACACATGTCACCTGGGAACTGCTATCTGACGTCTGGTATATCCCAACTAGCAGGTTCCCGGCGAGTCCTGTCCGGTGTACTCATAACCCAATGAGCACCTGTATACATCTTAGGTGAACCAACTGACACCAGTGGCTTGTGAGACCGGCCACCGCCCCTCGTCGGGGTCTCGACTGTATACACTAGTCTACTGTGGAGAATCGATGCCCTGTCTCGAATCTCCCACGACTAGGGACCTTTTAAGGATGTGCTTGTAGACCCCAGCTCCCACTTATATGATCGCCCTCATACTGCTGGAAGTCAAGCAAGAATCCTAGGGGCTTTATCAACGTGTAATAGCGACTCGAAAGGTCACCTAAAGCAGTACACGATGATAAAGATAAACCAGATAGCATACTATCATTTCGAGTAAGACTGTCCTACCGGGATAGGTCCTCCCCTCAATCATTGCAATCACGTGCCTGTGACCCAATAATTGACTCTGAGGGCACTATCTCCAACAATCTCCCACTTGCACTCGAGGCTAATTATTGCGATGTCGCATACTCACAGCCCGTGTGATACCGAACACCCAACTCCTCTACTAGTCAGTCTCACAAAGCTCGTTTGCGAAACCATTGCGTTCGAGGAATAGCCTCAGTGAGTGGATCCGCTTTGATGTTTCTTTCTATGTCTCTCTATATCTCAAGTTCGCGGAGAAAGCTATCTCCCGAAATGAGCAATACCTGTCTTAGAATGTCTGGATGTCTGATTGGACCTAGCTCATAAATGAACTCCAAATCCAAACTTCTTAGACCGTATCGTCAACTGAACTTAATCAGTATCCTGCGCCATGCCTTCCCTCAGTATCCACCTGGACCACCTGTCCAAAATACTGCCCCTCGTTAGAGGGAAAACTATAACTCTGACAGCCACTCTGCCATCCAGGTCACCTTGGAAGCCTGGATTGATAACTGTCTCCCGAAGAAGACTGCCGTTATCATATCCCTAGAACATTCACTTATGTTCTAAAACTGCTTCCGACTGTTTCTCCAGGATTGGATCAATATCAACTTATTGCACCTACTGCAAGAACAACATCTGGTGTGGTACTTGACATTTCATGATTGACTCAATTGCCTAAGCAAGTGATCTGCCAATCATGCATATCCCTCTCCCCTTTAGTCTGTAAGACACCTTTAGAGAGGGTGACTCCATTACCTGCAGGTACACTACCGTGCCAGGAGTCGTTCATTCTAAATACTCTTAGAATGCTGTCTAAGTACCCAGATTGGGAAACCACCCAAATCTAAATCTAAAACCATAGATCTAGTAACCAGAATGTCTGATATAAAATCCAAGTCCTTTGTGGAGAAACCACTGTGTGACGACCAAAAGTATAACCGATTGTAGTATAGGAATATCACTTCCTACTCTGTGTATGTCATCAAATACCAGGACATCACACTCTACTACCTTCTCAACAGATCCATCCCATATTCTGATGAAGTCAAACCTATGACTGCCACATCAGAAATAGATGATCTATCTCCGCTATATCTGCTTCAGTTTATAAATAGACATAAGCCTGATATCCACCAATGCTTCCGCTGCTCCCACTGACTACGACAACCCTCTGGCAGAGTCATATAGACGTGCACTTCTAAAGCCAGTTTAGAACGACGCTATACTCATCCTCCCTCCGGGTCTCGCAGCCTGGAACAACAGCAATGGCAAGTCTGGGTAAACAAGAACCTCCCTGCCACCGTCTTGAGCATACCAAAGTACCTCTCGGGTGCCTGAGGTTACCCACCTTATCTGCGGAGTGGCCAATGGAATGTCAAACCAGATTGAATCTTTAGGTTCTTATGAAATCTTCAGTAATCGTTTGTGGTTCTGGAATCACTTCCAGTTCTACTATACTCCCACTACTGTTTTCTGAAAAAATCCATTTTTGATAAAACTGTGGCGAGTCAAGAACAATATCACTACTGATCTTCCAGATGGTAGAAAGTCAACCCTCGTCATAGCCCGGGTCAACCCACAAACAGCCATTACTGAAACGTGCCTTGAGTTGTCCAGTGTCTGGTTTTAAGCATAAACCGGACAACTCCCCGTATCTTAACAATGTCAAGATATGAACTGTTCTAAATCCAAGAACCAGAGGCACTGATTTAATTGAACCAGATTCAAATCATGCAGCTGTCTCCAGTGCATGTCAAGTAAATGGAAGAGAGGCCGATCAGCGTTACTCAACTTAGGAGTACTTCCAATTATGAGTAACCTGAAAAAGAAGCAAGTTCTCTTAATCATTACTATCAACTGAATACCATACACAAGTATCTACATCTTCGATCACCTTGAAGAATCCCGATACTTGCGATACCTGGTTCTCTACTGTATTCTTATACCTATAACTCCTCTAAACTTAGACCCTGTGTTTCTACGAAACACATGTCTAAGAACTAGAGAAGTTAAAAGTAAACAGAATATAGTACGAGGACCAACCCCTCTGTCCTAATGGACACTGGACAATATACAATACTCTGTATAAGTCCCCTGAGTCTAGTGACTCATTCACTGTGTGTCGTAGGTTGAAAACTGTACTTTTGGTTAAGAAGACTTACACCGCTGTTCAATGCTCCTTACCTAACCATCCACTGGTATAGATAAATGTCATAGACATAATTTCAAAAAGGTATGTCTCACTCTATAAAAATAGACGTACAGATATATCAATTTGAAATTGGTGCATAACAACGGATATTCAAAACCAAATATTTGCCGACCGGCAAACAACCCAGGTGACTTCCTCAAATATCACCGATTACAACGAATCCCGATATAATGAGGATGGTCACCTAATTCCCAATAACTTACTCCCACTCATCGTCTGTAAAACCATACAGATGTGAGAATCCAACCTGGTAAATACATATCCTGGAGTAAGTGTCTAATCGGGAAATCAGTTTTCTTTTAACAGTACACAGTGGAACTGAAACATTGAAATGTTTCGATGGGGTATCCTGGTATTCTTAGTAATGCCTCTTCCATTATCCAGATTCACAACTATAACCGTATAATTCTTTGCCATCTTTCTAAATCCCTTTACATGTCTTTAGTCATTACCTTCTGTACACCCCTTTAGGCCAAATGGTTTTCTTCCTTCCATACCGTTCGGCACCAGCCTATGGTTTGGAAGAAGACTATCCAATAAGCATAATGGGTGTACTGTCCTAATCCTAGGAGCACTCGCAATGCGAGAGAAGGTGAGGATAAAAGACAACCGAATGTACTTAATTCATAGGTGATTTAGGATTGACAAAGAAGTACATGGTTTGGTCGTGAATAGCAGTCGCATTTTACTTTGCCCTCTTACTAATCCCTTGCTTTGTCTGAACTTAATACCTTCTGTACACCGTTTAGGCTAATTGGCTTTCTTCATTCCCCACCGTTCGGCACCAGCCTAAGGTTTGGAAGAAGACTATCCAATTTGCGAAATAGGTGTACTATCTCCTAAACCAAGGAGTACTCACAACCTGAGAGAAGGTAAAAGGTAAAGACAACTGAATAGTCCTATTCGTTTTCTCCAGAACCGGAAACCATCCTCGAAGTCCTTCGAGTTCGTATATAACCATACGATGGTTTTGTCCAATGGAAGTGGACGTTCGTAGTAATACGGGGTGTCCCGGAGAAAAGAGTAAAAGTAGGAGTGGCAAAGAGGTCTGCAACTCTGACAATCCAAAAGCCAGTGTTAAGAAGGTTCGGTCAACTTGGTCACTGAGTCATAGTCTAGGGTCGGGTCAATGGTCGCTGCCAGAGAGAGAGAAAAGAAACACTCAGCGTGCACTCTAACCTAGATCAGAATGGTTACCAATTTATCTAATCTGGAAACCTCCCACTGTAACGTCAAATTCTTCTCCAAACCTGAAAGAAGAATTAGCCGGGAATACCCGAGGAGTAAACCAACTCATCAGTGGGAATCGGGATCCAACTATCATCGCATGATAACGTGACGGAATCCGCTCACGCTATCATACTCCAGAAGGTATGCGCATATCTGGCAAGTTTCAGTTCTTTTGAAACTCCCGATGTGGATTTTCACCCCATGCTCTTATGACCTTGACTTTGGCCAACATATCATAAGTCACATGTCAAGTTCTACCCGTCATTTTCCTGGTTAATTTGAACCCACCCGTACATACCCTTGACTTTGGCCAAAATGGCAGTACGGCTGTCCCAAACCAACGCATCTATCTATGCTGCATATGAATACCCAACAGCTACCAAACACTGTGCCTTGACTTTGGCCAACATACACAGCTTGAATACTATTGACCATCCATATGAAATGACGGAGGGCTACGAATGGTTTCTGGCGAAAACCTTTAACGTAATGAACTTGATATCGTTGAAGGAACGGATAGCTTTTTAGAAAAATATAGTGACGAAAACCTTTGCTAAAGAGGTCACTCCCGGTGAAGGGATCTCGGCTCTTTCCCCGTAGAATGAGGTGCAGGATATTCCAAACGAATACCACGATGCAAAGCAAAAGTAATCGGCTATAGTGAAGTTACTGCCCTGACGCAAACTTTTGTCTAAGGGGTCACTCCCGGTGAAGGGATCTCGGCCCTTGCCCCGTCGACTGAGGAGCAGGATATTCCAAATGAATACCACTGTGCAAAACAAAAGAGAACGCCCTTGCAATAACAGCTTTTTGAAAAAGTGTTCCAACAACATCAGATTAGGTTTGTTTAACTTGCATTGATCCGAATCAACGCAGTCCCATCAATTGATCACACCACAAAGAACGAAAATATACTGACGTACGTATATGCCATCCGCATTCGCCACTGGGTCCCGTCATCACCCGTTAGGTTAGCTAACTAACGACAGAGCGGGGACTGGACTAGCGCGGATGAAAAACATATACAACATCTACTAATATATATACCAATATATAGTATTTCGCTCAAGGCGTGATAAAAAGCAACACAGAAATGTATAGCAACACAGATCAATACAGATATCTGGGATCCCCGGGTTTCACAGAGCCGCTGCTGAAACCCGACGTTCCCCTGGTCGTGTGGATAGCCTGTGCAATGAAAACCTAGACCCCTACGGGCGCGGCAAGTTACCCGCCAAAACCTGAAGCGAGGCAGCCCCCTTCAACAACGTGAATGGACCACCCAGCACTTCACGGAATCCGGTAACTTGGGCACCCCTCCTGGGTCAACCCTATACCCCCTACGAGTGCGGCGAATAGCCCGCCAATTCTAGAGTGAAGCCCCCTCCGTCTCAATGCCATGAGATGCGGGCTTGTTGCCCTCCAGAACCCGGCTACCCGTGCACCCCTCCGCGGGGTAATCCTAGTACAGAAAGTAAAATGTACATACAACGGGTACATCGACCGCAACCAGGTCGTGCCCCAAAATAATAATACAAACTGGCAGTGACGGCAGTCCACATGTCGGACGCTCGCCCCGCAATATCAAAAGTACATAATACAACAAAACTGTACTACCACTGCAACCAGGCTATCCCCCACGACCGATCCGCAACAACACAGTACAATCACAGAACATCAACGTGAAAGTCACGTTCGCAAATCCGTCTAACCGGGCTATAGCAGTTAGACGGGATTTACCGATCAAGTGACATTCACGGTCGCAGATATAATGTAAATACTGTGAACTAGCATGTTTAAAATATCCGATCGAACAAATTTATCAAAGTGGGCCCCCAAAAAGAACTGTAGCACTTACAGAAAACCTGGGCCCAAATAAAATATCCCAAAAGCCCTATTTCTAACTCATAAGCTTACTGGGAAAATATGGTGCCAAGATTCCTCCTATCCGCCGCGGAAACGCGGCCAAACCAAGGGTTTGGCCGCCCTTCCGCGGTCGAAGTGAAGAATCATTGGATCGTATTTTCCCATAATTCTTATAATTTCTTGTACATGCCTCTGAAACAACCTGAAAAATTTTAGGAGCTCAAAAAATTTTAACAGAGAACACATGTGCACAAAATACGGTTTTTGGGGATTTTCGTTCGATCGAGCACTAAACATACTAGAGCAAGCTAGGTAGGTTAACGGCGTGGCTCTGATACCATTGTAAGCCCGCGGGGGCGCCCCGGCCGTCGACCCGACGCCGGAAACGCGGAAAACAAAAACTTTGCGAACTTTGCAAAACGGCACCACCGCGGACTTTTTACCCGGATCGGGCCATTAACCTAGCTAGCAAGCAAAAAGGAAAAGAGTAGAGATGCTATACCAAGCGATCCGTGTCCTTCGGTCTTCGTCTCCACTCCGATCTCCCGCGGAATCTCCGTCACCTCCTCGCTCGTCGGAAAGGGGCACCACGTAGCCGGAATCTTTTACGGGCTCCCGCCTCTTGACCGAGGCAACTCGGGCGCGAAGTTGGCTAGCCGACGCGTCCAAGGCTTGCTATAGAATAGTGTAGAAGGTTATCTCTTTTGGGGTTCTTGAAGTTGCCTTGATGGAAGGATGTGAGGAGGAGAAGAAAGCAACTAAAGAAGAATGTGCTTTTGGATTTTGGTAGCATGAAAATGATATGAAACATTTTTCCTCACTCAAAGTGAAATCCCCTCTCCTTCCCTCTCTAGTGGCCGGCCCCCCCATCTCAAGAATGAGATTGGAGAGAGAAAAAGAATGGCACCATATTATGTATATCATAATAGAATGGAAAAATAAGATCTTAAAGAAAATGGTCACAACCATTTCCTTTCACAAAACATCAAATGAAAAGCCAAGAAGAGACCAATATGGAATCTCATGATGAAGCAAGTCTCATCATAATCCACAAGTGCAAGAAAACCCTCCACAAAAGAGTTATTTGCAAATTGCAAATAACCCCCTCCAACAAAAGTCCGGCCGAGAAGGAATGAAGGAAAACCGGCCGGAACGGAATGCAAACTGGCAACTTCAGAAAACCGATCCCGTAATAAATTACAGGAAAACCCCACTACTGCAAATACATGCCCGCATTTGTATTCGCACTGAACACAAATGCAAAGAGACAAAACTACACTATCTAATACTAAGATCCGGCTTAAGCCAAAGCCGGCTAGTAAAAACTGTCTGATCGCGATCCGTGCAATACCGTACGTATCCGATCGAACCCTGCCATATCTCCATACGGCCTCTACAGCGTTTCGCCCGAAACTTGAGTAACTGTCTGTGTGGTGGACTCTAAAGACTCGTCAATACTGTGGCTGTGGATTTAACCACTAGCACGTCAGAGGTATAAGCCAATACGTGACGGGCCACCAGGTATTGACCAAAAGGGACGTCGATGAGCGAACTCATCCTGACACCCTACTGAGCCTGTCAGTGACAATATCCGTACAGTCCGGTCCGTTCGTCTATGAGTATCGCATGGCGGGCCTAGGGGGTTGGTAAAAGTCAGACCCCCAAAAGCGGTACAAGTCGTGTCGGAGTGTAGCCCAGAACACCCTGAGATACTACTGGAATACCTACCAGCAAATCTCCTGCCTTGGCCAAGGACTTTTCATGTTCTGGCTCTCCTAGACACAGCACGACCTCACCCCCAATACCGGGAGAGACGAACCCCTGCAGATCCGCTCACTGCCTCCATGTGGCTCGGGACTGTACCCAACTAAAACCTGTTTGCACGACTCCTTTGAGCCGTGGTAGGGTAGTAATCAAAGTACAGTGGGAACTCACACGAGACAAATGATGATCCCAGGTCGATGAACTAACCTGTACACATGTCACCAAGGAACTGCTATCTGACGTCTGGTATATCCCAACTAGCAGGTTCCCGGCGAGTCCTGTCCGGTGTACTCATAACCCAATGAGCACCTGTATACATCTTAGGTGAACCAACTGACACCAGTGGCTTGTGAGACGGCCACCGCCCTCGTCGGGGTCTCGACTGTATACACTAGTCTACTGTGGAGAATCGATGCCCTGTCTCGAATCTCCCACGACTAGGGACCTTTTAAGGATGTGCTTGTAGACCCCAGCTCCCACTTATTTGATCGCCCTCATACTGCTGGAAGTCAAGCAAGAATCCTAGGGGCTTTATCACGTGTAATAGCGACTCGAAAGGTCACCTAAAGCAGTACACGATGATAAAGATAAACCAGATAGCATACTATCATTTCGAGTAAGACTGTCCTACCGGGATAGGTCCTCCCCTCAATCATTGCAATCACGTGCCTGTGACCCAATAATTGACTCTGAGGGCACTATCTCCAACATGCTTTGATTTCCATCATACCACGTCCAAGAGGGCATGCAAAAAGGTGGTTTTTGGGTACAGTCCCGAGTCATATGGAGGCAATGAGCGATAGGAAGGGTTTCGTCTCTCCCGGTATAGGGAGTTGATGTTGCACAGTGCTCGATTGGCTATAACAGGAAGTCCTTGGCCAAGGCTGCTTTAGGGATTTACTGGTAAGTGTTACCAGTAGTTTCTCGACCCGTTATGAGCCTCATATCGACACGACTAATCGAGTTATTGGGGTCTGACGTTTACCACCCCTAGACGAGATATGCGACATATCAGACGAACAGACCAGACTGTACGTTAGTGTTACTCGTTGGATTCACAGGAGTGTGAGCAGGCTTGCTCGTTGATCTTCGGATCGCTCAATACCCGGGTGGCCGTTACGTTTAGCAGACCGCTTGCGGCTTGTGGGTGTTTGATATGATCATCACCTGCTGCCGGCGTATTGACGAGTCTTTAGAGTCCTACACAGGGGTTTCCTGGCTCAAGCGAAACGAAATAGGAGCGCATATGAGATATGTGCTGGACCGAGAATAATACCAGTATGTGATACTATATTCTATTCTCGCGATTTGTATCATCGGACGGTTATATGTGATATAGCCGGGTTACCGAATCAAGTGTTGATTCGATACATTGATACACTTGATATTAGTCGGTTATATGCGATATGACCGGATCGTTAAATCAAGTGTTGATTTAATGATTTAATGTATAATTATATATTTGATATATTACTTTACATTAACTAGTATTGGTTCACTTAAGATTGATTTTCTCACTTGAATGTGCACATTGTTTATATGTGATATATGCAAGTGTACAAGTTTGTTTCATGCTTGATGATACAAACAAGTTGTGTGTATGAGACTTGAACCAACTCAAGGTTAAAATTAGGGTTTACTATTTTCCTAGCATATAACAAAAGAGTGTGACTTTGGTCAATATTATCAAGCTTCATGAAGCTTGATGAACATTGACAAAGTCAACTCTTTTGTCATTTGTTCAAGATATTAGTTAACCCAACCTTTAACCTAATGGTTTGGTTAAATCTCTACATGAGTTAAGCATGAGGTCTTAACTCAACCATGGTGCCATGATTAAAAGGATAAGTGTTCATATTATTCTTTTAATGGAAAAATTTCTTTTCTTCTTCTTCATCTTCATCAAGCTTTAAAAAGCTTGCTAGCTCCAATGGCATCATGAGAAAAAAGAGTGAGAAATCCAATTCTATAGTGAACCCACTTCCTATTTCTTCATCCTCTACCACATGCCATGTAGTATAGGGTGTTCTCTTCACAAAGTTTTCGACCAAGTGAAGGAATTGCTTGAGTTTGAGTCTCCCCGACGTAGATCATCTTCGGCCTCGAAGTCAATGACCTAGCCCGATCATTTCTCCGACGAAACCATTTCTAGAGTCCGGGATCCGATGATCGCAGCGGAGGGACGTGAACACGGAGCTAAAGAAGTGGTGGACCGGATCTAGAAAGGTTTTAATCCCTTTCACTTAGTAGCAAAGTCGTTTTTTTTGCTTGCTTTTCGCCTTAACTTCTAGTTAACGATCCAGTTTAGGGTTTCTCGGCGCCGGAAAATTTTTGTTTCGCATGGTTGATGCGTTGTGGAACCTCTTGAGTGTGCCTAGAAACCCTACAGTGGTATCAGAGCCTAGCTAGAGCATTAGGCGATGTGTTTACGATGATAAAACTCCGATCGAACCCCGACGTGTCAAAGTTAACCCCTTCTCTGTAAATTTTTCCAAAATCGGGATTTTTCTAAATTAAAAATAGCCAAAAAATTCAGCAGGATTTTCTAAGAATTGTAGTGAAAAACGAGACGGTGAACAGTACAAAACGCCGCGGAACCGCGGCCGTACCGCGCTTGGGCCGCGGATCCGCGGCAGTATAGTGGATTCATGCGCTCTGTTTTGCACAGTAATTCTCATATCTGCTTATAAATTTTCTGTGTATTTTTATTCTGACTCAAGCGTTGAGTATTTTGGGGTTTATTTTGTAGTCGTTGTTTCGATCGGAATATTTAATTTCGTAATGTTTTCCGGATATTTTTAGAATATGTTAAAAAGTTCGACGGATATAAATACCCAATTTTTCCCCTATTGGGAAATTTCCAAGTGTTGGATTTTTCCGTAGTTTGAGAACGTTCTAAGTAGTGCAAGTAACGCGATGGTACCTCTAGAAGACAACAAACCTTAACTCCATTATGTGACCGTCTTGAACTGCCCTTTGAACCTTGGGGTTTGGGGCAGTACGGCGTGCCACATGTGAGGCGTTGGCTTGACCCTTCTACGGCTGGACCGTTGGTACTGTGGCATGAAGTGGATGTTTTTAAACTTATTTCATGTGTTGAGCTGTTTCGGGAAAACTAGGTTGTTTGAATGTTCGATCGGAAAGTTTAACATTTTCTATTTATCTGGAATGTGATACAATATTTGGAATTCACAAATAGTTATGAGATAACTAATATGAATGTTATAAACATAGCACTTTAGTCTCATTTGATCGGTTGCCACGGAATTTTGATGCGATCAAAAGTCCGTCGCTATCACGTAGCGTACGCGGATACTCGCCGGGTAAACTTAATAGACAGCCTCACCCCATAGCCCCGACCAAGTGATTGTAGGAGAACCCCGTCGCCGAAAGCATCCGTTCGGGTGCTCGCGGCAGCGGTGTTCTGCCTTGGTGCACTTCATCGACGGCGTCGGGGGTGCGGCCGCCTACCAAAGTTTGCAACGAGCATTCGATCAGGATGTTGGGAATCTTGTTGAATTGCCTGACTTGATATTGAAAAGTGTTTTCGATAATGAGACTAAAATGCGGGGTTTATAATTGTTAGGCATGCGATGTCTAAGGAATTCATTTGATTAGGCATGCGATGTCTAAAGAATTTGCGTATTCCAACTGTTGTAGTTTTTCACTTTGTTTTCTGTGACCGTAAGTGTAATATGTGATATCGTCGGTTTCGTTGCTATATGTCAACGACAATTGGGATGAGCATATTTACTTACGTTGATGACATGTGATGTTATGTGTTGCTGGATATGTTATATTGGATCGTCGTGTTTGAATAGCCGGGGGTTTATGTGAGATGAGTGTTTTTCATTTTCATTCATGTAAAAACTTGTATGTAATATTCTTTTATTGGGGCACTTCCAGATTGCGGATGTTGTCACCCATTGTATATTATTTACTTTTCCGCACTAGGATAGACCCAAGGAAGAGAGCACAAGTAACCGGGTTCTGGAGTCCAGTGGGAGACCAACTCGAGGAGTCGAGTCCGGGTCTCCTAACTCTAGAATTGATAGGGTTGCTTGCCGCTCTCGTAGGGGTCTAGGGGTGTGGGTTTGGCTATTCATCGCGACCGTGGAATCCGTCTTTTATACAGGCTCGTATTGAAAACACGGACGTCCTAGTATATCCAATATTTCATATGATTCTTCTGCTGCGATATCTGTGATGTGATCATTTGATGTTCTGTGATAAATACTATATATAATATATATGATATATTATATAGGCGTTACTTATGTTTTGCACTCGCGCTAGCCCTGCCCCGCTCTGTCGTTAGTTACCTAACCTAACGGTGCACGAGGGGACATCGAGGCGAATGGGGATGGCATAAGTGTACGTCATATTTATCTATGATGTTTAGGTGATTTAAATGATGGGACTTCATTAATGTGATTAATGAAAGAAAATAAACCTAAAGATGTTGTGGAATCGAATTTTCAAAATCAGGTAGCTACAGTTCTTGCTTTGCATCGCGGTGTTCCTTGTAGAACATCCTGTACCTTATTCGATAAGGAAAGGACCGAGATCCCTTCAACGGGAGTGACTCCTTTAGCAATAATTGGCAGATGCTACAATCCTCGGTTTGTCTTTTGATTGCTCCTATAGTTTTTGCTTTGCACAGTGATGTATATGATATATCCTGCACCTCATTCGACGAGGAAAGGGCCGACGATCCCTTCACCAGGAGTGACCCCTTTACCAAAACTAGAAAAGCCTAAAAAACACTCCATTTTAAAATCATTTGATTCTACAACGATATCAAGTTCATTACGCAAAAGGTTTTCTTAAAAACCTGTCGTATCCCTCCGTCATTTCAGATAAGTACTGGTTAGTATTCGTGCTGCGTTTGTTGACATCTATCAAGGCGTAGTGTGCGGTAGCTGATTAGTGCTTATCTGTATAAGCATATGATGTGATTGATTTAGGGTAGTCATGCGACCTTGTTGACCTCTGTCAAGGGTCGTGCGGGTGGGTTTACTTCAATCAAGAAATGACGGGTTGAACTTGACTAGCAGCCTATAGTTTGTTGACCTCTGTCAAGGTCATAGGACGCTAGGGGAAAAATATTATCGGGAATTTCAAGTGTTGAAATTTGCAATGAGATTGCATAGCTTTTATGAGATAGTTGGATCCCGATACCCGCTGCGAGTAAGAGTTACTCCTGGGAGAGTTTTAGACATTACTATTAGCCGATCAAGTAGGTGTCTAGAAAGGTGTTAACGGGGTTACGCCTCTGGGAAAACGAGGTTTACATTAATTAGGTTCGTGCGAAAGCATGGGGCACCTCCCTCAAAGTACCGACACTGGCCTGGCTGAAAGATTGGTGAACTTGTAGCGTGTAATTAATCCCGGCTAGTCTTTCCTTTTAGGGATTGAAGAAAGATTTGATAAAAATAGTAGGAGCCATACTGATTATATAAAATAATAACCAATCTGATCTTGCAAGAGCACACGCAGAGTGTTTTCTTCTCTCTCTCTCTTTAGGTAGCGACCATGTCACGCCTTAATCAAGATAATAAAACGGATATATTGACCGAACCGGCTTGTTATACTGAGCTGGGGAACGTTGGTCCCGCTCCAACTTATAAATGTTATAAGACAGAGCAAGAAATTGGGGAATACCAGATTTTCCTTGCCGCCCAAACGAAGAAAGTGCATATTGATGCATCATCTTCGGGTGTGTTCATTACACAGAACTGTTTCTCAGTATCCTTTACGTCCTGGGTATGTGATACCAGATCAGGATCTCGCATATGTAATTTGTTACATGGGCTACAGAAAGGTAGAGAACTGAGAACGGGTGATAAGTTTTATGAGGCAGAAAACGGTGCAAATGTTGCAGCCAAGTCTGTTGGTCACTGTCACCCTGTATTACCAGAATACATTGATTCTGAACAAATGTTATTAGATACCGAACCTGATATACAAAATCATATCAGTCTCTTTATTTAGATAAAGAAGGATATAATTTTGTATTGTTGGATAATGTTTTGAAAATTTCCTATATCAAAGGTTGATCGGTTCAGGCATGTTATCTAAAAGCATTAACGTTCTAAATCAAACTACAGTTCCTAGTATACAGAACACACACAAGAGGAAGAGTTCAGATATGAACGAATCCTTCTTGAGGTATTGTAGACTAGGTCATATCAATGCGACCCGACTGGCTGAAGTTACATTTAGATGCATATTTAAATTAGTTTGAATTTACATCTTGTGAAACTTGCCAGTCATGTCACAGAGATAAGATGACCATAGCTCTGTTTATTGGAAACAGAGAAAGAGTTAGTGAACTCTTGGGATTGATACATGCTGATGTATGAAGGTCCCCTGTCTACACATACCAAGACCGGTTCTTTGTACTACATTACATTCTCTGATAATCTCTCAAGATTCAGACATATGTTCCTTTTGAAACACAAGTCCGAACCTTTTGAGATATTCACAGAATATATGTTAGAAGTAGAGAACCAAAATACGGGTAAAAGTATTATGTCCTTTGATTTGATCAAGGAGGAAAATACTTGAGCACGGAATTCCTGGATTATTCTAAAGGAGAATGAGATTCTCTCTCAGCATTACTCCTCCGTATACACCTTAGCACGATGGTATATTGGGGCGGAGCAATAACACCCTATGTGATATGGTGTGCTCTATGATGAGTACTACTGTGTTTCCTATTTCCTTTTAGGGAGTTATGCACTTATGAAGTTGCATACCTATTGAATAGGGTTCCGATCAAATCAGATGCCTACCATTTCATATGAGATATGGAAAGGGAGGAGCCCATCTCTTAAGTCAGTTAAGATTTGCGGTTGTCTGGCCTATGTCTAAAAACAAAATCCGGACAAGCTCGAGGCAAAGTCAGATCTGTAGAAGTTTGTTGGATATCCCAAGCATACGCAAGGGAATATCTTCTACCTAACTGAGGAACAAAAATGTTTTGTTTCTCAGCATGCCACCTTTGTGAAAGGGAATTTCTTGTGAAGAAATTATTGGTCATGAGATAGAACTGGAAATATTCCAGCTATACAAACTACAGCTGATGATTTGGTAGAACCAAAAGATTCAATAGAAACCAACGAACCTCAGCCTCTCCGCCAATCAAGTAGGGTTCCTCACCCACCTGAGAGATACTTCGGTTTCTCTTTGACAGTGGGAGCGAGGATTGCATCATGAGATGATGACCCAACTAGTTTCGAGCTGGCCATCAGGAGTGAGACTCTGTAACAATGGCTGGATGCTTAGCGATCTGAGATGGAATCCTTATACACCAACAAAGTATGGACTTTGGTTGCCTTATCTGAAGGGTTAAATTGCCATCAGGAGCAAGTATATCTTGAGAAGATTACTTGGTGTACATAGAAAAGTTGAGACTTTCAAAGCTAGAATCGTTAAAGGTTTGCATCATAGACTAGTTGTAGCTAATGATGAAATCTTTTCTGGGGCATATGCTTAAGTCCATCCAGATCCTACTTGCCACGGCTGTATACCACGACTACGATATCTGGCGGTTGGGTGTCATGACTGCTTATATAAATAATGATTTAGAAGACAGAGTCTATAAGTACACAGTCAGAGGGCTTTCGTAGACAGTAGGGAGCAGCCCGGAAATGTGTGCAAGATGTTTTATGTGATAAAGCAGGCATCGCGGAGTTGGAACATCTATTTTGATGTGATAGTCAAAGAGTTTGACATCATCAAAATGGTAGATGAACCTTGTATATACAAAAAGGTAGTTGGGAGTATGGTGGTGATCCTCGTAGAGTACGTAGATGACATACTCTTGATAGGGAAGGAGTTTCCTATGCTACACTCGGTCAATCTCCGCTTATTGCAAGGATTCTCCATATAGGATCAAAATGATACCTACTAAATCCGTGGTTTTGGATCTATGAGATAGATCTAAATAGATGTTAGGATACTCACTAGTTATAGTGAGATGGTATCAATTGATCCTGCGGAGAATCACTGAAAGGTTCCAGGGTGATAAGAACGACTGATTGTGAGTCACAGGCATTGTCTTTACCCTCAGTAAAGGGATGGTATGTTGGAAGAGTTCCAAGCTAAATACCGTGGCATACTAGACGATAAAGGCTGGATACGTCGCAACCAAAGATGCTACCAAAGAGGCAGTCTGGGTGTATATTAGTTCATGAGATGAACTTCGTTCCTCCCATTGTGTGACAATGGAGTTGTGGCTTATGCCAAGGAACGCCCGTCCATCAGTGATCCAGTCGTATTCTTAGGCAGTTATCACCTGATCGTGGAGATGGTTGATCTCCAGGGGATCGAGGTTAGGAGAGTAGACTCAGAGGACAACACGGCGGATCCACTCACGAAAGGCCTTTTTCCCAGAGAGAGACTTTTATGGGATGGTTGAGTATGAGATACTACAACCACTGCTATCAGATGGCCCTAGTGAAAGTTGGAGATTGTTAGTTATATGTATGCCCTAGAGGCCATTACTATACATAGGATGTATATTGTAGTGGATGCTTGGACATATATAGGGAGACTTTCTTCCCGATATGCTAGTATGCTATCTGGTTACTCTTTACCTTAACGTGTACACTGATTGTCTCTCTGTTACATGTTGGTAAAGCCCTTAGGATGTGTACTTGACTACCTGGAATATGATGTGGATCATACTAGTGGGGACATGGTAGTCTATAAGTACATCCTTCAAGGTCCCTAGTCGTGGGTGTATCGAGACAGGGCATCGATATACCAGAGTAGACTAGCGTATACTTTCTCGACCCATATAGATGGGCGATGGATGATCCCATATCCATTGTGTTTGACATCCGAGATGATATACGGGTGCTCAGTAGAGACTGGGTACACTGGACGGACTTCGCCGAGAACTCGCAGATGGTATTATACCTTACATCAGATGGCTGTTCTCTGGTGACACTGGTACAGGTTAGTCTGTAGACCCGAGATCGTCATAGAGTCTTGTGTGATTCCCACTGTGCTTTGATTTCCATCATACCACGTCCAAGACGGCATGCAAAAAGATGGTTTTTGGGTACAGTCCCGAGTCACATAGAGGCAATGAGCGATAGGGGGGTTTCGTCTCTCCCGGTATAGCGAGTTGATGTTGCACAGTGCTCGATTGGCTATAACAGGAAGTCATTGGCCAAGGCTGCTTTAGGGATTTACTGGTAAGTGTTACCAGTAGTTTTTCGACCCGTTATGAGCCTCATATCGACATGACTTATCGAGTTATTAGGGTCTGACGTTTACCACCCCTAGACGAGATATGCGACATATCAGACGAACAGACCGACTGTACGGTAGTGTTACTCGTTGGATTGACCGGAGTGTGAGCGGGCTTGCTCGTTGATCTTCTGATCGCTCAATACCCAGGAGGCCGTTACGTTTAGCACACCGCTTGCGGCTTGTGGGGTGTTTGATATGATCATCACCTGCTGCGCATATTGACGAGTCTTTAGAGTCCTACACAGGGGTTTCCTGGCTCAAGCGAAATGAAATAGGAGCGCATATGAGAAATATGCTGGACCGAGAATAATACCAGTATGTGATACTGTATTCTATTCTCGCGATTGTATCATCGGACGGTTATATGTGATATAGCCGGGTTACCGAATCAAGTGTTGATTCGATACATTGATACACTTGATATTAGTCGGTTATATGCGATATGACCGGATCGTTAAATCAAGTGTTGATTTAATGATTTAATGTATAATTATATATTTGATATATTACTTTACATTAACTAGTATTGGTTCACTTAAGATTGATTTTCTCACTTGAATGTGCACATTGTTTATATGTGATATATGCAATTGTACAAGTTTTGTATCATGCTTGATGATACAAACAAGTTGTGTGTATGAGACTTGAACCAACTCGAGGTTAAAATTAGGGTTTACAATTTTCCTAGCATATAACAAAAGAGTGTGACTTTGGTCAATGTTATCAAGCTTCATGAAGCTTGATGAACATTGACAAAGTCAACTCTTTTTATCATTTGTTCAAGATATTAGTTAACCCAACCTTTAACCTAATGGTTTGGTTAAATCTCTACATGAGTTAAGCATGAGGGCTTAACTCAACCATGGTGCCATGATTAAAAGGATAAGTGTTCATTATTATTCTTTTAATGGAAAAATTCTTTTCTTCTTCTTCATCTTCATCAAGCTTTAAAAAGCTTGCTAGCTCCAATGGCATCATGAGAAAAATGAGTGAGAAATCCAATTCTAAGTGAACCCACTTCCTATTTCTTCATCCTCTACCACTTGCCATGTAGTATAGGGTGTTCTCTTCACAAAGTTTTCGACCAAGTGAAGGGAATAGCTTGAGTTTGAGTCTCCCCGACGTAGATCATCTTGGGCCTAGAAGTCAATGACCTAGCCGGATCATTTCTCCGACGAAACCATTTCTAGAGTCCGGGATCCGATGATAACAGCGGAGGGACGTCAACACGGAGCTAAAGAAGTGGTGGACCGGATCTACAAATGTTGTAATCCCTTTCACTTAGTAGCAAAGTCGTTTGCTTGCTTGCTTTTCGCCTTAACTTCTAGTTAACGATCTAGTTTAGGGTTTCTCGGCACCGGAAAATTTTTGTTTGGCATGGTTGATGCCTTGTGGAACCTCTTGAGTGTGCTTAGGAACCCTACAAATGGATCTTCAGAATGAAGATTGGTGTAGATGGGCAGGTTGAAACCTATAAAGCTAGACTTGTTGCAAATGATTTTCGTCAAAGACTGGTTTGGACTATGACGAAACATTTTCTCCAGTGGCTATGCTCAAATCCATTCGGATCCTTCTTGCCATTGCTTCCTTCCACAATTATGAGATCTGGCAGATGGACGTAAAGACGGCTTTTCTAAATGGAAATTTGGAAGAGTGCGTCTATATGGATTAGCCGGAGAGTTTCATTTAGAGTGTGAGCAGCGGTAAAGTGGGCAACTTGCTTAAGTCCATTTATAGACTGAAGCAGGCATCGCGGAGTTGGAACATCTTCTTTGATGATACTGTCAAAGAATTCAACTTTATAAAAAAATCCGGATGAACCATACATTTACAGTAAGATTGTAGGGAGAACTGTGGTATTCCTCGTCTTGTACGTGGATGACATTCTCCTAATAGGAAATGACATTCCTATGCTACAGTCAGTCAAAGGATTCTTGTCACAGAGGTTATCCATGAAGGACCTGAACGATATCAACTACATTCTAGGGATCTAGATCTATCGTGATAGATCTAAAAGGATGTTGGGACTTTCGCAGTCCAGGTACATCGACACCGTACTGAAACGATTCAGTATGGAAGATTCAAAGCGCGGTAATCTACCGGCTTGTCACGGAATCACCATCTCCAAAGAGATGTCTGACAAGACTGATTTGGAAAGGGCTCGCATGTCATCTATACCCTACGCATCTGCGGTAGGCTCTATAATGTATGCGATGTTGTGTACCAGACCAGATGTAGCATACGCATTAAGAGTTGTAAGCCAGTATCAGTCGGACCCAGGGGAGAAACACTGGATAGAAGTAAATAACATTCTCAAGTACTTGAGAAGGACTAAGGAGATGTTCTTGGTGTATGGCGAAAAAGACCTCCAGATCGAGGCCTTTGCTGACTCCAGCATCCAGAGTGACAAGTATGACTCCAAATCCATGTCGGGGTTATGTCTTTACCCTCAATAGAGGGGCGGTTTACTGGAAGAGCTCCTAGCAGGAAACCTTTGCTGACTCAACTATGAAAGCGGAGTACATAGTTGCTTGTGATGCCGCAAAGGAAGCTGTCTGGATGAAGAGGTTCCTCACGGAGATTCGGGTGGTTCCAACCATTATTGATCCAATACCGCTGTATTGTGACAACAACGGCGCTATAGCTATAGCGAAGGAACCCAGGTCCCATCAGAAGTCCAGACACATTTTGAGGCGGTATCACCTGATCAGGGAGATCGTAGATCGCCGAGGAGATCGAGGTGAAGAGAGTTGATTCGGAGAATAACACTGCAGATCAATTCACGAAGGCCATACCCTAGACTCAGTTCGAGTGGCTGATCGAGATGATAGGTCTTCGATACGCCAGTACATGGCCCTAGTACAAGTGGGAGATTGTTAGTGTATATGCCCTAGAGGCCATTACTGTATTATACTAGTTTGTATATTACTTAATGGAAGCTTAGGATATTCATAGTTATATAGACAATCTTGCTCAAAATGGTAGTATGCTACTTGGTTTGTTTCTACTTTAATATGTGCATGTGTTTCTTTTAGCATATCACTTATACATATTAGTAGAGCCTTTAGGATCTTTGCTTGATTACCAGCGTTGTGATGGCAGTCACACTTGTGGGGGCTGGGTAATCTACAAGCACATCCTTATACAGGTCCCTAGTTGTAGGATTATCGAGACGGGGCATCGATACTCCGGAGTAGACTAGCGTATGCGCTTCTCATGCCAGCAGGGGAGATGGTTTGTCCGACAGCCATCGGTATGTCGTACTGGAGATAGTATGCGTGTGCTCGTTAGGTTACGAGTACACTGGACAGGACTCGTCGGGAACTGTTGGTTGCTATGATACCTATCGTCCGATAACAGTTCCCAGGAGACAGGAGTACAGCTTAGTCCGTCGACTTAACATTGCTACTTCGCCTCGAGTGTGTTCCCACTGTACTTTGATTACTACCCTACCACGGCTCAAAGGTGTCGTGCAAATAGGTAGTAGTTGGGCGCAGTCCCGAAGCATTTGGAGGCAGTAGCGGTTAGATAGGATTCGTCTCTCCCGGTATTGGGGGTTGATATCGTGCTGTGTCTAGGAGAGCCATTACACAAAGTCCCTGGCCAGGGCAAGCGAGAATTACTGGTAGTATTTCCAGTAGTTTCTCAGATTGTTCTGGGCTACCCTCCAGCATGACTTGTACCGCTATTAGGGGTTTAACGTTTACCGCCCCCTAGGCCCGACATGCGATACTCATAGACAAACAGACCGGACTGTACGGAGATTCTCACATTCAGGCTCAGTAGGAGTTCGGATGGGTTTACCTCATCGGCCTTCTTATCGACATCTACCTGGGGACCGTTACGTACAGCTAGTGCCGCTTGCGGTCTGGGGTTAAACCCACTGCCAGCGTAGTGTCGATTCTTTAGAGTCCCACACAGAGAGTTTCCCTGCACTGGGCGAAAGGTGTAGAGGCCGTATGGTTTTACGGCAGGGCTACGATCACTTACGTGCACTTGTGCGCGCATGCTGTTCGGGAAGACAATGCTAGTGGGCTTTAGTTTAAGCCGGATCCTAGTATTGTATGGATGGATTAGTTTTGTCTTCTGTGCATTCGCATTCTACGGAATGCGGATGTGGGTGTGTATGCACGGTTGTGAGGAGCGATGAAGAAGGAGGTGCCTCATTTGGGTTTTTACCGTTGGTTCGGTCAAAACCATTATGAGGTGAAGAAAATATTTACTAATCTCTTCAATGATAATTGTGTTATGGCTAATTGCTTTGATCATTTGACCATGCTTAACCATTTAACCTTGTTGACCATTGTTGACTTGGACTTTTCTTGAGAGCACTAGATCTTTCTTTTGCTTTTGGCTTTGGATTTGACTTGAGATGATAATGGTCAAATCAATGTAACCATCACCTTTATCATGATAAGAGATTAGTAATTATTTGGGACATGGATCATTATTTTCTTCTCATTCTCTTTCTTCAAGTGAGAGCTCCCATGGTTCCTCCTTCTTCTTTCTCTCTTGATTTTTCTATAGCTCTCATGTGTTGAGAAAAATAGAAACAAAATAGACAAAAAAATCTACCATCATCTTCTACACCACCTAGGACTTCAAGAATAGCAAACTTGTTGCCCTAGTTACCTCGGCTTGAGGTGGAGCTCGGATTACAGACTCTCGGGTGGATCGTCTTCGACTCTAGGAGGCCGCGGAGGTGACCAAGATCCGGATCGATCCTCGGAGCTTGCATGGATGAGGAGGACAGCGGAAAGAAGACCCGAAGGACTTGTTGCATGAGGTATAATCACCTAAGCATGGTAGATAGAACCTCTTGTTGTTTGTTAGCATTGGTTTGGCAAAGATCCTCAAGTTTTAGTCCATGTTATCTTGTGTTAAAAATTTGTTTTTTACCTATTCTTCTTCCCCGTAAGCATCGGGGTGGGTAACGTGGACTTACTTGGATGGCCTGCTGGAAGCTAGTAGGCTCATCATTATCAATGACGCAATCCTCTCTATCCCCGTCTATGAGAAAACCGTAGTATCTCTCAGGCGGATGAGACGGCCTATTACTCCTACGGAGGGGTGTGGGAATGTCTGGTTCTTCTTGAACTTCTGGTTCTACCGAACTTTCAGTAGTAGTTTGTGGTTCTGGAATTTCTTCCAGTTCTATTGCGCTCCCACTTGTTTCCTTTTCTAAAAACTGCTGTTCTAAAAAATGGGCATTACGAGAAACAAAAACCTTTTGTTCCTCTGCGTAATAGAAAAAATACCCCTTGGAGTTCTTTAGATATCTCACAAACATACACTGTACTGATCATGCCTCGAGTTTGTCCGTATGCTGCTTTTTAACAAAAGCTGGACATCCCCATATCTTCAGATACTGAAGATAGGGTTTCTTCCCACTCCACATCTGATATGGTGTGGTAGGCACAGTCTTGGTAGGAACCCTATTCAAAAGATATGCAGCTGATTCTAGCGCATAACCCCAGAAAGATCACGGTAACTCAGCATTACTCATCATGGAACGTAACATATCCAATAGGGTTCGGTTCCGTCTTTCCGATACACCGTTATGCTGTGGAGTGTATGGAGGAGTAAGCTGAGAGAGAATTCCTTTCACTTTTAGGTAACCCAGGAACTCGGCACTTAAGTATTCACCACCTCGATCAGATCTCAGTGTCTTGATACTTTTGCCGGTTTGGTTTTCTACTTCTGTCTTATAATCATGGAATTTCTCAAAGACCTCGGATTTATATTTCATTAAGAAAATGAATCCATACCTAGAGTAATCATCCGTAAAAGTAATGAAATATGAAAAACCGCCTCTTGCATGTATAGACATTGGACCACATACATCGCTATGTATGAGTCCTAAGAGCTCGCTCGCTCTTACTCCATGTCCAGTGAATGGAGTCTTTGTCATCTTTCTTTTGAGACATGATTGACAAGTGGAATAAGATTGATATTCGAACGGATCTAAATATCCTTCTTTATGTAACTTAGTTAACCTTATCTCATTGATGTGACCAAGTCTACAATGCCATAAGAAAGCCTGATTTATATCTGGAGAATTTCCATTTAGTGTGTTCTGGACATTGAAAATCTATAATTGGTTTAACACGTATATACCATTATCTAGTGTACCGGACCCAATCAAACCATGATTAAGGTGTATGTTAACAACATCGCTTACAAACGTGAAATCATAGCCTTCTTTTGATAACAACGAAACTGATATGATATTACACGTTAAACTGGATACACAAAAACAGTTGCGCAAAACCAAAATATGTCCACTCGTCAATCCAAGGTGATAATCCCCTACAGAAACAGCACTCATGCTAGCTCAGTTAGCAACCTGGAGGGTCATATCACCAACCTTCAGTACTCTACGGTTTCTCAGTGCCTGCAATGAATTGCATATATGAGATCCTGATCCGGTATCCAATACCCCGGAATAAGAGTTTATTGACAGACAATTTTAAATTACAAACACACCGGAAGCCGAAGCCACAGCTTGCTTCGGGTCCTGGTTCTTGGCAATCCAAGCTTTGCAATCTTTCTTCCAATGGCCTTTCCTAGAACAGAGGAAGCACTCGTCCTTTGCCACTACTGGCACTGCAACCTTTGCCTTTCCCTTAACTCCTACCATACCAACACCACCTCTCGGTTCGGTAGCGGCCTTCTTCTTCCTTCCTTTGGCCCTTGCCTTGGACCCGGAAGAGGAAGTACCATGAACAAAGATAGTGGGCATTTCCCTTCCTTTCTGCAAGGTGCCCTCTGCACTCCTCAATATGTTAAGGAGTTCTGGAAGTTCAACTTCTTTTCCTTGAATGTTGAAATTCAGAATAAACTGGGCGTAGGTGGAGGGAAGGGACTGAAGAACTAAGTCTGTATATAGCTCGTTCTCTAATGTTGTCCCTGTTAGTGTATATGCCCTAGGGGCTATTATTGTAACATACTTGTATGTATATTACTTAATGGAAGCTTGGGATATTCACAGTTGTATATATAGTCTTGCTAAAAATGGTAGTATGCTACTTGGTTTGTATCTACTTTAATAGGTACATATGTTTTTTGTAACGTATCACTTATACATATTAGTAGAGCCCATAGGATCTTTGCTTGATTACCAGCGTTGTGATGGCAGTCACACTAGCGGGGGCTGGGTAGTCTGTAAGCAACATCCTATACAGGTCCCTGGTCGTTGGATTATCGAGATAGGGCATCGATATTCCGGAGTAGACTAAGTGTGTATGTTTCTCATCCCAGTTGGGGAGATGGTCTGTCCTACAGCCATTAGTACGTCGTACGGGAGATAGTATATAGGTGCTCGTTAGGTTACGGGTACACCGGACATGACTCGCAGGGGAACTAATTGGTTGGTATTATACCCGTCGTCAGTTAACAGTTCCCAGATGACATGAGTACAGCATAGTACGCAGACTTGACACTGCTACTCGCCTTGAGTGTGTCCCACTGTTCTTAGATTGCTACCCTACCACGGCTCAAAGGAGGCGTGCAAACAAGTAGCAGTTGGGTGCAGTCCCGAGCACTTTGAGGCATTAGTGGTTAGATAGGATTCATCTCTCCCGGTATTGGGAGATGATATCGCACTGTGTCAAAGAGCCATTACGCAAAGTCCCTGGCCAGGGCAAGCGAGATATACTGGTAGGTTCCAGTAGCTTCTCCGGGTGTAATGGGCTTCGCTCCGACACGACTTATACAGCTGTTAGGGGACTGACGCTTGCCGCCCCTGGGCTTGATATGCGATAGTCTTAGACGAACAGACTGGACTGTACGGAGATTGTCACATCAGGCTCAGTGGAAGTTTGGATGAGTTTCCTCATCGGCCTTCTCATCGACATCTACCTGAGGACCATTACGTACAGCTAGTGCCGCTTGTGGTCTGTGGTTAAACCCACTGCCAGCATAGTGTCGAGTCTTTAGAGTCCCACACAGAGAGTTTCCCTGCTCCAGGCGTAACAATATAGAGGTCGTATGGTTTTACGACAAGGGTTTGGACGCGTACGTATGTTTACGCACGTACGACTTTTCCGACAGTTTTTACTAGCCAGCTTTGGTTTAAGCCAGATTTGTAGGGTTCCTAGGCACACTAATGAGGTCTCACAAGGCATCAACCATGCCAATTTCAAATTTTACAAGTGCCGAGAAACCCTAATACGGATCGTTAACTAGAATTTTAGGCGAAACAAGCAACTAGTTAACAACTTAACTAAAAGAACGGAAATACAACCTTTGTAGATCCGGTCCTCCACCTCCATAGCTCCATGATGAAGTGTCCTCGCTGTCTAAATAGAATCCCGGGCTCTAGCGTCGGTTTCATCGGAGAAATGGGCGGGCTTGGTCGTCGGCTTCGATGCCGAAGATGATCTACGTCGAGGCAACACAAGATCAAGCTCCCACTTCACCAAGTCATGAAACATATGAAGAAAACACCCTTTACTACTTGGCAAGAGGTAGAGGATGAAGAAATAGGAGGTGGGTTCACTTTAGAATTGGATTTCTCACTCTTTTCATCAATTCACCATTGATGAAGCAAGGTTTTCTTCATGTGAAGAAGAAGAAGAAGAAGAAGATAGAAATATTATGATAAGTACATATTTTTTTTGAATAGAAAAGAAAAAAGAATACTTATCATAATATCAACCATGGTCAAGATAACTAGTGTAGAGAATCAACTATGGTTCAAGTGAATGGTTAGGGTTAAGAAAAGAGACAAAATGGTCAAACCATTCAAAGCTTCATGAAGCTTCAAAAGAAGGTCCAAAATGAGCCACCATTTCATTTCTTTTCCAAATATAAATGAAAAGAAATAAATAAATAAGTAAATCAAATATAAACAAAACCCTAATCATTAACTTAACCATGGTATAATTCTTTGCACAAGCCCAAGTGAGCATGCATCATCAAACATGATACAAACAAGTGCACAAAAGTATATCACATATACAACTTGTGAACTTCAAGTGAGAAAATCCTTTTAAAGTGAACCAATACTAGTTAATGCAAAGTAATATATCAAATATATAATTATGCATTAAATCATTAAATCAACACTTGATTTAACGATCCGGTCACATCGCATATAACCGACTAATATCCAATGTATCGACTTATCGAATCAATCCATGATTCGATAACTAGGTTATATCGCATACAACCAATCGATACATTCATCGCGAGAATGAAATACGGTATCACATACACGCATTATTCTCGGTCCCGCACATATCTCATATGCGCTCCTATTTCGTTTCGCTTGAGCCAGGAAACCTCTGTGTAGGACTCTAAAGACTCGTCAATACGCCGGCAGCAGGTGATGATCATATCAAACACCCACAAGCCGCAAGCGGTCTGCTAAACGTAACGGCCACCCGGGTATTGAGCGATCAGAAGATCGACAAGCAAGCCCGCTCATACTCCTGTGAATCCAACCAGTAACACTTACCGTACAGTCCGGTCTCGTCGTCTGATATGTCGCAATCTCGCCTAGGGGTGGTAAACGTCAGACCCCAATAGCTCGATAAGTCGTGTCGATATGAGGTCTATAACAGTTCGAGAAGCTACTGGTAACACTTACCAGTAAATCTCAGCAACCCTGGCCAGGGATTTCCAGTTATAGCCAATCGAACACAGCGCAACATCAACTCACTCTACCGGGAGAGACGAATTCCCTCCTATCGCTCATTGCCTCCATATGATTCGGGACTGTACCCAAAAGCCACTGTTTTGCACGCCCTCTTGGACGTGGTAAGGTGGAAATCAAAGCACAGTGGGAACCACACAAGACTCTATGACGATCTCGGGTCAACAGACTACTCTGTACCAGTGTCACCAGAGAACTGCCATCTGACGTAAGGTATAATACCATCTGGGAGTTCTCGGCGAGTCCATCCAGTGTACCCAGTCTCCACTGAGCACTCGTATATCATCTGTGATGTCAAACACCAATGGATATGAGATCATCCATCGCCCATCTGTATGGGTTAAGAAGGTATACGCTAGTCTACTCTGGTATATCGATGCCCCGTCTCGATACACCCACGACTAGGGACCTTGAAGGATGTACTTATGGACTACCCTGTCCCTACTAGTATGATCCACATCATAGTCTAGGTAGTCAAGTACACATCCTAAGGGCTTTACCAACATGTAACAGAGAGACAATCAGTGTACACGTTAAGGTAAAGAGCAACCAGATAGAATACTATCATGTCGAGCGAGAAAGTCCTCCCTATATATGTCTAAGCATCCACTACAATATACATCCTATGTATAGTAATGGCCTCTAGGGCATACATATAACTAACAATCTCCCACTTGCACTAGGGCCATCTGTAGCAGTGGTTGTAGTATCTCATACTCAACCATCCCATAAAAGTATCTCTCTGGGAATAGGCCTTCGTGAGTGGATCCGCCGTGTTATCCTCTGAGTCAGCTCTCCTAACCTCGATCACCCTGGAGATCAACTATCTCCATGATCAGGTGATACTGCCTTAGAATATGTCTGGATCACTGATGGGACCGGCGTTCCTTGGCATAAGCCACAACTCCATTGTCACACAATGGGAGGAACAAAGTTCATCTCATGAACTAATATACACCCAGACTGTCTCTTTGGTAGCATCTTAAATAGCGATGTATCCAGCCTTTATCGTCTAGTATGCCACGGTATCTAGCTTGGAACTCTTCCAACATACCGTCCCTTTACCAAGGGTAAAGACAATGCCTGTGATTGACATTCAGTCGTCCTTATCATCCTGGAACCCTTCCAGTGATTCTCCCCAGGATCGATTGAAACCATCTCACTACATCTAGTGAGTATCCTAACATCCAATTACATCTATCTCATAGATGAAAATTCAGGATTTAGGAGGTATCATCTTGATCCTTTATGGAGAATCATTGTGATAAGCGGAGATTGACCGAGCGTAGCATAGGAAACTCCTTCCCTATCAAGAGCATGTCATCCACGTACTCTACGAGGATCATCACCATACTCCCTACTACCCTTTCGTATATACAAGGTTCATCTACCATTTTGATGATGTCAAACTGTTTGACTATCTCATCAAAACAGATGTTCTAACTCCGCGATGTCTGCTTTATCCTATAAAGCATCTTGCACACGTTTCCGCTGCTCCCACTGTCTACGAAGCCCTCTGACTGTGTACTTATAGACTCTTTCTTCTAAAACATCATTTCGAAAAGCAGTCATGATATGTAGCCGTGGCAAGTAGGATCTGGATAGACTTAAGCATAGATCCTTAGAAAAGTTTCATCATGATCCACACCTGGTCAATGATGCAAACTTTTAACAAGTCTAGCTTTGAAAGTCTCAACTTTTCCATGTACACCGAGTAATCTTCTCAAGATATACTTGCTCCTGATGGGGATTTAACCCTTCAGATATAGCAACCAAAGTCCATACTTCGTTGGTGTACATGGATTCCATCTCAGATCGCTAAGCATCCAGCCATTCTTACAGAGTCCCACTCCTGATGGCCAGCTCGAAAATAGTTGGGTCATCATCTTATGATGCAATCCTCGCTCCCACTGTCATAGAGAAACCGAAGTATCTCTCAGGAGGGTGAGGAACCTTACTAGATCGGCGGAGAGGCTGAGGTTCGTTGGTAACTATTGAATCCTTTGGTTCTGTCAAATCGTCAGCTGCAGTTTTGTATAGCTGGAACCTTTCCAGTTCTACATAATAAACCTTGCCTCGAGCTTGTCCGGATTATGCTTTTAGACATAGCCCGGAGAACCCCAAATCTTAACCATTTTGAGACATGGGCTCTTCCCTTTCCATAGAACATATGAAGCGGTAGGCAACTGATTTGATTGGAACCCAATTCAAATGGTATGCAGCTTCTCAAGTGCATAACTCCAAAAAGGAAATAGGAAACACAGTAGTACTCATCATAGAGCACACCATATCACATAGGGTGCTATTGCTCCGCCCCGATATACCATCGTGCTATGGTGTATACGGAGGAGTAATGCTGAGAGAGAATCTCATTCTCCTTTAGAATAGTCCAGGAATTCCGTGCTCAAGTATTCTCCACCCTGATCTCATCAAAGGACATAATACTTATACCCGTATTTTGGTTCTCTACTTCTAAATCATATTCTGTGAATATCTCAAAAGGTTCGGACTTGTGTTTCAACAGGAACATATGTCTGAATCTTGAGAGATTATCAGAGAATGTAACGAAGTACAAAGAACCAGTCCTGGCATATGTAGACAGGGGACCTTACATACATCAATATGTATCATCCCAAGAGTTCACTAACTCTTTCTCTGTTTCCAGTAAACAGAGCTATGGTCATCGTATCTTTGTGACATGACTGGCAAGTTTCACAAGATGTAAATTCAAACAGATTTAAATATGCATCTAAATGTAACTTCAGCTAGTCAGGTCGCATTGATATGACCTAGTCTACAATACCTCAAGAAAAATTCGTTCATTTCTGAACTCATCCTCTTGTGTGTGTTCTGTATACTATGAACGGTAGTTTGATTTAGAACATCAATGCTTTACGATAACGTGCCTGAACCGATCAACTTTTGATATAGGAAATGTTCAAAACATTATCCGACAATACAAAATTATATCCTTTCTTTACTAATAAAGAGACCGATATGATTTTGTATATCAGGTTCGGTATCTAATAACATTCGTTCAGAATCAATGTATTGGTAATACATGGTGACAGTGACCAACAGACTTGGCTGCAACACTTGCCCCGTTTTCTGCCTCATGAAACTTATCACCCGTTCTCAGTTCTCTACCTTTCTGTAGCCCTATGTAACAGATTACATATCTGGGATCCTGATCTGGTATCACATACCCAGGACGTAGAGGATACTTAGAAACAGTTCTTGTAATGAACACACCCGAAGATGATGCATCAGCATGCACTCTCTTCGTTTGGGCAGCACGGGAATTCTGGTAATCCCCAATTTCCTGCTCTGTCTTATAACAATTATAAGTTGGAGCGGGACCAACGTGTAAGTGCACGGCGGCGCCCCGGCCGTCAATCCGACGGCCAAATGCGGAAACGGTGATAAACTTTAATTTTGCGAACTTAGCAAACCGGAACCACCGCGCACAAAAACCCCGGATCGGGCCATTAAACTAGATCTAGCTAACAATAAGACGGGTTAGAGATATACCGAGTGATCCGAGTCTTCCGGTCTTCTCGTCGTCGTCCCGATCTCTCGCGGAATGTCCGGTCTCCATCTCCTCGCCGGAAGGGCACCACATCGCCTGCATCTTTTACGGGCTCCCACCTCAATACCGAGGCAACTCGGGCGCGAAGCTGGCGAGTCGACGCGTCCAAGATTTGCTGTAGAAAGTGTAGTGTAGAGCTTATGTCTCATTTGGGGTTTGTTGCCTTTGAAGATGATGGAGGAATCGAGATAAGAAAAATGGTGCTTGCATTTTTCTAACATGAAATGAGATGAACCAATTTTCCCTCTTGAAAATTATCCTCTCTTCTTCTTCTCTCAAGTATGAAGAAAAAAACTTATCATCTTAGAAAATGGTGGAGGAAAGAATATGAAGCATGAAGGGAGGTGATGGTAGGAGAAAAGCAAGGGTGACCACAAACAAAACATTATCATCACAAAAGAACATCAAACCCATACCCTCATCTAATCACAATAAATGCATCATGGATGAAAGATATCATAATCAATACAATTGCAAGAAACCCCTCTCCACAAATGTTATTTGCACAATTGCAAATAACCCCCTCCATCGGAAAAGTCCGGCCGGGAAAGAACAAAGGAAAACCGGCCGGAACGGAATGCAAACTGGCAACTCCAGAAAACTGGTCCCATAATAAATTACAGGAAAACCCCGATACTGTGCATACACACCCGCATCTGTATTCCGTCCGGATACAAATGCAAAGAGACAAAATCTACACTGTACTAAACTAGGATCCGGCTTAAACCAAAGCCGCCTAGTAATATCCGTTCGATCCTGATCCGTGCAATACCGCACGTATCTGACCGAACCCTGCCATATATCTATACGGCCTCTAGTACAAACCATCCGATCCTGATCCGTGCAATACCGCACGTATCTGATCGGACCCTGCCATATCTCCATACGGCCTCTACAGCGTTTCGCCCGAAAGCTGAGTAACTGAAAGTGTGGTGGACTCTAAAGACTCATCAATACTATGGCTGTGGATTTAACCACTAGCACGTCAGAGGTATAAGCCAATACGTAACGGGCCACCAGCTATTGACCAAAAGGGACGTCGATGAGCGAACTCATCCTGACACCCTACTGAGCCTGTCAGTGACAATATCCGTACAGTCCGGTCCGTTCGTCTATGAGCATCGCATGTCGGGCCTAGGGGGTGGGTAAAAGTCAGACCCCCAAAATTGGTACAAGTCGTGTCGGAGTGTAGCCCAGAACACCTTGAGATACTACTGGAATACCTACCAGAAAATCTACTGCCTTGGCCAAGGACTTCGTGTAATGGCTCTCCTAGACACAGCGCAACTTCACCCCCAATACCGGGAGAGACGAACCCTTGAAGATCCGCTCACTGCCTCCATGTGGCTCGGGACTGTACCCAACTAAAACCTGTTTGCACGACTCCTTTGAGCCGTGGTAGGGTAGTAATCAAAGTACAGTGGGAACTCACACGAGACAAATGACGATCCCCAGGTCGATGAACTAACCTGTACACATGTCACCTGGGAACTGCTATCTGACGTCAGGTATAAGACCAACAAGCATATTCCCGGCGAGTCCTGTCCGGTGTACTCATAACCCAATGAGCACCAGTATACATCTTAGGTGAACCAACTGACACCAGTGGCTTGTGAGACCGGCCACCGCCCCTCGTCGGGGTCTCGACTGTATACACTAGTCTACTCTGGAGAATCGATGCCCTGTCTCGAAACTCCCACGACTAGGGACCATTTAAGGATGTGCTTGTAGACTCCAGCTCTCACGTATATGATCGCCCTCATACTGCTGGCAGTCAAGCAAGAATCCTAGGGGCTCTATCAACGTGCAATAGCGACCTGTCAGGTCACCTAAAGCAGTACACGATGATAAAGGTAAACCAGATAGCATACTATCATCTCGAGTAAGACTGTCGTACCGGGATAGGTCCTCCCTCAATCATTGCAATCACGTGCCTGTGATCCAATAATTGACTCTGAGGGCACTATCTCCAACAATCTCCCACTTGCACTCAAGGCTAATTATTGCGATGTCGCATACTCACAGCCCGTGTGATACCGAACACCCAACTCCTCTACAAGTCAGTGTCACAAAGCTCGTTTGCGAGACTATTGCGTTCGAGGAATAGCCTCAGCGAGTGGATCCGCTCTGATGTATCTTTCTATGTCTCTCTATATCTCAAGTTCGCGGAGAAAGCCATCTCCCGAAATGAGCAATATCTGTCTTAGAATGTCTGGATGTCTGTGGGACCGAGCTCATAAATGAACTCCAAATCCAAACTTCTTAGAATGTATCGTCAACTGAACTTAATCAGTATCCTGTGCCATGCCTCCCTCAGTATTGCCTTGGATCACCTGTCCAGAATACTTCCCCTCGTCAGAAGGAAAACTATAACTCTGACAACCTCCTTGTCGTCGATGTCACCTTGGAAGCCTGGAATGATAATTGTCTCCCAAATGAAGCTATCGTTATCATATCCCTAGAACATCCACTTATGTTCTAAAACTGCTTCCGACTGTTCCTCCAGGATTGGATCAATATCAACTTATTGCATCTAGTGCAAGAACAACATCTGGTGTGGTACTTGACATCTCATGGTTGAGTCAATTGCCTAAGCAAGTGATCTGCCAATCGTGCACATCCCTCTCTACTTTAGTCTATAAGACACCTTTAGAGAGGGTGACTCCATCACCTGCAGGTACACTACCGTGCCAGGAGTCGTCCATTCTAAATACTCTTATAATGCTGTCAAAGTACCCTGATTGGGAAACCACCCAAATCTAGATCTAAAACCATAGATCTAGTAACCAGTATGTCTGATATAATGTCCAAGTCCCTTGTGGAGAAACCACTGTGTGACGACCATAGTATAACCGATCGTAGTATAGGAGTTTCTTTTCCTACTCTGTGTATGTCATCCAAAACCCGGATATCACACCCTACTACCTTCTCAACTGATCCATCCCTTATTCTGATAACGTCAAACCCATGACTGTCTCATCAGAAATAGATGATCTACCTCCGCTATATCTGCTTTAGTCTATAAATAGACATAAGCCCGATGTCCACCAATGCTTCCGCTGCTCCCACTGACTACGACAACCCTCTGGCAGAGTCATATAGACGTGCACTTCTAAAGCTAGTTTAGAACGACGCTATACTCATCCTCCTGCCGGGTCTCGCAGCCTGGAACAACAACAATGGCAAGTGTGGGTAAACAAGAACTTCCCTGTCACCGTCCTTGAGGCTACCGGAGTACCTCTCGGGTGCCTGAAGTTACCCACCTTATCTGCGGAGTGGCTAATGGAATGTCAAAACAGATTGAATCTTTAGGTTCCTTATCAAATCTTCAGTAATCGTTTGCGGTTCTGGAATCACTTCCAGTTCTACCATACTCCCACTACTGTTTTTGAAAAATAACCATTTCTTTTAAAATGTGGCGAATCAAGAACAATATCACTATTGATCTTCCAGATGGTAGAAAGTCAACCCTCGTCATAGCCTGGGTCAACCCACAAACAGCCATTACAGAAACGCGCCTTGAGCTGTCCAGAGTCTGGTTTTAATCATAAGCCGGACAACTCCCCGTACCTTAACAACGTTAAGATATGAACTGTTCTATATCCAATATAGAACCAGAGGCACTGATTTAATTGAACCAGATTCAAATCATGCAGCTGTCTCCAGTGCATGTCAACAAAATGGAGAGAGGCCGATCAGCGTTACTCAACTTAGGAATGCTTCCAATTATGAGTAACCTGAAAGAGAAGCAATTTCTCTTTATCATTACTATCAACTGAATACCATACACAAGTATCTACATCTTCGATCACCTTGAAGAATCCCGATACTTGCTACACCTGGTTCTCTACTCTATTCAAAATACCTATAACTCCTCAAAACTTAGACCCTGTGTTTCTACGAAACACACGTCTAAGAACTAGAGAAGTTAAAAGTAAACAGAATATAGTATGAGGACCAACCCCTTTGTCCTAATGGATACTGGAGAACATACAATACTCTGTATAAGTCCGCTGAGTCTAACAACTCTTTCACTGTGCGTCGTAGGTTGAAAACTGTACTTATGGTTAAGAAGAATTACACCGCTGTTTAATGCTCCTTACCTAACCATCCACTGATATAGGTAAATGTCATCGACATAATATCAAAAGGTATATCTCACTCTATGAAAATAGACGTACAGATATATCAATTTGAAATTGGTGCACAACAGCGGATATTCAAAACCAAACATTTGCCGACAGGCAAACAGCCCAGGTGATCTCCTTAAATATCACCGATTACAACGAATCCCGATATAATGAGGATGATCATCCAATTCCCAATAACTTACTCCCACTCATCATCTATAAAACCATACAGATGTGAGAATCAAACCTGGTAAATACATACCCAGGAGCAAGTGTCTAATCGGGAAATCAGTTTTCTTTTAACAGTACACAGTTGAACTGAAACATTGAAATGTTTCAATGGGGTATCCTGGTATTCCTAGTAATGCCTCTACCATTATCCAGATTCACAACTATAACCGTATAGTTCTTTTCCACCTCTCCAAATCCCTTTATATGTCTTTAGTCATTACCTTCTGCACACCCCTTAGGCCAAATGGTTTTCTTCCTTCCCTACCGTTCGGCACCAGCCTATGGTTTGGAAGAAGACCATCCAATAAGCATAATGGGTGTACTGTCCTAGTCCTGGGAGCACTCGCAATGCGAGAGAAGGTGAAGATAAAAGACAACTGAATAAATCTTATTCCTATTTCTCCTGAACCAGAATCCATCCCCGAACTGGAACAAGTTCCTTTCGAGTTCGTATATAACCATACGATGGAGTATCCAATAAACTGTGGATCTTCGTAGTGATACGGAGTGTCCTGGAGAAATACAAAGGTGATTTAGGATTGGCGAAGAAATACTTGGTTTGGTCGTGAATATCAGTCGCAATTTACTTTGCCCTCTTACTAATCCCTTGCTTTGTCCTAATCTTAATACCTTCTGCACACCGTTTAGGCTAATTGGTTTTCTTCATTCCCTACCGGTCGGCACCAGCCTAAGGTTTGGAAGAAGACTATCCAATTTGCATAATAGGTGTACTATCTCCTAAACCAAGGAGTACTCACAACTTGAGAGAAGGTAAAAGGGAAAAGACAACTGAATAATCCTATCCGTTTTCTCCAGAACCAGAAACCATCCTCGAATAAATTCCTTCGAGTTCGTATCTAACCATACGATGGTTTTGTCCAATGGAAGTGGACGTTCGTAGCAATACGGGGTGTCCTGGAGAAAAGGGTAAAATTAGGAGTGGCAATGAAGTCTGCAATTCTGACAATCCAAAAACCAGTGTTAAGAAGGTTCGGTCAACTTGGTCACTGAGTCATAGTCTTAGGGTCGGGTCAATGGTCGCTGCTAGAGAGAGAGAAAAGAAACACTCAGCGTGCACTCTAACCTAGATCAGAATGGTTACCAATTTATCTAATCTGGAAACCTCCCACTGTACCTCAAATTCTCCTCCAAACCTTAAAGAAGAATTAGTCGGGGTCACCCGAGGAGTAAACTAACTCATCAGTGGGAATCGGGATCCAACTCTCATCGCATGATAACGTGACGTAATCCGCTCACGGTACCACACTCCAGAAGGTATGCGCATATCTGGCAAGTTTCAGTTCTTTTGAAACTCCCGATGTGATTTTTACCCCATGCTCTTATGACCTTGACTTTGGCCAACATATCATAAGTCACATGTCAAGTTCAACCCGTCATTCTCCAGGTTAATTTGAGTCCACCCGTACATACCCTTGACTTTGGCCAAAATGGCAGTACTGCTGTCCCAAACCAACGCATCTATCTATGCTGCATATGAATACCCAACAGCTACCAAACACTGTGCCTTGACTTTGGCCAACATACACAGCTTGAATACTATTGACTATCCATATGAAACGACGGAGGGCTACGAATGGTTTCTGGCGAAAACCTTTAACGTAATGAACTTGATATCGTTGAAGGAATGGATAGCTTTTTAGAAAATATAGTGACGAAAACCTTTACTAAAGAGGTCACTCCCGGTGAAGGGATCTCGGCTCTTTCCCCGTAGAATGAGGTGCAGGATATTCCAAATGAATACCACGATGCAAAGAAAAAGTAATCGGCTATAGTGAAGTTAGTGCTCTGACGCAAACTTCTGTCCAAGGGGTCACTCCCGGTGAAGGGATCTCGGCCCTTGCCTCATCGACTGAGGAGCAGGATATTCTAAATGAATACCACGATGCAAAACAAAAGTGAACGTCCTTGCAATAACAGCTTTTTGAAAAGTGTTCCAACAACATCAGAATAGGTTTGTTTTAACTTGCATTGATCCGAATCAACGCAGTCCCATCAATTGATCACACCACAAAGAACGAAAATATACTGACGTACGTATATGCCATCCGCATTCGCCACTGGGTCCCGTCATCACCCGTTAGGTTAGCTAACTAACGGCAGAGCGGGGACTGGACTAGCGCGGATGAAAAACATATACAACATCTACTAATATATATACCAATATATTATATTTCGCTCAAGGCGTGAATAAAATGCAACATCACAGAAATATACAGCATCACAGAACAATACAGATATCTGGGATCCCCGGGTTTCACAGAGCCACTGCTGAAACCCGACGTTCCCCTGGTCGTGTGGATAGCCTGTGCAATGAAATCCTAGACCCCTACGGGCGCGGCAAGTCACCCGCCAAAACCTGAAGCGAGGCAGCCCCCTTCAGCACCGTGAATGGACCACCCAGCACTTCACGGAATCCGGTAACTTGGGCACCCCTCCTGGGTCAACCTGTACCCCCTACGAGTGCGGCGAACAGCCCGCCAATTACAGACTGAAGCCCCTCCGTCTCAATGCCCTGAGATGCGGGCCCGTTGCCCTCTAGAACCCGGCTATCCGTGCACCCCACCGCGGGGCAATCCTAGTACAGAAAGTAAAATATACATACACCGGGTACATCGACCGCAACCAGGTCGTGCCCCAAAAGAATAATACAAACAGGCAGTGACGGCAGTCCACATGTCGGACGCTCGCCCCGCAATATCAAATGTACATATAAAACAAAACTGTACTAGCATTGCATCCAGGCTATCCCCCACGACCGATCCGCAACATCACAGCATAAACACAGAACATCAACGTGAAAGTCACGTTCGCAAATCCGTCTAACCGGGCTATAGCATTTAGACCGGATTTACCGATCGAGTGACATTCACGGTCGCAGATATAATGTAAGTACTGTGAAATAATGTGTTTAAAATATCCAATCGATCAAAAATCAACAAGTGGGCCCCCAAGCAATACTGTAGCACTCACAGAAATTCTGGGCCCAATCTTAATATTCCAAAACCCATAAAATAAGCCCAGAAGCCCACTGGAAAAAATTGACACAGTGACGACACCAAAGTGCGGCGGAACCGCGGCCCAAGGGGGGGTTTGGCCGCGGTTCCGCGCTTCGATCGTCGACTGACTGTGTCGAATTTTCCCAGTAGTCTTATAATATCCAGTACATCAATATTTTACAACCTGAAAAATTTTTCGAGACAAAAAAATTTCAACAGAAAACTGATGTGAACTAAATTGTAGATTTTGGAATTTTGGTCGATCGGAAATGCAAAACACATCAAACGAAGCTAGACGAAGTTAATGGCGAGGCTCTGATACCACTGTAAGTGCACGGCGGCGCCCCGGCCGTCAATCCGACGGCCAAATGCGGAAACGGTGATAAACTTTAATTTTGCGAACTTAGCAAACCGGCACCACCGCGCACTAAAACCCCGGATCGGGCCATTAAACTAGATCTAGCTAACAATAAGACGGGTTAGAGATATACCGAGTGATCCGAGTCCTCCGGTCTTCTCGTCGTCGTCCCGATCTCTCGCGGAATGTCCGGTCTCCATCTCCTCGCCGGAAGGGCACCACGTCGTCTGCATCTTTTACGGGCTCCCACCTCAATACCGAGGCAACTCGGGCACGAAGCTGGCGAGTCGACGCGTCTAAGATTTGCTGTAGAAAGTGTAGTGTAGAGCTTATGTCTCATTTGGGGTTTGTTGCCTTTGAAGATGATGGAGGAATCGAGATAAGAAAAATGGTGCTTGCATTTTTCTAACATGAAATGAGATGAACCAATTTTCCCTCTTGAAAATTATCCTCTCTTCTTCTTCTCTCAAGTATGAAGAAAAAAACTTATCATCTTAGAAAATGGTGGAGGAAAGAATATGAAGCATGAAGGGAGGTGATGGTAGGAGAAAAGCAAGGGTGACCACAAACAAAACATTATCATCACAAAAGAACATCAAACCCATACCCTCATCTAATCACAATAAATGCATCATGGATGAAAGATATCATAATCAATACAATTGCAAGAAACCCCTCTCCACAAATGTTATTTGCACAATTGCAAATAACCCCCTCCATCGGAAAAGTCCGGCCGGGAAAGAACAAAGGAAAACCGGCCGGAACGGAATGCAAACTGGCAACTCCAGAAAACTGGTCCCATAATAAATTACAGAAAAACCCCGATACTGTGCATACACACCCGCATCTGTATTCCGTCCGGATACAAATGCAAAGAGACAAAATCAACACTGTACTAAACTAGGATCCGGCTTAAACCAAAGCCGGCTAGTAATATCCGTTCGATCCTGATCCGTGCAATACCGCACGTATCTGACCGAACCCTGCCATATATCTATACGGCCTCTAGTACAAACCGTCCGATCCTGATCCGTGCAATACCGCACGTATCTGATCGGACCCTGCCATATCTCCATACGGCCTCTACAGCGTTTCGCCCGAAAGCTGAGTAACTGAAAGTGTGGTGGACTCTAAAGACTCGTCAATACTATGGCTGTGGATTTAACCACTAGCACGTCAGAGGTATAAGCCAATACGTAACGGGCCACCAGCTATTGACCAAAAGGGACGTCGATGAGCGAACTCATCCTGACACCCTACTGAGCCTGTCAGTGACAATATCCGTACAGTCCGGTCCGTTCGTCTATGAGCATCGCATGTCGGGCCTAGGGGGTGGGTAAAAGTCAGACCCCCAAAAGCGGTACAAGTCGTGTCGGAGTGTAGCCCAGAACACCTTGAGATACTACTGGAATACCTACCAGTAAATCTCCTGCCTTGGCCAAGGACTTCGTGTAATGGCTCTCCTAGACACAGCGCGACCTCACCCCCAATACCGGGAGAGACGAACCCCTGAAGATCCGCTCACTGCCTCCATGTGGCTCGGGACTGTACCCAACTAAAACCTGTTTGCACGACTCCTTTGAGCCGTGGTAGGGTAGTAATCAAAGTACAGTGGGAACTCACACGAGACAAATGACGATCCCCAGGTCGATGAACTAACTTGTACACATGTCACCTGGGAACTGCTATCTAACGTCAGGTATAAGACCAACTAGCATATTCCCGGCGAGTCCTGTCCGGTGTACTCATAACCCAATGAGCACCAGTATACATCTTAGGTGAACCAACTGACACCAGTGGCTTGTGAGACCGGCCACCGCCTCTCGTCGGGGTCTCGACTGTATACACTAGTCTACTCTGGAGAATCGATGCCCTGTCTCGAAACTCCCACGACTAGGGACCATTTAAGGATGTGCTTGTAGACTCCAGCTCTCACGTATATGATCGCCCTCATACTGCTGGCAGTCAAGCAAGAATCCTAGGGGCTCTATCAACGTGCAATAGCGACCTGTCAGGTCACCTAAAGCAGTACACGATGATAAAGGTAAACCAGATAGCATACAATCATCTCGAGTAAGACTGTCGTACCGGGATATGTCCTCCCTTAATCATTGCAATCACGTGTCTGTGATCCAATAATTGACTCTGAGGGCACTATCTCCAACACAACGTTCCCCAGCTCAGTATAACAAGTGGGTTCAGTCAATACATTCATATTATTATCTTGATTAAGGCGTGGCAAGGTCGCTACCTGGAGAGAGAGAGAAGAAAACACTCAGCGTGCGCTCTTGTAAGAATAGATTGGTTTTTATTTTATCTAATCAGGATGGCTCCCACTGCTTTTTATCAAATCTTCCTTCAAACCTTAAAAGGAAAGACTAGCCGGGATTAATTACACACTACAAGTTCACCAATCTTTCAGCCAGGCCAGTGTCGGTACTTTGAAGGAGGTCCCCCGTGCTTTCGCACGAACCTAATTACAGTAAACCTCGTTTTCCCAGAGGCGTAACCTCGTTAACACCTTTCTAGACACCTACTTGATCGGCTAATTATAATGTATAAAACTCTCCCAGGAGTAACTCTTACTCTCAGTGGGTATCGGGATCCAACTATCTCATAGAAGGTATGCAATCTCATTGCAAATTTCAACACTTGAAATTCCCGATAATATTTTGCCCCTAGCAGCTATATGACCTTAACATAGTCAACAAATCATAAGTGCTAGTCAAGTTCAACCCGTCATTTCCCGATTGAATTAAACCCACCAGCACGACCCTTAACATAATCAACAAAGTCGCACGACTACCCTAATCCAATCGCATCATATGCTTATGCAGATAAGCACTAATTAGCTACCGCACACTACGCCTTAACATAGTCAACAAACGTAGCACGAATACTAACTACTACTTATCTGAAATGACGGAGGGCTACGACAGGTTTTTCTGAAAACCTATTGCGTAATGAACTTGATATCGTTGTAGAATCAAATGATTTTAAAATGGAGTGCTTTTGAGGCTTTTCTAGTTTTGCTAAAGGAGTCACTCCCGGTGAAGGGATCGTCGGTCCTTTCCTCGTCGAATGAGGTGCGGGATATATCGTATATATCACTGTGCAAAGCAAAAACTCTTAAAAGCAATCAAAAGACAAACCGAGTGGGTAGCATCTGCCAGTTATTGCTAAAGGAGTCACTCCCGGTGAAGGGATCTCGGTCCTTTCCTCATCGAATAAGGTGCAGGATATATCATATATACCGCTGTGCAAAGCAAGAACTGTAGCTACCTATTTTATTTTTGAAATTCGATTCTACAACATCTTTAGGTTTCTTTTACTTTCATTAATCACATGAATGAAGTCCCATCATTTAAGTACCTAAACATCACAGATAAATACGACGTACACTTATGCCATCCGCATTCGCCTCGATGTCCCCTCGTGCACCGTTAGGTTAGGTAACTAACGGCAGAGCGGGGCAGGGCTAGCGCGGGTGTAAAACATAAGTAACGCCTATATAATATATCATATATACTATATAAAGTATCCATCACAGAACATATCACATGATCACATCACAGATATCGCAGCAAAAGAATCATATGAAATATAGGATATACTAGGACGTCCGTGTTTTCAATACGAGCCAGTATAAAACACGGATTCCACGGTCGTGATGAATAGCCAAACCCACACCCCTAGACCCCTACGAGAGCGGCAAGCAACCCTACCAATTCTAGAGTTAGGAGACCTGGACTCGACTCTTCGAGTTGGTCTCCCACTGGACTCCAGAACCCGGTTACTTGTGCTCCCCTCCTTGGGTCTATCCTAGTGCGGAAAAGTAAATAATATACAAACGGTGACATCTTCCGCAACCTGGAAGTGCCCCAATAAAAGAATATTACATACAAGTTTTTACATGAATGAAAATGAATAAACACTCATCTCACATAAAAAAAACCCTGGCTATTCAAACACGATGATCCAATATAACATATCCAGCAACACATAACATCACATGTCATCAACGTAAGTAAATATGTCCATCCCAATTGTCATTGACATATAGCAACGAAACCGGCGATATCACAAATTACACTTACGGTCACAGAAAAGAAAGTGTAAAACTACAACAGTTGGAATCCGCAACCTCTTTAGACATCGCATGCCTAATCAAATGAATTCCTTAGATATCGCATGCCTAACAATTATAAACCCCGCATTTTAGTCTCATTATCAAAAACACTTTTCAATATCAAGTCGGGCAATTCAACAAGATTCCCGACATCCTGATCGAATGCTCTTCGCAAACTTTAGTAGACGGCCGCACCCCCGATGCCGTCGACGAAGTGCACCAAGGCGGAACACCGCTGCCGCAAGCACCCGAACGGATGATTTCGGCGACGGGGTTCTCCTACAGTCACTTGGTCGGGGCTATGGAGTGAGGCTGTCTATTAAGTTTACCCAGCGAGTATCCGTGTACGCTACGTGATTGCGACGGACTTTTGATCACATCAAAATTCCGTGGCAACCGATCAAGTGAGACTAAACTGCTATGTTTATAACATTCATTCAGTTATCTCATAACTTATTGTGAATTCCAATTATTGTATCCCATTCCGGATAAATAGAAAATGTTAAACTTTCCGATCGAACATGCAAACACCCAAGTTTTCCCAAAACAGGTCATCACATGAAACTAGTTTAAAAACATTCACTTCGTGCCTCAGTACCAACGGTCCAGCCGTAGAAGGGTCAAGCCAACGCCTCACATGTGGCACGCCGTACTGCCCCAAACCCTAAGGTTCAAAGGGCAGTTCAAGATGGTCACATAATCGAGTTAAGGTTTGTTGTCTTCTAGAGGGACCATCGCGTTACTTGCACTGCTTAGAACGTCATTAAACTTTGGAAAAATCTAACAATTGGAAATTTCCCGGCAGGGGAAAAAGTGGGTATTTATATCCGGTCGAACTTTTTTAACATATTCTAAAGTTATCCGGAAAAACACACTGAAAAAATTAGAAAAATCCGATCGAATCATCGAAGCCCCAAAGCATCCCAGAAAACTCAACTCTGGAGTAAAATATAAAAATTTCCAGAAGACTCAGCAGTCCAAGACAAGAATTACTGTGCAAGCCACGTGGTCTAACTCACCAAAATGGCCGCGGAACCACCGCTAAACCAAGGGTGGGGCCACGGTTCCGCGGCTCTTTCGTAAAGTTAGAGTCACGTGCTTCACTGTAACTCATAGAATTCCCTGCTGAATTTTTTGGCAATTTTTAATTCACAAAAATCCAAATTTTCAGAAAATTTCCAGAGAGCAATTTTTGGGTTAGGGTTTCGGTTCGATCGGACTTCTAACTCCGTCTACGCATCGCCTAAGGCTCTAGCTAGGCTCTGATACCACTGTAGGTTTCCTAGGCACACTAATGAGGTCTCACAAGGCATCAACCATGCCAATTTCAAATTTTACAAGTGTCGAGAAACCCTAATACGGATCGTTAACTAGAATTTTAGGCGAAACAAGCAACTAGTTAACAACTTAACTAAAAGAACGGAAATACAACCTTTGTAGATCCGGTCCTCCACTTCCATAGCTCCATGATGAAGTGTCCTCGCTGTCCAAATAGAATCCCGGGCTCTAGCGTCGGTTTCATCGGAGAAATGGGCGGGCTTGGTCGTCGGCTTCAATGCCGAAGATGATCTACGTCGAGGCAACACAAGATCAAGCTCCCACTTCACCAAGTCATGAAACTTATGAAGAAAACACCCTTTACTACTTGGCAAGAGGTAGAGGATGAAGAAATAGGAGGTGGGTTCACTTTAGAATTGGATTTCTCACTCTTTTCATCAATTCACCATTGATGAAGCAAGGTTTTCTTCATGTGAAGAAGAAGAAGAAGAAGATAGAAATATTATGATAAGTACATTTTTTTTGAATAGAAAAGAGAAAAGAATACTTATCATAATATCAACCATGGTCAAGATAACTAGTGTAGAGAATCAACTATGGTTCAGGTGAATGGTTAGGGTTAAGAAAAGAGACAAAATGGTCAAACTATTCAAAGCTTCATGAAGCTTCAAAAGAAGGTCCAAAATGAGCCACCATTTCATTTCTTTTCCAAATATAAATGAAAAGAAATAAATAAATAAGTAAATCAAATATAAACAAAACCCTAATCATTAACTTAACCATGGTATAATTCTTTGCACAAGCCCAAGTGAGCATGCATCATCAAACATGATACAAACAAGTGCACAAAAGTATATCACATATACAACTTGTGAACTTCAAGTGAGAAAATCCTTTTAAAGTGAACCAATACTAGTTAATGCAAAGTAATATATCAAATATATAATTATGCATTAAATCATTAAATCAACACTTTATTTAACGATCCGGTCACATCGCATATAACCGACTAATATCCAATGTATCGACTTATCGAATCAATCCATGATTCGATAACTAGGTTATATCGCATACAACCATTTGATACATTCATCGCGAGAATGAAATACGGTATCACATACACGCATTATTCTCGGTCCCGCACATATCTCATATGCGCTCCTATTTCGTTTCGCTTGAGCCAGGAAACCTCTGTATAGGACTCTAAAGACTCGTCAATACGCCGGCAGCAGGTGATGATCATATCAAACACCCACAAGCCGCAAGCGGTCTGCTAAACGTAACGGCCACCCGGGTATTGAGCGATCAGAAGATCGACGAGCAAGCCCGCTCATACTCCTGTGAATCCAACCAGTAACACTTACCGTACAGTCCGGTCTCGTCGTCTAATATGTCACATATCTCGCCTAGGGGTGGTAAACGTCAGACCCCAATAGCTCGATAAGTCGTGTCGATATGAGGTCTATAACAGTTCGAGAAACTACTGGTAACACTTACCAGTAAATCTCAGCAACCCTGGCCAGGGATTTCCGGTTATAGCCAATCGAACACAGCGCAACATCAACTCCCTATACCGGGAGAGACGAATCCCCTCTTATCGCTCATTGCCTCCATGTGATTCGGGACAGTACCCAAAAGCCACCGTTTTGCACGCCCTCTTGGACGTGGTAAGGTGGAAATCAAAGCACAGTGGGAACCACACAAGACTCTATGACGATCTCGGGTCAACAGACTACTCTGTACCAGTGTCACCAAAGAACTGCCATCTGACGTAAGGTATAATACCATCTGGGAGTTCTCGGCGAGTCCGTCCAGTGTACCCAGTCTCCCCTGAGCACCCGTATATCATCTCTGATGTCAAACACCAATGGATATGGGATCATCCATCGCCCATCTGTATGGGTCAAGAAGGTATACGCTAGTCTACTCTGGTATATCGATGCCCCGTCTCGATACACCCATGACTAGGGACCTTGAAGGATGTACTTATGGACTACCCTGTCCCCACTAGTATGATCGGCATCATAGTCCAGGTAGTCAAGTACACATCCTAAGGGTTTTACCAACATGTAACAGAGAGACAATCAGTGTACACGTTAAGGTAAAGAGCAACCAGATAGCATACTATCATGTCGAGCGAGAAAGTCCTCCCTATATATGTCCAAGCATCCACTACAATATACATCCTATGTATAGTAATGGCCTCTAGGGCATACATATAACTAACAAGATTCTAGTATCGGGTTATTGGATTTATACAGTCTAAAGTTTTTCCGTGTTTCCACGGATTGGAGGGGCGTTCTCGTAATTTGTCGGGAAGCTTCTAGAAGAGTGGTGACTTGGGGGGGTAAGGTGGCATTGCATTAAATGAGATTAGTGACTCATTTTTGTGATTCATCCATGTCATTAATGCATCATAAATGCTTAATGACTCATGGAGATGAATCACTCATAGAAATTTATGAAGCATGGTTGTTAATTCTTTTATTTCATTTTTGGATAAATAAATAATGCTTCATATATATTATGATAGATCATTATCTCATTTCATTATCATCTTCACCTTCTCTCTCCTCAAGCTCACTCTCTTTTCAAACCCTAACCCTAGCCTCTCATGTGTTGAGATCAAGGGTTAGCTAGACTAATACATCCATAACCTCACTCTATATCCCCTAGGTAGCTTAGATTAGAACTTTAAGCAACCTAGTTATCTCAAGTTTGAGATTAAGCTTGGCGTAGGAGCTTTCGAGAGGATAGTCTTTGACTTGAGGAAGCCGTAGAGGTGCCGATGCTCCAAGGAGCCTACGAGGAGTGGAGGACAGCGACGAAGACCCGAAGGACATGTAACGTGAGGTATAACTTCGAATCCGAGTAGTTAAACCTATAGCATATAGTTAGCAATGGTTTAGATAACGATTCATGCGCTCAAGTCCGTGTTACGAAGCTTTGATAATCGTTTTTCATATATTACGCCTCCCCGCAAGTTCGTGGGGTGCGTGACATGGACTTACAGTAGTATCAGAGACAACTAAACCATTACTAGCTTGTCAGCGACTGATTAGAAGTTCGATCGACAGAAAAACACGAAAACAAAAATACGAAACCCTAAGTTTCTGTTAATTTTAAAAGTGTCTTAAAAAATATTTGACATACCTTAAAATTCACAGCAGGGAATTTAATGAATTCTGTGAAAATACGAGGGCTCAACTCGACTTGACAACCGCGGAACCGCGGCCAAATGGTGCTTTTGGCCGCGGATCCGCAGCCTAGTCAACTCCGAGTTGACTCGGATTTTCTCTGTAATTCATTATATTTGGTGTTTTGTTTTCTAGTTTGTTCTGTTTCTACCGAGGTTTCTTCAGTACAGGTTTGCTTTTGGGGTAGACACGGAATATGGTATTCGATCGATGTTCTAAGATATTTTCTAATTGGGTTTTTTATCTTTAATGTTTAATGTGTTCGTAAACCTCCCCTAACTGCTAGTATGTCGGTTGGCAGGGGGTTGCACATTTCTGTAATGTTTACTGTTTGTGTATATGAACTGTGTTGGACTGTTGTGATGATTAGCCGGGGTTTGAGATGTATTTAATATTCATTCATTCAATGTAAATGTAATTTGATGTAATATTCTTTTGCGGGGCACATCCAGGTTGCGGTTGTAGCCACCGTTGTATTATTTCTTTTTACTGTTTTTGCTCCTAGGATAGACCCAAGGTGGGGTACACAAACTACCGGGTACGTCAAAGTGTTTAGTGGCCTACTCACGTTGTTGAGGGAGACCGCTTCACTTCGGGTACTTGGCGGGTAGTTTGCCGTACCCGTAGGGGTCTAGGGTTGGGGTAATGGCTATTCATCACAACTGTGTAATTCGTCTTTTATTGCAGGCTCAAAGCAAATACGGATTGCTAGTAAATCCAATAAAGTTCATCAGTGATCTGGAATGCTTATTATTGCGTCTGACGAATGTACAATATCTATATATGATAGCTATTAGACGTCACATATGTTTTACACCCGCGCTAGCCCAGCCCCCGCTCTGTCGTTAGTTAAGTAACCTAACGGGTGATGACGGGACCCCGTGGCGAATGCGGATGGCATAACAGGACGTGGTATTTTCGTTGTTTTCTGCAATGATAGGATAAATGATGGGACGCATAATTATAATGCAAAAGAAAATAAACCAAAGTTCAATCGTTGGAACAAATTTAAAAGAAACCACTCGGTTATTTTAAAAAGATCAGATTTTTTTAATTGCGGAGCTTTAACCACTCCTTTTAAAAAGTATCAGGTTCCTTCGATTATATCAAGTTCACTACGTTCACGGTTTTGCCAAAACCATTCGTAGCCCTCCGTCATTTCTTATGGATGGTCAGTAGTATTCAAGCTATGTTTGTTGGCTTTCGTCAAGGCATAGTGTTTGGTGGCTGCTGGGGTATTCATTTGTTGCATAGATAGATGTGTTGGTTTGGGACAGTTGTATTACCTTTTGGCTTTCGTCAAGGGTATGTACGGGTGGGTTCAAATTAACAAAGACAATGATGGGCAGAACTTGACATGTGACTTATAATTTGTTGGCTTTCGTCAAGGTCATAAGAGCATGGGGCAAAAATCCACATCGGGAATTTCTAAAGAAACTAAAATTTGCAGAGAGATGCATACCATTTTGGAGTTTGATGAATGTTGGTAGGATTCCTTCAAGATTATCATACGATGATATTTTGGATCCCGATCCTACTATGAGTACAAGCTACTTATCAGGAGATTCGTCACTTAACGATCAATGCTATAAACCAAGTAGGTGCCTAGAAATGTGTCAGCGGGGCTACGCCCCCAGAGAAAAGAGGTTATTTAATTAAGGAACTTCGCGAAAGCGTTGGAAAACCTCGCTCGAAGTATCGACACTAGCCTGGCTGAACGGTTAAGCAAGTATTGTATGGTGAGAATTGTCCTGACTAATTCTTCTTTTATGGTTTGAGGAAGGATTCGAGAAACAGTGGGAGCCATACTGTTTAGATAAACTTAAAACCAATCTAAAACTTGCAACAGCATCATGCTAAAATGTTTTCTTCTCTCTCTCTTAATTGCAGCGACCTTGTGACCACACATAGGTTACATCTAGATAACAAATTGACTGAATCTGACTTATATGACTGGCAAAGGTCTGTCCACATGTCCATTGGCTATGACAAGCTGGACCACCCTTTTACTACTCAAGATCCCACCATCCCAGGTCCAGTTTCCACTGCCGCGGATAAGGATATCCGTCAGACAAGGGAAAAAGATAAAGCGAAAGCTAAGTGCCTCGTGTTAGCTTTAGTTGATGGTGTATACCAGAAGCAGCACGAGAAGATGGACTTAGTTTCCATCTTTCTCCATAATAAAGATTTATATGGAGAGCAATCTCGTATCACTAGATATGAAACCTTGAACGAATTAATTCAAGCGAGATTGGCTGACGGGTCATCTGTAGGGGACAACGTCCTTACAATGACTAGCTGTATTGATGAGCTCCAGGACCTGGAGACCGCGTTGGGAAACGAGTCAAATACGGACTTGATTCTACAGTCTCTGCCTCCTACCCTGAAGGAAACCAGGGAAGGAGAAGGAAAGAGAAAGGCAAAAGTTTCGGGACTGGATATAGTAAAAGAGGGACGTTCCTATTGTTACAAGAATGAACATTGGCAGAATGATTGCAGGGCTAGTAAAGCCAATCGCCAGGATTCGAAGCATGTTGTGGCTTCGGCTTCGGGTGTGTTTATGATAGAGAACTGTATGTCAGTTAACCCTACTTCCTGGGTATTGGATATCGGGTCAGGATCTCATATCTGTAATTCATTACAGGCTCCGAGAAACCGTAGGGTTATCGGGATAGGTGATATGACCGTCACGGTTGCTAACGGAATGAGCATGAATGCTGAATCCGTAGGGGAATATCATCTTGGACTAACAACTGGGCAGATATTGATTCTGCTTAACTGTTTTTATGTACCAGGTATGACTTGTAATATCATATCTGTACCCTTACTTTCTAAGGAAAGGTATGATTTTAATTTTGCAAGAGATGTGGTTCATATCCACCTAAATCAAGTTATGATTGGGTCAGGTACATTAGAAAACGGAATATACGTATTAAATCAAGCTCAGATTTTCAGTATCCAGAACACACTTAAAAGAAAGTCTCCGGAAACAAATCAGGCTTTCTTATGGTATTGTAGACTAGGTCACATCAATGAGAGAAGGTTAACTAAGTTACATAAAGAAGGATATTTGAATCCATTCGAATATCAAACATATGCAACTTGTCAATCCTGTCTCAAAGGAAAGATGACAAAGATGCGTTCACTGGACACGGAGTAAGAGAAAGCGAGCTCTTGGGACTCATACACAGTGACGTGTGCGGTCCAATGTCTACACATGCGCGAGGTGGTTATTCCTACTTCATTACTTTTACGGATGATTTCTCTAGGTATGGATATGTCTTCTTAATGAAGCATAAATCCGAGGCCTTTGAGAAATTCCAAGAATACAAGAATGAAGTGGAAAAACAAACATGCAAGAGTATAAAGACACTGAGATCTGATCGAGGTGGTGAATACTTAAGTGCCGAGTTCCTGGGTTACTTAAAAGAGAATGGAATTCTCTCTCAGCTTACTCCTCCATACACACCACAACACAACGGTGTATCAGAAAGGAGGAATCGAACCCTATTCGATATGGTTCGTTCCATGATGAGTAACGCTGAGTTACCGCGATCATTCTGGGGATATGCACTAGAATCAGCTGCATATTTTTTGAACAAGGTTCCAACCAAAACTGTGCCTACCACACCATATCAGATGTGGAGTGGGAAGAAACCCTGTCTTTAATATCTGAAGGCATGAGGATGTCCAGCTTTTGTAAAATGGCAGCATGCGGACAAGCTCGAGGCACGCTCAATACAGTGCAAGTTTGTGGGATATCCAAAGAACTCCATGGGATATTGTTTCTATTACGTAGAGGAACAAAAGGTTTTTGTTTCTCATTATCCCCACTTCTTAGAAGCTGAATTTTTAGAAAATCAGAAGAGCGAGAGAGCAGTAGAACTGGAAGAAATTCCAGAACTACAAGCTATTACTGAAAGCTTGGAAGAACCAGAAGGTTCAGGAGAACAGGACATCCCGATGCCACTCCGCAGGAGTAGTAGGCAATCTCATCCGCCCGAGAGATACTACGGTTTTCTCATAGACGGGGATAGAGAGGATTGCACTATTGACTTTGATGAGCCTACTAGCTTCCAGCAAGCCATTCAGAGCGGTGACTCAGTAAAATGGCTGGATGCAATTCGGACCGAAATGGAGACCATGTACATTAACAAAGTATGGACTTTGGACATTGCTCCAGATGGGGTAAAACTCGTAGGATGCAAATGGATCTTCAAAAAGAAGATTGGTGTAGATAGATAGGTTGAAACCTATAAAGCTAGACTTGTTGCAAAGGGTTTCCGTCAAAGACCTGGTTTGGACTATGACGAAACCTTTTCTCCGGTGGCTATGCTCAAATCCATTAGTGTCCTTCTTGCTATTACTGCCTTCCACGATTATGAAATCTGGCAGATGGACGTAAAGACGGCCTTTCTAAATAGAAATTTAGAAGAGAGCGTCTATATGGATCAGCCAGAGGGATTCATTCAGAGTGGGAACAGCGGTAAAGTATGCAAGTTGCTTAAATCCATTTATGGACTAAAGCAGGCATCACGGAGTTAGAACATCTGTTTTTTTGATGCTGTCAAAAAATTCGACTTTATTGAAAATCCAGATGAACCATGCATATACAGTAACATTGTAGGGAGAGCTGTAGTATTCCTCGTCTTGTACGTGGATGACATTCTCCTAATAGGAAATGATATTCCTATATTACAGTCAGTCAAAAGATTCTTGTCACATAAATTCTCCATGAAAGACCTGGGTGATGCCACCTACATTCTGGGGATCCGGATCTATCGTGATGGATCAAAGAGGATGTTGGGACTTTCGCAGTCCAGGTACATAGACACCATAGTGAAGAGATTCAGTATGGATGATTCTAAGCGCGGTAACCTACCGGCTTGTCACGGAATCACCCTCTCCAAAGAGATGTCTCCCAAGACTGATTTGGAAAGGGATCGCATGTCAATTATACCCTACGCTTCTGCGGTAGGCTCTATAATGTATGCGATGTTATGTACCAGACAAGATGTAGCATACGAATTAAGCGTTGTAAGACGGTATAAGGCAAACCCAGGGGAGAAGCACTGGATAGCCGTGAAGAACATTCTCAAGTACCTGAGGAGGACTAAGGAGATGTTCTTAGTGTATGGCGGAAAAGCCCTCCATATAGAGGCCTTTGCCGACTCCGGCTTCCAGAGTGACAAAGATAACTCCAAATCCATGTTGGGTTATGTCTTTACCCTCAATGGAGGGGCGGTCTGTTTGAAGAGTTCCAAGCAGGAGACCGTTGCTGACTCAACGATGGAAGAGGAGTACATAGCTGCTTGCGATGCCGCAAAAGAAGCTGTCTGGATGAAGAAGTTCCTCACAGAACTTCAGGTGGTTCCTACCAGTGTTGGTCCAATACCTCTGTATTGTGACAACAATGGCGCTATAGCTTTAGCGAAGGAACCTATGTCCTATCAGAAGTCCAGACACATCTTAAGGCGGTATCACCTGATCAGGGAGATCGTAGATCGCCGGGAGATCGAGGTGAAGAGAGTAAAGACGGAGAATAACATTGCTGATCCATTCACAAAGGCCATTCCCCAGACGCAGTTCGAGAGGCTATTCGAGATGATAGGTCTGTGATATGCCAGCTCATGGCCCTAGTGCAAGTGGGAGATTGTTAGTGCATATGCCCTAGGGGCCATTATTGTATCATACTTGTATGTATATTACTTAATGGAAGCTTGGGATATTCACAGTTGTATATACAGTCTTGCTAAAAATGGTAGTATGCTACTTAGTTTGTATCTACTTTAATATGTACATATGTTTCTTATAACGTATCACTTATACATATTAGTAGAGCCCATAGGATCTTTGCTTGATTACTAGCGTTGTGATGGCAGTCACACAAGTGGGGCTGGGTAGTCTATAAGCAACATCCTATACAGGTCCCTGGTCGTTGGATTATCGAGATAGGGCATCGATATTCCGGAGTAGACTAAGTGTGTACGCTTCTCATCCTAGTTGGGGAGATGGTCTGTCCCATAGCCATCAGTACGTCGTACTGGAGATAGTATACAGGTGCTCGTTAGGTTACGGGTACACCGGACAGGACTCGCAGGGGAACTGATTGGTTGGTATTATACCCGTCGTCAGTTAACAGTTCCCAGATGACATGAGTACAGCATAGTCCGCAGACTTGACACTGTTACTTCGCCTCGAGTGTGTCCCACTGTTCTTAGATTGCTACCCTACTACGGCTCAAAGGATTCGTGCAAACAGGTAGTAGTTGGGTGCAGTCCCGAGCACTTGGAGGCAGTAGTGGTTTGATAGGATTCGTTTCTCCCGGTATTGGGAGATGATATCGCGCTATGTCAGAGAGCCATTACGCAAAGTCCCTGGCCAGGGCAAGCGAGATATGCTGTAGGTTCCAGTAGCTTCTCAGGGTGTAATGGGTTTCGCTCCGACATGACTTATACAGTTATTAGGGGACTGATGCTTGCCGCCCCCTAGGCTTGATATGCGATAGTCTTAGACGAACAGACCGGACTGTACGGAGATTGTCACATCAGGCTCAGTGGGAGTTCGGATGAGTTTCCTCATCGGCCTTCTTATCGACATCTACCTGGGGACCGTTACGTACAGCTAGTGCCTCTTGTGGTCTGTGGTTAAACCCACTTCCAGCGTAGTGTCGAGTCTTTAGAGTCCCACACAGAGAGTTTCCCTGCTCCAGGAGAAACGATATAGAGGTCGTATGGTTTTACGACAAGGGTTTGGATGCGTACGTATGTTTACGCACGTACGACTTTTCGGACAGTTTTTACTAGCCGGCTTTGGTTTAAGCCAGATTCTAGTATCGGGTTATTGGATTTATACAGTCTAAAGTTTTTCCGTGTTTTCACGGATTGGAGGGGCGTTCTCGTAATTTGTCGGGAATCTTCTAGAAGAGTGGTGAGTTGGGGGGGTGTAAGGTGGCATTGAATTAAATGAGATTAGTGACTCATTTGTGTGATTCATCCATGTCATTAATGCATCATAAATGCTTAATGACTCATGGAGATGAATCACTCATAGATATTTATGAAGAATGGTTGTTAATTCTTTTATTTCATTTTTGGATAAATAAATAATGCTTCATATATATTATGATAGATCATTATCTCATTTCATTATCATCTTCACCTTCTCTCTCCTCAAGCTCACTCTCTCTTCAAACCCTAACCCTAGCCTTTCATGTGTTGAGATCAAGGGTTAGCTAGACTAATACAACTATAACCCCACTCTATATCCCCTAGGTAGCTTAGATTAGCACTTTAAACAACCTAGTTATCTCAAGTTTGAGATTAAGCTTGGCGTAGGAGCTTTCGGGTGGATAGTTTTTGACTCGAGGAGGCCGTAGAGGTGCCGATATTCCAAGGAGCCTACGAGGAGTGGAGGACAGCGATGAAGACCCGAAGGACATGTAACATGAGGTATAACTTCGAATCCGAGTAGTTAAACCTCTAGCATATAGTATGCAATGGTTTAGATAACGATTGATGCGCTCTAGTCCGTGTTACGAACCTTTGATAATCGTTTTTCATATATTCCGCCTCCCCGTAAGTTCGTGGGGTGCGTGACATGGACTTACAGTCCCGAGGTCCACAAGCTCTTCTATATAGTCAATCATCTTAAGGACATGTTCTCCTACAGATGATCCGACGGCCAACCTCGACTGAAACAAGTTCTTCGAGATCTCATATCTTGTTATACGAGATTGCTCTCCATACAAATCCTTGGTGTGGAGAAATATGGATTCTAGATCCATATTCTCGTGCCTCCTCTGATGTTCATTATTTATAGAGGCAAGCACGATGCATTTGGCCTTCACGCAACCAATCTTCTAGGTTTTGCGGATTTCCTTATCCGCGACACTGGATTCTGGACCAGGAACAGCAGTTGCCTTAGTGGTAAGGACATACCCCAATTTGTTATAAGTAATTGCCATCTTAACATTCTGGAACCAATCTTTATTGTTTAGCCCTGTCAAAATATTTTTATCTAATAGTAACTTAAGGCTTGTCATTTTCTGGGTCGCTGCAATGAGAGAGAGAGGGAACACTTTAGCATGATGCTCTTGGAAGTTTAGAGTGGTTTTTAGTTTATCTAAACAGGATTGCTCCCACTATTTCTCGAATCCCTCCTCAAACCAAAAAGGAAGAACTGGTCAGGACTATTCTCACGGTACAATACTTGCTTAACCGTTCAGCCAGGCAGGTGTCGGTACTTCGAGGGAGGTTTTATGACGCTTTCGCAAACTTCCTTAATTAAATAACCTCTTTTCTCTGGGGGGGTGTTGCCCCACTGACACCTTTCTCGACACCTACTTGTTTTATAGCATTGATCGTTAAGTGACGAATCTCCTGATGAGTAGCGGATACTCACAGAAGGATCGGGATCCAAATATCATCGTGTGATAAAGCTGAAGGAATCCTACCAAAATTATCACACTCCAAATGGTATGCAACTCTTAGCAAATTTCAGTTTCTTTAGAAATTCCCGATATCTTATTCTGCCCCATGCTCTTATGACCTTGGCGTTGGTCAAAATGTCATAAGTCACATGTCAAGTTCTACCCATCATTATCTTGTTCATTTGAACCCATCCGTTCATACCCATGACGTTGGCCAAATGATAGTACGACTGTCCCAAACCAACTTATCTATCTATGCAACAAATGAATACCCAGCAGCTACCAAACACTATGCCTTGGCGTTGGTCAAAATACATAGCTTGAATACTATTGAATACCCAAATGAAAAGACGGAGGGCTACGAATGGTTTTGGAGAAACCGTGAATGTAGTGAACTTGATATGATCGAAGGAACCTGATAGCTTTCAAAAGCCGTGGTTAAAGCTCCACAATTAAAAAAAAATCTTCTGTTTTAAAATAACCGAGTGCTTTCTTTTAAACTGTTCCAACGATTCAACTTTGGTTTATTTTCTTTGCATTAAAATAATGCGTCCCATCAATTAACCTATCCTTGCAGAAATTAACGAAAATACAACATCCTCTTGTGCCATCCGCTTTCGCCACTGGGCCCCGTCATTCACCCGTTAGGTTACTTAACTAACGACAGAGCGGGGGCTGGGCTAGCGCGTGTGCAAAACATAAGTTACACCTACTGGATATCATATATAGATATTGTACATTCGTCAGACGCAATAATAGGCATTCCAGATCACAGATGAACATATTGGATTTTCTACGAATCCGCATTCCTTTTGAGCCTGCAAATAAAGACGGATTACACAGTTGCGATGAATAGCCAAAACCCCACCCTAGACCCCTACGGGTACGGCAAACTACCCGCCAAGTACCCGAAGTGAAGCGGTCTCCCTCAACGACGTGAGTAGGCCACTAAACACTTCAAAGTACCAGGTAGATTGTGCACCCCATCTTGGGTCTATCCTAAGAGTAGAAAACAGTAAATGAAATAATACAAAGGTGCCTACAAGCTCAACCCGGATGTGCCCCGCAAAAGAATATTACAACAAATTACAATTTATATTTGAATGAAAGAAACACTCGTCTCACATCCCCGGTTATCCATTCACGACAATCCAAGAAGTCCACAATCAAAAACTAGTAAAAAACATTACATAAATGTGCAACCCCCTGCTAACCGACATACTAGAAGTTAGGGGAGGTTTACGAACACATTAAACACAACACAGATATAATCAAGTTAGCCAAAAATCTTAGAATTTCGATCAAGCAAACACAAATGAATCTACTCCAAATAATTCTCTGTGCACATGAAACCTGAGCAGAAACAAAACAACCCAGAAAATACAACATCAACATAGAAGAATAACTGAGCAAATTTGGGTTGACTCGGAGTCAACTCGGCCGTGGATCCGCAGCGGATCGCTTGGATCGGCGGCGGTTCCGCGGCAGTATGGCCGATTCACAATCCCAAATTTCTTCATAATTCTTAAAATTCCCTGCTTGTATTTTTAAGCGTCCCTGAAAAAATTTTAGACCCTGTTTTAAAATTGGCAGAAAAATGGTGAAAATGATGTTTTTTCGGGTTCGTTTTGCGATCGAATTTCTAACGACTTTGCTAACATGTTAGTTATGATTTAGCTAGGCTCTGATACCACTGTAAGTCGACGTTAGACACCCCACATGATGCGGGGAGGCGGAATAGTTAAAACAATCATTTTGTTTAAGTTAACATCGACTAACTTTACGGATCTTTGCTAAACCCTAACTAACAACTATATAGAAGTGATTAGCTACTATGGTAGATAATTATACCTAAAGATTCAAGTCTTTCTTGTTCTTGTAGTTCACCTCCTTGTCGGCCTCCTCGATTTGATAGAAGATCCACCCCAGAGCTCCTTCTCCATGCTTTAACCTCTCACTTGAGGTAACTAGGTGGCTATGAGTACTAATCAAAGTAACCTAGATGATATAGAAGAGGATTAGTGATTTATTAGTCTTGCTAACCCTAGGATCTCAACACATGAGAGGATTAGGGTTAGGTCTTTGAAGAGAGAGAGCTTGAGGAGAGAGAATGTGAAAGTGAGAATGATATGAATTATAACTCATTTGTGAATATGTGAAGCATGATAATTATTTAAAATGAATAATATATGATAATATCAACTATGCTTCATTAACTCTCTTTGGATGAATCATCTCATGAGTCATTAAGCAATAAATGCTTCATTAACTCATTTGGATGAATCACACCATGAGTCACTAATCCATTAAATGCAAATTCCACCTAAGCTCTCCACCTCATCTTTCTTCTAGAAGCTTCTCGACTAATTACGAGAATGCCCCTCCCATCCGTGTCGGAAATACTGAGACTGTATAAATCCAATAATCCAATACTAGAATTGTTAGTTGTATGTATACCCTAGAGGCCAGTATTGTACAGATGATGTATATTATATTGGATGCTTGGACATATATAGAGAGGACTTTCTTGCTCGATATGATAGTATGCTATCTGGTTGCTCTTTATCTTAACATGTATACTTTTCTCTTGATACTGTCTTATAGTTACATGTTGATAAAGCCCTTAGGATGTGTACTTGACTACCAGGACTATGATGCAGATCATACTAGTGGGGCCATGGTAGTCCATAAGTTCATCCTTTAATGTTCCTAGTCGTAGGTGTATCGAGACAGGACATCGATATATCAGAGTAGACTAGCGTATACGCTTCTCGACCCATGAGATGGGCGATGGATGATCCCATATCCATTGGTGTTTGACATCATAGATGGTATACGGGTGCTCAGTGGAGACTGGGTACACTGGACGGACTCGCCGAGAACTCACATATGGTATTATACCTCACGTCAGATGGCAGTTCTCTGGTGACACTTGTGCTGGTTAGTCTGTAGACCCGAGATCGTCATAGAGTCTTGTGTGATTCCCACTGTGTTTTGATTTCTACCTTACCATGTCCAAGAGGGCATGCAAAATGGTGGTTTTGGGTACAGTCCCGAGTCACATGGAGGCGATGAGCAATAGGAGGGGTTTCGTCTCTCCCGGTATTGGGGGTTGATGTTGCGCTATCTCGATTGGCCATAACAGGGAAGTCCCAGGCCAGGGCTGATTTAGAGATTTACTGCTAAGTGTTACCCGTTGTTTCTCGACCCGTTATGAGCCTCACATCGGCACGACTTATCGGTTATTGGGGTCTGACGTTTACCACCCCTAGACTTGATATGCGACATATCAGACGAGGAGACTGGACTGTACGGGAAGTGTTACCGTTTGGATTTTATAGGGGTTGGAGCGGGCTTGCTTGCTGATCTTCTGATCGCTCAACACTCGGGTAGCCGTTACGTCCAGCTAGTACTGCTGACGGCTTATGGGTGCTTGATGTGATCGTCACCTACTTCCGGCGTATTGACGAGTCTTTAGAGTCCTACATAGAGGTTTTACTGGCTGAGGAAAAATGAAATAGAAGCACGTATGTGATATGTGCGGGAGCGAGAATAATGCGTGTATATGATACCGTATTCTATTCTCGCGACTTTTTGTATCGGTCGGTTATATGTGATATAGCTGGGTTATCGAATCAAGTGTTGATTCGATAAGTCGATACATTGGATGTTAGTTGGTTATATCAGATATGACCGAATTATTAAGTCAAGTGTTGATTTAATAATTTAGTGTATAATTGTATATTAGATATACTAATTTACATTAACTAACATTTGTTCACTTAAGGATTTTTCTCACATGTGCACAACGTTAATATATATGTGATATATATTAAAATGTGTCTTCATTTTGTATCATGGTTGTTGATACATCATGCATGGGTGTGCAAGACATACACCATTCTCTTTTAAATGGGGGTTTATAATTATTTAGGGTAATTACAAATTAGTGGAGCTTTTGTCACAAGCATGAAGCTTGTAGAAGCTTGTGGATGCTTTGACAAAGTCCACTAACTTTGTTTTACTTTGGATTTTTATTAACCTAACCATTTAGGATTAGCCATGGTAATGTCTCTACAAGACATAGTATATGATACTCACTCACCCATGGTTAGCTCACTTGACTTGATCATTATCTTTCTCTCTTTATCTCTTCATCTTCTTCCTTGAGCTAAAAAGCTCTTTAGGGTTTGATCCAAAGTGAGAAACATTGTGAGAAAATAAATTCTAAAGTGAACCCACTTCATATTTCTCCATCATCTACTAGACTGGCACTTTAGTTTAGGGTGTTTGCTTCACTAATTCTTTAGTTAGTGAAGTAGTAGGTTGAGTTGGTATTCCCTCGACGTAGATCATCTTCGGCCTCGAAGACTTCAAGCAAGGACGCTTCTTTCGCCTCGTGAAGCCATGCAAGAGCCCGGGACAACAATGATCACAGCGAAGGGACTACGACAAGGAGGTTTAGAAGTGAAGGACTGATATACAAAAGTTGTATTTCGTATTCACTTAGTTGTAAGTGTTATTTACTAGCATTTGTAACCCTAATTATCTAGCAAAGATCTTGTTTAGGGTTGTTCGGCACGGCTAAAATTTCAATCGGGCATGGTTGAAGCCTTCTTAACCCTTGTTAGAGTGCCTAGTAACCCTACAGTGGTATCAGAGCCTAGCTAAAGCATTAGGCGACGTGTTTACGAAATTAAAATTCCAATCGAACCCCGATACGAAAACGTAGACCCCTTCTCTGGAAATTTTTTTAAACTGTGATATTTTCTGTATTAAAAATACCTAAAAAATTCAGCAGGGATTTGTAGGTATTGCTGTGAAAAACGACAAAGTAAGGCGTACGGATCATCGCGGAATCGCGGCAATACCCTGCTTATGCCGCGGATCCGCGGCCGTACAGTGAGCTTGTGCTTTGGGTTTTGCACATTAATACCCGTATCTGTTATTTCTATTTTCTGGGTATTTTTAATCTGCCTCAAGTGTTGAGTGTTCTGGGAATTATTTTCTATACGTTGATTCGATCGAAAAATTTAATTTCGTTATGTTTTCCGGATAATTTAGAAAGTATTAAAATGTTCGAACGGATATCATTAACTCATTTTTTCACGGCACGAAAAAAACTTTTAAGTGTTGAATTTTTTTTGAGTTTAAATCTTTTGGAAAAACGTGCAAGTAACGTGATGGACCCTCTAGAAGAACACAAACCTTAACTCGATTATGTGACCGTCTGAACCGCCTCTAAACCATAGGGTTTGGGGCAGTACGGCATGCCACATGTGAGGCGTTGGCTTGACCCTTCTACGGCTGGACCATTGCTACTGTGACGTATTCTGGAACTTTTGAACTCTACTCAAGTGTTGAGCTATTTTGGAAATATTGGATATTTAATTATTCGATCGGAAAGTTTAATACTGTTTATTTATCTGGAATGTGATACAATATGTGGAATTCATATAGTTAGGCATGAAATGCGAAGTATGTGATATTTCGGATTTATGATGTCTAAAGGAATTATGGATTCTAAATGTTGTAGTTTTACACTTTCTTTTCTGCGACCGTAAGTGTAATATGTGATATCGCCGGTTTCGTTGCAATATGTCAACGACAATTGGGATACACATATTTACTTACGTTGATGACATGTGATGTTATGTGTTGCTGGATATGTTATATTGGATCGTCGCGTTCTGAATAGCTGGGGGTTTTATATGAGATGAGGGTTTTTAATTTTCATTCATGTAAAATTAATTGTATGTAATATTCTTTTATTGGGGAACTTCCGGGATGAGTTTGATGTCACCATTTGTATATTATTTACTTTTCCGCACTAGGATTGACCCAAGGAGGAGAGCACAAGTAACCGGGTTCTAGAGTCCAGTGGGAGACCAACTCGAGGACTCGAGTCCGGGTCTCCAAACTCAAGAATTGGAAGGGTTGCTTACCGCTCTCGTAGGGGTCTAGGGGTGTGGGTTTGGCTATTCATCGCGACCGTGGAATCCGTCTTTTATAGAGGCTCAAAATAAAACACGGACGTCCTAGTATATCCAATATTTCATATGTTTCTTCTGCTGCGATATCTGTGATGTGATTATTTGATATGTTGTGATAAATACTGTATATAGTATATATGATATATTATATAGAAGTTACTTATGTTTTACACCCACGCTAGCCCTGCCCCGCTCTGCCGTTAGTTACCTAACCTAACGGTGCACGAGGGGACATCGAGGCGAATGCGGATGGCATAAGTGTACGTCGTATTTATCTGTGATATTTATGTGACTTAAATGATGGGACTTCATTAATATGATTAATGAAAGAAAAGAAACCTAAAAAATGTTGTAGAATCAAATTTTTCAAAAAGGGTAGCTACTGTTTTTGCTTTGCATAGCGATATATATGATATATCCTGCACCTTATTCGATGAGGAAAGAGCCGAGATCCCTTCACCGAGAGTGACCTCTTTAGCAAAACTGGCAGATGCTACATCACTCGGTTTGTCTTTTGATTGCTTTTTGGAGTTTTTGCTTTGCATAGAGATATATATGATATATCCTGCACCTTATTCCATAAGGAAAGAGCCGAGATCCCTTCACCGGGAGTGACCTCTTTAGCAAAACTAGTGAAAGCCTCAAAAACACTCCTTTTCAAAATTCAATCGATTCTACAACGATATCAAGTTCATTACGCAATAGGTTTTCAGAAAAACCTGTCGTAGCTCTCCGTCATTTCAAATAAAAACTGTTTAGTATTCATGCTGCGTTTGTTGGCCTTTGTCAAGGCGTAGTGTGCGGTTGCTGAATGGTGCTTATCTGCTTATGCATATGATGCAGATTGTTTTAGGGTAGTCATACGACCTTATTGGCCTTTGTCAAGGGTCGTGCGGGTGTGTTTGATTCAATCAAGAAATGACGGGTTGAACTTGACTAGCATCCTATGATTTGTTGGCCTTTCTCAAGGTCATAGAGGTTAGGGGCAAAATATTATCGGGAATTTCAAGTGTTGAAATTTGCAATGAGATTGCATACCTTTTATGAGATAGTTGGATCCCGATACCCACTGCGAGTAATTGTTACTCCTGGGAGAGTTTTACACACGACAATTAGCCGATCAAGTAGGTGTCTAGAAAGGTGTCAATGGGGTTTCGCCAGTAGGAAAACGAGTTTACTTTAATTAGGTCCATGCGAAAGCACGGGGAACCTCCCTCAAAGTACCGACACTGGTCTGGCTGAAAGATTGGCGAAATTATAGGGTGTAATTAATCCCGGCTAGTCTTTCCTTTTAGGGTTTGAAGGAAGATTTGATAAAAACAGTGGGAGCCATCTTGATTAGATAAAATAATAACCAATCTGATCTTGCAAGAGCATACGCTAAAGTGTTTTCTTCTCTCTCTCTCCTGGTAGCGACCATATCATGCCTTAATAAAGATAATAATATGGATGTATTCTCCGAACCCGCATGTTATACTGTGCTGGGGAACGTTGGTTCCGTTCTTTCTTATAAGAGTTATAGGATGAACAGGATATAGGGGAATACCAGGATTCCCATGCCACCCAAATGAAGAAAGTACATATTGATGCATTTTCTTCGGGTGTGTTCGTTTCAGAGAACTGTTTCCCTATTTGCTTTACGTCCTGGGTATTAGATACCGGGTCAGGATCCCATAGATGTAATCAGTTACATGGGCTTAAGAAAGGTAGAGAACTTGGAGAAGGTGATAAAGACATAAGGGTTGGAAATGGTGCAATTGTTGCAGCTAGAACCGTCGGGGAATATCACCTTGTATTACCAACTTGTAATACATTGATTCTGAATGAATGCTATTACATGCTGAACCTGATATGCAACATTATATCGGTTTCTTTACTAAGTAAAGAGGGATATAATTTTGTATTACAGGAAAATGTTATGAACATTTTTCTGAACCAAAAGTTCGTTTGATCAGGCACGTTGTGCAATGGCACTTATGTTCTAAATCAATTAACAGTTCTGAGCATAACAAACACACACAAGAGGAAGAGTTCAGAACTGAACGAATCCTTCTTGTGGCATTGTAGACTGGGTCACATCAATGCGACACGACTAGCGAAGTTGCATAATGATGGATATTTGAATCCGTTTGAATTTTCATCTTATGACACTTGCGAGTCATGTCTCAAAGGAAAGATGACCAAAACACCGTTTACGGGACACGGAGAAAGAGTTACTGAACTCTTGGGACTGGTACATAGTGATGTATGCGGCCCCATGTCTACACATGCCAGGGATGGTTCTTCGTACTTCATTACATTCACTGACGATCTCTCTAGATTCGGATATGTGTTCCGGATGAAACACAAATCAGAAGTTTTTGAGAAATTTAGAGAATATAAACAAGAAGTCGAGAACCAAACCGGAAAAAGTATTAAAATCCTTCGATCTGATCGAGGAGGTGAATACTTGAGCAATGAATTCCTGGACTTCCTAAAAAAGAATGGGATTCTCTCTCAGCTAACTCCTCCATATACACCACAGCACAACGGTGTATCGGAACGGAGGAACCGCACCCTATTAGATATGGTGCGCTCTATGATGAGCACAGCTGAGTTGCCTATTTCCTTCTGGGGGTATGCGCTGGAGACAGCAGCATACCTATTGAATCAAGTTCCATCTAAATCTGTTCTTACCACACCATTTGAGATATGGAGTGGGAAGAGACCTTGTCTTAAACGAGTTAAGATATGGGGTTGTCCGGCTTATGTCAAAAGGCAAAATCCGGACAAACTCGTGGCACGGTCAGTTCTATGCAAGTTTGTGGGATATCCCAAACATTCACATGGATATCTTTTCTACCATAGCGAGGAACAAAAGGTTTTTGTTTCTCGACATGCCACCTTTTTAGAAAAGGAATTTCTTGTAAAAGAAATTAGTGGCAAAGAGGTAGAACTGGAAGAAATTCCGGCTACAGAAACTCAAACTGAGGATTTAGTGGAACCAGAAGATTCGGTAGCTCCCAATGAACCCCAGCCACTCTGCCGATCTAGTAGGGTTCCTCACCCACCTGAGAGATACTACGGTTTTCTCATGGATGGTGGGAGCGAGGATTGCATCATGGAGGATGAGCACCCAACTAGCTTCGAGCAGGCCATCACGATTGGTGACTCGGTGAAATGGCTGGATGCAATGCGGTCCGAGATGGAATCCATGTACACCAACAAATTATGGAATTTGGAAGATGCTCCTGAAGGGCTAAAACCCATTGGGAGCAAGTGGATCTTCAAGAAAAAAATTGGTGTAGATAGGAAAGTGGAGACTTTCAAAGCTAGACTTGTTGCAAAGGGTTTTCGTCAACGACCAGGTGTGCACTATGACGAAACCTTTTCTCCAGTGGCTAGGCTTAAATCCATCCAGATCATGCTTGCCATCGCTGCATATCATGACTACGAAATCTGGCAAATGGATGTTAAGACCGCCTTTCTAAACGGTGATTTAGAAGAGTGAGTGTACATGACTCAGCCAGAAGGCTTCGTAGCTAGTGGGAGCAGCGGGATGGTGTGCAAGCTGCTTAAATCCATTTATGGATTAAAGCAAGCATCGTGGAGTTGGTACATCTTCTTTGACGTCGTTATCAAAGAGTTTGATTTCGTCAAAAACGTAGATGGACCTTGTATCTACAAGAAGGTGGCAGAGAGTAAGGTTGTCTTCCTCGTATTGTACGTGGACGACATACTCTTGATAGGAAATGACATTTCTATGCTGCAATCGGTCAAGCTCTTCTTATTATAAAGATTCTCAATGAAAGATCTAGGTGATGCCTCCTGCATACTGGGAATTATGATCTATAGAGATAGATCTAAAAGGATATTGGGATTGTCCCAATCCAGGTACATTGACACCTTACTAAAGAGGTTTAGTATGGAAGAATCCAAGCATGGGAACTTACCTACGATCTCTGGACTCACTCTCTCCGAAGAGATGTCTCCCAAGACTGATTTGGAGAGAGCTCGCATGCAAGGGATACCCTATGCTTCGGCTGTAGGCTCTATCATGTATGCGATGCTATGTACCAGACCCGATATAGCATACTCACTAAGTGTAGTGAGTAGGTATCAAGCTGATCCTGGAAAGAGTCGCTGGACAGCTGTGAAGATCATTCTCAAGTACTTACAAAGGACGATGCTCTTGGTGTATGGTAACGGAGAATTCCAAGTGGAGTCCTTTACCGATTCGAGCTTCCAGAGTGATAAGGACGACTCTAAGTCGCACTCGGGATTTGTCTTTACCCTTTACGGAGGGGCGGTTAGCTGGAAGAGTTCCAAGTAGGAAACCGTGGCAGACTCGACGATGGAGGCTGAATACATCGCTGACAACGATGCTGCCAAAGAGGCTGTCTGGATCAAGATGTTCATTACTGAACTTGGAATGGTTCTATCCATTGAGCATCCAATACCTTTGTATTGCGATAACAATGGAGCGGTGGCCTTGGCTAAGGAACCTAGGTCCCATCAGCGATCCAGGCATATTCTGAGGCGGTATCACCTGATCCGGGAGATAGTTGATCGCCGGGAGATCGAGGTCACGAGGGTTGACACGAAGAACAACACTGCGGATCCACTCACGAAGGCCATTCCCCAGATACAGTTTGAGAGACTCTTCGGGATGCTTGGTATGCGATACTATAGCAGCTGGCCCTAGTGCAAGTGGGAGATTGTTAGTTGTATGTTTGCCCTAGAGGCCAGTATTGTACAGATGATGTATATTATATTAGATGCTTGGACATATATAGAGAGGACTTTCTTGCTCGATATGATAGTATGCTATCTGGTTGCTCTTTATTTTAACATGTATACTTGTCTCTTGATACTGTCTTATAGTTACATGTTGATAAAACCTTTAGGATGTGTACTTGACTACCAGCACTATGATGCAGATCATACTAGTGGGGCCATGGTAGTCCATAAGTTCATCCTTTAATGTTCCTAGTCGTATGTGTATCGAGACAGGGCATCGATATACCAGAGTAGACTAGCGTATACGCTTCTCGACCCATGAGATGGGCGATGGATGATCCCATATGCATTAGTGTTTGACATCATAGATGGCATACGGGTGCTCAGTGGAGACTGGGTACACTGGACGGACTCGCCGAGAACTCCCAGATGGTATTATACCTCACGTCAGATGGCAGTTCTCTGGTGACACTTGTGCAGATTAGTCTGTAGACCCGAGATCGTCATTGAGTCTTGTGTGATTCCTACTATGCTTTGATTTCCACCTTACCACGTCCAAGTGGGCATGCAAAACGGTGGTTTTTGGGTACTGTCCCGAGTCACATGGAGGCGATGAGCGATAGAAGGGGTTTCGTCTCTCCCAGTATTGGGAGTTGATGTTGCGCTGTGCTCGATTGGCCATAACAGGGAAGTTCCGGGCCAGGGCTGATTTAGAGATTTACTGTTAAGTGTTACCAGTAGTTTCTCAATCCGTTATGAGCCTCACATCAGCACGACTTATCAGTTATTGGGGTCTGACGTTTACCACCCCTAGACTTGATATGTGACATATCAGACGAGGAGACCGGACTGTACGGGAAGTGTTACTGTTAGGCTTTTACAGGAGTTGGAGCGGGCTTGCTTGCTGATCTTCTGATCGCTCAATACCCGGGTAGCCGTTACGTCCAGCTAGTACCGCTGACTGCTTGTCGGTGATTGATGTGATCGTCAACTACTGCCGGCGTATTGACGAGTCTTTAGAGTCCTATATAGAGGTTTTACTGGCTCAGGAAAAATGAAATAGGAGCACGTATGTGATATGTGCGGGACCGAGAATAATGCATGTATATGATACCGTATTCTATTCTCGCGACTTTTGTATCGGTCGGTTATATGTGATATAGCCGGGTTATCGAATCAAGTGCTGATTCGATAAGTCGATACATTGGATGTTAGTCGGTTATATCAGATATGACCGGATTATTAAGTCAAGTGTCGATTTAATAATTTAGTGTATAATTGAATATTAGATATACTAATTTACATTAACTAACATTTGTTCACTTAAGGATTTTTCTCACATGTGCACAACTTTAATATATATGTGATATATATTAAAATGTGTTTTCATTTTGTATCATGGTTGTTGATAAATCATGCATGGGTGTGCAAGACATACACCATTCTATTTTAAATGGCGGTTTATAATTATTTAAGGTAATTACAAATTAGTGGAGCTTTTGTCACAAGCATGAAGATTGTAGAAGCTTGTGGATGCTTTGACAAAGTCCACTAACTTTGTTTTACTTTGGATTTTTATTAACCTAACCATTTAGGATTAGCCATGGTAATGTCTACAAGAGTTAGTATATGATACTCACTCACCCATGGTTAGCTCACTTGACTTGATCATTATCTTTCTCTTTTTATCTCTTCATCTTCTTCTTTGAGCTAAAAAGCTCTTAGGGTTTGATCCAAAGTGAGAAAATAAATTCTAAAGTGAACCCACTTCCTATTTCTTCATCCTCTACTAGACTAGTACTTTAGTTTATGGTGTTTGCTTCACTAATTCTTTAGTTAGTGAAGTAGTAGCTTGAGTTCGTATTCCCTCGACGTAGATCATCTTCGGCCTCGAAGACTTCAAGCAAAGAAGCTTCTTTCGCCTCGTGAAGCCATGCAAGAGCCCGGGACAACAATGATCGCAGCGAAGGGACTACGACAAAGAGCTTTAGAAGTGAAGGACCGATCTATAAAGGTTGTATTTCGTATTCACTTAGTTGTTAATGTTATTTACTAGCATGTGTAACCCTAATTATCTAGCAAAGATTTTCTTTAGGGTTGTTCGGCACGGCTAAAATTTTAATTGGGCATAGTTGATGCCTTCTTAACCCTTTTTAGAGTGCCTAGTAACTCTACAAGAATCTGGCTTAAACTAAAGCCGGCTAGTAAACACTTTCTGAACATCGAACGTGCATAAATACACTTATGTGTCCGAACCCTATCGTAAAACCATACGACTTCTATATCGTTTCGTCTGAAGCAGGGAAAGACTCTATGTAGGACTCTAAAGACTCGACACTACGCTGGCAGTCGGTTTAACCACAGACCGCAAACGGCACTAGCTGTACGCAACGGTCCCCAGGTAGATGTCGATAAGAAGGCCGATGAGGAAACCCATCCGAACTCCTACTGAGCCTGATGTGACAATCTCCGTACAGTCCGGTCTGTTCGTCTAGGAATATCGCATATCAGGCCTAAGGGGGCGGCAAGCTTCAGTGCCCTAAAAGCGGTATAAGTCGTGTCGGAGTGAAGCCTATTATTCCTTGAGAAGCTACTGGAAATCCTACCAGTAAATCTCGTTTGCCCTGGCCAGGGACTTTGCGTAATGGCTTTCCAAACACAGCGCGATATCAACCGACTAATATAATTTGATATGAGCGGCAAGTAACCCCTACGAGAGCGGCAAGCGGTATAAGTCATGACCGGACAGTATGGGAGTGTTACTTGTTGGATTGACGCGAGAATCTAATACGATATCACATACACGTATTGTTCTCGGTCCCGCACATATCATATATGTGCTCCTACTCCATTTTGCCTGAGCCAGGAAACCTCTGTGTAGGACTCTAAAGAATCGTCAATACGCCGGCAGTAGGTGATGATCATATCAAACACCCACAAGCTGCAAGCGGTCAGCTAAACGTAACAGCCACCCAGGTATTGAGCAATCAGAAGATCAACAAGCAAGCATGTACATTCTACCGTGAATCCAACCAGTAATACTCCCATACAGTCCGGTCTCTTCGTCTGATATGTCGCTTATCTTGCCTAGGGGTGGTAAACGTCAGACCACAGTAGCTTGATAAGTCGTGTCGATATGAGGTCTATAACAGTTCGAGAAACTACTGATAACACTTACCAGTAAATCTCAGCTACCCTGGCTAGTTATAGCTAGTCGAACACAGCGCAACATCAACTCCCTATACCGGGAGAGACGAAACCCCTCCTATCGCTCATTGCCTCCATGTGATTCGGGACTGTACCCAAAAGACACCGTTTTGCACACCCTCTTGGACGTGGTATGATAGAAATCAAAGTACAGTGGGAATCACACAAGACTCTATGACGATCTCGGGTCTACAGACTAACCTGTACCAGTGTCTCCGGAGAACTGCCATCTGACGTGAGGTATAATACCATCTGGGAGTTCTCGGTGAGTCCGTCCTGTGTACCCAGTCTCTACTGAGCACCCGTATACCTTCTCTGATGTCAAACACCAATGGATATGGGATCATCCATCGCCCATCATATGGGTCAAGAAGCGCATAAGCTAGTCTACTCTGGAGTATCGATGCCCTGTCACGGCACTCCGACGACTAGGAACATTTGAAGGATGTACTTGGTGACTACACTGTCCCCACTAGTATGATCTGCATCATAGTCCTGGTAGTCATGTACTCATCCTATGGGCTTTATCAACATGTGACATAGAGACAATCGGAGTACATGTTAAGATAAAGAGTAACCAGATAGCATACTATCATGTCGAGCAAGAAAGTCCTCCTAATATATGTCCAAGCATATACTACAATATACAAAGTATGTACTGTAATGGCCTCTAGGGCATACATATAACTAACAGTGTGATAGCCTGTGCAATGAAATCCTACACCCCTATGAGTGCGGCAAGTTACCCGCCAAAACCTGAAGCGAGGCAGCCCCATTCAGCAAAGTGAATGAACCACCCGGCACTTCACGGAACCCGGTAACTTGAGCACCCCTCCTTGGGTCAACATGTACCCCTTACGAGTGCGGTGAATAGCCTGCCAATTCTAGAGTGAGGCCTCCTGCCTCTCAAAGCGATGAGATGCGGACTCGTTGCCCTCAAGGACCCGACTATCCGTGCACTCCGTCGTGGGGTAAACCTAGTACAGAAATGAAAATGTGTACAACGGGTACATCGACCTCAACCCGGTCGTTCCCCAAAAGAATAATATACAAACAGGCAGTGACGGCAGTCCACATGTTGGACACTCACCCCGCAATATCAAATGTACAAATAAATCCAAACTGCACTACCATTGCATACAGCAATCCACCACGACAAATCCGCAACCTCACAGCACAACAAAGAACATCAACGTGAATGTAACGTTCGCAAACCCGTCTAAAAGGGCTATAGCAATTAGACGAATTATACCGCTCAAATGACATTCACGGTCGCAGATATAATGTAAGCACTGTAAACTAACATATTTAAAATTTCGATAGACAAAACTTCCGGATGTGGGCCCTAAGTACATATCCAGTACTCAAACAAAATCTGGGCCCAAACAAAATATTCCAGAAACCATAATTCTACATGAAAGACACCCAGAAGGAAAATGGTGCACCGAAGCCCCAAAACGGCGGTGGAACCGCGGCCAATACAAGGTTTGCGCGGTGGTTCCGCGGCGGTCTTGGAGGTTCAGTTGACAAAATTTCTACAGTAGTCTCAGAAAAGCCTGCTCGATTTTCTAACATACTAAAAATAATTTTTAGACCGGTTTAAAAATTCGACAGAAACTTTAACATTGAAAATTCGGTTTTAGAAATTTTATTCGATCGATGTTTTAAATACGTTAGAACATGCTAGTAAACGTTAATAGCATGGCTCTGATACCATGTATGTCTACTGTAGAGCCCCGGCCGTCAATCTTAGGCCAAAATGCGGAACAAAACTTTTACAACTTGCGCTATCGCATACTGTAACCCGGATCGGGCCATTAACGCTAAACTAGCAAACTGTAAAATGATAGAATGGCTATACCGATCGATCTGTGTCCTTCGGTCTTTAGCCATCATCCTATGCTCCTCGCGGCATCTCCGATCTCGTTCGATCTCCGTCTCCTCGTCGAGGTGGCTCCACGTCAACGGATCTTTATACGGGCTCCCCCTTCTGAACCGAGGCAACTCGGACAGGAAGTTTGCTAACCGACATGTCCAAGATTGATGTAGAGAGTGTGTAGAATACTTTGTCTCAAGGCACCCAAGCCATTGGGTGAAGGTAAATTGATGTTGCCAATTGGGGTGATGAATTGAGATTTGGATTTTACAAAATGAATCAATCTTCTCACAAAATGGGGCTCGACCATTTTATGGGCTGAATTGGGTGGGGTCGGCCACAAGGTGGAGGGGGTGAACATAACAAATGAAGTGGTGAGCCTAAGATAAATATCTCCACAAATATCACACATAATATCTTAAGCAAGTCCAAAAGCTTTTAATGAACACAATAAGTACAAATATCACACATAATATCTTAAGCAAGTCCAAAAGCTTTTAATGAACACAATAAGTCACAAAATGACTCACCAAGACTAGAAGATTGTGGGTGCTGCTGGAGCCACGGCCGCCACAAAAAACCCCTTCACTTTATAAACATTCCAATTTGCAAGAAACCCCCTCAAGCAAAAAAATTCAAAGAAAAAAAACCAAGCCCAATAAAAATCCAGCCAAGGATTAAAGAAAATCTGCAACATAAACATTAAACCAAATGTTTATGTCCGGTGAAGGAAGATTGGCAACTTTAAAAGTAATCCCGTAGGATTACCCCACAACTGTATATACATACCCGCATTTATATTCCGACCGAATACAAAATGCAATGAGACAAAAATACTCCTACACTATATAATACATGGATTCGGCTTAAACCAAATCCCACCAGTATTATCTGTCCGAAGCATGACACGTGCACAAGTGCACGTGCATGTTCGAACCCTGCCATAAAACCATACGGCTTCTACAACGTTTCTCCCGAACTTGGGAAACAATCTGTGGGGGACTTTAAAGACTCGTCAATACTCTCGCAGTGGGTTTAACCATAAGCCGTCAGTGGTACTAGCTGTACGTAACGGCTGCCCATGTATTGACGGAAAGGGAAGCTGATGAGCGAACTCATCCTGAAACCCTACTGAGCCAATCAGTGACAATATCTGTTCAGTCCGGTCCGTTCGTTTATGAGCATCATATATCGGGCATAGCGGGCTAGTAAAGTCAGACCCCCAAAAGCTGTATAAGTCGTGTCGGAAGGTAGCCCTGAACACCCTGAGAAACTACTGGAATACCTACCAGTACTTCACACCTGCCTTGGCCAAGGACTTGGTGTAATGGCTCTCCTAGACACAGCGCGATCTCACCCCTAATACCGGGAGAGACGAATCCCCTGCCGATCTGCTCACTGCCTCTATGTGGCTCGGGACTGTACCCAACTAAAACCTGTTTGCACGACTCCTTTGAGCCATGGTAGGGTAGTAATCTAAGCATAGTGGGAACTCACACGAGACAAATGACGACCTCAGGTCGATGAACTAACATGTACAATGTCACCAGGGAACTGCTATCTGACGCTAGGTACAAGACCAACTAGCAGGTTCCCGGCGAGTCCTGTCCGGTGCACTCATAACCCAATGAGCACCTGTATACATCTTAGGTGAACCAACTGGCACCAATGTCTTGTGAGACCGGCCATCGCCCTTCTTCGGGGTCTCGACTGTATACACTAGTCTACTCCTTAGTATCGATGCCCTGCCTCGAAACTCCCATGGCTAGAGACCACTTTTAAGGATGTGCTTATAGACTACCCATCTCTCATTATATGATCGCCATCAAACTGTTGGTAGTCAATCAAGAATCCTAAGGGCTTTATCAACGTGTAATAGTGAACAGTAATGTCACCTAAAGCTGTATACGACTGATAAAGGCAAACCAGATAGCATACTATGATCTCGAGTAAGACTGTCCTGCCGGTATAGGTCCTCTTCAATCATTGCAATCACGTGCCTACAATCCAATAATTGACTTTGAAGGCACTACATCCAACAATATAATGTTGCATATCATGTTCGGTATATAATAGCATTCATTCAGATTCAATGTGTTACCACCTGGTAATACAAGGTGATATTCGCCTACTGCTTTGGCTGCAACATTTGCACCATTCCCTACTCTTACGGAATGATCACCCATTCCCAGTTCTCTACCTTTCTTTAGCCCATGCAATATATTGCATATGTGGGATCCTGATCCGGTATCTAATGCCCGAGATATAGAGTGAACTGAGAAACAGTTCTTAGTAACTAACACATCCGTAGAAGATACATCAACATGTTTATTCTTCATTTGGGCGGCGTGAGAATCCAGATATTGTCCTATTCCCTGCTCAGTCTTCTAAAATTTATAAGAAAGAACGGGACTAACGTTCCCCTGCTCAGCATAACAGCGGGTTCGGTCAATATATATATATTATTATCTTGATTAAGGCCTGATAAGGTCGCTACCTGGAGAGAGAGAGAAGAAAACAATTTGCCGTGCACTCTTGAAAGATTAGATTGGTTATTATCTTATCTAACCAGGATGGCTCCCACTGTTTTAATCAAATCTTCTTTCAAACCCTAAAAGGTAAGATTAGTCGAGATTAATTACACCCTACAAGTTCACCAATCTTTCAGCCAGATCAATGTTGGTACTTTGAGAGAGGTTCTCCGTGCTTTCGTAAGGACCAAATTAAAATAAACCTCATTTTCCCAGAGGCATAACCCCATTAACACCTTTCTAGACACCTACTTGATTGGCTAATTATCATGTGTAAAACTCTCACAGGAGTAACTCTTATTCGCAGTGGGTATCGGGATCCATCTATCTTATAGAAGGTATGCGGTCTCATTGCAAATTTCAATATTTGAAATTCCCGATAATATTGTGCCCCTAGCGATCTATGATCTTGACAAGGTCAACAAACCATAAATCGCAAGTCAAGTTCAACCCGTCATTTCCCTATTGAATTAAACCCACCCGCATGACCCTTGACAAGGTCAACAAGGTTGTATGAATACCCTAATCCAATCACATCTCATGTTTTAGCAGATAAACACCAATTAGCTACCATACACTGTGCCTTGACAAGGTCAACAAATGCAGCACGAATACTAAGTAGGATTTATCTGAAATGAAGGAGGGCTACGACAGGTTTTTCAGAAAACCTTTTGCGTAATGAACTTCATATCGTTGTAGAAACAAGTAATTTTGAAAAAGAGTGTTTTTGAGGCTTTTCTAGTTTCGCTAAAGAGGTCACTCCCGGTGAAGGGATCTCGGCTCTTTCCTCATCGAATAAGGTGCAGGATATTTCATAAATACCGCTGTGCAAAGCAAGAACTATAAAAGCAATCAAAAAATAAACCGTGAGCTTGTAGCATCTGCACGTTTTGCTAAAGAGGTCACTCCCGGTGAAGAGATCTTGGCTCTTTCCTTATCGAATAAGGTGCTGGATATTCATCAAGGAATGCCGCAATGCAAAGCAATAGCTGTAGCTACCCTTTTTGAAAATTTGATTGTACAACAACTTTTAGGTTTCTTTTCTTTTATTAATCTCATTAATAAATCCCAGCATTTAAGCTTCCTAAGCATCACAGAAGAAACGAAAGCAGTAATATTTATATATCATATATATACAGTATAAGCATTCGTCTCAGGCAGTAATATGATCTCATCACAGAACATTGCAGCAGAAGTAAACATATGAAATATTGGATATACTAGAACGTCCGTGTTTTATTTTGAGCCTGCATAAAACAAGAATTCCACAGTCGCAATTAATTGCCAAACCCACATCCCTAGACCCCTACGAGAGCGGAAAGTAACCCTGTCATTACTAGGTTTAGGTGACCCGGTCTCGACTCCTCGATATGGCCTCCCACTGGACCCTATAACCCGGTTACTTGTGCTCTCCACCTTGGGTCTATCCTAATGTGGAAAAGTAAATAATATACAATGGTGACATCATCCTCAACCCGGAAGTGCCACAATAAAAGAATATTACATACAAATGAATTTTACATGAATGAAAAAGAAAACTCTCATCTCATATAAAACCCCCGGCTATTCAATACACATCAGTCCAATATAACATATCACAGCAAGACATAATCATCATAGATAACTAGGCGAAGTTAGATAATTCGATAGATACAACAAATTTCCAACTTACCCCAGTGAGCTCAACACTTGAGCAGAAATAAAAATTCCCAGGAGCATGCACCAGCACCTATAGACCGTCGCTGAAGGGCTCGTCCCAAGCCTCCACAGTGGCGCCGCGGAACCGCCGCCAAAACCTAGTTTTGGCCGCGGTTGCGCGGTCACTATAGAAAGTTAGGGACTCGTTCTTCAGGTTGGTCCATAAAATTCCCTGCATGATTTTCTGATTATTTTTAATATGAAAAAATTCAACTTTTTGAAAAAATTCCTGAAAAGGGGTCGTTTCGAGGTTTCGGGGTTCGATCGGACTTCTAACTTCGTCTAGACAACGCCTAATGCTCTAGCTTAGCTCTGATACCACTGTTGGTTTAGCATAGAACCTTGTGAAGGTTTTGGCAAGCATCAATCATGCTACTTTAAATTTTTTGGGGTGCTAAATAAACCCAAACCAAGATCTTAACTATAGAATTAGGGTTAACTTGCATGTAAACAACATTACATCTAAGAGAGAGAGATTACAACCTTTGTAGTCCGTTCCTTCGCTTCATAAGTTCCGAGTAGTAGTCCCTTCAACGCGATCCATGAACTTCCGGACTCTAGAGAGGCTCCACAAGTTGCATGATCCATACTTGCTAGAAATATTCCTTTACGAAGATGATCTACCTTAGAGAATCTCAAACTCAAGCTCTCACTCCTCTAATCAAGTATTAGTGAAGTGAACACCTAATCTAAGTGGCCAGAATTGTAAGTCCATATTGCCCACCCCGTTTCTTACGTGGAGGCGGAAACGGTAAAAAACGTTTTTTGACACAAGGCAACATAGACTAAAAGGAGGATCTTTGCTAAACAAAAACCTAGGAAATTACATGAGGTTCTATCTACTATGCTAAAGAGATTATACCTCACGAAACCGGTCCTTTGGGTCTTCTCTCGGTTGTCCTCCTCGTCCATCTGAGCTCCGAGGATCGATTCGGATCTTGGTCACCTCCGCAGCCTCCTAGAGTCGAAGACGATCCACCCGAGAGTTTATGTTCCGAGCTCCACCTCAAGCCGAGGTTACTAAGGCAACAAGGTTGCTAAGCATGATGTCCTAGGTTGTGTAGAAGAAAAAGATGGATGTGTTTGTCAATTTAGATCCTTATTTTCTCAACACATGAGCGCAAAGGAAAAAAACAAGAGGAGGAAGAAGAAGGAGCAACCATGGAGCATCTCATTTCAAAAGAGAGAATGAGAAGAGAATAATTGGACCAAAAATAATGAACCATGGACATTATCATTACTAATCTCTTCATGATAAAGTTGATGGCTACGTTGATTTGACCATTATCATCACAAAAATAAAATCAAAACCAAAAGAAGACTCTAGATCTCACATGAAAGATCCTAGTCAGCTTTGGTCAAATGGTCAACAAAGTCAACTTTGGGCAAATGGTCAAAGCAATTAGCCATAACATAATTATCATTAAAAAGATTAGTAAATAATGTCCCCGCCTCATAATGGTTTTGACCGAACTAACTGTCAAAACCTTAAAGAGGCACCTCCTTCTTCTTCGCTCATCACAACTGTGCATACACACCCGCATCCGCATTCCGTAGAATGCGAATGCACAGAAGACAAAACTAATCCATCCATACAATACTAGGATCCGGCTTAAACCAAATCCCACTAGTATTGTCTGCCCGAACAGCATACGCGTACAAGTGTACGTAAGTGATCGTAGCCTTGCCGTAAAACTATACGGCCTCTACACCTTTCGCTCAGTGCAGGGAAACTCTCTGTGTGGGACTCTAAAGACTCGACACTTCGCTGGTAGTGGGTTAAACCATAGACCGCAAGCAGAACAAGCTGTACGTAACGGTCCCCAGGTAGATGTCGATAAGAAGGCCGATGAGGTAAACCCATCCGAACTCTGACTGATCCTGAATGTGACAATCTCCGTATAGTCCGGTCTGTCTGTCTGAGAATATCGCATGGCAGGCCTAGGGGGCGGTAAACGTCAGTCCCCTAATAGCGGTACAAGTCGTGTCGGAGTGTAGCCCAGAACACCCTGAGATAACACTGGAAAACCTACCAGTATATCTCGCTTGCCCTGGCCAGGGACTTTCTGTAATGGCTCTCCTAGACAAAGCGCGATATCAACCCCCAATCCCAGGAGAGACGAATCCTGTCTAACCGTCACTGCTTCCAAGTGCTTCGGGACTGCACCCAACTACTACCTGTTGGCACTACTCCTTTGAGCCGTGGTAGGGTAGTAATCAAAGAACAGTGGGAACACACTCGAGGCGAAGTGACGGTGTCAAGTCAGCGGGCTAAGCTGTACTCATGTCACCTGTGAACTGATAACTGACGATAGGTATATGTCATGACCCGAAAGTACGGAACATGACCGGCACTTACACTACGAAACGTCTCGATGCGTACGTATCTAAGTAAGCCGAAAACCCAGAAATCCAAACGAAGAAAGAAGTAGAGTGGAGGAAAACCATTTTAAATCAAATAGTTTGCGACATAAGCTGAAATATGCATTTTAAAATTCACAAGTCTTTTCTAAAAATTTCAACAGAGTTTCGTTTGTAAAAACTGACCCCAAACGGGTACAAAACCTGATAAAGCATATATAATGAATAAAGGCATCCCCAAGCGGGAGCTAGCTCTTCGTCAATCGACGGTCATAACCACGCATGCAATATAATATACAACGCCGAAAGGCGAGGATTACAAAAAAAAGGGAAACTCAAAACAACCTGAAATCAAAAGAAATACACGCTAGACTCTAAGGTCGAAAGAATAAACATCACTGGTCTCTATCTCTGAAATAAACACATGTTTGGTTGATGGAATTTACTAGATATAACTGAATAATAATATACAAGATATAATGATGGTCACGATACAAGTGAACCTACCTACTAGCAAATCACCCGGAAAAGGAAGTAGTGCCCGCAAAACCGTAATGAAATCTGTACGGCAAAACCTGCAAGAAACTGCGGCACAACGGGGGTGAGTTGCCAACTCTTGAGTAGAAAAACATCTACGAACAGAAATCGCATGAACAACGCAATCCTAGGTCATATGATCATAATATATCCTCAAATATATATAACATGCAGCCTATAACAATGGATAGGGTAAATATCTAACCCAAGTGTAATCCCATGTGCCCGTATCAGTGCCTCAGGTAGCAATATATCATATGGATGAGGTATGAATGCGTGAAATCAGAATACATGTAAACGAAGAAACTGCTTTCATAATTTAGTGAGATTTCTGTATTTTCAAAACGAGGTATCATAAATGAAATCAGCATAAACAGTGTCTAGCATCGACACAAAACATAATCTCAATCTCAATATCTCATGCTCGGTAACTCAATATCTCATAAATCACAGTATCAATCTCACTATCTAGGGCGCCGTCTGTCTAGACAGGCCCCTACCATCAATCTCAAGACCACGACGGTATCCCCCTGATATCCGACGCATCGGGTAAAATCACCGGTCGGTAGTGCTCCCCTGCCAGGCTCAACGCCATCCTCTGCGACCTTCTTGCCCCGGGGTACCGCACCGGGCCCACCATGTACCCGAAACGGTTCATCCAACTCCTCGAATCGGGTCTCGAAATCCATCAGCAAACTCATGGTGGACGACTCATACATCATGGGAAAACCGCACTTTTCATTTAAAAAGGGAGAGAAAAGAAGTTTATAAATGTTTTTGCGGTCTTCCCCCAAATCTAGGAAATCTCATGAAAATCCGAATCCAAATCATCAATAGCATGTAAACAGTGAATATAGGAATAAAAATCCATGAATGTGGCATAACAGTGAATAATAACATGCATGAAGTAGCAAGTAATAACTACAATGTCTAAACTAGCATATAAGGCAAGTACACTAATATCATGTCTAAACTATTAGCTAACAAACTATGTCAATGAAATAGTATTTTCTAAAGTGTTCGTGACATGGCAATTACCGATGAAGATGCGTGTGGGCCGGCAAGTAAGTGTACGTGGTATATACACATCTTCGGTAATGGTGCTGGTGTCCTAACAGCATGATATCAACAATGAAATATGAAATCACAATATAAGCATGCGATGCGGAGCGAACAACAATAATGAGCGGGAGCTGAATACTAGACACAACGATAACTAATTGGCATTTAATATAAATCTAGTCTAACAACTATACTATACTATAGGGCTGAGCTAAAAGGCTAGCTGAAGGTAAGGAAACCGCTTAACATCTGAGTCGATACATACATACATACATACATACATACATACATATATATATATATATATATATATATTAGTCGGTGATCCCGTCTCGATAATATCCCATCCGATACTATATCTATAATCAGATATTCCCAAGTCAAGAGTGCGGATCTATCATCAATATATAGCTCGTACGTAAAACCGTCGTACGACATCCCAGATCTGGGTACGGGTCAATATCACATTCATCACATTATTCATCTGGTATCCTCTTTATACAAGATCGTAATCCGGGTACTGATCTATGTCTAGTACAATACTAATATCATCAATATAATCATGATCTGACTACTGATCGACAGTCTAGTACAAACCGATGTCATCAACACCTATCATCATAAAGAGGTATACATCACCCAAAGCGACCTATTATAAATAGCATAACATATCACATCTCATATCCCGATCACATGTCAACCATTTTATATATGTCACTTTTCACATGGCATCATCGTCCAAAGATCCGCTATAACATCATGACGTATCTCAAATACGAATCCTGCCATATCACCGATCTCACGGTTTCAAATCACATCTCATCAACTCACCTCAAATCCCAAGTACTATCGTCAAATCCAGTATATGATCACATAGTCCCATACCCATGTGAACACATAACCATATAAGCACATATGAAAGAAGAATGTATGCATGTATGGGTGTGTGTGTGTGTATGTGTGGTGCAACCACTACTCTATGGTTTAGCAACACTAAACCAATCCTATCATACCAAATATCCATCTTTATCATCAATAATCTCAAACAATATAATCAATATATGTGTGTATACGTATTCGTATACATCACCACGAATTGCGGGGGTGCTATACGCCATCCACCCGACTTCTCCCCGTAGATATAAATCTACTCACCTTGCTTCTCGTGTGCCGATGCCGATGTCGCCATCTTTATCTTCAACGCCTCGACATCACGTGGGGTACCTACAAGGATATCACAAACGCTAAAGCACATGAAAATCACATCGGAAAACCAAAACGGCACACGCTACTCTCATAGGTAAAAACCTATAGTCTCGCATGCAAACACGACCAATAGCCATTTGCCGTTGACGTTCAAACGCCATCCGACTGAAACGAATCATCAAATACCAAAATCCATGCAAAAACAAGTCGTAAGCCATGCACCAACACATGAAAATTACCTCAGATTCTATCCTAGATGGAATCAGTCAAAATTGCACATACCAAAGGTCAAATTTACTGGAGATAAGGCCCTGCAGCAAAAACGAAGGGGTTCCAACCTGGTTTGGCCGCAATTTGCGGCCAGAAGGGATAAATTGGCGGCCTGAAGAAGGAGTTAGGGGCTATGGATTTGGGTGGTGGTTCCTGGGTGCCTACAAATCTTACTGTCAACCCAGAATTATTTTAGGAGTCTCGTGGTGAAAGCAGATCTCAAAACCCACTCACCGAATTTCAGTTTTTCCCGATATCGATTCTATAAAACCGTATTCTGGGTTTTAATCTCTAGTTTGGTACAATGTAACATCACAACAGGGGTTGTATTCTCTAATTACACCTCAATTCATTTTTGATTTCAGATCAAACCCTAAACCCTAACTTGAATTTTCCAAAGTCCTCAAATCTACACAATATCGGCACGAAACAAGTATGGATGCATAAAGAATTAAAATACTA